>OX940957.1:2507500-5007500 GCA_954870475.1 Euphrasia confusa | reverse complement strand
TTGAGGAAGATCGGAGATGTGATTGTGGGAACAAAGACCTGGATTGTTCTCAAAACTATTTTCATATTTTTTCTTATCAAGCTCACACGGGATACTTCCAGTGAGTCGATTCGAAGATAGGTTTAGAGAAGTCAAATTCAATTTTCCTAATGTAGGCGGGATGGTACCAGAAAGCTGATTCAACGACATATCCAAATCATGAAGGTTTACCAAAGAACCGAAAGTTGGTGGGATTGGGCCAGAGAGTCTATTCCTAGCAAGGCTCAAGTTAGTGAGAGATTTCCAAGATAATATTTCTATAGGTATTTTACCAGAAAGTGAATTCCCATCGAGTATCAAAGTTGTAAGGTTACCAAGGGCGGTCAATTCTTTTGGGATCGGTCCTTGTAACTTGTTGTTACTAGCCTGAAATTCAACTAGCTTCGCCCAAGACGCATCTCCAGCATGGATTTCACCAGAAAAGGTGTTGTTACTTATCTTAACATGAGTCAAATTTGGCCCTAGTTTACTCGGGAGATTTCCTGACCACTTGTTATCGCTCGTCAACAAATAAATAAGATCCCTTAAAGACCAAAAATATAATGGGAATTCGCCCGAAAAGTTGTTGTCATATAACAACGCATACTTTAATGTTTGACAATTTGTAAGAGATTTTGGCATTTGACCGGTGAGGTTGTTACCAAACACGATCAAAACCTGCAGAGCACCACTGGCGCACAAATTTTCGGGAAGGTTTCCGATCAAATTGTTTTCGCAAACTTCAAAATGTACGAGGTTGGAGTGTCTGCCCATTTCAGGTGGTACAGTTCCACTCAATTGATTAGTGAAAAGCTTCAACATCCTTAGGTTTGGTAACAGCCCTATGCCATTTGGAATATTTCCCAACAAGTTGTTCCGAAACAAATTCAAGACCTCCAGCTTCTTCAACTTTCCGAAATCTTCGGGGATTCGACCGTTCAAATTATTATCGGATAGATCGATCTCGACTAAACCCAACGACTTGATCACACTAGGAATCGAACCAGAAAGTTGATTTTGCCACAAATAAACAAAACTCAAATTCTTCAAGGAGAAGAGGGCATTTGGAATCACACCTTGTAATTTGTTCATAGCTAAATCCAATTGCGTGAGGCTCGATAAATTCATCACCAAGCTCTCTTGCAATCCACCGATCACGTTCGCTTGAGTCATCCAAAGAAACTTTAATTTGTTCAACTTTCCGAACTCGAGAGGTATAGCCGCCGGAACAAAGTTGTTGTACGCTAGTTGTAGACTTTCGAGGTTCGCCAAATTCGAAATCTCCTTCGGGTAACTCCCTTCAAACAAGTTGGCTACAAGATTCAAAGTTCTCAGCTGCCTCAAGTTGCCGATCGCCGGAGGAATGTCGCCGGTGAAGTTGTTGGCGGATACATCGAGATGTTCGAGCGATCTGAGTCGATCGATGCTCGCTGGAATGATCCCGACGAAGTAGTTTTGCGAGAGGTCGAGATAACGGAGATTTGATAGTTTCAAAATTGATGGCGGGAAATGTCCCTTGAAGTAGTTGAAGCCAAGATCGAGAGTTTGTAGATTGTTGAGGGTGGAGATGGAGTTTGGAACAGTGCCGGTGATGTTGAAGTTGTTGAGAAGTAATCCGGTGACGGATCCTCTATCGGGGGAGCACTGGATTCCCGACCAGTCGCAGGGCGATGATGTGTCGTTCCATGATTGGAGGACTGAAGGGTTGCCCCATGCATTTTTTATGTTGAGTAAGGTTGTTCTCTCGGCGTTTGAAGGTTGTGAAGTTACGGAAAAGGGTATGGAGGAAATTAGGACGAGGATGAGGAGGAGGGGTAACTGATAGAAGGGTATTTTAGTCATTGGAATGTTTTTCCTTTTGAGTTTCTTACTTTGTTTGATTAATAAGATTGAATTGAATGAGCAAGTCTATTTATAGCGTTTGAAATGTGTTGACTATGGTGTTTGTTTGGCAAGAATTTTGTGTTATTAGAAAAGTCAATTTCCAAATTATGATGTTATTGACATAATTATTGTGGCTTACCATTAGGAAAACAATAGTTCCTTCAATATTAGAATGTTCCTTTAAAAGATAAAAAGAATATATATGAAAGGCAATAAAGATTAAGAATTTCAGACACTTTTCTTTTTTAAAATTTTTAAATATTCTTAAAAATGAAATTATTTTTTTTTCTTTAAAATAAAATTTCTTTAAAATAAAATTTTATTATCTACTTTATTTACCTATTTTTTTAAATTGTATACCGAACTACTTATATTTAAATTTTAAAATACATTTATATTTTTTATTTTTAGTTAAAATATCAAAAAATAACATTTTTTTAATTTACGTATCAATCAACCATACATAAATAGTTAAGAGAAAGTAATATTATATGGATTAATACGAGAAAGTAATATTATATGGATTAATACATTATTAATTTATTGAATTTTTATTGCACATTTCAGAATTTGTAAAAGCAACAAACGGCCATAAAAATATTAATTGCATTATTTTACTTTAGTTGATATCTTCATCAAAGTCATTGATGTTGTCGTCACAACCTTTGCTGACACACGCACCCATATACAGTTGAAATTTCAACTGTATATGGATTAATAACATTTTTTTAATTTACGTATCAATCAACCATACATAAATAGTTAAGAGAAAGTAATATTATATGGATTAACACATTATTAATTTATTGAATTTTTATTGCACATTTCAGAATTTGTAAAAGCAACAAACGGCCATAAAAATATTAATTGCATTATTTTACTTTAGTTTATATCTTCATCAAAGTCATTGATGTTGTCGTCACAACCTTTGCTGACACACACACCCATATACAGTTGAAATTTCAACTGTATATGGATTAATAACATTTTTTTAATTTACGTATCAATCAACCATACATAAATAGTTAAGAGAAAGTAATATTATATGGATTAATACATTATTAATTTATTGAATTTTTATTGCACATTTCAGAATTTGTAAAAGCAACAAACGGCCATAAAAATATTAATTGCATTATGTATTTGACTTTAGTTGATATCTTCATCAAAGTCATTGATGTTGTTGTCGCAACTTTTGTTGACACACGCACCCATATACAGTTAAAATTTCGTACAGTCGTATCATTCATCGTTGGAACCAAAAAAAATATTATTATAGGGAGTTATATTGAGTTTTACAAAATAAAAATATTTTTTTCGTATAAAAAATAATATAAATACAATATTATCTATCTTTACATTCACAAAATCAATTTTATAGTTTTGAATAATAAAATTTGACCATATATGTGTAAAATTGTGTTTAATATACAAATTAAATAAAATATTAATAAATCTAAGACTATAAACTTTGACCATATACTTATTTAATAAATAAAAATATTATTAATAAATATTTTTATTATATATTAATCATTTCTTCCTATATAGTGATATAAATTATTAAGAAGAAAATGTATGACTTATGATAATATGGAATTTATTACTATTTATAACTAGTTCTTAGTTGAAACTTAATTTTTTTATTACTATAAAAAGTTTATTCTTATATAGAGTATTACTATATAGAGTTTATATTGTATGTCTAATAATTTCACAAACATTCCTCTAATTAAATCAGATTCCATAATTGATTTTTAATTTTCAGAAAAATCAAATTTGTGCTTTACGACATTTTTGGTCTGCCCAACAAATACCAGGTGCAGAGATAGTATCATAAAACATATCATGATTTCATATTTAGCCTTTAAAGTTTATGAAAACAAAAATCTCGTACTACTTAACTATTTTAGTGGAAATTTGAAAATTGATTGTATTTAAAGTGTATTTGATAGTTCACTCTATTATTATGTTATGTGTAAAATCAATTCAATTGAATAAGTATCACGAAAACAGACTTTAAAAATTTAAAATTTAAGTACATTTGATTTTTCCATATTTATCTCACATATATTTAGTTGAATAAATATCAAATAACCCAAAACATTAAAGTGTGCAGTCATGTAGGCCTCGGATACAAGCGAAATTTCATTATAAATTGTCAAATAAAATAAAATTTATTTTTTCATAAATTTAAAATATTTATAAATGTGGAATTAAGCTCTTATAAGACGTTTTGTTTTGTGATATTATTTACTTCAATATCCAATTACTTTACTTTTAATCTTAAAAATACATTTTATCAAAAAATACATTTAATCTTAAATATGGATTATATTTATGTTATGGATCTTTATTTCTGCACATGAATGAATTTAATATTTAAAATTGAGAGCACAAATTTGATTTTATCAAACAACTATTCATAATATTTATTAGAGTTAATTATATTTTACAAGTATTTTGTACACTTTCACACTTCATTGGATTTTCGTTACAATTTAGTACCTGATGCTTAAAGAAATTACACTTTCAATCTGTTTGATGTCAGAACGAAATAATTAGAATATTCTGTTTTAAAGAGTATATTTGAAACGGTTAATTACACTTTGTCACCCCAGGATAAGAGGTTTTCTATATTGTCACCTAATCAGAAAATTTTTACCGATCAGTACCACAGGATAAGGGCTTTTACAATTTGCCACATACGGATTATCGAATCGAAATATTCCGTTTTGGAGAGTGTTTTGGTAAATTTCAAAACAAAAAAGGGTGATTACGTATTTGTCCTTCTCTCTTATTTACTGAATAATTGTTTTCATTTCTATTAAAATCAAAAACAAAAAACGTGAAATACACAAACCATACATAAACGTGAACCCTAATTTTATCATATTTCTAAACATTTCAAGAACCTTAATTTTTATTTATTATTAAAAATTAAATAAAAAATAAACTAAAAATAAGCATAAACATTGAATTAATGCAGACCCACCCGAATAACACAAACACGTAAAAAAAATGTTCTTAAAAACTTTAAATCTCAAAGATGGCGAAACTGAAAAATACATGAAGATATGAGGAAATTCGAAAAGATCCCATGATTCGGTCCTTTGAAGTTGCGTCAGTTTTTTTTTTTTTTTTTTTGCTTTAAGTTTTTCAAATCTGTAATTTTTTTTTAGATCTGCAAATTCCTGCTATGATTTTTATTTGGAGTGACGGCAAGATGAAAAAGATGAATCGAAGATTAAGATCTTCAATGATCGATTCCGCCTCTACCTCGCCTCCATCGTAAAACCAAAAGCTTCAATCTCTATTTTCTGTTTGAATTTATTTTGAGCTGTTGTTGTATTTAAGAAAAAAAAATTGTGTAAAAATGTTGTTTTTTTTTGTATAAGTCAATTGCAATGTCTTGGGGTTCGAACTTAGGACATTTGATTCTCAATTCGAGTGCTCAACCAACTGAGCTAACAACCTTAACAAAAATGTTGTTTTGGAGAAGACGATTCGCACAAAGAAGACAATTCACATTTTTGTAAAAAAAATTATTTAATTTTGAGTAATTACTTAAATGTCTCTCACCTCTTCTAATAAATTTACTATCAATCGCGAAACTGGAACGCGACATTCAATCTCACGGAATATTCCTTAGAATATTTATTGACTAAATGTACCTACTCAACTCCTATTCTTCAATTATTATTATTATTATTATTATTATTATTATTATTATTATTATTATTGTTTTATCAAAAATTAAATTAAAAAAAGAATCAAATGTCTACTTCATCAAAATGTAATTAAGCCTTCAGTACTTACCTATCAATCTAACGTTAGTAAATTAAAGAATTTGTTTCCTTAAATTAAGCGGTAATCCTCAAATTTATTGATCATGAAACATATGTTGGGAAATTCGCGTCCGAAATCCCCGCTTGAAAAGCAATACGAACAAACAAGAACGAAAAATACGGAATAAAAGAGACACGAGGATTTATAGTGGTTCACCCGTTAACGAGGGCTACGTCCACTCTTGCCGCTGCAATAATTCACTAGAGCAATTATCAGACTCGATTACACGACTTTGTAATGCTATAATTGCTTCTAGACTTTCTGGAGGTGTTAACCCTATTTTACACGCATAGGGTTTATTTATAGGGGAGGGAAACTTGGAGGAGAAGAAAAAATCCCGCTGGCAGTACACCGCAAAACGGCGACCGCCGTTTTGTCTTTGGCGACCGCCGAAAACATTCGGCGACCGCCGGAGCCCGTTTGGCGCCCGCCAAACGTCCCGATCCTTGGCAGTAGCTATCTCCGTTTTCACCCGGTTTCGGCGCCCGCCGAAACCCAAATGGCGCCCGCCATTTTCAGCCCGCGGTCGCCGATTCTCCTCCGGCGACCGCCGTTTCCTCCTTCGACCTTACTCGTCGTTCCGGCGTGAATTTGACCTTCATACTCAACAATCTCCCACTTGAAGCTAATTCACGACCCCTATCTTCTCTTCCCATTGCAGCGGCGTCCCCGGTCCTCATCCCAGAAGACCAACCGAGGTTGAACACAACCTCAACTTCTCGCACGGCACCACCTTCGTAAACATGTCGGCCGGATTCTTACTCCCAAGAATCTTCTCCAACACCAAAACGCCTTCCTCCAAGGCTGATCGAATGAAGTGATATCTCAGCTGGATATGTTTCGTTCGAGCATGGTACACCGGATTCTTCGCCAAGTGAATGGTGCTCTGACACTGTCGCAGTACAAGACACTCCCCGAGTGGTCTTGTCTCAACTCTAGCAGAAATGCCTGTAGCCACATCATTTCCTTCGCGGCTTCCGTCACAGCGACGTAATCCGCCTCGCAACTCGACAATGCTATGATCTTCTGCAACCTCGACACCCAGCTAATCGCGGTACCCCCGAAAGTATACACGTACCCAGTAGTACTCTTTCTACTATCCACGTCACCTCCATTATCCGCGTCCACGAACCCGAGTAACCCCATATCTGATTTTCGGAACCTCAAAGCAAAATTGGAAGTCCCTCTCAAGTATCGAAAGATCCACTTGACGGCTTCCCAATGTTACTTCCCCGGATTACTCATAAACCGACTGACTACTCCCACTGCATGGGCAATGTCAGGCCTCGTGCACACCATGGCATACATAAGGCTCCCAATCGCAGAGGCGTAAGGGACCTTATCCATATGCTCCATCTCCTTCTCGCTCGTCGGCGAGTCCTCCTTCGACAAACGGAAGTGACTAGCCAAAGGAGTGCCCACGGGTTTCGCATCCTCCATGCTAAACCATGCTAGTACCTTCTTCAGGTACTCCTCTTGAGACAACTCAAGACCATCCTTGCTCCTCGTGATTCTCATCCCCAGGATTTGTTTGGCAGCACCCAAATCCTTCATAGAGAACTCCCTCGATAGACTTTTCTTGAGCTTGTCGATCTCCGCCAAACTCGCCCCGACTATCAGCATATCATCTACATAAAGGAACAATATTATGTAGGTACCTCCGAGTTTCTTGAAATAGCAGCAGTGGTCCGCCTCGCACCGCGTGAACTCGACTCGCTTCATGAACATGTCGAACTTCTTGTACCACTGCCTCGGAGCTTGCTTCAACCCATACAAACTCTTTTGAAGCTTACACACCAGCTTCTCCTTGCCTCGGACTTCGAACCCCTCCGGTTGCTTCATGTAAATTTCTTCATCTAGATCCCCGTGAAGAAATGCGGTCTTTACATCCATTTGCTGAAGATGTAAGTTCTCCTTTGCCACCAAGCTAAGCAATACCCGGATGGTTACCATCTTGACTACCGGAGCGAAGATCTCCGTGTAGTCGATCCCTTCCTTCTGCTGGAAGCCTTTCACCACTAATCTCGCCTTGTACCGAACGCTTCCATCGTGTTCTTCCTTTGCCCGGAAGACCCATTTATTGTGCAAGGCCTTCTTCTCCTTCGGAAGCTCGGCTAGTTCCCAAGTCTGATTCGTCATTAATGAGCTCATCTCTTCTTTCATGGCAGACTCCCACTTGATCGAATCCTTCGCTTGTATAGCCTCGGTGTAGCTCTCTGGCTCACCCCTATCAGTCAGCAAGATATAGTTAAGGGAAGGTGAAAATTTATGGGGAGGTCTTCTTACCCTAGTCGACCTCCATGGCTTCGGTGTGACTGGATCGATGTTGGGATGAGCATTCTCATCTTGCTCATCTTCGCTGCTCGTGTTGTCCTCTTCGATCTTCTCGGTCTCCACGACCTCCACCGGAACCTCCTCCGTGTCTCTCACGGGATCAATGCTCTCTTCAACAACCTCGTCTTTACCCTTGTACAAGACCGCCTCGTTGAAGATCACATTTCTGCTTCGGATCACCTTATGATTTTTGGCATCCCAAAATCAGTACCCGAACTCCGTGCCGCCATATCCAAGGAAGAAGCACTTCTTGGATTTAGGATCAAGTTTGCTACGAGCAGCTTCGTCGATATGGACATACGCCAGACACCCGAACACCCTCAAGTAGGACAGATTCAGCTTCTTCCCACTCCAAACCTCCTCAGGAATCCGATATTCCAAAGGAACCGACGGTGCTCTGTTGATTAAATGAGCCGCCATGTCGATGGCATATGCCCAAAACATTTTAGGCATCCCTGAATGTAACCGCATACTCCGGGCCTTCTCATTTAGCGTCCTGTTCATTCGCTCCGCTATTCCGTTCTGTTGTGGGGTCCCCGGAATAGTCTTCACCATCTTGATCCCACTCTCGACACAAAATTGTTTGAAGTCGGCGTCAACGTACTCACCTCCGTTGTCGGACCTCAAACACTTCACCTTGAGATTTGTTTCATTCTCAACCTCGGCTTTCCATTTCCTGAAAACAGAGAACACGTCACTCTTATTTTTCATGAATTACACCCATACCTTCCTTGTGGAGTCATCGATGAAGGTAACATAGTAGAGTGATCCTCCGAGTGAGGCGACGGGAGCTGGACCCCAAACATCCGTGTGTACTAGTTCCAGCTTCCCCGCCTTGGGCTCCCTTCCATCTTTGAAAAAACTCACTCGTTTCTGCTTTCCAAGAATGCAGCTCTCGCACACATGAGACTCAATCGCCTTGAGTTCGGGCAGCAGCCCGTTCTTTGCCATGATCTTCATCCCCTTCTCACTCATGTGCCCCAGCCTGCAATGCCATAGCTCGGTCTTCTTGGTGTTATCAACAACACCAGCCGAGTCCCTCACGCTCGTCGTCATGTAAAGTGTGCCCGTCTTATGACCTCGAGCTATGGTCATGGCGTTCCTCGAAACTTTCCACGACCCATCTCCAAATGACACCCGGTGACCATCACTGTCAAGCTGGCCCACCGAAATCAGGTTCCTCTTCAACCCCGGCACATGTCTGACCTTGGAAATCTTCCAAGTTTGCCCATTTGACATCTTCAGGTTGATATCTCCCATCCCGACTACATCGAGTGGCTCGTCATCTGCAAGAAAGACCTTTCCATAATCACCCGAGACGTAGTTCAGCATTACCTCTCGCTGTGCAGTAGTATGGAAAGAAGCCCCTGAGTCAAGCACCCAGGAATCGATCGGTGAGTCGACCGATAAGAGAAGGACGTCCCCATCGTCGTCATCCTCTTGTGTTACCGCATTGGCGGTTCCCTTCTTCTTGTTGTCGTTCTTCCCTCGAGAGCGACAATCCTTCTTGAAGTGCCCCGTCTTCCCACAATTCCAACACTCATTATCCTCGGACTTCGAGCTATCTCTTCCATTCCTAGACTTGGATCTCCCTCTGTTCCTGTTAGCGTTCCTACCCGAGTTTCTTCCCCGGTTCTCCACACTCAAGGCCGAACTAGAAGATTTTCCCTTGAAATCCTTTCTCCGGATTTCTTCGGCTAGGATCTTATCTCTAACTTCGGAGAACTGCAGATTCTCCTTCCCCATAGAGTTGCTAACAGCTGCCCGCATGGGCTCCCAACTATACGGCAAAGACGCAAGTAGGATCAAAGCGTAAATTTCATCATCGAAATTCACCCCGACTCCTTTCAATTTATCCAAGATGGAATTCAGCTCGTTGATGTGGTTGGCTGCGTTTGCATTGTCCGACATCTTCAGGGTGAACAACTGCTTCATGAGATACACCTTGTTGTTCGTTGAAGGTTGCTCGTACATGTTTGATAGGGCAGCCATCAAATCCTTGGTTGTGGTAATTGAGCGCACGTTGAATGACACGTTTGAAGCCAAGGACAAACGTATCAATCCCAACACCTGCCTGTCGAGGCTTTCCCATTCCTCGTCATCCTTGATCTTCTCCGGTCTACCCTTCAAAGGAATTCCGAGCTTCTTCCCGTAAAGGTAGTCCTCGATCTGCATCTTCCAGTGCCCATAGTTATTCCCGTCAAATTTCGTAACCCCGAACGAGGTGGTGGTGTCCGTCATCGCTTTTCCCCGATCGCTATAACCCTAGCGCTCTGATACCAGTTGTTGGGAAATTCGCGTCCGAAGTCCCCGCTTGAAAAGCAATACGAACAAACAAGAACGAAAAATACGGAATAAAAGAGACACGAGGATTTATAGTGGTTCACCCGTTAACGAGGGCTACGTCCACTCTTGCCGCTGCAATAATTCACTAGAGCAATTATCAGACTCGATTACACGACTTTGTAATGCTATAATTGCTTCTAGACTTTCTGGAGGTGTTAACCCTATTTTACACGCATAGGGTTTATTTATAGGGGAGGGAAACTTGGAGGAGAAGAAAAAATCCCGCTGGCAGTACACCGCAAAACGGCGACCGCCGTTTTGTCTTTGGCGACCGCCGAAAACTTTCGGCGACCGCCGAAAACTTTCGGCGACCGCCGGAGCCCGTTTGGCGCCCGCCAAACGTCCCGATCCTTGGCAGTAGCTATCTCCGTTTTCACCCGGTTTCGGCGCCCGCCGAAACCCAAATGGCGCCCGCCATTTTCAGCCCGCGGTCGCCGATTCTCCTCCGGCGACCGCCGTTTCCTCCTTCGACCTTACTCGTCGTTCTGGCGTGAATTTGACCTTCATACTCAACAACATACACATTTATTTAGTATTACAACATAAGTATTAAATTAAAAGGTGTATAGTTAGTTGCATTTTTTAACTTTGGCAGGACATTGAGGAAGATCAGAGATGTGATTGCGGGAACAAAGACCTGAATTGTTCACAAAACTATTCTCATATTTCTTCTTATCGAGCTCACACGGGGTACTTCCCGACAAGTTGTTCCGAGACAGATTCAAGACCTCCAACCTTTTTAACTTTCCAAAATCGTCCGGGATTCGGCCGGTCAAATCGTTGTCGGATAGATCGATCTCGACCAAACCCAACGACTTGACAACACGAGGAATCGAACCCGAAAGTTGATTTTGCCACAAATAGAGATGGGTCAAATTCTTCAAGGAGAAGATGGCGTTTGGAATCACACCTTGTAAATTGTTCATAGCTAATTCCAAATTCACGAGACTCCTAAATTAATGAACATGCTCTCATGCAATTCGCCGATCACATTCGCTTGCGACATCCTAAGAAACTCTAACTTCTTCAATTTTCCGAAGTCGGGAGGTATAGGCGCCAGAACGAAGTTGTTGAACGACAGCTGCAGACATTCGAGGTTCGCCAAATTCGAAATCTCGTTCGGGAAAGTCCCCTCGAACGAATTCTCCACGAGAGTCAGAGTTTGCAGCTGCCTCAAGTTGCCGATCGCCGGAGGAATGTCGCCGGTGAAGTTGTTGGCGGATATATCGAGATATTCGAGCGATCTGAGGTGATCGATGGACTTTGGAATGACCCCGACGAACATGTTATGCGAGAGGTCAAGATAACGGAGGTTTGAGAGTTTGAAAATGGATGGCGGGAAATGTCCCTGGAAGTAGTTGAAGCCGAGATCGAGAGTTTGTAGATTGTTGAGGGTGGAGATGGAGTTTGGAACGATGCCGGTGATGTTGAAGGTGTTTAGAAGTAATCCGGTGACAGTGCTAATTCTATCGGAGGAGCACTGGATTCCCGACCAGTCGCATGGCGACGACTTGTCGTCCCAGGATTGGAGGGGGTTGCCCCATGCTTTTTTAAGTCGGCTAAGGTTGTTCTCTCGGCGTTTGAAAGTCGGGAAGTTACGAAAAAGGGTACGGAGGAAAGGAGGAGGATGAGGACGAGTAGGTGTAGTTTAGTCATTTGAACGATTTTCTTTTGAGTTTCTTAATTTGTTTGATTCAGATTGAATTAGCAAGTCTATTTATAGCATCTGAAATTTGTTGGCTGTGGTCTAGGTTTGGCAAGAATTTTTTATTGTTAAGAAAGTCAATTTCAAAATTATGAAACTATTGACATAATTCTTTTGGCTATCAATTAGTAAGACCTTTAAATTTTAGAATGTTCTTTTCAAAAGATTAAAATAAATGTTCCTTTTAAAAGATAAAAAAAAAATATGAAAGACAATAAAAAAATTACATAATCCCGGTCTCCCTACCAATATGCAGAGCAGTGAATAGCCTCCCTTACCCTGTGAAGTCCCATAAAATTTTTAACCAGACGAGATAGGTTGAGATCACACTTTTTAAAAATTGATTCCGTAAACTCGAGATCTCATATGAAAAGTGAGACGAGATCGGGATTGAAACAAGATTCCATTTATTTAATTAATTTTAATAAAAAAATATTATACTAGTATATTTTTAAAAATATTATATAATAATTATTTATTATAAAACATATTATTATTTTTTAATAAAATCATATTTGTTTTATTTGATTTAATTTATTGTATTAAAATGTTTATTTTTTACCAATTATATTAAATTAAATACTACATTAATATATCACAAATAATTTAAAAAATATTTTTTAATATATATAAATATATAACGGGACCACAAATAATTTAAAAAATATTTTTTAATATATATAAATATATAACGGGACGAGACGAGACGGAATATTACGGAATTTATTTAGTTAATCTCGCTCACATCCTATTATTTTAATACGGGATCGGGACGGAGCAAGATTGGCATTTTTTATATTTTCATTTTGTTTCGTTCCATCCCATTTAACCGCGAAATCAAAACGAAATCAAAACGAGATCGGGATTCTGGGAACAAATACACACTTCTATAAGAGCATTTCCAATGGTGTACTCATTCATAGGTACAATTTAATGTTACATCATTTGACACGTCAAATAATTTGTACCTATCAATTTATATTTACATTTACCAACAATGTAAGGTAAAATTTTACTTTTGTAATTAAGTCTCGCCACTATACAAAATTTTATTTTATTTACATAAATATATTAAAAAAGAAATAATAATAATAATAAAATGAAAATATGACAAATAGGGTCTCACAATTGCAATCGTACTTAGTATCAAATATTTGATACTCAAATTTTATTTCTCCTATTTGTACCTCTCTCTCTCCGATGGTATACTTAGGTACAACCACAAATTTTATTTCTCCTATTTGTACCTCTCTCTCCGATGGTATACCTAGGTACAATTCTATGGAATGTAGGAATTGTACCTACCATTGGGATGCTCTAATAAACTATAATAAAGTATTAATTTATTGAATTTCTATTGCACATTTCAAAATCTGTAAAAGCAACCGACAACCACAAAAATCTTAATTTCAGGATTTTGAATTCAGTTTTTCACCATTTTAACTCCATTTTATTTGACTTTAGTTGATAGCGTCATCAAGATAATTGATATTGTCATCAAAATTATTGCTGACACACCCATATTATCTAATGTTATTCGAATTCTATTTTGAATTCTATTTGTAAATTTTGTTTAATTATGCAAGTTGATGGAAAATGAGCATCTTGTGGAGAGTTTCGATTTGATATCTCATGCACTCAATTTCGAGCAGTATGAACGAAAAATTAATTTTCAAAGATGTAACTAATTGCAAGAGTATTCCAAAATGATTTATATCATAAGTATAAAAATATAAAAATATGCAAAGTGTAAATATACGGGAGTACCCAATTATACAGTATTTTATTTTTCTAAGTAATAATAATAATGGTATTATTATTATTTTTTTAAGAAATATTTTAATAATAATAATAATAATATATTATTATTATTATTATTATTATTATTATTATTATTATTATTATTATTATTATTATTATTATTATAATAAGTTACATTTGAATTTTAAATGATGAAATGATGGTCCTCTTAAGTGACAATTATGGTGTGGTTTGAATGGGAGGTTACACTTGGTGGTCAAACCGTCCACATTCAACGCACTTTCGACTCAAACATTCTCTATATAAGAGCAGTCGAGTAGTTTGCAAAAATAAACGGAAAAAAAATGAAAAGCACTCGAAAATACTCGAAGAGACGAGAAAGAATAAAATTGTTTGAGAAATATATAAACACATTCCGAGCAATTGCTCTCGTCTTTCTTTTGTTATCCCCGTTACTTTGACCTTCCGGCCGGTGATATTTCTTAGGCAACATCTCAGTTCGTCGTAATAAAATATTTTACTTTGTAATCCTTGTATTCTGGGAAACAATCGTATACGTAGAGAATGAATTTGTTTTAAAAAAATCGTGTTGAACACGAGTTTCGATTATTTGAATTTTCTTTTTATACCATCTTCCAGTAATGGATACACAAAACCTCAATACAAAACTTACTACACAAGTTAGTTCGCACGCCATATTTATATGACGCCTTAAACAAGTGTTATGTAATGTGTGACATATATATATATATATATATATATATATATATATATATATATATATATATATATATATATATATTCATTTGAATTGGTATCACGCAAACATACTTTAAAAGATATCAAATATTAAAATTATTTAAAAAAATTGTAACACTAATGCAATGAATAGAAGTCACTCACGTATGTCACGTAAATTTCGGTCCAACCAAAATGGAAAATACAACTTAAAATCCTAAGAAATATTATATACTTTTTTTATATAAAGAATAGAGACGAAAAACTCCACCCCATCCGATCGGAGTCCGATCGAATGAGATATAAATCCGAAAGATGTGTCCGATTAGTAGACACTAGCAGACACCTGTGCGGGAGAGCCAACAGGTTACCACGTGACAAACCTTCATAATATTTCAATTAAAATTTATCTCACCCGAAGTTCGAACCTTGCGTCGCCGAGAAATTACACACACATCATCACATGCCTTACCACTCGGCTATGGTCTGAGACCACATATTATATACTTCTTTTTTCTTGTTGTAAGTGTTAGTTAAATAATATTGTACTTCTTTTGTGTGAAGATACTTGACACAAATTTTTTTTTATTTTGATGAGGAGATATGAGAAACTCCTCCTCCACCCAATCGAAAGTTCTTCGATCGGGTAAAATGTAAATCGAGGGATGTGCTCGTGTAGCAGACACATGTGGGAGAGAGTCAACAGATCTCACCCCAGGACAAATTTTAAGAATATTTCAATTAAAATTTGCTCCGAGACTTTATAAAAAACTGTTAAAATTGTATGTTGTGTAGTCACTTGTGAGTTGTCCCACATTGAAAGTTTGAGAGAAGTGAGCCTATTATATAAGCCTAGAGAGTTCTCCTACTTAGCACCATATGGTTTTAAGTCAGAAAGAGGCTCTCTAGTGCATATTCGGGCTCCCGCTCTCGTTTGTGCGCTAGTCGTGGGACCGCACGTTTGCACCCCCATTTCAACATGGTATCAGGGCCTAGCCTTGTGGCAGGTCCTGGGTTCGACTCCCGCCATGTGCGACTCCACCCGAATTAATTATCCACTTGTTGGGCCTTCCCCTGAGGTTGAAATCGGCCCACAAGTGAGGGGGAGTATTGGAGAATATATTCGGCCCACTATAAATGTCTAGTTGCCCAACTTCTCTAGCAGTTCGAGCTTTTAGGTGAAGCGGTTTCTAACATGGTATCAGAGCGATGTAGCTTCTGTTGCGTGTTCGTCTGTTACGGCCCATCGGTTCGGCCTCCCATGTAGTGACGTCAGGGCACCGTGGTGGTTGCTCGGTCAGGGGGGTTGACCATTGTTGTGGTGGGACCGATTTGTCTAGGACTCACAAGTGAGGGGGGGTGTTAAAATTGTATGTTGTGTAGTCACTTGTGAGTTGTCCCACATTGAAAGTTTGAGAGAAGTGAGCCTATTATATAAGCCTAGAGAGTTCTCCTACTTAGCACCATATGGTTTTAAGTTAGAAAGAGGCTCTCTAGTGCATATTCGGGCTCCCGCTCTCGTTTGTGCGCTAGTCGTGGGACCGCACGTTTGCACCCCCATTTCAACAAAAACAGATTAAAATTTTCATTTTAAATAAAACTTTACTTTTATGTTTTTTACTTGCTTTATAAATTATAAACATCACTCACAACTAGACGGCACATTTGTGTGAGTTCGGCCAGACCCACCCGCTTGCCGAGCTCAAAATAATCCAGCTCGTTTAACTCGCAATCCACCCCGCCCAGCCCTGACTATTCACGGGCCGAATTCAATAACTCTAGCCCCCATCAGCCTGCACAACCCGGCTCGTACCCACCAGCCCACTAGCCCAGCCCGTACACAGTTTCCAGTCCACTATCGGAACAACAGAAATCAGCTTATTCCAAAACCCTAAGTACTTAACTGAAACTACAAAACAATGTCTTTCGTATTACTGTATTACCACGCCATTTTACTATCACTCTTGTAGCACAATTAATCTAACGCACATTTGTTTCCCTTAAATTAAGCATAATCCTCAAATTTATTGAACCTGAAACATACATCATGTTTTATTACTATTACAAAAACATAAGTAAAAAGTACAACAACATTTAGTAAGTAAAATTAAAAGGCCCAGTTACTTGCATTTTTTAATTGCAGCAATGTTTTATTACTATTACAAAAACATAAGTAAAAAGTACAACAACATTTAGTAAGTAAAATTAAAAGGCCCAGTTACTTGCATTTTTTAATTGCAGCAGGACATTGAAGAAGATTAGAGATGTGATTGTGGGAACAAAGACCTGAGTTGTTCATAAAACTTTTATCATATTTCTTGTTATCAAGCTGACACGGAATACTTCCGGTGAGTTGATTCGAAGAAAGGTTTAGAGAAGTCAAATATAATTTTCCTAACTCTGATGGTATGATACCTGAAAATTGATTTAATGACAAATCCAAATCATGAAGGTTTATTAACGAAGCCAAAGTTGGTGGTATCGGACCAAAGAACTTATTCCTAGCAAGGCTAAGGTTAGTAAGAGATTTCCAAGATAATATTTCCATAGGTAATTTACCAAAAAGTGAATTCCCATCTAGTATCAAAGTCGAAAGATTATCAAGGGCGGTCAACTCTTTTGGGATTGGTCCTTGTAACTTGTTGTCACTTGCCTGAAATTCAACTAATTTCGCCCAAGACTTATCTTCAAAACGAATTTGACCATAAAATTAGTTTTTACTAATTTGCACATGACTCAAATTCGGCCCTAGCTTACTCGGAAGGTTTCCAGACAACTTGTTATCACTCGTCAACAAATAAGTAAGGTCTCTTAAAGACCAAAAATATGTTGGAAATTCACTCGAAAAATTGTTGTCGTATAACAAGGCATATTTTAAAGTTTGACAATTAATTTGTAAGCGATTTTGGCATTTGACCGGTGAGGTTGTTACCAAACACGATCAAAACCTGTAGAGCACCACCGGCACACAAATTTCCGGGCAAGTTTCCGATCAAATTATTTTGGCAAACTTCGAAATGTAGGAGCTTCGAGTGACTGCCCAATTCAGGTGGCAAAATTCCACTCAAGCGATTTGTGCAAAGATTCAACATCCTTAGGTTTGGTAACAGCCCTATGCCATTCGGAATATTTCCCCACAAGTTGTTCTGAAACAAGTTCAAAACCTCCAACTTTTTCAACTTTCCAAAATCTTCGGGAATTCGACCGGTAAAATAATTCTCAGATAGATCGATCTCGACCAAATCCAATGACTTGATCGCACGAGGAATCGAACCATAAAGTTGATTTTTCCACAAGTAAACAATTTTCAAATTCTTCAAGGAGAAGAGGGCATTTGGAATCACACCTTGTAATTTGTTCATTGCCAAGTCCAAATGCTCGAGACTCGATAAATTCGTCACCATGCTCTCTCGCAATCCACTGATCACGTTGGCTTGAGTCATCCAAAGAAACTTTAATTTGTTCAATTTTCCGAACTCGAGAGGTATAGCCGCTGGGACGAAGTCATTGTAAGCCAGCTGCAGACTTTCGAGGTTCGCCAAATTCGAAATCTCCTCTGGGTAAGTCCCGTCGAACAAATTCGCTACGAGGTTCAGAGTTCGCAGCTGCCTCAAGTTTCCGATCGCCGGAAGAATGTCGCCGGTGAAGTTGTTGGCGGATACATCGAGATATTCGAGCGACCTGAGCTGATCGATGCTCTCGATGGAATGATCCCGACGAAGTAGTTTTGCGAGAGGTCTAGATATCGGAGGTTTGAGAGTTTGAAAATGGATGGCGGGAAATATCCCTCCAAGTAGTTGAAGCCAAGATCGAGAGTTGGTAGATTCTTTAGGGTTGAGATGGAGTCTGGAATAAAGTCGTTGATGTTGAAGTTGTTGAGAACTACTCCAGTGACGGAGCTTCTATCGGAGGAGCATTGATTCCCGACCAGTCGCATGGCGACGACGTGTCGTTCCAGGATTGGAGGACCGCGGAGGGTTTTTCCATCTAGTTTTGATGTTGAGTAAGGTTGCTCTCTCGACGGGTGAAAATCGGAATGTTACGGAAAAGGGTATGGAGGAAAGGAGAAGGATAAGGAGGGAGGGCAAATGAGAGAAGGGCAATTCAATTTACTTGATTTAGTTTGGTTGGATATGAATTGAAATAACGGCTATATATAGACCTAAATGTGTGCATTAGTAGATAGATTTGAATGTTCCACACGCAAGTCAAATGCATGCACGTCACAAATGAGGTGACTAGATTGAATTTTAGGTTTAGGAATGTTGGGCTATATTGAATTAATGTGGTTATAATGTTATATTTTGTTAGCTTACCCAAATAATTAATCATTTGAAAATATTGTTTTAAAACTGTGATAGTTCAATACGTACCACTTGCAGATCGAACATCGAAGCTATATGATTTCGGAGCTAGGAAGTAGGAAGGTTACCATGACTTTGCATGGCGAGTGCTCAATAGAGCTGATGCATTGTGGACTTCATTTCTAAAAACACTTGAAAATCATATGATCCATTATTCAAATAGTTCATATCATATGACAAGTTTATTTAATTTGTAAAACCTATATGGAATGATCCATTATTTGTTCTAAAAAATCAGGATTATCTATAATGAAAATATTAGTAGTGTGCAAGTTAATAGTTCAACATTTCAACGGCGCCCATCAGCCTATACATGAAATGATTCATTATTTGAATAAAAGTACGTAGTACTATTTCTTCCCAACTAATTTTTTTTTTTTTATAATTTACAAAAAAAATCATATATAAATTGTTAGAATATTTTATTGTTATTTATATATAAATTAGAATACTGTAATATATTGTGAAATGAATTAATTATTATAATAAAAAACTAATACTCCAGTAATATTAGTATTTTTTTTCTCATTTTAAAAAACTTAAATTTTTTGTGAAAGGCCAAAATAAAATACGTTAAATTTCTTTCGTGTATTTTTTACTACTATCATTAAGAGAATTTTCTCGTGGTGAAAATGTTAAAAAATGCCATTAAGCATATAAACAAACTGCATTTCTACCGTCTCATTTAAAAGAAGTTCTTTTTTACATATTAAGTTATGTATTTGTCCTTACACTAGAAGACAAAAATTAATAGCACACTTTTTGTCAAGTGTATTTATAAATATAATCTGTTGAATCTTTGTCGAGAATTATAGACAATATCGAATTTACATTTAATTCCAGAAACTCTCTTGTCGAATTAAATACAAATATCGAATCCAAAGAATTCTTTTGGCGAAAAGTTTATTATCTTAAAAGTGTTCTAAATGAAACAAAAGTTTTCGACAAATAAAATAAACTTTATACACTTTGAATTCTTTTGTTTCCCTAATTCATTAAATTCAATTTAAAGAATTATTCTCGACAAAAGAAATTTGGGTTAACTTCAATAATACCTTGTAATTCGAAATAAAAGAATTATACAAAAAAAAAAATCTTCAGATCTCCACAATGAATTAAAAAAACAAAAGTATTAGAAAAAAATCTTTAAATTTACAGGTGCCGTCACTCTCGTCTCTTCCAGATTTGTATAAATCTTATGTTTGTGAATGGAATTTGTATAAATGGGAAGCGACCCGTTTGTAGTTGACATATTTGGGAAAAAGAGGGAGGCGACGGGGTGCGTCGTTGTGGGGCTCAACATCTACTATGGATGGACCACACACAATTGCTGAACTCCATGGATGGGTTCGACGAGTTCGGGTTTGGATCGACGAGTTCGGGTTTGGATCGTACAGAGACAACGAAGGCAGCCGAGTCGAGAAGCCCCCAGAGGACAGTGTCGAGGCGGCGTGCAGCGCCAACGTTCAAGCGAGATTTGGTTGCGCGAAGCTTTGATGAACGGCCTTTGGAAACAAACGTGTGCGTCAGATCTGAGAAGATTTTGGAAGACGAGGGTGGGCAGACTGAGATCTAAAAAATTATATGGAGGTGGAAGTGGGGTATGACTATTTATACTAAAAAATAGGTTAAATTTTTGGGTAATTATTAAGAAATGTCGAATTATGTATGTCGAATTTGAAATGTACTTTGTCGAATTTGTGTCGAATCTGTGTCGAATGTGAATTCGATATGTCGAATGTGAATTTGATATCTCAATATGTCGAATGTGAATTCGACATGTCGAATTGTGTTGTCGAATGTGAATTCGATATATCGAATTGTTTGTCGAATGTGAATTCGATACGTTGTTTGTCGAATCTCATTCGCCATGTCGAATTCGTCGTGTCGAATGAGATTCGCCATGTCGAATCCATGTCGAATGTGGGTTGAATTAATGTTTTGTCAAATCATGTTTGTCGAATTAATGTTTGTCGAATCATGTTTGTAGAATTACAAGGGTAATTTTGGTAGTCCACTACGTGCATATACATTGTTTTAAAAAACGGACAAGGCGTACGCCTCGAGGCGTGCCTCGTACCGCCTTAATATTTCCATGTTCTGAGGCGCACGAGTCAATACCGTTTCAAAATTTATACGCCTTAAGACGTGAGGCGTACGAGTCGAGGCGCATCCGCCTCGAGCCCTCGACTCGTCTGAGACGGTCTTCATATTTTTTTGTATTTTTTTAAACAATTGACATTTTAATTTTATAATTAAGTTAATATTAGGGAAAAATGGCAATAAGGCCAGTTTTCATCATTTTTCGGCAATAAGGCTTTCGAGAAATTACGCGTGTCATTTAGGCCGCCTAAAATGTGTAAAGACCGTAATAGCCTTCCCCTCTTTCTTTCCTCTCGTTCGATCCGCCTCAACGTCACCTGACCTCACCAGTTCTGACCACATCGTCGTCGACCACGACGACCACTGTTTCCAGCAAGAAATCAGAGGCTCGGCACTCCGTCCTCATCTTTCCCGGCAGATTTCAGCACGCCGCCGCGGGGGCCCGACGGCGACGACTTCCCGTCTTGGAACGAAGATCTGATGTTCGTGGCCGCGGAGCCGTTCACCTCCCTCATCGAGAACCGGTCGTCGAAGGAGCAAGCCATCGTCGGCGACGTCGCTCGAGTGCCCCTCGCTTCGATCGAGTGTGCCCTGTCGAGCGATTCCAGGTTGACGGAGTAGAATCTGAGACCTCCTTCGTCGTACAATTTCATGGGTTTTGACGGATCCTTCGTCACAAAAGTGAATCGGTCTATCGATTCCTGATCAGGTAAACCGATACGTAGATTTCGTTAAGCTGAATCATGCACTCAATGTGTTTGATGAATGTACAGAACAAGAATTTAGAGAAATATTTTATGCATGTATTGGAATTGGTGGTAATATACATATATGGCGAAATTAAGTTCCATTGATTTTCAACCTGACATATTTTCTAGAATGGATATCGAAGGGAGTGGGTTCTCGTGATTGAGCCTAACATGGTTTAGTCACCTTCTTGTCATTTGTTATTCAGAAATCTGTTGAACGGTCATATGCAGGTGCACGATAATGTTCGTGGGATCGACGTACTCGAGCAGGTCGGCCGTGGTGTGCCTGAGCCCAGCCTCGTCGAAAATCGAGCCCCCGACTTTCGTATCGTGGAGGTGCTCGTAGGTGGGGCCAATAACTTGGGGTATCTCAAACATCTCAAACGAGCTCCTGAATATCGACACTTTTCACCTTTGTTCCTATTATTTATGTTTTTGTGATGAACTTGGTGCTATTGAGCATGACCATTTTTTTTTTCAAAATTATCAGTGATGCGATCGACACTTACAAGAGGCTCGGTGACTCTCGCAGACAAAGAATCGAGGGCTCGACTCACTTGGCATCTCAGCGACTGCTTCCAACAGCACACGGGCCGAGACTCCTTCCCTCGATGCGATCCCAATTCTAAGATGAAGAAGTGCTTTGACGACGACGCGTGTTTGTCGTGGAACAAACGCCGGTCAAAATAAATTTGTAAGTTTCCTAGACCTTTCACCAACAACAAGTATTAGTGGTAAGTATAGGGTCGATCCCACGAGGAGTTTATTGTTACTTTCCCCCGACTTTGCCCAAGGGGTTGTCACGTTTAAAAAGGATTTTTTTGTGTTCGCTGTGGGCACAGCGGTTCCGTGATCTCCTTACTACCTTGACTGAAATAAAACAAAAACAAAATAAAAACGAATTAAAAACATTTGGGCAAGTCGTTACCTTGATCACACTGGTCAAGTGTTTACTGTTCACTGGCACATATATCATTTTGCTAACAGCTTCATCTTCCGGTTATAGGCCCTAAATATTAACATCCCTATAATGTCACGCATATTAATACCCCTGACCCTCATTCGCTCTTATGTTTAAAGTCCTATTAGATCTCTCTCAATAGGTCTCCTGACATTGACCAATTCGACACTATGTGACCGCATGAGTCTAAGTTGATCAAGCCGCTTTCATCCTCCAAGCAAACCCAGAATGGCCAATAGCATGCCTGGACAGACCCAAGTCATACGACCACATCTCCAGCAACATGTTGTACTTCGCGGACGCCCAGTCTCCCGGTCGCGTTGATCCACGTACTTGTGTGTTAGGCAAGTCGGGGTTCCCACTGGTCATTGTAGGATTGCCCAAGTCCCTAACATCCTCGATATACTACCCTGTTGAATCGGGAACAAAGCTAAGCTAGTTGCTGTCATCAAGAAGCCTCACAGTATTTTACACAGCAGCCTGATCAGGATCAGAACTTGACCAAACGATGTTAATTCAGCAATACATAATTAAAATAAATAAAGAAAGCAAAAACGAAATTAAATAACTGAAACAAAAGGGAAATAAATTAAGAAAAACATAATATACAATTTCGCCCAAACGGGCTGCCCAAAAGGGCGGTGTTTCTCCTCACTCGACTCTCAAAACAAATACATATAATCTCTCGTAAATTTTGTGTTGTTTTGTGGAGCTCGAGTTGTGTGTTGTTGCGTCCGGTCCTCTCTTTTTCGTGGCTCTTTTCGTGTCTCTTTGTGTTCTTCACGTCCTCATATATTTATAGATGATAGGAGTCTTGGGTAGCAAGTAAAAAATCGCTGATCTTGATTGGATAAGGATTCTCTTGAAGACTCCTAGATTTTCAGGATTCTGGACAGCTGCCTGCCCATGCTGACGTCTTGACAGACTCGTGTGTATATAGGACTCTGATATGATAGAGACGTGTTGGACAATGACTCTAAGGTTGGATGAGAGTCCTTCTTTGATACTTCTCTGAATCTGGTCGCCTTTGAGGACTCCATGATTCCCAGGACTCTTTCGTACACTACTTGCTCAACGTCCGTCTCTGATCAATTGTCGCTCTTGCCCAATTGCTTTATCTCTGATAGCCTTCTTTACGAGGTAGCTGTTCATGCGCGGTACTTGGTCGTGCATCGGTCTTGCTCCACTTTCTGACTCTGTCCCAACTTGCTCAACGGGACCTGGATGTTCCAGTCAGACCAGCTTGCTCAACATGCACCCTTGACCACGAAGGTGATTTCCTTGCCTCTTTTACGCCTCGGTCTTTTCTTTGCCTTGGTTAAGTCATGGATCACGTGTGAGACTTTGGAAGTTCCGAATCTCCGCAAAGTGCCTTCGCCCATAATGGTTGCTTGCCCAACTAGGCCCAAGTGTTTGAGTCACTGTTGCTTTGATTCCTTGATTTTGGTCCAAGGGACTGGTTCCCTTCATGCATGCGGTGTATGCCCATAGTGGCTGCTTGCTCAACTGTCGGTGATCAGTCGAGAGTGAGTGTTTTGCCTACAGTGGGTGATCAGGCCAAAGTAGGTGTTATGCCCAAACCGCCAGCTTGTGCTGTCTTTTGCCCAATTGTCAAGGCTTCTTCATCTTTCACGTAATTCACTCCTTTTATGCCCAAGGGTCACCTGCTATGCCCTGCATCACTCTTACTCCAAATGTGTCCTCCCAGACATAATAAAATAATATAAAGAAAATAAAGACTCGATTACTTGACTCAAAAGAACAAAAAATGAGCCAAAAAATATGGCTCATCACACACACACACTTTACTACGCTTGTCCTCAAGCGTGCGGTATGAATTGCCTGCTCAATTAGAAATCAAAGGGAGGTAGAGATAGAAAAAATAACAGAAGACTCAAGCATGCTTATCAAAATACAGAAGTTGATCAAGTGAACAGACAATCAAAATCATAGTCAATGTAATGCATAAAAAACGGTCAAGAGTTTGCAACAGGATTTTGGGTGCTCTCTCAAGTGTTTCTCTCTCATATTGTATGGGTAGTGTTTCGCTCAATGCTGTTTTAAAAGAAGCTTTGCTTTGGGCTTGACCAAGTTCTATCCTGTGAATATTTTCAGTTGAGTTGGGCAATATCTTTAGGGCTTTCTGGGGTTGACTGTATAGGCTATCTTGGGCAATGCCCAGAATTGATCTCAGGTAGGGTTGCGTTTTACTTAGCAACTTTTTCCTCCTAATATTTTCTCATTATCTCACGGGCCTTAGCACACCCTTTTATTCATGGATCTTTTTTTTTTTTTTTTTTTTTGCTTTTTTTTTCGCTTTTTTTTTTTAGAAGAAATTGCCCTAACCTGCTTCTTTTATGTAATTGAGCATATCTGCAGGTTGGCCAGGGCAGTGGGAGTTTTCCCCCAGGTGATCAAGAAATATAGGCTCGGCTCAAGGGGCTAACAAGGGTCTTCTTTTTATTCATAATACAGAACAAAATGCCTAAATCATTTACTACATCAACTCAATTTCAATTATCACAATGGTCAGAACATGGGCAAGCTTCAACATCACAAAATTTTAAACAGCTACTCTCAAGAAAGAAATATATCACACAAATGTAGGCTCAAATTCTCACAGCTTACCTAGATGCAATTCCATCGTCCCTAATATTTTTCATGCATAGACTATTAATTTTGAAAACTGTTCAAATTGACCAAGTATTTATCAAGCATGCGACTCGATCAGACTATGGGGTTGCTCTTGTCATTCCCCCACTCACACACTTTGCCTCTGGCAAAGTGTGCAAATAGTAATAAGATGGGCAAGCATCTCCCCAGACTCAATACTCCGACTCCAAACGATGTTGGCGCACCTTCCCACATACACACTTTGCCTTAGGCAAAGTGTGCAAATAAGGAGGTCGACCCCATCAATCAAGGTCTTCAGACTCAAATAAAAATATGTCAATGGGAGGAACGCATTCAAGAGGATAGATCAGCAAGGTACCTTTGCCCAGTGTGGGCATTGTGTGCAGGGAATACCTCTGGTCTCAGTCAAGGCCCTTCCCAAAATCTTTTAATTGTTTGACCTCAGCTGGCTTGCCTAGTCGATTCTGTCTTTTCTGGTCATGGCACTTGCCCAAGGTCTCTGTTCTTGCTCAACGCGCATCTTCCTCCTCCAGCTTTGGCTCCTTGCCCATGATCTGCAACACAAAACACACTACCTTTCGAGGAGAACACTGCGCAAGGCTTATTTATTGAATAAAATAAAAAAAAGGGAAAAGATACTACCAGGTTGCCTCCTGGCTAGCGCCTTAGTTAGCGTCATGGGCATGACGTTTGTTTTTGGGTTGCACGTGCTGTTTGCCTTGCTCTCCCTGTTCTGCCCTCAATTGCCCTGTATGGTCAAGCTAAAGCAAAAACAAAAATCACAAGTCAAATAGCACGGAGAAAGTAACTGGAATTTAAACTCCCCGGCAACGGCGCCAATTTTGACGACGACGCGTGTTTGTCGTGGAACAAACGCCGGTCAAAATAAATTTGTAAGTTTCCTAGACCTTTCACCAACAACAAGTATTAGTGGTAAGTATAGGGTCGATCCCACGAGGAGTTTATTGTTACTTTCCCCCGGCTTTGCCCAAGGGGTTGTCACGTTTAAAAAGGATTTTTTTGTGTTCGCTGTGGGCACATCGGTTCCGTGATCTCCTTACTACCTTGACTGAAATAAAACAAAAACAAAATAAAAACGAATTAAAAACATTTGGGCAAGTCGTTACCTTGATCACACTGGTCAAGTGTTTACTGTTCACTGGCACATATATCATTTTGCTAACAGCTTCATCTTCCGGTTATAGGCCCTAAATATTAACATCCCTATAATGTCACGCATATTAATACCCCTGACCCTCATTCGCTCTTATGTTTAAAGTCCTATTAGATCTCTCTCAATAGGTCTCCTGACATTGACCAATTCGACACTATGTGACCGCATGAGTCTAAGTTGATCAAGCCGCTTTCATCCTCCAAGCAAACCCAGAATGGCCAATAGCATGCCTGGACAGACCCAAGTCATACGACCACATCTCCAGCAACATGTTGTACTTCGCGGACGCCCAGTCTCCCGGTCGCGTTGATCCACGTACTTGTGTGTTAGGCAAGTCGGGGTTCCCACTGGTCATTGTAGGATTGCCCAAGTCCCTAACATCCTCGATATACTACCCTGTTGAATCGGGAACAAAGCTAAGCTAGTTGCTGTCATCAAGAAGCCTCACAGTATTTTACACAGCAGCCTGATCAGGATCAGAACTTGACCAAACGATGTTAATTCAGCAATACATAATTAAAATAAATAAAGAAAGCAAAAACGAAATTAAATAACTGAAACAAAAGGGAAATAAATTAAGAAAAACATAATATACAATTTCGCCCAAACGGGCTGCCCAAAAGGGCGGTGTTTCTCCTCACTCGACTCTCAAAACAAATACATATAATCTCTCGTAAATTTTGTGTTGTTTTGTGGAGCTCGAGTTGTGTGTTGTTGCGTCCGGTCCTCTCTTTTTCGTGGCTCTTTTCGTGTCTCTTTGTGTTCTTCACGTCCTCATATATTTATAGATGATAGGAGTCTTGGGTAGCAAGTAAAAAATCGCTGATCTTGATTGGATAAGGATTCTCTTGAAGACTCCTAGATTTTCAGGATTCTGGACAGCTGCCTGCCCATGCTGACGTCTTGACAGACTCGTGTGTATATAGGACTCTGATATGATAGAGACGTGTTGGACAATGACTCTAAGGTTGGATGAGAGTCCTTCTTTGATACTTCTCTGAATCTGGTCGCCTTTGAGGACTCCATGATTCCCAGGACTCTTTCGTACACTACTTGCTCAACGTCCGTCTCTGATCAATTGTCGCTCTTGCCCAATTGCTTTATCTCTGATAGCCTTCTTTACGAGGTAGCTGTTCATGCGCGGTACTTGGTCGTGCATCGGTCTTGCTCCACTTTCTGACTCTGTCCCAACTTGCTCAACGGGACCTGGATGTTCCAGTCAGACCAGCTTGCTCAACATGCACCCTTGACCACGAAGGTGATTTCCTTGCCTCTTTTACGCCTCGGTCTTTTCTTTGCCTTGGTTAAGTCATGGATCACGTGTGAGACTTTGGAAGTTCCGAATCTCCGCAAAGTGCCTTCGCCCATAATGGTTGCTTGCCCAACTAGGCCCAAGTGTTTGAGTCACTGTTGCTTTGATTCCTTGATTTTGGTCCAAGGGACTGGTTCCCTTCATGCATGCGGTGTATGCCCATAGTGGCTGCTTGCTCAACTGTCGGTGATCAGTCGAGAGTGAGTGTTTTGCCTACAGTGGGTGATCAGGCCAAAGTAGGTGTTATGCCCAAACCGCCAGCTTGTGCTGTCTTTTGCCCAATTGTCAAGGCTTCTTCATCTTTCACGTAATTCACTCCTTTTATGCCCAAGGGTCACCTGCTATGCCCTGCATCACTCTTACTCCAAATGTGTCCTCCCAGACATAATAAAATAATATAAAGAAAATAAAGACTCGATTACTTGACTCAAAAGAACAAAAAATGAGCCAAAAAATATGGCTCATCATGCTTGAAAAATTTGGACAGAGACGCTCCCAAGGTTTACCTCGAGTATTTTCTTGAGAGAAACTCCATTTGCCACCAATTGCAGTGAGTACATACATACATGTCTTCTTCTTTTTTTGTCCGTTTCGAACCTCGTTTTACGAACGTTTTTTTCTAATTTTTCTAATCGAGCCCCCCGACTTTCGTATCGTGGAGGTGCTCGTAGGTGGGGCCAAACGAGCTCCTGAATATCGACAGGTGTGCCATGTACTGAATGTGGAAAAAAAATATTTTTGATGAACAAAAAATAATCTCTGTATGTATTGCAAGTGTTTTGATCTCTGCCCCCCTTTTTTGTTTGATTTAGGCAAGGGTTCACCTTGAGTTTATATGCCGCATGAAGGACTACATTATATCAAGGACAGATTGTCAATTAGACCCACCAGAGGAGCAGCAGGAGGTGCTTGTGCATTGGGATGATACTTCTCCTTGTCATCATCCTTCTGGTTGTGATCCCCAGAGCCACCATGTTTAGCAAATCATGAAAACAAACAAAAGGGGTTTCTTTAACTTTTCGTGTGTTTGTGTGTTTCACTCTCGTGGGCATAAGATGGTTTAGCTTATGAGTGTTTTTTTTTTTTTTTATCGATTATGTGTAATATACTCGTGAAGTAGTACTTGAGTTTCTTTCGATGATTCTTGATTTTCGGCTTTATGTGTCTTGTTTGAGTGACATTTTCATGTGTATACAAATAATATGTTTGTTTCATTTTTTGAAAGTGTTTTTTAATGACATCCAGTGTGTTTATAATATTTTCAGTGTTTTTGACATTGAGTGTGTTTTTATGACGTTCAGTGTGTTTCTAATTTGGAAAGAGATAGGGGTTTTTCTTTAATTAACATTGAATGTCATATTTTAACACTGAATGTCATAAAAACACACTACACTGAATGTCATAGTTTAACACTGAATGCCCAATTTTTACACTGAAGCATAATAACACTGAATGTCAGAGTTTCACACTGAATGTTATAAAATTACACTGAATAACAACATACTGAATGTCATATTTTAACACTGAATGACATATTTTAACACTGAACATACTGAATGTCATATTTTAACACTTAATGACCTATTTTAACACTGAATGGCATATTTTAACACTGAACACACTAAATGTCATATTTTAACACTGAATGACCTATTTTAACACTGAATGACATATTTTAACACTGAATGCCATATTTTAACACTGAACATACTGAATGTCATATTTTAACACACTGAATGTCATATTTTAACAATGAATGTCATATTTTAACACTGAATGTCATAAAAACACACTGAATGTCATATTTTAACATTGAATGTCATAAAAACACACTGAATGTCCTATATTTACACTGAATGTCTATGGCAAACACACTGAATGTCCTATTTTTACACTGAATGTATCCAGCAACAAAAGAACACGTTGGATTTCATAAAAATACAGTGAATGTCATATTTTTAACACTGAATGTCATATTTTAACACTGAATGTCATATTTTAACACTGAATGACATATTTTAACACTGAATGTTATATTTTTACACTGAATATCATTAAAAAACACTGAATCTCATAAAAATACACTGAAATAAAATAAATATTGATCCAAAACAAAGGGACTATAATTAAATGGGAGTCCTCGATGCATACATGGGAGCTTGAATCTGGAACGATTCCATCGGTGTTGGGGGAGTCGGAAGGGCCCAGTATGGTCACATATCGAATCACAACATTACTACAAAAAAAAATTAAAATGAGAAACAAAAACTAATTACTACAACTATTTTATTTGAAAGCTATATAAATAGTACTACTAGCTAGTATTATATTGCACGATTGTTAGAAGCATTTTTCATGGACTTACTGAAGCATAGCAAACAGCAGATTCAAGTTCACTGACGGACCTCTTCCCATCAGTAAGCCACCAGCTCAGATGTGAATGAAACTGAGGTGGGTAATATAGCTCGTGCTTACCTCGACACATCTGTGGAGGTAGAAGTCGACACATAGTAGTGTTTGTACTCACTCTTCCGTCAAGTCGACTCATAGGTGGTTAAATGATATATAATCGAGCAACTATATATCACATGCTCGACTTCTGACCAAGCTCGACAACAAATGTGTTGTGCATACTTACAACAAGAGTTTCTTGGTGTTCGTGTTATCGGACTCCGTGTCACACCCGCACACCACTCCGTGCCCTCTCGTCTTCCACGACTCGTTGGCTCTCGAAGCCACCGAGCGATCCCTGTACGAAGCCATCAACATGAACATGAATCGAGGAGCTCCTTCATCTGCACCTGGACCTCGTCGACGTCTCTGTCTCCTCCAGCGCGTGGGAGGGAAGGATTTTCCTCATCGCATTGAACAAGCACAAAGATTTCTCCCCGAAGCCGTTCTCGGAGTAACCCGAAATGATGGCATTCAACGTCACGACATTTCTCACGGACATTTCATCAAACACCTTCTGCGCTTCCTCGCAAAGAAGACGGATTCTCTGGCGATTAGTAACTCGTTGGGGTTGCACTCGTCTCCCACGTGGATCACCCTAGCTAAGAGCACCTCCTGATGCTCGACGATGTTGTCGGCCGCATTGCTCAGGAAGCACCCGAGGAGGCCGATCCCAACGAACACGCACGCGAGGAGCTTCGAGGTCGGGGCGTCGGGCACGAGGTAGACGTCACAGCAGCCCGCCTCCTTCGTCGTCGCACAACCACCACGACCAGCTGCTCCGGTACAATTCCGTCCATCTCACCGATTCCACTCCGCCGCTGCATCACCATCGACGACCGCCTACGAAACCGAGGTCGCAACCCACTGCTCGCCGTCGAACCGAATCTGTCCAGCGAATCCAACCCTCGGCCGACGTCTACGACATTCACCTGGATCGCGTCGCGGAGCTGGAGATCGAACCATTCGAACGGCTCCGAAAACATGTGGAAATCCAAATTAAAGATTCAATTCGGTGGAAGGGTATTTTCGTCTTTCCGAATAATTTTTTTTGGCCTAATTGGAACATTTTGGCCTAATTGACACGAAAAATTGGAGATCGGCCTTATTGGTCAAAAAATGTTGAAAATTGGCTTTATTGTCATTTTTCCCTTCATCCCTCTCAAACTTTAAATTTCTAATTGAATTTCTCGTTTTAAGAAACTTAACTTCTCCAAGTACATTGTTTTTACATATTTTTTCTCTTTGGTAATTTTTTTTCTCTTTCTTTTTCTCATTTTTTCATTTTTTTTTATTTTCAAGAACTTATATATATTGTTTTTCATAATCGTTGTTCTCTATTATCCGTTTCTAACTTCATATATTGATTTTCAAAATAATAGTGTCAATGAAAATATTTAGATTTTAAAATTATTTACAAACGTATTCGGATAATTTATTTAAATAACACTTAATTTATTAATAATAAATTAAATATTATTTTATAAATGTAATATAATAGATTTTTTCTAATAATTTTATAATTTTTTTTTTTGTTTTAATTTGAGGCGTAGGCGTACGCGGCCTCAAGACGTACGTCTCATGGCCTCCGATGAAAAACGCCTCAAATACAAGTTTTTTTATATGCTTATAGTTATATTTTTCTCCCTTTTCTCAGTGTGAGATTTTCGCAATTATTCCTAATTCTATATTCTGACTAGACCAGTTCGGCAACCAAACTAGAATTCACAGCTCGCCGGCCACCAGTTCGGCAGTTCCCCGCCGGCCCTAACCGCAAACCACCGTAGCTTCGCTGCGTATTCTCTCCGCACTTTACAAATGTCGAGCCGCCGGATCCAAATCAACGCGGCCATAGATCCACCGCCGCGGTTCGATAACGAAGAATCCCTAAACGACGGCGCTGACGTGAGCGGCAGCTTAAAACTCAGGCCGTCAAATAGAGATTCTACGGAGGATCTGGAGCCGTTCATTGGAGTCAGATTTCGCCGCAAAGCCTCTCGCATTCGGGATTACATGTCTGATTACCTGGACGTGCAATCCAAACCGTATCTCATGAAAATCCTCGAAAAACAAGGTTCGATTTCCTCGAATTTTCCAGAAATTCCATGGATCTCTTGGGAGATTGACGTGTGGTGGTGATATTTGACTTGAATTCGATTTTGTTTTTCTTAGCTGAGATTCTGAATTTGTGCATTTTGATTTTTCCGGTTATAAAAATATTTAATCAGAAATAAATTTCGGTTATTTGATTAACTTGAATGCTTGTGATATCATGTTAGCCCTGAATACCAGTTTCTATCTTCAAATTGGTTGTTTCTCTTAGTTTGATCCTTGATTTTTCTAATCGATTTTCGATAGTATTGATAATTGCATACAGGGAAACAAAATAGATGTATACATGTTTCTATACTTTGTCATAGTTGCAGATGATCGGATATACTGTTATACGTCAATAAACCGCCTTAAGAAATTGACTGTACTATGTATTGATTCCATAGGCGACAGAAAAGTTCTCTTTGCGGATAAAGTCTTGAAGTTTACCGGTTCGGGAAAGATGAAAAAGCGAATGCTTCTGATTACTGATTTTGCTATTTACATTGTGGACCCGCATTCTGATGCACTCAAAAGAAGGGTAGCCCTAGCTGCTGTTGAGAAACTCTGTTTAAGTGAACTGAGTGACATTCGCCATTATTATCCCCACAGAATACGATTTACTCATAGCCAGTACAAGAAAGACGGAAATTGTGACCGTCTTAGCAGAAGCTACGAAAAACGCATCTGATTATGAACTTGAGGTTTCCTCATCTAACAGGTAATTCTGAAACATGGAAAGACATTATTTCAGCTACATTTTTATAGGTGTGTATCATCGTCTTTGGGCTTTATTAACAAACTTTTCATTCAAAACTACATATACAACCTTCATATTTGTTCCTTCTAGATTTGTTGTTAGTTTTTTCCTGTGGCTGTAAATAGGCTGAACCTTGGGGGTACCTTTGTAATATCAGTCAATTTTAAATATGTGTAGGTTTGAGTACAATGCAGCTGCAGAAGTTGTGAAAGAAGTTCAATTTGACGAAGAAGAAGGTTGCTTTTATGCCCTATGCTTGAAATATACATAGCATTTGTTTGTGAATATAACAACAGTTAACTCTGTTTCTTTATTCTTCTTCTGTTCTGAATTTGTTTTTTACACTATCGTAGGTTGTGTCAGAACAAGAATTGTGAACAAATGAATTCAGCAGTTTATACCTTACCCAAATGGTCATTGGTCAAGATACCAAGGTGTTTTCTGTATCTTTGGCTGTATTCTATGATGTATGTTTTCTCTTCTTTCGACACAATTGGAAATGAAAAACCTGTGTGTAATGTATATGAATTGGTATCCGGTAATTGAAACGAAGTTACATCGTTGTTTTTGTGAACCTGTTTGATTATTGAATTTCTCTCTCTTTAGTCAATTTCGCACTCCGCAAGTATCTATCTTCATTTAAATTTGGGAGAATTTCAAGTATTTACCTTTGCGGTTTTTGTATTAAAAATTGCAGCCTGATTATTTTTGTAAATTGTGAAACAAGTACCTTAAGTGTGTGGTTGGGTCTTTTTCAGTTAAATAAGTTATAACTCATGGGTATAATTGCTGTAGTAATGTTTATGTGTTTATATACATATGCAGACATTACTCTAGTTTTTGGAAACTGGAAAAATACATGTTTGAACTGTTGAAATCTCTGAGTGATATTAGGAAATAGTAGAACTATACATTCAAATTGAAACAAAACGAAATAAAACCGAAAAAACAAGAAATCGTCCAAAGACAACCCTTTTATTCATCACACATTCACACCCACATCTAAGCACCAAACTTGTGAAAAGAAAATCAAGAATGTTCACCATCAACCTTGTGTGGAACAATTGCACAAACTAAAATTTAAAAAACAAAAGAGAACAAGGAAACTTAAAAATATACGAAAACTTGAGAATCAAATCAAGAATCTAATTACGAAACCGAAGATGATCCAACCTCGCCCGCGTACGGAGTTAAAGTAGGAGTTGAACCCGGTGACCTTGTCCCACCAGATTGGCTATTATTCCCAGTATTAATCCCTCTAATCTCCTCCAGCATTCTCACCACATCCCCGATTTTCAGCCTCTGTCCCGCCACCCTTGCCACGCACCCCATCCCTATCTGCAAAAACGCCACCATCTCTTCCTCTATATCTGGATATCCCAACAGTTCCACATCAAACACTTCCCCTGTCCATTCCTCACGTACAACCGATTGAACCCATTTCACCAAATTTACAACCTCCTCGTTTCCAGTCTTGACCGGTGACTTCCCAGTCAGAAGCTCCAGAAGAACAACTCCAAAGCTGTATACGTCAGACAGCTGTGAGACTTTTCTGGTGTCGGTGACTTCAGGAGCTCGGTAGCCCACAGACCTCATGGCAGGCGGCGTGATTGGATTGCTTAGGGTTGCAAGACCTAGATCGGAGATAAAGACTTGTTGCTTGGAGTCGAGGAAGATGTTGGAAGATTTAATGTTGCCATGGACGAGTTTGCCCCCGGCTTGTGAGTGAATGTGGGCGAGGCCTCGGGCGGCCCCAATGGCGATGTTTATCCGAGTTTCCCAGTCTAGAGGGACCCGTTTCTCGCCCCTTTTAGCTGCAGAAGTGATGTGAAATTGTGAATGAGGTTTGCTTAATACAGTAGAATGGAAGCATAGTGAGAAAACATACCATGCAACAATGCGTAAACGCTCCCCAGATCGTAGTAATCGTACACCATGAGCTTCTCGTCTTTCGAATAGTAGTAAGCCCTAAGTGGGGCCACGTTCTCGTGCCTGACGCTCCCGACCACCTCCATCTGCTGCTCGAATTCCCTCCTCCCGACTATCACTTCTCTCAGCCTCTTCACAGCCACTGTGGTCCCATCTTCCAAAGCCGCCTTATAGGCTGTCCCAAACGATCCCTTACCGAGAACCTCAGCTGATGCCCTCAAAAGATCTTCGAGGTCGAATGCAAGGCCATAACCTTCGAAAAACACAAGCCTTGTGTTCTTGTCCTGGTTCTCAGAGACTGTAGTCTTATTTTTCGCGACTTTTTCTTTCTTCTCTTTTGTCGACTGATATTCTTTCTTCTTTCGGTTAGTGACGATTAAAAGGAGAGCAATCGAGATGAATGCCAATACACAAGTACCGATCACGATCGCGAGTATAGCGCACTTGCTAATTCTCGATCGTTTGATCGGTGCGAGCGTAGGCGGACCGGCGGGAGGGGATGAATTTCCAGACGAAATGTTGTTGCCGGAGAAATACGAAGTAGGGAATCTAGAGAGAGATCCCGGCAAAGCTCCCGTGAGATTATTGTTCGACAAATCCAATATTTGGAGGCTAGGGATATCGATATCCGGAATCTCACCGGAAAACGAGTTATTCGCGAGGCTCAAAACGGTTAAGAGCGTCAGATTTGAGAACGAAGATGGGATGCTCCCGTTGAAGTTATTGTTAGAAAAATTCAACACCGAGATATTTTTCCAGCCGGAGAAGTCCTCCGGCAAGGGGCCCTGAAAATTATTGTCCTCGAGATAGAGGGCCATCAGATTCTGGAGCCTGAGGAGATCAGAAGGAAAGGGCCCACTAAGACGGTTTGACCTGAGGCTCAAGATCTGAAGCCCGGATAAACGACTGACAGTGTTGGGAGGGATGACCCCTCTGAATCCAACGGCCGGCAAGCGAACAGCCACGATTCTTGAGCTGTCGTGATTGCAGGTGATCCCGGTCCAGGTATTGCAAGCTGATGTCTTTTCGTCCCAGTTAGTTTTACGAGTGTGGTAGATGTTGTCGATGAAGTCGAGCAGAGCCCGTTTATCTTCGACGGGCTCGGTTTTGGCTAGTAAGAACAGAGTGCAGAACAGCAGGGTTGCTGTGAGGATGCCCATATTTTCAAAGCTCAACACTCTGAAGTGAATATGTATGGGCTCAGATATAGATAAACTTGATCTCTTCTTACATAATAATCTGTGGGATTTCCAAGAAATGAAACTGAAATCACACACACATAAGCATAACGTAAAAGTCTTCTTTTTCTTTAATATTCTAAAGTCAACACCCCAAATCCAACGTACAATTTTGATTTTTTTTACACCGACACTGAATATAGTAGTGAACAATTTCTGGGTATTTCCAAATGAAACCCAAAAAAATTGAGCTGAAAAAACATTAATAAATACTCACTACTTACCTAAGATGCAGGGATCAGAAGAATTGAAGGGTCAGACGGAAAAAAAAAACTCGGAACCTTAAAATTGAGATCCGAGGTCAAGAAAAAGGAGAAAATGGTTTGTTTGTTTGTTTGTTTGTTTTATGGAGGAGGAGAAGAGGGTGTCAAAATCTTGATTTTGAGAGGAAATTAAAATTTCTTTTGGGGACAGAGAAATAAATGTTTGATAGTGTTATACTACGTATATGGAGATAGATGTTTTGGTTTTTGTGAATTGTTAACCGGATCGTTGTCACTGAAAATAAATGAATTTCTTTTTTATGTCACTTAAAACAATTTTGACCTTACTGCATACAATTTTAACTCAAATATACACATTAAAATACATTATTTTTTTAATTTTCGAGCTAAAATAAAGATTATAAAAGTGTTAATTGTAGAACTCGTATATTGTTTAGTGTGTAATAATGATGGATGGCGCGGGAAGTGTGGGAAGTGCACGTGTAGGCAGCGTAAACAGCTACACCTAACTGCACAGAGCGAAGTGAAGAAGACATGTAATTTTATTTTATTTAATTAATGAATTAATTATACATCCAATTGTTACAAATTGAATGATTAATAATGAATCACGTAAATGGCATGACTTCTCAATGCATGGTGTCATCAACGTGCACCGTATAGTATGCCTGTCTTCTTAAATAGACTTCAAAACTTTACTCTACTAAATTTTGTTTGATTAATAATGCAGTCTCAAAGTTGAGAAATTATTCACTGTACAGTATGTCTGTCTTCTTAAATAGACTTCAAAATTTTACTCTACAAAATTTTGTATGCTTAATAATGCAGTCTCAAAGTTGAGAAATTATTCTATATACCCGGTATACCACATCAATTTGATAATTTTCAATCAACCAATATTTGACACGTGGAAACCTAAAAAAAAAATTGAAATTCTTAAATTTTTTAACTCTCTCCCCTCCAATTCACTATGATTAAAATAAATAACATAAAATTAAATTAAAATAAATTAAATTAAAAACACCTATCGTGCACCTCCTTCTCTACACCGTCCGTCGCCAAATTACGTACCACATTGATGTGGTATATCGGGTATATAGAATAACTCCTCCTTAAAGTTAACCGCTCACTCTCAAACTAATGATTTCAGTCACTTCTATTGTATTTTTTGAAAAAAGTGTCATTAAGACCCGCCTAAATCTTGCCACAAATTGATTTGAATTCAGTTGCCCTAATTTCTATTATTTAATTACTTATTGTGTAATGTCTTTATGGCCTTATTGTCCAGCTGGGTTTTGTACCTTAGCTATCACGGGCGTTAGGGTTTTAGGAGGTAGGTGTATCCTACTATAAATAGCTGCATTGATGCAGCCGCACAATCAATGAAAAGTAGATATCACTTTCATTCAATATTCATTTACATCAAAATCATCAAAGTTCTTTATGGTATCAGAGCTGCAAAAGGGATAAGCCAGGAGACTTCTTAACCTTGCAGCCATGGCAGAAGGAGAAACGAATCAGAACAAAACTCCATTAATACAGCTCAATAATCAGCAGGTATCAGTTTAACTAAATGATGAAAATTTCCTAATCTGGAAACAACAAGTAGTCATCACAGTAAGAGGTCATGGCCTTGAAGGCTTCCTTGATGGCTCTAATGTTCAACCCTGCAAGCTCATATCCATTGGAGAAGAATGTCTCTGGAAAATGAACCCAGAATATGTGTTGTGGCAGAGGCAAGATCAGCTCTTGGCTTCATGGTTGTTAGCTTCCCTCTCAGAGCCTATTCTTGTTTCTATGGTAGGCTTCAACACTTCTCAGGAAATATGGCAAATCCTTGAAGCTTCTTTCTCCAGTCGGACCTCTGCAAGAAAAATGCAATATAAGATGCAGCTGCAAACCTTGAAAAAAGGGGGACTCAATATGAGAGATTACCTGAACAAGGACGTTAAATCCCTCTGTGATGCTATTGCCAGTTTAGGTGAAAATACGAAGAAAGAAGACCAAGTGCTACATATGCTCAGTGGACTTGGCAATGAATATGATGCTGTGGTGGTGACTGTCACAGCACATGGAGGTAATTACACCATGAAAGAGCTCACTTCTCTGCTTCTTAGCTATGAAAACAGACTTGAGGCTACTAATATGAGTGACAAGAATTTCCCCAATGCCAATTTTGCTGCTCAAAGAGGTGGTTCTACTCAGAGGGGTAGAGGTTCAAAAACTCAGAAAGGCAGGGGGAATGGTAGAGGCAGAGGTGGCAAGTATAGCAATGGCACTAAGATACAGTGCCAAATATGTGGTTACTCTAATCACACTGCCAACATTTGCTATCACAAATTTACTGAGAATTTTGTTCCTAAAGTTCCTATTAATGACAATAGTAACAGCAACAAGCCTGCAAATCAAGGAAATCAGTCACCACAACATTCTCAAAATGGCTCTGCTATGTACTCTGCTACTGATAGCAACTCTGATAATAATTGGTACCCAGACTCAGGAGCCACTCATCATGTTACCAATGACTTCTCCAACATGTCTATTGCTACTAATTATGAGGGACACAACAAGCTTCAGATTGGTAATGGTTTGAACCTTAATATTTCTCATATTGGTAAAAATATGATGCTCTATCCTCAGTCTACAAATAAACAACATGCATTCAAACTAAATAATCTACTTTTGATTCCAGAAATTACTAAGAATCTTCTTAGTGTTGCTCAGTTTGCTAAAGACAATGCAGTATATTTTGAATTTCACCCTTATTTTTGTTGTGTTAAGGATCAAGCAACAAAGGAAACTCTCACACTACAAAAAAATGTACTTTTGATGACGATTTTTTTTGTGACAACATGAAATTCGTCACGAAATATAACTTAAAAGTGACGAATTCAATTTTCGTCACTTAAAATATACCATTAGTGACAAAATTTTATTTTATCACCAAAAATATTGTTTTTTATGACAAAAATATATGTTGTCAATGAAAATAATTTAAATCGTCATAATTTTAAATATATCGTGACGAAACTAAATATTTCGTCAAATAAATATTTGGTGACGATATTTTTAGTAATTAAAGACAATATTAAATGTCACGAAAAATAATTTTTTTATGACGAAACTTTATTTAGGATGATAATAATTTATATTTAATTATAATAACAATTTTCATATATTAATATGATTTTACGTCATTAGTTAATTTAATTAATTATATAAATCTAATATATACTATATATTGTGAAATTTGAAGTTATATATATATCCGGACTTAATATGTTAGTGGGGCAAGTTGAATTGATAAGTACTGTAAAGCAACCCTAATTCGTCCGGCCACTACTACCTAATACATATCGCCACTACTCTCCATCCACAACCGCCATCTACTCCTTATATCTCTGGTCGTCTCCATCTATAATTTTCCTGAGGCTATAGCTACCACTCCTCGAACGCCTTCAACCTCCGTCAAATCGACTCCCAACACCAATTAATTTGGCAACATCCAAGGTACTTTTATTTTCAATATTTATTGGGTTCAAAAGCATTTAGAGTTCAAGACATTTACTATATTATTATTAAAATAATCAGTAAAAGAGGTAGTATAATATTTTAATTGATCTTGTTTTAATGTTGTAGGCTGCTGCTTTTGTAGTTTGTAGCGCAACGATCTATTAGTATATTGACAACATACTTGTTTCCATTTTTTTAGGTTAATTCAGTCATTCGGCTAATCTATCATCCGAACAATTAGTTTTTTGGTATCGAGCGTCTCACACGATCGTGGCATCGTCTCTAGGTACCAACGTTATCCCGACGCCCCCCACCACCTCTCCGCCATTAGTTCTCGACGACTGAAAACGATCACTGCAAAGGCGATTTTCCAGTGACATTGAAGTCCCACGAGTCTGATGTACATACCTTCGAGATCCCTTGCTATTCTTGGTCAATATATTTATCACTTTTGTCCATAGATAGTTTTTGGATGCCATAAGATCATGTGTATGGATGTATGAGATCTTGTTTTTGACTATACTTACCGATCTTGAGATTTGTATATTGTTCATGTATATTTATTTTACTTTTAAGTTTAAATTTTTTATTTTTGGGATCAAAATAAAATGATGAAACTAATTTAAGATCGAATATCTACAATACATTTTTTGTCTCTATATTAATATTATTATTGACAAATATTTTTGTTATTATATAAATACAAATAAAAACAAATATTATTATGTCAGTAAAAAAAGTGACAAAATTTATTAAATATGACAAAAAATTAAATTTCAAAAATTTAGTAAATAATAAAAAAATCGTCATAAAAATTAGAGTTCTGATGACGATTAAATTAATTGTCTTGAAAAAAGCATAATTTAGTGACGAAATATTTTATTAAGTGACAAATTTTTGAGGTCATACATGACGATTTAAACGTCACTATAAATGAACATATATAATGACGATGTCCTTTATTGTCACCACATGGTGACTTGTTATGACGAAATAAATTAGCGTCACATTTACCTAATATGACGCACATAAGGTGACAATGCTTGTGACGAAAGAAATGCGTCATCAAATAGCTTTCGTGACAAAAAACAAGCTTTTAATGACAAAAAAAATCGTCGCGAAATCTCAAATTTCTTGTAGTGTCATAACAGGGATGCTTAATAAGGGGCTGTACCAGTTTCAATTCCATCATTTACCTTCTGATTTTTTCTCATCCAACAAGCTGGCCACCACACCTGCAAGGACACCACATCAGAGACAAGAAATTAGTTCTTTTTCTACTGTTGTAAAGTCCTCTAGAACTCTTGAATCATGGCACCAAAGATTGGGCCATTCATCTATCAGTGTTACTAAGAATGCTTTGCAACTTTGTAACATCCCTTATGAGAATAAAAATAACTTTATTTTCTGTTCTCATTGTGCTCAATCTAAGTCTCAAGTATTGCCTTTTACTCATGTTTATAAGAGAGCCAGTGCTCCTCTTCATATCATCCACACTGACCTTTGGGGTCCTGCCCCAATTACATCTATTTATGGCCACAGGTATTATGTATCTTTTGTGGATGATTTCAGCCGGTTTACATGGATTTATTTCCTAGCAGCTAAATCAGACACACTCAAAGCCTTTACTCATTTCAGAAATCAAGTAGAACTTCAACTTGGCCAGAAAATAAAAAGTGTTCACAGTGATGGAGGAACAGAGTCCAAACCCTTATCCAAACAATTTGCATAAGCTGGCATTTTACATCAAATATCCTGCCCTTATACCCCTCAGCAGAATGGTGCTACTGAGAGGAAGCACAGACATATTATAGATTCTGGCTTAAGTCTTTTGACTACTTCTGGATTACCTGGCAGCTACTGGGAGGATGCCTTTGCAACTGTTGTTCATTTGTTGAACAGAGTCCCTCAAAGCACCCTCCAATTTACTAGCCCCTATCACAAACTCTATGGTCAGCTCCCTGGCTATTCTTTTCTCAAAGTTTTTGGGTGTCAAGCTTTTCCACATCTCAAACCTTACAATAATCACAAGCTTGAACCTAAATCACAACCAGGTATCTTTTTGGGCTGTCATCCACAGTTTAAAGGCTTTAAGATTGAGCTTCCTAATCATAAAGTTATTATCACCAGAAATGTTGTGTTTAATGAACAAGTATTCCCAGCTACTGGTGTTCTTTCCACTGATTCTACACATCCTACAAATTCTGTTCAGAATATCAATAACACCATACCCTTTATTGTCCCTAATCCATCGAACCCTGAAAATCATCCACCTCAACATCAACAACCTCAAAATGAACCCTATAATAATGGTAATGATAACCTACCCTCTGAATCAAATTCTTCCTCTGATTCTAACTCTTCCCCCAACCCTCATCCAAATTCAGATTCCAGTTCTTCTTCTGATTCTGAATCTCCATCTACACAACACCCTAATACTCCTTCTACCTCAGCTAATAATCAGTCCACTACTATATCTCCTGCTCCCCAAATATCCCCTCCCACACCTCTTAACAGCTCATCTTCATCAGAAGCTCCTCTTATACCTTCTCACACTATGATCACTAGAGCAAAGGCTGGAATCTTTAAACCTAAAACTTAATTATCTGCTCTGCTATCCAAAACCAAAATCCCACCTATTGAACCTCAGTCCTATAAAGAAGCTATTCAACAACCTGAATGGAAGAAGGCTATAGATATGGAATTCACAGCTCTAACTAAAAATGCTACCTTGCATCTTGTCCCACCTGCATCACATGCCAATATTATTGGATGTAGATGATTATTCAAACTCAAGCAAAATGCTGATGGGACCATATTAAAATATAAAGCCAGACTAGTGGCTAAAGGGTTCACACAAATAGATGGTATTGAGTACATTGATGTTTTCAGTCTAGTTATTAAACCGGCTACCATAGGAATAATTCTCACCATTACACTTTCCAGAGGATGGTGTATCAGACAGATTGATGTTCACAATGGCTTCTTGAATTGCAAATTGGACCAGGATACTCCCCTCTACATGTATCAACCTCCTGGTTATGAGACACCTGGAAAAGAAGACATGGTCCGTAAGTTGAATAAAGTCATTTATGGTTTAAAGCAGGCATCTAAAACATGGTATGATAGCCTTAAGCTGATCCTTATCAACATTGATTTTTCCACTTCTAAAGCTGATTCCTCACTATACATTCAACATACTCCTACCACCACCACCACATTCATCCTTGTGTATGTTGATGATATAATCATCACAGGAAGTTCTCAACTACACATAAACACCATTATCAAAAAACTTGCCACAACCTTTTCCCTTAAAGGCCCTTGGCCCTCTACACTACTTTTTGGGAATAGAAATTACCAGGACTGCTACTGGTATTTTTCTATCACAATAGAAATATGCAACTGAGATTTTACACAAAGCTAATATGACAGGGGTCAATTCCTCACCCACACCTATGGTAAGCTCTACTAATCACTCTAAATATGATGGCCATAGCTTACCTGATCCAACTCCATATAGACAACTCATTGGCAGCCTTTAATACCTCACCCTCACCAGACCTGATATCACATTTGCTGTTAACCGCCTCAGCCAATTTATGCAAACACCTTCAGACACACATTTCAAGGATGTCAAACGACTACTTAGATATGTTGCAGAAAAATCACATCATGGTCTACATATAAAAAAATCCTCTCACCTGCAACTCACTGGATTTTCAGATGCGGATTGGGCTTCAGACCCGGATAACCGCCACTCTACCTCTGGTTACTGCATCTTTTTTGGAGGCAATGTTGTCTCCTGGAGTTCTAAAAAACAACCCACAGTGAGTAGATCGAGTGCTGAAGCAGAGTACCGGAGTCTCGATCACTCTGTTGTTGAAATTCTATGGATAAAGTCTATACTCAAAGAATTACACTGCTTACCCAAGTTACCTCCAGTTGTTTGGGTCGATAATCTGAGCGCCGTTCATATGTCTACCTAAGATGTCGTCCAAGCTCGCACAAAACATGTCGAGATAGACCTCTATTTCATCCGAGAACATGTCCAACAGAGATCGATCTCCGTCCGCCATGTTCCTGCCATGGATCAAACCGCCGATATCTTCACAAAATCGCTGCCGGAACAAGCTCATACGCGCCTCAAAAATCAGCTGCACATCGGCGGCGTCGAGCTTGCGGGGGGATATTAAGACCCGCCTAAATCTTGCCCCAAATTGATTTGAATTCAGTTCCCTAATTTCTATTATTTAATTACTTATTGTGTAATGTCTTTTATGCCCTTATTGTCCAGTTGAGTTTTGTACCTTAGTTATTACGAGCATTAGGGTTTTAGGAGATAGGTGTATCCTACTATAAATAGCTGCATTGATGCAGCCGTACGATCAATGAAAAGTAGATATCACTTTCATTCAATATTCATTTACATCAAAATTCTTTAAATCAAAATTTTTTTAAGTGTAATTATTGATTTGAAACAAAAATACTATTTTTTTTTTCAATACAAAATAAAAACACTTCTAGAATTTCGAGGAGATTTGTGACATAGAACTAATGATAACAATGTCGAGAGGAGTATTTTCGCCTACTTGTGGATCTTCACGAGTAACACATTAGACATATCTATTCGTTTTGTCGAGAGAGATAAAATTTCCGGAAGAATTCAAGTTGTTTCATTTATAAGAAAATATTTCAACTCTAATTAAGGGGTTTTATTTTAATTTAATTCTAACTATATGTATAAAAAAAATTAAAAAAAGGGGGTAAAATAGAAATGGTATGAGATGCTAATTGTAGATTTTTCGGTCTTTCTAAAATCCAACCGATGAAGCCCGTTAAAGGCCCGACCAAGCTTTCCCGCCATCTTCTGACCGAGTCACTCCTCGTCCAGGCACTGGACAAGATCCCGGATATCCAGACCCTCGAGAAGCTCCATTCCCGAATCATACCCGACCCGAATCTAAGCTCCGACACTTCCCTCGCCATCAAACTGATGCGGGCCTACGCAGCGCGCGGCCGGCCCGACCGCACCCGCAAGGTGTTCGACGGAATTCCCGAAAGAAACAACGTCATCTGCAACGTCATGATCCGGAGCTACGTCACCAACCATCTCTACAGAGAAGCGATTCTCATGTACAAGACCACGCTCGCCGCCGGCATCTCGCCGGACCATTACACTCTGCCCTGCGTTCTCAAAGCCTGCTCGTCGCTGCCCGACTTTTCTCTCGGGCTGCAGATGCATTCTTCCGCCGCCAAGAAGGGCCTCGACTCGGCCCTCTTCACCGGGAACGGCCTCGTCTCCATGTACGGGAAGTGCGGGAGGCTGGTCGACGCGCGCCAGGTGTTCGACGAAATGCCCGCAAGAGACATCGTCTCTTGGAATTCGATGGTGGCGGGCTACGCGCAGAGCTCGCGGTTCGAGGAGGCCCTGGAGGTGTGCAAGGAGATGGTTTCGTCGAACGTAAAGCCCGATCCGGGCACCATGGCTAGTCTCTCTCCCGCAGTGACGAACACGAGTCCAGAAAACGTGATGTTCGTGAAGAAAATCTTTTCGGACATGGATAATAAAAAGGAATTGGTGGCGTGGAACGTGATGATAGCCATGTACGCGAATAACTCCATGTCAGCCGAGGCAGTAGGCCTTTATTCGAGAATGGAAGCCCGTGGGCCCCGCCCTGATGCAATCACCGTATCGAGTGTTCTTCCTGCTTGCGGTGATCTCTCTGCTGTTTCACTGGGAAAACGTATTCACGAATACGTCGAGACGAAAAAGCTTCGTCCTAATTTGTCGGTTGAGAACGCCTTAATCGATATGTACGCTAAGTGCGGGTGTTTGCAGGACGCGCGGAAAGTGTTCGACGAAATGCTTACAAAGGACGTCATCTCGTGGACTTCATTGATGTCGGCATACGGAAGAAGCGGGAAAGGTCAAGAAGCCATCGAATTGTTCTCCAAAATGAAATACTCAGGTATAGCCCCAGACTCGATAGCTTTTGTTTCGATTCTCTCAGCTTGCAGCCATGCGGGGTTATTAGAAGAAGGGCAAAACTATTATAAGTCGATGAAGGAGGAATTTAGAATAATTCCGAGAATAGAACACTTCACTTGCATGGTTGATCTGCTCGGGCGGGCGGGTCGGGTCGATGAGGCCTATGATCATATCAAGCAGATGCCGATGCAACCGAATGATCGGGTTTGGGGAGCTTTGCTAAGCGCGTGCCATGTTTATAACAAAATGGATATTGGGGTCATAGCGGCTGATTGTCTTTTCGAATTGGCCCCTCAACAGTCCGGTTATTACGTCCTGTTATCGAACATTTACGCAAAATCTGGGAGATGGAGAGAGGTGGCTTTGATCCGCTCGATCATGAAAGAAAGAGGCGTCAAGAAAATACCAGGTGTGAGCAATGTTGAGCTCGGGAATAAAGTCCACAATTTTCTTGCAGGCGATAGATCGCATCCGCAAGGGGAGGAGATATATTCGGAGCTGGAGATTATGTTGGGGAAGATGAAGGAGATGGGTTATGTTCCGAAAACGGATGGTGCTTTGCACGATGTGGAGGAGGAAGAGAAGGAGAATCTCTTGGGGGTCCACAGTGAGAAGTTGGCGATTGTGTTTGCGATTATCAACAGCGAGCCGGGGGTGCCGATTAGGGTTACTAAGAACCTTCGCGTGTGTGAGGATTGCCACGTGGCGATCAAGTTTATTTCGGAGATTGCCGAGCGGGAGATTGTCGTGAGGGATACGAATCGGTATCACCATTTTGAAGGCGGGGTTTGCTCGTGCGGCGATTATTGGTGATCGGTACGTACGCTACCATTTTCTGTGTTTTTCTGTTACTCATCTGTCCAAAAATAGATGTCTGGTCAACTGCTCTCTTGTTTGACCGTCAATTACTTATGATAAAAAATATATAAAAATTATTAAAAAATATTAAAATAAAATTTAGAGTCTAAACAAGAGAGCAGTTGACCAGGTGTGACATCTATTCTTGGATAGAGGGAGTATAACTAAAGTGGAATTGGAATGTGTATTGTGCTGGTGAACAACTAAATTTCAAGTATACAGATAAATTTGCCTTGACAGCCTTTCACAACATGGGCTGAGTAACAGCTTTTTAGAGTGTTAGAACCTTATATGTATATATAAAACAAAGATAATATCATAAAACGTTCATCGATTTCACATTTATTTCTTTAACTTTATGAAAATCAATTTTTCTACTATTTAACAATTTTTAGTTGAATTGAAAATTCAATTTTCGTCATATTTATTGATATTTAATTGAATTTTGAATGGTGGTCGTATTTAAATTAAAGTGTATTAAATAGTAAATAGTTAGTTCACTTTAACATTTTGTTTTGTGTCAAGAAAACATGAATTAAAAAATCATTTTCTTAATATTTTGTTTGACACTTACTGTGAAATCAAGATATATTACATATATTATCTCAATAAAATAATTCAGCTCATACCTACTTGTTTTTTCTAATTCAGACACTCTAATTCCATCTATTCATGCCTAAGTTTATGAACCTACTTAGTTATCACACCCCATATTAACTTTGAGAAACTACACTGTTAAAAGTAGTAATTTTAGGATGTCCACTTGTGGGTGTCTCGTGTTTGAGTTTGAATTTATGTGGAAAAGGAGCTACCTCACTTATTGTTAATTGGTTTTATGTTGTAACTTCCTTATGTGTCTCGGGTCTCTCTCTCCTGTCTTCGTGTGCTAAGTGTGAAATCGCACTCACACACTTCCGATTTCAACATGATATCAGTCATGTCTTTTTAGAGCGGTACATCAGTTCAATCACCCATTATTGTAACGTTAGGGCGCATGAGTCTGCTCGATCAAGGGGGTCATCCATTGTTTAAGGTGAGATCAATTTGTCTAAGACTCACAAGTGAAGAGTGCGTTAAAGTTGAGAGTTTTGAATGTTCACTTGTGAGTTATCCCACATTAAATTTGTGTGGAAAAAGAGCTACGTAATAGCTGTGAGTTTTGAATGTCTACGCGTACCAATTAGTTTTAAGTTTGAACCTCCTTACGTGTCACGAACACTATTCTAAAAATCCCCGCCTAGCTCCAATTAATCCCCGCCTAGGCCCTAAGCTGTACTCGACCGCTTCGATTTTAGGCTCTAGGCCCCTAACCCACCTAAGCCCCGCCTAAACTCGCCTGGACCCGTCTAAATCCGCTTTGGACCGCCTAAGTTCAATTAATTTTATCTTTACTTACTTAGACGGTTCTCGAGCAGATTTAACTGAATAATCAATTAGATGCAAATTTTGATAAATCAAATAAAATAAATGATGTTATGATAAATTTTGAGGTACAAGACCAAAATTTGAAAAAAAATATTAAATATATAATGAAAATGATCTAAAATTTTAAATTTACAAACTATTTTTATTATTTTACTATGTTAAACATGTGATTATTACTATATTTAGATTATTTATTGATTATTTTGTTCAAAATATTGATTTATTATGCATAAAAATATTTTTAAAATATAATATTAATTAATTAAATATAAAAATGTAAAACGATTAATCTCCGCCTAGCCCCCGATTAATCCCTCTAGGCGCTAGACCCCTAGTCACCGCCCGACTAGCGCCTAGCGCTTTTTAGAACCTTGGTCACGAGTCTCACCCTTGTTTTTATGCACTGTTTTCGTGCGCGGAACGTAATAGCGCACTTACACGACCCCAATTTTACGTGTCCCGAGTCCCACCCTTGTGTTTTCGTGCGCTGTTTTCGTACTCGAAACATGAGAGCACACTCACACAACTCCAATTTCGACACAACGAATCATACGTACGGAACCGGTATTAATCCCATTGAAATTTCCAAGCAAATAAAACTTCAAGTACGTACATGACTTTGTGACTTTGAACAAAAATTCCACATCCGACTTTTCAACACAAGGGGCCGACGGCTTTACTACGCAAGAGTACAACACTACAGTTGCCGTCTACACCACGCACGTCCCTCTTTTTTCCACATCTTTTCTACATAACACCTATAAATACCACACTCAAATCCCTTCCCTAAATCAACAACCAAAAAAAAAAAAAATGGCAATATTACATTCTCAAACATCCCTCCTCCTATCCCTACTTTCAATCTTACTTGCATTCTCACTCCTCCCCTCCTCCCAATCCCAACCGGGCATCGCCGTCTACTGGGGGCAAAACGGCGGCGAGGGCTCCCTCGCCGACACATGCGCCACCGGCAATTACAGGTTCGTCAATATCGGCTTCCTCACGACCTTCGGAAACGGCCAAGCCCCCGTCCTCAACCTCGCGGGCCACTGCGACCCCCAAGCCCAAACGTGCACGGGCCTCAGCGCCGATATTGGGGCCTGCCAGGCCCGAGGCATCCGCGTCCTCCTCTCCATCGGAGGAGCCAGCGGGACCTACTCCCTCTCCTCCCCCGAAGACGCGAGGCAGGTGGCCGACTACCTCTGGAACAACTACCTGGGAGGGACTTCAACCACCAGGCCCCTCGGGGACGCCATCCTCGACGGAGTGGACTTCGACATCGAGACGGGCTCGACCCAGTTCTACGACGAGCTGGCCCGGGCCCTCTCGGGCTTCGCCTCGCAGAGGAGGGTTTACCTGTCCGCAGCCCCGCAGTGCCCTATCCCGGACGCGCACTTGGACGGGGCTATCCGGACTGGGCTGTTCGACTACGTTTGGGTTCAGTTCTACAACAACGAGCAGTGCGACTTCAGAGGGGGGGTCGCGAGCGTGATTGCCAGGTGGAACCAGTGGACTTCGGCTGTCACGGGGGGAAGTGTTTTCCTGGGCCTGCCGGCGGCGGAGGCGGCGGGAGCCGGATTCATGCCGGCGGACGTGCTGATTTCTCAGGTGCTGCCGGCGATCAGGTCTTCGCCGAGGTATGGAGGGGTGATGCTGTGGAATAGGTTCAATGATCAGGGGTATAGCTCTGCCATTCTGAGCAGTGTCTGAATGAAAGAGTCATCTTATTGAATGCTACATATATGGAGTATATGCTAATATATGCGTACCAGAAAATAAATGAATTTGAAACACTGTTATTTTTCATTTGGTTTATTAAGTCCCTGCTTTTTTTTTCTTTTTTTTTTTTATTTCCATGTGTATATTGGCACAACTTTACTACTTATAGTTGCATGAACTCATCAAATTTGTAATAATTACTTGTATCTCAAATATTAATCTAAAATCCACTAAATATAAAAATAGTCAATGATTTGATCTTCCAAGCTGTCGAGCAGCTTCTGCACTAGGCGGGTGCTGCTCATGTGGGCAAGCGATTTCTACCACTTAGTTTTCTAGCAGCTACCTCCATTGCCATTTGCCAGCCTAATTTCTCCTCTTGCTTGTTCATTCAATTGTCTTCGATTCAACATATACTATAATTTTATTCCAAGCTGACCCATGCAAACTTAATGGGTTGACCTAACTATATCTAAATTATTCTAATTGACATAGTGTTAGTTAGTAGTAACTGTTTTTAAGTACTCCATATCATGATTTTTCAAAACAAAGATATTGTTGTTATCAAATACTATAACATAAAGAGTTACTCGACTACATCCACCAACCTGATATGCTATCCTTTGGTCCTCCAACTTAGTTCTCTTACACCTGCAACAATGCATCTTACAACTGCAAGTAGTCCTGCAGACTCGCTGATGAGGGTGCTCTCCAAAATACATTTAGTTGAGCAAATTAATAACTGAGACTAAAATAATGATTTATAGGCGGGTGATACTTCTCAAATTAATCAAGTATAGATCACAGTTCACAGACATTTATTTTGTTGCATTAACCCCTGAGATACGAACTTTGGAGGTAATATACAACACATGACAAAACATGTTACATGATTATTCTGAAAGAAAATAAGAGAAAAAGTTCTACCCCACTGTTGAGTGTTTCTAGTTCAAATAACACATTCATTACAAACTGGTCACACAAGGACAAAATCACATTAAATTGTTCAGATAAAATTCTAGTAAAAAATGACACAGCTGCTGAGGAAAGAAAAAATAAAAAAACTGAAGTTACTGCACTAATACACAGAAGCCAATAATTTGCGCATCCAAAAATCGACATGGATCTCCCCAATCTCTATTGGCATCTATGATGCATCGACAAATGCATGCAAAATCACCTTCCTACACTTTTCTGACCTGAATATTATGAGTCGATTGGGATCGCCAGATGGGTTGTCTCCCGCTTTGAACAAGTGCAACCGGCTCCCCTTCTTTCACCATTCTTTGCTCCTACAAATTGGAAAAAGGTTGGGTATTAAAACAAAGATATGGCTTTTTCTTTAACATTCAAAACATTTTTACAAAGTGGGAAATAAGATTGTTATTATACAAGATTTAGATTGATATACAGTAGGCAAGATACAAACACCCCCTTCAGGTTTGGTGTCATTTGTAACTAGAAATGAGTTTCAAATGCTTATGACGTAATGTTGTACTTCTTGTAATTAATTTGCAAGAGAAAATGAGACGATTCAACACAACCATTAGCACATTACCATTTCATATTAAGGTTGTCTGAATTGTTTAGCACCAGAAAGATAAATATATATATTGCATTATGATGTATGGTAATTATAAGGGAAAAAAATGAAATGGAAGATCCCTCGACGAAGATCAGAGTACCCTCGAGGTTTAGCCTTACTATTTTTTAAATGTGATTGAGGGACTTAAGAAATGTTAATAAGCTGGGAAATGCAAGACTATAAAATTTCAAGGGTATTTAATTCGGAAAGTCAGCGAGTGTTTTGTAATTAGATCAAACCTTAAGGATAGTCTTTGTGATTACACCGAATTATATTTAGTTTTTAAGTTTTAACTGTTGAATACCAGGATACCAATGCATCTGAATCTTTTTGTTTCTATTTTTATGAATGGTTTTTTCTTCACTTGGTACTTAATTGGTTTAACTTAAAAGGCTCCAATACGAAAATCTTACATGTAACAAACCCAATGCCTGGGCAAACGTCTCCTCAGCGTCAGCTGAGAACTCCATGTGTATGGGGCAAACCCCTTGGTACAGAGCCAATCTCTGCTGTACTCTCTTCCTGTTTAAAAAAAAAAATGTACGGAAGTGAGAAACAAATAACAGGACTAAATCTTAAACAATTGTGAGGGCGTATATGTAATTTTAAAAGATCAATTCTATAACTAAGACTAAATCTCAATAGTTTTTTAAATTAATCATTTCACATGACTTACTCATTCGTAAAAGCAAAGATTGTGCCAGTTGGCCGGTAATGACTTAGTAGAATGGCCATGAACCCAGTTCTGGTGAAGACGACTATTGAGGTTCCGAGTGTGTTAGACATCATTGTTGCATGGAATGCAAACATTTCACTCATATGGTTCTGCAAGAATAAGAAAATTATGATGGTAATGATTATAATTATTATTATAAGAATCTTTGTAATAACAATAATATGATATACAAATGATGATGAACAATTTGAATGAGGCTTCATGTATGTGCATCACTAAAAATGTAAGCAGATAAATTGTCGAGAAAACGCGACCAATGACCTTGAATGCTAGTCCCAGATTTGGAGGAGTTTGTGCACCAACTATACTGGCTTCAGTCCGCAACGAGACTGTGTGCATGACCTTGGCAGCTTTTAGAGGAAACCTGAAAGGTGGGAAAATGAATTCAATCGTCTAATAATGCACAAATAGAATCTGTGAAAATAACATTTGACTATTATTATAAAAATTATTACTCATCGGATTCGACCAAATTACAAAGAAGATTTTTCAAAAGTGCAAATACAACCTTGAGGTAATACAAACATTGAGGCTTCCATATTCATATTAAGGTTGCATTTTGATAAATGGTGGACCCATGAAATTCAGTTTAATTAACAAATATGAATAATAAAAAGGATTACTACGGTAATGACAGATAAACTCATGATAATTATCCTAGCCCTTCAACTTTGTCCCTCTTGAGGATGCACTTTGGTATGACATAAACAAACACTTTGGTTTGTAATTAGGCTAAACCTCATGTATCGAGGAGGTATAACTAAAAATTTAAGGATAGATAGCTCTTTTTTACACTTAATTTTTTTTTTTTTACCAACTCTCAGGGGTAAATATCATCCTCAGGTATGGAGGAGGTATAACTTATAATTTTAAAGATAGATAGCTCTTTTTTCTTCGATTTTCTAAGAGTGAAATTCATAGCTTGCCCTATAAAAAATTCAAATATATATAAACACTCACTTTCCATGGGCAGTTTCTCCTGAAAGCATAACTGCATCAGCACCCTCTTTCACAGCAATGGAAATATCTGATACCTCCGCTCGAGTGGGAGTGGGATGTACAATCATGCTTTCAAGCATATTTGTAGCCACTATGACAGCTTTTCCCATGCTTCGACATATATTGATAATTTCTTCCTACATTTGTGACAAACGGTTTAGTAGCACAAACTATATGAGCTTGACGATGTTATTATGATAATGGATATACAATCACTCTAACTCTTTTCTCTCAAGTCTCAACTCAACAATTGAAAAGAAAGCGGCTATGACACCTTGTTATTACCTGCAACAAAGGAACCTCCTCAATTGGCAACTCTGCGCCGAGGTCCCCTCTGGCAACCATTGCCTGACAAAGAATATTATCTTGCAGTGTCAAACCAAATATTCACCAAACTAAATGGATAATAATCAAGTATAAGTGTCAGTTTCACCTATAAAAATTATATAGACCATTTAGAAAATAAGGAAGCATCTCAATCTGTACCAAAAAATGTTGACGAAAATTATGATCAACTACTTCAAGTTAATTTTGTTTACCCACAAATCCTAATAAGTTATAAAAGCAATCGATGTCTTCTAATGAATTTACATTTGTGGCTTACCCCATCAGACGCAGTTATGATCGAATGCAGATTTGGGATCGAATCGGCACTTTCAATTTTCACAATGACGTGGATGTCTGCACCAGCATCTGCAGATGAAACAAAGATTTATAAATTATAATTATTTAAAAAACAGTAATTAGTTGTGTTCTAATTAAACAGCCTAGATATTGAAGTTTGCCTTTCAGATAATTCTTTAGTTCATGAACCACAGCTGCATCCTTGACAAAGGAAACGGCATAGAAGTCAACTTTGTTATCCACTCCAAATTTTATGTCATCCCAGTCTTTCTCTGTAACATGTCCATGGCAGAAGATCATTATAAAGGAAGAAAGGGATATACGAAATAAAAGACACTCCTAAGCAAAAATTCACAAACATGCGCATAAGAATATTGATATTGAGAATGGTATAACAGCTCGGTGGAGAAAACTACATTCTGGGTCCAACATAATTGAGACATTGACACTTTTGGTACCACGAGAATATTTGGTTTGTTTTGCACCTTTGGGGCAATGAAACAATTGGCTCTTACGGGACGTTTTCTGCTCAATCTTTAAATATTGAGACTAAAACTGGAAATTATGGGACCAAAAGTATTGGAGTCTCAACCATATGGGCCAAAAGTCAATTATCTCAAGCTGTGTGATAATATGCATGTTGCTAGTCTGACCGGTGATAGATGGAAGAGTGGCACTTTTTCCACGAACATTAAGATGCCTCCGAGATTTAAGCTCCCCTCCGTCAACAACTTCACACTTTACAGATTCTTCAGTCTTTGATTTCACGAGAAATGACATCATACCACCTGCACAGTCAAAGCAGTATTCATGGAAATAAGTTTCCCACTGAACCTATGCAGACAGGTGCATGTAAATGCGAGCAATTAAATTCTGAAAAAAGAACAGCCCATAAATGGAAACGAGTGAAAAGCCCAGTGTTCTACAGTCAATTTTCATCTGAATTGAAAGTAAACAAAAAAAGATTGTGATAATGTACCATCAACAAGAAGCATGTCCCCAGCTTCTACATCATTAACAAAATCATCATAGTTGACACTAACACAGTCTGCTGTGCCAACTCCTCTTCGGATTGTGAAAGTAAACTCCTGACCAGGTTCTAATATAATTGGTTGAGGTAAGTCCCCACTCCTAACCTCAGGACCCTGCCAGAATAAAATCATGTAGTATTAAGAACGAATTCATTTGTATATGAAAACTGTGTGATAAATTGATTCTTTATCCGATATTCAGGTCAATTCACTCAATTGTATGGATGACATGAGTACAAGATGGTCATTACTCATTACCGCAGATGTGAAGTCAAGAAGAAATGTATTATTGTTTTGCTCACAATATTATCCTTAACGATGGAAGTCACTAACTCACTTCACAGTTTTACTCCCAATGAAATGACATAAACATTTCATATTGAAACTCTCCCCATATAGAATTTGATTTCTCCAAAATGAACTCCTTTTATGTATTTTTTCCAAAACTTAACACTAATATAATAACTCATTTAAACATTTTTTTTTCACAGGTCACTTCAACTCATTTTTCAAAAACCATTTCAAATCACTAATAATTATTAAACAATATTCCATAAATCTTACAATTCAGCCACTCCATAGTTTTAACTACTAGTCATTGTTTACAGTTTTTAATATCCAAATAACTGTCATTGTTACATTTCCATCACATATTCAGCACACTTTCCGAATTCCTTATTCAATTATTAACGATCACTAACAAAATTACAAAAAGAAAGTTACCAAAGTCAAAGTGTATTCAAATGAGCCTTACTGAGTCTGTAATTCGAAAACATACCCAAATTGATGTTTACTACACAAAGTTAAGGTACGAAAGCTAAAAGAAATCTACTTGCCTTGGTGTCAAGCATGATGGCGATAACATTGTCTTTCGTTTGGGCATTATATTCCTTGACCAAGTCAATGACTTTTTGGTGGGATGCGTGGTCTCCATGAGACATGTTCATACGGGCAACATTCATTCCAGCCTCTGCAAGCTTCCATATCTGATCCCTGGTGTCGGTTGAGGGCCCAATGGTGCAAACGATCTTTGTCTTGCGCCTGACCGTAGGCTTAGACCACATACTCGTAGATATGTCGCCGAGTTGTGAAACCCCCTGTAAATACTGATTCTGTTCACCAGCCTGATCAAGTGAAAACAACAATATAAAATCACACTTGTAACTAAATTTAAAGTAATCATTTAAGAACTACAATAATGATGTCCAAGTCGCCATCGCCCTCGTCACAATCAGAATCATAAAAAACAAGTAAATAGCTGACTTACGAGCAACTAATATTACTTACACATGAACTTTAGTGTGCCCAAATCAAACATTGAAATCTAACTGAAGATCAATATTTCGAAATAAAATAAATTACATCACACCAGGGAAAGGGTGAAATAGAAACGAGAGAAGGTGATATTATTGGTTGCTGCATATAATTCTAATAGTCAAAATTCAACACACTCCAACAAATAAAATAAGATTAGAAGGCTTTAGAAAATCAGTAAAATCCTCATTCGCCAGATAATCAACATCAATGAAGCAACGAACATGAATTTTCCGACTAAACAGATCAGCATTCTCAAATTACCCAAACTAGTCAGCCAAATAAAATAAGTAAAATGAAAAACCTTCGGAATGTCTTCAGGCGACACCGGGACCACCTCCGTCTCAACGCGCGTAGATCTCATCGCCGTTATCGGCGCGCTGACATGCGCACTTACGCGGCGGCTTCTCTTCTCGGCTCGAGCCAAAACCTTCGCCGCGAATCCCGAATTCGGCTTCAGCTTATCGGCGCGGCTCTCCACAGCTCCAGCACCAGAACTCGCCGCAAACGATGCGTGAATCAGCCGCGTTGCCACCACTTGCGCCATCGCCTCAACAGAGCTTTTTTAGAAAGTTAAAGATGAAAAAAAGTAGAGACGGACAGAGAGTTGAGATCGAAAGACGAGAGGTCTGACTATAAATTGCAGAGAGCACAGATCGCCGATATATTTGGAGCTTGTATTTTTCACTCTCGTTTGTATCGAATGAAAATGGAGGCTACCACCTCATCACTTTCTTTTTAGAAATAGTTAGTGTGGTGTGGGGTCAGGGGGCTGGGGTGGGTCGATTTCTACACGCAGACTGTACACTTGCCAGTTGCCATTAAAGACGTTATAAACGAGGATGCGGTAGAAATTAGAATTTTGGGTAAAATTTTAATTTTAAATTTTTTTTTTTTTTTTTTTTTTTTTTTTTTTTTTTTTTTTTTTAAGGAGGAGAGACGAGAAACTCCACCCCACCCGATCGGAGGTCCCTCGATCGGGTAGGATGTAAATCGAGGGATGTTGATGAAGATGCTGGTGATGGTTTGGGTGAAAAAGATATTTTTGGAAATCCGGAAACTGACTCCGATGAAAGCGACTCTAGCTCTGACGATGGCTTCAGTTATGAAGACGATGAAGAAGAGTTGATCGAAAGTCCGGAGCGTGATCCAACTCCAACAGCCTCGCCTGAAGATTGAAGTTCAAGATCAAGTGTTTAATTTCTGTTTTTTTGTTTAACTCCTGAACTCATTTTTATTGTTTTTGTTTTGCATGCACTCAACTCTGAACTTATTCGTCCATGCATGTTTTTCATATTTGCTTAACTCTGGAATTCTGGTTTTTGATACTTGGATTGAATTTGGTTTGAATTCTCTATCTTTGATTTGTTGATTGGTATGAAAATTTCTCTAAGTATTTTATGGTTTTTCATTGATTGTATGATTGATGTTTTTCCATCCTTTTACTTAGTTATTTTTTTTTTGGTTTGTTTGTTTGAGGGGGAGATATGTGTATCTCGTTTTTACTTAACTTGTTTTTATGAGTTGTGCCAAAAAGGGGGAGATTGTAAATGTTGATTTTGGCGACAACGTATTTTTCCTTGTGTTTTTTGTTCTTTGTTGATTTTCAGGATTACAGGTTAAGAATCCGAAGTCAACTACCTTGCGCATGGAAATGGAGACTTGAGTCTCCACTTTTGGAACTACATGAAAACGGCGACCAGAGTCGCCGCTTTTGGTAATGCAAGGAAACGGCGACTCCAGTCGCCGGTTTTGGTGCAAGGACAAAGTGACAAGGGAACGGCGACAGGAGTCGCCGAAAATGGATGTACATGGAAACGGCGACTCGAGTCGCCGGTTTTGGAGCAAATGAAATTCCAGCGACTCGGGTCGCCACTTTTGGAGCGTTGAAGAAACGGCGACTCCAGTCGCCGTTTTTGGTGCTTGGGATTTTCCAGCGACTGGAGTCGCCGGTTTTGGGGTCTGGCCATGAAAACGGCGACTCATGCACATGTCAATTTTCCGGAGAATGGAGTCGCCGGTTTTGGTGTATTTGAAAAACGGCGACTCATGTTTTTGTGATTTTAATTCTAAGACTAAGTACTTACTATGTGATTTCTTTCACCAGGTACTCAGTTCGAGGAAATGAAGAATTGTTCCAAGTTTACTACTTCAACAATATCGACGACCGTGAAGACGATGAAATTCGAGACTTCAACACTTAGAGATTTTCACAAGAAATTGAAGATGAAGAATTGAGATCGATGGAGTCAAGATTGAAATTGAAGTTTGATTTTGAAATTGAAGATTCAAGATTCGAAGATTCAAGAATCGAAGATTCAAGATTCCAAGATTCAAGAATCCAAGTTCTACAAAGATGATGTCATCCATGGAAAAGTGACATAGGCCAAGCATGCGACGAATGAGAACGTGCCACGTCATCACTCTCACATGTGCGGCTCTACTATAAATACCCATGGATGTTCATTTCATCCTTTGACGATTTTGAGAGAACGAAATCTGATTTTTAGAATCGTAGTCGAGCTTCGAGTTTGTGTAGTAGCTTTTGCGCCTTGTGCCAAGATTAGAGTTAGGAGATTTAGCTCTAGGTACTCGTGTGCTAGATTGCAAGTTAGTGGGAGTTGTTGCGACACTCGGGAAACTTCTTGTAATCGTTTTGCCTACCATACTCTTCAAGTGTAATAGTTTAGTTTTGTTGTTCAATGAAATGAAAACTATTACATAACTTTGTCTCCACTTTTATTCTACAAATTGTGTGAGTGTTTACTTTGACGCAAGCTGCTGTCTGTGTGTTCAAGACCAATTTCACGAAAAATTGGTATCCTACGCTGAAGGCGTAATTTTCAATTGGTATCAGAGCGGGACGTCATACGTATAAGACGTGATCCGTTACTTGACTTCATATTTCCGCTACAATGGAGTCGTCCATGTTTGTCCAGAAACCGATTATGCTTACCCATCAGAACTATTCCAACTGGAAGGCCAAAGTGTCTGCTAGAATTAAAGGTTTTGACTCTAGATCTTGGATGGCAGTGTTAGAGGGATGGGAACGCCCATATACTGAAGACGCCGATGGCGTAAGAATTCCGAAACCGGAACGTAGCTGGACGAGAGAAGAACATGACCTGTCCACGGCTAACAGCAAAGCCTTACTTCTTATCTGTGAATGGCTAGACCTCAGTATGTATCAGCTGGTCAAAAATTGCACATCTGCCAGAGATGCATGGGAAACGTTACAAAGAACTTGTGAGGGAAGTCATGCTGTTAAGCGATCGAAAATCCGAACTATCACTGCTCAATTCCATCAACTCCGGATGAGGGAAGATGAAGACATCAATGACTACTTGGACAAGATCATGAGATACGTGAATGAGGCTTTTGAACTTGGAGAAATTTTTCCTGCTCCCATGGTCTATGAAAAAGTCCTTTCCAGTGTTAGCACTAGGTTCGAGAGTAAGGTGCTGACTATCGAAGCACGAAATGACGAGAACCAAAATTGGGACTATGCCGACTTGATGGCTGATTTGAGAAACTATGACCTGACTCTCAAAGTTCGAAGCAACCCAGACATGTCACTTGTCTACGAACCGATGACTGCTCTCAAGATTTCTGAGAAAGGAAAGAGTTCAAGAAGCTCGAACTCTCGAAAAACTCATGTGAAAAATGAGAAAACTGAAAGTAGTTTTTCTGCTGATTTTTGTGAATCTAATGATGAGGAAGCTGAGGAAATTGAAAAACTGATGAACTCTAACAATCCGGACAAACTGGCTGCACTGACTGAGATAGTCACTTATCTCGTGAAACAAGAATTTAAGAGAAAGAACCATGCCCGAAATTTTCGAAAATTTCAGAAGAATTCTAACTCTTACCCAAATACACCTGACAACCGAAATCAGGGATCGTCGTCTGACAAAAAGTTCAAAGGGACTAAGCTCTCACCATATTCCTCTACTAGCAAAGATGTTTCCAAGATGCAATGCTATGAGTGTAAAGGATATGGACATGTTAAAAATGAATGTCCTAATTTACATCGTAAGAAGAAGCTACCGGTTAGCTATGTTGTGATTGACGATGAGGATGTCATTTCTGAGAACGACGAGTCTGAGGACAATAATTCTGACGACGATGAGGACAACGCTCTAGTGAAGACTTTGAACTTGCAAACTTCGAAGTTGAAAACTTTGAACTCGACACTTTTCTGAAGGACACTGCAACTGCAGACAACATCTTCCGTGTGGCATCGACAAATCGAAATTTCTGTGACGATGACATTTTCTCGGATGATGAATCTGAGTCTGAGACCGAAAGGGAAGAGATGACATCTGATGTTCATCAAAGTGTGACCGAGTCTGCTGAACTGGTGGATCTGAAAGAGAGCTATTCCAAACTCGAAAAATATTGTGACATAGCTATTACTGAGAATAGCACACTTGAAGTGTCACTGAAATTCCTAAAAGAATCTCTCGATGAACTCTCTGAAGAAAAACGGAAAATGAATGATGAGGTTGTTGTATTGAGAACCTCGGTGGAGAAGACTGAGGACGAGAAGAAAAAGTTGAACAACTCTTTGACAAGTCTTAAAGTCAAATTTGATGATCTTTTCGAAGAAAAGCATAAGTATTTCAAGGAAGTTGTCGAACTGAGAGAAGTTTGTGAGAAGTTGAGTTCTGAAAACTCAAAACTGAAGACCTCACTGAAAAAGGAGTCAACTGAAGTTAAGAAACTGCAGACTCTGTTTAAGAACTCGGATGCTGAAAATGACGAACTGAAGTCATCTCTAATGAAAGTTCAAACTGACCTTGCCATGACTGACAAGGAACGATATGTGTTGAAAGAAAAACTTCATATGACTGATGAGCTGTTGAGGAAAATGAACACGAACTCTTCCGTGTTTGACAATGCTGCTTCATATATGAATCCTAATCGTTACGGTCTTGGATTTCAAAAAGTTTTTGAGTCTATTTACTCGACACCTGAAAAGAAGAAAGATGTGAGTTTTGTGAAGGCATCGAATGATCTACCTGAGGAGAAAAGCATGGATGACGTTGAATCATCTAAACGGAAGGAGATTGCCGAAGGGAAGAAGATTGCTAAGTCTCCAGAACTTAAAACTCAAAAGTCGATCTCGACTCCAAAATCTGAATCTGGGACATATCAATTCCCGAAGAATCTTGTCAAACATCCTCGTGGTATCCTACCATATGAGAAGACCTTGCTGGAAAAGTTAGACAAATCTAAGAACATGAAGAAAAATGGACAATCCTCTCGCACTGAAACTGCTTTGGTCAAAACGTCCCCGAAGGTTGAAACTCGCCAAAGGCGAAAGTATGTTTGTCACTACTGTGATCAACCTGGACACATTCGACCATTTTGCTATAGGATGAAAGAGGACATGAACAAAGAACTTATGACCATGAAGAAAAAGTCTGAAATGACTAAGGAAATGAAGAAACCCATTTCTCCAAATCCGAAAGCTAAGACAAATCCAAAAGTTGTGACTGAGAGGAACGGTCAAAATTCTAATGGGAAGAAGAAGTGGCTGCCTAAGTCCCAAAAGAGTGAAGTTAAACTTAACTCCACCATTTTAACTGATTGGAAACCAAGGGAACTTATTTTCTGCAATGTTGCACTCAATGCCTCTGATGCTGGCAACAAAGGAATTTGGTACTTTGACAGTGGTTGCTCCCGACATATGACCGGCACTAAGAAATTCCTGAAAGAATATGAGCCGATGACTGGTTCCCCCGTGGTGTTTGGAGGGGGAGCAAAAGGTGTTGTCAAGGGTAAGGGAACGCTACAAATCAAAGGATTGCCTCCGATCAGAAATGTTGTCCATGTCAAGGGACTGGTTGCCAATCTTATCTCTATCAGTCAGCTATGTGATGAAGGTTTTAATGTTAGCTTTGATAAGGAATCGTGCAGGGTTTATGATGCTGAGGGAAAGTGCATCATGGAAGGTCCACGTGCTAAAAACAATTGCTATACAACTGAGTATAGTTGTTTCTCCGTGACCGTTTCCGATGAAGTAGATTTGTGGCACCAACGACTTGGCCATACCAGCACTCGAAATTTGAGCAATTTGGTTAAGGGGGAGATTGTTCGAGGAATCTCTCAACTCCCCAAAATCAAGAAGCGTGTATGTGGTGACTGTCAGAAGGGCAAGCTAACACGAACCCCTCATCCAGCACTCCCAACACTTATGAGTACTTCCGCTCCTTTTGAACTTCTACACATGGACTTGATGGGTCCAATGGAGGTGAAGAGCATAGCTAAGAAAGAATATGTGTTGGTTGTTGTTGATGATTTCTCTAGATATACTTGGACAAGATTTCTGGCGTCCAAGGACGAAACGTTTAATGCTTTCAAAGGAATAGTGAAATGGATACGAACAAATCATGAAGCTAAGGTGAAGAGGATCAGAAGTGATCATGGAACAGAATTTGAAAATTCTAGCTTCAATGAATTTTGCCTGATGAAAGGTATTCACCATGAATACTCGGCCCCAAAAACGCCTCAACAAAATGGGATCGCCGAACGTAAGAATCGAACACTGCAAGAGATGGCACGCGTGATGTTAATCTCCAAAAATCTGGCCCGAACTTTTTGGGCAGAAGCCGTCTCTACAGCTGGCTACATTTTGAATCGGATAAGTATTCGATCTGGGACTACTGCTACTGCCTATGAACTTGTAAATGGCAAGAAACCTTCGGTGGCACACTTTCGTGTCTTTGGCTGTACTTGCTACATTTTGAAGGATCGTGATCCTCTAAAGAAATTTGAAGCCAAAGCTGATCGTGGAATTTTTGTTGGCTATAGCCAAAATAGTCATGTCTACCGTGCGTACAATCTACGAACTAGGAAAGTCATAGAAACTGTGAACATCAACTTTGATGAACAAGACTTCCTAGGAAAAGATGCAGAGGCTGATTGGGTTAAGGAAGGAATTCTTGAAGTGCGAACTTTTCCTTCAACACCCACGACTGAAACTTCTGAAAACGCTACTCCAAATACTTCACCTGAAGTTGGAGATTCTAGCAACCGTAATGATGACACTTCGGTCACTGAGGATGACGATGATGATCAAGTTGAAAACCCAGCTGACGCTCCGAAGGAAGCACCTGGTCATATTCAAAAACGTCATCCACCAAATCAAATGATCGGGAGTTTGAATGAGCGAACTACACGCTCAAAGAAACAAATGAATTCTCCTGACGAACTCTACAACATCTGTACTTCTGCAGTATGTAATGAAATCGGCATCACTTGCTTTCTCTCCGAAAATGAGCCGAAAAATTACAAGGAGGCCATGCAAGATGATTTTTGGATCATGGCCATGCAAGAAGAGTTGAATGAGTTCACACGAAATAATGTTTGGTCCTTAGTTCCCAGAACCTCAAATATCAATGTTGTTGGAACTAAATGGATTTTCAAAAACAAAACAGATGAGCACAACCAAGTTGTCCGAAACAAAGCTCGTCTTGTTGCCCAAGGATATGCCCAAGTGGAAGGCATAGATTTTGATGAAACTTTTGCTCCCGTCGCACGAATTGAGTCCATCAGACTCTTAATCGCTATTGCATGCCATCTTGGCATCAAACTTCGACAGATGGACGTCAAAGCTGCCTTCTTGAATGGTGTCTTGGAAGAAGAAGTCTATGTTGCCCAACCTAAGGGCTTTGAGGATCCGAAAAAGCCGAATCATGTCTACAAGCTTCACAAAGCTCTATATGGCTTGAAACAAGCGCCCCGCGCCTGGTACGGATGTCTCGCGGATTTTCTCCTAAACTTCGGCTTTGAGCGTGGATCGGTAGACAAAACTTTGTTCATCAAGCGAGATGGCAAACACATGATTGTTGCCCAAATTTACGTTGACGACATTGTCTTCGGAGCTACTTGTTCTAAACTCGTGACTGCGTTCACAGAAGCTATGTCCTCAACATTTCAGATGAGTCTTGAGGGAGAGTTGCATCAATTTCTTGGCCTTCAGATTTCTCAACGATCAAATGGGATTTTTGTATCTCAAAGTAAGTATGCTAAAAACATGGTTGAGAGGTTTGAAATGCATCATGCCAAGCCAGCTAACACTCCTATGGCAACTACGGAACGCTTATCTACGTCAACGAAAAGTCAAAGTGTAAACCAAACTCTTTATCGTTCCATGATTGGGAGTTTACTTTATTTAACTGCCACTCGTCCTGACATTATGTTTAGTGTTTGTATGTGTGCCAGGTACCAAGCTGATCCAAAGGAAGACCATCTACGAGCTGTGAAACGGATTCTCCGCTACATCTCTGGGACTTCTCAGCTAGGTCTGTGGTATGCGCGCGACACTTCATCCAACCTTGTCGGTTTTTCTGATGCCGACTGGGCGACGGACACGGACGAACGAAAGAGTACCTCCGGATGTTGTTGCTTCCTTGGCAATAATATCGTGTCCTGTCATAGTAGAAAGCAAAATTGCATCGCATTGTCCACTGCCGAGTCGGAGTACGTTGCAGCTGGCAGTTGCTGCACTCAACTACTTTGGTTGAAACAAATGTTGAATGACTATCTTCTCGAGAGTGCTCCATTGGTGCTGTTTTGTGATAATCAGAGTGCTATCAAAATCAGCGAAAATCCTGTCCAGCATTCAAGAACTAAACACATCGACATTCGACATCATTTCATTAGAGATTTGGTTGATCGTGATATAGTCAGTCTACAGCATATTTCAACAGAAAAACAACTCGCTGACATCTTTACCAAACCTCTAGACTTTGAGAGATTTCAAACTCTAAGAAATTCTCTCTGCATGTGTTCTCTTTAAGAGTTCACGAAAATTTTTGAAGTCTGAAAGATTATTTTCTTTACTTCTGAATATGCACGCCGAATCGTCGTGGATTAGTCTAATAAAGTTGAACATGGATTCGAGGCCGTTTTAGTCTTCGGACCCAAGTGCATTTATTCCTCTGAGTACGAACATGTGAACTTGGCATATAACTCCCATAAGCTTCATTTGCATAGATCCATAATACCAAGTAACGGAGGACGCCGGTTACCCCGGCTCCCCTCTTCGAAAGGTGGCACATGGACGCTGATCTTTAAGACACTCTCTATCACACTTTGGAGGACGCAAGTGAACCTTGCTCCCCTCTGACTGCTGTAATGAGTGTCTGTTGCATTTCATTTAAAGCTATAAACTCGTCTGGAGGTCGCCGGTTCCCCCGGCTCCCCTCTGATTGAAGTAAAAAGCTAGTCCCAAGTGGAGTGCCTTAAAAGTTCACCTTGTACTCATGAATTAAAATCTCTTGTGCGGTGCAAACTCATCCAATATGTTCCGACGAAACACGGCATGTATTCTTGTGATTGTGACGAAGGACAAGTTCAATATCTATCACATACTTCGGTCCATTCCACCGGTTTTTAATATGAGAGATTTTTCATATACCTCAAAGTTGCTATCACCTAGTGTGAAAATTTTTTGTGGTTTTGGAAACTGATGAAAATGTGGATTCTTTTCTGAGAAAATATTTGCTCTTCATTGCCTAATACCACCCCTCGAATCTCCACTAAAATGGTTTTGAATGTTTGTAGTGTGTTGAACACTTGAATGACTAACTCGGGATGTGTTGTTTTTGATCTTGCATTTTTGTAGTTCATATCCAGAGCTACGTGGTTTACCATCTCTGAAGTAAAAATTTTGAGTGTAGCGACGGCCAACTCGCAAAATCCAAATGACATGTTTTTGGAGACTACGAACATGAAAAATAATCTAAGTCCAGAGAATGCAAAAACGGAGACACTCAACTGGACACAAAAAAGGAGACTCAACTTGCATTTAAAACCGGCGACGCCCAAAACTGGAGACTTTAGTCGCTGGTTTTTCGCCATATCCCAAAAACGGAGACTCGCCCCAAAAACGGAGACTCGCCTCAAAAACGGAGAATCGCCCCAAAAACGGCGACAGGTGCCAAAAACCGGCGACAGCTGCCAAAAACGGCAACTTGTGCCAAAACGGCGACTCACCTACAAAACGGCGAATCTCGTTTCAGCGTCAACGTATAATTGACAACTCAAGTTTCTCAACCAATGGCTCTCAACTTCGTTTCTCAACCGATAGCTCTCAACTTCGGTTTTCATGCGTTGGTTTGATTTTCATTACTCTAATTTTTATTTATTTTATTTTATTATTTATTATTTTTGAAAATTATTATTTTAATAATATTTTCAAATTAATAAATTTTTGCTCGTCTTTTTAGACCTAATTTTCTTCTTGAGATGAGCTGTTTACAGGTCTTGGACTGGGCTTTTTCATTCCGACGGGCGGCCCAAAATTTTCCTATAAATAGGCCTTGATGAAAACCTAATTCATTTGCGCTTACATCAAAACTCTCTAACTCTCGAATACTCAAGCTCTCCAACTCTCGGCTATCAGCGACCGAAACTCTTAGTTCTAAGTTCTTACTTTTCCGTTGCATCCGGCAACTCTAGCTTTGCGCAACCGGCGCCCTGTACTAGATTCTGAAGTTGAACTTCGTTTTCGTGGTTTTTCATTCTCGCAACTACCAACTCTCGGTTACTTACCTGAACTTTGCCATGGCTAAAAATTTTGAAGACATGATGGCTGATATGACCGTGTACCTGAACGATCAGTTTGAGAACGCCGCTTCTCCTAAGTCCAAGAAAGCGGCTTATGAAGAACTGAAAGCTCACTTGGACAAAGTTGAGCGACGCTCTGGCAAGACTGTGTCTATTGAACCTGATTTGACTAGATCCGCAACTCCCGAACTCTCAACTGCCCGTCAGCCGGGTAAAGACCTTAAGTCGGGGAAAACGAAAGAGAGAGATACTTCCCTTCGCATCTATAAGGGAACGGTTTCTAGGGCTGAATACAATCGGTTACTCGCAGCTGGCGAGATAACTAAGGATGGAAAGAAGGTTGTCAACATTCCATCGACTGCAACTGTGTCCGCTGGAAAAGATCCAAAGGCACCAAAATCATCGCTTCCAACTGGAAGTGGCTCTGGAAAGAAACCTGTTGTGAGCGGCAGTGGGGCTAAACCTGCAACTCCAAAAACTTCGGCTGGTGGGTCAGCTGCAAAATCTAAAACCCACAGCTCTCAGAAACCGCCCCTGGCGCCATCTTCGGGATCAGCTGGATCCCAAAAATCGACCGACACCTTCCAGTATATTCGAAGGTTTGAAGAATGTCCTAAAGCTCATTCTGAGGAATTTTTTTACGGCGACTGCTGAACGTCGCCATAAACTGATAGTCACACTTCCAATCCATACTGACCGCACTATCCTGAAGGAGGATTATATCAACCATGGAATCACAGATTTTCTGACTCAGATGAACTTGTTTGATTCTGTGCATCTAACCTACCGTTACTCGATTCCTATCATTCACAAATTTTACGCTAGCCTGACTCCTGATTTTGCCAATCCGAAGAGTCGGTTGTATGGTTGCTTTGTCTTTCGCAACTCGCTCTACAAGTTTCGTCCCTACCACATAAACTCCTTTCTAAAAAGACTTGATGTTGATGGCACTTGGACGACACCATCAGCTGCTGAGAGAGCTGAGGACTTGAAGATTGGGACTTTCATCACCCAAAAGAAAGTCAAGTCAGAACTGCCCCCGCCCTCCAAGTTATCTGCTTTTTATGGCATCCTTCATCGTTTAGGGATGTCCAACTGGATTGCAAACCGAGATTCATCAGTCATGACTCCTGAGTTGATGCATCTGATCTTCCGTCTTGGCTGCGGCGAACAGGTTGATCTCGGCCAAATCATTTTTAATGACTTGTGCAAAATCGCCAAAACCTCGGATGAGAAAATTATTCAGCAAGTTGACTTGACCGAAGAAAAGAGAATTCATCTTACTCATCAATGTATTATTGTTTTGCTCACAATATTATCCTTAACGATGGAAGTCACTAACTCACTTCACAGTTTTACTCCCAATGAAATGACATAAACATTTCATATTGAAACTCTCCCCATATAGAATTTGATTTCTCCAAAATGAACTCCTTTTATGTATTTTTTCCAAAACTTAACACTAATATAATAACTCATTTAAACATTTTTTTTTCACAGGTCACTTCAACTCATTTTTCAAAAACCATTTCAAATCACTAATAATTATTAAACAATATTCCATAAATCTTACAATTCAGCCACTCCATAGTTTTAACTACTAGTCATTGTTTACAGTTTTTAATATCCAAATAACTGTCATTGTTACATTTCCATCACATATTCAGCACACTTTCCGAATTCCTTATTCAATTATTAACGATCACTAACAAAATTACAAAAAGAAAGTTACCAAAGTCAAAGTGTATTCAAATGAGCCTTACTGAGTCTGTAATTCGAAAACATACCCAAATTGATGTTTACTACACAAAGTTAAGGTACGAAAGCTAAAAGAAATCTACTTGCCTTGGTGTCAAGCATGATGGCGATAACATTGTCTTTCGTTTGGGCATTATATTCCTTGACCAAGTCAATGACTTTTTGGTGGGATGCGTGGTCTCCATGAGACATGTTCATACGGGCAACATTCATTCCAGCCTCTGCAAGCTTCCATATCTGATCCCTGGTGTCGGTTGAGGGCCCAATGGTGCAAACGATCTTTGTCTTGCGCCTGACCGTAGGCTTAGACCACATACTCGTAGATATGTCGCCGAGTTGTGAAACCCCCTGTAAATACTGATTCTGTTCACCAGCCTGATCAAGTGAAAACAACAATATAAAATCACACTTGTAACTAAATTTAAAGTAATCATTTAAGAACTACAATAATGATGTCCAAGTCGCCATCGCCCTCGTCACAATCAGAATCATAAAAAACAAGTAAATAGCTGACTTACGAGCAACTAATATTACTTACACATGAACTTTAGTGTGCCCAAATCAAACATTGAAATCTAACTGAAGATCAATATTTCGAAATAAAATAAATTACATCACACCAGGGAAAGGGTGAAATAGAAACGAGAGAAGGTGATATTATTGGTTGCTGCATATAATTCTAATAGTCAAAATTCAACACACTCCAACAAATAAAATAAGATTAGAAGGCTTTAGAAAATCAGTAAAATCCTCATTCGCCAGATAATCAACATCAATGAAGCAACGAACATGAATTTTCCGACTAAACAGATCAGCATTCTCAAATTACCCAAACTAGTCAGCCAAATAAAATAAGTAAAATGAAAAACCTTCGGAATGTCTTCAGGCGACACCGGGACCACCTCCGTCTCAACGCGCGTAGATCTCATCGCCGTTATCGGCGCGCTGACATGCGCACTTACGCGGCGGCTTCTCTTCTCGGCTCGAGCCAAAACCTTCGCCGCGAATCCCGAATTCGGCTTCAGCTTATCGGCGCGGCTCTCCACAGCTCCAGCACCAGAACTCGCCGCAAACGATGCGTGAATCAGCCGCGTTGCCACCACTTGCGCCATCGCCTCAACAGAGCTTTTTTAGAAAGTTAAAGATGAAAAAAAGTAGAGACGGACAGAGAGTTGAGATCGAAAGACGAGAGGTCTGACTATAAATTGCAGAGAGCACAGATCGCCGATATATTTGGAGCTTGTATTTTTCACTCTCGTTTGTATCGAATGAAAATGGAGGCTACCACCTCATCACTTTCTTTTTAGAAATAGTTAGTGTGGTGTGGGGTCAGGGGGCTGGGGTGGGTCGATTTCTACACGCAGACTGTACACTTGCCAGTTGCCATTAAAGACGTTATAAACGAGGATGCGGTAGAAATTAGAATTTTGGGTAAAATTTTAATTTTAAATTTTTTTTTTTTTTTTTTTTTTTTTTTTTTTTTTTTAAGGAGGAGAGACGAGAAACTCCACCCCACCCGATCGGAGGTCCCTCGATCGGGTAGGATGTAAATCGAGGGATGTTGATGAAGATGCTGGTGATGGTTTGGGTGAAAAAGATATTTTTGGAAATCCGGAAACTGACTCCGATGAAAGCGACTCTAGCTCTGACGATGGCTTCAGTTATGAAGACGATGAAGAAGAGTTGATCGAAAGTCCGGAGCGTGATCCAACTCCAACAGCCTCGCCTGAAGATTGAAGTTCAAGATCAAGTGTTTAATTTCTGTTTTTTTGTTTAACTCCTGAACTCATTTTTATTGTTTTTGTTTTGCATGCACTCAACTCTGAACTTATTCGTCCATGCATGTTTTTCATATTTGCTTAACTCTGGAATTCTGGTTTTTGATACTTGGATTGAATTTGGTTTGAATTCTCTATCTTTGATTTGTTGATTGGTATGAAAATTTCTCTAAGTATTTTATGGTTTTTCATTGATTGTATGATTGATGTTTTTCCATCCTTTTACTTAGTTATTTTTTTTTTGGTTTGTTTGTTTGAGGGGGAGATATGTGTATCTCGTTTTTACTTAACTTGTTTTTATGAGTTGTGCCAAAAAGGGGGAGATTGTAAATGTTGATTTTGGCGACAACGTATTTTTCCTTGTGTTTTTTGTTCTTTGTTGATTTTCAGGATTACAGGTTAAGAATCCGAAGTCAACTACCTTGCGCATGGAAATGGAGACTTGAGTCTCCACTTTTGGAACTACATGAAAACGGCGACCAGAGTCGCCGCTTTTGGTAATGCAAGGAAACGGCGACTCCAGTCGCCGGTTTTGGTGCAAGGACAAAGTGACAAGGGAACGGCGACAGGAGTCGCCGAAAATGGATGTACATGGAAACGGCGACTCGAGTCGCCGGTTTTGGAGCAAATGAAATTCCAGCGACTCGGGTCGCCACTTTTGGAGCGTTGAAGAAACGGCGACTCCAGTCGCCGTTTTTGGTGCTTGGGATTTTCCAGCGACTGGAGTCGCCGGTTTTGGGGTCTGGCCATGAAAACGGCGACTCATGCACATGTCAATTTTCCGGAGAATGGAGTCGCCGGTTTTGGTGTATTTGAAAAACGGCGACTCATGTTTTTGTGATTTTAATTCTAAGACTAAGTACTTACTATGTGATTTCTTTCACCAGGTACTCAGTTCGAGGAAATGAAGAATTGTTCCAAGTTTACTACTTCAACAATATCGACGACCGTGAAGACGATGAAATTCGAGACTTCAACACTTAGAGATTTTCACAAGAAATTGAAGATGAAGAATTGAGATCGATGGAGTCAAGATTGAAATTGAAGTTTGATTTTGAAATTGAAGATTCAAGATTCGAAGATTCAAGAATCGAAGATTCAAGATTCCAAGATTCAAGAATCCAAGTTCTACAAAGATGATGTCATCCATGGAAAAGTGACATAGGCCAAGCATGCGACGAATGAGAACGTGCCACGTCATCACTCTCACATGTGCGGCTCTACTATAAATACCCATGGATGTTCATTTCATCCTTTGACGATTTTGAGAGAACGAAATCTGATTTTTAGAATCGTAGTCGAGCTTCGAGTTTGTGTAGTAGCTTTTGCGCCTTGTGCCAAGATTAGAGTTAGGAGATTTAGCTCTAGGTACTCGTGTGCTAGATTGCAAGTTAGTGGGAGTTGTTGCGACACTCGGGAAACTTCTTGTAATCGTTTTGCCTACCATACTCTTCAAGTGTAATAGTTTAGTTTTGTTGTTCAATGAAATGAAAACTATTACATAACTTTGTCTCCACTTTTATTCTACAAATTGTGTGAGTGTTTACTTTGACGCAAGCTGCTGTCTGTGTGTTCAAGACCAATTTCACGAAAAATTGGTATCCTACGCTGAAGGCGTAATTTTCAATTGGTATCAGAGCGGGACGTCATACGTATAAGACGTGATCCGTTACTTGACTTCATATTTCCGCTACAATGGAGTCGTCCATGTTTGTCCAGAAACCGATTATGCTTACCCATCAGAACTATTCCAACTGGAAGGCCAAAGTGTCTGCTAGAATTAAAGGTTTTGACTCTAGATCTTGGATGGCAGTGTTAGAGGGATGGGAACGCCCATATACTGAAGACGCCGATGGCGTAAGAATTCCGAAACCGGAACGTAGCTGGACGAGAGAAGAACATGACCTGTCCACGGCTAACAGCAAAGCCTTACTTCTTATCTGTGAATGGCTAGACCTCAGTATGTATCAGCTGGTCAAAAATTGCACATCTGCCAGAGATGCATGGGAAACGTTACAAAGAACTTGTGAGGGAAGTCATGCTGTTAAGCGATCGAAAATCCGAACTATCACTGCTCAATTCCATCAACTCCGGATGAGGGAAGATGAAGACATCAATGACTACTTGGACAAGATCATGAGATACGTGAATGAGGCTTTTGAACTTGGAGAAATTTTTCCTGCTCCCATGGTCTATGAAAAAGTCCTTTCCAGTGTTAGCACTAGGTTCGAGAGTAAGGTGCTGACTATCGAAGCACGAAATGACGAGAACCAAAATTGGGACTATGCCGACTTGATGGCTGATTTGAGAAACTATGACCTGACTCTCAAAGTTCGAAGCAACCCAGACATGTCACTTGTCTACGAACCGATGACTGCTCTCAAGATTTCTGAGAAAGGAAAGAGTTCAAGAAGCTCGAACTCTCGAAAAACTCATGTGAAAAATGAGAAAACTGAAAGTAGTTTTTCTGCTGATTTTTGTGAATCTAATGATGAGGAAGCTGAGGAAATTGAAAAACTGATGAACTCTAACAATCCGGACAAACTGGCTGCACTGACTGAGATAGTCACTTATCTCGTGAAACAAGAATTTAAGAGAAAGAACCATGCCCGAAATTTTCGAAAATTTCAGAAGAATTCTAACTCTTACCCAAATACACCTGACAACCGAAATCAGGGATCGTCGTCTGACAAAAAGTTCAAAGGGACTAAGCTCTCACCATATTCCTCTACTAGCAAAGATGTTTCCAAGATGCAATGCTATGAGTGTAAAGGATATGGACATGTTAAAAATGAATGTCCTAATTTACATCGTAAGAAGAAGCTACCGGTTAGCTATGTTGTGATTGACGATGAGGATGTCATTTCTGAGAACGACGAGTCTGAGGACAATAATTCTGACGACGATGAGGACAACGCTCTAGTGAAGACTTTGAACTTGCAAACTTCGAAGTTGAAAACTTTGAACTCGACACTTTTCTGAAGGACACTGCAACTGCAGACAACATCTTCCGTGTGGCATCGACAAATCGAAATTTCTGTGACGATGACATTTTCTCGGATGATGAATCTGAGTCTGAGACCGAAAGGGAAGAGATGACATCTGATGTTCATCAAAGTGTGACCGAGTCTGCTGAACTGGTGGATCTGAAAGAGAGCTATTCCAAACTCGAAAAATATTGTGACATAGCTATTACTGAGAATAGCACACTTGAAGTGTCACTGAAATTCCTAAAAGAATCTCTCGATGAACTCTCTGAAGAAAAACGGAAAATGAATGATGAGGTTGTTGTATTGAGAACCTCGGTGGAGAAGACTGAGGACGAGAAGAAAAAGTTGAACAACTCTTTGACAAGTCTTAAAGTCAAATTTGATGATCTTTTCGAAGAAAAGCATAAGTATTTCAAGGAAGTTGTCGAACTGAGAGAAGTTTGTGAGAAGTTGAGTTCTGAAAACTCAAAACTGAAGACCTCACTGAAAAAGGAGTCAACTGAAGTTAAGAAACTGCAGACTCTGTTTAAGAACTCGGATGCTGAAAATGACGAACTGAAGTCATCTCTAATGAAAGTTCAAACTGACCTTGCCATGACTGACAAGGAACGATATGTGTTGAAAGAAAAACTTCATATGACTGATGAGCTGTTGAGGAAAATGAACACGAACTCTTCCGTGTTTGACAATGCTGCTTCATATATGAATCCTAATCGTTACGGTCTTGGATTTCAAAAAGTTTTTGAGTCTATTTACTCGACACCTGAAAAGAAGAAAGATGTGAGTTTTGTGAAGGCATCGAATGATCTACCTGAGGAGAAAAGCATGGATGACGTTGAATCATCTAAACGGAAGGAGATTGCCGAAGGGAAGAAGATTGCTAAGTCTCCAGAACTTAAAACTCAAAAGTCGATCTCGACTCCAAAATCTGAATCTGGGACATATCAATTCCCGAAGAATCTTGTCAAACATCCTCGTGGTATCCTACCATATGAGAAGACCTTGCTGGAAAAGTTAGACAAATCTAAGAACATGAAGAAAAATGGACAATCCTCTCGCACTGAAACTGCTTTGGTCAAAACGTCCCCGAAGGTTGAAACTCGCCAAAGGCGAAAGTATGTTTGTCACTACTGTGATCAACCTGGACACATTCGACCATTTTGCTATAGGATGAAAGAGGACATGAACAAAGAACTTATGACCATGAAGAAAAAGTCTGAAATGACTAAGGAAATGAAGAAACCCATTTCTCCAAATCCGAAAGCTAAGACAAATCCAAAAGTTGTGACTGAGAGGAACGGTCAAAATTCTAATGGGAAGAAGAAGTGGCTGCCTAAGTCCCAAAAGAGTGAAGTTAAACTTAACTCCACCATTTTAACTGATTGGAAACCAAGGGAACTTATTTTCTGCAATGTTGCACTCAATGCCTCTGATGCTGGCAACAAAGGAATTTGGTACTTTGACAGTGGTTGCTCCCGACATATGACCGGCACTAAGAAATTCCTGAAAGAATATGAGCCGATGACTGGTTCCCCCGTGGTGTTTGGAGGGGGAGCAAAAGGTGTTGTCAAGGGTAAGGGAACGCTACAAATCAAAGGATTGCCTCCGATCAGAAATGTTGTCCATGTCAAGGGACTGGTTGCCAATCTTATCTCTATCAGTCAGCTATGTGATGAAGGTTTTAATGTTAGCTTTGATAAGGAATCGTGCAGGGTTTATGATGCTGAGGGAAAGTGCATCATGGAAGGTCCACGTGCTAAAAACAATTGCTATACAACTGAGTATAGTTGTTTCTCCGTGACCGTTTCCGATGAAGTAGATTTGTGGCACCAACGACTTGGCCATACCAGCACTCGAAATTTGAGCAATTTGGTTAAGGGGGAGATTGTTCGAGGAATCTCTCAACTCCCCAAAATCAAGAAGCGTGTATGTGGTGACTGTCAGAAGGGCAAGCTAACACGAACCCCTCATCCAGCACTCCCAACACTTATGAGTACTTCCGCTCCTTTTGAACTTCTACACATGGACTTGATGGGTCCAATGGAGGTGAAGAGCATAGCTAAGAAAGAATATGTGTTGGTTGTTGTTGATGATTTCTCTAGATATACTTGGACAAGATTTCTGGCGTCCAAGGACGAAACGTTTAATGCTTTCAAAGGAATAGTGAAATGGATACGAACAAATCATGAAGCTAAGGTGAAGAGGATCAGAAGTGATCATGGAACAGAATTTGAAAATTCTAGCTTCAATGAATTTTGCCTGATGAAAGGTATTCACCATGAATACTCGGCCCCAAAAACGCCTCAACAAAATGGGATCGCCGAACGTAAGAATCGAACACTGCAAGAGATGGCACGCGTGATGTTAATCTCCAAAAATCTGGCCCGAACTTTTTGGGCAGAAGCCGTCTCTACAGCTGGCTACATTTTGAATCGGATAAGTATTCGATCTGGGACTACTGCTACTGCCTATGAACTTGTAAATGGCAAGAAACCTTCGGTGGCACACTTTCGTGTCTTTGGCTGTACTTGCTACATTTTGAAGGATCGTGATCCTCTAAAGAAATTTGAAGCCAAAGCTGATCGTGGAATTTTTGTTGGCTATAGCCAAAATAGTCATGTCTACCGTGCGTACAATCTACGAACTAGGAAAGTCATAGAAACTGTGAACATCAACTTTGATGAACAAGACTTCCTAGGAAAAGATGCAGAGGCTGATTGGGTTAAGGAAGGAATTCTTGAAGTGCGAACTTTTCCTTCAACACCCACGACTGAAACTTCTGAAAACGCTACTCCAAATACTTCACCTGAAGTTGGAGATTCTAGCAACCGTAATGATGACACTTCGGTCACTGAGGATGACGATGATGATCAAGTTGAAAACCCAGCTGACGCTCCGAAGGAAGCACCTGGTCATATTCAAAAACGTCATCCACCAAATCAAATGATCGGGAGTTTGAATGAGCGAACTACACGCTCAAAGAAACAAATGAATTCTCCTGACGAACTCTACAACATCTGTACTTCTGCAGTATGTAATGAAATCGGCATCACTTGCTTTCTCTCCGAAAATGAGCCGAAAAATTACAAGGAGGCCATGCAAGATGATTTTTGGATCATGGCCATGCAAGAAGAGTTGAATGAGTTCACACGAAATAATGTTTGGTCCTTAGTTCCCAGAACCTCAAATATCAATGTTGTTGGAACTAAATGGATTTTCAAAAACAAAACAGATGAGCACAACCAAGTTGTCCGAAACAAAGCTCGTCTTGTTGCCCAAGGATATGCCCAAGTGGAAGGCATAGATTTTGATGAAACTTTTGCTCCCGTCGCACGAATTGAGTCCATCAGACTCTTAATCGCTATTGCATGCCATCTTGGCATCAAACTTCGACAGATGGACGTCAAAGCTGCCTTCTTGAATGGTGTCTTGGAAGAAGAAGTCTATGTTGCCCAACCTAAGGGCTTTGAGGATCCGAAAAAGCCGAATCATGTCTACAAGCTTCACAAAGCTCTATATGGCTTGAAACAAGCGCCCCGCGCCTGGTACGGATGTCTCGCGGATTTTCTCCTAAACTTCGGCTTTGAGCGTGGATCGGTAGACAAAACTTTGTTCATCAAGCGAGATGGCAAACACATGATTGTTGCCCAAATTTACGTTGACGACATTGTCTTCGGAGCTACTTGTTCTAAACTCGTGACTGCGTTCACAGAAGCTATGTCCTCAACATTTCAGATGAGTCTTGAGGGAGAGTTGCATCAATTTCTTGGCCTTCAGATTTCTCAACGATCAAATGGGATTTTTGTATCTCAAAGTAAGTATGCTAAAAACATGGTTGAGAGGTTTGAAATGCATCATGCCAAGCCAGCTAACACTCCTATGGCAACTACGGAACGCTTATCTACGTCAACGAAAAGTCAAAGTGTAAACCAAACTCTTTATCGTTCCATGATTGGGAGTTTACTTTATTTAACTGCCACTCGTCCTGACATTATGTTTAGTGTTTGTATGTGTGCCAGGTACCAAGCTGATCCAAAGGAAGACCATCTACGAGCTGTGAAACGGATTCTCCGCTACATCTCTGGGACTTCTCAGCTAGGTCTGTGGTATGCGCGCGACACTTCATCCAACCTTGTCGGTTTTTCTGATGCCGACTGGGCGACGGACACGGACGAACGAAAGAGTACCTCCGGATGTTGTTGCTTCCTTGGCAATAATATCGTGTCCTGTCATAGTAGAAAGCAAAATTGCATCGCATTGTCCACTGCCGAGTCGGAGTACGTTGCAGCTGGCAGTTGCTGCACTCAACTACTTTGGTTGAAACAAATGTTGAATGACTATCTTCTCGAGAGTGCTCCATTGGTGCTGTTTTGTGATAATCAGAGTGCTATCAAAATCAGCGAAAATCCTGTCCAGCATTCAAGAACTAAACACATCGACATTCGACATCATTTCATTAGAGATTTGGTTGATCGTGATATAGTCAGTCTACAGCATATTTCAACAGAAAAACAACTCGCTGACATCTTTACCAAACCTCTAGACTTTGAGAGATTTCAAACTCTAAGAAATTCTCTCTGCATGTGTTCTCTTTAAGAGTTCACGAAAATTTTTGAAGTCTGAAAGATTATTTTCTTTACTTCTGAATATGCACGCCGAATCGTCGTGGATTAGTCTAATAAAGTTGAACATGGATTCGAGGCCGTTTTAGTCTTCGGACCCAAGTGCATTTATTCCTCTGAGTACGAACATGTGAACTTGGCATATAACTCCCATAAGCTTCATTTGCATAGATCCATAATACCAAGTAACGGAGGACGCCGGTTACCCCGGCTCCCCTCTTCGAAAGGTGGCACATGGACGCTGATCTTTAAGACACTCTCTATCACACTTTGGAGGACGCAAGTGAACCTTGCTCCCCTCTGACTGCTGTAATGAGTGTCTGTTGCATTTCATTTAAAGCTATAAACTCGTCTGGAGGTCGCCGGTTCCCCCGGCTCCCCTCTGATTGAAGTAAAAAGCTAGTCCCAAGTGGAGTGCCTTAAAAGTTCACCTTGTACTCATGAATTAAAATCTCTTGTGCGGTGCAAACTCATCCAATATGTTCCGACGAAACACGGCATGTATTCTTGTGATTGTGACGAAGGACAAGTTCAATATCTATCACATACTTCGGTCCATTCCACCGGTTTTTAATATGAGAGATTTTTCATATACCTCAAAGTTGCTATCACCTAGTGTGAAAATTTTTTGTGGTTTTGGAAACTGATGAAAATGTGGATTCTTTTCTGAGAAAATATTTGCTCTTCATTGCCTAATACCACCCCTCGAATCTCCACTAAAATGGTTTTGAATGTTTGTAGTGTGTTGAACACTTGAATGACTAACTCGGGATGTGTTGTTTTTGATCTTGCATTTTTGTAGTTCATATCCAGAGCTACGTGGTTTACCATCTCTGAAGTAAAAATTTTGAGTGTAGCGACGGCCAACTCGCAAAATCCAAATGACATGTTTTTGGAGACTACGAACATGAAAAATAATCTAAGTCCAGAGAATGCAAAAACGGAGACACTCAACTGGACACAAAAAAGGAGACTCAACTTGCATTTAAAACCGGCGACGCCCAAAACTGGAGACTTTAGTCGCTGGTTTTTCGCCATATCCCAAAAACGGAGACTCGCCCCAAAAACGGAGACTCGCCTCAAAAACGGAGAATCGCCCCAAAAACGGCGACAGGTGCCAAAAACCGGCGACAGCTGCCAAAAACGGCAACTTGTGCCAAAACGGCGACTCACCTACAAAACGGCGAATCTCGTTTCAGCGTCAACGTATAATTGACAACTCAAGTTTCTCAACCAATGGCTCTCAACTTCGTTTCTCAACCGATAGCTCTCAACTTCGGTTTTCATGCGTTGGTTTGATTTTCATTACTCTAATTTTTATTTATTTTATTTTATTATTTATTATTTTTGAAAATTATTATTTTAATAATATTTTCAAATTAATAAATTTTTGCTCGTCTTTTTAGACCTAATTTTCTTCTTGAGATGAGCTGTTTACAGGTCTTGGACTGGGCTTTTTCATTCCGACGGGCGGCCCAAAATTTTCCTATAAATAGGCCTTGATGAAAACCTAATTCATTTGCGCTTACATCAAAACTCTCTAACTCTCGAATACTCAAGCTCTCCAACTCTCGGCTATCAGCGACCGAAACTCTTAGTTCTAAGTTCTTACTTTTCCGTTGCATCCGGCAACTCTAGCTTTGCGCAACCGGCGCCCTGTACTAGATTCTGAAGTTGAACTTCGTTTTCGTGGTTTTTCATTCTCGCAACTACCAACTCTCGGTTACTTACCTGAACTTTGCCATGGCTAAAAATTTTGAAGACATGATGGCTGATATGACCGTGTACCTGAACGATCAGTTTGAGAACGCCGCTTCTCCTAAGTCCAAGAAAGCGGCTTATGAAGAACTGAAAGCTCACTTGGACAAAGTTGAGCGACGCTCTGGCAAGACTGTGTCTATTGAACCTGATTTGACTAGATCCGCAACTCCCGAACTCTCAACTGCCCGTCAGCCGGGTAAAGACCTTAAGTCGGGGAAAACGAAAGAGAGAGATACTTCCCTTCGCATCTATAAGGGAACGGTTTCTAGGGCTGAATACAATCGGTTACTCGCAGCTGGCGAGATAACTAAGGATGGAAAGAAGGTTGTCAACATTCCATCGACTGCAACTGTGTCCGCTGGAAAAGATCCAAAGGCACCAAAATCATCGCTTCCAACTGGAAGTGGCTCTGGAAAGAAACCTGTTGTGAGCGGCAGTGGGGCTAAACCTGCAACTCCAAAAACTTCGGCTGGTGGGTCAGCTGCAAAATCTAAAACCCACAGCTCTCAGAAACCGCCCCTGGCGCCATCTTCGGGATCAGCTGGATCCCAAAAATCGACCGACACCTTCCAGTATATTCGAAGGTTTGAAGAATGTCCTAAAGCTCATTCTGAGGAATTTTTTTACGGCGACTGCTGAACGTCGCCATAAACTGATAGTCACACTTCCAATCCATACTGACCGCACTATCCTGAAGGAGGATTATATCAACCATGGAATCACAGATTTTCTGACTCAGATGAACTTGTTTGATTCTGTGCATCTAACCTACCGTTACTCGATTCCTATCATTCACAAATTTTACGCTAGCCTGACTCCTGATTTTGCCAATCCGAAGAGTCGGTTGTATGGTTGCTTTGTCTTTCGCAACTCGCTCTACAAGTTTCGTCCCTACCACATAAACTCCTTTCTAAAAAGACTTGATGTTGATGGCACTTGGACGACACCATCAGCTGCTGAGAGAGCTGAGGACTTGAAGATTGGGACTTTCATCACCCAAAAGAAAGTCAAGTCAGAACTGCCCCCGCCCTCCAAGTTATCTGCTTTTTATGGCATCCTTCATCGTTTAGGGATGTCCAACTGGATTGCAAACCGAGATTCATCAGTCATGACTCCTGAGTTGATGCATCTGATCTTCCGTCTTGGCTGCGGCGAACAGGTTGATCTCGGCCAAATCATTTTTAATGACTTGTGCAAAATCGCCAAAACCTCGGATGAGAAAATTATTCAGCAAGTTGACTTGACCGAAGAAAAGAGAATTCATCTTACTCATCAATGTATTATTGTTTTGCTCACAATATTATCCTTAACGATGGAAGTCACTAACTCACTTCACAGTTTTACTCCCAATGAAATGACATAAACATTTCATATTGAAACTCTCCCCATATAGAATTTGATTTCTCCAAAATGAACTCCTTTTATGTATTTTTTCCAAAACTTAACACTAATATAATAACTCATTTAAACATTTTTTTTTCACAGGTCACTTCAACTCATTTTTCAAAAACCATTTCAAATCACTAATAATTATTAAACAATATTCCATAAATCTTACAATTCAGCCACTCCATAGTTTTAACTACTAGTCATTGTTTACAGTTTTTAATATCCAAATAACTGTCATTGTTACATTTCCATCACATATTCAGCACACTTTCCGAATTCCTTATTCAATTATTAACGATCACTAACAAAATTACAAAAAGAAAGTTACCAAAGTCAAAGTGTATTCAAATGAGCCTTACTGAGTCTGTAATTCGAAAACATACCCAAATTGATGTTTACTACACAAAGTTAAGGTACGAAAGCTAAAAGAAATCTACTTGCCTTGGTGTCAAGCATGATGGCGATAACATTGTCTTTCGTTTGGGCATTATATTCCTTGACCAAGTCAATGACTTTTTGGTGGGATGCGTGGTCTCCATGAGACATGTTCATACGGGCAACATTCATTCCAGCCTCTGCAAGCTTCCATATCTGATCCCTGGTGTCGGTTGAGGGCCCAATGGTGCAAACGATCTTTGTCTTGCGCCTGACCGTAGGCTTAGACCACATACTCGTAGATATGTCGCCGAGTTGTGAAACCCCCTGTAAATACTGATTCTGTTCACCAGCCTGATCAAGTGAAAACAACAATATAAAATCACACTTGTAACTAAATTTAAAGTAATCATTTAAGAACTACAATAATGATGTCCAAGTCGCCATCGCCCTCGTCACAATCAGAATCATAAAAAACAAGTAAATAGCTGACTTACGAGCAACTAATATTACTTACACATGAACTTTAGTGTGCCCAAATCAAACATTGAAATCTAACTGAAGATCAATATTTCGAAATAAAATAAATTACATCACACCAGGGAAAGGGTGAAATAGAAACGAGAGAAGGTGATATTATTGGTTGCTGCATATAATTCTAATAGTCAAAATTCAACACACTCCAACAAATAAAATAAGATTAGAAGGCTTTAGAAAATCAGTAAAATCCTCATTCGCCAGATAATCAACATCAATGAAGCAACGAACATGAATTTTCCGACTAAACAGATCAGCATTCTCAAATTACCCAAACTAGTCAGCCAAATAAAATAAGTAAAATGAAAAACCTTCGGAATGTCTTCAGGCGACACCGGGACCACCTCCGTCTCAACGCGCGTAGATCTCATCGCCGTTATCGGCGCGCTGACATGCGCACTTACGCGGCGGCTTCTCTTCTCGGCTCGAGCCAAAACCTTCGCCGCGAATCCCGAATTCGGCTTCAGCTTATCGGCGCGGCTCTCCACAGCTCCAGCACCAGAACTCGCCGCAAACGATGCGTGAATCAGCCGCGTTGCCACCACTTGCGCCATCGCCTCAACAGAGCTTTTTTAGAAAGTTAAAGATGAAAAAAAGTAGAGACGGACAGAGAGTTGAGATCGAAAGACGAGAGGTCTGACTATAAATTGCAGAGAGCACAGATCGCCGATATATTTGGAGCTTGTATTTTTCACTCTCGTTTGTATCGAATGAAAATGGAGGCTACCACCTCATCACTTTCTTTTTAGAAATAGTTAGTGTGGTGTGGGGTCAGGGGGCTGGGGTGGGTCGATTTCTACACGCAGACTGTACACTTGCCAGTTGCCATTAAAGACGTTATAAACGAGGATGCGGTAGAAATTAGAATTTTGGGTAAAATTTTAATTTTAAATTTTTTTTTTTTTTTTTTTTTTTTTTTTTTTTTTTTTTTTTAAGGAGGAGAGACGAGAAACTCCACCCCACCCGATCGGAGGTCCCTCGATCGGGTAGGATGTAAATCGAGGGATGTTGATGAAGATGCTGGTGATGGTTTGGGTGAAAAAGATATTTTTGGAAATCCGGAAACTGACTCCGATGAAAGCGACTCTAGCTCTAACGATGGCTTCAGTTATGAAGACGATGAAGAAGAGTTGATCGAAAGTCCGGAGCGTGATCCAACTCCAACAGCCTCGCCTGAAGATTGAAGTTCAAGATCAAGTGTTTAATTTCTGTTTTTTTGTTTAACTCCTGAACTCATTTTTATTGTTTTTGTTTTGCATGCACTCAACTCTGAACTTATTCGTCCATGCATGTTTTTCATATTTGCTTAACTCTGGAATTCTGGTTTTTGATACTTGGATTGAATTTGGTTTGAATTCTCTATCTTTGATTTGTTGATTGGTATGAAAATTTCTCTAAGTATTTTATGGTTTTTCATTGATTGTATGATTGATGTTTTTCCATCCTTTTACTTAGTTATTTTTTTTTTGGTTTGTTTGTTTGAGGGGGAGATATGTGTATCTCGTTTTTACTTAACTTATTTTTATGAGTTGTGCCAAAAAGGGGGAGATTGTAAATGTTGATTTTGGCGACAACGTATTTTTCCTTGTGTTTTTTGTTCTTTGTTGATTTTCAGGATTACAGGTTAAGAATCCGAAGTCAACTACCTTGCGCATGGAAATGGAGACTTGAGTCTCCACTTTTGGAACTACATGAAAACGGCGACCAGAGTCGCCGCTTTTGGTAATGCAAGGAAACGGCGACTCCAGTCGCCGGTTTTGGTGCAAGGACAAAGTGACAAGGGAACGGCGACAGGAGTCGCCGAAAATGGATGTACATGGAAACGGCGACTCGAGTCGCCGGTTTTGGAGCAAATGAAATTCCAGCGACTCGGGTCGCCACTTTTGGAGCGTTGAAGAAACGGCGACTCCAGTCGCCGTTTTTGGTGCTTGGGATTTTCCAGCGACTGGAGTCGCCGGTTTTGGGGTCTGGCCATGAAAACGGCGACTCATGCACATGTCAATTTTCCGGAGAATGGAGTCGCCGGTTTTGGTGTATTTGAAAAACGGCGACTCATGTTTTTGTGATTTTAATTCTAAGACTAAGTACTTACTATGTGATTTCTTTCACCAGGTACTCAGTTCGAGGAAATGAAGAATTGTTCCAAGTTTACTACTTCAACAATATCGACGACCGTGAAGACGATGAAATTCGAGACTTCAACACTTAGAGATTTTCACAAGAAATTGAAGATGAAGAATTGAGATCGATGGAGTCAAGATTGAAATTGAAGTTTGATTTTGAAATTGAAGATTCAAGATTCGAAGATTCAAGAATCGAAGATTCAAGATTCCAAGATTCAAGAATCCAAGTTCTACAAAGATGATGTCATCCATGGAAAAGTGACATAGGCCAAGCATGCGACGAATGAGAACGTGCCACGTCATCACTCTCACATGTGCGGCTCTACTATAAATACCCATGGATGTTCATTTCATCCTTTGACGATTTTGAGAGAACGAAATCTGATTTTTAGAATCGTAGTCGAGCTTCGAGTTTGTGTAGTAGCTTTTGCGCCTTGTGCCAAGATTAGAGTTAGGAGATTTAGCTCTAGGTACTCGTGTGCTAGATTGCAAGTTAGTGGGAGTTGTTGCGACACTCGGGAAACTTCTTGTAATCGTTTTGCCTACCATACTCTTCAAGTGTAATAGTTTAGTTTTGTTGTTCAATGAAATGAAAACTATTACATAACTTTGTCTCCACTTTTATTCTACAAATTGTGTGAGTGTTTACTTTGACGCAAGCTGCTGTCTGTGTGTTCAAGACCAATTTCACGAAAAATTGGTATCCTACGCTGAAGGCGTAATTTTCAGAGCATCTCCAATGCAGCCCATTTGGGTGCATTGGATCAAGTAAAATGGACTTGGGCACTCAAAATTCATTTTCTTTGCATTGGAGCAAATATGAAAATAGTGGGCATGCCCACTGTCTTGGTCATGCCCATTTCTGACATGTGAGCCTTAATTATTTTTTTTCTCACTTTTTGTATGTTGTAATAGTATTATTTAATTAATATAATTGGAATTTAAAAGTTAGAAAGTGGGCTTTTGCATTGGAGTGAATTGCCCACTTTTTTTATTTGCCCACTTAATATGATGTGGCAATAAATAGGACCCACAAAAAGTAAAAAAGAAGGTTTGTGCATTGGAGATGCTCTTATTATGCATTTTGTATAAATTAAAAAAAAAAAAGTGATTATAAATTACAAAGAATATGTGATTATTTTGTTGACACGCATCGAGAAGTACAATCAAACAAAATGCGCAGTAAGTATAATTAAACAAAATGCGCACGTAATATTTTTACATTTTTTAAATATACAAGATACGTAATATAAAATTGATGTTTATATAAATATCAATTTTAAGTGTAAAAATATTTAAGTTTGAAGTTTCATTCACGCCGAATTTCAAAAAATACATTGTTTTTAGTTTCTGAATTTCAATTTCGTTGTTTTTTGATTAATATTTTTTGTTGAAATTTACTGGAATGATGTCGTCCAAGTTGATGTATACTTCATTGGATCTCAAACGTAAGCTCTGTTGGGTGTGAAGTTTCATTCACGCCGGAGACGATCGCTGGAGACGATCGGAGAAAGAGACGGAGTCGAGGAGGCGTCGGGGAGGCGCCGAGGACGTCCAGTCGGAGCTCTGGCCTGGTGTCGGCCGACACCAGGCCCCGTCGGCCGACACGTCCAGTCGGAGCTCTGGCCTGGTGTCGGCCGACACCAGGCCCCGTCGGCCGATAGGAGGTCGGCCGAGCTACTTCTGCCGATCACGAGCCCCAGCCCGCGGTGGAACCCGAAGTGAGGGCTGGGGTGTCGGCCGACACCCCCACCTGTCGGCCGACAAGTTTGATATTTTTCAGCGGATTTGGGAAATTAAGTCCAGCGGGATTTTGTTTCCTCTCCCTCAAGTTTCTTCCCTCTATATAAACCCTATGTGTATTGTAAAATAAGGTTAACACCTCAAAAGCCTAGATTTGATATTATAGAGTTTACAAGTTTGTAACGGGGATCTATAATTGTTCTAGTGAAATCGATTGCAGCGGCAAGAGTGGACGTAGCCCTCGTTAACGGGTGAACCACTATAAATCTCGTGTCTCTTTAATTTCCGTATTTTTCGTTCTTTGTTTGTTCGTGTACTTTTCAGGAGGGGAATTCGGACGCGAATTTATCCCAACAACTGGTATCAGAGCGCTAGGGTTTTAGCGATCGGGGTTATGAAATTTGACGAGAATAACTATGGACACTGGAAGATGGAGATCGAGGACTACCTTTATGGGAAGAAGCTCGGAATTTCTTTGAAGGGTAGACCGGAGAAGATCACAGATGACGAGGAATGGGGAAGCCTCGACAGGCAGGTGTTGGGATTGATACGTTTGTCTCTGGCTTCAAACGTTGCATTCAACGTGCGCGAAATTACCACAACCAAGGGTTTGATGGCAGCCCTATCAAACATGTACGAGCAACCCTCAGCGAACAACAAGGTATACCTTATGAAGCAGTTGTTCAACCTTAAGATGTCAGACAATTCATCAGCGGCCAACCTTGTGAATGAGTTAAACTCAATTTTGAACAAGTTGAAGGCAGTCGGGGTGAATTTTGATGACGAGATTTATGCCTTGCTCCTACTTGCGTCTCTACCGGATAGTTGGGAGCCCATGCGGGCAGCTGTTAGCAACTCTATGGGGAAGGAGAATATGTAGTTCTCCGATGTTAGAGATCGTATCCTTGCCGAGGAAATTCGGAGAAAGGATTCCAAGGTGAAAGCTCCTAGTTCGGCCTTGAGTGTGGAGAACCGGGGGAGGAACTCGGGCAGGAATGATAACAGGAACAGAGGTAGATCCAAGTCTAGGAATGGGAGAGATAGCTCGAAGTCAGAGGATAATGAATGCAGGAATTGTGGTAAGACGGGGCACTTCAAGAGGGATTGTCGCTCTCGGGGGAAGAACGACAACAAGAAGACGGGGTTCGCCAACGCGGTGACTCGGGATGAGGACGATGGGGATGTCCTTCTCTTATCGGTCGACTCACCGATCGATTCCTGGGTGCTGAACTCAGGGGCTTCTTTCCATACTACTGCACAGCGAGAGGTAATGCTGAATTATGTCTCGAGTGATTATGGAAAGGTTTTTCTTGCAGATGACGAGCCACTCGATGTAGTCGGGATGGGAGATATCAACCTAAAGTTGTCTAATGGGCAAACCTGGAAGATTACCAAGGTTAGACATGTGCCGGGGTTGACGAGGAACCTGATTTCGGTGGGCCAGCTTGACAGTGATGGCCACCGGGTGTCAATTGGAGATGGGTTGTGGAAGGTTTCGAGGAACACCATGACCATAGCTCGAGGTCATAAGACGGGCACACTTTATATGACGACGAGCGTGAGGAACGGACTCAGCTGGTGTTGTTGATAACACCTAGAAGACCGAGTTGTGGCATTGCAGGCTGGGGCAAATGAGTGAGAAGGGGATGAAGATCATGGCAAAGAACAGGTTGCTGCCCGAACTCAATGCGATTGAGTCTCATGTGTGCGAGAGCTGCATTCTTGGAAAGCAGAAACGAGTGAGTTTTTCCAAATGTGGAAGGGAGCCCAAGGCGGCGAAGCTGGAACTAGTACACACGGATGTTTGGGGATCAGCTCCCGTCGCCTCACTCGGGGGGTCACTCTACTACGTCACCTTCATCAATGAATCCACAAGGAAGGTATGAGTATACTTCATGAAAAAGAAGAGTGACGTGTTCTCTGTTTTCAGGAAATGGAAAGCCGAGGTTGATAATGAAACAAATCTCGAAGTGAAGTGTTTGAGGTCCGACAACGGTGGTGAGTACTTTGACGCTGACTTCAAACAATTTTGTGTCGAGGGTGGGATCAGGATGGTGAAGACTATTCTGGGGACCCCACAACAAAATGGAATAGCGGAGCGAAGGAACAGGACGCTAAATGAGAAGGCCCGGAGTATGCGGTTACATTCGTGGATGCCCAAGATGTTTTGGGTGTATGCCATCGACATGGCATCTCATTTAATCAACAGAGCACCGTCGGTTCCTTTGGAATATCAGATTCCTGAGGAGGTTTGGAGTGGGATGAAGCTGAATCTGTCCTACTTGAGGGTGTTCGGGAGTCTAGCGTACGTTCATGTCGACGCAGCTGCTCGTAGCAAACTTGATCTTAAATCCAAGAAGTGCTTCTTCATTGGATATGGCGGCACGGAGTTCGGGTACCGATTTTGGGATGCCGAAAATCATAAGGTGATTTGAAGCAGGGATGTAATCTTCAACGAGGCGGTCTTGTACAAGGGTAAAGACGAGGTGGTTGAATAAAGCATCGATCCCGTGGGAGACACGGAGGAGGTTCCGGTGAAGGTCAATGAGACCGAGAAGATCGAAGAGGGTAACACGAGCAGCGAGGATGAGCAAGATGAGAATGCTCATCCCAACATCGATCCAGTTACACCGAAGTCGTGGAGGTCGACTAGGGTAAGAAGACCTCCCCATAAATTTTCACCATCTCTTAATTATATCTTGTTGACTGATAGGGGTGAGCCGGAGAGCTACACCGAGGCTATACAAGCGAGGGATTCGATCAAGTGGGAGTCAGCCTTGAAAGAGGAGATGAGCTCATTGATGTCGAATCATACTTGGGAACTAGCCGAGCTTCCGAAGGAGAAGAAGGCCTTGCACAATAAATGGGTCTTCCGAGCAAAGGAAGAACACGATGGAAGCGTTCGGTACAAGGCAAGATTGGTGGTGAAGGGCTTCCAGCAGAAGGAATGGATCGACTACACGGAGATCTTTGCTCCAGTAGTCAAGATGGTAACCATTCGGGTGGTGCTTAGCTTGGTGGCACAGGAGAACTTACATCTTCAGCAAATGGATGTAAAGACCGCATTTCTTCACGGGGATCTGGATGAAGAAATATACATGAAGCAACCGGAGGGTTTTGAAGTCCGAGGAAAGGAGAAGATGGTGTGTAAGCTTTAGACGAGCTTGTATGGTTTGAAGCAAGCTCCAAGGCAGTGGTACAAGAAGTTCGACATGTTCATGAAGCGGGTCGAATTCACGCGGTGCGAGGCGGACCACTGCTGCTATTTCAAGAAACTCGGAGGTACCTAGCTACATAATTTTGCTCCTTTATGTAGATGATATGCTGATAGTCGGGGCGAGCTTGGCGGAGATCAACAAGCTCAAGAAGAGTCTATCGACGGAGTTCTCTATGAAGGATTTGGGTGCTGCCAAACAAATCCTGGGGATGAGAATTACGAGGAGCAAGGATGGTCTTGAGTTGTCTCAAGAGGAGTACCTGAAGAAGGTATTGGCGAGGTTTAGCATGGAGGATGCGAGACCCGTGAGCACTCTTTTGGCTAGTCACTTCCGTTTGTCAAAGGAGGACTCGTCGGCAAGCGAGGAGGAGCTAGATCATATGGATAAGGTCCCTTACGCCTCTGCGATTGGGAGCCTTATGTATGCTATGGTGTGCACGAGGCCTGACATTGCCCATGCAGTGGGAGTGGTCAGCCGGTTTATGATTAATCCGGGGAAGCAACATTGGGAAGCCGTGAAGTGGATTTTTCGATACTTGAGAGGGACTTCCAGTTTTGCTTTGAGGTTCCAGAAATCAGATTTGGGGTTACTCGGGTTCGTGGACGCAGATAACGGAGGTGACGTGGATAGTAGGAAGAGCACTACTGGGTACGTGTACACATTCGGAGGTACCGCGAAAAGCTGGGTGTCAAGGTTGCAGAAGATCGTAGCATTGTCGAGTTGCGAGGCGGAGTACGTCGCTGTGACGGAAGCCGCGAAGGAGATGATGTGGCTACAAGCTTTTCTGCTTGAGTTGAGACAAGACCACTCGGGGAGTGTCTTGTATTGCGACAGTCAGATCGCCATTCATTTGGCGAAGAATCCGGTGTATCATGCTCGAACGAAGCATATCCAGCTGAGATATCACTTCATTCGATCGACCTTAGAGGAAGTCGTTTTGGTGTTGGAGAAGATTCTTGGGAGTAAGAATCCGGCCGACATGTTTACGAAGGTGGTACCGTGTGATAAGTTGAGGTTGTGTTCAACCTCGGTTGGTCTTCTGGGATGAGGACCGAGGACGCCGCTGCAATGGAAAAGGATGATAGAGGCTGTGAATTTACTTCAAGTGAGAGATTGTTGGGTGTGAAGTTTCATTCACGCCGGAGCCGGAGACGATCGGAGAAGACGACGGAGTCGAGGAGGCGTCGGGGAGGCGCCGAGGACGTCCAGCCGGAGCTCTGGCCTGGTGTCGGCCGACACCAGGCCCCGTTGGCCGACAGGAGGTCGGCCGAGCTACTTCGGCCGATCACGAGCCCCAGCCCGCGGTGGAACCCGAAGTGAGGGCTGGGGTGTCGGCCGACACCCCCACCCATCGGCCGACAATTTTGATATTTTTCAGCGGATTTGGGAAATTAAGTCCAGCGGGATTTTGTTTCCCCTCCCTCAAGTTTCTTCCCTCATATAAACCCTATGTGTATTGTAAAATAGGGTTAACACCTCAAAAGCCTAGAACTGATATTATAGAGTTTTCAAGTTTGTAACGGGGATCTATAATTGTTCTAGTGAAATCGATTGCAGCGGCAAAAGTGGACGTAGCCCTCGTTAACGGGTGAATCACTATAAATCTCGTGTCTCTTTGATTTCCGTATTTTTCGTTCTTTGTTTGTTCGTGTGCTTTTCAGGAGGGGGATTCGGACGCGAATTTATCCCAACAAGCTCTCGTATTGTGCTTCGACGGAATTTATTAAATTCGATAGCAGCGGCAAAATGGTGGAGATAATTTTGCATCCGATTACTTGGAAAGGAATTCGGGTTAGGAACAGGGCCACGGGCCGCGGGTCTGGAGACGGCGAGCAGTTCGAGCACTCTTTGTTGATGATTTAAGTGAAATCATTGTCCGTTTAATGTGATTGGAATCATTCAAGGCTTTGGATTAATCCTAGTCAATAGAATATGAATTTGGAGAAGTGTGGAGTACACGTTCATATAAAATTGATACGGATTAATACTTTGAATAAGCATGTTGATGCATGTCGAGTTTAATCTCGTGGTTGCATGGTTTGCATGGCTAAGTAATGATTTAATATCATATATTGTATGCAAATTCGAAATTGCATGAATAGCCATGCAAAACAACATGAATAGGTGCTTAGTGAAAGGGTGTGTTCACTAAAAGGTACCTATTCATCTAAAGGGTGCTTATGTTCAAAGGAAGGGGTGTCTAAAACCTATAAAAGGGAGTGGAATTCATTTTCTGAAGACACACAACATCTCCTACGAAATTAAGAGCTTTGAAGCAACAAATAATACATAAAGTTCCATAAGTTGCTCGTGTTCTAAGCCTAAGACGCGAGTGTCGTTATTGTCTTATCCTGCGAGGGATTTCGTGATACCCAGGCTTATAGGGTCGAAATACTCTTTAAGGAAAGCGTACTACGCGATTCAATAAATATCCAAGCCTCTCTTCTTTCAGTAAACACCCTAAAATACAACATTCTTAAAGAGTATTTCCATATACTGAAAGATGGATGCGGTTCGAGAAATGACCAACAAGTTCGGCAAGTTGGAGAAATTTGAAGGCGTGGACTTTAGAAGGTGGCAAAAGAAGATGCATTTCATGCTAACAACATTAAAGGTGGTGTATGTGCTGAGCACTCCACAACCGGAAGCAAAGGATAACGAAACAACGGAGGAAACTCGGAAAAGGTGCAAATGGGAAAACGACGACTATATATGTCGTGGGCATATATTAAACGGTATGTCTGACTCTCTTTTCGACATATATCAAAACGTTGAATCTGCTAAAGAACTATGGGATAGTCTTGAATCCAAGTACATTGACGAGGACGCTTCTAGTAAGAAGTTCCTGGTTGGTAATTTTATGAATTACAAAATGTGCGACGGAAGGCCGGTAATGGAGCAATATAATGAATTGCTGGGGATTTTGGGTCAATTTTCCCAACATAATATGAAGATGGATGAGTCCATCTCGGTGTCTAGTATTATAGACAAATTACCGCCGTCGTGGAAAGACTTCAAGCACACCCTGAAGCATAAAAAGGAAGAGTTGTCTTTAGTACAACTCGGTAGTCACTTGCGCATAGAGGAATCTCTAAGGGCGCAAGAGGGTGAAAAACCCAAGGACAAGGAACCTATAAGGTCTGCAACTATCAATATGATGGAAGCAGGGGAGAGTTCGTATAAGAACCGAGGGACAAAGCGTCCCTATAACAACAACAACAACAACAACAACAACATCAACAATGCTGGGAGTAAGAAGCCTAAGGGCGCTTGCTGGATATGCGGAAAAAACGGGTCACTTTAAAAGTGATTGTCGTGCAAACAAGAATAAGAAGGGAACGATGAACAATCGCTCGGGACAAAGGTCTAATGACCAGGGTCCGAACACCAATCAAGGTGAGACTAAGACTCATAATTTAGTTGTTGATATAAATTATGTGCCTATAGTTTCTGAAGCATTTTATATGCAGGATGATTCGGTGGCATGGTGGATTGACTCGGGTGCAACCAAGCATGTATGCAAAGATCGTCATTGGTTTCAGAAGTATGAACCGGTTGAAGATGGATCAGTGCTTTACATGGGAAACGAGTCAACTGCCCCTATTCTTGGTCGCGGAGAAGTGTTGTTGGAATTTAGTTCCGGAAAGTCCTTAGTATTATTAGATGTATTACATGTACCCGGAATAAGAAAAAACCTTGTATCCGGTAGTGTTTTATCCAAGTACGGATATAAACAAGTGTATGAATCTAATAAATATGTATTGACTAAGAACGGTGTGTTTGTCGGCTTTGGATATCAATGTAATGGGATGTTCATGTTGAATATTATAAATAAAAATTCTGATTCGGTGCTTATGATTTCTTCTAATGTTAATGATTCATTACTATGGCATGCTAGACTAGGACATGTTCATTATAAGCGTATGATTGAAATGTCTAAACTTGATCTAATTCCTGCTATTAACTTAGAAGAAGATAAGTGTAACACATGCATGTTAACTAAAATTGTTAGGCAGCCTTTTAAAGATGTTCAACGTGAATCTAGTATGCTTGAACTTGTGCATAGCGACTTATGTGATTTCCATGCTACACCTTCGTTGGGAAATAAGAAATACTTAGTAACTTTCATAGATGATTGTTCTAGATTTTGCTATGTATTTCTGCTAAGTACTAAAGATGAAGCGCTAGAAAAGTTTAAGGTATTTAAAACTGAAGTTGAACTACAACAAGAATGCATGATTAAAAAGTTGAGAACCGATAGGGGAGGCGAATATTATGATCCTGTTTTGTTTGAATCATGTGGTATTATTCATGAAATAACTGCGCCCTATACTCCTCAACAAAACGGTATATCTGAAAGGAAGAATCGTGTACTAAAGGAAATGGTGAATTCCATGTTGTCCTATTCGGGTTTGAATAGTGGATTCTGGGGAGAAGCCGTGTTAACGGCTTGCTATTTATTAAATAGGGTTCCTAACAAAAGGAACAAGGTTACTCCCTATGAACTTTGGTACAAAAAGAAGCCTAACCTGAATTATCTTAAGATTTGGGGCTGTCGGGCAGTCGTAAGACTACCGGATCCCAGAAGGAAAACTTTGGGAGAAAGAGGCATTGATTGCATCTTTGTTGGATATGCTGTGCATTCCAAGGCATATCGATTCTATGTGATTGAACCAAATGATTCAGTTGCGATTCATTCAATCATAGAATCGAGGGATGCCATATTTGATGAAACTCGTTTTTCATCAATGGTTAGGCCCAAGGATCTGGTGCCTAAGGTGGTTGAAAGCAAGGAATTAACCTTGCCCGAACCTGAGTCGCTTGAACCTCGTCGAGGCACGAGGATAAGGACTAAGAAATCGTTCGGTCCCGATTTCCAGACTTTTCTGGTTGAAGGATCAAGGGACGAAGTTGGCTTCCAATACTCGTATTGCTATCATGTTGATGATGAGCCTAAAACATACGAGGAAGTCATGAAATCGCAAGATGTTGCATTTTGGAAAGAAGCCATCAATGATGAGATGGATTCCATTATGGGGAACAACACTTGGGTGCTTGCTGATTTACCTAACGGTTGTAAACCATTAGGATGCAAGTGGATCTTCAAAAAGAAGATGAAAGTCGATGGTTCAATCGACAAGTATAAAGCCCGATTGGTTATTCAAGGCTTTAGGCAAAAGGAAGGCATTGATTATTTCGATACTTATGCCCCTGTTGCGAGAATAACTACTATTAGATTATTGATAGCTTTGGCTGCAATAAATAATCTAGTGATCCATCAAATGGATGTAAAAACGGCATTCCTTAACGGTGAGTTAGAGGAAGAGATTTACATGAAACAACCCGAAGGGTTCGTTATGCCTGGTAATGAGCATAAAGTATGTAAACTCGTCAAATCCTTGTATGGATTGAAACAAGCACCTAAGCAATGGCATCAAAAATTTGATGAAGTAATCTTGTCGAATGGATTTAAATTAAATCAATCGGACAAGTGTGTTTATAGCAAATTCGATGACTTTGGTAAAGGAGTCATCATTTGTCTATATGTTGATGATATGCTTATCTTTGGTACTGACCAAAGACAAGTGGACCTTACTAAGGCATTTCTATCATCAAGCTTTGACATGAAGGATATGGGGGAGGCGGATGTGATTTTGGGAATAAAAATCAAACGTGAGAATAATGCTATTACTTTAACACAATCTCATTACATTGAGAAAGTGTTGAAGAAATTTCATTGCGATGACTATTCTCCAGTTAGCACTCCTTATGATCCAAATGTGAAACTTATGCCTAATACGGGTGTTGCGGTGTCCCAGCTGGAATACTCCAAGGTAATCGGATGTCTTATGTATGCTATGACTAGCACAAGACCGGACATTGCATTTGCAGTGGGCAAACTAAGTAGATACACAAGTAATCCTAGCACGCATCATTGGCAGGCTGTTAGGCGTGTATTGAAATACTTAAAGGGAACCAAAGACCTTGGTTTGACGTATGTCGGATATCCTTCGGTACTAGAAGGGTATTCTGATGCGAGTTGGATAACCAATATAGAGGATCATTCCTCTACTACTGGTTGGGTTTTCTTACTCGGAGGCGGTGCTATAAGTTGGGCTTCAAAGAAGCAAACTTGTATTACGAGTTCCACTATGGAATCGGAATTTATAGCACTCGCGGCAGCTGGTAAAGAAGCTGAATGGCTAAGGAATTTGGTGTATGAAATTCCTTTGTGGCCGAAGCCTATTTCGGCGTTTTCTATTCATTGTGACAGTGCAGCCACTTTGGCTAAGGCATACAGTCAAGTATACAATGGCAAGTCAAGGCACTTGGGCGTTAGACATAGCGCGATCCGTGAGCTGATCACTCATGGAGTAATCTCAATAGATTTTGTGAGATCTCAACATAATCTCGCTGATCATTTGACCAAGGGATTAGCGAGGGACTTGGTAGCAAAGTCGGTAACTGGGATGGGTCTTAAGCCTCTCTGAATCTTCAAATATGGGATACCAAATTCATTTCTAATTACATTAGAACCAGAATTCAATTGGGAAGCCTATATTTGAAATTGAAACACATGGAAATTATCCCAAAGGTATGTGTTTGAACCTGCATGTTAAGGTTGAATTTAATTCTTAATGAGTCTTTTGACAAAGTGCATTGTGCAGGTGCACGAAGAAAAGATTCACCTATACGAGTGGGAAGTGTGGCAACTTCAAGAGTCGTGGCTAAAGCTCTATATACGCTCATGAATGGATAGGGACACAAGGCCTAATTTTGTGTCGGTTTTCCTTATGGAATTGTAATAAACTTGTGTGTGTTTTGTCTTCATGTATTCAGATGGGTTGAACGGTTCAATCTTTAAGACACCGTGATTCTCGAATATTTGTAAAGTATAATTCACTAAGATGAAAATTCAATCTTCAAGACATTTTCATTTTATGCACTAGTTTGGTTTTATTTGTTGAATTTGTATGATTCAAGGATTACACTTAAATGGGGGAGGAATGTTGATGATTTAAGTGAAATCATTGTCCGTTTAATGTGATTGGAATCATTCAAGGCTTTGGATTAATCCTAGTCAATAGAATATGAATTTGGAGAAGTGTGGAGTACACGTTCATATAAAATTGATACGGATTAATACTTTGAATAAGCATGTTGATGCATGTCGAGTTTAATCTCGTGGTTGCATGGTTTGCATGGCTAAGTAATGATTTAATATCATATATTGTATGCAAATTCGAAATTGCATGAATAGCCATGCAAAACAACATGAATAGGTGCTTAGTGAAAGGGTGTGTTCACTAAAAGGTACCTATTCATCTAAAGGGTGCTTATGTTCAAAGGAAGGGGTGTCTAAAACCTATAAAAGGGAGTGGAATTCATTTTCTGAAGACACACAACATCTCCTACGAAATTAAGAGCTTTGAAGCAACAAATAATACATAAAGTTCCATAAGTTGCTCGTGTTCTAAGCCTAAGACGCGAGTGTCGTTATTGTCTTATCCTGCGAGGGATTTCGTGATACCCAGGCTTATAGGGTCGAAATACTCTTTAAGGAAAGCGTACTACGCGATTCAATAAATATCCAAGCCTCTCTTCTTTCAGTAAACACCCTAAAATACAACACTTTTTGGAGCACGGAGGAGTTTTGGAACAAGAAAGCAAAGAAATTGTGCATATTTATTATCTGGTGACGCGAATGGTGGAAAGTGGAAACGATGCATGTAGGAAAATTACATTGTGTTTAACAGGGTTGAGGATGATGATAAAATCAGATTTTATTATTTTTTATAAGTTTAATAAAGAGGTTAGTTATTTTAATGTATTATTTAAAAAGATAAAAAAAAATAAAGAGGGTAAAAATAAGAATAGAAGTGTAAATATCTTCACCCTAAAACCTCTTAATAACTTTTCAATAGACCGTCAATAATGGGCCAAAATGTAGAAAATTCTTGCGGCCCAACGAGTTCAAAAAAACTATAAACCCCATCAGTGAACAGGCCGAAGCCCATTATTTATGGCCTTTGATTGTGGATGTCGCATGAGACAATAATCATAATACTATATGTGCAATTATGTATTGAATTGTTGTTTTCTTAGGAGAATCTGAAATTATTTTATAAACTTTATTTTAGTTATTTTTTTATAATTTTTATACATTTTTTATCAATTATTATATGTATTAAAGAGTCAAAAAATGATCAAGTTGACCAGGTATGATCATTTATTAGGATCGGAGAGAGTATATATTATAGTCCGATGCGGCTGTACGACGGTTACGTTCTCTTAGTTACGTACTTTGTCGGTCGATTATCACCACAGGACGAGTAAAACAAGCAAAAGGGAAGAACTGGGGATGGAGTTGTCATTGTGGGTTTCATGTGGACTTGGGAGCTTGACTTGATACTGCCTTTTCGGTGAAACTGCTGCATGCCACTCAAGCAATGCAAGTACTTTGTGTTTTTGCTTGGCTTTAGTGTTAAATTGTTTGGCCTACCTACTTGCATGGACCCATCTCATGCTTCTAATTATTACTAGTGGTTTCCTCCCTTAAATATACATAAAAAAACTTTCGATATATATGTAATGAAATAAAAATATAAGGATATATAAGTTGTACTAACCTTATCATATTAAAAAAAAAGATTTTTAAGATTTTATTGGCTCAATTTTTATATTGTATCAGAGCAAGTCCAATACAATGTAAGTGCTCCAGACGATATAATTTTCGGTTGTGAGAACCCCTACTGATAAAATTTCGATCACGAGTAAGATATCTCACACCAATTGATTAAAGAACTTTGGACTCATCAAACTAAGTTGACAGTTTTTATAATTTTTTTTTTTTTTTTGTAGTGAACAATAATTTTTTTTTTCCAAATTTGTAGAGTTCAAATAATAATTTACATAGACTTGGAAAGGTATAACTATTTTACAACAATATTAATTTATTTTGTGTATTCAATTAAAATGCAAATGTAAATAACTTCAATCCATTTATAATAATAACAATAATAATAATAATAATAATAATAATAATAATAATAAATAATTTGGATTTGATGTGAATGCAAGTAACAGATGGTTGCAGATTTTCATACTTGCAAGAAATTAAAAGGAGAGTGGCCCTTGTCGGATTCTTCAAAATCTGCAAGGAGAAAACAAACAAAATTTGTGATCCCCATTTGCCCTTTGGTGAGAGTGAGATTGTTTTCCTTTTTATTAGTTTATTTATAATATCAATATTTATTAATTTATTATAGCACCTAGATGTATTAAAAATGAAATTAAAATTCAGACATGTATATTGGAGAATATATTTAGCTCACTTAATATAAATATTCAAACGGTTTCTAACATGATATCAGAGTCTAGGCTTGTGCTAGGTACTTGGTTCAATTCCCGCCATGAGTGATTCCACCCGAACTAATTATGACCCACAAGTGAGGGAAGATGGGAATATTGAAGAATATATTCGATTCACACTTATATAAATACTTGAAGAATATATTCGGCCCCCACAAGTGAGGGAGTATTGAAAAATATATTCGACTTTTAAATGATACGATTTATAACCATATATAATTATTTCGTTATTATAAAATTAAGTAGAGTAATAAAAGAGGCAATTTATACCGTGTTCATAGGAGTACGATTCTAATTGTGCACACATGAGTATATTTTCATGTATTTTTTGATAAATATTCATTCCGTATGCTAATATATTCTTTGATATGCTAATTTAATGTTTATAATAATTGTTTTTTTAAATGAAGATTTCTTAATTATTAAATGATGATTTTTATATTTTAAAGGGTGAGAGCACTATTTATATTGTACTCTCAAGAGTATGATATATGTATTGAATAAAAAAGATTTACAATTTAGGGTGATAGTTTAACAAAGTAAATAAATGACCGACAAATGTGGTGAAAAAAGCACCGAAAGTCCTGTACACTTAATAAAAGTAGATGTTTTTTTCTTTTTTTAAAATTGTCAATATCATAAAATAAATAAAAGTAAAAATTAAAAACATTAAATGAAATTTTACCACTTTAGCGAATACTAACAAACCCTAGCTCACTCGCACACAAAAAACAAGTAAAAAAAGTCAAGCTAGAGTTATAAACAAATCAATCAGTCCAAGTAGATGAATTGGGGGTGTATTCAACTGGGATTTTGATAGATTTTTTTGAACTTTTAAAAGTCTGTGGATTTGTATGGATTTTCTAAATACACGGAGTCTATTTGACTGACTTTTTCCATTGATTTTGATGGATTTTCATAAACTTTACATGATTCCAATATAATTTTTTTAATTGTTTTACTTGAATTTTTATATATAAAAAATCTTAATTATTTAAAAAAAATCCAAATTGTTCATAAATAAATATTATTATTTATCAAAAAATGCATTTGTTCAAAAATAAATAAATATTATTATGTATCATTATTATCATCTTCATTTACATTATTGTTATTGTTATGCATCGGAACATAGGATTAGAATACTCGATCTTCATGATTTTTTTGGATTTTAAAAAATTAATGAATTTTAAAAATTTATAGATTTTATGGAGAGTTTAACCGAATTTATTATTGATTTTATATGCATTTTCATAGATTTTAAAAAATCGTAAAATATATATAATTTACGTACACTTTCATAAATATCAATTATATCCAAATATATATGAACATACTTTTTCATAAAAAAAAATCATTTTTTTTAAAAACCAAAAAAGTAAATTATTATTCTAATTTTTATAATTTTTATTTTCATCACAAATAATTTATTATTAAAATCATGTATAAATAATTATTTTTAACGAAAATATGATAAGATCAATTTTCACAAATAAAAATTTTAATAGAGTGATTTGTGTAACTGATTAAATGACTAACAATTTTTTTATTTTTATTTTTCGTATTTGAGTTTTCGTGTTGTATAGAAATCCATTGAAATCTCTCATAATTATGAGAGATTTCGAAAAGTCAAATTTAGTTATATTTTATAAAGAAAATCCATCAAAATCCATAAACTTTTAAAATCCATTATAATTCATGGACTTTTGAATATCTATAGATTTTTTAAGACTTTTTAAAATCCTAATTGAATACCTCCGGATTTTAATGGATTTTTAAAAATTCGGATTGAATACACCTAGACTTTAAAAGTCCATTAAAATCCTATAAACTCTTAATTGAATACATCCCCGAAGTGTTAATTAATTAGCCCTTAAGGTGTGGGGGGAGTCGCCGACTCCGAGTCGGGGCGTTCTTGACATTTTAAGGACTAGGCAAAATGTCGAAATTGGGTCTCTAATATTTTATTATTATATATATTTATATTACAAACTTTTTTTAATTATAAAAAATTATTTCTAAAGTTATAAGGATTATTCAATTAAAAGAACTGCATATAATTTCTAAATAATAAAATAATAAACCAGAAGAAAAAAAATTATATATGCGGAAAGGATCTAGCCTTTCTTTTAATATTTTGAAATGCAGGAGTCAAGAATAATACACAATTAAAAAGTAAAAAGGTAAAAAGATTGGTGTGTTTTTTAAATGTTCTTCTTAAATTTTTTGTTTTTATCAATTAGAAAAAAGTTTGAATAAATGAAATTGAGATGTTTTTAAAAAAGATTGAATAAATAAACTTAATTTTTTTTTTTTTGGAAACTATTAACAATAATAATTAAAACTAATGTTATAATCTTAAATATTATTGTAGATTACGAATTAGGAAGCATCAAACTCAAATTGATACAAACTGAACAGTAAATTATGGGGCCATTAAAAAGTTAGCTGATATCAAATGAACAATTGATTTTTTTTAAATAAAATTATATATATATATATATATATATATATATATATATATATATATATATAATATGATTTATGTGTCCCTTGAAATGTTGGGCCTTGGCCGGACGCACAACAGGCCTATGCTCAGGGCCGAGCCTGGGAGGAGTAGTTCGCCGACCCGATATAGGGTTTATTGTCGAGCCATGTTTTCAAAATCACAACAATTAGAAAGAATCATTAAGTAAATAAAATGTCATATGCTAAGAATGTTGAAAATAAAAGCATTATATCACTAGTGAAAATATAGGATTTTGAAATTATTTTTGAGAGTATTAATTTGACCGCCGCATTTAATTAAAAAAGTATAAGTATAAGTATAAGTATTTTTTTATAAAACAAATAATTAAAATAACTTTATATATTGGACATTTTTTGTCCTAGTGCAAAAACTTTCAATAGAGTATATATGGTATATATTTAAAGTTGCCTTTTTAATTTTCTTCTTTATTTTTGGTAAGAATAAAAAGTACCCTATTTAATAGACTACTATAGATCATGCATGCATGATCATGCCTTTGAACTTTTGAAGAAATAGAAACTAATAAAAGATTGAAATGCCAGATTTGAACATGGGTGCCAATACAAAAGAATTGTAATATTAATTACTACCTAGCTCGATAACTAGACAAAATCAAAATTGGTTTAAATAATTAATTTACTAAATCATTATAAATCAACATTTGAGTTAATGTTCGATTACTCGCAAAAATACACAATTGCAAAATATCTTTGTAGGGTAATATTTACGTTATATATAGTAATAAGAAACATAAGATAAATATGTTGCGATAAAAGAACACATTTAATTCTTACACATATATAGTCTTGCATTTCACTTGTACTGCTTTTGGAATCTTATATATGTATGTATATAATATAGTATTATATATTGAAATGTGTCTTCAAATCATATAAATGAATCCGACATGTCACAAACTCAGTGGGCTTCAATGGTATGCCCTAATGCAGCATATAAATTTGTGGTGCTGAACCCATGTAGCTTTATACGACGTCGTATATATACAGATTCATATCTAATTTGAATTACAAATTCGAATTCATTCGAGTCATACAAAAATTACTTCTAATATCAGTTTCAGTTTCAGAATCGATGATGAAAAGTTTCAACAACATCGTAAACAAATATACTAATATAGTACTGTGCTAAAATTATAGTAAGTATATCCCACAGTCCACAGAGATTAAAATATTATATTAATATAATCATGTACGATATCGAGACGTACCAAAATAAGATATACGGTCGATGGTGTATAGAATTTTGATGATTAAGTAAAGCGCTAAAGGTAAGTGGCATTGCGTGTAATTCCACGCAAAAAATAAGTGTGTATGATCGAGTGAGGCAACTGGATCTTTCACATATACCAAGCATGTGAGCCTAACGTGGAAAAGAAGCTGCAAGACAAATTATATCATTTCATTTCTATATATTTGTAATTAATTAATTTTGTAATTCTTATAAAACAATTAATACTCCATCTTCTTTCGACTGTCACAATGATTTAAGCATTTTGACATGGCACATATTTACAAAAAAAATGTGTATTACTTTTTTATTGTCAATAAGTAAATAATAGAAATATATTTTTAAATAAAAAAATATTAATTACAAGAAAATTATATGGACGGCTGAACACGTTCTTTTAGATTAAAATCGGCTGAACTGAACTGAACTTAAGGGATCTGAATTAAACTGAACTGAACTGAATCGATTAGAACTGAACTGGATCAATTTTTTTATAAAAATAATAATATTTTTTATAAAATTTTAAATATTTTTTTAAAAATATTAATAATATTATGACGGTAATTAGATTGTATATTTAAAATTATAGATTGAAATTATTTTTTATTTATTTTATTTTAATTTATTTTGAAATGAACTTAATCTGAATTGAACTGAAAAAACTGAAGTGAACTGAACTGAACTTAAACTATCTGAACTAAACTGAAATGCAGTGAAATTAAGTCCAATACTACCATTAATCATTCAGATTTAAATTTTTACATGAATATATATATATATATATATATATATATATATATATATATATATATATATATATATATATATAAAGATATATTCCTGTTATTATTTAAATTGAGTACTGGAGTACTATTATTTAAGCTGCTTTAATATTGTGATATTTCACAAGTAAAACAAAATAATAATTATTATTAATAATAATAACAATATATAATGGGATCACTACATGGTATCAACATATATTCTTTTAATGATTTTCCGATCTTGAAAAAGGGCTCTTGTTTTTGTTGCTTCTGTGGTGTCTTACTTATTCATTCATTTAGTTTTATAACACAAATTTTCAATGAGATTATATATTTAAATTGATTTTTTTTGCAATTGAAACATCGAGGTTCTTCAGTTCAACAAGTATACAATATTTTATATAATTTGAGCATCAATTTTAATTTTTATTTTGATACAGATTTTTTATCTCTCACGTTCTTGTATTGCCATAAATATTTTTGAAAGCTTTAATTTTTATACTTAGTATATGAGATTAATACACCCAAAAATTATACTGTAAAATAATATTCGTCATATTTCTCAAATGATTGAAAACATGAATAGGGTTAACAAACTACTCATATGACTTTCAATCAAGCCTCTTCTTATAAGTGGTAGTTAGCATTTCCCATCTTGATTGAAGGGAAGATTCAAATCAACTCATTTTATATCACATGAACTAACGATTTTTAAATTAATTATTTTACAATATATTTTTAAGTAGTCAAAGTCAATCTTTTATAATGAAAAATGTTAATTTGACGTGTAAGATGAGATAAATTAATAGATAATAAATTATATTTTAATATAATTTTTCAAGACAAATATATTTAAAATTATACTGCAATATTAAATTAATTTGAGAAATATATTACTCAGTATATGTATTAAAAAAATATGGCATGTGATTTTAGTCCAAAAAACAAGCCAGCAACTAGCAAGTCACTGTCATCACCCGCAACTATCAGCATTTGTAAGTTGTTCCTAATTGGTGCAATGAATTCATGACAACTGATGTTGTCATTTTCTTTAACAAAACAAGTGTTGACACAAGTTAATTTGATCAATAATTTAGGTGCATTTTATTTATGAGACATTTATGTGGGAAATTACATTTATATAAGTTCTGGTGATTTTGAATTTATCAATATAAATTTGGAGTGAACGCAACTTAATATTTGATTCATAAAGTCGAAAGACCGAATATGTATACAGTAGTATGAATTAATATAGTAAAAATATATTATAAGCTTACTAATCTAGATATACTATAAGTTTGCATTACACAACAGTAAAAATACATTAAAATTCACGTCATATTTTTATTCTATATCAAGAAAATTCTACAAATACCAATCATTTAATTATTAAAGTATTCAAATAAAAGAATGATGAAACAAAATTATCATATAATGATTACTTTAAACAAAGTGAAGCTATAGAGAAATAATTCTAAATTTTAAATACTATCATTTTTTCAATTCCCCAATTATTATTAGAGTCCAAAAAATTATTATATGCCCCCTCCTATTTTTGACTTTCTAGTAAAAATAATGTCAAAAGGTCAACATAATTTCAATTATATTATATACACTATATATGTGGAGTATATATTACCTCTCCCTATATATAGCGGGAATAACACCAAAAATGGAATGTAAATGAACTAATTAGAATCGACCAAGAGCGTCTCATTCGGAGAGATACGCATTTCTCCTCCCCAATTTTTTAATAATTAATTAAATAAATAATCGATTTTTTAATTTTTTTTTACCATTTGAATTTTTCCACCGCAATCCTTCAGATCCTTGCTGCAATTTTTGATTCGTAGCTATACGTATGTATGCGTGTTGATACATACATACATACGTATAATATACATATAGCGATTCCGTGTGTTGATTTGTGTTGGGCGAAGGTGATGATGTGATGGAACAGAAGCACGTTTTGTTGTCGGCATTGAGCGTAGGCGTAGGGGTCGGCCTAGGTCTGGTTTCCGGTTCGACGCTCGGCCGATGGACCGGAGGTTCGGGTTCCAGCTCCGCCTCCGGAGGCATCTCCGCCGAGGAAATTGAGGCGGAGCTCATGCGATTGGTTGTCGACGGGAAGCAGAGCAAAGTTACTTTCGAGGAGTTTCCGTACTATCTCAGGTGAATTTTCGGGGAGGAATTTGTAATTAAGGGGAAACAAAGGGATGTATTTTTGATTTCGCGAGAATTTTGTTGCTTTTGGAAATTTTGCTATGTTGGTTTACTTAGATTCTTATTGGTAAATAGTTTCCTTTGAAAAATCTGTTGTGTTTGAGTCAATATATTAATTATTTGCTTCTCTTTCTTTTTAATAACAAGTGATGTATTGTTGTTAATGAACGTTTGGCAGTGAGCGGACGCGTGTTTTATTGACTAGTGCGGCGTTTGTTCATCTAAAACACTTGGATGTCTATAAGCACACTCGAAATCTTTCACCGGCAAGTCGGGCTATATTGCTCTCCGGGCCAGCAGGTATATTTATGCACGACGACGTATGATATTTGAGTTCAAAATCTAAATGATGTAGTCATTTGATGTTGCACTTTGAATTTGATCTGACCGTTTTTTTTTCAATACGCGGTGTTTAGAACTGTACCAGCAAATGCTTGCTAGGGCACTAGCACATCATTTTGAAGCAAAGCTACTACTCTTGGATTTAACTGACTTTTCACTGAAGGTAAAATTGTTCTGTGTGTCGTCTTCTCGTGTGATGATTATTTTTGTAAATCTCCATTGAATAATACCTTTTCCTTTATTTGCGGTTCATGATCCACAGATTCAGAGCAAGTATGGATGCATCAAGAAAGATGCTGTAAGTTCTGTTTCTAAATATACTCAGAAGAATGATGAAATATATTTTACGAAATCGAACTTATAGACATGAAGCGCCCATCGCATTTTTTTATTGGATTAGATTAAACAATGTTCGTAGAGTGGTACAGTCTTGCTGAGTCCGATTTTTCTATTGTAGTCGCTCAACAGGTCTATATCAGAAGTGACAATGGAACGTATGTCAGGATTTTTCGATTCCTTTTCTGTTCTTTCATCAAGAGAGGATAAGAGAGGTATAAGTACAATTCATGATAGAATATTCCCTTTTTTAGGAAACTTTTTTTTATAGACTTGCACCTTTCAAGCTCTCTTTTCATGCTCTTATTTTTTCATTCAAGCTGACAGTGCAACAAGGCATCATATAGTTTATTTATTGATTGATAACATCTACACCATTGTCATTATGAGATATAATATGCCTAATATATAAGTAATATATTTCTTTTTCACTCTCTTTTAATTCTATATCAACTGACTTACTCCTGCAAAAACTTTGTACTGCAGGAACACTATGGAGGCAAAGCAGTGGGTTCAATACTGCAGTAAGGTATGCATAAATAAATATCTATAATTACTAAAATACCCATGTGTTTCACTATGCTTAAAACCAAACCCAGCTAATTTCAAAATTACAAATAGCCCCTATATATTTGTAATTTTGAAAGATAACCGGATATTTTTGTACTTTGTGATCACTAAATTTATATGCAGATACTGAATATCAAATTGACCATCGATCTTTGTTCCTTAAGGAATTCTGAAGGAGGCAGCAATACTCTCAAGCCTCGGAGAACGGCATCTGTCTCTTCAGACATGAGTAGCATTAGTTCCCAGTCATCATCTTCGAATTCAGGTTTGCATATAGTATACAATTTATCTATGTTTATATTATAACTCCCAATTTCCAACTCGACTTTTGGTGAAGCATTCCATTTGATATACCACTATGCATCCTAGTACTAAATCTAATTTCAGTACTATTATAGTTTCAATATTGTTCGTGAAATAAGCTTGTAACATCAAACTGATGCATCCATATTATACTTTATTTTGGACTTCGTTAGCTACTTCCAAGCGCGTGAACAGCTGGTGTTTCGATGAGGCAGCTCTCCTACAGTCACTTTATAAGGTAATTAAATCAATGATCAATTGATGTCACATGTGGATTAAATGGCTCCCCATCAGTATTCTTTGGTTATATTTAAGGATACTACTCTTGGGGGTTAGTGTAATAAGAAAAGAAACCTACTTATTCTTAAAAATTACAAACACCCCCTTCATTTCATGTATGCTCATCTTATACAAAGCGTGTCTCATTTTCATGTGGTAGTTTGTAACAAATGTGTATCTCAAGTGGGGCACAGGGCACTGTATTACTTTTAAGTTTTGCATATAAGAAAGAAAATATGCTACTTTGCAGGTGTTGGTCTCTGTCTCTCAAACGAACTGCATCATTCTCTACATCCGTGATGTCGATCGACTTTTTCTCCAATCCCCAAGGCTCCATAGATTGTTCTACAATATGCTCAACAAACTGTCAGGATCGGTTCTAATTCTCGGATCCCGTGTGTTAGACACCACCGAGGATATTAATGAAACAGTAAACGAACGAATCAGTCTCTTATTTCCTTATAACATCGAAATCAGGCCCCCGGAAGACAAGACCCATCTCGTGAGCTGGAAGGCTCAACTCGAAGAGGATATGAAGATGATTCAATTTCAGGATAACAAGAATCATATTGCTGAGGTTCTTGCGGCAAATGATCTCGAGTGTGATGATCTGGTTTCAATTTGCCATGCTGACACCATGTTTTTGAGTAACTACATAGAGGAGATTGTGGTCTCTGCTATATCGTACCATCTGATGAATAATAAAGAACCCGAGTACCGCAATGGGAAGCTCGTTATATCGTCCAAAAGGTTGGATACGCTCTAAGTTGTTTCTTTGAACTGTTTGCTTATTTTTCCCATAGTTCAAAGGATTTGGTGTATCTACTCTTACAAAAACTACCTCTTGAGGTTTAACCTACTTACGAAGAACTCCCATATATCCTTAATATAATGCTAAATACCACCTCGAGATTTCTTAACATAGCAAATACGCCTCTCGAGGGTGTAACTTGTATAATAGAGGCAAATGTCACAAGGGGTTCTTTTGCATTTTTCTAATTCCCCTATATATTCTTGCTTTCCTTCCACTGTCATGATAATTATGTAACAAGTTCACTATATTTCCGTGCAGTTTGTCCCATGGATTAAGCATCTTTCAAGAGGGGAAAAGTGGCACACTTAAAATGGATGAATCATTCAAGGTTTTTCTTGTCCACTTCATCTCTATATGTACTTTTCGAGACGTTCCTCGTTTCACCCTATACCTTTTTTTTATTGTTTCGATCAATATAGGATACTGCTGGTGTTTCGAAACCTGAACCAAAGGCCGGAATTAAACCTGAGACTTCTTCAAAAAAGACAGATGGTGAGAATGCATCGATCTCCAAGGCCCCGGTAAGTCCTTAGACTTGTTTTTTATGGACCACTTCTGCATTTTAAGTCAAAGTGATTCGTTAAATTAGAAACGAAAGAGTAGTTGATATAATAAATTAAATACTAGAAGCAGAACCAGGTATTAGATAAAAATTAAACATGCATTTGAGAACACATTTTTTAATGTTTCAAAACACTCCCTACCCTCTCGCCCCTTCTGTCAAACGACTCTATCTCTCTGTAATGCCAGGAAGCTCCTCCCGACAATGAATTCGAAAAGCGCATAAGGCCTGAAGTCATCCCACCGAACGAGATTGGTGTCACATTCGAAGACATTGGCTCCCTAGACGAAACCAAAGAATCCCTCCAAGAGCTTGTCATGCTTCCTCTCCAAAGGCCAGACCTTTTCAACGGAGGGCTCCTCAAGCCCTGTCGTGGGATATTGCTCTTCGGGCCTCCTGGCACTGGGAAAACAATGCTAGCCAAGGCCATTGCGAACGAAGCTGGGGCAAGCTTCATAAATGTGTCCATGTCAACAATCACTTCAAAATGGTTCGGGGAGGACGAAAAGAACGTCCGGGCTCTTTTCACTCTCGCAGCTAAGGTCTCGCCTACTATTATTTTTGTGGATGAGGTCGATAGCATGCTTGGGCAAAGGACGAGGGTAGGAGAGCATGAGGCCATGCGTAAGATAAAGAACGAGTTCATGGCTCATTGGGATGGGCTTTTGACGAAGCCAGGGGAACGGATATTAGTTCTTGCAGCAACGAATAGGCCATTCGATCTTGATGAGGCAATTATCAGGCGGTTCGAACGCAGGTTTGTTACTTACAAAAAACCACCATTAGTGTGTGTGTAGATAATTATTAAGGAGTACAAATTTTGAAGAGTAAAAAAACACGCCTTTGAAATTACATCTCAGCGGATCCAACTAACTGAGAGATTGATAATATGGAGTAGTTTTGATAGAAAAAATAAATTTGTGTTATCAAGTAATTTTACAATTTGACTTTTCTAAAATTTTCAAATAACCTAAACATTTTGTATAATATACATCCCTTAGTTTTTTTAATATTGCAAATAGTCGGAAAAAGTTGGTGCTTTGTAGTACTCCTATAATTTTGAAAAGTTGGAGGCAAAAATGTACAACATTTGATGCCATAAGCAAATTTGTGTAAGGTCTACTAATAGTTGACGGTCAAAAGGTAAACTGAAATCAAACATAAAGGATGGTTTCAGTAATTATCAAAGTTAGTTGGGCTTTTAGTAAAAACTACAAATCCTCAACAGGATATTTGTACAGAAAATGCTACTCAAGAATGTGTTTGTAATTTCCTTATTGATATTTTTGAAAGATAATCGAGTTTTATTTTGAGTAATTAGGTTAAGCATAACGAGTTACTTTTGTAGTAATCCATTATAAAATGCACTACTGTACTGTAGCCTGTAGAGTGATGTTTTTTTTATAACATTAACAATTTTCCTTTTATAATTTACAACCACGGCTGATCTTTTAATCTTTCGATTGAACAGAATTATGGTCGATCTACCTTCCGTTGAGAACAGAGAAAAGATATTGAGAACCCTTCTGTCCAAAGAAAAAGTAGAAGGCCTCGATTTTAAAGAACTTGCAGTCATGACAGAAGGTTATAGTGGAAGTGATCTAAAGGTTTGTATACTTGTAAATAAACGTTGTCAAATCAAATGATTTAAGACCGGCACTCGCTGACTTGTGACAACAACTATTCGAAACAGAATTTGTGTGTGACAGCAGCTTACAGGCCCGTGCGGGAACTTATACAGCAAGAGAGACAGAAAGATAAGGTGGTATGTATTTTAACATTCAAAATATTAGATGTGTGTGTATTCGTTCCATTTATTAATATCCAGTACATTTTTTCATATCAGCTAATGATCACTTTTTATTGTCTATTTCAGGATAAGAAGCAGAGAGGTGAAGAAGGACAGACAGATGAAGATGCTTCACTACACACCGAAGAAACGAAGGAGGAGAAAATAGAGAAAGTAATTTCATTAAGGCCGTTGAATATGGAAGACATGAAGCAGGCAAAGGATCAGGTAAACATGCAACGACTCTTTTTAGTATTTATTTGTAAGAAATGCTATCTGACTCTTTAAAAGTCTTCTCCCATTTAATTCTTAAAAAAATCTCGGCTAAATTGCCACAAGATTTAGTCTAGTTATAAGAAGAAAAATGCAGTTCATCCTCCAAAATTACAAATACCCCACAATATGTGCAATTCGTAGAATCAAAACAAATGTAAGGGGATATCTGTAATTTCAAAAGATAACTTCATTTTTTTTTTTTTTTGCAAATACATTAATCCACACAACTACGGTAGTATTTTTAATTAGCTAAAAGTAACGAGCAATTCTTATAGCGTTCGATAACAAGGCTAGATTCATAAGTTCTTGAAATTCTATATGTTTGGTCCCGTGCAGGTTGCTGCCAGTTTTTCTTCGGAAGGGTCCATAATGGCCGAGCTAAAGCAATGGAATGAACTATACGGAGAAGGAGGCTCGAGAAAGAAACAACAACTATCGTATTTCCTTTAGAGCAGCAGGGGAAGTTTGCATTTTGAGATGGGCTCATCGGTTTCGTCCTTAGTGAATGTTGCTCAAGAATATCTTGGATGTATCACGTTTGCGTTTCTACTTGCAGTATTGAGGAGCTTCGGTGAATATCATCAACCTTGCCAGCAATCAAAACGAGCTTCTGAAAGCCAAACATCATCATGTAAATTTATGTGTAAATTAGATCCAGACTTTGGTCAATTTGTTGTTTCATTTTTATTTTTGATATTTATTGTCTTTTTTTATGGTAAATCAATGATATCCTTCTGTGTGCTTGTGAGGAATAAAATTAGTTGAAGACTAGTTAAATTACTTGAGCTGAATAATAAAATGATTATAATGAATTCCATATACACACAAACACGTTCAAAACTATACTGTATAAACTTATCATTTAGTATCATTTAGAGCAACCCCAATGGTTTTTTCAAAATGGCTCTTGCCATTCGCTATTTTGGCCAAAAAATAGCTCTTGTCATTTGTCATTTTTAAAATATACCCCAATGGTATAAAAATAGCTAAGGCCATTTTTTATTAAAAAAATAATATTTTTAGCTTTTTGACATTTTTTTAATATAATTTTTTTCATAAATTATATATACAATATTAGAATTTAAAATAATTTATTAAATTGATCACCTATCAAGTACCAACTATCAACCTACACAGTTGGACATCGAGATCCCTATCTTATGCTGGTCGTACACAGTTGATCCGTTCTGTGCTCAGCACTTTGCACGTTTATTGGGCGAGCGTTTTCATTCTCCCCCAAGGTGTTCTCCAGGAGATTGAGAAACGGCTGAGACGCTTTCTATGGTACGGGACCGGAAATCAGGGATATCCCAAGGTTCGATGGGATGATGTTTGTCGGACGACCAGAGAGGGGGGGCTAGGGATCCGGGACATCACTGCTCAGAATCGGGCCCTTATGACCAGACATATTTGGGCGATTCTTAGTCGGGATCCAGAGTCTGTTTGGGTTAGTTGGATTCAGGCGAATCGATTGAGGAGACACTCGTTCTGGAGTGCGAAGATCCCTAGGTCATGCTCTTGGAGTTGGCGGCAGCTCCTTAAGCTTAGACCTGATGTTCTACCCGCTATCCAGTTCCAGATAGGGGATGGGTCGCAACTGTTTCTGTGGAGGGACCCCTGGCATACCTTGGGTCGGTTGGAGGAGGTGTGTCCGATGGGGCCAGCTCTGACTGGATTACAGATTGCCTCGCCTCTGAGTACGGTTATTGTTGACGGGGAGTGGCATTGGCCGGTAGACTTCGCCGAGGAGTTTGGGCTTATGGAGGAGCTACCAGTTATCGGTCATGGGAGGGACGTGATACGATGGAGTCCGCATATGTCTGGGATTTACACCTCCGCCTCTGCTTACTCATTTTTCCACCCAGAGAAAGATAGAGTTTTGTGGGCCGCCTTGCTTGATGGTCCGGGGCGCATTCCGAGGCACTGCTTCATTCTTTGGCTTGCTATCCGTGGCCGGCTGCCGACACGTGATAAGCGATGGATTGGTCGGGGGGAGGAGTCATGTGTCCTTTGCGGAGGAGAGAGTAGAGAGACGCATGCTCATCTCTTCTTTGAGTGCACATTCTCCCAGGACTGTTTGAGGAGAGCTGAGAGAGAGGTTACTGGGTTCCTATGGCCTAGTGGCAGTTGGGAGTGCGCGGTCATCCGTGCTGCTAGACGCTGGAGAGGGAGACACTGGATCTTATGCACTTATCGTGGTCTTCTCGCTGCCCTAATATATTTTATTTGGCAGGAGAGGAATACACGTATTTGGGATGAGCGCTCGGAGTCAGCTGAGAGGGTGACTACTAGGGCTATATCCATTATGAGGGACATGATCGTCGCGCTGCACCTACCAGATTCTCTCCAGGTGAGGGCCTTGCAGCGAGTATGGCGTATAGCTTGGTAGGGGGTGTTTGTGTCGTTGGTTTATTACTTGTTGGGGATTCCTAGAGCTAGTTTGTTAGCTCGTTGATGCGGTAGGTTTTTTTCCTATGCGCTGTACTGTATCTCCACACTTTTTATTTTATCTCTTTATATGATATTGACCGTTAACCAAAAAAAAAACTATCAACCTACACTTTGATATTAAATTAAACAACTCAATCAACCCTACAACAATCACATTAAATTGTCTATCATATATACAATAGTAAATTTATACATTAAATTATATATACAATAGTAAAATCTAAAATAATTTATTAAATAAATATAGTTTTTTTTATGTAAATTTTGTTTGATTTTTTCTTTGTATATGAAATTATTGAATTTATTGAAAAGTGATCATTTTTATTATTATTAATAATAATTAAATAAACAAAAAATGTACTATTTTATTAATTTATTTATGTGTATTGTGAGGTGGCAAGAATAGCCCTAGCCATTTTTCCACCCAAATAATAGGATAAATGGCTAGAATTTTGGCCATGGCTATTTTTTGGCCCTTGCCATTTTCACCATTGGGGTAGGTTTTTTTTTGTTTTTGCCAAATTTTGGAAATGGCAAGGGCCATTTCATGACCATTGGGGTTGCCCTTAGAGCAACCCCAATGGTTGTGAAATGGCAAGGGCTATTGCCATTTTTTGGCAAAAAACCAAAAAAATCAACCCCAATGGTTGAAATGGCCCTTGCCAAAAAATGGTCATTCCCGAATTTCCATGTATATTGGGGCAAATATACATGGCAAAATAGCCCTTGCCATTTATGTCATGTCATCACAACCACCATCTTCACCAATCAAAATTCAACAATATTTTTAAAAAAAATAAAGTTGATATTATGACATAGCAAAAAGCAATATATTATTAATTAATTAATAAAATGGCTCTTGCTATATTTAAACCATTGGGGTAAAATTTAACAAATGACAATTTACACTTGCCATTTTTTGGCAAAATAGAAGATGACCCTTGCCATTTTAGCAAAACCATTGGGTTGCCCTTAGTATGTAGGAGGTTAACCAATCAATAAATTTTAATTTTTCAATAATTATTGAGTCAATGGTAAAATTATTAGTGCAACATTACAAGAAGACAGTTGTAATGAATTTTGAGAATTATTAATGTCAATAAACTTTTTTAACCAACAAGAAAACCAAAAGCACTTCTCTAAGGTGAAATCTCAACTCACAAATTAGCTAAAGCAAAAACAAAAGCAAGTGCAACATTAACAAACAAAAGTTGTAAGCTTCTTATCATTTTCACCAAAATAAGACATTACATTACCCCTATCCAATCATCAATATTACTACAAATTCAAAATAAAGTTTACCCAATCCAAACCAATAATAAACAAATACCACCCAAATACCAATTTGATAAAAATTATAGTGACAACCACAATCCCAATATGCCTAAGAAACTTGCTCGGTTTAATTTAACAATCCCAGACATCCAAACACTGGTGCTACAGACAACTGTGACAAAACATAAGTTTAGAAGAAACACAAACTAGCCCAGATCATCACTGTGAGACAATCAAGGGGAAGGTCTAGTACTATAGTCATAGATCGCCTAGAGGAATTTCTTGCCTTTCAAGGCTCCTTTGGGAATTTTACTTAGAACCTTGACATTGAAAATGGCATACTGTTTCTTCAACTCGTGCTCTGCTTTCTCACCAAAAGCATCAATTTGATCCTCATACTTCTCGTAAATCACAGGCACCGAGATCAGCAACACAAAACCTGATTTTTGGAGGGTAAAATGAAGAAACCCCGTATGAAACATTCAATTAGAAAATGCAAATAGCAATGCCAGTAATTCTAAGTGTTGGTGAATAAAAAACAAACCTTTAAAAATCAGGATTATATTTTATCTGAAAATTTGCACACCCTTAGTAGGGCATATTTATTGCGAAAAGCCGAAAATGCTACAACAAGGAAGTTTTTGAAACACTTTATTATTTTTTGTGTGATTGTGTCAAACCTTGAGTAAAATTTCTCATACTATCCATCATCTAAATCACAAACATACAGAGACAGAACTGGAAGTTTCTTACTTATGTAGAACAAGGTCAGGAAGTTAAAGCAACTCCCCAGCACCGATAGAACCCACAAGCCGGCAATCACCTAAAACCAATAACAAATATTTTCGTAAGCATTGAACAGATCCACAACAAAACTTATTAATTCAATATACAACATATAATCTCAAGTATTTCACACGATTCAATCATATTGTCACCAAACCCATAAGACAAGCATAGAGTTTTATTATTAATTGTAAATGGGTGGCATGAAAGGACAAAGTAAAGTATAAAAATAGTGGATATGAGAATAGAAAAATACCACAAGGAATTTCTTTAGATCTTTTCCTGATGCAATATCCCGAAGAGTGGCCAGGGCTCGATTGATTTCAATCCTAAGAGATGAAGCAACAGCCAGGACAACATCCTCAGGGATAATAACATTTGGAATCTTAGGTGGAGACCTGTGTTAACCATAAAAAATAGTAAGATGTGTGAGAAACTTTTAAAATAAATGAGTATATTATTAAGCCAACAGGTAGACATACTTGTTGATAAAAGTGGATGCGTTAGACCACAGAAAAATGATGGCCAGAACAAGGATCAGAACATGGCACACAAGGGTAAGCAAGTGGTACTCAAGCAATTCAAAAAGAACCCAATTGACAGTGGTAACACCAAACACGCCAGCAGACACTTTCTTGTCCCTCCATAGGAAAATATCAGCAGCTGCACGGAAATCTTAGTGAGATGTAAATGGTACAAAAAAATAAGATGTGTGCTTGCAGTTGCAAGCATAATGTTTATCAGAACACTTTTAACACCAAAATATACGAAAAAATTATTCAAAGTATGAAGTAAATGTTCACTGAACAATGTGAGTCAAAAAGGATATCTGAGAGATAAAAGGCATACTAAACGTTACAGTATCTGGTTAAATAAACCGAGCACAAAAATGCATCAAACAGTTTCCGAACGTTACATATACATTTGAAGACTGGAGAGGCAATAGCAACATGTACTACACAAACAAACAACGAAAGTGATAAATAAGTCTTCACAACTATCAAACAAGTACTTGAAAATAGAGACGATGTAAAACCGATCTACTGGCAATACACTTTCTGAAATACTTCGCAGTTGATAAAGAAACAAGTGAAATAAAGGCAAATGAGTTACAGATCACATGCCATAATTTTCCCTGTAAAAAAGATTAATATGTGTTTGCACCAATATTAACACATCTGAGCGCATAAACCCTAAAAATCCAGATCAATCGATTTCGCTAACTGATAGAATATCATTATAAAATCTAGGATTAATTAAAAGTAAAAAAAGAAAACTGAACATAATAGAATACCGTACGTTTTCCGCCGCCTAAAAGTTTGTGCACTGGCCTTTCCCGTCCGAAGAGTCGGTAGATCTTAGCCTTGACAGCAGCGGCGGCCGATTTGATGTCGGAGTCGGAGTCCGACGAGGACGAATCGGAGCCGTGAAATTTCTCAGTGATCTTCTCGATCAGAGACTCGGCGGCCGATTCGTGCTTCTCGTGCTCAACGTCTTGATCGGCCATCGTTTTCAAAGCTCTGATGACCTTTCGTTGAAACTCTTTTTTTTTCGAGATTTTCCCTCTTGCGATATTTTTGGTTTACAGTAGTACGAAAAACATTGAAAATGGGGGAGTCTTTTAAAACAGTGGTTTTAGGTTCGGGATTCCAGAGCCAGCAAGGTTCGGAGTAACGGCCGTTTGATAGGGTTCCTTAGTCACAGAAAACCGCTGTCGTAGTATGGTCTAATATTTTACTGTATTTAGGAAAAAATATCTAGAGTCAATCAAAATCATATTTTAATTAAAAAGGAAATATAAATAGTTAAAAAGGAAAAATATTAACCAAATTAAATAAATCAATTTAGCGACAATGTCACGTGCAGTACGAACCAACGAGGCATTGGAATGATCGTGAGTAATTTATATTTTAATCACGTGATTAAGCGAAATTTAGGACAAGATTTCATCAAGTAAGGTTAATCACGAGATGAGTGGGCTTAGCTACACATTACGTCTTAATGGGCTGAAACTTTGGGCTCTTTGCCTGCGAATTTTCCTGGGCCGAGTGCTGTGAGCAGGTTTCAAATTGGGTTGAAATGATTCATAGGTAAGCCCAATGTGAATTTTACTGGGCCTAGTGCTGTAAGTTGGTTTCAAATTGGGCTGTTGGCCTGCGAATATTCCAGGGCCGAGTGCGGTAATAGTTTTGTTCGATGATCAGTCGAGAACTTTTAATCGACAATTGTAGTGGCATAAAGACGGAATTCTCCTTCATCTATCAAACTTAACAACAAGGAGAATTCCGTCTTTTCAAGATTCAACCTAGTGGCTTCTAAATGAGTAGGATTCTTAAATTTTGATTCACCTTTGGAAAAGGGCAATCATTTTCAAACCCAAAATTTCCATTTTTTTCGTTACTTTCCACACACTACTTTTTTTCAACTTTGATCCTTTTTTTTGATAAATTTAATCCTTCTTTTTTGGGTAGCCTATGTACGCGAAACAATATAAAATAAAATAATGAAATCAGGTCCGTTAATGTCAAAGCTTTGAAAGCCCCTACTTTGAATCTGACCCGTTCTCGTGTCTTGCCACGCCCAAGACCCGTGCAAAAGCCATGAAAAAGCAAAGCCTAACAAGTAACAAAGATACCTTTTCGGCCTTTGGAGTCTTTTTTTATTCTCTTTTTGGAAGTTTCTCGTCACTATCTAGTTCTTTTCTTAATAGAACATTTCTATTCGAGTTTGAGGTTATTACTTGATTCGATTTTTGCAACAACAATAATATAATCTTAAGATGTGTCGATAGCAGTAAAAGTACAATCACTTATGATTATGGTTGCACTTGCACATTTGGAAGGATGGCTATTGAGCCTTCAAGATGCACATGATTTAAGTTTTTTTGAGTCTCTAAGGCGGAGTACATAATCGAAACCGTGCTGAACAAGATAATATTATAAGTCCATTAAGAGAAGTTGCAAAATGGTCAACAAGGTAGCGTGTAGCATATATTGTGAAAGTAAAGCGTTGTATATTTATCGAAGAATTCCGACATATATTTTTGTCTTATGTTGCAACTTTCGTGCCGTCATATTCTCACTTTGTTACCACTTTATACGGTCTACGTTGTAGGAAGGAGAGGGTGCACGAGAAAAAGTGAGAATATTACGGCACGAAAATTGCAGACATTCGACAAAATGAGGTTGTGCGGGACATCAGTTGAGCTTCTCGAGTAGAAAGCTAGCAGGATAGTCGCATGGACGAATGGACGAGGAGAAGTGTGGGATGATATTTGATTAGTTATTACAAAGAAAGAAGTTCTCTCCCATACTAATAATCACATTTTATTTACAAAATACAAAAAAAATATAACTATTGACAAGGATATTATTCCTTTTTTTTTAAGTGCAAAACAAATGGGCTACATGATAAAGTTGGGTTTGGACCATCCTCAAATATTCCTGATTTCAAAAAGACTTTGAGGGCGGTGCAGAATTTCCCAGTCTGCATTTCTGCTATAAATACCTTTTTTTTATCTGAATACAAAACAGTGTTTGGTCCTTTTTTTCTCTTTTTTCAAAGAATATTTTTTTGACATTTTATATTCAATTTTCTCCTGCGTCTCACATGATCATCCATTCCCCCGCGCCATACACGGCCTTAGTTACTCTTCAACAATACTCTTATAACAAACTAATTAAAAGTCTTTCATTTTCCGCGTGAACAGATATAACCAAAACCTCAGTCTCCTCCATGGAAGTGATCGGAGTCAAATTGGACGGCGACGGAGAATCGGACGGCGACGATTCGTTTTTCGATCTGGTTTTCGATTCACCTCATCGCGCCGCCGGGAAGCAGGATTCACGGTTCGTCGAGTCTCCGAGGGATGTCCTGTTCTCGAATTCGAAGGAGACCTCTCCGGTCACGCTCCTCCGGTCATCGTCGTCTTCTCAGAAGTTCAAAGTATTCCTCCGGTTCAGCTTCAGGAAATCCTCGTCCAGGAGCGAGAAAACATTGTGCGCCGGCGATTCGAGCTCGAAATCCGCGGAGATCGGCGAGAGCAACCGCTTATCGGCGTCGATTACGGCCGGAGACAGCAGCTTGAGGAGCCAATTGACGAAGGATAGCTCCGATTGCGAAGGTTCGCCGCCGAAAACGACGTCGTCTGGAGGCGCGATTCCGAAGTATCTGAAGCTGATTAAGCCTCTGTACCAGATGGTTTGGAAGAGGCGTAACGAGAAAAAGGGGAAGCTCGCGGCGGCGTCATCTCCTCCGCCTGTGAGTTTCTCCCCGATGAGCAGCAGGACGGGGAGCTTTAAGATCTCGGCGAAGCGATTGGTTAGAAGCCGATCCGTGTCGGCCGCCGTTGAGGTGTCTCCGTCGGAAGCGACGCGGCGGCGTGATGACTCGCTGTTGGAAAAACACGACGGAATCCAAGGCGCGGTTCTTTACTGCAAAAATTCATTCAACTCCTCCTCTTCCAAAGGTGCGTATTTCAATTTAGATATTCTGATTATTTTTCTATCTGTTACCGTATTTTAATTAAATGAATTTTAAATGCAGAATTTTCGAAATTACTTCGAATATCGAGTGACATTTCGCAAGAGAAATCGGGACAACAGGGAAGGCATTCATGCGAAGTGCCGATTAGAAGCAGCTTCTGAATTAGAAACGATTAAAAAATGGAGCTGCATAGGATCGTTTTTTTTTTTCCTGCAGAAAATAGAGGACATTTGAAAGGAGAGGACGGACGGTGGCAGTGAAAGTTCATGCCACAAAAAGAAAGTTACCTTTTTCTGTGTAAAAAAAAGGATGGGAAATTGTGGCTGTAAAAAATATTTAAAGTTAATTTTTCTTACTTAACTTTACTGCTGTTGATCTGACTGTCGGTATTACCGTGCAGGCTGGTGCTGCATACTGTATTTTGAATTACTTGGAGGTTTTGTAGGGGTAGTTATGATATTCTTGTAGGAGTGAATGAGTGATTATGATTTTCTTTTTGGAATTGTGGACTTCAATCATACCGTTTGTCAATATTATTGACCATTAAAGATGGCTGGAGAAACTTGTTATTGGCGATGAATTAATACTTACTCAAAAAATGTTGTGTCAAATTTCTTGTCATATGTAAAATAATTTGTACTTATATAAATTTTATATAAGGTACAATTTTTTATTTTAATAGAATTCATCACTGTATATATTTGTATTTTATTTACTTCTACATGCATATATTAAATTTTTTTTTGTTTTAATAGAATTCATCACTATATATATTTTTATTTTATTAAAATTTTTATTTTATTTAAATGCATATATTAAAATAGAAATAAATAAAACATGAAAACATGATAAATTTGACTAAGAATTCATAACAATACCGTTTGTCAATATTTTTGACAGTTAAAAGTCAAAAGATACTCTCCCTCTTTGTTTAGAGAAGATTTTTCGTCAATGAATTATATAAGTATTGTACATTTGTACATTTTTGAGACAATACGTGGTTGGTATATATTGTACAATTTTTGCAAGATAACAAATTAAAAAAATACAAATGTTAGATTACAAGTTCACGAGTTCGAAATCCTGCCAATATTTTGTTGGTTGAGTCTGTCACACCGGACTTGCTCACTGTAATTTACTTAGTTGGCTTAATTTGCAAGTTACTATGTTGAGCTCGAGAGTTTAACTTTCTCGATTGAGTCTTTCACACAAGATTTGATTAGTCTGATTTTTTGGTTGACTTAATTTAATTTGGAGGCTACTACGTCAATTCCGAGGGTTTACCCAGAGTGGGCACAAAAAAATAATAATCCTGAGTTCCTCATAAAAAAAAGTACAAATGTAGGTTTACCGACTACATCAAGCTTGAGGGTAGCAACTGAGAATTTCGCGTAATAAAAAAAGTACAAAATAGTTTATCTAAAGGAATTGAAACTGGAAAATTAGCGGCTGAGTTCCCCATAATAATAATAAAAAAAGGTAAAAAAAGTACAAAATAGTTTATTGGGAGGGAACTCGAAAATTAGCGATTACGAATTCTCCGTAATAAAAAAAAAAAAAAAAGTTCAAATGTGCCTATGACCATTATTCTTGTCACTACTACAAATGTCAGTTCAACATTTATCGTTAATTTTACCATGAAAACATAAAAAGATTACAGGATACAAATTTTGCCAGCACTTTTTTCGCTTGAGTTTGTCATACATGACTTGCTTGCTGTGATTTATTAAAGAATATATTCGACCCATTTATATAATGTCAATTAACTCATGACGGAGAATATCAGAGAATATATTCTTCGATATGATTTACTTGATTGACCTATTTCGCACACTACTACGCCCAACAAGGGAAATTTACCCAGAGCGCTCAAAGATTAGTGGTTGTGGGTTCTCCACTTCTCCATCGTAAGGAAAAAAAAAGTACAAATGTAGTGCTACTTCAAGCCTGAGGGTAGCGACTGAGAGTTCATCATAAAAAAAGTACAAATGTACTAGCAGCTAGCTAGCTGCGTTAGTCTTTCACTTACTACTACTACAAATTTGAGCTCAACATTTATTTTAAATTTTACCATCAAAACATAAATATTACGGAGTACATAGGAATATAGGATACGGTTTTTTTTTTCTGAGTTTAAAATATAATTACGACAACAAATTGTGAGTTAATTATTTGATGACCGTCTCCACAAACTTCTCCAAGTCAACCAACGACGACCCACCCTTCTTGGTCGCCGCTGCGGCTGAGTTCTTCATCTCCATCGACGGAGATGGAAGGGTGGTGGTGGGTGATGAGGAGAGCGAGATTAGAGATGGTGTTTAAGTGCTCTGGGATGGAGTAAAGGACGATGACGTCATTCCTCGTCGCCATTGTAAGTAGATTTCTGGAGGTGCTAGTCTTGTTTATTACTAGTAAGTAGTATGGGCTATAATAGGCTATACTATTGTACTACCTCCTTTGCATTTTTTTTTTTTTTTTAAAGTTCAATACTACCAAGTTAATAGATTAGCTCTCCAAAATGTGACTCAAAAACGCTTAAGGAATCGAGCCGAAACGGGGTAATTTAGTAAGAAGCTTCGTAGCGCGTCGCGCTGGATTTTCAGTGTAAATCAGCGCGGCGCGCTCCAAAAAGTCGAGAGCTCCCAGCGCGCCGCGCTGGAGTTTTAGTGTAAACCCAGCGCGGCGCGCTCAGATTCACCGCGGCGCGTCCGTCTGCGCCCGTTTTTTAACCGAGATCTGTTTTTCAGCGTGTTCTTCGACCCTAGAAGCTTCTAGATGACTTCTTGACTTATGGAATAAATATTTTTGGATTCCTAACTTATATAGGAGGTTTGAGTTATATTAGGAATTGATTATAATTCATATTCCTAATTGTTGCCTAATTTATGGATTTCTACATCTATAAATTAGGATCTTCATAGACACTATTATTGAGAGAGAACATAAGACTATCTACAATGGTTAAACTATTCAACACCCTACTTTATTACTCCACATCATCTTCTCTCTCTTCCACCTAATCATTCAACACCCATTCAACTTTTACACCCTACAATAGTTTATTTAATAAAATTCAACACTGTACCCCACCACTTTTATTTCATCTTTTTATTTTCTTTTATAATTTTATTTTTATTACAATTTAATAAACAAATAAAAATATCAATTAATAATAAAAGAAATTGTATATTATATTTTTATTAATTAATTATTTTAATTAAAATAATTAATAATAAAATAAAGTATATAAATATTTTAATTTTTTTAAGTAATAAAGACGGAAAAATAAGGATAGTCACGTTATTAAGACAAATTACAAAATACTTATAATGAAATATAATATAGTAAGCACACGACACAACTTTAATAAAACATACATAACTTAATTAGTACAAGATTTGGAACGGGTGTTTTATCGAATAATTATCAAAGTTCAGATGATGAACCAACACACTTATTAGTAAATGTCTCCAGTCTTCCTTTGAGCACCCTGTTATCATGCTCCAACTTATCAATTTGTGCTTTCAATCTTGCTACAATACCATTTTGAAGTTTGGCTACTTCACCGTCAACCAGGCGAAAAAATTCACAATCATCGTACTAAAAAACAATTTACATCAGTCATCATAGCATCAACGGGTTAGAATAAAAAATACAAATGTATTTGTGATTTAAATTACAAATTACCTCATGAACGCCACAAAGCAGATATCTTGTTGTTGTAGTTAGTAGTTCGGCCTCTAAACCGTGGTGACAATTCACAGGAGGTCCATCTGGAGAAGATGAATAAAAGGTATACCCGTCTCTGCCGGGTGACTCGGGAGCGGGTTTCATTTCTTATATTTATTGTTATCGTATTTTTTTGGTGTACAAATCAAATGAAACTAACTTCTATTTATAGATAAAAAATGATGATTTTTCGAATAAAAATAAAAAAATAAAAAATAAATTTATTATAAAATAATTAATTTAAAAAGATAAGATAAGATAAGATAAGATAAAAATCTGAAAAATTAAAATGAACAAATGAAAAAAAAACATGTGGCAAAAGTGATAGATAAATAGTGGGTAAAATAATTCAATCCGTATAATTTTATACATCCAATTATGTGTGGACAAGTGGCTGCGGGTCCCACATTTTTTAATTTTCACACCCGTTGAAAGTATTCAACATGCTGTTGCCCCTTTGGATTCAACACCCATTTTCAACTCCTCATTGGACCGATTCAACTGTTGAAATGGGCCTTTCAACAGCTCCATTGTAAATGGTCTAAGAAGAACACCAAGTGAGAGAGCATGTAGAACACGAGTTAATACGATCATAGAGAGAGATAATATTGTGTGAGATTAGAGGGTTTTAGAGTGAATATCAATCCTTGTAATCGTCGGCAATATTATAGTGATAGAGAGAGATAATATTGTGTGAAATTAGAGGGTTTTAGAGTGAATATCAATCCTTGTAATCGTCGGCAATATTATAGTGAAAGTTCTCGTCGTTCCTCCCGTAGTTTTTCCCGATTTGGGTTTCCACGTAAATTCCTTGTCTTCTTTACTTGTCCCCTTTTTCTTTATTTATTGTTGAGTTATTTTCGAGGTCCGCTGCAACAAGTAGTATCTAGTGGCACCGATCTTGATCGTGTGGCGTTCAGAGCTTTGTCCCGTAACAAGTGGTATCATAGCCAGGTTACGATCCTAAAAGCTAACAAGCCCAAACACACATACAAAACTAATCATAGTACTAAGAAAACATAATACCGATGTTAGTGGATGCATATTAATATTTCATGTACGGACGAGGGATCATTGAAAAGGATGCGCCGATAAAAGTACTTGGGGTATAGAAAAAATTATGCACACATATCAAAATTTTATTATTATGTCACTCTCAATTAATTATTCTATTTTTACACCTATTTTTTAAATTTTATCAAAAATTATTTTATTTTTTAATTTAAAAATATATTTTTATCATTTAATTTTGGTTAAAAAAATAAAAAAAATACTAGAGTAATATTTTTTAATTTACGATGAACATATCACGAAAGTATTATTATTATAAAAGTTCAAATAGATAGTCAATGCTTGTTAGTTCAGTTGTTGATCACTTGAATTAAAAATTATTAAAGGTCTAAAGTTCGAAACTAAAGCATTGCAATTGATTTAGAAAAAAAAGTGACAATATTGTTATAAATTATTTATAAAACGAGTATATTTCATCAATTAAAAAAATTGTTTTTATTATAAAACATAGAGAGTTAAAATGGAATAATTGAAGACTTTGCAATTTTCAAAGAACTCACATCTAATCAATTTGATTTCCCTTCTATTTAATAATAAGTTTACATTTTCATTAAAAAAAAATCTATACACAAAAATATAATTATACTAATCTGTTTTTATTTATAACGTTGGAATTATGACTCGAATTGGAAGCAATTGGAAGCGGGAGGTATTTTGACCTTGTGTGGGCCGACAAATGCTGTCGACCGACAACCAAGCCAAAAGTGAGTTTATGGGGAAGCCGAGCTTCAACCCGCGGTATAGCATCAGTGCGTGATACATGTCGGTCTACAACATAGGGTTTGACACCAATTTTTTTTAATTCAGCGCAATATTTTATTTGCTTGGGATTGAAGATATATTTTAGTGTTTATTTGTTTAATTAGGGAATTAGAAGTATATTAGAATATAATTTTATTTTTTATGGATTTAGTAGTTATATATTAGAAAAAATATTTATTCCTAATTTTAATTTGTTTCCAATTTGATAAATTTGCTGCACTTATTAATTAGGGTTCTACGAAAATTATAGAGTGCTTATTGTAATTTTTTTTCACGTCTCATATATATTTCGAGAGCCCGATTTAGTTTCAATATCGCAACAAGTGGTATCAGAGAATAGTAAAAAAACACAACATGTGGCACTTTATGTGAAAAAATAAATGAATATCAAATATTTGATATTAAATACAAACTAAATACGGAGTACAAACTAAAATATAAATATAATATTACCGCTACCTCAATCAATGTTCACAAACTCAAATGTGATTTGTAAATTCAAAAGATATGTGATTATTTATTTGAAAAGAAGTATCCATGTCATTCAAAAGTTTGTGTATTTTTTCTGTTGCTGTATTTTGAAATTTTATGAATTCATTAATGTAAAAAAATCACAATTTTATTTTTACATTAGTTATTTATTTATATTAATATTATTACTTTTTTTACCTAACTGATTTTTTTGTACTCAACAATATTCATTATATTAATATTTTATACTCTTTAATACATAAAAAACAATTTTTTCTTAATTTACGAAAAAAGATCCAAACAAACTTTTCCATGACGTAAGAGTAACTAACTATTTGTACTACTTAATATAGAGCTTGAACTTTAATAGCCACCAAGCGTTTCAACAACATCATGTATATTGTAAGGTTCTAATATGTTGGAGTGTTGCACCACTCCTCAATTTCAACGAGGAAGAAAGAAACGCGTGTCACCAAAACACCTAATACCACAAACTAAATTTCCACGAGATTATACTGTCCCAACTATTTATAGATATTTTTCTTTTTTAGATGTCAAACTTATTATTCACACTTTAAAAAAAAATTACTTATTTTATAATATAATTTTATTTATATTTTTTTATCTATTTTTTAAATTTTATTGACAATTATTTTTGTTTTTAACTTGAAAATAAATCATCTCCCATAATTAAACTTTAATTTAAACTTAAATAATAAAATTTTAAAAAATTACAATACAAAATCACATAATACAATTCTATATTAATAATTAAACACAAGATTTTTAGTTTTCTTACTACCGTTACAATATAATACTTATAAATTATAAATTATGTATTTTTTGAAAATTGTCTCATAAGAACTTTTCTAATGGTGTACTTTGTAGGTACAAATTTGTGACAAATCATTTGTCAAATCAAAAATAAATTATACTATCTATCAATTTATACTTATATCTTCTAACAATTCAAGATACCATTTTAAATTTGTAGATCTCAGCACTATACACATTTTTATTTTATTTACACATGTATATATTAAAATGAACAATAAAAATAAAAATATATCAAAAATTAGACCCACGTTTCAAATTAGACCTAGTATTAACACTTTGATACTCAATTTTTTTCACTTAATTGTACTCACATTTACAATGATGTTTACATTTCCATGATAGGCAAAAATTGTACATACCTGAGCATTGAGGATGCTCTAAATTTACAACCAATGCATTTCGAATTGTGATATGTATGTTTAATTTTATATTGTATTGTGTATTATAATATGTATTTTTTTTATTTATTATTGAATTTTTTTTTTCAATTTATATTTTAATCTAAATTATAAATAATAATCACAAAATTAAAATTAAATAATATAAAAGAATAAGTTATATGGAGTATGAACTCCATTACAAAATCACAATTAAAAAAACCACTTTTAAAAATATAGCTAAAATTTACAAAATAATCTTAAATTTAAAAATTAAACAATAATAATTTAAGAAATATTAAAATGTTATTAAATTTTAATAATTTATAAATTTAAAATAAATACAAAATAAATATATAGTGTTTGGGTAGAGATTTGAGTTGGAGATAAATTTGAGCTTTAGAAAGTAATTTTGGACTCAAACTAAGGAATCCAAATGTGAGGACTATAGGAGACGGTCTTAGACTAGTAAGCAACAGCAAGTAACCAAAGGGAGAAAATTTAGTTCAAAATGGAACAAGAAAGTTGGATTGTGAATTTGTGATATCAAACTTTAATCTACGAACATAGCAAAATTTTGCCTGGTAAAATAGAAGTTATATAGAGACAGTGTTTGAAGACTCTTTCAGTGTATAATGAATCGACCCGAGGACCTACCACGTTAGCCGAGGCCTCTCACATACTGGTCAACAGTTTTATTAAATAGTTCACATCTGCATAAACAAAAGTGATACAAATTAAAGAAGCAAAATCGAAGAAAAACCTTATCTAAGAAATTTCGGAACATGACTTAGCTACTGGGAAGAGAAGGGTAAGGAAGTTCTCCCTTTACAGTTTTTCTGTATTCCTTTCATTTAGTACTATTTATTAACTACATTTTCAAGCCAACATACCTTAACAAATAGATACAAGTTTCCCTATCTACACGATAAGAAAAAAACTAGTGAAGGTTTTTATTTCTGACAATAGAAAGCAATCATAAAGATTAAATTTAATCTGATATATAAGGTATCATAATTAGTGGCCTCGAGTTCGAAACGGGATTAAAATGGAAATTTATCTAGACTCACTTGATGGGAGATCCTGGAGAATAAAGTGGATTCTTCACAACATATTCAACGTACAAGTTATAGATGTACTTCAACGAGTCTCTCAGGTCAGTAGTCCGGGGATGAGTAACAAGTATGAGCTGCAGAAAGAATGTTAACTACAATCATGGCAAATGAATGGTAAAAGAATCATGCATGTGATACATAGACATTAATATACCTTTTGGCGAATCATATTACAAACAATTTACAGTAGGCAATGTGAGGATAAGAAAAAACTAGTACTCGTAATATCCGCAAATCATTTTCGGCATCAATTACTCCTACTAGACTTAGAATCTTGGACTTGGATTTATAAAGTTTTGTTGGATAGTAAGAAAATTGTTTGTTCCGAGTATTCTAAGAAAGTTTGTTACTGTGAATCATGTCAAACCGTGTCTGTTTTTCTACATACAACATTGAACTATAATTTATCAAACTCCAACTTTCCTTTAGTTTATGTAAAACAAGTGGAAAAAAGAATGTTTGTATTTAAAAAAAAAGAAGGCGAACAAATGTGTGGAGTTTAGGGTTTGGATTGTAAAGTTATTGATTCTTAGAGTCCAAGCCTGGTTCAGTAAACCTTGTCAAAACTCAAAACAGAGTCCAACAAACAGCATTAACACAGGACTAGAAGAAAATCATATGACTTGCAACATTGAGATTCAATCCAACCAACAATGATTAATCCACAATCGAACAATGAAAATCGATCCAAACCAACACACATTTTTTAATCCACAATCGAACAATGAAAATCGATCCAATATAACCCACATCGATTAATCCACAATCGAAAGATGAAAATTGATCCAACCTTACTGCATAAAATGACACACAGACGCGCACACAAAAAGCAATTAGGTTAACTAACCTTAATCCCAGACGGGCTCTCCATAAAACTCAATTTATAAGTATTGGTTCGGAAACTGTGAAACGAACACCCTTGCCCGGGCAGCTGTGGCACCCCGAGATTCCCTTTCTCAACACTAAGAATCTCAAATGTGAAAAACACAAATATAAACTAAGGGACGAAAATCACTTGCAGCTAATAATTCTAGTAAGAACATAAATAACATCCAGAAAAAAAAAAAAAAAAAAAAACAGAATCAGCTTTCACCTGGTGGGGTCCATTTTGGCGGTGAGTGATTTAAGAGAGAAGAGGAGACCGAACATGAGCTTGTGATCCTGGTGCGGACTGAGGGTTTTGAGGGGTCGATTCCACTCCCTGTACAGCAAACAGATTCCGTTCCTGTTGAAAATGTAGAGCATGTGGCCGTTGTTCCCGGAGGCGGTCGGCGCCGGCGGGGATGGGCTGATTTCTGTGCCTCCGAAGAATTGCATTTTTGGATCAAAACCACTCGGGATTGATAATTGATTTTCGAGCAGAGATTGGGAGATCAGATTTCGAGGTCTTCAATTTATTTCCATTGGTCCCAAACGACATCGTTTAAGAGTGAAATTTCAGAGAGGTTTGTTCAATCCTTCTAAAAATGTAAATTTACATCAAACAGTTTATCAACTTCAACCGTAGTTACTTTTCTAGCCTTACATAGTTACATTACAGAGTGTATATTATTGGTTTTATTTTTTTTGTCTATTTATTTTACCTTATAAAATTGTGTTTTAAATTTATAAAATAAGATAATTGTGAAAATAAAGTTATAAGATAATTTTTTTTTAAAAAGTTAATTAAAATTTCCTCTTAATTTTTTTTCAGAATATGAATATTAAGGTGCCCTAATGTAACTAGTGGTTGAAGTTAGGGTTCAATTTTCCAATTGGAACCAAATCGTTCATAGGGCTAGAGTTTTCCTATAATATAAACCACTTTTCAGAAAAAGAAAACCACGCCATTGCTCAAATTTACTTGCTGAGTTACCGTATCTCCAAGAAAAAACAGCAAAACTAAACTCCAATTCACAAATCAAAATGGTTAACTTGGATTGAGCTAATAAGGGAAAAAAATATGAACATGTTCAAGCGCAACCAAGAGAAGAAAAAAACGCGGATTGTTATCGAAAGAGGCTTTCAGTATTCCCATTTCTTCACCTAAAGAGGCTTTCAGTATTCCCATTTCTTCACCTCCATGCCATCAGGAGCACTTCCTTCAATCTTCTTAGAACCCACTTCTTTCCAGTTTGTTGACAGCACCGTCCCATTTGACTCGACCTGTAGCACCAAAGACAGTTAAACTCACAAAAAGTACCCCTTATGTTATTGGAATTTATAAAATACCCCCAAGAATTTTCTATTCTCTTGCATTTTAACCGTCATAAGCAAACAAAAAAAAACCAAAAACTCCAGCCTTCAGTCGGCCACTCAATTTCGGACACTGGGTACTTTTATTAATAAACCAAACCTCAGAGGTACTCTTGGTGACGACCCTAACTTTCTAACATTACAACTATAATCTGTGTATATGTTTAGAAATTAAACAAAGAATATTTGCAATTTTGTATGCAGAAACAAACATACAATGTATCAAATATTTTGAAACTCCTTTATTTAAGCTAAAATCAGGGATGCATTTGCTCAATAATATCTCAGAAGAGTAAGGGGTTGAGATACTTACAAAGGACTTGCTCATGGCTCTTCTTGTGTCCTCGTCAGAATCTTTGTAAATGTCTCTAAAGAACTTGTTCACAGCTGCATCACCATCAAGTTTCTCTTCCTTTTCCTGATACACGGATGAGAATTCACTTTATAACGCATTCAAGGTTAAATTCATTATGACTTAAGACAAGGGATATTATTAAATTAAAAGACCTCTTTCTTGACTTCAGCTTCCAGCTTGTCCCAATCAACTCTTCTTGGTTTGGAGGAAGGATAACTGGGTTTTTGGTTTCCTGTTGAGCCAAAAACCAGAGAGTAAGAAAGATATTATTAGTGCAGTAACTATAAATTAGTTCAAAGAGCAAGTTACCTTGTGGTACATTTGCTTTCTGTACAACAGCAACATCCCCCTTATACTCAAGTGATGTCCAGAGCACAGTATCTGCCTTTGCAAGTCGAATCTCAACTTTTGTAGAAAGCACTTCATGTCTACATTTAGCAGGAACTATCTGTTCATTGAGTAGATAATATGAAGACCAATGAGTAAACGAAAAGAAGTCATGGAAAGGACATAATTCATTTATCAAAATGGATACCCAGAAATATTAAACAATATTCTGGTTTTCTTTGGATAACAACAATTTGGACAAGGAATAAAACGTAAAACAATTATGTAGTTAGCTCAAGATAATTATATAAACACGCCACCTTCCCAAATAAGCGAGGTTGGAAATGATATGCTTCTTCACCAGGCACCTCGATGGTAACACTAAGCTGAATCATCAACCAGATGGAAAGTCAGTAAAAAATTACCAAGAAGAGCTTGAACTTTTGAACAAGAGATAAAGTTGGTAGATAGTGTGCAGTACTTACAATCTGATCACCAAAGTCAACTGCAACATTGTTTTTTGGTATACCCTTTGCAAATATGGTTACCACCACTTCGTCAGGTTTTTGGTAAAACTCATGCCTGCAATTTATAGAGAGAAAAAAAGTAACTAATAATGATACAAAGAATGGATCTACTGGATCAAGTCATTAGAGGACAAATTGATCGTGGTACAAGTATTAATAATGTCGTAAAAAAATATAATGACATCAAACTGATCAGGAACTCAATCAGACCAAATTACAACAGATATTGACCTGTATTTAGGCTTAGCAGATGAAACAGTTGTCAGAATTTCTGATGGCAAATTATTAGGAGTCACCACAACAGATGGAATTTTATCAACCACTTTCTTCAATTCTTCAGCTTCCTCTGAAATAACCAAGAAAAAATAAATCCATAGTTAGAACAATTATGTCCGTGTACAAAAATGTATCTCCAGCTATGAGCCAAAACTTAATATCCATTTCAAAACATATCTCAATCAACATGGAAACAAAGGGTCAACCAAACCAAACAACATAATCAAACCCAATTCCCAACATCTAATAAAAAGTTGATTCAGCATATATCAAAGTAATATTCAATTTTCCAAAGGGGGAAAATAAACTGTATGGGTGTGACTGAAACAATGGTTTATTTGAACATGTTAGTCTGCAAAAAAAGATGAACCCTATTTATCTCAAACAACAATTGTGTAGGTTATCATCAAGGCCTTAAACAAGAGGAACTGCTATTATAAAAGTAATGCACCCACTTACCAGTTGCTATGCGCTCGTCACAGTCTTTGACCAAGTTAGTAAACCTGGAATCTTCAGGTGACAAAGATGCCCCGACTTCCAAGGCTGCCTTAGCAGTTTGGTACTCCTTCAGCTGGACACATGCCATGCTGTAAGCATGCCATAAAAAAACGAGTGTCAGAAAAAACCATATTCAATCGAGTTTATTTTCCCTTTTTAAATAAACTCACCCTTTACGCAGATAAGCTTTAGCAATTCTAGGGTCCAGTTCAATTGCTTTATTCGCATCAGCAACAGCATCTGCACATATACAAAACAACAAACAATAATTAATCTATCTTATAAAAACACAAGCAATACAATCAAACTAAAACATAAAATCACAAAAGAGAACAATATTATTCATCACACGCGGAAAGAATTCTCCAAATAAAATCAGTCCACCACAGGCAACACAATAAAAACATTGCACTTGAATCAGATTTGTTGAATCAATCGAACAAACAGTATAATACATGGAGACTTTATGAAGGTACTAAAAGTCGAATTCTGAGTACTTCAAACAAAAACTCACGGCCTCATTGAACTCTTATGCACAAACCCTAGAAATTTCAGCCATAAATAAAAAAGAATCTAACCAAAAAACAAATCTCCGAAACAGCAATAACAATACATTTATGTACGGCAAACAAAACGACGGCGTTTCGAAGTTCGGTATATTCTCTTACCGGTGAATCTTTTGAGTTTGATATTGGCCTGAGCGCGGTCGGCGAAGAGCTCGGCTTTGTTAGGGCTCAACGCAATGGCTTGAGTGTAGAGGTCAACGGCGAGTTCGAAGTGGTCGTCTATGAACGCCTCCTTAGCATTCGTTTCCAGAGCCGAAGACGCCATTGGAGCTTTGATTCTAACTCAATCGATGCAAGGGTTTACAAAGTTAGAGAGTAAGGGTCTGCGTTATGTAGTACATACTTATATGGGCGGATTAGAACTTTCTGGAGATTTTAGGCTTGCTTTGTTTGTATGATAAATTATTATTATTATTATTATTATTATTATTATTATTAGAGGACTCTATATATATTTATATTTTTTTCTATTTTCTTATTTTTAATAATAATATTTATTATTATTAATATTTTTCATCTTATAGCAATAATTAATATTTAGGTAAATTTAATTTTTTTATAAATAGTGTAAACATGATATTTACTATTTTTGAAAATCACCCTAATTATATACTTCTTTTTCCCAAATCAATGGTCACACCATTTTTTTTAATAATAATATTTATTATTATTATTATTATTTTTCATCTTATAGCAATAATTAATATTTAAGTAAATTAAATTTTTTTATAAATAGTGTAAACATGATATTTACCTTTTTTGAAAATCACTTAATTATATACTTTCCTTTTCCCAAATCAATTGTCACAAGTCACAACATTTTTTTTTTCAAATTAAGAATGAATTGTAAATAATGTATGACCGTTAATTTGAAATAGAAGTAGTATTTTTTTTGTCCATTTCATACTGAAACATTAATAAAAAAATTGCATTTATTTGTCATCTTTAGCCATATTTTTTATCAAAATTTTACTACAAAATACTACAACAGTATAATTTTAAAGAAAATGTTACGTTAGTAGTTGGTTAAAGAAGATTTGTGTGGGGAAGATTTTGAGCCTATGACAAAGACAACCAACCAAACAGAGTTTATCAGGGAAAAGCTCAACTGAGATTATTAACTAAACCAGAAAATGCTTCACAGAAGCATGAACACAACAACAAATTTCCCAGTGCGGGGCAAACAAATATTAGACTCGAACAGTAGAATGTGCTTGAAAGAAGAAGAAAATAAAGGACAAGCACAAACAAAACTACTGCACTTGTGCTTCTTTCGTTGCGATTTCGGGATCTTTCTTTTCAGAGCTTGGGATAGCATCCTTTAAAGTGCCGGTGGCAATAGCCTCAAGCGTCTTGTAGAACTCTTCCGGAAGGGGGCCTGGTCGGTGCAGTGGGACATGCTTCGGCACTGGTGCATCGTTCTCAATTATTTCACATTCATAATCATCGGGAATACCCCATGGTTTCCACTCTGCACCAAAAAAAAAAAAAAAAAGCAATGGTACAAATATTAACAAACAAAAGGCACATATATTGTAACTGCTACCTAAGGCATTCTCTTCGAGTAAAATGATTTCACTTTCCAAACATTGTCCCAATAGCACGGGGAGCATGATATATAAGTTCTTGGAAAATGTTTCACAGTCAAAAACCTCCACCAGAGTAAAACCCTAAGATTCTCCAATGCTAGTTTGATACAGTAACTACTTTGGAAGAAGAAAAAGAAAAACAGAAACCGCGATCGTGTAAGAACAAGATTTGTCCCTATGATTCTATGAATGGTTAAGTGCTTAAGTTTCCAGTATACTCTTCTCAAGTGTTGAAAATATGGTGGGGTGAAAGATGTATATTTCCCTTCTTCTGTTTTCAAATGTTCAATACATGCCTCAGACCTCTTTCCGAATTGAAAATTGATGGCGATAAATGTGCATCTCGTATTTAATTTTGAAGTCAAGGACTATGAATTAGGAACCGATGATTCGATGAGTAATTCATCCCAACTCATAGATACGTCATTTGTGATTCACCTTCCTCGAACAAACATCCATCATTTTTGGAAATAGGTTTTTGGTGGAGGAGAGCACGAAGAAAATGCTTTTGTCAATTCCTTCGCTTCTCCAGTAATTGAATCAATCAGAGAACGAGGTGTGCACAAAATCGGTATGATAGAACAAAAAATGGTTTGGCATTTGGAACAAATTTGTCTAGAACAAAATATGTGATAGGATTAGGTTTTCAAATAATTTTCCTAATTCTATAATGTGATTACCTACGAGAATCAATAATCAGAAAATCAAAATCACCCAAACAACAAAAATGTGCAGAGTATTGATAGAACTATATCATATGAAGATGCAGAAATAAATCAGCTGATTTAAAAATAATAATAAAATATATATGAAGAATTTGTTCACGCACCATTCATATGACCAATGAGCTTGAGCTCATCTTGAGCTTCCTCAATCAACTCTTCGACCTGTCCACATCCGAGCTTTTTCTCGATCTCCTCCCAATCCTGCACCTCCCGGCACACGTTCAACCGGTGGCGCGTGAAGCTTTCCACGGCCTTCCGGTAACCCTCGTCCTCCGGCACCGCCTTGATCTCCTCTAGGGTTTTGGTGTAGAGTCCGATCAGAACATCGCGCGCGTTGGGCACGACGTCGAGGCCGACGATACCCGTCGTCTCCTTCACTTTCGCCATCATCATAAGCGGCCGCGCCACTCGCCGGAGAAACATATTGCCGGTGGTTTCGTTTAATCTTCTTTCTTCGATTTTCAGCTAGAATGGTGGGGCTCAGTGGTTGAATGAATTGCTGTCTAAACAATATATAATTGGGCTTGGATGTCAGTTGCAAGCCTTATATTGGGCTGTTTGGCATACACGTTATAAATAAGGCCCATTTAAGAAATCCATGGGAACAACTTTTATCATTTTATTATGAAGATTCATAGTTACACTGTAATTTTCGCTTGTTCTCGCTTTTAATCTTGAATGAAATAGACCTAAAAATTAAATCTTTGATTTGTGAAGCATATTCCGCAAGCATCATCATCACCCCATTTCCACTTATGGCGTCGCCAAATCTAATCCAACCTAACTCCGCCGCCGCGCCGATCTTCATCTCCACCGCCGCGATCCACGAGCTCATCACCCATAAATCCCTCATCCGCCACCTCCAGACCACCCTCCCGAAGCACTCCACCGCCATCCAGTCCCCCCTCCGCCACTCTCACCGAACAAGCCCCAACTCATCTCTCCTCCTCATGCCATCCTGGTCCACCTCAGCCTCCCTCCCCTACGCCGGCACCAAACTAGTCACCCACCACCCCAACAACTCCGCGCTGAACCTACCCGGGGTTCAAGCAATCTACGTCCTCTTCAACTCCGTCACCGGCCAGCCCCTGGCCTCCATGGACGCCACCGAGCTCACCCCATATCGCACCGCCTGCGTCTCCGCCCTGGCTTCGTCCCTCTTATCTCGAGAGGACTCGAAGACCCTCGTGATGATCGGGGCCGGTTCTCTGGCGCCGCACCTGATCAAGGCTCATTTGTCAGTCAGGCAAAACATCAAACACGTGGTGGTCTGGAACAGAACCATCGAGAAAGCTCGATTTTTAGTCGATCGGCTGAAGAACGAGGATGAAGGGCTCAAAGGGGTCTGCTTCGAGGCTAATGGGTGTTTGGAGAATGTGGTAAAAATGGGCGATATCATAAGCTGCGCCACGAATTCGGAAATGGCGTTGGTGAAGGGCCTGGATTTGAAGAGAGGGGCCCACTTGGATCTGGTGGGGTCGTTCACGCCATCGATGAGGGAATGCGACGATGCTGCTGTGGGCCGAGGGAGGGTGTTTGTCGACAACGAGGCGGCGGTGGAGGAGGCGGGTGAGCTGGTGGGTGCGTTCGAGAGGGGTGTGATCGGGAAGGATGGGATAGTGGGGGATTTGGTGGAGGTGATTAAGGGGGAAAAAATCGGGAGGAGGGATTCGGATGAGATCACGTTGTTTAAATCGGTCGGGTCGGCTTGTGTTGATCTTCTGAGTGCACAGATGGTTTATGAGAGTTTTATGGGAAAATCTCATGCTGGAGTTGGACACTGATTATGAAGTTTTCAGTAATAAGTTTGAAGGTATTACCTTTGGCGTGTACTAATGTGGATTCAAAATATTGATGCAAATGTAATGATGTGATTCATGTGGATTTTGTTTGGGAGTATCCTTATGAAAAATCTACTTCAGTTCCATGATCCAATATGTTGGACAACCAGAATGGAGATAGAAACTGCACCTTAAAAATCGTTGTGTGTAAATCTCCAAACGATAGGTGGGTTGGTAATTAATCGTCGTTGTAGAGGGATTTCCTCTTTGGGCTTTCGATTAGGAGAACATTATTCAACTTCTTGTAAAGTTCTTGATTTTCGAATTGGCCCTCAACTGTGGAGGGTGCTTTAATGGAATGGGTGAAAATTTAACAATACTCATAATGAATGTATATTTACTAGCAGTGCCAGGTAAATATATTTTGTTTGATTTGTCGATTATTATGTGTTCTCTCACTGGTTCTAGTTGCTTTCACCTAGCTGTATAGACGGAATGGAATTTATTTTGATATTCTTAGATTAAAAATTATATTTCAATATAAGGGGAAAAATATACTTGGGGTAATCAGGATTCGAATAATTAGGGTAAGAATAGTGTGTGTTGATAAGAAGGATTTCAACTTGGAAGCACCCGTCTATGTATGTACCTTAGTCGTCTAACCTCCATGTGATTAAGCTGATGCAAAGCAAAGCTTCATATCTAAGGTGCATGTTCTCACCATGGTGGGCCGAGAGGGACCATCTGGTGAATTTGGAGGTGAAAACTGCTGATTAACAACCTGCTTTCAGGGTAAAATTTTAGATTTTCCTTCTCTATGTTTGTTGATAAAGTACTAAAGCCCAAGATTTAATATAAATAAAATGCAATCTAATTGTACTAAAGCCCTTCTCTATGTTTCTTACATTATACTTGCAATACAGTATTATCGAGCTACTTGACTACTTCAATAAAAGTTTCACAAGGCTACGTTATAAATAATTTAATTTGGCAATCATATTCTTGATCTTTTTGCATTTAAGTTATCACTTGTCGGAACTAAGTTATAATACAATATGTGCACAATTAATACAAAACGATGTAAGCATAGACAATGACAACATTATATGATTATATTTTATTTATTTGTTCGACCCGTGTATTTTTATAATTTGCATCTATGAAAAACAAATTCAAGTCATTCACAAATTATATTTTTTTTTTCGTTTTATAGTGTGTTCATTTATAAATAATCAAATGAATGCATTATTTTATTATTTATAAAATAAAAATATTTGTATTGATTTTCAAACAAAATGGCAAACCCGCAATTTCAGAAAATTTATCACCACTTAAATTTTCATTTATCAAAGAAAACCCAAAAAAGTTACAGGCACATGCGTAGTTGTTTAGACACTCACAAAGTCCAATTTCTCTGTGTATTTAAGCACCAACAATGGCACAAATCGATCATGTGATTTAAGCCTCTCCACGTCTCTCTGTATCTACCTAAAACATTCTCAGGAATCCTTCCCCTTTGTTCAGAGAACCAACTCCCATGGCGGCCAGAATCTCGACCGCCGCCTCGAGGACCCTGGTCCACCTGGACCACGCCCCGTTTCTCGGCCCGATTCCGTCGCTAGTCGCCGCGAGCCGGCGGCCATCTGGCCTCCTCTGCAAGTGCCACGGGATTTCGAGGCGCGAAGCGCGGAAACCTAATCTGACGGTCTGTTTCGTGCTAAAGAGCGAGAAGCTGCCGACGCGCTCGGTGGAGGAAATTGGGGAGGAGAGCGCTTCTGGGACGGATATCTCCGCCGCGGAGATTGCGGCGGGCGTGGCGGCGAAAGTTGCGCGGAAGGAGTCGGAGAGGTCTACTTATCTGGTGGCGGCGGTTATGTCGAGCTTCGGGATTACTTCTATGGCGGTCATGGCCGTTTATTCCAGATTCGCCTGGCAAATGGAGGTATATTTCCACTCCGTTACTGCGTGTGCGCGCGTTTAATTTTTTTTTTTGTTTTTGTTTTGTAATTTTGAATGGAAACCTAATTAGTTCAATTGATTTGTTCATGTATTTGAATCTCAAAATTAACCCTTTGGAAAGTCGATTGATATAATTTGTGGAACAGGGTGGAGCGATACCTCTTTCGGAAATGTTTGGTACATTTGCTCTGTCTGTTGGGGCTGCTGTAAGTTTCTTGATAACAATCCCTTTATTTATAATCACTCGCAACTGCATCACACATGTTGAAATATACTCAGAATGTCGATGGAATGTTCTCAAAATAGTCCAAGTTCATGTTCGTTTCTTTGTTTCTTTGTTTTCTAATTATTGATCAAAGTGTTGGTTTTCAGGTTGGGATGGAGTTCTGGGCACGATGGGCTCATAAAGCTCTGTGGCACGCTTCTTTATGGCACATGCATGAGGTTTGTTTGATTAAGCAAAGCAGCAAAATCACTTTTAAACTTTTCGAGTTGATTTCCCTTTTTTTAAGTATTGACTCAACGTTTTTTTTTTTCTATTGCAGTCGCACCATAAACCAAGAGAAGGACCTTTTGAACTTAACGATGTTTTCGCGATAATTAATGCTGTCCCAGCCATAGCTCTCCTCTCGTACGGTTTCTTTCACAAAGGCCTGATCCCGGGCCTCTGTTTTGGGGCTGTGAGTGATTTCACTATTTTTAATTTTACAATATTATTCTTGATTTTGAGCTTAGGTTTTTTATGTTCCCATTTTTCTCTAAATTATGAATCTGCATCGGTGTTTTTGTTCTATAAACGAATCCCACCCTCAAGAGGGAGGTGTTTGTGACTGTTACAGAGAAAATAAGTTATTTTTAACATGATTAAACCTCAAAGTTGAAAGACGAAACCGCATGAATTCAGGTTGCAAGCTAAAAAAAAAAAAAATACTTTTAGTTGAAGTTGCATCGAATAATTAGCCCTATACTATGTAATTTATCCTCTGTAACATTTGGGTTGCTGGTTAATATAGTTCTTGATTTATTAAAAGAAATCACTAGGAATTAACTGTACTTCATTTTTACACAGGGTCTAGGCATTACAGTGTTTGGCATGGCATACATGTTCGTTCACGATGGTCTAGTCCACAAGAGATTCCCAGTGGGCCCAGTTGCGGATGTGCCCTATTTTAGAAAAGTTGCTTCAGCTCACCAGGTATATTTAATTTGCAATTTAGTCTTTGTGTGGACTTGTGGAGTTGCCTATAATCTGTGCAAATCTGATCAGATCATATATAATAATGCATTTTCATGATAACTTGTATTATTGTGATTAATCAAATGAAAAAAATTAGGTTCTGTTTGTATTTTTCTGCATATAATAAAATCTCAACGCTCGATTTTTCTGTCTCTGGTTCCAGCTTCATCACTCGGAAAAATTCAACGGAGTCCCATATGGGTTGTTTCTAGGACCTAAGGTTCTATCTCTCTCTCTCTCTCTGCCCTCTCTCATTTTTCTTTTCTTTTTCGATTTTAATTTACGATGAATCATTGCTGGAGCAGGAACTTGAAGAAGTAGGAGGGATGGAAGAGTTGGAAAAGGAAATTAATAGAAGAATTAAAATGTCCAAAAAATTGTGATGAGTTTTGTTATACTTTTATATATTAGCCCCAAATGAAATGAATGGTTTTAAAGTTGGATCTTGCTTGTGATATATATATAGTGGGGAAATGAAAAATGATATCAACACTAGATAGGGGGCCAAATATCGGGGTTTTTTCTGATTGATTTTCAATTTTGTAACCACGTGAATGTGTGTTTATGGAGAAAGCACAAGAATGTAGTCACATGTAATGATGAAAGAAAGGTGCAATTGTTTCCTACTTGTTATTGTGATGTGGGTCCATCCAAATTGGATTTTTTTATAAGAATGTACCAAGCATCAATGTGAATCAACACTGAGAACGGGAGAAGTGAGTAGTCGAGAACTCAGAAGCATAAACGATGTGGGCGGGGCATCAAGAAAGTCATCGCATAAAATATTGAATCGTTTATTGATCGAGAATTTGTAATGATGTGTGCGAATTTTCTTGCGACAATGAAAATTCTTCACATTGCTCGACGCCTTTTTCCTGTTTCTAACCTACGTTGATGTTTTTTCCGGAATTCCACTTTCAAATCCCCTTAGGAACTCGGCAAGTATTACTTTATTGCTTACCGACAACTTCTAATACCTGTCGAATATTTTAATCTATCATTTTTTAAAAAGGAAAAGAGGGAGTATAAGTTTATATAAATAATTTTTGGTATACGTATATACAAAGTAATTTGAGTTTTTGTTGATTTTTTTTCTTAGTAATTCTATACTCATCCCCGTCTCTTACCAACCCACCCTCTGGCAACACCTCCAAACCCTCGGAAGCTCAGAATACATTTCATCACTTTTGATTCTGTTCGTCTCCGATCGTCATCTCTTTCTGCCCCCTTCGCCGTTCAAGATTCCGACAGGTTTGATTGACTCGTACGAAATATTTCAATCTGTTTTCGATTCCATACATTACTGTGCGTGTATTATTTTTTGGTGAATTTGTGATATGAATCCGAATAACGAGTTAATGAGGTTGATTTTTGTTGCTATTTGAGATTTTCGGCATTCGATCGTTTGTTCAACGATTGGTGTTTTCGGCATATCGATTCAGTTATGTGTATGCTTGGCGGATCTGAACTTTGTGGCGTATCTGTGTTGAATTATCATATAGAAAAATATTCTCATCAGTTTTTCGTTTTAATAGAGTTAGAAATTGTTATACTCATTTAGCCTTTTTCTGTTCTATGTTCAAATAGAATAAATAGTAAGAATGAAAAACAAGAAAGTTTGATAGTTGCTTTGATCTCTATACGGTACTAGTTCTACTCGAGTCGAACGGATTCATGAGAATCTTTCCATGGCTTCACTAGATAAAAGTACAATATTGATTCGCATTGGGTTGTTCTGCATTATTTTTCATGATATTTGCTTTCGTACTTTTTAGTTCATGTTATTTGTACCATTAGCATGTAGTTGTCGGACGTATACTGAAGTAAGTGTATTTATCATTGTGTAGGACGTATGACCATGTGAGTTGTTTCAAACCGAAAAGGCATAGTTACTTGTGATCATTTGAATCGTTGTTTAATATTCCCCCCTGAGTAACAAGTGGAAAAACTTGTATACATTAAGAAGAATGATGTCAGACAAAAACTTAAGTGCTCACCAATTTTCACTTCTCTTATCTCCCATCATCTCCTTTTGGGAATGCAGCGTTAGGAAGATGAGTTATTCATTCAGACCTGAATTTGTGTAGCCATAGGTTTTCTTACCTTCAATAGTTTCAGTCTTTTTTATTTTAAGTTTTGTTTAAAGTATTTAATAAGAAAGTTACAAGAAGAAAAAGGGAAGATAATTGTAATTAGATAAAGTATACATCATAGAAAGGAAAAAATCAAGATAAGAAGAGTTAAGATAGGACAGCGTAGCATTAGAACGGGGGAAAATCATGGACTGTGTTAAAGCGACATCTGGCGTGAGAAAATCAAAGAAGAAGCAGGTGAAGGACGAGTTTGATCGGATTAAACAGGCTGAGAAGAAAAGAAGGCGACTAGAGAAGGCTTTGGCTACATCTGCAGCCATTCGATCTGAACTGGAAAAAAAGAAGCTGAAGAAGAAAGAAGAACAAGAGAGACTCGATGAAGAAGGTGCTGCTATAGCCGAGGCAGTTGCAATGCAAGTCCTACTTGGTGAAGACTCAGATGAATCAAAAAAGGTATAATGATACTGTCCTTACATTTCAAAAGGCATCTTATATTTTTGAGTTTATGAAAATAAGTGATTTATGGATATTGAAGAATTGATCAGTTTATATGAATCACTAACTTGGAATTTTGATTACTTCAAATATCTCTATGTGTTTAGTTTTACTATTTCTAATAATTATCAATTGACTCTTTCATAGTTGGTCTTGTTACTTATGGAAATTGTGAGTATGACGCATTGAATTTAAGCCACGTGGCCATTAGTATAGGAACTTGAATAGTGCTTTGGGTTCTTGAATACTCGGAAATTGAATATTGAACGTACAGGATCAAAAGTATTCTTAACATGCAGGACCCTTATACTAATCGTTGTACGTATGACACTAAATTTCCATGGCATCCTGCTTGCTGAAGTTAAATGGCAAATTTGCATGTTTTAAATGAATATATCAGTTTCTATTTATTTGTTATGAAAAGATCTCTCTATTCATTTTGGGAATTAATGAGTGTAATTTTTCCAATGAACTTTTGGAAAAAGGGTTTGTGTGTATTTCAGCATCTTTTCCATTTTGCCTGTTTTGAATCTTCTAGCATCATAATATGTTATGTAAGGACTAAGATTATTTTTTCTTCTTGGATGAACATTTTTCCTTTTCTCTTTCCTGACCCTTTCTGTTTGAATACCCTTTTGCAACTCTGAAGAAGGATGAGGCCTTAACCTCTTGGGATCATGCTAGGAGGATCGGCTTCGTTATGGGGCCCACACACAATTGCTATAATCTGGAGAAATATTTTTGCGGACATGTAAGCGGGATTTCTGGAGACAATCAATACCAGCGAATGTGGGGAAATTATAACTTGATGGCTTCTGCTGATAATCTTGGCAGCAGTTTTTACCCTCAATATTTTGGACAAGGCGTCAGGGGTTCTGTTGGTTTATCAGCTGAGCATCTTGCGGTTCAAGCTGTCTCATCACTTAAAATTGCAGACGATGCTTTTGTCTTCAATCCTTTTGTGAGAGGGTAAAAATGTGAACTTAACCATCACATGGCTTGTCAAATTGCTCTATGTTAGGTTTGTTGTGTTGAATAATATGGTTGAGTTTGAGTTTTCACCCATCTGTTTCTTACTTTCTTTGGATGTGAAGCGTGAGTGTAGTACCATTTCTAATATTTCCCTTTGAATTTATTTTTTTCGTCGTGGTTTCTTAGTGGTTCGATGCTTTACAAATGTTGGTGATTGTATTCATTTGGTGTTATTAACTTATTACTACTATAAAATGTATGTAAATTATAAAAATAATTATTTACATAATTACAGAAGTATTACGAATATGTGGGGAATAATTTCCTGGGCCAGGGGAGGTTGGGTGGTTGGGCACTCATATGAGGCAGCATCAGAAAGATCTAAGATTGGAGTCTGTATTGACCAAAATAACTAAGTTCAACACAACAGGTAGTTCATACTATTGACTTGCCTTTGGGTCATGGAAATTGAGAACCTGTGTGTGATAAAACAAAAAACGAAAGAACACTAATATCGAGATCTATTTCCAAATGTCACGTTCCTTGAACACGCCAACAAACTAACAGTTGAACAAAACAGCCAAACAACCAACCATTTTACAACAAATTCAAGATACAACAAGGATAGATTTGTGATAGTTTTTCGGACTCGGCAATAATGTGAACGGAAATATAAATGTGTCATATATCACCATGGGAGTTTGATCTCAAAGGGGCATCTTCATCTTGTTTCTGGTGCTGCTGATGTACAACCTCTTTATCTCCATTTTCCAGTTCCGAACTCCCAGAGGGCTTAGCACCAGTGGTAACAAGATTCTTGAACCAGGAACCTTGAAATCTTGGGCTTCCTCTGGTTGGGTTTCCGGGAGATTCAGGAGCAACCAAGTTGTTGGATGCAACCCCAGCTAGAAACCGATATGCCACCTTGCTAGCGGTTACGATTTCAGTTTTAGCTTGTCTAAACTGCATTAAAGACCCACCCAATATCCAATATGCATAAGGGACTCGAATATGAATACAATATTGGGATAACTACAGAAAGTACCCTTGATGCTTGACCTAATTACAGAAAAACCCAGATAACCATAAAAATTACAAAACCCTCATATTTGTTCTTTCATTTCCCCTTCCAAAGCAAAAAAATATTGAATCCCTCATTCACGTATGTAACAACATTACAATTTGGCCCTTAATTTTTAAGGAGCTCAAGGGTATTTTTGTACATTTCCAAGTTTCATGAGTTTCTGTAATTAGACCAAACCTCAAGGGCACTATTTATAATCATCCTTGGGAGGTCTGGCCAAATAGGCTTATACAAAAAAAAGTGTTCTTTCAAAATTATAAATACGCCTCATAATGATGCAAACATTCTCATGGAACTTGCATGACCTAACATGAGAACGGACACACCCTCTGTTTTTAAAACAATTGGGTTCCTCATAAACAGGCTAAACATAGTAATTGTAATTTACCCTGCTGCTTGTATATGGAGAACTTATAGACTCACAATTGTGAACATAGATTTTTTTAGGTATGCATAAAAATCATGATTTCAAATTCACCTTATCGGAATATAAAGTGAAATCTCAAGTTTTCTAACTCAATTGAATAATTCTAAAGCCTTCAAAAAAATCTTACCCGATGGGCGGTGTTTCCAGCTATCTCGACGGCAGCATCTCCAGCGTTTGCGAACCTGTTGACCCAACCTGTTCCGGAATTTTAAAGATTCAAAAGACTGCATAAATCCAAGAAAGAAAAGAGAAATTGCTACTTATATTAAATAAGTTTACTCCGCAAATTATCGCTCCATATAAACAAATTCACTTTTAACTTATAAGAATCAGTCAGATCAAGCAAATAATTAATTTCCCTATAAATTAACTGTGTATATGTGTATGTATTATTTATTAGATACATACAATCCAAAACTGAGGAATAAACTGTTCTTTACAATTCTGAGGTTAACAACTTCTAGTTACATGGGAGGAATTCCTGAGCCAAAAACCCAGGATCTTTGCCTTATTGCTAGAAATGGTTAAAGGTAAATAAAAAACATTCCTTATACCCACTTCTTAAAAGAAAATCACGGGAAAAAATGGGAAAATTGAGATAACATAAAAAGGAAACGTTTGGGTAAAGGTAACCATATTGATAAGCAACATGAAACTATATGCAGCATTAGCAAGTCCACTTGCAGTACCTTGTTACAGCCAACTATTCAGGACACGACTTTAAACTTGCAGGAGTAAAATTGTTGATGTGATAGAGAGGAATGAGAAGAAAGAGACTAATTATTACCAGGAATCTTTGGCACGCCAAGTCTTTCACAGAGCTCGTCACAGAAATGATTACAGTTTTTTGAAAGCAAATCGTAAGAGTGCCCAGGCCACTCTCTACTAAGTTCTCTGAGGATCTGATTAACCTTGAAGATAGAAAGTGATGTCCTCTCTAGTTTAATGCTTTCACGATACGTGTACATTGGATTCTTTGTAGAAGGACAGCTGAAAACTCCAGTGCCCTGTTCACAAAACCCAAACGACCATTCCTCATCCCCATAAACCTGTGAGCACGTGGAAAATAGTAAAAAAAAAATAGCACATCAATGCATTCAACAACATTTAGTATTGGACTTAAAATATAAGAAAAAGAAGAGAACCAAAATCATACAACCTAATGAAGAAACTGGTTGTATAACAATACAAAACTGAATTAAACCCCTGGTTTAATTCATTGAGTTTTTCCCTAAATCATAATGTACACTTTTTCTGTGTCACAGGGTCAGGAATTTAAAACAGCCGCCACCACATTTAAAGCAAGAAAAACATAATCACATTTAAAATATGTGGTCAGGAAGCCACATATACACTGTGAACTTAAATACCAAGAATCTCCCATTGTTCACCAAAATAATAAATCGGAAATCGGAAGTATGCAAGGCCATGAATTACTGGGATGATTCTGGCGTTGAAAATGATCCAAATCTCCATATGTTTCAAGAATATGATTCTTCAAATTCAACTCACCGACAGGCAACAGATGAATCCAAAGACAAATTCACAAGATCTAGAAATAAAAAGAATGAAAAATCCCCAATTATACAAATTCAGTACTTCTAATAGGCCTCGCAGAAAATAAAAACATAAACACGAAGTGATTAATCACACAGTAAAACCCCAGATCCACTCCATAAGTAACCGATCAACACAGTACGAAAAACACGTATAAAAACGTATGGATTATAAGAAGAAAGAAAACCTGGATAGCGCTGTGAAAAATGCCGCCGAGCCCAATCCCATCTTTGAAGATCTTGTTGATCTGCAAAATGGTGTTGTCCGTTTTATCGTTTCCGCTATTCGTCACGTCGTACACGTGGAGGATCACCTCCGTCATCCTCCTCCGTACAGCACACACTTCTGAACTATTTCAAAAACCCCCCCAAAAAAAAGAACACGCGCAAAACCCCAAATCTCGGTGTTTCTTACTCTCTCTCTCTACTGTAATTATAATTTGAAAATGATTGACTGTATTCTTGTTGGATTCAAAAGACGAAGAGAGATTTTGAGGAATTGGGGGAATATACACTTTGCGTTGAATTGGGGTGGATTTGGTAATATTGGAGAGTTGTGTGGGCTTTATGGAAATTAGAAAAGTACACTAATTAGAAATATATTTATATTTATTAGTATTTCTCAGTAGGATATCGAGTTTTTTTTTTTTCACAAATTAAATGTGTGATTTTTGAAGATAATATCACAAATAATTTTGTCATGTGTGAGCGGATTCTGTAATTACTAATTAGTACGGAGTACTTAGTAGGCCATTAAACATAATTTTTTCTGTCATTTAACATAAAAAATTGTAGAAAATGTGAGGGTACAAGTTGCAATTTCAGGCCACATACTATTAATTGAGAAATGGGGGTGGGTCGGCTGCTTTTTATCCACTCGCTCACAAGTCACAAGCATCTTGCTTGTATGCTTGAGTTTGACAAATTTATGAATTTAATTTATTGGATAATTTAATTTTACGATAATAAATTTTGAAAATAAATAATAATAATAATAATAATGTGACGAAGTATTAATAAGTTTAAAAAATAAAGATGAAAAAGGAGGTTAAGAAATGTACTACTACTATTTTAGTAATTTGTACATATTGTGTTTGTGTGGGGGATGTATCCCATTTCTTTTATTATATATGTAACAATATTATTATATTTATGAATTATGATTTGTGTTAGAATAGTTATAAGTTTATGATGCATTGTTGGTCTAGGTCAATTGTAGATATTTAAATACTTACACACACATGTTTCGGGTTCGAACCTTGAATCTTACGGTTCTCAAGTCGAATGCTCAACCAACTGAGCTAACAACTTTTGACAATACATTATAGTTTAACAAGTTTGATTTGTAGATTTTAAATTCGACAAAGATGAAATTACTTGCAAAATTTTCGTGATAGAAGTTGATTGACTACAAAGTCGTTGTAGACTTAGATTGCAAAGAAAGAAAACTAAAAATTAGTCAACAAGTATTGACATAATATGTAAGTATTATAAAGACAAATCTAAATATACACTTATTTAGATTAGTGTTTGTTATTTTTTCATATATTTACTTAATAATATGTTTTTTTATACATATAATTCATAAAATGATTTAAATATCTTTTTAGATGGCTGAATACTGAATTCTTTGGTAAAAGAGTTTTAAATACCAAATATGTAAGTCGGGGATTGAATATATTGTCCCGAGCTCGAAAATGTTGTTCGGAGACCGAAAATGTTGTATGAGGAACGAAAATAAGACATTGTCCATCAATTTATTAATTCAGTTTTTGAACAATATTTTCGATGTTCGAAGAATATTTCCAGTCCCGACTTACATATTCGGCCTCGGACAACATTTTGATCGGTCACCATAACTCTTTTACGCTGAAAAAGTATATAAAATATATTTTAATTTATGTGTATAATTTTTTTTATTAAATGAATGTTTAGAAAAGATGAAATGTATATTAACTTATTTTCACAGTATTAAATGGAGTATATAGTACTAGTACTTTTGAAGATAGTGAGAGTTACTTTAGTAAGGTGTACGTGGGCATGAGCAGAGGTGTGCACTTCGTCTCGAAATCTCGATCTCATCCCGAAAATTAGAGGGATGAGACGGGATCACTTTTGAAAATGGTAATCTTGTCTTGTTTTAAATTTTTCATAACGGAACAGGACGAGATCAGAATGATTCCGTTGTATCTCGTCCCGTCTCGATAATTTATTTAACAACAATATAATTTTTATTTTTTCAAATAAATTAATAAAATATTAAAATATTAATCATACTATCAATTAAATTTATTATTTAATTAGGTATATTTTTACAATTTCATAATATTTTAAATTAATTTTTTTTAATCTAATTTGTATTTAAAAATACTAACATTTTTATTTTAAAATATTAAATAAAGTCAAAATATTATTTAAATTGAATATAAAATAAGTCAAATATTATTTTACTTATTTAATAATTTATGTTTAAAATTAAAATTTAAAATCAATTCAATATATATATGAATGTGTATGTATATGTATGTATATTTGTCATAAAAAGATGGCGATTTTTATTTTATTTGAATTTTTATTATTTTATAAGTCTGGCAATATTATTATTTTATTAATTTTTATTTAATTAGTTATTTTTATTTTTTATTTAATATTTTGGGAAGTCGTGATCCCTTTCTAATCCGACACGAACTCAAATGGAATTGGGACGTGCGAGACGTATTTTTAAAATGCAAATCCCTTCTCGTCTCGTCCCCAAATTTTATATTTTTAAAATGCAAATCCCTTCTCGTCTCGTCCCCAAATTTTATTTCCGGAACGGAACGGGATTCTCCTAATCCCGTCTCAATCCCATCCCACGCCCACCCCTAGTCACGAGACGTGTTTCAATTCTTTGGCCAGGCGAGTCGATACCCAAAATTATACTGGAATCCAGCTGAAACTTGAACTCTCCGTTTTGAGTCGGGTTTTTTAAAAGATAATGACCGATTCGGGATCAAACCTGACGGCTGAGCTGGATTTTTGGGTTTCGGCAAATTTGAGTATATTTATGGGCTGTTGTAATAATGGGCCGAAGCTTTAAGCCCAATCCAATCATTGGACCAAGAATATGTTAACACGGGCTCTCCGTTTACTCGTGGGCTTTTGCCCCAATTGAACACGGCCAGTAATTACCAATTTGGCAACCCCGTAAGCTCGTTTTAGAATCAAAATTTTCTGCATACCGATGATTCCGAAGATCGATTTTAATCCCCCGATTCACGAAACACCTAATCTCAAAGTAAGTTTTTTATTTGAAAGTTCAAATCTTTCTAAGTTTTCTTCACGTTTTCTCCCCAATTTGATTTTTAGGGTTTTATTCCTATCTGATACTATTATTATTATTATTGGGGTTTTCCTTTGCTTCTTGTGTGTGTATATTTGTAACCTAAATAGAAAATGATTGTTCTTATGAATCGAATACCTAGATTTTCAACTAGGGTGCTAATTTAATTGCAAAAAAAATTAGTATGTTTAGTTGTGAATGTGATGGTTATTTCATCACATGGATTTGGCATGGAGTTGTGGCAGGTTAAATTTGTATTCGAAGTCGGACATCGTTTTATTATACTACGACACATTGACTAAAAGAGTGTGCTCGGAGGTCTCGAATAAAACATGCATCCATTTGTTTTCTCGTGTTTATTCTAGTATCTTCAGTTTAATGGCACGATCTTATACTAATAGAGTTTGCTTGTGCTTGCAGGTTGATAGCGAAACCATCAAACTTCCGTACACGGTTGAAGCAATATAATGGTAGTTTCTGCTGGGGATTTATCTTCTTTAGTGGATTCCCTAACATGTTAAAATCTGGTTTAATGCGAATTTTATGTTTACCATCCAGTCAAAATGAAGTGAAATAAGTAAATTGTTCGTTTATATGTTTTTCTTATGTATTGTCTTGAGAAATGTCATCTATCCAGAGTCGAGCATTTTGTCTTTGAATTAATCCTATGTGTGCTCGCCAGAGCTTTTTATAACACGGTGGAGTCACGCAGAAACATTTTTTGAGAAGGCTTATAACATCAAATTCTGTACAAGTCTATTTCTTTTTAAAACTGTGTATTCTAAGTTTCTAATCGGTAGGGTCTTACTTTGTGTTTCATTGCAACGACAGGACCTGAACAATTTTAACGATGAGAAGTCAGAGAGCAGATTGTACATTGGTAACCTTGATTTGAGGATAACAGAGTAAGTTATAGTACTATGCAGCCAAATTGTTATTTCTGTAGCCCATGTTTTCTGCATACTACGTACAGCTTATGATGGCTCTAAATATTTTCAGGGCGGCTCTGATTAAGATGTTTACTCCTTTTGGAAAGATTATTTCTGAAGATTTCTTGTGGCATACTCGTGGCCCTAAACGTGGAGAGCCACGTGGTTATGCTTTTGTCCAGTACAGTACTAAAGAGGTAAGTTATATTTTTGTGTTTTTTTTATTTATTTGCAGAGATAATTACAAAAGTTGTCTCTGATGATTATGTTTGATAACAAAAAATAACGTTAAATTGCAAAATATCTCTAAATTTTTACAAGCTCCCATTGATGTTTGTATTTACTAAATACCTAACACATAACAAATACTCTCGGGGTTTGACTAGCCCCTCCGATATATGTATAAATGTGAACCGTTTCTCAAAAAATTATATTGCCAATGAGGGTCGTATGAAATTTGAGTTTTTTTTTTGTATGCTACGTTTCAGTGTGTGTAAATAGGACCAAAGTTGCCCATGTGTCCACCAAATACTGATTCCCATTTTTAAAGTGAGCATGCAGGAAGCTATATGTGCGAAGGATAAGATGCATGGACGAATGGCGTGCGGCCGGCCTTTGGTTGTTCGTCTTGCCAGTGAGAAATACCCGGTCGAAGGATTACTCACCTCTTCCAAAAGCGTTGAAGGAAGCCTTTCTGGTAGTGGTGGTGGCGTTGGCCATGTTAGTCGGAGTGCTAAAATAGCTGCCATAAAGAACAAACTGCAGGCCATGGATGATGAAGAGAGCCATAAAAACTCTAAAAAGCCAAAATGCACAGATAAATCATCAGGATAGTCGAAGGAATCCTTCTACAACATAGTAGGGTTAGACGAAACCAAAACCGTGTTGTGTATTGTATTTGTAGTGAATCACTTGCAGTTTGTTATCTTGCGTCTTTTGTTCTTGGACAATATATTGACTATGTGGAAGTAAATTATTCTCTTTTCAAGTTTCTTTATTGTATCTAAGATAGAACAATGTCAAGGAAAAGCTCCTCCATAATTCTCTGGTTATATTTTGTTTAAATTACATTTTGGCCTCACTAGGGTTTTTCTGCAAATTAATATTTTTGGAAAGGCCAATTACAACTTTGAACCGCCACGGGCGACTCTACCGAATGATCTATTCACTTGTTGGGTCTTCTTTAAGGTTGAAATCGGCCAACAAAGGGGTCTTCCTTTAATGTTGAAATCGGCCCACAAGTGAAGTCGTACAACTTCTCTAGAATTTTTGTGCTGTTAGATGATGCTATAAAGCCTTAGAGGATAACCCGAGGTCTTGGGTTGAAGATGTTGAAATCGGCCCACAACTGAGGGGGAGTATTGAAAAATATATTCGACCCATTAATATAAATGTGAAATTATTCAACTTTACCAATTCGAGCTTTTAGATGAAGCGGCTTCTAACACTTTCTCAGTTAACTTTTCACAAATATCGTCACTCACATTGAATTCTCATCTTCTCTCACAACCTTTTAAGAAAATTTCTAATCAGAAAAGTTGAAAACAGTAGCAGCAAAGGTAAAATTCCAATGGCAATCCTCGTGCAAGTTATGTCTTCGTGTTTGTTCTTCTATCTAGAGCTGCATATTCAGGACGAACCAGACGAACCAGCCGGTTCTGGGCTATTCGGTTCAGGGTTATACGGTTCAAGTTCGAGGTTTTGATGAACCGAACCCGGACCGGTGAAAACAGGTTCAAGGTTCAAGTTCGAGGTTTTGATGAACCGAACCCGGACCGGTGAAAACAGGTTCAAGGTTCAAGGTTCAGGTTCAACCCGATTCAGGTTCAGGTTCTGAACCGACCGGTTCAGGCCCGAACCGAAAAACCGAGGTTTTGAAAAGAAAAAAAATTAGGAAAAAAATTAGTTTTAAAAAAGATTTTTAAGAATTAACTTTTTTAAAAGGTTTTTTTTAAATATAAAAAACAAATTGTAATTAACTTATTTTTAGAATTAATATGAAAAAAAATGAAAGTTCAATAAAAATTGGATTTAGTTTAATTTTAATATCGAAAAAATAAAAAAAAAAATTAATTTTCGATACCAAATTAAAGTGCATACCTATCTTCGTTGAGGAATCAAAATTCACGTAGTTCTTAAAATGAAAGTTAAATAAAAATTGGACTTGAGTTTAATTTTAATATCGAAAAATAAAATAATTTTTTTAATTTTTGATACCAAAACAAAGCGCCTATGTATCCTCGTTGAGGAATCAAAGTCCACGTAGTTCTTACTTACCTCACTTACCTAATCAGAGATGGGCAATGTGTGATCATTTGTCGGGCGATGTGTCATCTTCTTGGAATGCTTCGTTTGGATCAAAATTTTCAAATTTAATAAATCTAGACCGTTGAATCAAATAGCGGCTAATTTTTTCAATTTTCAAATTTAAATTTATATTAAAATTAAATGAAACTTGATTATATAAAAATGTCTATTCAAATTTAAATTTATATTAAAATTAAATGAAACTTGATTATATAAAAATCTTTATTCAAATTTAAATTTATATTAAAATTAAATGAAACTTGATTTAAAAAAAATTGTAAATAAGTTTAAAATTTAATTAGTGTAAATATATAAAACTAAAAAATAAAATAGAAATATATTATCCTGATTGACCCGTCCGGTTCAAGTTCGGAACTGGACCGGATCAACCTAAAACTTGACCCAGGCCGGTTAAAACTGGTCCAAGGTTCAGGTTCAGGGTTATCCAGTTTTGGTTCGATCCTGAACCGGACCGAATGTGCAGTTCTACTTTTATCTACTCGATATTTCATCGTATGTTTTCGAGGTCTCGATCGATCGTAGCACGAATTAGAAATATATGGCATATTATTTTTTTTCTAGGTTAATTGCAAAATTTTAATTACTCGCACACACATGTTTCAAGTTCGAACTTTGAACCTTATAATTCTCAATTCAATTGTTTAACCAACTGAGCTAAGAACTTTACCAATAGAACGTAGTGTTGTGTAATACCTGATCAATAAAGGAATAAAATTTTCATTTAACATCAATTAAAATTTTTATTAGAGCTTTTTAACTTTATCAATTAAAATTTTTATTAGAGCTTTTTGTACATTTGGGTGGATTTAGGGGAGGTCCAGTGTTAAAATACACCGCAGTTCACTTTATAACCATTCGATTAATAGGTTAGATGGTTAATTCCAGTGCATTTTGATCGCCCCTAAATCCAATTTGGGTGTACATTTTGTCTTCATACGCCCGATAACCTGCAAACATTAACTCACACAACCAAAAAGAACATGTAAAAACTTCACCTCCCTCGTTCTCACCATATCTTCAATCTTTCTATCATACACATAAGTGATTATAAATTGTATATCAAAATTTAAATTAAATATAAAAATTATTTATTTTAAAAATAAATAATTATCATTGAACAATAAAAAAATTATCATTCTTAATTAAAATCTTCATTGAATAAAAATATAAATCATCTCGACAGTACAAATCACACACAACAAGGTGAATCCTCTTTTCTCTATCTTCTTTGTTATAAATATAAATCACAAACACCAACTCATACCATTAATCTTCAGCCCTCTCCTTCCCATTGCCGAGCCAAGATCCTGAACCCACAAACCTCTCGGCCTCCAACCTTCAATCTCTCCTCGACTCAGTCAAACTCCTCAATAACGCCGTCGTGCTTCGATAGATAAGAAGAGTACGTCTTAAATTATATATAAAAAATTAATGCAATTCATAATAGAATTAATGAATGAAATTTATGAAATTATAATAAAAAAGCACATGATTCGTTAAATTATACTACCTCCAATTTATGTTTTTAATATTTAAGGCTCCTTAATTGTTATTATTAAAAAAATGCTTATTTTTTTATTCTTATATTATAAGGTTCTATATTTTTCATATTCTTTCGTACAAGGGTGTTTATTATATATGTCGTTTTAGTTTTTTTTTTCTTTTAACTTTTTATTTGAGGTTTCTCATTTGTTTTCTCATAAATACCCTATTAAATATTATTAATTAATTATTTTTATTTGAAGATTTTTGATGAATGAATAAGAAAAAACCTTTATAAATTAATACTTGACCGACAATTTACTAGTATATTTTAATGATTTTTTTATTCATTTTTATTAAGAAGTTAAAAAAATATCACTTTACTTTTTAACTTTTTTTTTTATCAAAAATTAAATATTAGGTTAAAAATTAAAATAGTTTGAGGAAAATTTAAAATATAAGTGAAAAAAAGTAAAGTAAAAAATTTAAGAGTTAATCAGACCTACTAACTATTTTAATTTCAAACACTCAGAAAAAAAATCTATCAAAGTAATAAATTACTTTCTTTTTTAAATATAATAAATTATTTGAAATTTACGTGCATTTTGTTATAATTTAATAAACTACGTTCAATTTTAATAATTTATTATTTTAGTCCTACTTTATGATTCTGGCTCCTTCCAAGAAGGCACCACTCCACGATAGCACTCGACACCCTACGTGCAGTGGCGGATCCAATAAATGCTAGGGGTTTAAGCCCCCCTTAAAAAAAATCCTTTATAATTTTTACAATTTTTTTATAAAAAATGTATTTTTCTTATGCTTAGCTCCCCTAAAATATGTGCATATATATATAAATATTATATATAAAAAAATCCCAGCCCTCCTAATCGATTTTTCTGGCTCCGCCCCAGCTGCCTACGTGGTGGGCTTGTTCTCATACTCTGTATGGGCCTATTATGGGATCCTAGTCCTCATGGACAACAACTTCTTAGGTATCACCTTCCAGATAGGATACATAGTTATTTTCTTTCGTTATTCCGATATTCATACAAGAGTAAGTGTTGTTATTTAATAACAATTAATAAATATACATTTAAATCTAATTATTAACGATATTTAATTTTTAAAATGTTTAGCTTCGCGTTGTGTATATGATGAGTATTGTCGCTGCTACGTGCATTGCCATATTCGCCGTTACACACTCCATTTAGGACTCTTTTAGAGACGTGATTGTGGGATGGATTGCCACACCGTTGAGCACATGCAGCCACTTGATCTGCGTGACAGAGTGTCTCGGGTGTCGTGGGCTGGCTATCTATGGTGGAGTAGCTCACAACTTGCTCGTTACAATACGTTATTCTCATTAAATTATTATATATTTTTTTTAATTTTTTTCAATTTATTAATAATATGAGTATACTATGTAGTATTATTTTTTATTTTATTTTAACTTAAGTATCCCAATATATTGAGGTTCTTCTTAGAAGTTGTGCAGATTACAATATATATACGTTATTATCCGTGTTCGTCGTGGCGAGGGAGATATTATTACGCCGCCGGGCTCGGAGACCACAGAGCCGACTCCATCGGAGACTTTCGAGCCAAAGACCAATGAGCCTACTGCCTAGTCCATGACGAGCCCCTATCCAGAAGAAGGATTTCATCCCATCGATTTTAGCTTTGTATTTCTTAGTTTCATGTTTGTGTAAATGTTGATAAAGTAAGTATTTTGAGTTTGAATACTTATACAATATTATATTTAAATCTCAAAATATATTATATTACGAGAAAATAATATTTCAAATTATCATTTCAAAATTTGTTACTTTGTTACTCACGTTGAATTTACGTGCATTTTATTGTAATTTAATAAAAAAAATTCAATTTACGTGCATTTTATTATAATTTTATAAATTTTATTCATTAATTTATGAATCAATGAATTTTATTATTCAAATTTAATAAATCTACAATTTAGTATAATTTAATTAATCATGTAAATTTTATTATAACTTAATAAATTACGTGCAATTTACAATATTTTAATTAATCACGTGCAATTTAATTTAATAATTTTTTAACAATTTTTTTTATGAAAAAGTTTTAAAAAATACTATTACTTTTTAACATTTTTATTAAAAAATTAAAATATATTCCTTCCCTTCTCGGTTCTTCGATCTATGAAATGAAATAGGAACTGCACTTTCCATATGTAAGTTCTTCAATCGTCATCTTTTTAGACTGCAAGTTGAACTTTGTGGTGGAGACTGATCTTGAATAAAAAAGCAAGTCAAACTCTACTTCGATCTATGAAAGGAAATGCACTAAGTTCTTAGACTGCAAGTTGAACTTTGTGGTGGAAACTGATCTTGAATAAATAAAAAAGTAAAACAAATGAATTTTTTAAATTCACAGACTTTTTAAAATTTTTAAAAATTTAATAAAATCTCAATTGAATACACCCTTTTATATAATTTTATTTATTAATTCACTTTTACGTAACAATTTTATTTTAAATTACCATAAAGTTGATTTACTTATTTTACTTTATTCACCTAATACTTTTTTATTTATTTATTCACCTAATACTTTTTTTTTTTTATTTATTCACCTAAAATTACTCTGCTGTCAGAGTTTAGATGATTCAAAAAACTCCATCTCCATGGAACTAATTAATTACAGTAGTAATTAATTTGTGTGCATCCGTAGTAGATTTTTCGGGAGCTCTGATAAAATACCTTTTCATAACTTCATATTAATCATAAACAGTTTGATCCAACATTATTTATTTGAAAATAATTCAACAAATAACTCAAATATCAATAAAAAAATAATAATTAATAACTGACATATTTATTTCCTCAGTGATCTTAAAAGTACAAAGAGACAAGGTACATGTTTCTACTACAACCTTTGCTTAGCAACACTCACAACATGCAACAAAACATATGCAAACAATCAGAGTTCAATATACACTTCAAACTTGACAAAATGAAATACTCACAAGCAACAACCAAAACACAAAAACTCAAGTTGTTTAGATAAAACTACAAACACTACAACTGCATAACCTTAGTTGGTTTAACACAAGCTGTCACCTTCAACGACTGGCATTTCCACATTGACGTTGACGTCCTCTCATCTGGAATCAAATTATTAGAAGAAAACAAGTCTCCATTAATTCCGACATTATTACCTTCCTCTTTGAGACCAGTTTGATCCCTGATACTACAAACGCTCAACGGCAGCTTTTTCTGCTTAATTCTTCCCCTCTTTCTACCCAAACTTTCCACAGCCTCACTATCTCCAAACTTTGTCTGTCCGTTTTTACCGGAATGCCCTCCTTCCCCATTATTCAACCTCAGTTGGATGCATTCACGAGGATTCGATGTATTTAAGCCTACCATAATCGTATCTATCTTCTTTACAGGACCTTCAGTGCCTACATTCCCTACAACACCATTAGGTCCATGACTATTGTTTGTAATCTCACCGCAGCTATTAATCCTCCCAGAAAAACCCGAGCCTTTCGCCCTCTTATGCTTGTGATTCTTGGTATCTGAGTTCTTCAGAATTCTTGGAGAACTGTTTATGGCCCGGTGCAAATTCCGGGCCAAGTCTTCATCTGCTCTACTATTAGCAGCACTACCTTTGTTTTTGTTCTTATTGTACAATTCTTCAACATTTTCTTGCTTCTTCATCTTGTTTGTTTTTAGACACTTTCCACTTTTAGCTGCCTCCTCTGAAAGGGTGGCAACGAGATCCAAGGCATTCCTGGCAACGGAAAATGCCTTAGCGGCTTTTAAGGCCTTTTCTTCAGCTTTAGCCCTTGCGACGGCAGCAACTTTAGCAGCTTCTATAGCAGTAATTCTAGAAGATTCAACAATATCCTCATTCGAAAGATTGGAATTACTCAGCTGAGCTATGAATGGATTTCTACAGATAGGGTTATCGTCTTTTGACGGGGAAGGGGAATTAGCATCAAAATTCTGTCTCTTCAATCCAGCCAGAAGGCGCTTTCGAGGTGGCAAAAGGGCATCAGAGTTTAAGTTACTATTGACATTACATGTGTTATCCTCCATATCCAAATGAAATGACTGGCAAACTTTGACTCTACAATAAAGAAAGGGATATTAAACCTTTGGCACACAATTTCTGCTAAAACAATTATAAAAAACAGAAAACATCATACAAATTCCAATATGAGGGGAATAATCTTGGGATAAAGGGCGAAATATGAAAATTTTATAATCCAGCCATTTTTTTCATCATTCAGTGATGTTGAAAGAAAATTATTGCATAAAGATAAAGTCATAATTATCCATGCCTAATCAGTGAGGATTAAGGAGTATTTTAGTCAGAAATCAAGGGTTTAAGTATAATCAAGAAAGAGAACTGAATATTTTTCAAGAAAATTCTCTTTTCACGGGTTTGAGAAGGATAATCTTGCCGGAGTGGAGCAGTTTACTAAATAACAACCATCCCAAATAACATATTACATTAATTCAAATTCATTTCCAAACCCATCAGATCAAAGTGAATTCAATCGAGGCCTCAAAACAGAGAGTAGGATACAAGGAATTTTTTTTTAAAACTAATTTAGGGGTAGAGATATCCCGATTTCTCATTAAAACTCGTGGATGGCACATCATAAAAAGGATTTTAAAACTAGACCATTGATCTACAGATGAATTGCAATCTATTAGAATCTTACCCAATATGATCGAGCTAGTTTCTACAACATTAAAAAGGGTGCAAGCAACATTTGATTTGTAATTGAAATCATAAAAGTTCTGTAACAAGAATTTTTGGATAGATAACACAGCCTAGGAGAGGAGGAAATTATGTTACTGTAGGCCAAAAAGAAACCCCTAGGGTTTCTTCCGAGTCCACAGATCTGCATACAAATCTAGCACCAATCGTATAGTGGGAAAGTGGGTTCGCCTACATCATGAAGAGGATGATGATAACACAAAGGCAAACAACAAACACTTAGCTCGTCTAAACAAATCAACGATTAGAAGTTGCAAAATAAAAATAAAAAATAGAAGACTACGATTGGAATTTAATTACCTCAAAAAAGCTCAAAAATTTCCACAAAATGAATACAATTACAGATCATTCATGATCCATCCATCCTCCTCCTACTCCGACGCTTTCAAACTCTCGCAAGAATCTAACGAACACTTCGAATCCCAGAATTCACGTCACTTAATCCCCTCTCCGATTTTCCATTCGTTACCATCGAAAAAACTGACGCCGGAAAAATGCAGCAGCGTGCGGTGATCGGATGAGTTACGGGCCGGCGGATCAGCAGCAATCATGCAATTGGAGAAAAACGCATCCTGAACTGGTGATGATTTCTAGGGTTAGAATTACGGCTTTGTTCAATTAGATGAATGAAGTTTTCGATCTTATATTTTGATTCAATTTTACTTTTTTCTTTTTGTTGGTGCGAGAATGGGAAATGGAGAGGGGAGTGCATAATACAATTAGTATTACTGTCTATTTGTGGTTGTCAGCGTGACGAATTTACCCTCGTGGATTTGTTGATTTAGGAAACTGCCCTTTTAACATCTACTGCATCATTTTAAAAGGTCCCCAATGATAATGAATGTAAGGAAATAAATTATCACAACTTTATTGTACAATACAATGTGTACCATATGTTTAATCAGAAAAGAACACTCTTCAACTCCATGGAAACTGGTTCATTTCTTTTCAACCCCGATATATCATTTGAATGTTTATTCAAAATAATGAATATATAGGGTCAAATTTAAGAAGGGTGTCTGATTGTTTTACTTTTATTACAAAAATCGTCCAAATTGGTTATATACAATAGACGAATATTGATACACATAAGCGAGCAACAAACCTAAGTCCACTATTATTGGGAATGGTTGACGGACCTGAGATAAAAATGCAAATTTGCAAACACAATAGATATAGTTTGCATTTATAGTATACATTGTACAACCCAACACATGCATAAACGTAGCTATATCCAAAAATCTCTAAAGACAGCATTGAAGCCTCACCGTGGGAATTTGTGCACTTTGACATCAGTAAGATTTGGCGAAAATCGCAACTTCAACAGCTGGATTGCCAGTCATCAAGCATCTCTTTGTACCCTGAGGCTGTTCAAATGGAAAACATCTAATGGTAGCTCCTGTTTCTTCTTTCACCTTCAGTTCCTCTTTGTCGCTGTACAAAAATAAACTACAACGTCAGGAAACAAACACAGCTACAAATAATAATACACCCTTGGATCGAGGGGTTTAAAATACAAAAGGACTTGAAAAACCCATGGATTTCATTATTTTTCAAGAACCGTGTGAAATGTGTGTTTGGTGGTGTCATGTGGATTTATGAAAATTCAAATCCATTGCAAAAAAAAAAAAAATGCAATTGTGATTTAGTAAATAATAAAATAAGTTTTAGCATGCGTGCAGTGTGTTATTTTGTGTGCGAAGTACTTTAGTGTGTGTTTGATTGAAAGAGAAACTGAGAAAGTGTGATTGAAGACCCAATTACCAGCAAACATCCAAAAGGAGACTTTAGATATTGCATACACCCCTATTTGTGGTATAAAGTACTAACAAATATAAAGTGTTGTTTGTGATTTTGGAAGATAGCGTGTAGATGTTTTTGTAATGACCAAAACAAGAATACTATTCCTCCTTTACTAGGAGTATAACCTTATTTATGCGAGAGCACGGAAACTAATTTCAGAAGTATGATAAGTAAGTACCTTGCTGACCAAGGACCTCTTGCCCATTTGCCTTGTGCTATTGCCTCTTTAAGCTCACTATACGAGCTCACGTCAACAATGTTACTGAAAATATCATAACCTAGAGTCAATAATTAATATTGTTCACATATAAGGGATGAGTATCATTTACTGGTTATTAATATAAAATAAGTAGTTGAGTAAATTTACGAGTAATACCAGTATGACGTCCATCTTGCGCACACACACACATACAAGAACAACAATTCTATAAAAAGAAAAAATATTTTCCTGGGAAACCTAACTTACATATCTATATAATATATATTGTATATCTAAATTATATAGATACACTAATTACAAACAACATTAAATCTCATTTAAATTTGAATTAATTGACAGTCCATTATGTTTATTAATATTAAAAGCACACATATGTTGATATTAACCGGGCATCGCATGGGGCATATAACTATATAAGCTATTTTTGCTTTAAAAAAACTCATAAAGGGCATGGTAGTTCAGCAGAATACACAGTTGTATTTTCAAGTATGATTTTTTTTTTTTTTGTGGAACTTACCTATCCCGAAATGATGTCGCCTTTTCAAGAAGAGAGGACTGGACCTCAATTAATTTGCTTTTTACATAAGCCGCCAAAGTTGAAGATTCCATTGATATACCAAAATCTTTCCCTTGTTTCCCAGGAACATCTCTTCTTGAGACAACCACACTCCCGCTTGAAACGTCTCGAGGCCCAATTTCAATCCTCAGTGGCACACCCTAGATGAGATACAGTCCACTTAATATGGTCAATTGAAAAAATGTAATATCAAGAAACATCAAAGCAGCTGACATCCATGATTGTATTCAAGTTTATAATACACCCAAGTGAGTTAATATGATTCCTTTTTACTCACAATTACATCTAGACCTATCTAATGTAGTTAAGTCAAGAATAAGGGGGGTTTCTCAAATATTAAAAATAAGACACGCACTGATACACACAGACACACACACACATTGGGGGTTGCAAGAATTTTCAAATTACAAGAACACACCTTCATTTCCCAAAAGTTATATTTCCAACCGGGTGTTCTCTGCTCAGAGTCGTCAATTTTAACCTTGATTTCAGCAGCTTGAAGAGTATCTTTCACAGATGAGGCAGCCTCTAAGACTCTTGCCCTTTCTTCTACATTCTTCCATATTGGAACTACTATGACCTGAAAAACCTCATTGTTTAGAAATCAACACTCCTATAGGCCTGTGCGGTCGGTGCGGAAATAGCTTCTATAACCCATATACAGAAAGAAAGAGAAATTTCAGCAATTTACACGACTACACGAGTCATAATAATTATCTTTGAATGTGGTAGTTAATAGAAAGTGTTTTCTTATAGAATAATACAGTAAGCTTCTCCCTCAAATTAATCACACGTCAAATGATTTTTTAATGGAAGTCCAAGTATATCACTTGCACATAGTACACCCATTGTTTAGTTTAAAGATATAGCACTTTGTAGCATAAAAATGCTTGCAAGTTTTGGACAACGGATTTCAAGAAGAGTAAAGCAATAACAAGCATAAACAATGAATCACCAACTTAAACTATGACAACAGTAACATTCGATTACAGTGGCATGAGTAACCAGCAAATGCCTTCAAATTACCTGTATAGGGGCAAGATTTGGGGGAAGCATCAAGCCAGTGTCATCACCGTGTGTCATAATGATACCACCAACAAACCTGGTACTAACTGCCCAAGATGTCTGCCACACATGTTGCCTTTGTCCGTTTTCATCAGTGAACTGCATTACACACTCGGTTAATCAAAGTATAAAACTTTCAACGTTGCATTTGTACAAAGACTAGGAGAAGAGATGGTGGATTGTAGAGACTACGATGTATCATAAAAGAACTCAACATGAAACGGGGTGAACTTAGGCCTTCTTTTAATAGAAATAAAAATAAGAACAAATTACACTAATAAAACACTTTTCCATATAAGTGAATAGTGATTAGTGAGTCGCCTCTTAAATAAAGAAACAATCCCTGAATTCTGGAAAACTAAATACAAGCTCGGCAATATACACAATATCTCGGGTGGAGAAAAAAAAATCAAGCCAGGTACTTATCTCGGGCGGAGAAATTGAAACGATATAATAAAGTAAAAGATCCAAGGAAGGGGGGAAATGGCACAAAAACAAAATCTTGAGGAGGTGTTTAAGTGATTTTCACCAACCTGTGTTCCAAAGGCACGAGAAAAGTTCTGCCCAAGGTTGTGGCTTGTCCCAGCCTGCAAAGCCTTTCGATCACCCATCATAGCTTCAATTGTATATGTCTTCGAAGCACCTGCGAATGTCTCCACCTTCGATTTACGACCTGCAATAACAGGTATTGCAGCTTGCTCAAAAGCGAACTTCGTGTACATGTCAATCATCAGTAATGCCTGCAGGTCCACAGATTTGTCAAAATGAAATATAACCCCATAAGAAAAATACAAACAACGAGAAAGCCAACCTCCTTTTCTGCCTCCTCTGGAGTAGCATGAGCTGTATGCCCTTCCTGCCATAGAAATTCAAGAGTCCTCACGAATGGTTTGGTACGCATCTCCCATCTCGTGACATTTGCCCACTGTGAAAAATAAAACAGTCAAAAAATTGTACAAAATATCTCTTCAGGTTTTGAACGAAGCATAATGACGTGGTAAACAGGTAAAGAGATACCTGGTTGATCATAAGTGGAAGATCACGATGGCTATGAATCCACTGAGTGAACATGTGGTTCACAATCGTTTCACTTGTAGGTCGAACCTGCCAGAACCTCAACAAGTGCAATAATCAAAAAGTAAACTCAGGTTGTATAATTAGACTAATCTAGATCGAAGACACAAGGTTGCATCTAAATTGTGACAAACATATTTACCACGAGCTTTTCTTCAAGCTCCTTTCCTCCTCCGACTGTCACGAGAGCTAACTCTGGACTAAAACCCTCAATGTGACTAGCTTCTTTCTCGATGAACGAGTAAGGTATGAACTGCAGTTATAATCATTTGTTATTCCAACCATACACAAAGTCGCAGAGGCAAAAGCCATTGAACATATAATCGATTTTCATATTTCAAATGACCTTCCATCACCGTATGCATTACAAAATACCTATAAATGATTACTGGATTCAGTTTCACCCCATCACCACTGAAACCATATTCGCAAAACGTTCAACAGATATAAAAGTCACACGCACAATACGTCAATACAAATACACTAATGGGTGCAACTCGCCTGAGGAAAATACATATTACTATGACCAGACTCCTTAAACTTCACGTTCAAATACCCCTGCACCGATCCAACAGTCTAATTAGCAACAACAGCAAAAACACTTCAAAAAAAATGAGGAAACGCGAAGCAGCAGTAGCAATAGACCTGGATTGCTTCCCAAATCGCGTAGCCGTAGGGACGAATAACCATAGTACCTCGAACAGGGCCATAATCAGCTAGCTCCGCGTTCGCAATGATGTCTAAGTACCACGCGTTGAAGTCCTTCGAGCGAGGAGTGATGACTCGATCCTTTTCTGGATGAATTTTGGGCTTCGCCAAACTGCGTCCGACTTCAGGAGGCGGAGTCGCGATTTCCTTATCGACTGCGCTGCTTTGCGAGGAGAAATCGGAGGCGGAGAGGCAGCGGAGAGGTAGGCGTATGTGGCGGCAGAAGTGGCGGCTCGGAATGGAAGCGGCGGAAGAGAGTGAGGTGAGGGTGGGCAGCCTGATAGCCCCCATTTTGGTGGTGGCGGTGGCGCAGTCAATTGGAGATGAGGTCTTTTTTTTCGTATTTGCTTAAACTTTTGAAAATTGTTGTTTTTGAAAAAATAAAAAGTAAAAAAATATACTGTCTGCTCTCGTCTGTTCTCTTCTCAGAATAAAAATATATTTTAAAGTAAAAAAATAAAATAATTTGAAATAAAATTTAAAAAATAATTAATAAAGTAAAATAAAATTATATTTTAAAATTGAAAATTTTAAAATAATTATTTCATTTTAATTTGAAAAATATAAAATACTCGATCAAAAATGAAAATAAAATTACATCTTAAATAAAAAAGTAAGAACATGTAGTTTTATGATGGAGTAACAAAAATTTGGATGTTAAATAAATTTATTCATTCAAATTTTAATATTTTTTTTCTTTAAAAAACGTGTTCACTCCATTTCAATTTAATATACATATTTTTTTATCAATCGATTTTTTAAGAAAAAATGTTTTGACATTTTGACAAAAAGTAAAATAAAATTAAACATATTGTATTTTCTTCGTCCACCAATTATGCTCATTTTTTGGCACAATGTTTAAAGAAAATGAATTTTATTTGTATAGTGGCATGTGATTGTAATTAAATGAAATTTATATGGTTCTAATTATTTAATAATATTTTATAATAAACTTAAAATTTTGAGATTTTTAGATAGTACTCCTTGGGTCCCAAGCTTATAAACGCATTTTTTTTGTAAAATACAAAAAAAAATGTCTATATTTTGTGACAAATGAAGCTATATACTAAAAAATGTACTAACTTTTTAGAGTGAAATTTAGGGAATATTTGTGAATGCAATTAAAAAAATAAGTTAAAAAGCATAGTCCATAAAGAAATTGTAAATTGTGTCATTATTAAGTTTAGTTATTTCTTAAAATAGAAGTATCATTCCCCCTCAGTTTGACAGTTTCCTTTGTAATTTATAAGGGGAAGCTTGCAAATACTGGGACTGAGGGATTATAATAACACAATGCACAACTCGTTTATAAAACCAATAAGAACTGTTTTCAATCAACATTCATACAAAGTTGATAGTCAAAATGCTAAAATCAGTAGTAGTCTAGTAGATCAGCTTCTTACATAGTACTAATTCCCAAGGTGATTAATCATGAGATAACCCTTTGGGCTTTGGCATCGGATTGTTATCACAAATGCACTAATATACTACAACACCACCAGTTTAGGTGTTTCTAGGACTCTATCACCATTAGTTCAGACAGCTTGTCATCGTCCCAGCTCATATACGGGGCCCGCGGTGACTGAGGCGAACGGCAGGCAGGTGAATGACACTGAAGAACTTCTCGATCTTCTATCAGCATCATCTCTTCCATTTCCAAATGCTTGTTATTAGAACTCTCAAGCTGCGGCTGAAAAAACAGACAATTCAACCCTTGTCTCACGACACGAGATATATTTTTCTGAGCTCATAAATTTTGATAAAAGCTTTAGAAGTACAGGTATGTGAACAAAAAATGGTCACATATTGCCAAAGCAGAATTTAGAAAGGCTCAATTTTTCCACAACTCATAGTTACATGACCAAATCGTAATTTCCTCCCCTAGTTAACAAAAGGGCAGAATATAAGCTACCTTCTTTGAGGTTAAAAGAATCGCCGTCGTACCCGATTTCTGCATAGGCATATCTGATACATAAAACACCGCAAACTAATTACTAAGCAGAAACCTTAATTTATAAAAATAAAACCACAATTATTCTTTATCCAGCAAATAAGAGTGTTGTATTACTACCATTATGTAGTCCCACCGACTTCAAGAAATAGCCCATGTCCACAGCCTTTGCCTGAGCCTTGATGCACTCCTGGTGATTGTGCAGGAATCCCTCTTCCTTCAACTTCCTGTCCGTGCTAACACCCTGTTTGGCAGGCGGCTTAACCTTATTCGTAACATCCGTGAGTGCTTTTCTACCGCCGACTTTTCCCTTCTCGACTGCCTTTGGAAATTTAGCTTTCACAGCAACGGGGTCATTCTCAATAGAAATGCCGCCTTTTTTCACGGGGTTAGGAAGTACAGAAGAAGGCTTTCTTGAGTTAGATATGTCATTCAGTGCTTTCCTTCCGGCAAGACGTGTCTTCTTGTCTGTTTTGGTTAGGTCTGTTTTTTGCATGGGAGTCGCGCCTGCTCAGAAAATCAATGCGTGCTTAATATAAAAAAACTGTGCGGATAATAAAATTACTTTTTAAAATAAATAAATTACCGCTGTACAGGATATCAAGGTTCTGATCTTGAATCGAGCGAATAGATGTTGCCATGAGTACTTGTTTTCTGGTATAATAAAATCACCGAAACTCAGATCAAGTATTAGACGCTGGGAAAAAACTCAGTAATCAAAACACGAATTACATACTAGTATCTATCACATTTCATCAAAAATTCTCGTGATTTTCGGCTAATATCAAGACCGCATCCACAAGTGAGAATAAGAATTACTTAATCTCTAACAAAAAAGGGCTGCACTTAATTCATCCGATCAACGAAATCGAACTTAAACCCGGAATTTTGCTTGCATCCGAAATCGAACAAGGGATTACGGATTCTTCATTTTCTATCAAATTCAAAATCCTTATTCAAAAATCTATTACACCCCGATTTTTCAATCAAAACGAAAAACACATTGAAGTTGCAGAAATAAAATGACAGAGCAAAATAAAACAAGGTTTAAGAGAGATTTTACCGATGAATAAATTTTCAGAAATTACTTGCGTTTCGAGCTTTTGGGTGCGCGCAGATTTTTCAATCAAACGAAAAGATTTCTTCAATATATCTACGGCTATGGAAACTTAGGGCTCTGTAATTTGGGGGTTTTTTCTTCGTTTATCGGTTTATGCGTGTATATATAGTGTATAGGTGGTAAGTGGCAACGGTCAAATTTCAACCTTTTGAAAGGAAACAAACCGGCTTTTTATTTGGGCCTCGTTTCAGGACTGTGAGCAATGGGCTTGGGCCAAAAAAGTTACTAGTAAATACACTTGCATTTTAATACATAAAATAAATAAATAAAATTAATTTTACAAGCAAGTTAAATCATAGTAGTAAATGAATTGGTCAGTGTTCTAAAAATCGGGTCTAGCGGCGCCTAGGCGGGGTATACCGCCTAGATTTTCTATTTCTAGGCGGCTAGGCGGGCCCAGGCAGGTTTAGGCAAGCTAGACGGGGTTTAATCGGGTCTAGACGGTCTAGGCGGGGATTAATCGAGTCTAGACGATTTTGTATAAAAAAAATTAATATAATATATTTTTCGTCTCGTTGCGAATTTAACGTTTTTATTGATTACAAAAGTTTAAAAATGATATTTTTTGTGTTAAAAATATTTTTAAAAAATGATATTTAATTTGATTTGTGAAATATGATAATTTTTTTATAATATTTTAGCTTTTTTAAACCTATAAACAAATATGATATAACTAATTATTATAATTAAAGTTAAAAACTTGTTATTTTTTCGAAAAAAATATATAAAATTTATTTTTAAAATATAATATTAATTAAATAAATATAAAAATGTAAAATGATTAATCCCCGCTTAGTTTTCGATTAATCCCTCTAAGCCCTAGACTCCTAGTCACCGTCCGCCTAGCGCCAAGCGCCTTTTAAAACCTTGGAATTGGTTAAGAAACACAAATATGTTTCAAAAATTAACTGTGTTTCTATATTGTTTTCAATACATAGATATTGTAGTCCATTATTGAGGATTATATTAAGGAAATACCAAATCAAAATTTTATCTAATAAGAAAATATCTAATGATTAAAAATAAGAATAATTTTAAATTTTGGTTATGATTGTTTGACCATTATAAAGTCGTTTTATTTTGCCAAATTGAAAAAATGGCTGAAGACTAATGTTAAGATAATGCAAAAATGGTCGGGATGACTTGTGTGTGCTTTGGCGTGGGGAGAGATCGGAAACACACTCTCATCTTTTTTTTTAGTGCCCCTTCTCACGGAATTGTTTGCGGAGACTAAAGGTGGATGTGAGATTTCTATGGCCACGTGGTAGTTGGCAAAGTGTTTTATTACCGGCTTCTAATCAATGGCGTTGGAAGCACTTGATATCTTGCGCATATCATGGACTTCTCTCGTTGCTCTCTAGTCTATTTTATTTGACTCGAGAGGAACACGAGGATTCATGAGCCTCGTTCGGTGTCGCCTGGAGTGGTGGAGGGTATGACTTATATTCTATTTTACGACTTCCAAATTTTCTTCAGGCATATGCGCTGAAGAGGGTATGACATATAGCCTAGTGATTGTGTTTGTATTTTTTAGTGTTATATGTACGTTTAGTTGGTTGATTGGTTGGTTGGAGAGCTAGTATGTTAGCTCGGTGATGCGTTGAGTTTCATTCTCTATGTGTTGTAGTGTATTATACACTTTTTTCTTTCTATAATTTTTGACCTTTACAAAAAAAATGCAAAATATTAAAGATTCAAATGCGGATTCATGATCATGCATTTTCTTTAATTCGATTGATAATTTGCAAAGAATGTTTATTAGTAAAAGACGATGAAATACTTACATTGTATACACGGGATAACGGACTAAAGTCCAATATTCAAGATTCCCTTGATTTAATTTTTATTTTTTAATTAATTATTAATTTACATGAGCCCTCAATGCTATATAAAATAATAACAATTATATCATTACTAATAAATAAAAATAATAAGAGATGAACCACCACCTACTTGAGAACATGTGGTATGCTGGTTAAACTTTTGTCTTGTAGGGCCACAGCCCAACCCATGAGATGGTGAGTTTGTGAAATGTCCTAGTGGAGGCACGTCTTGCTGGGCCCCACTCCAGGAACTTTTTTCTCTTTCTCTATTTTTATAATTAATATATACTTCGTCCTTTTGATGACTATTTTGATGACAATAGTCAAAGGTAGGGTGTAAACGAATCAAATCGAGTCGAATATTTGACTATTTGATTCATATTTGTATTGTGTTATGCTTTTTACGATATTCTAGTTGTTGCGATTTAAGACACAAATCGCACACCGCTCGACAATATATATGAGATGACAAAAGAAATTAATAAACGAAAAAAAACGAACACACAATTTACGTGAAAACCTAAAACACGAGAAAAACCAAGGGAAATGAAAAACAATTCACTATATCGTTGAGGCTTACAATAATTCACTCTCTCGTCTATCGTCTAATGTCTGATTTTCGTCTACTGGATAACCCCAATTTATAAATGTATAAAATCTATCAAATTGAAAATAATTAAAATTAAGAATATATCATTTTCTTAATATATAACTCCTAAATCCATAAAGAATAGAATTATATTCTAATATAATTCTAACTCTCTAATTAAAACAACGCAAAGTTGCAGAATTCTGTGCGCAAATAGACTTGGTGTTGACAGTATGACGGTGTCAGCTGACAGGTTTGACGTGTTCGCGCCACAGCCCTAGTAGTTCAACGCGAAAGGGCTAGAGAAACTAGGGGTTGTCGGCGTCGGCCGACACCTTCCGAATTTGAGTCATAAACAACATATTCTTATTCGTTCGAATATTAAATTTCGATTCGTATTCGTCGAATATTCGAATAATTATTCAAATATTCGAATATATGTTAAAAATCCAAAATAAAATAAAATATTAAATAAACAATATATATTGTTTAATTTTATCATAAAAATGTTAAAAATCTCAATTATAATAAATAAAAGATAATTAATTGAAAAAAAATGAAAAATTGTTAACCTTAAAAAAATATTATATTGTATTATTTTGCATTGAAAAAATACAAACTATACAAAAAAATGCTAAAAAGGTATTTATTAGAAATAATATATATATATATATATATATATATATTATATTTCGAATTGAACTATTCGCATAATATTCGAATTGAATAATACATTATTTATATTTGTATTCGTAAATATTCGAATATAAAAAAATATTTATATTTGTATTCATTTTTTCGAATATAAATCATCAAAAATCGAAATATTTATATTCGTATTCATTTTTTCGAATATAAATCATCAAAAATCGAATCGAATTACGAATCGAGTCAAAATATTCGATTCGTTTATATCCCTAATCAAAAGTAGTAGAACACATAAATTAAGAAAATATAATATTATTGACTTTTTAATTAAAAGATTAAAGGTAAAAATGTATTTTAAAATTAATATAGTAAGTAAAAAAATAAGAGTATATATTTCTTTTTAAATGGGATATGACTATTAATATGAGATAACTTATAAAAGAAATTGTGACTATTAATATAGTACTGTACATGCTATTAATATGGGATATAAGTAGTAGTCTATATTCTCTCATTTCATATAAGTTGCAACACTTAAGATTTATAATTTATAATTTTATTTTTTTTTTTTTTGGTATTTTTGATGTGGGCCTATAAGAAATCATAATTGTGCAGTAGATTATATTTTAGGAGTTCACGAAATCACAGTCAACATTCTTTCTTTCTATCTATATCTAGATTATATAGTAAAAGAGTTGCGTAAAGGCGATGTTCGTTATTTAACGAAAAGGGGTCATGAAAGCTATGTAGACAAAATATTTCAAAAGGTGAAAAAATATTATTCATCTATTCCTATTCATATCATTATTATAGAATATATAAACAACATGTGTACGTGTGAATTGAATTGACATTGCAATGTAGATGACCTATAATTCAAATTGGTTGTTGTTGAGTTACGATCATTCTTGAATTAAATATTTAATTAACACGGAATATGAAAATATGTAATTTATTAACAATTAAATATAAAAACAAATGATTTTGAACTAAATAATTCATTCTTTTTAATTTATTCAGCCTTTAATATACTTTTAAGAGAGTATTTGAGTGAATTTATTTAAATTAGCTTATGAAATATTATATTTAAATTGTTTTAAGAGATAATAAAGTGTTATATTTCATTTAGCCTCATTCTTTAATTTAAGCCTAATTGGGTACTCTGAGATAATTAATGAATGTTATTGGAATAACTTGTTATAGCGGAACACTCTCGGTCTTACACTAGATATAAAGTAATTCAACTTCTATAATTATACAATAATTATCGACAAATAACAATCATATAAACAAGTAAAGTCTAATATAATAGTTATGATAACTTTTAAATAATGTACATTTGTAATTAATTTGTATTTATATACGATAATATTTGCTTTGCAACGTTCTCAGGAGCATAGTCGAGACTCGAGTGATAAAATTTGTGGTGATGTGAGTATAATTTTTCAATAAACAAATTTCAAACTTCGAATGAGACAATTTTTTTATTAAAATATTATAAAATTTCCACCCTTATAAAAAAAAATATATTTGCCTTGCAACCAAAACCCAATTTCCTCAATACGACGGCGTTCTGCGCACGTGGATGTCTTCGACTCTTCGCAAAAGGTTCCAATTAAGTGGCATAATTTGTTTTCCATATATGCCCCTATGAGGCTATGACTTGACACGTTAACGCGGCATCATTCTTTTTGAAGCAGTGAGAACAACCGAAAATAATGGATCACATTGTGTGACATCGCATAACAATATTGTTATTAATTATTATTATAATATTCCATATGTTTTAGGCTTTTAGTGGTAGGCAAGAGCCTAATTTAAATGTCGGGCAATTTCCATATATAGGGGCAATTTGGTAAATATTAGTATTAGGCAGAAATATGCTATAAAAAATAATTAAGAAGTCCATTTAAGAAAAAATAAAGAAATAAATCAAATTATTGATATTGAATTATAAGAGCGACTAGGTAAGTTAACATACTGTACTCAAAAAATTAATGAATTTGTATTGTTTATGTTTGTTTTGAAAAATTATTAGTGGCAGCTTTTTGTTGCTCTCGACTTAGGTTTTGGAGTTCGTACTAAAGTAATGGTTATGTTTTTTTTATAATTTGTAGAAAAGCATAATAATTTTTCTAAAACCAAAGAAATATATATATATATATATATATATATATATATATATATATATATTATGTTTGCTGTAATGATCTCACTTTCTGTTTTTGCCGGTCTCATATCAGTAGTCACACTCCCTCTATAAAAATCATCCATACCTAATAAAGACTTTTCTACCATTGGAATTATGTTAAGTTTTCTTAATTAGTTTCCCTTTATTTAATCAATTTAATCAATGTCTAAAAAAACTTTCTTCTCCTAAGAATTATGGTTTAAAAATTAATTTTTTTTGTTTTTATTGATTTATGTGCACACACTCCTCTGCCCATTGCACTGTAGCAGAGGGAGTAAATATTTGTATCATGTGATTAGGTTAATATAAGTGGTCTTGAACTTGTGAATTTTGATTTTGTATCACTTATTCTAAATTATACATTTAATTTATCCAACTTAAATATGAAATTATAATAGTATCACAAACATCATGTGATAGGGAATTAAACATACGCCACATTAATGCGCACCCTCCTCCCTCCACTTGGCGTCATATTTGCCATTAATAGCCGATCCCGTTATTCTTTCTTATCTTGCGCCGCGCCGTAATGCGTAAAGCGATGGCATGATCCGAGGGCATTTGTGTCAATTGATATTCTCGCTTTTCACCTTCGCATCATCCTCTAATCACCAAAAGGCCACACCCCGCATCTTCCATTTAATTATTTTTTTAGATACTTGTTTTTTTAATTATTGTTTCAGCCCCCACCATCTTTACATAATTACAAAATAACAACCACAACCACACCTTAGTTTCAAGAAATAAATATATACAACTAACTACTCCACCGCATTTGATCATTCATTCAAACACTCGATTCACATGCACAAACAAAATTTTAATTGATTACATTAATGATAAATAATTATATTAAATAAATATAGTATATTCTTATTAGTCTGTTTATTGATTTGATTCCATCATCGTCTATTGTCGACTAGAGAATTACTAAATCGATATTGCTAACAAAAATATGTAAAATACAATATAATAATAATAATAATAAAAAAAAGGATTGAGGAAAATATAAAAAATGGGTGGGAACAAAATGGGCACCAAATGTAAATAAATAATTGTTGTGGCCTAAATTTATAGAAAAAAAATAAAATCAGAGTATTTGGTTTGCTGTTGTGTTTATTGTTAAAGCCTCTTGAAAATATGCCATGTGATTTTGCTTAACAGTTAACAACTCTCTCCCTGATTGGTTTCCGACGAAAATCCCTGAGATTACAAAACGACATCGCCGGAATCTGAGATCGTCTCATCCGGGAAACGCGGGGGAATTACTATGAGCAGCGTGCACAACAGCGTGGAAACTGTAAACGCTGCTGCAACTGCCATTGTTACAGCCGAAAGCAGAGTTCAACCATCTACGGTTCAGGTACGCGCGCGCAAAATTACTTGTGTTTTTTTTTCTGGAAATGAAAATTTATAATCGAATTTCGCGGATGTGTGATTCTGGTTTCGGGCTTTGATGATCGATTTGTTTTGAATTTTTGTTTTTTCCATTTCCCCTCTTGTTAATTGAGAAATTCTGTTTTGTGAGTGTGTATACATAGATATAGTACTATTTACAGATCAAAGTGACAGTGATAAGATTTTCCAATTATCATGAGAGTTTTTTGTTGTGAGATAGAGGTGGAACTAATTAAGATAAAATTATTCAGAATTAAGGTAAAAACTATTCTTAAAAAAATGAAAAGTATAGTATAACAGCTTAACTTTGACCTTTAAAGTAAACCTTACTTGAACAGCTAGGATTTGAATTTTTTCTTTTTTATATATTTTCAATGTGTATGAGCTTATGTACATCACCTTAATACAAATTGAGATCTGGGTAAATGTGATGATTTTAGCATATAGATGGACCCGGATTTCAAATTTCCATTCGTTCAGAGTATCTCAAACCCCATTTTTCAAAGGCGAGATATGAATACACTGACTTGGGTATTTGAATTATAAGCACTGTGCCCTGTGTGTTCCTTCAAACTGCACTCCAAGTTCTTGAGAGAACCGTGTAGGGACTTGTTCACACTTATAATCTATAAGTTTCGAGGTAAATGCATATGCTAAGATTAGAAAGGTTTCGCGAAAATGAAGACACAAGAGAGAAATGTATGCGAATGACTTCTTTATAGGATTTAGGTTTGAAACTTCTCTCAAATTTGGGATTCGAGATCCATGTCACACAAACAAGCTGTGAGGTTTTTTGCTATGATTTTGGAATATTTAGCTTCAAATTCATCAATCCAAATGAAGCCTTAACGTGTGGATAAGATAGCAAAAGAGATCAAATATCATACCCGGGAGCTCTTTTTTCTCCCCCAATGTTTCGAGGTGTAGCATGGTAAGAGGACACTAATAGGGATATTGAGATAGAATGAGTCATAGTATTAAGTATTAACTGTAGAACCAAGCTTCGACAATCTGCTGAACTAATAATGCTCCTTAGTATTAACTTATAAGTTAGAGTCACTGTTTATTCATTCTAAATTTGACTTGTTTCGTTTATAAGGCTATTTTGATGTAGTCGATAGCCGGTGACTCTTTTTTTTTTTCAGTGAATCATTCATTTAATTTGTGAAGAGCTTATTATCTGTATTTGATCACAGAAGAGAAGATGGGCAAGAAGCTGTTTGAACATCTACTCGTGCTTCGGCACTCAGAAACAAACCAAAAAAATCGGACATGCTGTCCTCTACTCGGAACCATCTGCTCCTTCAATATCAGAGAACCAGCTGTCCTCAAACTCATCCTCCATCACCATCCCCTTCATAGCCCCTCCCTCCTCCCCAGCTTCTTTTCTACCATCCAACCCTAACTCCGCCAACAACTCCCCTGGTGGTCTCCTCTCACTCTCTGTCCAAGCCCGCTGCTCCCAAGACGGGCCCGCTTCCATCTTCGCCATCGGCCCGTATGCCCACGAGACTCAACTCGTCTCCCCTCCCGTTTTCTCGACTTTCACCACCGAGCCCTCCACCGCCTCCTTCACCCCTCCTCCCGAGCCCGTCCAGACGACAACCCCGTCCTCACCCGAGGTGCCGTTCGCTCAGCTTCTCTCTTCTTCGCTGGCTAGGAACAACGGGACCCACGCGAAGTTCCCGTTGTCTCAGTACGAGTTCCAACCTTATTACGGAGGAACAACGTCGTCTCCCTTCTTCCGCATGGGGGAGGCTCCGAAATTCCTCGGCTACGACAACTACAAGTGGGAGTCGAGAGCCGGGTCCGGTTCGCTGACTCCGAACGAGTGGGGGTCGGGGGCCGTGACCCCCCCGACCCCTGAAGCTCCCGAGAAGTTGGGATGTGATAAATCCGGAAGCGACGACTTGATCGATCAGAGGGTCTCGTTCGAGCTCTTTGGGGAGGAGATCCCGACTTGCGTGGTGCGGGCCCCGTCGCTTAGAAACGGGACCGGGTTTCTACCTGGGGAAGTAATAGCGGATGATCCGAGTAACAAGGACCACCGCACGATCTCGCTTGGTTCGAGCAAAGATTTCAATTTCAACAACGCGTCAAAGGGGGAAGTGCTGGAAAAGTCGAGCGTGGACTGCGAGTGGTGGAAGAATGACCACGAAGGTGTTAAGAAGGAGTCGAGCCCGCGGAGTAGCTGGAGCTTCTTTCCGATGCTTCAATCGGGCGCGGGCTGAATAAAGGTAAAAAAAGAAAAAGATGCCTGAAACTTAGTGTTAAGTGTAAGTGCAAAATCATGCATGCCTGTTATAGAGTATTTACGGAGATTTTGTTTTCGATATTCAGAGTTTTTAGGTGTATACTATTGCTTATATTGACTTGTATTATGAAAATGAATTATGATGTTGTGCATTTCCATTTTGGAGGCTGTGGACAGATATATAGTCTTAGACATTATTCTTGTACAGGAATCTGCTTCAAGAAACCTACCTGTCCACTTCAATGTGTTACAAAAGTTTGTTAAGAAACTTCTCACTCATAAGAGTCTCCTTGCTATTTGTTATGAACTGTATGTTAGGTTCGGAGACGTGCGTCAACACGGCAACAAGAAACACATGCTACATTTTTCATCGTTTTGCATTATTTTTGGAAATTACAAAAACTACCCACGGGTTTATTCTAGTTGCAGAAAACCCCCAGTTACTTTTTCAAAGCTGTACGGGTAATTAGGCTAAACCTCAGGGGCAGATTTGCAATGATCTCAATCTTGTTTGTCCAAATTTAGGTTTGTTTTTGAGTTGAAAAAAGAATCTTTAATAATTTGCAAATCAGTACAGAAGCTTTTGGGACATGTGTTTTTGCCCTTTCAAAAGCTCTTCCAAAACAGTAAAGTTTCACTGTTTGTACAGAAGTTTTGTTGTGACTTGTGATCATGTATATTGTGCCTGAATAATAAATAGCAAATGAGTGCAACAGAATATATTAACTGAGTATCATAGTATATATACGTTTGTCAGGAATTTATTTGGAAATACTATAAGGTAGGGAAATAATATGAAATAAATAAACTATACTGCAGTGGTTTATCATACACCATAATTGTAGAGTTTGTCACTCTCACCGCCGAATCACATTAGTATGATACTGTCCACTTCAGTCCTAGATTTCACGGTTTTGTTTTTGGACTTCTTCCCAAAATATCTCATTAATAGAGTGGTGGGTCAACCAACTCTACTCCTTCATGCTATATGTTCTTGCATCTTCGTTAATACTCAATAGGGCTCGTCTTGTGATCACCACATTATCAGTTAATACTCAATAGGGCTCGTCTTGTGATCACCACATTATCAAGAAGACTTTTAACACAAGGCACACAAGCACATCCACACTAAACTCAGTTAAACTTGACTCTGATACCAATGTAAGGTTTGTCGCTTCTACTGTCGCGTCACATTAGTATATTTTTTCATTGTTTTGTTTTTTGGCTCTTTTTTCAAAAAGATCTCATAATAATTATAGTTACGAGTCTCTTTATAAATTAGAGAAAACTCCTTTATTTTTTTCAATTTGATACTAAAGTTGAATAACAATGTTTTATTTGTGATACACCCCCCAATAAATAGTGATGATCATCAAATAAATGAGTAGGAACAAAAAACCGAAACAAGTGATCTATCTGGAAAATATATACTATGTCATGTATGTATAATGCTGCCAATACAAGTTTGTGCAATTACTCATGTGCAAAGTTTAAATAAACAAATGGTTTGGAAAAAACTAAAACAAGTGTGAGCACAAATGCTATTTTGCACATTGACGCGCATTGATGTGACAAATAGCATTTCTTAATTTTTTTTTTTTACTTTTTTTATATTTTAATTATTTAATATAAATATATTAATTTTATAATAAAAACACGTTTTTCAAAAATATTAATTAAAATTCATTTTAGTAAAAGTAAATATTTTTACATTTTTTGAAATTTACAAAATGCACAAGTAATATAAATATCAATTTTAAATATCAATTAATTTATCAGTTTCTCTTACTCGTAAATTAAATTCGTCCCGATTGTTAAAAATATTAGTTTTTTAATTTCTGAAAATTACACAATAAATATAAACAAATACAATGAGACTTCTAAATTATAAAATTATCATAAAAATATTGAAACACCTTAATATAAATAAATCATACTATAAAATATTTATTATATTTTAAAATATTTAATAAACAATTAAAATACTAAAATAAGTTTAGCGTCGTTACACACTTTCTTTGCCATAACATTTTCACATGTTAAAAAAAATTGATTACATTAAAAAACAAATAGAAAAAAAGTTTGATATACATTTAAATTATAAAACAAACAAGAATTATACTAATAACACGTTGGTGTGCATTATTGTTGTGCAGATAATTGTATAGATCGATCCATTTGTTCTTGAAATTGAAACTCTAAACCATATGCATATGGGTCTCTTCTTTTCATCCAGTATTTCGATATCCACGATACTGGATGATAGTCGGATCTCATATGCAACTGAAATAAAAGTTATAGTTATTATCTAAAAAAAATACATTATAAATTATAGTTTTTTTTGTTTTATACTTTAGAAGTTTCGTTGTATTTGTTTATATTTATTGCGCAATTTTCAGAAACTAAAAAAACTAATATGTTTTGACAATCGGGACGAATTTAATTACGAGTAAATAGAAACGCATGAATTAATTGATATTTATAATTGATGTTTATATTAACTTCGCATTTTGTAGATTTCAAAAATGTAAAAATATTTACTTTTGATAAAAATGAATTTTAATTAATATTTTCGAAAAACATGTTTTTATTATAAAATTAATATATTTATATTAAATAATTAAAATATAAAAATGAAAAAAAAAAAAAAAAACAATATCATATCAATGTCGTCGCATCGATGTACAAAGAGTATCACTCAAATGTGAGCACGTGACCTTATATTTACTTGATTAATAGTATACGAGTATATAATTAACAAAATCATCCAATAATTTAAATTTGTAACAAAAGATTTTTTTCCGTAGAGATATTTTGTGGTGTCATTCACTTAAATCAAACAAAAATTTGAGGTGGTTCATAGTAAAATCTTTATAAAATTATGAGTAATAAGTTTACATTAATTATTTAATTAATAGTAATTGATTTTGTAATCAATTTAAATAATGCTTTTGAGATTCAATGAATTTCAAATTTGGCCCCATAAAAATTCATTGTGTTTTACAATTTATAATTTTATAAACTAGCATATCAATGAATTTCAAATTTGGCCCCATTAAAATTCATTATGTTTTACAATTTATAATTTATATACTAGCATATTCATTGAATATATATATAAATTAAATTCATTGACATATATAAGAAGTTATTTTTTTAACATAATTTTATATACTAGCATATGAATGAATTTCAATTTTGGCCCCATTAAAATTTATTGTGTTTTACAATTTATAATTTTATATACTAGCATATTGGTTGAATTTATATAGAAATTAATTTCATTGACATATATAAGTTTTTTTTGTTGTTTGGGTCAACTGCAAAAATTTAAATACTCACTCTATCTTCAATTTAAGTGTTCAACCGACCATGCTAAGAACTCTTGACATATAAAAAGTTATTTGTATTTGATAAGTGAGTGTTTCAATGAAAAATACATGCACTATGTGTTTAAATGCTGTAAGTCTAAAGAGATGTAGAATAAAATACTTTAGTCCAAGAAAATTGATACTGTAGTAGAGCTTAATCTTTTAAATGTATTTAAATAAAATTTTTAACTAGTAAAATAGTCAAATAACTTCTTTAAATTTTAATTAAATCACATCATAATTTTATGAAATTTTCGACCTACCGACCCCGATAAATTGGTAAATACTCCGTATATAATAACTACCCCGGTATAAGTATAACGGATCGATATTGATGTGGCTTTCAAAATCTTAACATGTCCTAAAATTCAATACTCCCTAATTATGTCACCTCACCTATTCTTAATTTATTCCCAACAATTTATAGATCTATTAATAATTAACTATTCACTATTATACCCAATAAAAACATGCACCACATTTTTTTTTTATTTTCAATCTATTCATATAAAATACAGTATAAATTTAATTTTTAAGAATCAAACTCTACGCATCTTAGTTTACAATAATAGTTCACTCCCAAAAAATAAAAATAGTGAAAATATACTCCAAAATCGAATACCAAATTTCTAAAATAAAAACACTAATGAAATTGAATTGAATTTAATTTTTGATAATTTGATCGAATTTGTGTTTAGTTCTAATGCAGTTCGATTTTCGATAAATAATTAAAAATCGACCCATACTTACCCCTAATCATTATAAATTGACAAAATTAGTATAAAATAATCTTTTTAACTGAATTTCGAATCAAACCATCCTCATAACTATGTCTTTTATTATTAAATTAAAAAAAGAAAGTATTTGAATCTCAATAATTAACTCTACCAACAAGAATTTATGGATAATTATTTATGAGAAAAAAGTGTACGTTAAAAGAAATAAAAGAACACCTCAAAAGCAACCAAAGTGTACCGAAAAAGAAAAGAAAAAAAAATCAGAATAAAGTGGTAAGTATTAAAATTCATTTACAAATTAATTCCACCAAAATTACATTAAATCTCTGTCCTTTTAATGAAAAATAATAATTGCAATAATTGCTACTAATAATAATATTAAATTCGTCACTGAGGCAACTCCATATCTCTGTGCGCTCGCTCACTCCTTTTCTCTCTCTACGCGATCCCTTACGATAATCTGATTGCGCGCACACGCACGCACGCGAATCATAACGGCGTAGTTTTGAAGCATTTGGGCGTTCAGGGATTTCGTTTTTCTTCGATTAAAATGAACCGAATGCCGGGATAATTCGAAAGATTCCGGCGAATAAGTTGAGAAGTTTTTTTTTGCTCGCTGAGATTTTCGAGTAAGTTCGTTTTTAGTTTACTTCGATTATTTCAAGCTTATGAAGTTAATTTTATTTAATTTTAATTTCTGAGCGAATTGTGTTCACTATGCTTAGATCTGTATTGTGTAGTTGTAGTTCAGAGATCAGTGTTATCAGTTGATTGATTAAATCGAAGCTAAATGTGTAAGAATGGGAAATACAGGGGTTGCGTTTTGAAAATTCAGGGTGAAAAATCGCTAATTTCAGTAGAGTTGAAAATTATGAATGCTTTGATTGACTCTGAAATAGTGGCTTTTCATTCCATTTGATTGAAGTTGGAATCGAAAATATTGATTCCCCGGGTCTTTACTCGTTAGGATTCTTTATTCTTCTCCACATATTGGAACCAATAAAGTAGCTGCAGTAGAAAAAAAAAAAGAAGCAAGAAGCATATATATTGATGTAGGATTAAACTGGTTTGATCGAGTATGCTCTGAATTTCTGTTTATTTGAATCTCGTCGTTCTATTGATTGTATGATGTTTACAAACCGTGCTATCAAAGAAAGCAGCTTTACTTTTACTAACAAGTACGTAGAAAGCACAACAAATTACTCCTAGCCCAAATCCCGAATCCCCGAGAATAACATTTTTTTCTCAGAAACTGCACAATTCAGCTTGGGCTATTCCCTATGAGTATAAGAATGAATGACTTCAGGTCAAAATGTATACATTTTCCTTTTTTAACTGAAGATTAGAGTACCTATTTTGACAAAAGGTTTAGTGTAGAAATCGAGCTATGCACTTCATTCTAATTCAATGTTTCAGGAAATATGCCTTCTTGGTGGGGGAAGCCATCATCAAAAGAAGCAAAAAAGAAAACAGCCAAAGAGAGTTTTATTGACACCCTACACAAGAAATTCAAGAGCCCCGAAAGTAAAACTTCCGGAAGATCAGGAGGTTCCAGAAGACGTTCGAGTGACACAGTTTCAGAGAGAGGGTCCCAGTCACGGGCGCAGTCGAGGTCACCATCACCTTCTTCCAAACACGTCGCCCGTTGTCAGAGTTTTGCAGAAAGGCCTAAAGCGCAACCGCTTCCCGTCCCGAGTCTTCGTCCTGCTAATGCCGGCCGTGTGGGTCCCAGAATAAATGAACCCTCAAAGCCAAGAGTGGAAAAAGTTTCCAAATCGTCTTTGTTTCTTCCCCTCCCAAGGCCGGCATGCATACGCAAGAGGCTGGAGCCCAGTGATTTGGATGGTGAGCTGGCTGTGGCTTCAATTTCAAGTGAGTGCTCGATTGAGAGTGATGATCAGCTTGATTCACGCCAGCGGAGTCCTCTGGTGCATGACTATGATGTCGCCGGCTGTAGAACGGCTACTGGAAGCCCCTCAAAGTGAGTGGAATTTATGAATCACATGAAAAATACCATAGTAGTTTTCTATATACAGATATATTTTTCATTTTAATTTTATATAGGTTAATCACGAAAAATATCCATGAGTTTAGTGTTACAATAAACTTCTCTTATCTTTCAAAATTACAAGTACTTCTTTAAATCATTACGACGTACAAAATGAAACCTCCCTTGATAATTGGATCAAGGCTTATTTTTTCGAAAAACAAACAAATATTAATGTGGATATTTGTAAATTCACTAAATTGTAAATTTGAAAAATGTACTTAAAAAAAATAAAATTATATGGGGGAATAGAGTGCCATGGGGCTAACTATCAGAGATATTTGTTATAGTTTAGCCCTTCTCCTTACTTCAATGTTTTCACTTTACTTGTGTGTAAGATTTGATCTCTAAAGTACTTACATGAGATATCCTTTTCCCCATATTTTTCTCCTTGCAGTATTTCTCTTAAGGATCAGTCTACTGTTTCACCTTTAATCTCAAGGGATTCACCAGTTCCAGTCAAACTCTCCTCTAGTAAAAACATATCTGCTTCACCTCCTAGAAGACGACCTTTTAATGGTCAAATGGCGAGTCTACAGGTCCCACATCATGGCGCCTTATGGAGTGCCCCTGATAGCTCTATGTCTAGTCCCTCTAGAAGCCCAATGAGAGCCTTAGGTTATGATCAAGTTACAAGCACCGTACTTACAGCCGGAAAGTTTTATTCAGATTTTCCCTTTCTTGGATCCGGTCAATGCTCCAGTCCAGGCTCAGGTTGATCCCACAACTTCAATTTTCTTTTAAGTAAATGTATAAAAAAAATTGAAAAATTAAAATTGACCCCACTCATTAATATCATAAATACTGTTATTGTTATACTACTATTTTTTACCCTATTGAAAAACAATTATTTTTGCCACTAATCCACTGTAGGTCAGACGTCTGGCCATAATTCAATGGGAGGAGATATGTCTGGACAGTTATTTTGGCAGCCCAGTAGAGGTAGCCCAGAAATCTCTCCAATCCCTAGTCCAAGAATGACGAGCCCTGGACCCAGTTCCAGAATTCACAGTGGTGCTGTTACACCACTTCATCATAGAGCTGGAGGGGGATATTCCGACTCACAGAGTAACTGGCCTGAGGATGCAAAAAAGCAAAGTCACCGTCTGCCCCTTCCTCCCATAACCATTTCCAATGCCTCACCTTTCTCTCATCAGAATTCAGCTGTAACTTCACCTTCTGTACCACGCAGTCCTGGAAGAGCTGAGAATCTTCCGAGCCCTGGATCACGCTGGAAAAAGGGGAAATTGCTTGGTCGAGGCACATTTGGGCACGTCTATGTTGGTTTTAACAGGTACGTCTCTCTTTATCTTTTATTTTTATTTTATGAAAGCTCTTATAATCTTATTATCTGAAAAAGATAGTGAATCCGATCAGTACATATTACTTAATATATTATTATGTGTTCAGTTAACTGGTGCTAATGTACTATTCTTTTGAGTTGTTCAAATAATTAAATCGTTATGTTATATACTGATAAATGTGTTTTGACTGTTGGTTTTAGTGAGACCGGAGAAATGTGTGCCATGAAGGAGGTTACGTTATTCGCTGACGATGCAAAGTCCAAGGAAAGTGCAAAGCAGTTGGGACAAGTGAGTTTTTAGTAACTAGATTTATTCATTTTTTTTTTCTTTTTGTATAATCCATGCTGCACTTGGTGTATTGATGAATTATAAGTGTCCCATTACTTGCATGGATGAGTGTCAAGTGTTTTAATCTATAAATAATGGGACACTTGTAGGGTAGATCTACACCAAGTGTGTGCACTCCAAGTGTACCATCTACAAGACCATTCTTTTGTAAGATGACAACACTTCTAAGTGCAAGTCAACTGTCAATATGTATAATTTTTAAGTAGAAAATACTAATACTTTAATTTCTGTTGCTTACAGGAGATTGCTCTACTAAGTCGCTTAAGGCATCCTAATATTGTGCAGTACTATGGATGTGAATCGGTCAGTCACACTACAACACTTATTTATCTATCTATTTATTGATTCACCCATCATATGTTGGCATATTGCCAATCATTGAATTCAAACTTTATAAATGCCCATTTACAAATTTTGGTTGACCGAATGCCTCATGATTCACGATAATTCTCTTGTTGAATGTAAAATTTGTGGTCCCCAGTTATATTTCTCAGAAAATCTATCACATGACAATGCGATTCATATTTAACCTTGATTCATTCTGAATTTTATTTCCCTACATTAGGTGGGTGACAAATTATACATTTATTTGGAATATGTATCTGGTGGTTCTATCCATAAGCTTCTACAAGAATATGGGAAGTTAGGTGAATCAGCCATCCGCAGTTACACTCAGCAAATTTTATCAGGGCTCGCATATTTACATGCTAAAAATGCTGTGCACAGGTAACTTTTTTTTTTTTTTTTCAGTTCTTATCAGAATCTTGGGGTAAATTATTTTTCCATCAAGTACCATTTATCATCCGCACTTAATGTTCATGTATATGCGCAGGGATATTAAAGGGGCCAACATACTTGTGGACCCCAACGGCCGTGTTAAGTTGGCAGACTTTGGGATGGCGAAGCATGTGAGTGAGGACTCTACTATTAAACACATTTTGATTTTTTGACTATTTTTTAAGTAACTTCCTCCAAGGGGAAATCAGTTTAAAAGATGGTTGGTCAATAGTTAATAACTTAATATAATGGCTTTTACCCGTGAACAGATTTCTTATCAGCGGCTTCTTTGGAATTCAAATGATTAACCTGTTTAAATATATTTTGTTTGATAATTATTTCATGGATCCTTCAGTGTTTTTTATTTTTTCTGTCCTGGATTTATTTTTCTTGCATTGACTTTTAAGCTAGAATGTGATATTTATGGTTTTACAGATCACTGGGCAATCTTGTCCCTTCTCCTTTAAGGGTAGTCCTTACTGGATGGCACCTGAGGTTAGTTTTTGTTATTTTGTCAAATTCAATACACCTACAGTTCATTTCCGCTCTTCATAATCTTTATTTTTTTCCGCTCACTTAGGTTATAAGGAATTCAAATGGATGTAGCCTAGCTGTTGATATATGGAGTCTTGGATGCACTGTCCTAGAAATGGCAACATCGAAGCCACCCTGGAGCGAGTATGAAGGGGTCTGTAGTTCGTATTTTGGCTATGATTCCAGAATTCTTTTAGTTACAAAAATTACAGAAAACCCCATTTTTCTTTCAATTACAAGTATCCCCTAAAATTGTTTGTCTTGCAAATATGTACCCTGACCTGTAGAGGGGATATTGGTAATTGTTAAAGATAAATGGATTGTTTATAGTTGGACTAATCCTCGGGGGTATTATTACATCATTTTAAACTAATGCATTGTGTTTGGGCTTTATAGGTAGCGGCCATGTTCAAGATTGGAAATAGTAAACAACTTCCGGCAATTCCTGATTACCTCTCGGATGAAGGGAAAGAATTCGTGAGGCTGTGCTTGAAACGGAATCCCCTTCACCGCCCTACAGCTGCTCAGCTTTTGGAGCACTCTTTTGTAAAAAGTGCGGGCCTTTTGGAGAAGCAAATACCGATTTCTATTACAACATCTGACCATCCCGCAATGGTTAATGTTGTGAAACATCCGGTAACAATCCTTACTTATTTTGCCTTTTGCTTAGATTCTTATTGCAATTTAATTTTATGTCTTAGAACCTAACTTGGATTTCTACTAGAAACATTTATAGGATTATAAAAAGCACTTTAATTATGGAAAAACCCTACTTACTTTCTAATTACAAAAATACCCTTGAGGTTTTTATTTTGTCTTACATTTACTCCTGTCCTTCAAAAGCCAAAAGTATTTGAAAACCCTCTTTTTCATTTTTATACACACATTAGAGTTAGCCCCCCTTAATTTTAACACCTCATCAAACTTCAGGGTAATTTTGAAATATTGAAAGTTACCTTTTTAACACCTCATCAAACTTCAACGGTTATTTGTGTTTGGCATTTGAGCCACTATTGGAATTGTCTCCCCACATTTACTGACAGTACGATTTATGCACCATTTATAGTGTGGCATTAATAACGCAAGGATTCTTCAGCAGCCAGATGCAGAGAGACTTGCTATCCACTCATCCAGAATGCCGAAATCCAAATTTCATTCCAGGTGTCTCCCTCCCCCCTTCCCTCTATACTAATATATAAAGAATTCCCTGGAGAAAATGGAGGAAGTCACTTTCATCAACTAATCCTCAAATATTTCATGCCTTTTGTTTACAAAAAAATAACAATTACAAAATCTACTCCTGAGGGTTTTCCTGATTACAAAACAACCCAGCTACTTTTCAGAATTTCAAATAACCCAGTATGTTTTGTATCTAACAAAAACCACCTCTTTAAGGTGCATTTTTTTTAGTAAATTAGATATCTTTATATTTTCCTTAATTATCTTAAAGCTATATGTGCTTACATTTGTTCTTTTATTCCTTTCACAAACCCAGCGACATGTATATCCCAAGGAACATATCATGCCCTGTATCCCCAGTTGGAAGTCCTCTTCTACGCTCGAGGTCCCCTCAATACCTAAGTGGCCGAATGTCCCCTTCCCCCATATCCAGTCCCCGTGCGACATCTGGCTCATCCACGCCTCTACCTGGTAATAATATCGGTGCGATCTCATTTCACAATCAGCAACAGCCTATTACATTATTACAGGAGGGTTTCACGAATTTACAACCGGGGCCCTCCTACTGGGACTCGGACATCCTCCGAGGGGCACAGTCAGGATCTCATGTTTTTAACAGTGATTCCCTCGGAAGGCAGTTTTACGACAAGCAGTCAGTTTTGGCCGATCGTGTGTCTCAGCAACTGCTTAGGGATCCCGTGAAGTTGAATCAGTCCCTTGATCCGTCGCCTTCATCTGCTTTTGCGTGCAACCGCTCGACTGGATCATAATAATAACTTTATTCTTTTATCACTGTGAGAATTAAAGATGGGCTCTCAAGGCTTATCTCAATTTATTTTTTTCCGCCGGGAGCTAATTTTTTTGGCAGCAGAGGAAAAAAATCAAACACAACCAATGGGCCTGCCTCGTACAGGATGAATGCATTAGCCGTTAAAAATGCATTTTTACTACGTCGATTTTGGAAACGGATTTGCCATGGGCGGTTTTGGATGTTGAAAGCCATGCTGGCTAACTTGGATTTGCGGCAAGTGATTGACTAAAAAGTTTGTGGGTGGATGAGAGGTTCGTCGTCCTGGGGATTATAGCTTTTGATTGTATAGTCATATTGCTAAATCTTTGGTCTGAAAAAAAGTGTATATTCTTCACATTATTTTATTGGATAGGAGGGGGATGAAAAAAGAGTAACTCTGGTGGACTCAGACTGTAGTAGTTGTAGGACTTAACTATGTTAACAGAATGCAAAATGATGTATAGAAAAATGGGGTGATAAATCAATTGAGATTTTCATTACCTTTTATTTTTTGTCTTCAGTTTTTCCTTTACAAAAACCTGTGAATTCAATTGAGATCAAAATGGGGTGATAAATCAATTGAGATCATCATTATGAAGTCGAACTGTTTGATGAGGATGCATTCATTAAACGAATGAAATCGAATTGGTTTGATAGAGCTGCAAATGAACCAAGACACCCCGTGTGAGCTCTTTGACAAGACTTGTTAGTCGACAATAATTGGCTATAAATTTGGTTTGTTAGCTTGTGAAGCATGCTCACCGAATGCTAGGTTTACATCAAACTAATAGTTTGATTTTAGAATAAAATTGATAAAATGAAGTACAGGATAGCAAGAGCAGCCTCAACTATCCTCTCTACTTAAAGTTTAATCAAGTATACATGAAAATAATCTGTTAATTACAACTACCACTTAAAATTGGTGAAATTACAGGAAAAAAAGTTGTTTCAGTGTCTGCATTTCGGCACTACGCTTCAGGTCCGACGGATCCCTCCATCTTAGCTTGAATTATCAAGAGTCGAGACATGAAGATATTTTATAATCATCGCAGGGGTAGTTCTGTAATTATAGGAACTATGCATTAGTCAAGTCCTGACTAAACTCCCAAAGTTGTCTAGCCAAATCTATGTCTGCACCCTTTGCATTTGCTTTGGCCAAATTGTTGTCTGAAAAATATTCACCACTAATGCCCTTCAACTCTGGGTGCAACGCCACATAACAGTTTGTTGAAGCTCCCTTTGAATTAATAAAATCAGACACAGTAAGAAAAATACAGTAGATAGTTATTAAAAATAGTCAGATACACAAAAGGACAGGTGAAACGATGATAGTAGATAGAGGCACATTGCAAGAGCCAATCGAGTAATTATAGGTTATCCAATCAAATCAACCCAAATTCTAAAAGCGTAAATCCTATCCTACCTCCAAATGTATTATTAAGATCTCGCTGTGTCTAGCACTAGAAAAAGAATTCCCTAAAGTTCTGATGTAGTGGTAATCAGGTGTGTAAATAAGATGAGTACAGTGCATATACCTGCTGAACATTTTTAAGCACCAGTCGACCAACTGTAGTGACAAAACCTGCATCAACAAGATAAAGGAATTAAAAAAAAACAGTACAAAAATTTGGTGCTATTACTCGGTCGATCCGGGTAAAATAGCCCAGTCCATTTCGAGCCTAAGAAAGTCCTACCCCAGGCCAGCTCTTGAAGTTGACAGCTTTAGCGAAAAAAAATACCCACCTACAGTTTCAGGCCAAGGTAAAAGTACAAACAGCACGTAAATTTACCTTGAAAAACTCCAAGATGGCGGAAAAGATTGGTAGTGATTACTCCAGGATGAAGTGAATTTGCAGTTATGTCTGCGCCATCTTCCTGTCCAGGATTTGTAACATACATATATAATGTCATCAGCTTTGACTAATACCCCAACAGATAATACAATGTTCCCATCTAACGGAATGGTTAAGTACAGAAAATACCCGCGAGGTTCAGTTTAATTTCAAAACAACAAAGTCATCCTTAAAATTTAAGAATAACCCACTTAACAGTTGTTTATATCTTACAAATTGCACACTAAAGGAGTATTTGTTAAGAAAACGCTAAACTCAAAAGGTATTTTTGTATATTACTTTAAGAGGGTGCTTGTAATTTTGAAAGATATCTGGAGTTTGTTTTTCAAAAACTAGGCTAAATCTTAAATGTAATTTTTGTAAGTTACCCTATTATTTATCCTAATAGATTTTTCGCTCCAATGAGTTTCAGAAATTCTTGACCATTTCCTCCTAGAATTTGAGTAAATATTATTATTAGTATTATTATTACCTTTAAGCGTCTTGCCAACTCATTCGCATGCAGTATATTAGCGAGTTTTGATTGGCCATACGCACCCCATCTAGTGTACCTGCATTTATATAGGAAGTAATACACATAGTATATTAACATACATCAACTTCCGTGAATTCGATTGTCATCCATAAAGGTAAGGGATAATCCATGCAACTGAATATTTCAACTGAATATTAGGATAATTACAAATTACACCTCTAGCCTAAAAAATCATTTATCCTTCAAATTTACAACATCTTTTCCCATATAAAAAAATGTCAAGTGATTGTTTCTCTTTAATTAGGGTAAACTTCATGGGTAGCTATTGACTTATTGTAATAAGTATCCAATAATTTCAAGTATAAGCATAATGGATGAACAATTATCATAATGGTCAAGCTTGTCTTTGATACAACGTTTGTTTTTGAAATAGTAAATTTTACTATAAAAATGATTGAGCAATATTTATAATTCAACACATAATTCATATAGTTTGATGACGTGAAGGGGAAAAATATCAAATTACCCATCTCGATCATTGAGTTTGTCAAAACAAATTCCTTCTTTATATGATTTCCGATGAGCCTCTGAGGAAACATTTACAATTCGTCCCTCCCTTTTCGTCTCACGAGCTGTTTTTTTCATCGTGTCTAATAACAAATTTGTTAATAGAAAATGACCTGAAAAAATGATTACAGAAAAATTAGAAGCAAAAACGAATAAAGAGCAACAACAATGGGCCAATGGCCTTACAAAGATTCAGCTTTAAGGATTTTTGCGTTTTATAATTTTTATATATGTCATCATCTGTATATTTAACATGCACTTCCTATTTTAGTTATCATGTTTGTGATCGAGAACAGAAAAATGTAGCAATTACAAAAGCAACCCCAATATTTTCTTTGAAAATTACAAATACCCCCTTGCGTTTGAAAAGTGTTTGTATTTTCCAAACAAATAACCTGCTCGAGGTGCACTTCGTAAGAGAGGGACAAATGCAAATGGAAAATTTGTAAATTTTCTAATGAAAAAGGGGTCTTTTTTGCAATAAGGCTAAACCTAAGAGGCAGTATAGGACATATACAGGAAATAGATAAAATACCCAAGTGGTTTGTTGCAAACTGCAACTCTATTTTGTCCTTAGAGAGCTGGAACGGGGGTATCATTACTCCTGCATTATTACTGACAGCAGAGAAGACAGTCTACTTTTAAAAAAATCAAATTAGAACATAAGTATGGTTCAAATTATCTGTAGTTAAATCAAAATGTTGGGGTTACCTACAAATAATTACCCTTGAGGTTCAGTCTACTTACAATAAAAGCCAGAAAATTTCAAATTTATAAATGCACCGTTGATATTTTTATCCGTAAACGAATTATATACATCAAAAACCAAAACCCAAAAGTGGGTACTCGAAGAATAGAATAAAAACATTTGACGTTTGTTTTGACAGTAAATTATCCGCAAACCCGCAATATAATAATATCATTAAAAAAACATCGTAGTTGGAGGCTTAGAGCAAAAACTTTCCCCTATTACATTCATAAAATATCACAGGTACTCCCTTAAATTTAGGGATAATAGTCATTTAGTCCACTCCCGCAAGCTGCAACATTATTCACCTCAAACTCCAACAAAAGATTATTTCGGTACATAATCATTTCTCTCACTTTATTATACTTGAATCCTCAATTCCATACCTAAATAACCCTTAATTCTCCCTTCATTATACACGGTTGATCTCACATCACTACATGATTCTTTAACTCCTGCCTGGGAAATTTTGGCTTTTATCGTTAATTTGGACTTAATGGTGATGAAAAAAAACCAGGTTCCATTATTTGCCCTATAATTTCCAATTTTTTCAAAAAAAAAACATGTCATTACTCTAAACCTCGGGGGTAACCTTTTACAAGTTAATGTTTTACTTACATCAAGAGGTTCAAAGGATGGCCCAAGGAAGTGAATTCCGACGCGAATTTTCTAACAGATGCCAACGAACTGAGATCCAACTCCATGGCATCAACTTTGGCTCCAGGAATTTGCTGAATTATCATCTCTTTGACTTTCTTGCCCGCATCCATATTCCTTATACCCATGACGACATGCACGCCGCGCAGGGCAAGAACACGCGCAGTTTCCGAACCAATACCGCTCGATGCCCCTGAAATTGTGTTAGCAATCAGGCTAACTCTTTGATTATTTAATGTGCAAAGATAAAATCATTAAATGAAAAACAGAAAAAGATCACATTTTTACGGTCATTAGTATGCACACAACACATAAAAAATGTAAATTTTAAAATTTGAGAAAGATTAAAAATAGACAAAAAGAGATAGAAATTTACAGAGCTTGAACCTGTAACAATGGCAGTGAGCCCAGAACCATCGATGCCATTGGTAACTTCTTCAGCTGTGGAAGATGGAGAAAACCCAGAAGCACCTTTTCTTCTGAACATCCACATATTTTTTCCTTTTTTTTTCGAAATAATAAAAAAAGGGTTCAAAGATTATTATCTATTTCTTCAAATTTTAATTGAAACATGAAAATGTGAGGAAGAACAAGAGTCCACGTTCTGACAGCCTGCAATTGAGTCGACATGCTGTGTATAGAGCCGTCAAAGACTCAAAAGTGCGGCCGAAGAAAGGTCAATAAGCCCATAATGAACCCAACAGTCCGGTAAAATTTGGGCCTTAAATTCTGTTCGGCCCAACTTTAATTATAGACCGAAATACACAAACAATTTTTTTTATCATTTTGATGGATTTAAATTTTTGTTATTTGCATTTTTCTTGTCGGTTTTTTTTTTTAAGAAAAAAATGAATTCAAATAATATAATGCAGGATTCTAAAATAAATTTATATCAGAAGCCTAAAAATTTATTTATTTATTTATCAAGTCAAGACTAAACTCCCAAAGCTTTCTAGCCAATTCTCTGTCTGCAGCCTTTGTGCTTGCTTTGGCCAAATTGTTGTCCGAGAAGTATTCACCGCTAACACCCTTCAGCTCTGGATGCAATGCCACATAACAGCTTGTTGAAGCTCCCTTAAATAAAGTTCGAAAAAAATATATTATCAGTATCATCAAGAACTCGTTACATTTCATTTTGTATTCGTCGCTAAATACCTGTTGAACATTTTTGAACGCCAACTGTCTGAGTGCACTAATCAAACCTGCATCGAGAAAGGGAAAAATATTGAGATAAGGGTACCGTTGTACAGGAGGATTGTGTTTCGCAATTTCAAGGCATCGTTTACCTTCAAAAACTCCAAAATGACGGAAAAGATTGGTCGATATTATTCCAGGATGGAGTGAATTTGCAGTGATTTCAGCACCATCTTCCTGTACGAGAGACGTTACAAAATGCAGCGCGGAAATATAAGATAATTAGGAAAACAACCACGAGGTTTTGGGGTATTTACAGAAATAAATGTGAGGGGGTGACTACAATATTTATATAATATGTCAAATATAAGGTGTTATCTGATGTTTATTCTTTTAGAGGAGGTGAATTATTTTCATGCATAACTAAACCTCTAAAGGGGTTTGCTTTAGTAATTTTGCAAACCTTTGGTTTCTTTCGTTATTAGATCCAACCTCGGAGGGGTATTCTAATTATCAATAATATGCTTCGAAAAGTTCCATTTATTTCCCTATAGCTATCAATCATTGCCCAACTTATTATTACCTTTAAGCGTCTAGCTAGCTCATTCGCATGTAGGACAATAGCGAGTTTTGATTGGGCATACGCACCCCATCGGTTGTACCTGCATGTATGGGATCCAACCAACATGGCACATCAGCATAAATCACAATCCCCAAATGCAAAGCTCATAACAGTCAATAAAGGAAGCTAACGGTAACTATTATATAAATGTACAAGGCATTTTAAAATGCTTGCAAGACGATGAAATATGAGAAAATTTTAATGATTTTGAATTTATGCAATTATACCAAACATCGATGATACTTTTTGTAAATCAACTGCTTCAGAAAGAATTGAGAATCCACAATTTTTCAAATAGACATACGCTTGTTGATCATTGAGTTTGTCAAAACGTATCCCTTCTATATATGGAAACCGGTGAGCCACAGATGACACGTTCACAATCCTTCCCTCCCTTTTTGTCTCACGTGCCGTTTTTTTCATTGTATCCAACAATAAATCTGCTAAGAGAAAATGACCTGCAAAGCAAATAGAAAACCCGGTTAATGCGTAAATGAGTTTAGATGAACTGGCGAACAAAAACATCAAAACACATTATTAGGGATAGTTACAAAATTACACATGAGGTTTATCTTTCATTACAGAAACAAGCCAAATGTCTTTCAAAATTATAAATCCCCCCTTCAACTTGGTCTTCCAGTAATTAGGCTAAACCTCATTTGGTTTTTTTATAATAAACAAAAATTACAGGAAAATAGGAGGAGAAAATAAGAACCCAAGTAATTCGTGGCGAACTGTAACTCTATGTTGTCTTTAGAAAGCTCGAACGGTGGTGTCATTATTCCTGCATTATTACTGATGACAGTAGACAAGAAAAAGAAGGTTACACTATGCTGTTAATTCGAATCAACACAGTTTCTGTTTTGTTCTGCCCTACTTACATCAAAAGGTTCAATGGTCGCCCAGAGGAAGTAAACTCGGACGCAAACTTTCTAACAGATGCCAACGAACTGAGATCTAGCTCCATTGCATCAACTTTAGCTGAAGGATTCTCCTCAACTATCATCTCCTTGACTTTTCTACCGGAGTCAACATTCCTAATACCCATTACGACATGTACGCCGCGCAGAGCAAGAACACGCGCAGTTTCTGAACCAATACCACTCGACGCCCCTGCACAGATGTAACGAATCGAGCAAAGTTCACGACAAATTCCAACCAATATATATTACAAAGACTACCCAGAGATTTAGCATAATTACAAAATACTGCTTGCGGTGAGCTTTCAGAGTAAAATCAAGTTTGTTCATGACCTAAATGGGTCGACCCGTGACCTAACCTGGGTCGGGTCACGAGTTGAAATCAGACTTTGTTATCTCAATAAACATCGCAGATAAACTAAAATTAAAATTAAAAAAAAAGGGGGAAAACTCATTTGGCAGAAAGCTTGAACAAACCTGTAACAATGGCGGTGAGCCCAGAGGCGTCGATTCCTTGAGTAACTTGTTCCGCCGTAGAAGAAGAAGAAAATCCAGAACACCTCGGCATCTCCTTCATCGCGATTTGTCTTGAATTTTTATTTGAACGCGAGAACGCTGTTGACAAGCTTATATCTCTCTGTAGAGCTAATGGGGAGATGTTCCCCAAACCTACAGCCGAAATAATCGCCATTAGAGATGCTTGAGGTATCCGAAATTAAACCGATGAAGTTTCCGATCTGCTGCATGGTGAATGCACCGGCTGTTTATATATATATTTATCGAAAGAGAATTTGTGGGTTCCGATGAGAATGAGAAAGAGAATGTTCACTGCTGTTATATTTAATGCTATTTATATTTTTGCCATTTTATGCGTGGAGGGTGGAGCTGGCAAATGGGCTGGTTGATATGGGCTTTATTAGCCCAAATAGAAAAGTAGTTTGGGCTATTTTATTGGACCCAACACAAGTTTATTGAGTGAATATTAAAGTGTTGTTTGGGACCGAATAATAGAGTGAACTGAAGAAGCACTTTTTCTATCTCAAAGGAAAGAATAAAGCGTTTTACCTCGCTTCAAAACCGAGGGTTTAGTTGTAGAAGTCGACCACTCGGATTATCAATCCGAGGGAGGGCTAGAAGTGAGAGGTCTCAAAGTCATATTCAATTGCAATTTCGAGTGTTTGAAAGAGTAATTAGAGTTTGACAAAATGTCCAAAGTAACAAATAGCAAACGATTTATCAAGTAGAGAACGATGGAGGTAATGAAATGGTAGTGACAACTTGGTGAATTATCTAATACAAGAGTGATTTCCGGGAGTTCTCGTCCCTAGATTCGAACTCCCAAGTACCTAAGTTTGAGAATCGACTACGGAATGAAAAACTCCGCACAACGGTGGTTAATCAATTTAATTCCCCGAAGTAGCACTCCAAACGGTAGTGAACACAATGGTTGTCGAATTCCTTTACTTAGCCCTTTTGAACTTAATTATGAAAAATCGAACTACGGGAAGAAGGACTCCGCACAACGGTGATCGATCTAAAATTTAATTCCCGATCGAGTCTAACTCCGCCCAACGGTGGTTAGATCGATCGTAGCTCGAAAATTCACAATTAAACTCAAAGTTTATTCACTCGAGCATTTTATCAAACACCTAGTGTGCACTACATTTTCATCACCTCCTATTGGAAAATTAGCCAAGGAAACCCATGCAAATCATCATGATCACATAAGAAACATACAAAGCACTCATAATCATGATCAAATCCGAGAATTCACAAAGATCCAAGTCAAATTCCCAACAAAAATCAATATTCATAAAAGAGATTTCTACACAACAAAAGGAAAAGTAGAGATTTAGAGATAGCCAAGTTTGAAGAGGAATTCTCGACTCCGTGGTCTTTGATCGAGCTTGAATCCGTGCTTCGATTTGTGGAAGATGAGCTTGAACTCTCAATTTGGTGTTCTTTCTCTCTCTAGAATTTCCAAGTGTGTTTTCGTAGATCCAAAGTTATGTTTGTAGAGAGTTCTCCACCTATTTATAGCTTTCAAGGAGCATGTGAGTCTTCAAAAGGTCAAAAATGCCCTCAAACACCAAATTTCCGGATAGTCAACGGAAAAGTCAACATTTCATCTTGTGACGGGTGCGGTCGCTCCCGTCTTGGGTGCGGTCGCGCCGGAAGGTCGAACCTGGAAATGCATCGGGAGCGGTCGTTCCCGTTTGGGCGCGGTCGCGCCAGAAGATCAAAGCTAGAAATACATCGGGAACGGTCGTTCCCGTCTTGGGTGCGGTCGCGCCAGAAGATCAAAGCTAGAAATGCATCGGGAACGGTCGTTCCCGTTTTGGGTGCGGTCGCGCCGAAAGGTCGAACCTGGAAATGCATCGGGAACGGTCGTTCCCGTTTGGGCGCGGTCGTGCCCAGTCTTTAACCTCTTCGGCTTGTCATCCGTCCTCGTGCGCAACTTCTCGATTCTTGTCATAACTTCTCCGTCCGAACTCCAATTCTCACGATTCAAAATTCCTCGGATTCACGACTTAAAGATCTTTACAACCCTGTGTTTTACAGCTCCAGATTCCGAAGGAGCGAAATCAGTTTATTGCCCGAAGTCGCTGAAGTTCATCATCCCATTTTTGCTCCGTTTTTCCTACATTTTGACATAAAAACTCGACTACGCCACACATAAGCTCCGTCATAGCAATAATAAGTAATTCCCCAATGATCACACACATATATACACAATATATATAAAAATCATACCCAAAACATAACAAAGAAACGAGCAAAAATTCGACACTTCAAACTACTACAACGACAAAACAATGCTCGTCCCGAGCATAATGTTCCAACGTGATACACTAACTAGCCGGAGAAGTACGTTTCAAACCAATCCCATGTTCATCTCAATCAAGCATTGTTAAAATAAAATGACACACACTATTCGAATCACTCAACGCACGGTTCACTCGTTTCTTTCCTCTCGAAATCGAATCATAGGGTAAGTACACTCATGATGCAAGAGATAGAACAAGTAACTTGCATTTAGTCAAAGAAGCTCGAAGAAGGAATGAATAGCACCCATGTAACATGCATTTCATACACTACAAGCTTAAGGCGAGTTTTGCTCAATTAAATCATCACGACACTTGAATCAAAACATGATCATGCAAGGTGGGATAAGGTAAAGGGTAGGGCAAGAATCATATATGAAACAAGAATCGGGCACTCACTTTCTCCCTCGTCCCCTCCTACACCAAACGTTTCTCACAAATCAACCTCGCCCTTATTACTCCATCTATGTGCAAGGACATAAGTAAACCGAGCTTACAAATCAATACATATATTTCAAGAAAAACCCTCGCCTTTTTCAATCAACCTTCTCTTTTTTTTTTTTTTTTTTTTTTCGATGGCCAAGCATATTTGCTTTTATATTTTTTTTAGGCTCTTTTCATGCACTTATTATTATTTTTTTTATCTTTTTTTTTTCTTTCTTTTGTGCACACAACATCATTCATCATACATCATTTATTCTCATCATTCATTCTTTTAAAGGGTTTGGCTTTTTCTAAGAATTAATAACATGCTCAAGTTTACAAATGAACCTCATAAGCACAACCTAAGTAATGACCCCGAACACGAATATCACCTTCATCACCAAATGACCCCGAAAATGCTCACACCACTCGAGAAACACTCGGCAACAATGAAAAGGCATACATGTAGGCTCAAGGGGGTATCTAACGGTGTCCCACGACGGGCTCGGTATAATATGGGGAATATATTCAAGTGGAGCTTTTCTATTGATCAAGTTTATCATATTCAAGCCAATGAGACCAACCGAGCTCATCACCATTCACTCATAATGCACAAACACATACATATGGACAAAGATAGCAATGCATATTCATGAACAAATGTGAGAACCAAAAGGATGATATATATAATCCAACAAGAAAGATCAAGGTTCAAATTCCTCTCACAATTATAAGCAAGGTCTCCAAATAACAAATAGTGAGTAGTCAAATATCCAACAATACCCGAGAGAGATAAACGTCATCCAAACTAACGACTTCTCCGACTTTAACCCAATCCACATGTATCACACACGTCTACGAGACTCACACATCTCATCAAAGTAGTAAAATACCGAAAAGCTCGAATCTAGTACAAATACAAGACTAAGAAAAGAAATAAGAAAATAAAAGAAACAAATAAAACTAAAATCACACAAACACCACCAAAACACCTCAAACATCCCAAAATAAAATAAACTAAAATCGATCAAGGAGGGATAAGCCAATCACATACCTCGACCCGAATGTAATTCGAGTGGCTCGACGTCGCTTGTGGTGTAGAGACAATATAGAAGGAATCACCTTGAAGTCCGAGAAATGCAATGTAGAAGGACATGGAGGAGTGAGCTTCATCTTCATGGGTGAGAAGGACAAAACTCTTTTTAACGTCATGAGCTTGACGGTCATGGGAATGCCCCCACGAGGCACTCGGTTTTTGGCTCCGAGTACCACCCGATCCTCGAAATCATTTAGCCATCTAAAAAGATCGAAGAAAATCTTCGTAAGAAGAGCATCTCGGCTAAGATATGGTGCTCCTCCGAGTAAGATCCCTCAAGACTAGGTGTGAGGAAATATAAAATTTTAGTGCTCACGATATAATTCTTCCCTATACTCACGGCTTGAGGTAAGTCATATGTGTCTTCTATCTCGGCCGATAAAAAATAGGAACTAAACTTCCAGAGATAGATCATTTCCGGCAAGGGAGGACGATCATTCTTAGTATATAAATAATGCTCATGATCGTAGAATGTCTCCAAATCACATCTCCCTATACCATCAATCTCGGCCGGTAAAAATATCGAACTAAATCTTCTTAGGAACTCCATCTCGGTCCATGTCTCACGATTCTCAATGTAACAATAATCACTCAACCGACCATCTACATATCCAACCTCAACTCTCAACTCAAATAAATCCAATAAGCTCCCATGCAAACCACGAACAATGTCAATAACACTTTTACCGAGACTAAGTGGTTCATGAAGGATGAGATCTTCACCTTCTTCTTCTTTATGAGCCTCTTTTGACAAGGGAGTTTTAGAATGAGAGCTAGAAAACTCAATTTTCACGCCCAAATCTACCAAGCCATAAATTCTCCTACCAAAACCCCATGATGTCCTCTTGTCCTCCACAATTTCAAATGTGGCATGCTCTTCCATCACTTTCTTTTCAACTTCAATTTCTTCATCGACAAGGAGCTCAATCATAGGAAGTAATAAATCATTCTCTAGGAACTCAACACCACACTTCAAAGGAATCTCGACATGTAGAGACTCTTTTACCTCATCAAATCCCAAAAGTGGCATGTCCACCTCTATGAACTCAAGTGTCGGAGCATTAATCTCAAATGGAATCGGAGAAAAGTAAGGAGATTCATCCATCACGTCAAGTATTGGAAAAACCTTTGGAGCTTGAACCTCATCACTCTCATTTGACAATATGGCATACTCTTCCCAAGCTAGAGATTTCGTGGAGGTTTGATGAGATTGGATCGAGACCTCGTCATCTTCATTAGCTTGAAATGACTCTCTTTTAATCTCGTCCAAGCTAGTAAATATATTTGCCACATGAGAATCTATTCTATTGAAACATGCTCGGAGATCATTTACAACCTCTTGAGCCGATTCGGGTTGAGGAAATGTTGCCTCTTTCTCGAGTTGTTCAATATCTTCATCATTTTCATACTCGTACGAAACCTCCATCTCCATAGACTTGCCTTGTGTGAAAGTATTGTAGGGACATGTCTTAACCTCATGCCCTTCATCTCCACAAATATCACAAGAAACTCTCATATCTTCTTTCAACCTTTGTATCTCCTTCCTCATCTCTTCCATTTCGACCTTCAATTGATTTTTAGCCTCAACTTCCTTGAGCTCCATGGAATCAATGCGATCTAGCTCTCGTTTGAGAAAATGGTACCTTGAAGATCGCTTGGGACTTGAAGCATACGTTGGAGGTGGTGGCTCATAATGTGGCTCGGGCCATGAAGAGTAATTTGACTCGCAAGAATAAGACCTAGATGGTGGATACTCGGGTCTTGGAGTGTAATAGTTTGGCTCGGGCCTTGGAAGATGAGTAGTGGAAGGATACGTTGACTTTGGCTCGGATGTAGTTGTCCAAAAATTATGAGGTGCGGGCCTTGCATAGTCATAGCTCGGATCGAATCTTGATTGATATCCTCCTTGATAATTCGGTTGAGAAGGTGGGTAATAAGAACTTTGATAATTTGATTGAGTAGATGGTGGTCGTGGTGGATAGTAGTTGTCTTGATAATGGTGTCCTCCGTAAGGTTGTGAATGTTGTGGATGTTGTGGAGGAGAAGCTTGATAATGGTAGTATGGTGGAGTCGCCTCTTGGTAAGAACGTGAATCCGGATGTTGGTGACTCCACATACCTTGCATTCAAAGACAAGAAAATCTAAAGTAAGCTAACAAAAGTAAACTAACTAATAGGGGGTAGTACTCTCAACTCAAACAAAGAAACATGAAAACAAGTAAATATAGAACCAAAAGCAAGTAAATGTGACTTTTAAACTTCAACTAGCTCCTCCCCGGCAACGGCGCCATTTGAAGAAGCACTTTTTCTATCTCAAAGGAAAGAATAAAGCGTTTTACCTCGCTTCAAAACCGAGGGTTTAGTTGTAGAAGTCGACCACTCGGATTATCAATCCGAGGGAGGGCTAGAAGTGAGAGGTCTCAAAGTCATATTCAATTGCAATTTCGAGTGTTTGAAAGAGTAATTAGAGTTTGACAAAATGTCCAAAGTAACAAATAGCAAACGATTTATCAAGTAGAGAACGATGGAGGTAATGAAATGGTAGTGACAACTTGGTGAATTATCTAATACAAGAGTGATTTCCGGGAGTTCTCGTCCCTAGATTCGAACTCCCAAGTACCTAAGTTTGAGAATCGACTACGGAATGAAAAACTCCGCACAACGGTGGTTAATCAATTTAATTCCCCGAAGTAGCACTCCAAACGGTAGTTAACACAATGGTTGTCGAATTCCTTTACTTAGCCCTTTTGAACTTAATTATGAAAAATCGAACTACGGGAAGAAGGACTCCGCACAACGGTGATCGATCTAAAATTTAATCCCCGATCGAGTCTAACTCCGCCCAACGGTGGTTAGATCGATCGTAGCTCGAAAATTCACAATTAAACTCAAAGTTTATTCACTCGAGCATTTTATCAAACACCTAGTGTGCACTACATTTTCATCACCTCCTATTGGAAAATTAGCCAAGGAAACCCATGCAAATCATCATGATCACATAAGAAACATACAAAGCACTCATAATCATGATCAAATCCGAGAATTCACAAAGATCCAAGTCAAATTCCCAACAAAAATCAATATTCATAAAAGAGATTTCTACACAACAAAAGGAAAAGTAGAGATTTAGAGATAGCCAAGTTTGAAGAGGAATTCTCGACTCCGTGGTCTTTGATCGAGCTTGAATCCGTGCTTCGATTTGTGGAAGATGAGCTTGAACTCTCAATTTGGTGTTCTTTCTCTCTCTAGAATTTCCAAGTGTGTTTTCGTAGATCCAAAGTTATGTTTGTAGAGAGTTCTCCACCTATTTATAGCTTTCAAGGAGCATGTGAGTCTTCAAAAGGTCAAAAATGCCCTCAAACACCAAATTTCCGGATAGTCAACGGAAAAGTCAACATTTCATCTTGTGACGGGTGCGGTCGCTCCCGTCTTGGGTGCGGTCGCGCCGGAAGGTCGAACCTGGAAATGCATCGGGAGCGGTCGTTCCCGTTTGGGCGCGGTCGCGCCAGAAGATCAAAGCTAGAAATACATCGGGAACGGTCGTTCCCGTCTTGGGTGCGGTCGCGCCAGAAGATCAAAGCTAGAAATGCATCGGGAACGGTCGTTCCCGTTTTGGGTGCGGTCGCGCCGAAAGGTCGAACCTGGAAATGCATCGGGAACGGTCGTTCCCGTTTGGGCGCGGTCGTGCCCAGTCTTTAACCTCTTCGGCTTGTCATCCGTCCTCGTGCGCAACTTCTCGATTCTTGTCATAACTTCTCCGTCCGAACTCCAATTCTCACGATTCAAAATTCCTCGGATTCACGACTTAAAGATCTTTACAACCCTGTGTTTTACAGCTCCAGATTCCGAAGGAGCGAAATCAGTTTATTGCCCGAAGTCGCTGAAGTTCATCATCCCATTTTTGCTCCGTTTTTCCTACATTTTGACATAAAAACTCGACTACGCCACACATAAGCTCCGTCATAGCAATAATAAGTAATTTCCCAATGATCACACACATATATACACAATATATATAAAAATCATACCCAAAACATAACAAAGAAACGAGCAAAAATTCGACACTTCATGAACTTATTTTACTCCTTCCCTTCCAAAATATGTTTTGGTCAAAAATCTTAATTTTTGACTTTTAAACAAAAAAGTAAAAGAAAAAAAATATATTTAAAGTGAAAAGTACAGTAGTCGTGAGTAAAATGGACTCCGATGGCATAGTCGAGTAGGAATGTATGCGATAATGTGAGTGTAATTTCCCGGCGACGCTGGTTCGAACCTCGAGTGAGACAAATTTTCACTGAAATATTATGAAATTCGATGTGAGACTTGTTGGCTCTCTTGCACAAATGTCTGTTACTCGAGCACATCTCTCGATTTACATCATATTCGATCGAAGTGCCAACGAATAAGTTAATAAAGTAATGTAAAATTGTATTTTAAAATAAAAAGATTAAAATAATTATTTCATTTTTTTGGGATTTTATAAGTATAGTGAGAAACTCCGAAAAAAAAGTAAGGTATGTCAATTATCTCAAAAATTATAATAATAATTTTTGATATCGATTGAGTTCGATGTTGAGTTTGGAGGCCGATTCACGCCGAGAAGACGAGAAAACGACGACGGGAGAAACGACGGTCGCCGGAGGAGTTCCGGCGATCGCGGGCCAAGTTTGGCGGGCGCCAAATGGGTTTCGGCGGGCGCCGAAACCGGGAGAAACGGGTCAGAATATCTGCCAAGTTTTGGGCCCTTTCGGCGGGCGCCAAAACAGCTCCGGCGGTCGCGGAAAGCTTTCGGCGGGCGCCGAAAGCAAAACAGCGGTCGCCGTTTTGCAGATCGCTGGGAGCGCGATTTTTCTTGTCCCCCAAGTTTTATTCCCCCTATTTAAACCCTATGTGCGTGAATAATAGGGTTAACACCTCCAGCACTAGAATTGAGATTATAGCTATTACGAGACTTGTAATTACGTTATATAATTGTTCTAGTAAAATAATTGCAGCGGCAAGAGTGGACGTAGCCCTCGTTAACGGGTGAACCACTATAAATCTCGTGTTCTTTATTTCGCGTATTTTCGTTCTTGTTTGTTCGTGTGCTTTTCAAGAGGGGAATTCGGACGCGAATTTCCCAACAACTGGTATCAGAGCGCTAGGGTTATAGCGATCGGGGAAAAGCAATGACGGACACCACCACTTCGTTCGGGGTTACGAAATTTGACGGGAATAACTATGGACATTGGAAGATGCAGATCGAGGACTACCTTTATGGGAAAAAGCTCGGAATTCCTTTGAAGGGTAGACCGGAGAAGATCAAGGATGACGAGGAATGGGAAAGCCTCGACAGACAGGTGTTGGGATTGATACGTTTGTCTCTAGCTTGAAACGTATCATTCAACGTGCGCTCGATTACCACTACCAAAGATTTGATGGCTGCCCTATCAAACATGTACGAGCAACCTTCAGCGAACAACAAGGTGTATCTCATGAAGCAGTTGTTCAATCTGAAGATGTCGGACAATGCAAACGCATCCAACCACATAAACGAGCTGAATTCCATCTTGGACAAGTTGAAGGGAGTCGGGGTAAATTTCGATGATGAAATTTACGCTTTGATCCTACTTGCGTCTCTACCGGATAGTTGGGAGCCCATGCGGGCAGCTGTTAGCAACTCTATGGGGAAGGAGAATCTGCAGTTCTCCGAAGTTAGAGATAAAATCCTAGCCGAGGAAATCCGGAAAAGATTTCAAGGGAAAGTCTCCTAGTTCGGCCTTGAGTGTGGAGAACCGGGGGAGAAACTCGGGCAGGAATGCTAACAGGAACAGAGGGAGATCCAAGTCCAAGAATGGGAGAGATAGCTCGAGGTCCGAGGATAATGAATGTTGGAATTGTGGGAAGACGGGGCACTTCAAGAGGGATTGTCGCTCTCGGGGGAAGAACGACAACAAGAAGAAGGGAACCGCCAATACGGTAACACAAGAGGATGACGACGATGGGGACGTCCTTCTCTTATCGGTCGACTCACCGATCGATTCCTAGGTGCTGGACTCAGGGGCTTCTTTCCATACTACTGCACAGCGGGAGGTAATGCTTAATTATGTCTCGGGTGACTATGGAAAGGTTTTTCTTGCAGATGACGAGCCACTTGATGTAGTCGGGATGGGAGATATCAACCTGAAGATGTCAAATGGGCAAACTTGGAAGATTTCCAAGGTCAGACATGTGCCGGGGTTGAAGAGGAACCTGATTTCGGTGGGCCAGCTTGACAGTCATGGTCACCGGGTGTCATTTGGAGAGGGTCGTGGAATGTTTCGAGGAACGCCATGACCATAGCTCGAGGTCATAAGACGGGCACACTTTACATGACGACGAGCGTGAGGGACTCGGCTGGTGTTGTTGATAACACCAAGAAGACCGAGCTATGGCATTGCAGGCTGGGGCACATGAGTGAGAAGGGGATGAAGATCATGGCAAAGAACGGGATGCTGCCCGAACTCAAGGCGATTGAGTCTCACGTGTGCGAGAGCTGCATTCTTGGAAAGTAGAAACGAGTGAGTTTTTCCAAAGATGGAAGGGAGCCCAAGGCGGAGAAGCTGGAACTAGTACACACAGATGTTTGGGGTCCAGCTCCCGTCGCCTCACTCGGAGGATCACTCTACTATGTTACCTTCATCGATGACTCCACAAGGAAGGTATGGGTGTACTTCATGAAAAATAAGAGTGATGTGTTCCCTGTTTTCAGGAAATGGAAAGCCGAGGTTGAGAATGAAACAAATCTCAAGGTGAAGTGTTTGAGGTCCGACAACGGTGGTGAGTACGTTGACACCGACTTCAAACAATTTTGTGTCGAGAGTGGGATCAAGATGGTGAAGACTATTCCAGGGACCCCACAACAGAACGGAATAGCAGAGCGAATGAACAGGACGCTAAATGAGAAGGCCCGGAGTATGCGGTTACATTCGGGGATGCCTAAGATGTTTTGGGCATATGCCATCGACATGGCAGCTCATTTAATCAACAGAGCACCGTCGGTTCCTTTGGAATATCGGATTCCTTAGGAGGTTTGGAGTGGGAAGAAGCTGAATCTGTCCTACTTGAGGGTGTTCGGGTGTCTGGCGTATGTCCATATCGACGAAGCTGCTCGTAGCAAGCTTGATCCTAAATCCAAGAAGTGCTTCTTCCTTGGATATGGCGGCACGGAGTTCGGGTACCGATTTTGGGATGCCGAAAATCATAAGGTGATCCGAAGCAGAAATGTGATCTTCAATGAGGCGGTCTTGTACAAGGGTAAAGACGAGGTTGTTGAAGAAATCATTGATCCCGTGAAAGACACGGAGGAGGTTCTGGTGAAGGTCGTGGAGACTGAGAAGATCGAAGAGGACAACACGAGCAGCGAGGATGAGCAAGATGAGAATGCTCATCCCAACATCGATCCAGTCACACCGAAGCCGTGGAGGTCGACTAGGGTAAGAAGACCTCCCCATAAATTTTTACCTTCCCTTAACTATATCTTGCTGACTGATAGGGGTGAGCCGGAGAGATACACCGAGGCTATACAAGCGAGGGATTCGATCAAGTGGGAGTCTGCCATGAAAGAGGAGATGAGCTCATTGATGTCGAATCAGACTTGGGAACTAGCCGAGCTTCCGAAGGAGAAGAAGGTCTTGCACAATAAATGGGTCTTCCGGGCAAAGGAAGAACACGATGGAAGCGTTCGGTACAAGGCGAGATTAGTGGTGAAAGGCTTCCAGCAGAAGGAAGGGATCGACTACACGGAGATCTTTGCTCCGGTAGTAAAGATGGTAACCATCCGGGTGGTGCTTAGCTTGGTGGCAAAGGATAACTTACATCTTCAGCAAATGAATGTAAAGACCGCATTTCTTCACGGGGATCTAGATGAAGAAATCTATATGAAGCAATCGGAGGGTTTTGAAGTTCGAGGCAAGGAGAAGCTAGTGTGTAAGCTTCAAAAGAGTTTGTATGGGTTGAAGCAAGCTCCGAGGCAGTGGTACAAGAAGTTCGACTTTTTCATGGAGCGAGTCGAGTTCACGCGGTGCGAGGCGGACCACTGCTGTTATTTCAAAAGTCTTGGAAGAGGTACCTACATAATATTGCTCCTTTATGTAGATGATATGCTGATAGTCGGGGCGAGTTTGGCGGAGATCGACAAGCTCAAGAAGAATCTATCGAGGGAGTTCTCTATGAAGGATTTGGGTGCTGCCAAACAAATCCTGGGGATGAGAATCACGAGGAGCAAGGATGGTCTTGAGTTGTCTCAAGAGGAGTACCTGAAGAAGGTACTAGCACGGTTTAGCATGGAGGATGCGAAACCCGTGAGCACTCCTTTAGCTAGTCACTTCCGTTTGTCAAAGGAGGACTCGCCGACGAGCAAAAAGGAAATGGAGCATATGGATAAGGTCCCTTACGCCTCTGCGATTGAGAGCCTTATGTATGCTATGGTGTGCACGAGGCCTGACATTGCCCATGCAGTGGGAGTCGTCAGCCGGTTTATGAGTAATCCGGGGAAGCAACATTGGGAAGCCGTCAGGTGGATCTTTCGATACTTGAGAGGGACTTTCGGTTTTGTTTTGAGGTTCCAAAAATCAGATTTGGGGTTACTTGGGTTCGTGGACGCGGATAACGGAGGTGATGTGGATAGTAGGAAGAGCACTACTGGGTACGTGTACACTTTCGGGGGTACCGCGATTAGCTGGGTGTCGAGGTTGCAGAAGATAGTAGCACTATCAAGTTGTGAGGCGGAGTACGTTGATGTGACGGAAGCCGCAAAGGAAATGATGTGGCTACAGACATTTCTGCTAGAGCTGAGGCAAGAACACTCAGGGAGTGTCTTGTATTCCGACAGTCAGAGCGCCATTCACTTGGCAAAGAATCCGGTGTACCATGCTCAAACGAAGCATATCCAGCTGAGATATCACTTCATTCGATCAGCCTTGGAGGAAGACGTCTTGGTGTTGGAGAAGATTCTTGGGAGTAAGAATCCGGCCGACATGTTTACGAAGGTGGTGCCGTGCGAGAAGTTGAGGTTGTGTTCAACCTCGGTTGGTCTTCTGGGATGAGGATCGGGACGTCGCTGCAATGGGAAGAGAAGATAGGGGACGTGAATCAACTCCAAGTGGGAGATTGTTGAGTATGGAGGCCGATTCACGCCGAGAAGACGAGAAAACGACGACGGGAGAAACGGCGGTCGCCGGAGGAGTTCCGGCGATCACGGGCCAAGTTTGGCGGGCGCCAAATGGGTTTCGGCGGGCGCCGAAACCGGGAGAAACGGGTCAGAATATATGCCAAGTTTTGGGCCCTTTCGGCGGGCGCCAAAACAGCTCCGGCGGTCGCGGAAAGCTTTCGGCGGGCGCCGAAAGCAAAACAGCGGTCGCCGTTTTGCAGATCGCTGGGAGCGCGATTTTTCTTGTCCCCCAAGTTTTATTCCCCCTATTTAAACACTATGTGCGTGAATAATACGGTTAACACCTCCAGCACTAGAATTGAGATTATAGCTATTACGAGACTTGTAATTACGTTCTATAATTGTTCTAATAAAAGAATTGCAGCGGCAAGAGTGGACGTAGCCCTCGTTAACGGGTGAACCACTATAAATCTCGTGTTCTTTATTTCGCGTATTTTCGTTTTTGTTTGTTCGTGTGCTTTTCAAGAGGAGAATTCGGACGCGAAATTCCCAACATTCGATTCAAAATCTAAACGTTTGCTTCCATAGAGACCATAAGATAATTGAATTTGAGCCCAAAAACCTACATGTGGTCAATTATTCCGATTTACATGCTAAATTAACAATTTCGATGGATAAAAACTTAACAATGAAACATGCTTGCATAAAAATTCAATCTTTAACCTTAACGTAGTACATCTTGAAGGCCTTGGGCATGTAAAAGGGCAACAAAAAGCCAAAGAGATTGAAGCCCCAATAGGCCATGTTGGCGACGGCCAGCCCCCGGCCGACGGCCAGCCGGCGGTAGTTGGTCCCGACGTCGACCTTGGAGATCTCGTTCTTGACCCACTCCAACGCGCAGAGGATCCTCATGGAGTTGTAGACCACGGGCACCAGGACCCGAACCGGCTGGGAGAACCGGGCCGTGAGCGCCACCCCTTCCATGAACACCTGGCTCGCCAGCAGGAACACGTGCGGCGCCGCCGCCTTGATCCCCTCCCTGTCCCCCTCGAACACGCCCTCGCAGATGTACGCGATCGGGAGGAGGAGACCGATCGCCGAACCGGCCAGCGCGTACGCGGAGAGGGCCGGGTTCTGGAAGACCGGGCTCGTGTCTGAACCGGGGGTCCGGGGGAACGCGACCCGGGAGATGAAGTAGAAGTAGAACACGGAGAAGACGACGAAGGCGATGTCCTCCGCGGCGACCATGCCGGTGGCGGAGAGGACCACGGCCACCGCGAGGGCGTTCAGCTGCTGGAAGGTCAGGAAGCTGCGGCGGGCGGAGGAGGGGGGCGGTTTCTCGCCGGGCGGCGCGTCCGGTTCGTCTTTCGGGAGGGTTATGTCGCAAGCTGGGCCGACCCCACCTGACATTTCTTTTTTATTTTTATTTTTTTTTGTTGTGTAAAGTTTGGTCTGTGTGGAGGAAGATGTTGATTTATTTTTTCGGTCGGAAGTTAAGGGGACACGTGGCAGGTGACGGAGGAATTAGTGTGAATGCGTGTCTTGTATACCGAATATATAGTTGGCTTTGGGCCTGTGGCTTTGCAATCTGAAGCCCAACACAATTTGTGTATGGGCTGGTCTCGATCTTTATTTCAGACCCAACCGATCGTTTGTTGGCCCCATGGGTTGGGAGATTTGTGTGTTTGACTGAACTCTGAAACCTGTCTCGTTAATTTGCCGGAAAAATAAATGGATTCAAATCGGAAAAGCGACGACGAGGAGAGCAGCAATCCGAGAAAGATCGCGTCGGCGTGCGATGTCGAGGCCCTGAAGAAGTGTTTGGCGGAAAACAAAGGGGATCGCAAAAAATGCCAACACCATATCGAAGCTTTCAAAACCTCGTGCGCCATCAAAACCCCCAATTCATCCTCAGATTGACCTACTTATTTTTTCATTTCTCAACTTCAATTGAGCCTTCCAACATTTTATTTTGATTATTATTTGAATTTTAATATCTGTTAGAAATAACTCTGTAGCCCTTGAATTTGTCTGTTTTTTTCACGAGAATTTGAACGTGAAGGTATCATTTTGATATTTTTTTTTAAATGTGTATTGACTGTGCTTGATGAGGAATTAGTGTTTTGAATTTGTTATGTATATTTTCTTTGGGGCTGAATGGTGGTGATGCAGGGAAACTGGAGACATTGCAAGGAATTCCGTTCCGGGTTAGTATTTGACTATTTTCTATGCTCTCAGATTCGGATGCAGCTTGTTGTAAGTCACCGGTGTTATGTGCGTTTGAAGTTTTGTGCTCATATCATTTAAGTGATGATGATGATGCATGCAATGACGAAAACGTAGAATTATTGAATAAGAAAATGGATAAAAAAAGATGTCAGAAAAGACAAGTACATAGGTTAAACTAATGATTATAGATTAATTTTTCGTTCCACAGAGGGCATAAAGATTTGAATGTTCGATTCATTAATGTTACAAAGAAAATTCTCCATCATTTTTATTTTTCTGTTTTAATATGTCAAGTGCCTAGTTTTCTTTTCACTACATTATTCACATGTTGGTATTTAAAAAGGTTGTTCCCAAGTCAAAACTTCCAGATGAAGATTCTATTCATTAACAGGTTTGACAAACCATGAATTACCAGCAAAGCCCCATAGTTCTTGCATGTTGTCCACCCCACCATCTCTTTAGTATCGTTTTCTTTCCCGTTGACCTTAGCCCCACAATATAACTATTCTAAGACAAAATGCATTGTCAATCCATTAGATTATTGAGTCATGTTCTCTTTTATTGACTGTATATGCAAATGGCAATTTTTTTTCCTGCATAATACTGTTGATTGAAAGCTCCTTTCTTGGAATATCGGTTACTTGTATGAAGTAGTTTATATTGGTTGGTGTAATGGTAATTATTGATTAATCCAGCCTTCTATTACTATTTAAACATCCTAATTAACACATACAACTCTTGTGGTAGTTTGTAAGTATGTCTTTAGAACTTTCGACGTTTGACATTTCACGCCCATTTGACCCGTCCTCCCTCTCTTCTCTTTCTCAGGCCTGCCGAGAATGGGGATTTTTTCGCGTGACCAACCACGGGATCTCTAAAGATCTATGCATGAAAATGAAATCTTTCTCCGGCAGGGTTTTTAGCCTCCCTTCGGAGGTGAAAAACAAAGCGGGCCCTTCATCGGATGTAAAAACGTATACCCCGCATTTTATAGCATCGCCTTTTTTCGAGAGTTTAAGGGTATCGGGACCAGACTTCTTTGGTTCTGGGAAGAGTTCTTCCCAAGTCCTCATGAACGAGCCAAATTCAGAATTCAGGTAAACACAGAAAATATTAGCTCATCATGTTGGTTGTGTTATCTGCATAGAAATCATTTTTATTTGAGATACATAATTTTTTCAAAGGGATTTGTCAGAAAATAAGTGCATGTCGTCAATTTGGTAATGCTTCTATTTATGGCTCCATAGATGGAGGGAGAGTTGTGCCAGTGGGGCAGGCCCCCTTAATTTATATAGATATTTTAATTTAAAATCTGGACTAAGAAAATACATTAAAATACTGTAATTTATTTTCTCACAACTGTTACTGTTGTATAGTTTATTTTAAATTTAATGTATAGTATATTTTGGATTAATTAAAAAAATCACCCAAACTTTGTTTTCTCACAATTCTAGCTCGACTCTTCAACAGAAGAAATTTTAAACTCTGCCATTTCAATTTTTTTTAATGGCTTCTTAAGGCATTTTTCGAGAACAATAACCGAGTTCAATCTGCTTTAACTTATTTCGATATTTTTTTTAAAAAGATATTGTTTAAAGTAATTTTCCCGAAAACAAAACTGTTTACACTTGACTCAACTCCAACTAATTTTTCTGTATTTTGCCCCCTTCACAGTGAGACATTACAAGAGTACGGAAGCACAATGACGCACCTGTCCAAAACAATACTTGAAACAGTACTGAAGTCTTTGGGTTCCGGCTTTGATGTGAAATACCTATCTGAATTCAAGAATTGCCATGGTTACATGCGAATAAACAACTACTCCCCTTTCGATTGCCTTGATGATCAAGAAACCGAAGGGCTAGGCATGCACACGGATATGAGCTGCTTCACAATAGTTTATCAGGATGAAATTGGCGGGCTCCAGGTGAGGTCCAGAGAAGGGCATTGGATGGACATAGACTCGCAGGAAGATACACTTGTCGTGAATATTGGTGATTTAATGCAGGCTTGGAGTAATGGGAAGTTCAGGTCGTCCGAGCACAGAGTTGTCCTCAGAAAAAAGGCGAGTCGGTTTTCCATTGCTTTTTTCTGGTGCTTTGAGGATGAGAAAGTCGTGTTTGCTCCTGAAGAGGTTGCGGGTTTGAGGGTTTATAAGTCGTTTGTTTGTGGGGATTATTTGAAGTTCAGGGAGAGCAGTGAGAAGGGAAAGTTTGAGAAAGTTGGTTTTACTGTCAACCATTTTGCAGGGATTGAGATGTGATGGTTGTTTGTGTGTGAATACTAGAGTTTATTTGTTCAGTTTCTTTCCTTTTTCTTTTTATTACTTTAGGGTAATTACAAAAATTAAACTGAGGTTTGGCTTATTTACCCCTTTGAGTGCATTTTATTGTTTGAATATATGACTGAGAAATATAGGTTGCATTTGTAAATGGGGAGCTAATTGTATAAAGCTTATTTGCAATTTGTATACAATCATTGTACAAAACAAATTCGACATGAGAAATCGAATGGTTCTAATGTCGTGAACTCAAGGAATGAATCGAGACTAAATTCGATGCTTATTAAGACCATCAATTTGTTTTTTGTTCAATTATACCATGATTTAAAATACAAATTAACAAATGCATTTTTCTTTCAAATTTATATCAAATACACAATTTACCTGATTCAAAATAAAATCAAATGAATTGAATTTTATATAGGTTGAACTTTCTCTAGTTGCAAACTTAAAAATAAAATAAAGTTATACAATGTGCACAGATCACCATCAGCAAGCGTTGCAACTCTTCATACAAGTCCCATAGTAATCAGGCGAACCTTTCATGAAAACGGGGTTCCTTTGACACTCACCAATCGCGGCCCATCGAGGACAATTATCATCTTCATCCGTGCAACTTCTATTGTCGGATTGAATTAAATCTTTTCTGGAGTTAATACTATTCATATAAAAGAATTTAGTGGCGCACCACATTCCATCCCTGAGAACAGGGCACCTGGTGTGGGAACTGGTCCGGTCAGGAGTCGCATTGAGGTGTAGATTGAAAAACACAATCGCATTTCCTTTGCTAGGTTTGAAGATTTTGTTAGTCTTTGCACAGTCGGACCACATTTCGTCCTGCAGTAAAATAATTTCAAAGTGTTGCACAAAAACTCCATTGAGGTTCAATACTTCAGTCTAATATAAAATAATAATAATATATAACTTTCAGATTATAAATAACCCCAAATATTTCTATTGTTACAGTATTTGTAATTTTGAATGGTACCCTGCTTTAAAAAAAGCTAAACCTCACAAGGTTAGTTTTTGTAATTTAGCCCAAGATTTAAAGTAAAGTCAATAGAAAACTAACAGCACCTTTACCAAAATTACAGATGAGGATGAGCCGATGAGAATGTTTAAGGTGGGAAGAAATACAAAAATTGCTCTTGAAGTTAAGTTTATCACAAAAGTTCTCTACTCTTCTACTGTTCTACATGTGAACCTTCAAAATTACATATGCAACCTCGACATTTGTTTCTAGTTTCTAGTGTCTACTAATTACACCCTGAGTATATGATAAATTTCGTTTGTTATATCATAAAGGGTCCACATTGCATGGTGGACTTAGATGCATCAATTAATACTACCAATGTAAATGACTCTCTCACTATATATATATATATATATATATATATATATATATATATATATATATATATATATATATATATGATATTTAGTGTTCTGTTGTATTTGGAAACTTCTCTTCCTTTTTTTGTTATTGATTCTTAAATACCCAAAACCTCGGGCACAAGTGGGTCTATCTGTAAGTAGACTAAACCTCTGGGGTAGTTTTGTAAATTAACCCCAAAATCTAAAGCAACACTACTAGCAATGTTAAATTAACAGCAACCATAATAACCAACATTATGTTTTCTCTTACCTCCGACTGGGGGAAAAGTATCTGCCCACCCTGACTGACATTTGAGAGATACAAAACGACAGTTGCTAATAAAGGTTGATCGGCTTTCTCTTCAGTTTTGTTTGGAAAATAACTATACTTCTTTGTGGAGTCTTCGGACCCAAAGTGTTGAACGTTCATAGGTTTGCTGTTCTCTGCAAAACAAATAAGTATACTTACATGGCAGCTAAAAAGTGTATGCAACAGTGGAAGGTAGATTATTATGTCACAATGTGCGTGTATATTTAAAAATATATACCTTTGGGAAGAAAAGTCCAAGCAAATATTCTTTCCTCGATTATCTTAGTGATTTCATCCTGTTGATGATTCAGATAAGAAAAACTTTTGATTGTCAACTTATTCAACTGAAAAAAACCTGACTCTCATAAACTTATTCAACTATCATCTTCTATTTGCAAACACCACTAACTTTTGAATGTCAACTACTTTTAACTCCTGCTACAATAATGACTTGTTTTATAAGTAGTACCTTTTGCAAAAACTTGTGAAGTATAATAGTACATAAAGAGAAGAAGCATTTCAAACTTAAAAACTTACATCTGTGTCCATGGTAATACTGAAGTTTATAGACTGACCCCCAGGCACTGTATAATTTCCCTTCCCTCGGACCTTAATCAAAAACAATGTTTAAAAAAATAGTAGTCAAAGGAAAATTAAATGAGAAATACAAGTTCCAAAACAAATAAAAATGTACCCAAGAGATCAGATAATCACATTCCTCGTCTGATAGAAAGTCTCTATACAAGAATACCCTGTCCCCCGATGATAATGTCATTACTTCCATTATAACCTCTCAACATAATATAAAGCAAAAAAACAACATAATATTCTGCTTCCACATCTATAAATGCAATTTTACCTCATATTGGGATGATTACAATACCTACTATTGAGGTTGGCCCAATTTCTTAAACAAAAAAAAAAAAACTATAATCACACAAACCACTTTTGAGGTTTACGTTTAAAGAAATTATCCCAAAAATATTTCACCGGACACACGGTCTCTAGTAGATGTAACACAATCTATGGTCTTTTGGATTACCTGACCTTGGTTGCCAAGAGAGTTGAACAACTCGCGATGGGTCAGTACGTATAGCCTGCATTGGATGGCCGTCTTTGTTCGTCTCTTTTATCCTCAACTCCTTTCGGGTACTGAAAATTACAAATTTACAAAATATATTACGTTCTCTCTCTTTTTCTTTTGGAAATGGTCAGTCACATATATAATAAACACGTAGTGTAAACCAAATCACACGAAGACATTGCACAGCTAGATCTTACCAAGACAGCCTCCACAATCGTCTAATAGCTCATAGAAATTATTTGATCCGTAACACTATTGAGTGCTCTAATAGTAAACGACACTAAACGCTTTGAAGAAAACGAACATTATTCGTGATCACTTAATGAATAAACTCTCATTTCAAAGCCTTCAAAGTAAAATCAAGCCCCTCTTAGTTCAATTATCGGACTGAACAAAAACACAAAATTCATAAGAAATTTAATGGGAAAACAAAACTGATTGCGATGTCTATTGTGAAATTTTCTATTGTGAAATTTTCTATTGTAGATCTGATGTTATTTGAAAATCAACGAAATCTGCAATTCAACAAAAATGAAAAGTGAGCGAGTTCTTACTTTTGAGCACGAGAGGCAACGAGAGCAATCGAAAGCAAAAGCATGTGGAGAACTGTGAGACGGGTCGCCATTGATGAATCCGAAGCTCACTCGCGATCGAATTGTGAATTCATGGAAAATAAAAACGGAGTAATAATAATACTCCGTCTAGTTCACTAAAAAAAATTAGAAAAAAAATATTTTTTATTAAAAAATAGAGGATAAAAATGTATTTTTAAGTTAGAAAATATAGTATTTGTGAGTGGATTTGTAAAGGATAAAAATGTATTTTTAAGTTAAAAAATAAAGTAATTGTGAGTTGACTCGATGTAAAGAGTAAAATGTATTTTTAAGTTGAAAAAATAAAGTAGTTGCGAGGAAAATTTAAAAAATAAGTAAATAAAGTAGGATAAAATAATATTTAAAGTGAAAAAATTAGATTTTTTTTTGTTGTTGTTGTATAAACTATTGTGAGACACTTTAAAAAAAAAGTGTTGCAACTTTAACTTTAATTTTTGTGAGAGAGAGTAAGTATTAAAATAAGAGTATATTTGATATAAAAAAAGTGTTGCAATTTTTGTAAAAGAAATTGAGTAATAAAATAAGAGCATCTTCAATCTTCAATCGTGTATCTCTTTTTAAGTACAAATTTGTGTCACCGTCACATCAAAAGTAAATTACACTTATCAATTTATACTTAGGGGCGTGTATTCGTTCCGGAGTCTGTAGGATTTTAATGGACTTTTAAAATCCAGAGTTATTCAATTTGAATTTTTAAAAGTCTATTAAAATCTAGAGGTATTCAATTAGGATTTTAAAAAGTCTTTAAAAGTTCATAGCTATTAAAATGTTTATGAATTTTAATGGATTTTAATAATTTATAGATTTTAATTGATTCTCTTTAAAAAATATAATTAAACTTGATTTTTCAAAATTTCTAATAATTATAAGAGATTTTACTACCCGAAAATTCTAACATGGAAACTAAAAAAACAATCATCATTTAACAAGAATATTACACAAATCTATCTATAAAAAATAATCAAAATTTTATTTGAGAAAATTGATCTTATCTTGTTTTATTTAAAAATAATTATTTATATATTATATTAATAATAAATTATTTTGTGTTTATTATATACAATAATATATTTTTTCAATAACAATTCAAATATAATAAATTTATATTATTAATATTATTATTATTCAATTTATTTAAAAAATTATTTATGATCTTTTATTTACAATGGTGTATTGTTTATTATTTGATAAAATATGATAAAAATTCACTCGTCTCGACACCAATGAAGATTTTTTTTTAAAATATGACGAGGGAGGTAAACAATACGTATATTTTATATATACGTATATATATGTCGTTGTATAACAATCATATAAATGAAAATGAAAATAATAATGTGAGAAATTAGATTGATTTATAACAAATTATGTAAATGAAAATTAATAATAGTAATGGATAATAATTTATTTATTTTAAAATTTTGAATTAATGCATTTTTCGTTTTTTATTTTCTAAATAATTTAGATTTTTTTAAAATAATTTATTATTTTTTATAAATACAGGTCTATAAAAATTAATGTTAATAATTAAAAATATATTTCACAAATTCTATGAAAATCCATGAAAATCATAGACTCCGTGGATTTAAAAAATCCATAAAAATCCACGGACTTTTAAAAGTAAAAAAAAATCCTTTAAAATCTTAATTGAATACCTTTTTAAACTCCCCAACAATGTAAGGTACAATTTCTAAATTTGTAGGTACAACCATTATACACCTTTTTATTTTATTTACATATATATATATATATATATATATATATATATATATATATATATATATAAATAAAAAAATAATTCATTGGACCATAATTGAATTTGTAACTAAGTATCAATACTTTAATACTTTTTTCTCTCACATAAATTGTACATAACTCCCGAATGATTTAGTACAATTCATTGTCATAGCAATTGTAATTTGTACTTACAATTCTAAGTCTAAATTAAAAAAATCAATTTAAATTTTAATCAAAATCATTTTATTTTTTAACTATAAGAATACATTTTTATACCATAATTTTTTGTAAAATAATAAAAAAAAATTTAATTGTTGAAACAATGTAATAACAAATAATAAAATTACAAAAATTTAATATTAGCTACATTAATAACAAAAATTTGAGGTAACATTTTAATTTATTTTATAATAATAAACTTAAATATTAACAATTATAATTTGAATAAATAAAATTTAATTTATTTTAAGAAAATTAATTTAAAAATAATTAATTTAATACTAATATTTCTATCCAAATTATATTAGATTAAGAAAAATATTAATTATTGGTTGTTGACCAGACTGTAAAAGTTAAAATGTATTTTTAAGTTAAAAGTTGTAATTGTGAGTAAAAGTTTGAAAAGTGGGTGAAAAAAATAGAGATAAAATAATATTTTAAAATATAAAAGTAAAATAATTAATTTATTTTTAAGATTTGTAAGAGCATGCATAATTAGTTTGGGCGTAAAAAAAGTGCGTAAATAGTTGGACGAGTAAATACTGTAATTGGGTTTTTGCCAGTCGGCCCATATCCGGCCCATATCAGTTTAAAAAGGGCTCAATCTATCCCTAAAATTACAAAAAAAAAAAAAAAAAAAAAAAGAACTTCAAAACCCCATTTTACCCTTACAAAATTCCCAATATCCCAACCATATCCCCACCTTCATATAAAGTCACCGACTCATAAACCCTAACTTTGTTCTTTCACCTCCGCCTCAGAGTTTCAGCAGCGCACTTTAGTCAGATCGGAGAAAAACAGGTTAGCCGCCCACCATTCAGTTTATTATTTCAACGTATTGGATCTTAGCTAAATGGTAATCGTACTTCCGATTGATTATTTTCGTATTGTTCTTTTTATTCAAGTAATAGAATTTGAATTTAAACTCAAAATCATCAATCTCGTTAACAAATTAATCAGTTATTAGCTCCGTTGATGATTATTTAAAAATGGGATTTCAGAATGGTAAATGATTTACTTATATATTTATAAATGTGTTTTTAATTTAAAATTTCTTTTTGTTGATGTTTGAATATAGGTAATATGGCTCCCAAGCAGCCAAACAGTGGAATATTTGTCGGGTTGAAGAAGGGTCATGTAACGACCCCCAAGGAATTAGCACCTCGCCCTTCTGATAGGAAAGGGGTAAGTTTTTTTATTTTTGATTTTGATTTTGATTTTGTAAAGTTCATATGTAAATCAATTGCATTGGGTTATGTGTTAGTATTAGATTGCATGAATTATTTATTTCATCTGATTTAAATATTTATAATTTTGTGTAAATCATGCTACTTTAGATGTGCTTATTGCAGATTCATGTACTGAGTATTGCAATAGACTGTGTAAATCATGCTACTTTAGATGAGCTTATTGCAGATTCATGTACTGAGTATTGCAATAGACGGTGGAAATGCTCTTTATAGCCTTTTGAGTTCCGATAGACGAGTCTCAGATTCTTGCATTAGTTAGAATTGGTTTAACTGACTCTGTTATACGGTAATTATTATGTTATTAGCACGACCCTGATCCATTTCTCATTTTTGCATACAGAAAACGAGCAAGAGGGTTCATTTTGTCAGGAGTCTTATCAGAGAAGTTGCTGGATTTGCTCCTTACGAGAAGAGAATCACTGAGCTTCTCAAGGTCGGAAAGGACAAGCGTGCTCTCAAGGTAGCAAAGAGGAAGTTGGGTACACACAAGAGGGCCAAGAAGAAGAGAGAGGAGATGTCTGGTGCTCTCCGCAAGATGAGGTGATTTTTATTTCCTTTCTGTCAATTATTTTTCAAGCAGTTGGGTAAATTAGTCTAAACAATCTCTATTCTTGCACCTCGTATTTTATTTTTCAATTGAGAATTGAGATGTTTTCATTTTCTTTCTGAATGTGTGTCGGTTTTATTTTATGCAGGGCTGCTGGAGGTGCTGAGAAGAAAAAGTGAAATGTCCCTTTAGAAAACGATTTGGTTTCCATTGTTAAAGGGTGAAAGATTATCACAAGACTCTTGTTTAGCTTTCGTTGTATTTTGGTTGGCTTTTTTGAAGAAATTATGAATCTTGAACTTGCTTTTTTGAAGAAATTATGAATCTTGAACTTCTTATTTTCACTCCGTTAATTTGAATGAAACATGAGTTTTTCTATCTGATAAGTGATACTATGAGTTAAAAACTTAAAATAGATATCTTGCATTTTTTTTTTATTTAACTTTGTTTTATCTTGATTGAAAATAAAATAATAATAAAATGCTGCTTGCCTTAACAAAATAATTTCTTTGTGAATATTGTGAAAAATATTAAATGTCCCGGAGTTAATTCAATAAGACAATGAGAGTAAGTGCCGGATTTTGTAATCAGAGTAAGTGCCCGAATTTGTTGGTGCTGAATCTAATTCAATTGTAGACTTATAAATTAAAGTGGATGGATAAATGAAGCATCTGTTTTTTTAAGGAGATTCGCAACTTCTCGAATCAGCTTGGTACATTTTCCTTGCATAATCATAACCAAGGTAACATTTGGAGACCAAAATTACTTTACAGTTCAACAACAATAACTCTTTTGATAATACTATTTCCCTTCAGAAAATATTTCATTCTTTATTGCTCTGAGTTATACGACTTGTTATTTATTCATACAAAATCCAGGGTACAAAGAGAGAAAATTATGTCTTGAACTTCTGCGACAACCTCTCGATACCTTCTTTCCAATCTCCTGCAACTCGCTTCGAATTCTCCAAAGCCGCCGAAGTAAGTCCACTAGAATGATGCCAGGTGGCATCTTTGAGCTCTCCAGCCTTTTTCTTCAAACGTGATATCAAAAGAACTATTTTCTCGATGATCTTGTTAATTGTAACCTTGCATTTTCCTGTAACTTCATCCGCCATTGTTTTAAGTTTGTCCACAAAATTCTCAGACCTTTCAATTGTTTCTTCCACTGAGAATTGCTTTCCGGCATCAAGCCAGGTGGCTTCGGCTCCGGCCTTGGCTTCTTCCTCACGTAGGTCACTGTCGACGACAACTTTTATGCCTTGTTTGTCCCAACGGCCTCTGGCTTCTTCCAGAGCCTTTGCTTGCTCTCTTGCTCTCTTTGCCTCGTCTTCCGCCCATGACCTAAGAATATGTAAATATATGTAAGATACCACAGTTTAAGAAACTACGGCATGTATAATTCATGGACAGTCACTAAATAAAATCCTTAAAAAAAATGGAGGAAAAACTATCAACTTCGAGAAAAAAAAAGGATAACTATGAAAACCAAACTTCAGATTTGACCTAATTACAAAAGGAAAAAAAACTTTCAAGATTACAAATAGTCAAATACCCCTTATAAATATATGACACGGGGTTTGGTAAATGCATAACAAAATAAAAGGACAGGAGTGTTTTTGTAATTTTGAAAGTTGGCTGTTGTTATTTGTTATTTATTAAACCCTAGGGGATACATTTTGTAATAAGCCCTTTTGTCATTACAGTATTTCACAAAACTCCACAGCATTTTTTGCAATTAACTCGTAATCTCTTGTCTTAATTCATCGTACTCATACTCATAATCCTCACACAAGTACACAACTAGGCTTTAGTAAAAAAAGTAAAGAGGATATCAATTTTCTGACCTGGCCATGGACAACGCTTTCCGCTCAACTTCCAGCTCATACTGGAGTCGTTCTATTTCCTGATTCTCGATTTCTGCATCTTTCCTAAGTTTGTTCAGCCTTTCCTTTTCATATGAAACCTCCAACTTGTCAGACATAAGGGCCTGTAACTGTTCCTGAGTTTCCTGCCTTAGCCTAGACAGAACTTCCATTTCCGAATCAACAGCTGCACGCCCTTTCATTAAAGAAAGACTTTCCTCTTCCCTCGCATGCCTTAATTTCTCCACTTCTTTTCTGGCTTCCTCGGCCATTTTCTCAACTGCATTAATTTTTTCTCTTTCTAATAAAAGCTCATTTTCATACCTTGAGTTCAGATCCTTCTCGACTTGAGCAACTAGAGAACTATGTGCGTTGACAACCTTTTCAGCCATGGATTCAGCTTCAATTCTCGCGAGTTCCTCGCTAACAATGGCGGAGGCATCCCCGGTTGAAAGTGCTATGGCAGCTTGGGCTTTCGTCACCGGTTTTTCAGGCTGAAAAAGTCTTGTGTATCCTGTCAAGGCAGTATAAGTCTTCATACATCTTGATACAAAATATATCTCGAGGTTTGGGGCATGTTTCTCTTTTTTTTTCAAATAAGTATTTAAAATTATAAAAAGGCCCTTATTTTTTATGTATGCTTATTTTTACAAATGTAAAGGGTGTTTTAAATGTTTATGATTCTGAAAGGCATACAGTGTAATACGTAAACAAACCTCGTGATTTCGTAATTTTAAAAAATATTACTCACTCCGCCCCACAACACTTTGCATATTTTATTTTCCGGGCCGTCTCTCAAAAGTTTGTACATCCCAAAATAATAATAAATCCCACAATCTTCATCCTCGCTATATATACTTTATATACACTTGAAATGTAAATGAGTGTTTTAAATGTTTATGCTTCTGAATGGGTTAAAGTGAAATACATAAATAAACCTCTGAGGTTCTGTAATTTTCAAAACTATTTCTACTTCTGTGCGAAAACACTTTTCATAATTTCTTTTTCGGTGCGTCTCTCAAAAAATTGTACATCCCACAATGGGAATAAATCCCACAATCCTCATCCTCTCCTCATCCTCTCTATATATACTAATTTACACCTCATGCCATTACTTTTTACAACCCTCACAATACCTCATTACTATAAAGTTGAATTACCAATTTTACTCTTCACTTTATTCACCTACAAAGTAAAGATACTAGTATTTTTTATTAAACTTGTGACAGATTTTCCACCATTTCTTCCGGAACGGATGCACTAGTTTTTCATAACGACACCAACATGCGACATTGTAATTGTTAAGACAAGGAAGATTCTATCATTTTTTTCCTCACACCTACACACATGTGCGCATGTGATTGTTGAGATGAGATCACTAAAATGTCATATATTCATACAATTGTGCGGAATAGCTCTTTGGACCACAAGAAAAACATATGCATGAAGGACAAGACATGATGCATCACATGGATGATACTCACCAAATGCTAATGTTGTGATACCCTGTTCTCCAGCAGCCAAGTCAGCTACAAGTGCAGGCCATGCATCTGGGTCAATCTTGTCAATATCTATGAAACCAGATACCTGCTGCAAGATCTAAATTACAGGAAAAGGCAGATTTCAGTGCTAATGTGCAATAATTAAATATAATCATATATTAAAATCCAAATAACCTTTTCATCAACAACTGGTAGCTGTCTTTTCTCTAGGACCATCTTCCAACTGACAAGATCCTGACGAGATAAAAGGCTGTGAGCAAAAAATTATTGATTAGTCAATTAGTGAAATATAATGAATAACACGAGGAAGTAGGAACCAATTGAAGTGATAAGTGCAAACACAATTTGGAAACAATTTAAAGAACGCTAAAGCTAACGGACACATGAAAATCCGGAGAAGAAAGTTCTTATAAACAATTGAGGAAAATAAATAAATAACGAATAAGTAATGGAACAACTCAGAACTTGATATTTAAAACTTACGCAGGTCATAGATAACTATTAAGTATTAACAGTTTTCTTTAGTCATTGTATAACCAAATATTGAATTTAAAATTTTATGTCCATCAAATGTAAACATAATAGTCAGTTGGTGAACAAATTGTGCTACCTTTCGGGAGAAAAGTATAGGGGACTTGAGTCCTCATAGCCATATGACTGCATGTCACGTCTAGAAAGCTTGCTTGCAATAAGTCCAGCTTCTGCCAGGCCTGAGAACATTGACGCTAGTTCAGAGACAAAAAAAATTGAATGAGGGAACTTCTGTATAGTCAACCCAATAGTCAAACTTAACCTTGAATGGATGGGAAATCAGGGTCTTCTGGTGTAATGTCATCAAACGCAAGTTCGGAAACATTTTCAATGTACATAGCAGGATAGACTTTTGAAGTTGTGTTCCTAAAATAATAAAGAGGAAATTATAATCTGCATCACATACTTTTTTTCTCGTCTGTGATAATTTAGAATATTATGAAATAAAGATCTTAGATTGCCACCTTAGACTTATTAGTTATTACCTGGAAAGAGAACTGCTGGCCAGAACCAGCCAGCGAGCATACTCCCTGCGGGTACATAAATCTCCAGGTTGAACATCATCCTCAATAACCTGACAGATAAGTATTTTAAAATAATAGGATAAAACTTCATATAAAGTACTTCTGAATAGATAAACATAAAATTCTAGACAATTCAAAAAACAATATCAATCTCAGATTAATTAGTCACATTTTAACATTTTGGTTTCGTCTGTCTAATTAAAAGAGCTAGAGAAGCTTCATAAGAGTATAGTTTAACAGATTAATTTTACATGTTAAAAAAAATAAAATTGGGAACATAAGACCGAATTTCATCAATCTAGTTGCTAATGCAATGTTGAACATACCTTTAGAACTTGCAGAGCAGATAATGCTTGGATTTGAAGTTGATCAATAACAGCAGGTACCAAAACCTTTCCTGGAGGAGTCTGCAGAGCTGCAGAGATAACAGATGGAGCAGGTATGCCTGCTGAAGTGAACAAATTTCCAGGATTTGTAGTCTCAAAAAAGGATTGACTAACATTCATATCATTATAATCATTTTCAAGGAGTTCATTTCCAGACTGATAGGCTACTTCAGGTACCAAAGGTGATCCAGTTGGTGCAGTTCCATTTAGAATATTCCCAGCTGGAGATTTATCATCTGCATCTCCTCTCCTTGTTAAAAGAACAGCCACAGGCTCCATAATATCCTCTTGGGTAATGGTTGATTCAATAAGTGCATCTGACTCAGATTTGACCAATGGGTCCAATAACAAGTCAAAGGTTTCCCATTCATTCAGGTTGGACACCCCATTTGGACTGTCACTGACTAAAGTTTCTGGATTGGCATCATATTCAGACGGTTCTAAGATTTCGGCACCTGAAGGTTTCTCGGCTGTTGGTTCACTAGGTTTTTCAGATGTTATAATTCCATTCTCACTCTGAATGCCTGGTAGAGCTAAGGAACCATCATTAATATCAGACGTAGGAAGTTTATCAGTGGCGTCACGAGAAACCAAATTGTCAGTTGCAGAACCCTTTTGGTCAGCTTTTGGAATATAGCCATTACCATTCTCGAATGACTCCCTCACACCAGTATCATCACTAGTTACAATTTTAGGAGCTTCACTGTTTTCTTTATATAATAAAGGATCCTCAACTGTACCTGATTTACTTTCTTCACCAATGCTCTCCAGCATACCAACTTTCTCCCCATTTTTATCCTCTTCAACTTGATCCGGGTTGTCATCAGAGGACAGTGACTTTTCTTGGTGTGCTGTCAATGGCACAAGTTCTTTTTTAATTCCTGCCAGCATAATCCATTCAGTCCATGCATTAAAATTCTGTTGCATCGTGAGATTTCCAGAATCATATGTTTACATAACAACACAAGAATGTGTTAAAATACTTAATTCTCAGATATCTCGCAAGGCCCTGGTAAAATGGTTAGTAAGAATTACTCGAGGAACAATAATATTCAGTAACATGAACTTTTCCACAATGTTAACCTCCTCCTCCAGTTGTTAATTATACAAACTACGAATAAACTCACTTGAAGTACTCTTGTTAGACAGAACAGAAAAAGTCACGCCAACAACCAGAACAATGGCAGCAGCTCCTGCTCCAAGTATCCCTGAAAATAAACTACTTCACAGGTGTTATTGGTCTACAAATAAACTCCATGGTTGACCGATTTGTGATTTTTTTTCAGAACATTCAAAAGCTATACTACTAATAGTTGATATATGGCATATGCACCAAGTAGTTCGTCACTCACACTAATCAAATCCAATCCAAACTTCGAAATATACATATGAACGCTCTCACCTGCAGGCGGCTTCTTGGGCTTGGTATCATCAGATTGCCGATCAGCATCAGCATTGGCCCAACCGGAGAATCCATCAGTCGAAGAATTCACATTATTCCACGACGAACTCCCGGAATTACGACGTTCCAATCCGTTGCCATTGACAGCGCTACTCCGTACAACCAGTGACACTAAATTCACACGGCGGCGATCGGCATCCGGAAAGCGAGCTCGCACGAACGCAAATGTAGATTTCCGGCGACCGAGCGCCAATTTGAGCTGAACCGAGCTAGGACAAAACGTCGTCGTAGTAGTCAAAGCATTCATCTCTCGCCTTTTATTTTCAAATCTCAACCTCGATGAAATGCAGCGGTGAATTTGGTGGCGATTAAAAATCCATGTAAATGGAAAAATGTTGATGAAATTTGAGTGGGGGATTCACTGCTAAATTCTAGGGTTTTGAGATTTCCTTTTTCTGTATACGCCCTGTGAGTATGTATACGTTATCTTATCCGATGAACCGGCAATTTCACTTACCACCTGAATTACGGGTATGGATGCCCCGGCTGTGCCCAGCCGTTTTATTGTTAACAGTTTCTGAAATTATAAATTTAATTAATGTTAAATTTTTAATACAATATTACTATTTGAATGATTTGAAGTAGTTTGATGTTGTATTTATAATAAAAAGTAATATTTTAAATTTAAAATGTCATTCTTATCCTCTCCTAAGAGCATCTTCGGTGGTGATTTTAAGTTTTGGGTGATGAGTATAGCTCACATGTGCGCCAACTCATATTTTCTCTACTTCTACCCAAAAAACTTCTAATCTATCCAACAGTTCTACCCCAAAAATAAATTTTATAGGTCCCACCACTTACTTATTTTATATTTTTTTATTTATTATTATATTTAAATAATAATAATAATAATAGTAGTAAAAGTAAAAAAATGATTTTTAAATTAAATAAAGTAAATTAATTGCAAAATAATAATTGCCCCGTAATTTATAAAAATAATCGCAATTGATATATTGACTTTTAAAATTTAACTATTTCAAAATTCTTATTTTTAATTAATTTTTATATAAATATAAAACGCAATTGATATATTGACTTTTAAAATTTAACTATTTCAAAATTCTTATTTTTAATTAATTTTTATATAAATATAAAACGTTAAAATTTTAACTATTTCAAAATTTTTAATTTTAATTATTTTTTATATAAAATAAATCCGCTAACGTTAAAATTTTAACTGTTTTAAATTTTTTAATTTTAATTAATTTTTATATAAAATAAAAATACAAATACAAATTTAATTAGTTCAAAATTCTTATTTTTTATATAAAAAGAAAATTGAATAATTCAAAATTCTTATTTTTTATATAAAAAACAAAATAGCGTTAAAATATAAAATAATTCTTAGTTCAAAATTCTTATTTTTTATATAAAAAGAAAATTGAATAGTTTAAAATTTTTATTTTTTATATAAAAAACAAAATAGCGTTAAAATATAAAATAATAATAATAAAATAATGTTCTTTTTTACCTCTACCCGGGTAGAAGTTTTTCTATCCCAGAACTTTCAGGAAGTCCTCACTTTTACACATCAGCACACCTCCAATGACTTCTACCTTGTTTTTGGGTAGAAGTTCTTCTATTCCTCACTTTTACACATCAGCACACCTCCAATGACTTCTACCTTGTTTTTGGGTGAGAGGTAACAGTACACGTAGACTTCTACCTCTCCATTGGAGATGCTCTTATATCTTTCTTAATTTCACTGTACTTGTAAATAAATACATTACTTTTATAAGATAAAATTATAATTTTAATTTAATTATAAATAAAATTTTAAAAATATAAAAAATAGATAACAAATTATAAATTATAAAATTGTAAATAACAAAAAATTAAATTTCTTAAAAATATAAATAATAGATAACAAATTATCAATTATAAATTTTTTAAATTATTCATATAAAAAATATAAGTTTTTATTTTTATTTTTTCAAAGTTAATTTCTTAAGTAATATTAATAAAATTATAAACAATGAGATTTTACACATTTATTTTAATATTTTAATTTTATTTTATTTTAAATATTCATTGATTATATCTTTTTAATATTTATTATGAAATTATATTTTTTTAATATTTCTTTTTCAGTTTTTTATTAAATTTTTATTTATAAGAATAGCATATTTTTTTAATTATCCTTATGTCTAAAGAAATTAACTTTTAACTTAATTGATGTCTTACATTATAAAATAAAAATAATTTTAGTTATCATAAGAAATAAAAAATGGACCGTTCATTAATGTAGATCAAAGGTTAAGATTTTATGAGGAAATATTAGGAAACCCTCTCATTAGGAGAGGATCTTGTCTCTTAATTTACATATATAGATGAATTAGATGAAAATATTAAATGTGATAATGTACTCTAATATTTTACTATCTTCCTTTATTTTTTGGATATCCTATAATAATTAATATACTCCAAAAAAATGAAATAAATATTTTTATTATTTTATTTTAAATTTATACTTTATCTATTTAATTTTTAAACTTCACTCATAATTATTTTACTTTAAAATTAAAATATATATTAAACTTTAAACTTTTTTGTTCAAATCGCACGTTTATTTCAAAATAAATTAAAATAGAATAAACAAAAACTAATTTTAATCAATAATTTTAAATATACAATCTAGTTACTTGTCACAATATTATTAATATTTATAAAAAAATATTTAATAATTTATAAAAATTATTATTATTTTTATAAAAAAATCAATTCAGTTCGGATCGCTTCAATTCAATTCAGTTCAAATCGCTTAAATTTGGTTCAGTTTAATTTCAAAATCTGCCAATGAGTCTCAATTCAGTTCAAATCGCTTAAATTTGGTTCAGTTTAATTTCAAAATCTGCCAATGAGTATATAACAGTGAAACAATAATTTCTTTTACTTGCAAAATTTTTAAAATAAAATATGTAATGTATATTTTGGGCATTGTTCTAAAAATCCCCGCCTAGCTCTGATTAATCTCCGCTTAGGCTCTAAACCCCTGACTCGTCTAAGCGTCGCCTAAACCCGCACAGACCCGCCTAAACCCGTTTCGGCCGCCTAAGTTCAATTAATTTCGTTTTTAATTACTTAGACGGTTTTCGAGCAGATTTAACTGAACATTCAAAATAGATGCAAATCTTGATAAATCAAATAAAATAAATGATATTATGATAAATTTTGAGGTACGAGACCAAAATTAAAAAAAAATATTAAATATATAATGAAAATGATCTAATAAACTATTTTGATTATTTTATTATGTTAAACTTTTGATTAATATTATATTTAAATTATTTATTGATTATTTTATTCAAAATATTAATTTATTATATAAAAATATTTTTAAAATATAATATTAATTAATTAAATATAAAAATATAAAAGGATTAATCCCTTCCAAGTCCCGGATTAATCCCTTGCCCGACTAGCGCCTAGGCCTTTTAGAAACTTGATTTTGGGACATGTTTGGGTAGAATTCATTTCATTTCTAGCACAAAATTTACCCCGACTGACCCGCGTTCGCTCGAGCACATAATTTCTAAAACCCTCCTCCAATTTATCTCAGATAAAATTCTTCCACCGCCGTCGGACCTCCGACGAAATGGGGACCTCAGTTCAGGTGAAGCCGCTGTGCGGAGTGTACAACGAGAATCCGCTTTCGTACTTAGTCTCAATCGACGGCTTCAATTTCCTCATCGATTGCGGCTGGAACGACCATTTTGACCCTTCTCTTCTCGAACCGCTCTCCAGGTGTGCTATATGAACCTACTACCAGTTAATTAAGTTAGCATATGTGAAATGTGCTTAGGAGTATCTGCAATCACTGAAAAAAAATATGATTTTTAGCTTCTAGCTGAAAACATGAAACCTTAGGTCGTGTTTGAGTTTAAGGATTTAACTTGGCATATTCTGTTTCTGGGTCATCCGGTTTTGTGAACACTTCAAATCCATTACAGTTCTTGTTTATCGAAAAATATATTTATACATTTGAAGTTGAGTATGTGAAAAAGATGTTGTGTGTTTGCCTTGGAACTGGGTGTAGTGTTTGTGTGAAGGAGGATGACTGTCTGATTGTATTTATAAGAAGGTTTTGGTTGAATTTCAAACCCACCAAAAAATTAACTAAAATTTAGGAGGATTCGATTCCTTTTTTAAATAGCCAACCATGATAGTATATTTGGCTGTCGAATTCAAGTGTGTATAAGTTGACCAGAACCTTGAACTTGAATGAATTAAAAGAATGTTTGGTAATTAATTGTGTTTCTCAATTATTTTTAACTTCTACTGCAAAAAATCTTCATAAAATCAGAAGTTCTTGCAATTGTTCCCTTATTCTACTAGTCGACTTCATTCATCTTTTTTGAAAAATTATAAAAATAAAAATTTGATATTCAGGATTGAATGTTTAGAAACTATTTTTTTGGTACTTGCACAATACTTGTTCCATGCCCAAAACCAAGAAAGAAACCAAATAGTTACTATCTGCCTTTGCTAATCAGGGTAGCTTCAACTGTGGATGCTGTTTTGCTATCACACCCAGACACACTTCACCTTGGTGCTTTACCCTATGCAATGAAGCAACTTGGACTTTCTGCTCCGGTTTTTGCATCTGAACCTGTTTACAGATTGGGTCTACTAACCATGTATGATCATTATCTGTCTCGAAAGGTGAGTAATTAAACTTGATTGTTGTTTCTTTGAACTTGATTGTTGATTGTTGCTCATTTGAGACACTGTAATTGTTGAACAAATTTATACTTCCAGAAGTTATTTAGCTTTCTTGAATTGTGTGTGTTGTTCAAAGCTATTTTAGTCTTCTTAATCATGTATGATTTTATCTGGCCGATATTGATTTTTAATCGATCGCATGTGGCATAATTAGTTGGAATAAAAACATATATAACTGAAATTAAAGTTGCAACAGATTAGATCAGCTTGTCTCTTTCAGCTAAGATTGTGTCCTCTCACATAAATAATCACTTAGTTTTTTTTTTCCTGAGGTATTTTAATGATGTGTTGAATCTACAGTATCGATAATAAACTGTAAGGGGGAGACCATGAGTTGGATTGTTTCTTTTAGTTTCGAGAATGAAATTGTTTAAGGATATATAAAAAATTGCATTTGCTTCTGATGTCATCTGCAATTCATTATCACTAACAGGAACCAAGTGGCTATGAATCGCCGAATGTAATTTATATTTTAACCCATTGAATCGGAATGCTTGTGAGAAGATAAATTTGGCATTGGAATACGCTGTTCGTTTATTTAAGTGTTTCATACTTTTATTGATGATGTTTTGTCATATAACGGTATTTACAATTTGCAGCAAGTATCTGAGTTTGATTTGTTTACACTGGATGATATTGACTCTGCATTCCAAAGTATTACCCGTTTGACCCACTCCCAGAATTATTATATGTCTGGTAAGTTCGTCCTTTTGTCTTTAGTAGGTTCAGAAAGCGTGACTCTTTTCTTTTGTTATTGCATTTTTATCTTTTTTAAACTTAATTTTAAGCAATATCTTGGAGTACACCTGTTACCGTGGAAATTTACAAATATTATAGAAGTTCATCATTGATATTAAAGATATCAGTTCCTCACGGATATGTGACTAATATATTAATCCTATTCTCTGTCATTCATCTTATATTTTCTTTGTCCTAACTAAACTATAGAAAAAGGAGAAGGAATTGTTATTGCACCCCATGCAGCTGGTCACCTTTTAGGAGGCACAGTCTGGAAGATAACAAAAGATGGGGAGGATGTTATATATGCTGTTGACTTTAATCATCGGAAAGAAAGGTTTGTCTTGTGACTGCATACAAGTCGGTTCATCCCTACAGTACATGAATTTGTAAAATGGGAAATAAGACTAATTCCACACTTGTTTCAATCAGGCATTTGAATGGAACAGTATTAGAGTCTTTTGTGCGGCCTGCGGTTTTAATAACAGATGCATACAATGCCTTACTGAGTAATCAGCCTCCAAGGCGTCAAAAAGACCAACAATTTTTAGGTAATAATTTCATTACACGGAATGGAATATGTGTTTAATTGTAATGATTCCACTTCTAAGGGAGTTTTCAAACTCTAAAAGGAAGTTTTTTATTTTTTTTGCAAAGTACAAACACCAACCTCAGTACCTTCTGTTTTTTTCCGCCAAATTTAAAAGCTCAGGGTGAAATGCTTTTGATTTTTAAGAAGTGCTACTATTTAGTTTTTACCTTTTAAATAAAAAAGGATTTTCTATTTTACATTTCTCCCTCAATGTTTTTGCCCATTAATAATAATAAAAGGGTAAGTTTGTAATAATATTCAGTAGCTCATGTTCAAATTACTTTTTTTTTTTCCTAACCACTCAAAAATTTGCCATTTTGTAGCTTTTAGCTTGTAGAACACTCCCTACTTGCCACTGTTTTTAAATATAACACTTCTAAAAAATGCAGTAGAGTTTGCTAACACTGCTTAACTACTCCTTGTGAAGGCATTATACACATTAGGTACATAAATGCGGTGGCATATTCATTCTATAGATTTCAGCTGTGTGAAATACATATATTCTTTTGTTTGCATTGGGATCAAATATAAGCATGACGTAAGTTCGTTTGGAAACATCATTAGTGGAGCTCCACAAGCTTTATTGATTTTTTTATTAATTCTCTCTTAATATAGTTGTTTCGCAGAAAAATCTGCCCTTCTATATTCATTTTCTCAATGAGATTAAGATGCAGTAGAGCATTATATAACTGGTGAACATTTATATAGACAAACCCCTTTTTTCTTGATCTTGTTCATACTAGATACCATACTGAAGACTTTGAGGGCAGATGGAAAGATATTAATTCCGGTAGATACTGCTGGTCGAGTGTTAGAGCTGCTGTTAATACTGGAACAAGTAAGTGGACTTTACTAACGAGGCTTATCCATTCGGTTAATTGTTTAACCATCACCATGCATTTTCTTTCAAATAAAACTTGCAGTACTGGGAGCAGAATCAATTTACGTATCCTATCATTTTCCTGACATACGTTTCATCAAGCACGATTGATTATGCCAAGAGTTTTCTTGAGTGGATGAGTGACTCAATTGCAAAATCCTTCGAGCACACACGAGACAATGCTTTTCTATTGAAGTAAGAAGCTTTTGCTTTTCTTCTAACTCAACTCAGTTCGTTTTGCATGTGATCTGCACCCCCCCCCCCCCCCCCCCCCCCCCCTCTCTTAATTTACCAACAGATAACTTGCTATTTACAATACATACCACTTGCTATTTGATTTTGCTCTATGGTGCCTGCTAGAGTCAAGGGATTAGTGATAGAAAATCAGAATAAATTGTACTTGAAAAGGAAATAAAATGCGATAATCTCAGGATAAATCCTGCACCAAGGTTCTCCTGGAGAAATATCTCTCCCCTTCCCAGCTTTAAACCGCCAAAATCTAAATCATTCCAAATGTCCTATGCAAAATCCTATTACTCGGTCAAATAGAAAGACGGCCTTAACCCTAATCCTACGGGACTAAAACCAACTATATAATTAAATAAAAACAAAAGGCCAAATCATCTCTAACAGTTACTTATAACCATCCAGATCAAAATTATAATTTTTTAATAATTGGTTCTCATTGTGGATGATGTGCATAAATCTGCAGGCATGTTACACCTTTAGCCAACAAGAGTGAGTTTGAGAAACTTCCCGATGGCCCAAAGGTTAGGACGCTTGATTGTTTTATGTGATCAATTTTGTGCTTATGCATGACTTGTTTAGTAATTTAGTATGTTTCGATCAGATTGTCTTAGCATCCATGGGAAGTTTAGAGGCTGGATTTTCTCACGATATTTTTGTTGAATGGGCTGCTGACTCAAAGAACCTTGTACTTTTTACCGAGAGAGGCCAGGTTCGTTTTGATTCTTATAGATGGATCTGCTTGTAAATTTACAGACTTTCTAATTAAATAATTGCAACTGAAGTCTGAAGATGATCACATCATCTAAGATCATTAGTTTGCCACCTCAAATGCAATGTTGGAATCTCATAATTAATACCATGTTGTTTGCTGGCCTAGAGTGTGATAGTTTTCATAATCTATGTAGTTCAGTTACATTTATCTTTAATCCACTCTATGCTTCTTTAATAAGCACTGAAGAACTTGCCCTAAAGGCCATTTTTTATTATAAAACATAATATTGCCATTTCTCTCTCTTCAATTTACGTATGTACATAGGGTTCTGCTTGTGAAAATGACTGTCTCAGATGCACAACATATCTTTCTAACCAACATTTTTTAGTGGAAGCTATTTTGGTGTTATCTTGAAGCCTGGGCTAGTGCACTATACTTATTCTGATTGTTTTCCATGACTTTATGCTTTAGCACTTTATAGTAAAATTTATGAATCCTCCCGACATAATTAAATTTTAGCACTTAAAATGCAAGTTTCTCTACATTTTAGTTTGCCACACTGGCACGAATGCTTCAGTCAGATCCTCCTCCCAAAGCTGTTAAAGTCACCATGTCAAAGAGAATACCCTTGGTTGGGGAGGAGTTGGCTGCTTATGAAGAAGAGCAAAATAGAAAACGAAAAGAAGAAGCTCTTAAAGCTTCTCTTCTCAAAGAGGAGGAAGCAAAAGCCTTACCTGATGCAGATCTCGCTGCGTGTGACCCTATGATTATTGATGGCAACATCAACAAGCCTTCATCAAATGGTATCTTTAAACTCTACAGTTGACTTGCTGTTTCAATATTATGCTTTCTTTTTGTTGTCACCTTATAGTCCGAAAAATTGTCCTTTCAATCTCTTTATCTTTTATAAATCCATGACATAGAAACGCTAGCAACTTGGTAATCTGGTATACCTTCTCAGGTGATCTGAAAAATTGAGGGGCATCAGATGAAATAAAAAATGCATATCCATGCTCTTTGAACCCTGCTACTGGTGGCCTACGGTTCTGAAGAAAAACTGGGTTCTTGAATTTAATTTAAAATAATCTTATCAAGCATTGAATTAGAACCATGAAGGGCATATTGTTTGGTCAAAAAGATACATACATAGTACATACATCAATTATATTTAAATATACGAATCAACACTCTCCAGTTAGTAAAATATAGATAGATATTACCAATATTACCAGAGTAATATTTTTAAGTCCTTGCACAGGTTTTTATTTAATCACCTTTATCTTGAACCAAGATATATTTTTGTCTCGTATTGATCTTAGTATCTTGTCTACATTTTCTCAGCTGCTGGTTCACAACATGGAGCATTCAAGGATGTCTTCATTGATGGATTTGTTCCATCGTCATCTAGTGCAGGTCCCATGTTCCCCTTCTATGACAACTCCTCTGAATGGGATGATTTCGGCGAAGTCATCAATCCTGATGATTATATGAACAGGGATGAAGACATGAACCAGGCATTTATGCCAGTAAGTTACTGTGTATAATTCATCCTTCAATCCTTGAGTTGTGCATCTTATGATCTTAATAATTTCATTATGGATATTTATAGTTGTAAACTGGAGTAAGGATGTAAATAATATGAAGGGATGATTGCAAGAAGTACCCTTAAGGTTTAACCTTGCTACAAAAAGAACATATCTAATTTTTTGTTTTATAAAACATAGCTCTGATTTTATTTTCCCTTATATTTGTTCCATCATAAGCAAAAACCATTTCATAACCCCAATTCACATTTATATAAATACTATCATTGGCCCTTTAATTTCGAATCAAATCTTTTGTAACTTTTTTTAAGGTCAAACCTCAAGGGTACTTTTGTATTGGTTCTTGATATTTATATAAAATTTGATGAATAAATTGAAGGGTTGGAGGTGGAAAAACAGCTTTTGAATAATTTTATTTGAGCAACTGATAATGTCAGATTGTCAGTTTCTAGGTACTCCAGGGTAAAGCACAACGAAGTCTACAAAGAAAGCGAAAATAATGTTAGGAGAGAGGGAAATAAGAAAAAGAAATGTCCACTAAGTTTAAACTAAATTAGTTCAAAGGAGGCGTGCTTGCTTAATTCTAGGGAATTGTCTTATGAAATGTTTGTTATAACTTTAATGTTTAATCCCCTTTTTAACCTCTAACAGCTAGGGCCCCCTTTACTGCCTACATTTTTTACCTCATCCCGTGTAGGACCTACGCAGTCCTGCGTAAGCATCAAAGCCGCAGTATTCTGTCTAGATAATTCTTGACACTTGCTAGACTCTACTTTTACCTGTGTGGTTAGTAGAGTTATTTGTAATGTTTATGAACTCTCTTATCTCACAATGTGTCTGTCTAGGTTGATGGTGACCTCAACGGGAAGCTTGATGAACTGATACTTGATACAACACCATCAAAAGTAGTATCCTCCGAGCAAACAGTATGTCTATCTGCCTTAATTTTTATATTCAGTTGATAGCAACCTCTGACTGAAGCTGGAGGTATTTAATATCACAACATTTTTTTTACACTTAACATTACGATATGACTTTCTTTTGATCAGATATACTTTGATTTTAAGATTTTTTTCCACTAGAAGAATAATGCTGTTTTTAGAGAAGAATGATGGATTTGTTAAGTGATTGGATATAAGGTGAAAATGAAATGATTAAAGTTGATGTGATACAAAGATAGTAAAATAATGATCAATAGTTAGAAATATGAGTGGGAAAATAGAAAATTTTGTGGTAATGATTGTGTTCCTTTTTATTGAAAGCAAACCAAGTAAGGTGATGAGGTTGAGCAAGAATAGTGTAATTTTGAGTTTATTATATCCAATGACAACGTTGCGAAGAATAATATCTACTTGAATGAAAATGTTATACACTGGCATCATTTTCTCTTGAAATTCATTTTACAAAAGCTCATCCTTTGCCGCCCATGGCTTTCAATTGAATTCTGCTTCATATGTCCATTTCAAGTCACTCATGTCTCTGAAATCCAATGAAAGATATATGATATTGATTATTGACAATAAACCTCTTTATTCCTTTGATGTTGGTGTCGTGTTAATGTTGGATGCTTCTCCCTGGCTGCAGGTTTATGTGAAGTGTTCATTAGTTTATATGGATTTTGAGGGCCGTTCAGATGGCAGCTCAATCAAGAAGATTCTTGGGCATGTGGCCCCATTAAAGCTTGTGAGCAATTTCTTCCATGTTGTATTATTTCATCTTCTTCACTAGCTATAGAAGTGTAGTGTTTGATTCTACTGTTAGTTTTAACACTACTGCTTCCTACAAATCTACTTGTCCGTGTTTTCCAAATGACACGGGGATACTATCATAATCCATCTTGCGTATTTTATAAAGGCTTCAAAGCATCAGGATGCATGCACAATTTGGCTACTTAAATTCAGCAGACAAGCAATTTCAAATCACAGGATAACCTTTAGTTAATTACAATAACTCTTGAGGCCTAAATTAAAATAAAAAAGTTTAGTTACTCCTTCACATTTATAAAATATACTAATGTTTAGCTCCTTAACTACTGAAACTCTGTGTTATAGTTTTGAGTCTAAGTCTTACTAATGTATCGGAAACTAATTTGCCGCATTGTATTCTTCCTTGAGGTATTGGTGCATGGGTCAGCAGAAGCCACCGAGCATTTGAAGCAACATTGTTTGAAAAATGTTTGCCCACATGTGTATGCTCCTCAAATTGAAGAATCAATTGATGTCACCTCAGATTTATGCGCCTATAAAGTAAGCGTCACAAACACACGCATTCTTATCCAACGAATTTATTATCATTTGACTCGCTAACACAGGGCTTTTTTTTTAATGTGTGATACAGGTTCAACTTTCAGAGAAGCTAATGAGCAACATTCTGTTTAAGAAGGTTTGTATACTTCAACGCAGTTTATGGTTTATTTTAACCTTGATAAGACTGTCATGTCGCCCCTTAGTAGTGAATTTGTTGGAATATAGAAACTTTGATTTGGTTGAATGAACTGCTAGTCAATTGGGTGTAATTGTAATTAATTACTAAAAAAATGCTGGAATGAACAAAATAAATATAATAATCTACAATATATATTTATTTAACTAGACTAAATGTCAAGGGTTAGTTTCGTAACAACCTCAGTTGACTGATTTGGTTCCTCTTATTTATCTGTAACATCCGAGAATTGTGGTAAATGTCTCCAGGGAACATTATACTCAGTATATTTATTTCTTTCTTGTATACATATACTTATCCCAAATTTTATATTTTTTTGGATTAGCTTGGAGATTATGAAATAGCATGGGTTGATGCTGAAGTAGGGAAGACAGAAAGTGGAGCATTATCTTTGCTTCCCACTTCAAACCCTCCACCATCACATAAGACGGTTTTGGTAGGGGATTTGAAAATGGCTGATTTCAAGCAATTCCTTGCGAGCAAGGGGATCCAGGTATCGTACCCCATTCACATTTATGTACATACTACACTTGACCCCTTGGGTTTAACAGTGTTTTGTTTTTCCCGGCAATTTTGCCTGATAATAATGGTATTCTCAAACAATTAGCAATACATGTTACGATTATCAGGTGGAATTTGCTGGTGGGGCCCTTCGCTGTGGTGAGTATGTGACCTTGCGAAAAGTTGGAGATTCAAGCCAAAAGGTCGGTGTTTTCACATTGAACTCGTTTTTTTTTTTTTTTTTTTTGTGTGTGTGTGTGTGTGTGTTTGTATTTGTAATTTCTTGGGGTGTTTGATGTAGGGTGGTGGTAATATACAGCACATTGTTCTTGAAGGCCCCTTATCGGAGGAGTACTACAATATTCGAAATCATTTATACTCGCAATTTTATTCCCTGTAGATCTGAGATATATAGTCGATACTCTTTTTCCTCTCACTGGATGTACCAACGTACTAACCGGGCTTGTATAAAATTGTTGGTCCCTTTCGTGACTGTATAATTTTGTTTCTGTTGTAACTTTGGTTGATGCAGATGATAATAGCTAGCTAGTTACCTAACTATTTGAAAATTCAGTTTATCATGGGATACAAGTTGTTGCTTCCTTGACTTTAATACGACACGACGACAGTGTTCTTCACATGATCTAACATGGTTAGTTTAATTGTTTTATAGGATAAGGGTTTGATTTTATTTTAAATTATTTTTGATTAGTTGCATGATGATTATTGTGTTGAATTTTTGAAAGTTGAATATTGATCGATTCATGAGAAGAATTATGATACTCTTGTAAAGAGAAATACTAAAGTGCATTTTTTTTCGAAAAGGCAAATACTAAAGTGCACTGTTTTTCTATATACGTATAAATATAATTATTTTATTTTAATATTTTTTAAATTCAATTTAATGTGAAAATTTTGGCCAAGTCTAAAAAGTAATTATGGTTTATCTAATTCAATGATTCGTTTTAAGATTGACATAAATCTAACCTACTATTCAAAAAGTTACCTATAATTTTACGTAGTACTAGTATATTGTTATTTTATGACTTTTGAAACTTAATTAGGTATGCCACACAAATGTGACAATGGTAAACAAATACCTCACGCATGACGCATACAAAATATTTTACTATTCAATCTTATAATGGTTTTCATGTTTTTAAAATAATATTGAAATGTTAAAAAAATCTATTAACGCTATTTTTTTTATTTAGTTTTAAAGTTTTTACTCAAAATTATTTTATTTTTTAATTTAAATATATATTTTTAATTATTACTTTTTGATTGAAATTTTATATTTTTTTGAATCACAGCGCAAATCAAAATTGCAAACGTATATAGTAATATTTTGAAATTCATTTCATATAAAATAAAAACAAACAAAAATAATGAAAAGACCTTTCATGTAAAAAAAAAAATTCTATCATTTTTTAATAAAATTATTACACTAAATAATTAGAACTGCACAAACTCACTACAAAATTAATAAAATAATAGTAAATTTTAAATTTTTTGTGTCTCGTTGAAACAAGATTTTTTATAAAAGCTCAAGAGTTTAGAAAATAGTGGTTAACAACCGAACAAAAAGTGCAAAATAAGGAACCTAAAACCCCCACATAACAATGACTTGCAACTCACTTAACCATCAAGCAAAGTTCCACTTTTCCATCTCCACTTCCTCCATCATTGTAGTTTTGTGATCATGATCATTTACAATCTATCCCACAAGGTCAAAATTATAATGTTTTTATTATTGTGTAATAAAAAAATATAGTCATCTTAAGTAAGAATAATAGTAACTCATATTATCCAAGTTCAATAAAATACATTTGTGGATTCTAAATTATGTAAAAAAAAAGCAAGAACCACGTAGTGCTTTAGGTTTGTTATTCAACAAAAGTACACCGAAATTCGATTTAATTGGCAATCGTCCAAGGAAAATGATACATAATAGTAAATATTTATTTTTCATTACTCATTGTTATTTATCAATTTTGCATGAACGAATATATAATAACTATGCAAAAATATATATTGATTTACCATTTCATATTTAATCAAATATTTAATTCTCATCACATAAACATAGATACAAAAATTCGAACAAATGGTAAAAAAAAACAGCATTTAATTGCGAAGAGTCATATATTTATTGAAATGTAAAATAAAATATATTTTTAACAAAAAATAAAGAAATAAATTATATATTTTTACATTGAAAATTTAATAAAATCATAAACAAAATTATAATTTTTTTATGAAGTACTATAGCTATAGTTATTAATAATTATCTTTTTTATTTCAACTAACTATATAGTAAAATTATATTCATTCTCTCTTGAAAAATATGTAGTAAAATTAAAAATAGTGTGAAAAATTTTGAGGGACATAAATATATATTAGTACTTCTCTCATCCCACAAAAAATTTCATATTTTTCTTTTTGTGTTATCCTTTAAAACTTTTCACATATATATATGAAAAGTTTTTTCACATTTATTTATACTTATAATACTTTTTATTTATAATACAATTTTTTCAACTTAATTTATCTTAATACACATTTATTTATATTTATAATACTATTTTTTCAACTAATTACTTTATTAATTACACATAAATATCTATTATCCTCATATTTTATATTATTAAACACCCCGTAGGAGTAATTTTTTTTTACTTTCTCTGTGCTATGTTTGTAAAGAACAGGAGTACAATAACAACCCACAAATTAATAAAATAACATCCAAAATTATGTTATAATAGGATTTTGATGCACAATTTTTTGGTAATTTACAAAGAAATCATAAATAGTTAGGACAAGAGAGGGAGTAGTAAAATAATTGAAAAAAACACTTTTTTTTTAAATCCCATTATTTATTATTGAAAATTACTCCCGTATTTCCCATATTTTTTCAAAGGATAAAATCACTAAAATCTCTTTTCCATATTCTTTTAACTCCATCATTATTTGCAGATATTTATAATTAAATCCTCCATTGAAATATCACAATTAATTTTTCCTTTTCAGGAAATCAGATTCGTCAACTTGCCAAACATAAATAAATATAACTAAATTTATTTTCCTTTTACTCCCAAACAATTACTTCACGAAGATTTCATCAACGAATAATTTCTTATTTTTTTTCCTTTTACTTTCCTCTTTTCACAATTTCTCTTGATTTATATATATAGAGACAGAGAGGGAAGGCGAGTTTTAATTATTTCTCTCTCTAAAATATATCTTTTGGACGATGAAGTCGATTGCGGTTGCATTGATCTCGCTGGCGGCACTGCTAGCGTGCGCGCCGGTGCGCATTAACTCGCAGGAGCGTCGCCTGGTGAAAATGACACTCGTCCGAAATGCGCCGTCGATGGGCGCATGTTAGTTATATACGCCGCCCCGCCAATATTACTCCCGAATATAATTATTTAATTATATTCGATTTTTATCTTATTTTTGCAATCGTAAAAGAAATATATAATCAAAACGATTAATTCGGGTTCACGGCTTTTGGTAGATTGCTTGGACGGAAGCTTGCCGGCTTATCACCTGGACAGAGGTTTCGGAGCCGGGGCGAACAACTGGCTTCTGCAATTCGAGGTAATTTCGACCTTTTGTGAGGACCATTACGCAAATAATTAAAATATCGCTCATTATTTTCACACGATTTTTTTTTTAATTTTTAATATTTACATTGAGACGAAATTATCATGTTATTGTTACCTGTCACAATTTTTTGCGGGACGTTAAATTATCTAACCAAATTAATTTTTCCAACAAAACACTCTTTTAAAAATATAAAAATAAAAAATCATGTTTTTTATGATTTTTTTTTTTGTTATAAATCAAAATTCGAATTGATGTAATGTCCATGTTATATAGGCGTGGTTTGGTTGTTCTTACCAGCAGTCCCAGTTGTAATGTTGTGTCGTTTTCGGTGAATTAAATAAAGCACCTTCCAATAATTAAGTCCTTAACATCAACTTGAAAGAAATCACCTTCTTTCTTCTCATTTTTGTCCATTGGTGTGCTAGCCCTTAATTAAAAGGTGCAGAATTATACTATATTAGATCAACCAATATAAATCTCAAGTTATTCAACTTTTCTTACAATTTGAGCTATTAAATGATGTGACCTCTAATTAACTCCCCAAAAACAGGATACATTATATAGTACATACAAATGGAAGATTTGTGCAGAATTTAGTGTCTCACAAATCGAAAAAGAACAACTACTTTCATCTTCAGCTATTAATTAATGGATTAATTAATTAATTAATGACGTGATTAGTTTAATTAGAGAAACATGAGTGTTTTATAGTGAGTCAGTGACACAGTCAGTGAGACGATTGACCAACATAACATGATAAGCTGTCTCGAGACTACAACTAACTAAACTAGGTTGGTTGTAAGATAACAACATATATGCTCTTCAATTTCCCAGCTCGATCGATCTCATATTTTATAAAAGTTCAAACTCTATTTATAATTACGACAGGGCGGTGGGTGGTGCAATGACTTAAAATCTTGCTCGGAAAGAGCCCCAACTCGACGTGGATCAACTGGTTTAATGAGTAAAATCGAGGTCTTCAATGGAATTTTAAGCAACAATGCCTCGTTCAACCCCGGTAAGTAATTACGTACATTCCATTCAAATTATATACGGTACACAAATAAATAAATACACATCTCTTGGAATACATTTATACATTAATTCCATTTGTTTCGTGCATCTACACAAACATTGGCAGATTATGAACATACTACTACTACTACTTTATCAATAAAAGAAAAGTAATAGTACATTTTGAGAGGTGGCTCGATCTCCACCACTATTTCTAGTCCATAAATTCACAGTGCAAAATGGGCGCAAATACGAACACGAACATAATTGTAACTCATGTGCAATATCTCAAAATTGCATTTTGAAAAATAAATATTGTATGTAAATTTAAATATAGAGTACAAGAGTAAATGTTTAAATTGAATCTGAAAAACAATGAGCTAGCCTTGGGGTCATTTTCTTCCATTTAAAGCTCCTACTCGTATGTGTTTTTTTTTTTTCCTTTGCTCACTCACCATAGAGTAAAATGAGAGTATTAGGTAGATCTGTCAGATACACTTTTGTATTGTTGACTACTTATTTTATATCGCCGACATTATTACTAAATGAAATACTCTTTGTCTCGAAAATGTTTGTTATTGTGTTTTTAATTTTAAATAATTAGTGAAAATACTTGAAAAGTTAAAAATATTTTAAAATGAAAAAGTTTCGATTTTTTTTTTTTTGAGTCTTTCAACTTTTCTTGAGACAGATGGAGTAACAATAAATTTTAACACTACTGTCAACTGTGTTATAGTTATGATGTAAAAAAAATAGTAGGCTCTAAAATAATTAATTTAAATTTTATTTTCTGAAATCAACAGATTTTTACAATTGGAACCGGGTAAAGCTTAGATACTGCGATGGTGCTTCATTTGCTGGGGATGCTACATTTCGAAATGCAGTAAGCAAACTTATTGTTTTTCATTGTCCAGTTTAATCCAAACATTATTAAATACGAAAAAGATTGAATTTTTATAGTACATCAAATTTTGTCGTGATCGTGTCACTTGTGATTTGGACTATAAGCGTGTAGCTAAATTAGTCGTGCTTACTGTCGTTGACTTGACGATTTTTTCCATTTTAATTATGAAAACACAGACGTCGTTGCTTTATTTCAGAGGCCAAAGAATTTGGCAATCCATTATTCTTGATCTCCTCCCCAAAGGCTTGGGACAAGCCAAAAAGGTAACAAAAATAGTATTACCGTTTTTCGCTAAATTACGATTTAGCCCGAAAGTATATATAGTATTAGGCGGTTTTATTTGAATCTTGATTTCTTTGTCAGGCTTTGCTCTCTGGTTGCTCTGCAGGAGGCCTGGCTACTTTTCTTCATTGTGACAATTTCACTAACTACTTGCCCAAAAATGCCTCGGTTAAATGTTTGAGCGATGCCGGATTCTTTCTAGACGCGTAAGTTGATCTATCCAATTAGTTTATCTAAATTCGAATCATTCGATTATTAGTTACTAAGAGAAAAAAGGCCTTCCTTTGCAGAAGGGACATAGCTATGAACCACAGCATGAGGTATATCTTCAAAGGAGTTGTCGACCTGCAGGTAGGAGGATCTTTCGACGATATACTACAAATTAATTAAACCGTCATTTTTTTTATATATATCCAAAGATATTAACTAACTTACTCGGCAGGGTGTGGTGAATAATCTGAACAAGAACTGCACAAATTCTAACATTCCAGAACAAGTAATGATCTTTTTCATTCAAAAGAATTGAGGAATTACAAAAGTTACCCTTCTGTTTAGCTTAATTACAAAAGTGTCTCTCTTTGCAGTGCTTCTTCCCTCAGTATGCATTACCGTATATCAAGACGCCGTTTTTCATATTGAACTCTGCCTATGATGTCTTCCAGGTAATTAAAACGATCTCATTCTCACCCCATTTGTCTCGACGAATGTAAATTTATAGTATATAACATTTGTGTACTTCACAGCTTAATCACATACTGGTGCCTCCCTCTGCCGATCCTCACGGTCATTGGTCTCGTTGTAAGCTCAATCGATCAGATTGTAATGCTGAACAAATAAATACTATTCAAGGTTACAGAAAATACATGCTCGAAACATTGAAGCCTTTCTACGAGAACTCGACAAGAGGAGGGATGTACATAGATTCATGTTTTACGCATTGCCAAAGCGAATCCCAAGACATTTGGTTCGGGCCCAACGCTCCTAGAGTGCACAATAAGGTACGAGTCGACTTATTCATGCTTCCAAAATTTTCTCTTTTGAAAAAAATTCCATAATATGGTATGTTTTGTGTTTACACTTGTCTGGTTTCCAGACGATAGCGGAAGCTGTTGGCGATTGGTATTTCGGAAGAAATGTGAGCAAGGAGATTGACTGTGCATATCCTTGTAACAAGTCTTGCCACAACCAATGAGGCTGATCTGTTTAATCCAAGGTATGTGCGAACGAAAATTGTCTAATTTCAAAAACAACTCGAAGTCTTGACTACAGATGATCAGAGAAGTAAATCAAAAGCTTACGGGGCATTTCGTAATTTCTTCATATTTGCAGGTCCAATATAGGAGTACAAGTTAGTAGCAGCATAGAAGGATATTCTTTCATCAGAGATTTCCATCTCCTAGGAGCAAATTGCTTCTTGCAAAGAAATGTTACAGCTTTCTTTATTATTTATATAAATATATATATACAAGGAATGCTAGAAATTATTGATATAATTCTTATCAAGAAATTAAAAGTAGAAATATATTCAAAATTTAGGCCTTATAGAATATGGAGAATCACTCTGTATCAATTACTAGTATTTGAAATACTGCATTCAATTTTCAAATAAAAATAAAATCCCCATTGGAAGTCACGTGATTTGCACAGTTGCACTTGCCCTGTTGCCCAAGCATCTTCATTCATTCAACTGTTTTTTTACCTTACATTTTTTTCAAGATTTTGAAATGAACTATAAAATTAACACAACTGAAATGGTAAATTAAATCGGTAATTTTACCAATACTCTAATTAATAAAAAATAAAAAAACTAATGCATACTAACTTTAATAATATATTTTATGAGATATGCTCAACCAACTCAGCAAACAACATTTGATAAATTAAATTATTCATAACATAGAAGTATAGAAGTATTCATAATTTTTTAAGACATAATGAGTAATTAACTTCTTTAAGTATTATCGGTAAAAAAATAGATTTTTTAAGACATATAATGAGTAATTGACTTCTTTAAGTATTATCTGTAAAAAAAAAATAGATTCGGTCTATTCCGATCCATTAACTTTGTCAAAAAAAAAAAAATAACTTAATGAAAATGATACAGTTACACAAGGTGTATCGGGCTTCCGGTACACTACCAATTAAAATTCGACAAATGTTATTATTAAAATACATTATCAATTAAGAATATAAATCTTAAAAAACTTTACAAATATTTTAAAAATACAATTAAATGACAATGTTAATATGGAAGTAAAATTTTTTTGTAAAAAATTAATAAATTTATTATAATAAGTAAAAAATATTAATATATCAATTAGATAAAAATAACAATTAAATGATTTCATAAAAATTAATCAATTAATTAAATTATAGTTTAATTAATTTGGATATAATATTTACTAAGTAAATAAATAATTAATTAAACAAATTACATTAAAAAATTAGTAAATTTAAAAATAGTCTAAATAGAATTAAATAAATTAATTAGTTAAAATAGATTGTATTGAAAATTGCTTTTCGTTAAAATTTAACAATTTAAGAATAAAATTATAATTTGTAAAATTAAATTCAAAAATTTAATATATTGTAGAAAAGTCTTTTTTATGTAAAATAAATTTAATTTCGATGGTATTAATATTACTAAATGATGATTTTTTTTTTGTAATTTAACCAAAAATTAAAGTGATTTTTATAGTTTATTCTTAAATTTTGATCATATACACTAGATCTATTTAAAAACAATTACTACATATGTATGTAATTATATGTGCATACATAAAATTATTTTTACAAAAAAATGTACAAATAATCTCTATTTTAATTAAAAAATACAGCATTTTTTAATATGTGGCTTGAAACATAACTAAGTTGTAAACATAACTAAATTGTGATTTTTTTACTCTTGTAATATAATGTGAAAAAAAATCACATTTTAATTCTATTGTACACATTTATATAAAAAAAAATACAATTTTACTACGATTTTTTTTTAATTTTTATTTTTGTAATTTTATACCTGAAAGTAATATCTATTTTAATATATATGTATGTTTTAAAATTTTAATATGAATACACAATGATTTAATATGTTAATTCAATATGTTAGTTTTTTAATTTTGTAAAAAAAATAAATTATTATTATTATATTTGACATTTTACAGTGAAAAATTTAGTTCGATAATAAGTTATTATCATGAATAATGTGAATATCATTTATGTTTTAAGTTTATGTTTTTTGACACATAATAAATCACTTAAAAACTTTAAAATTATGTTTGCGTGACACTGACACAATTGTCATAAAATATGAAATACAAAAATAAATTTAACTAAAATCGTAAAATAAAATAGCTTTTTTAAAATTATTTTTATAAAATATAATAAAATAAAACGCTCAATTAAACATAATGCTTGAGTGACGACGCATTATTTCATTTAAATTGAAATGTGTGTTTTAAATTAAATAAAAATAAATTCATTTAAATCTAATCAACTATTTTTATTTTCATTAAATATTTATTAATTTGATAAAAATATATTGACTAAAAAAACATTTATTAACATTATAATTCGTTTAATAAATTAAAATTATTATTATTAGTTTCTATTTTATATTTAAATTTATAATTTAATTAATAGAATTAATCATTTAAAAAAATACTTCTTACTTATAAATATATTATTCATTTTTGTTCATAATTTAATAAAAAATGTCATTCATTTTTTGGTCACAATTTAATAGAAATTGTTGGTTTAGATATGAGTTGATTTTTTTCATTAAAACTTGATTAATTAATTCATTAATATTAAAAAAAATTACTTAAAATTAATTCTAAAAAGTTATGAATTTCTATAACAATTTAATTAATTATTTTTTACTTTATTTTTAATTTATTTTGATTATTGATTATGTAACGTTTTTAAATTAATAATAAAAATTGTGAACTTTAACTAATTTAATTAGTTATTTTTATTTTATTTTTTATTCACCATTATTATGTAATTTTTATAATTAAATTAAATAATGTATATATTAATTTTTTTATTAATTATACTTTACAAAAATAAAAAATATATTTTTAATCTCTTATTTACGTTTTTTTTTTTTTTATTTACCTTTTTTTAACGATTTAATATATATGAAATATATATTAATTTGTTTTTATTTATTATTAATATTATAGGGAAAAAATCTTATAAATTGTGGAGAATATTCAATATTTGGAAAGAATATTTGGAATGATTATATTGATTTTATTTAACAATTTAAAAGATTTTTATGATTTATTTTCCTAATTAATAAATTAATTTAATAATAATTTAAATACTATTTATTTAATTAATTAATGTAGATAATAATGTCACATGTCGCTTTTTAATTGGCGGTGTACCTGAGGCCCGGTACACCGCCAATTAAAAATACATAGTTTTGGCCCGGTACACCGTGTGTAACTATATAATCTTCCTTTACTTAATTACTAAAATAGACTCAAATTAAAAACTATAAAGCTTTTAAATAATCCATAAAGACTTAAAAATCTATTTAATCACGAGACATTTTGAATCTAGATCATAAGTGTTTGAATTGAGGAAAATATTATTTTTTTGGGAAAACGTAATATAATGATTTAGTATAATTTTATAAGGTACAGTTGAATTTTTTACGGTTAGATTTTTTACTTCACGCGTGTATGGTGTAAGATTACACTTGGTATTTAACGTTTTCGAAAATCAATTTTAAAATAAAAATAATACTTTCAAATAAACATTTAGGCATTACTTACCGTACATATATATAATTATAATAATTTTATAAATAAGTATTAAACATAGTTGATAATGATGAACGTGGACATAAAATCCTAAAAGTCTTACATGCATGCTTATAATAATATCAAGGATGAACGTGGACATAAAATCCTAAATATCTTACATGCATGCATATAATAATTATTACTAGTAAAGTTAATAAATAAATTGATAAATATTACTTAAATTGTTTAATCAAAATTGCTTAAAGATACATAATTTTTAGTTAAATTAATTTTTCGAATCAACCGATATTATTTTCAACTAAAAGGTAAGGGATTTTAGGTGATTTATTTCATAAAATCGATAAAATGAATTTTGTTTGGGGCCGTGACAGCATGACAGGTGTAAAAAAACACTTGAAACTGCCTTAAAAACAATTATAAGAATATCACAAACCTAATAAATAAAAAACTAAAAAAGTATAAAGCTCTCACATGTGATTTTACAATCCTCAATTGAAGTATTCAACCAACTGAGCAAACAACCTTTAACAAAATGAGATTTTCTTGTCTGCGTGCTCAAGCAAAGAAGAGTCTGGTCCGGCTTAAAAAGGAAGGTATTCTTATGAATAAATTCAATTGATTCAGATTCGGCAATACATTAATTTCTTTATATCCACTATCGGTTGTAGTCTTCTTGATCTATCAAGTCAAGAGGGTGAAAGGAGTGGGGTTCTGAAAGTGTGACAAGTGCCACAAATTGATTAGTTATTGCCTTTTGTTTTTGTATTTAATTAAATTGTTATTTTTATTTAGTTCATTTGTATTTAAAAATTTTAATAAAATAAAAAATATATATAATTATATTAAAATTCATTAAAAAAATCTGTATAAATAAAGACGAATATTGATATATTTTATATTACAATTTTTTTTAATAATTATTTATAATTTGATTTATTTCTAATTTTATGTTTTTATTTTATTTTTTATAGTGTAATTTATTATAAATGTATGTTATATTTTACTATATGATTTTAAATTAGAAATTGTAACTTTTCAAATATTTTGATTTTTTTTATATATTTTTTTTTTATTGAATTAATAAATAATGAAAAAATTGAAGTAAGTTTTAGGTTGTGGATTGTAAATAAAGTATGAAAAATGGAAGAGTTGAATTAAATAGTGGAATGATGAGTTTGAGGAGAGTGAAATACTCCCTCTGTCCCAGAGAACAGGTGGTCAACGTTGACTTTTTTTGTCCATTCAATACATATGATAAACAGTATACAAAAATTATGAAAAAAATATTAAAATAAAATTCAATAGTTAAATTTTATTTTAGTTATTTTTTCATAATTTTTCCATAATATTTATCATATGTATTTAACGGACAAAAAAAGTCAACGTTGACCAACTTTACTTATAGCTCTAGACAGAAGGAGTAGTAATTTTTAAAAGGTTGAGTTGTGAAAAAATCATTGATAAATATAGTCTAATTAAACAATGGGAGGAAAGGGGAGTGGGTAAGCGGGCCCATTTCAACTTTTTCGTGGTCGACGGACTAGTAGTAGTATTAGGTAACGAAACTCTGATTAGAAAGACGTTTTGTCAATGCCTAAAAATGCTTTTTGCGTACGATTCTTTTATTCAATAAGGATTTTCGTAGCTTCAGGTGAGGAGGGGGAGTAAATTAAGACATTCATAACAGAGAAGTATGAATTTTTTTTTTTAAGACATGGAGTAATGAGTAATTGACTTCTTTAAGTATGTTCTGTCAAATAAATAGGTTCGGTCTATTCCATTAGCTTTGTCAAATGAAAAATATATCTGAATTAGACCCAAATTACAAACAATAAAGCTTTTAAATTACTCATAAAGACTTAAAAATCTATTTAATCACGAGACATTTTGAATTTAGCTCATAAGTGTTGAAATTGAGGAAAACTTGATTTTTTGGGGAAACATAATATAATGATTTATTTTATACGGTATAATTGAAATTTTTACAATTAGATATCTTATTTACCGTTAAATTTCTTACTTCACAGGTGTAAGATTACACTTGGTATTGTTCAGTGTAAAAAAGCACTTAAAACTGTCCTTAAAAAATAATTATAAGAATATCACAATTCACAACCTTAATAAATATCAACCTAAAAAATATAAAGCCCTCCGCATGTGATATGAAAAACAATAAGTTTTTTAGAATAATAAAAATTAATACTCCTAATCCTAAGAAATAGTTATATGTCAGTTTGACCATAAAATTATAAAAATATAAGATATGATAATTTTTTAAGGTTGGAGGAAGTAGTTCATATTCCCTAAAACAATGAGAATATTTTAGCACATAGTACTGATAGTATATCATTATTTTCGTATTAGTCAAATTTATATAATTAAATTTCGTATTTAAATTTTATTAAATTACTTTTAAAATTTAAAATTTAAAATTATACGAATTAGTGCTTACAACTTGATAAAAGTTTAATTATTATATTAATTTATATTATTAATATAATAAAATTAATATATATGTATATAGAGAGAGATAAAATAATAATATAAATTAATACAATAATAAAAAAAAATATCAAGTTCTACACACTGATTCGTATAAGTAGCAATTCCTCTATAATATATTTATGTGTATGACACATTGTACACCAAATTTTAATTAAAATATAAAAGATATTTATTATAAAAATAAATAATTATCATTGAACATAAAAAATCTTTATTTTTAAAATCCTCAATACATAAAATATAAATTATCATATACTAAAATATTCATTATATATCAAAAGAATATTCATTAATAATACATTATAATGAGTATTATGTGTACAATACTCCTTACACATAGTATTTATTAATTTGATAAAAATATATTAACTAAAAAAACATTTATTAACATTATAATTCGTTTAATAAATTAAGATTATTATTATTAGTTTCTATTTTATGTTTAAATTTATAATTTAATTAATAGAATTAATAATTTAAAAAAATACTTCTTACTTATAAATATATTATTGATTTTTGTTCACAATTTAATAAAAAATGTCATTCATTTTTTGTTCACAATTTAATAAAAATTGTTTGTTTAGATGAGTTGGTTTTTTTCATAAAAACTTGATTAATTAAATCATTAATATTAAAAAAAATGCTTAGTAAAATCAATTTTCTAACACATATTTTGAATATTATTTTATTTTTAATTTATCTTAATTATTAATCATGTAATGTTTTTAAATTAATTCTAAAAAATTATGAATTTCTATAATAATTTAATTAATTATTTTTTACTTTATTTTTAATTTATCTTGATTATTGATTATTTAACGTTTTTAAATTAATAATAAAAAATTGTGAACTTTAACTAATTTAATTAGTTATTTTTATTTTATTTTTTATTCACCATTATTATGTAATTTTTATAATTAAATTAAATAATGTATATATTAATTTTTTTATTAATTATACTTTACAAAAATAAAATATATTTTTTTAATTTCTTATTTAAGTTTTTTTATTTTTATTTACCTTTTTTTAACGATTTAATATATATGAAATATATATTAATTTGTTTTTATTTATTATTAATATTATAGGGAAAAAAATCTTATAAATTGTGGAGAATATTCAATATTTGGAAAGAATATTTGGAATGATTATATTGATTTTATTTAACATTTTAGAAGATTTTTGTGATTTTTTTCCTAATTAATAATTCAATTTAATAATAATTTAAATACTATTTATTTAATTAATTAATGTAATAATGTCACGCTTTTTAATTGGCGGTATACCGGAGGTCCGGTACACCGTGTGTAACTATATCATCTTCCCTTTACTTAATTACTAAAATAGACTCAAATTAAAAACTATAAAGCTTGTAAATAATCCATAAAGACTTAAAAATCTATTTAATCACGAGACATTTTGAATTTAGATCATAAGTGTTTGAATTGAGGAAAATATTATTTTTTTGGAAAAACGTAATATAATGATTTAGTATAATTTTATAAGGTACGTATGATTTTTTTACGGTTAGATTTCTTACTTCACGCGTGTATGGTGTAAGATTACACTTGGTATTGTCTAGTGTTGTAACGTTTTCGAAAATTAATTTTAAAATAAAAATAATACTTTCAAATAAAAATTTAGGCATTACTTACCGTACATGTATATAATTATAATAATTTTATAAATAAGTATTAAACATAGTTGATAAGGATGAACGTGGACATAAAATCCTAAAAGTCTTACATGCATATAATAATATTACGTGGACATAAAATCCTAAAAATATTACATGCATGCATATAATAATTATTACTATTAGTTAAATAGAATATGAAAAGATGTCTTATATTTTATTTTATTAGTTTAAATTAAAAGAATACTTAATAAATTTACTTAAACAATACTTAAATAATAGTATTACTAGTAAAGTTAATAAATAAATTGATAAATATTACTTAAATTGTTTAATCAAAATTACTTAAAGATATATAGTTTTTAGTTAAATTAATTTTCCGAATTAGCCGATATTATTTTCAAACTAAAAAGTAAGGGATTTTAGGTGATTTTTTTCATAAAATCGATAAAATGAATTTTGTTTCGGGTCGTGACAACCTGACAGGTGTAAAAAAAAGCACTTGAAATTGCCTTAAAAACAATTATAAGAATATCACAAACCTAATAAATAAAAAAACTAAAAAAGTATAAAGCTCTCACATGTGATTTTACGATCCTCAATTGAAGTATTCAACCAACTGAGCAAACAACCTTTGACAAAATGAGATTTTCCTGTCTGCGTGCTCAAGCAAAAAAGAGTCTGGTCCAACTTAAAAAGGAAGGTATTTTTATGAATAAATTCAATTGATTCAGATTCGTCAATACATTAATTTCTTTATATCCACTATCGGTTGTAGTCTTCTTGATCTATCAAGTCAAGAGGGTGAGAAGAGTGGGGTTCTGAAAGTGTGACAAGTGTCACAATTTGATTAGTTATTGCCTTTTGTTTTTGTATATAATTAAATTGTTATTTTTATTTAGTTCATTTGTATTTAAAAATTTTAATAAAATAAAAAATATATATAATTATATTAAAATTCATTAAAAAAATCTGTATAAATAAAGACGAATATTGATATATTTTATATTACAATTATTTTTAATAATTATTTATAATTTGATTTATTTCAAATTTTATGTTTTTATTTTATTTTTTATAGTGTAATTTATTATAAATGTATGTTATATTTTACTATATGATTTTAAATTAGAAATTGTAACTTTTCAAATATTTTGATTTTTTTTATATTAAATTTTTTTTATTGAATTAATAAATAATGAAAAAATTGAAGTAAGTTTTAGGTTGTGGATTGTAAATAAAGTATGAAAAATGGAAGAGTTGAATTAAATAGTGAAATGATGAGTTTGAGGAGAGTGAAATACTCCCTCTGTCCCAGAGAACAGGGGTCAACGTTGACTTTTTTTGTCTATCCAATACATATGATAAAAAGTATACAAAAATTATGAAAAAATTACTAAAATATAATTCAATAGTTAAATTTTATTTTAATTATTTTTTCATAATATTTATCATATGTATTTAACGGACAAAAAAAGTCAACGTTGACCAACTTTACTTATAGTTCTGAGACAGAGGGAGTAGTAATTTTTAAAAGGTTGAGTTGTGAAAAAATCATTGATAAATATAGTCTAAACAATGGGAGGAAAGGGGAGTGGGTAAGCGGGCCCCTTTCAACTTTTCCGTGGTCGACGGACTAGTAGTAGTTTTAGGTAACGAAACTCTGATTAGAAAGACGTTTTCGTCAATACCTAAAAATGCTTTTTGCGTACGATTATTTTATTCAATAAGGATTTTCGTAGCTTCAGGTGAGGAGGGGAGTAAATTAAGACATTTATAACAGAGAAGTATGGATAGTTTTTTTTTAAGACATGGAGTAATGAGTAATTGACTTCTTTAAGTATGTTCTGTCAAAAAAATAGGTTCGGTCTATTCCATTAGCTTTGTCAAATGAAAAATATATCTGAATTAGACCCAAATTACAAACAATAAAGCTTTTAAATTACTCATAAAGACTTAAAAATCTATTTGATCACGAGACATTTTGAATTTAGCTCATAAGTGTTTGAAATTGAGGAAGACTTGATTTTTTGGGGAAACATAATATAATGATTTATTTTATACGGTATAATTGAAATTTTTACAATTAGATTTCTTATTTACCGTTAAATTTCTTACTTCACAAGTGTAAGATTACGCTTGGTATTGTTCAGTGTAAAAAAGCACTTAAAATTGTCCTTAAAATATAATTATAAGAATATCACAACCTTAATAAATATCAACCTAAAAAGTATAAAGCCCTCCGCATGTGATCTGAAAAACAATAAGTTTTTTAAAATAATAAAAATTAATACTTCTAATTCTAAGAAATAGTCATATGTCAGTTTGACCATTTTTTTAAAGTAATTTATAAAAATTATAAAAATATAAGATATGATAATTTTTTAAGGTTGGAGGGAGTAGTTCATATTCCCTAAAACAATGAGAATTTTTTAGCACATAGTACTGATAGTAGTATCATTATTTTCGTATTAGTCAAATTTATATAATTAAATTTCGTATTTAAATTTTATTAAATTACTTTTAAAATTTAAAATTTAAAATTATACGAATTAGTGCTTACAACTTGATAAAAGTTTGATTATTATATTAATTTATATTATTAATATAATAAAATTAATATATATGTATATAGAGAGTGATAAAATAATAATATAAATTAATACAATAATAAAAAAATTTATCAAGTTCTGCACACTGATTCGTATAAGTAGCAATCTCTCTATAATATACTTATGTGTATGACACATTATACACTAAATTTTAATTAAAATATAAAAGATATTTATTATAAAAATAAATAATAATAAATGAACATAAAAAATCTTTATTTTTAAAATCGTCAATGCATAAAATATAAATTATCATATATTAAAATATTCATTATATATATCAAAAGAATATTCATTAAGAATACACTATAATGAGTATTATGTGTACAATACTCCGTACACATAGTAGCACGATAAGAATTGACTATAAGTAGAGTAGTTGCTCATTTTCATCTTAGAAGTTATTTTCATTTTATTTTCTATTTTAACAATTCATTGAGAGAGAAAAAAGATTGTTTATTTCTCTCTCTAAAAATCAATACTACTACTGTACTACATATCTTAGTTCTCGAAAAAATGAAGGCGATTGCAGTTGCATTGATCTCGCTGGCGGTGCTAGCGTGTGCGCCGGTGCGCATTAACTCGCAGGAGCGTCGCCTGGTGAAAATGACACTCGTCCCAAATGCGTCTTCGACGGGCGCATGTTAGTAATATTTCGATTCTTTAATTATTTTTTATTTTACTTTTAAAAAATATGAAATGGATTTGGATTCACTTTTTGGCAGATTGCTTGGACGGAAGTTCGCCTGCTTATCACCTGGACAGGGGTTTCGGAGCCGGGGCGAACCACTGGCTTCTGCAATTTGAGGTAATTTCAACCTTTTGTGAGGGCCATTATGCAAATAATTAAAACAGTCGATCTTTAAAAACACAAATGTATACAGTATATTTTTAGTTATTTAAAAAAAGATATTGATGAGTTACAATTCAGATTCAATCATATTAAAACATGTTGTTAAAATAATATTGGACCAGTAAAGATATTCTAATTACTACGTACTCCGTACTAGTTTATTGGACTACATCAGTTTTTATACTGGTATTATATGAATTGCTAAAACATTGTGTTATTAATCTACAAATAAAACATATTCACTTATTTTTATATTACGGTCATATTTTGTTATTATTTACAAGAAATCAAATTAATGTATTAATTTATTATTTACAAAATAAATTTAAAAATTGAATATTTTTTAAGAATATATTTTTTCCTTATATCATATTGATTAGTTAATTGTATGTGCATTAATTTTTTCATTTGATACAATAACATATTATATACTATATAATAAAATTCTAGTTAAACATAAAAGAGCTTCAACATTCACACTCTTTAAGTCTCTTAAAATTATGCACAATTTTTTTTGCAAATTACAAAAAAAGTGTGTAAATTTTTGTAGGACGGTAAAACTATTTTAATCTAAAAAAAGTGATCACATTTTTTTTAAATTATAATTTTAAAATAAGTGTGATTATTTTTACTGAACAGACTAAGTAAGCTGGTGCTCAAGTCATGTTAATCTAGAGGGTGTGACTAGCTCCCTTGGGTTAAAGAAAAAAATAATAATAAAAAAAAGTAAAATGTCACATATTTTTTTGTCATGCGTCCTTATGTTATCCATCAATTATTAATTTATTTAAGTGATTCTCTATCTATTCAAGAAAAATAGTAAGCTTCCTTTGTTATTTAACACTTACAAAAAAGACCAAACATCTAAATATTTTACTTACGGTATGAGTGTAAAAAGTATGAATCTAGTGCTTAAAATAGTTACAGTCACACCTACGGCCTACGCTGTAAGCAACGCTCCATAGTCGCAACAGTATGCATTTAGCCGCTAAACGATTATTTCCAAAATTACTTACGACATTACCTACGAAGGAACACGTATGTAACTGACCGTCAAAATCTTTCCAAATAAATAATTAAAAAATATCTACTGCCACGTTTGTAGATAATTACTTTCCTACGGATTACACGTCCGTAGGAAATTATCTACAAACATGAGTATTTTTTAAACCAAATAATAAATTTATATTAAAAATATTAAAAAATATAAATATATTAATTTTCAATTATTGTACATCTAATTCAGATAAATTTTTATATTTTTTTTCTTCAATCATGAGTAGTGCTAAGACTTGGGATGAGACTGACTATCCTGGCCCAGCCACGGGACCAACCCATCTGAATTCGGATTAGTCCAGTTTGTTAAAATATGATTCGAATCCGTAGGAATTTTGTTTCCTTATTTAGGAAAATTAGAATTATATTTAATATAATATAATTCTATTCCTTATGAATTTAGGAGTCATATATTAGAAAAAAGGGTTTATTCCTATTCTTATTGGTAACCTAATTTATGGGTTTTCTACACCTATAAATAGGGATCTCCATAGACACAATTAGAACACGAGTTAACACAAGTTAATACCATCATAGAGAGAGATAATATTGTGTGAGATTAGAGGGTTTTAGAGTGAATATCAATCCTTGTCTTCTTTTCTTGTCTCCTTCTTTATTTATTGTTGAGTTATATTCGGGGTTCCGCATATTGTTCGTACTATACATCGTCGTTCTACAACAAGTGGTATCAGAGCTTTGGTTTCGATGGCGAGCGTGAGGTACGATCTACCGAATTTAAGTCTCAACACGAGGTTTCCTATTTGGCAATACAAGATGAGGTTAGTCCTCAGATCTCTTAAGCAAGAGATTGTTCTACTTGGTATTGACAACAAGCCGAAAGACATGAAGCATGACGAGTGGGTGGAGCTCGATCAGATGGCTATGGCGACCATAGGGCTTCATGTTTCGGATTCGTTGACTGAGGAAACGACGAAGGCGAAGACCGCAAAGGAATTATGGGAGTTGTTGGAATCGATGTGCGTTGAGAAAACGGTGTCCAGCAAGCATCACTTGAAGAGAAGTCTCTACTTCCTCAAGATGGCGGAGGGGTCGTCGATTCAAGACCATGTAGCGAGATTCAAGGAGCGTGTAGCTGACCTTGGGAAAATTGGCGTGAAGATCGAAGATGATGATCTTGCGTTTTGGATGTTATGCTCGCTACCCCCCTCCATGGCGGCTTTTCGGGACACGCTTCTCTATGGACGAGATAGTCTCACGTTTAAAGACGTAACTTCGGCTCTCTCGTCAAGGGAAAACGTACAAAGGATGGAGTCCAACAAGGATGGTATGCCCGATGTGGGTGAAGGACTTAGCGTCCAAAAGAAGTACCGTGATAAAGGGAGCGACTCGGGGAATTCGAAGTCGCGACACGGGAATAAGGAGTGTTTCTATTGCAAGAAGAAGGGACACATAAAGTCGGAGTGCTACGCGTGGAAGAAAAAGGAGAGCAACAACAATAATTCCGGTAATCGGAATTCCGGTGACGTTGGATTAGTAGATGGGAATTTCTATGGAGAACTACTAATGGCTCTAGGCGAGAACTCCAACTTTTGTGGTGATTGGATCTTAGACTCGGGTTGCTCGTTTCATATGTGTCCGGACCGGTCGTTGTTCGAGACTTATGAATCTTTGGAGCATGGTGCGGTGTTCATGGCTAATGACACCTCGTGCAAGGTCGAAGGGATTGGAAATATCCGCTTGAAGATGTTCGATGGCACGGTGCGCACGTTAGGCGAGGTAAGACATGTCCCTGACTTGAAGAGGAATTTGATTTCCTTGAGTACCCTTGATATGAAGGGCTATAAACTCACTTGTAAAGGTGGAGTTTTAAGAGTTACCAAAGGTGGTTTGGTAATATTGCGAGGAAAGAGAAAGGCGAGTCGTCTTTATGTCCTCGATGGAAGCTCGGCGAAGGAAGTAACCGAGGTTGATAAAAGCTACACCGGAGAAGGTGGAGTTTATGAGGCTACCGAAGAGGCTTTGGTGGTGTTGGGAGGAGAAGAAAAGGCGAGACGACCTTATGTCCTCCAAGAAGGCGCGGTGAAGGAAGTAACCGGGGCCGAAACCCGACTCTTGGTAGAAGAGTCTATCCGGCTTAGAGGCGCGCAACCAAGTAAGGCCGGAGTGACCAAGCTGATTAAAGATGAAGCGGTGAACGAAGTAACCGTGGGAAAAACTAGGCTCTCGGGTGAAGAGTCTACACGACTAGACCATGTGCGGCTTGGGCATGTGAGGAAAGTCGACAAGAAGGATCGAGTGTTTCTCGATCTATGGAGTGTTTCTAAACCTGGTGAGCCATGTGCGCTTGGAAAGCGGTCGAGAGGGTATATCTCGAATTGAGCTCACAATTCGAAGAAGACACTCGGGTATGTACGTTCCGATTCATGGGGACCTTTGATGGTCCAGACTTCTAGGAACTAGGCCCGTTGGGGCATTTGGAGGAAGACGAGGGACGAGACTATTGAGGGCGATGTGATTTCGCTTTATGGTTTGATGTGCGATGAGATTTCGCATGCGCGATGGGATTTCGCGGCTTTGTGTTACATGTGATGTGATTTCACATGAGCGATGGGATTTCGCGGTTTCTCGTCAAGGTGGAGATTGTTAAAATATGACTCGAATCCGTAGGAATTTTGTTTCCTTATTTAGAAAAATTAGAATTATATTTAATATAATATAATTCTATTCCTTATGGATTTAGGAGTCATATATTAGGAAAAATGGTTTATTCATATTCTTATTGGTAACCTAATTTATGGGTTTTCTACACCTATAAATAGGGATCTCCATAGACACAATTAGAACACGAGTTAACACAAGTTAATACCATCATAGAGAGAGATAATATTGTGTGAGATTAGAGGGTTTTAGAGTGGATATCAATCCTTGTAATCGTGAGGCAATATTATAGTGAAAGTTCTCGTCGTTCCTCCCGTGGTTTTTCCCGATTTGGGTTTCCACGTAAATTCCTTGTCTTCTTTTCTTGTCTCCTTCTTTATTTATTGTTGAGTTATATTCGAGGTTCCGCATATTGTTCGTACTATACATCGTCGTTCTACAACACAGTTCATCGGGCCAAACTTGAGTTTGGTCCATTTGGCCCGTTGATTAGACGTTTTTGTGTGCGTCTTTCGTCAAAATCCGAGGTCAGTTGTAGTTGACTCGGTTATCAATCAAAGGAAACGGAAGAGTAGAGTTTTCGAGAATGAAATAGTTTTAAATGCATTTTTTTTATATCTACTAAATCCTAAGTTCAAGTTGCAATAAAAAGTAAATGACATAAATTAAATGACAAGAAAATAAAAGACATGAAATTAAACACTCGAATAATTTATATCAAATCGTTTCCGGCCATTTCATAACAACATCTCATATTTCAAAATATTCGACACATGAAAGTAAAGCTCCCGATCGAGTTACTAAACTCACTCAAAAGTGTTTAATTCACTTAGGAGTCTCGCTCTCGATCAAGTTACTAGTCTTAAGGTTGTGTCATTTCTAATGACATAGTTCAATTGAATATGAAATTCCTTTTTCGCGACTCTCGATTCATCATTCGAGCAAACATGGAAATTACATGAAAACAAAATATCTAAACATAAACGAAAGCATGATTAACGAAAACAATTAAAGAGAATTGAGAAATAACATTAAGACATTAAATAAAAAGAAATTTAAAACACAATCGAACATAATATAATCAACAATCTTAAACTAAGAACGAAATGAAAAACTAAGAAATGATTACATTACAGAGTTTACGAAGGCCGTAGAACTCGATTACGATTCTTAGAACGTCGATGTCGTCAATACCGACGTCCCTCACTCTACGTCGAGTTCCAAGACGAGAGATAATGATTTTCTACAAGAAAAATCACTTATATCCATGTCCAAATGCCTCCAAAACCGCCACGTAACCGCCCCTCAACCGCCAACTTCATTTCTGGAATTTTATCAAATGTATTGGCCGACAAAATTGTAAATATTCAGACCGCTTTCGTCTTTCCGTTCCCGACTCGTTTCCTTCTCGATTATTTCGATTTTTGCTCTGAAATATGCACAACAACCAACTCCAAATACCGTGAGATCAACACACACTACTCAACATAACACGATAAATAACATAAAACAACTAACACGACTAATAAAAGACAACTAAAAACAAAGAGAAAATACTTACACACACGACACAAATCACCCGTTGGCCTATTAGGCTCGGCCAAAAAGACTCGAATTCTTTAGGGCCGCGAATTGTGGCCCAGCATGGTCCATTGATCTGGCCGACCTATCGGGGTGGACTAAAATCTTGAGCTATGCAATACATATTAATGATTAATTTTAAGCATTGGGTTCATGGTGAGTTCAAACTTTGGTATATGCAATACATATTAATTAATAATTACCTCTAGTCTTTAGTTGAAGGTTGAGTTTGTGTAGGGCCTTATACCTTTTATTTTGTGAAATAAATTATTTTAAGTATTTGTTATACCTTATAAATAAATGCCAATATACATTTAGTTTTTTAGAAACAAATTAATATTTGTTATAGTTCGTATTTTATAAATAAATGACAATATGCATGTAGTTTTATACACAATTATATGGTCTAAGCTTCTAGCTACTTTCAAACTCATTTCTTACATTTATATTATTTTATTTCTTTTAAATATTTGTTTTTTAAAATGTAATTTCTTTAATTTATGTTTTTTTATTTTATAATTATTAATTGAATAATTTTATTAATTTAATACTCTTTTTGAATTATAAGAGTTTTTAAACTTTCTATTTTTATTTGTCTATCAAAAGTTGGCACACTTGATAAACGAAAAGTTTTTTTATAACTATATTATTTCAATACATATTTATTTATATTAATACTATTATTTATTTACATAATTTATTCATTATTCATTATTTATACACCAATACATATTATTCGTTATTTTTTTATTATTTAATATATAAAATTTTTTTTTTTTAATCTAAGTGAAAATTTCTATACGAAAACTTTTAAGATATGGAGGGATATATTTTTATTTAACATAAATATAAATTTTAATAAAAAAATTAAGTAATTGTTTAATAGGAGTAGTAATAATTAATAAATGAGAAATTGAAGACAAAGTATGAAAAAATAAAAACTTTAATTAAATGGTAGATTAAGTTAATGGCTTAGATGATAATGAAATAATAATCTATTAAAAAAATTAATTAATATTTTTGTTGTGATTAAAAATATATTTTCTTATAATATAATTTTAAATTTTAAAAAATATAACTATAATATAATTTTAAACAAATAAAAGAGAACGAATTAGACAAATAATGATTATGTCATCATGACATCATCCACATTTTTTTTCATTGAGTTAGACTTTTTTTTTTCTCGGTTTCGCAGCATAATCATTCTTTCCTTCACAAAATAAACCAAAAATAAAGCACCTACATATTTAACACCATTTTTCTTTCAACTTTAAAATCATCTTCTAAATAAATGGATTTAATTTTGTTCATTCAATGAAAAAAAACATTGTCCTTTTTTATTGGAAAATTCAAGGATAGAATAAAAACATTGTCCTTTTTTATTGGAAAATTCAAGGATATTGTTGTCTATCGGGCGATCTATACAGTAGTATCAATAAAATGAGAATCGAAAAAAAATCAACAATGAAAAAGACAAAAAAATTGCATAACAAAGTCGAAAAAAAATCACGAAAAAAACGACGAAGTTCATTATAATATTGTTTCACTATTACAAAGATCGACATGCTCTTAAAAACTCTCAAATAAATAGTTATAATTTATTTTTCTACTGTGCTTGTGTTTATGGAGAAACACTTTTTATATACGAGAGAGAGTCCAAAATATTATTTGAAAATAATACCTTACTTTAAAAGAGTTCCAAAAATATTTGAGAACAAATTCTAATGAGAAAATGAAATAATCTCATTGAAATCCTGTTTAAGTTGTCTGGTGCCAACGGGCTGGAGCTAGAGTTGTGACTTAGGCCAAATTGGGCCAGCAGCGGTCCGACCCACTGGACCTAGAGCTGTCTAAATTCGGCCCGGTCCATTGGACAAGCCCGACCAACCCAATCTAAAACGGGCTTAGGCCTCAAATATAAAGGCCCAAATAGAGACGGGCCAACCCGACAAGTCTGATGGGCCGATGTGTTTAGGTCGGGCTTGGTCCGAATTTTTGTGCCGGCCGAATCAATAATTTTTATATATATTTTCTTACAATTTTTTAAGTATAAATAACATTAAAATTTAATATTTTTAAATATTTGTTTGAATAAACAATTTAAAACTATAATAATTATTAATTTAATTATAATTTTAGTATATAAATATCATTTAAAATTAATTTATAGACTTTAATTTAATTTAATTATTTTTTTAAAAATATAAATTTATTATTTATTATGTTTCTTTAATTAATTAGAATAATTTACAATTTTAAATTAAAATTAATATTTTATTATTATTTAATTTGACGGATCAAAAAAGCCCGCTAGCCCAACAGCTCATCTAAAACCAGACTGGGCCTAGAAATTCTAGGACCATCAGAAAGGGCCGGTCCAGCCGATCCGTGAAACAGTCAAAGCCTAATGGGCTTGGGCCGGGCCGACCCGGCCCGGAATGTTGACACTCTAACTACCGTGCCACTGGGCCTGTGGGCCATTATGTCTAGTATTTTTAAATAATTAAATAAATAAATAATTATTAAAAAATATTATTTTATAATTTTAATTATTAATCTGATTAAGAATATAAAATAAATGTACAATTAATTCTTATTTTAATAAATATAAATAATAAAAATAATAAAAATAACTATAATCTTAATTAAAATTAGTAATAAAAATAATATTAAATTAATAAAAAAATGTATTAAAAACTATAAATATTTAAATAAAATTAAAAATAAAAATAAATTCAGACCGACTCGATCCATTGGCCCAATCTCGAGTTTGGCCCATTTGGCCCGACAGCCCATCGGGGCCGGGCCAAAAAGGCCCAGATTATTTTTGGTCGTGAATTGTGTGGCAAAGTCTATCCCATTGGTCGGGCCGGCTTATCAGGCCTGGCTGAAAATCACAGCTCTAGTTGGAGCCTCTGAAAGCTGTCTTGCTTCAACTCCATTCCGACTTAATTTTTATGGCTACAAACAAGCCTACAAGCCAGTAACATTCCAACAAATATTATACTTCATTTTGTTAAAAAAACAGAAATATTTACTTATTATTGATTTTTATTTATTAAATTAGAAACACAAGTAATTATATATTTTTAAATAAAGTGAAAATACTACAAATCAAAATTAATAATAATAGACTACTTGGATACTAACTCCAAAGCAAATGGAAGGTTTGTTCAAAATTCAGCTATTTATTTTAATTGATTTTTAATTTTTTTTAATAATAACATTGATTTATTTTTTGATTTTTAATTTTTTTTAATAATAACATTGATTTATTTTTTTCCAATTTCGCGAAAAAAAATATTTTTATTTTAACCCAGAATGAAAAGGACAGATTAATGAATAACTTTACTTATAGTACTTACAGTATAATTTTGTGTACGACAGGGCGGTGGGTGGTGCAATAACTTAAAATCTTGTTTTGATACAGCCGCAACTCGACGTGGATCAACTCGTTTCATGAGTAAAATCAAGGTTTTCAATGGAATTTTAAGCAACAATGCTTCGTTCAATCCTGGTACGCGCGTAATATTACTAGTATTACGTTCCATTCAAATTGAGGTTCATTCTATTTTTGGTTTACTTATTTATAAAAATAAATAAATAATGAATATACCTAGGATTGTGGATCAAACTGTATGTCGACCCGAGTTTTGATCGACCCATATAATTTTTACTTCAGTTCAAACTTATTAAGTTTAGTTCAGATAAATTAATGTCAGTTCAGTTAAGATCAGACAATATCAATCTAAAAGAACAGACCTTAATGGATCTGAACTAAACTGAAATAAAGTAAAGTTGTTTTGTATTTATTCTCAGTTCTCTTCAATTTTTACTTCATTTTACTTCATTTCAGACTCTTCAGTTATTCTCAATTCACTTCATTTTACTACAATTCAGACTTATTAAGTTTAGTTCAATAAATTAAAGTCTCTTTAGTTAAGATCCATTAAGTTCTGTTTATTTATTTAACTTTTAATTTTTGTATTATTTTATTATTTTTATTATTATAATTTCAATATTTTAAAATTAAATTCAATTGAACTTAATTTTTTTTTTCTAACCACAAAAATTACATTAAATATTTCTTACATTAAATATTTTCATCTTTTGTGCGTTTCATATAAATAATTTTTATTATAACATTAAATTAATAAGTTATTAATCTAATGTCAATCTTTATGTAATACAAAATTCTATAAATTATATTTTCCAATAGTAATTAAATCTTTATTTACAAAAATAAAATTTTGAAGCATGAAATTAATTCATTTTAACTTTCAACACAGTAGAACGTAATAAATAATTGATAAAATTAGAATTTAAAAACAAACTAATTAAAAAAATACTATATTGTATATCAAATGTTACTTAGTAATAAAATTTATAATTAATTATAAAAAATACTTATATTAAATTCTATATATTTTATTTAATATTAATATTTAATAATGAATATACCAAGGATTGTGGATCAAACTGTATGTCGACCCGGGTTTTGATCGGCCCATATAATTTTTAAGGCTTTGAACTTCAAGCTTTGAACTACAACCTCATCTCGAGCTATTTTCGCGCCTAAAAAAAGGAAAAAGTATTTGTATGGTTGTAAATGAATTGCACTTCCTGTCTACATTATGAGATGTGTTAGTAGCCACATTATATAAAAATTCGAATTGTTAGAGAATTTGACAACTTTACTTTATATTAGTGAATTGAATATGATCTCTAATACGATATTAGTAGTAATTAATTTAATTGGGTTCTTAATTATTATGTTTATGAAATTGACAGATTTTTACAATTGGAACCGGGTAAAGCTTAGATACTGTGATGGTGCTTCATTTGCTGGGGATGCTACATTTCGAAATGCAGTGAGCAAACTAATTAGTACTAGTGTTTAAAACCATGGCTTTATATGCCTGGTGATTGATTGTTTTTGGGTCGATATTTTTAACCAAACATTAACATATAAAAAAAAATATCAGAATTTGAATATGAAAAAACATGCAGACGTCCTCTTCGTTGCTTTATTTCAGAGGGCAAAGAATTTGGAAAGCCATTATTCTTCATCTCCTCCCTAAAGGCTTGGCAAAAGCCAAAAAGGCTTTGCTCTCCGGTTGCTCTGCCGGAGGTCTTGCTACTTTTCTTCATTGCGACAATTTCACTAATTACTTGCCCATGAATGCCTCCGTCAAATGTTTGAGCGACAGCGGATTCTTTCTAGACGCGTAATTATTATTATTATTATTACTATTATTATAACAATTCTTTCCCATGGAAAAATTTGATATATAGGCCCGAACTTAAAGCCTTCAATTAATTTCTTTGCAGAACGGACATAGCTATGAATCACAGCTTCAGATATTTCTACAAAGGCGTTGTCGACCTGCAGGTCATTAATAATTGTATACTGTATATACTAGCTACTACAAAATTAAACCCCCATTATTGGAGAATATATTCTGTTAGAAACAGCTTCATCTAAAAGCTCGAACTGATAGAGAAGTTGGGCTTCTTTCATTTTATATTAATGGGTCGAATATATTCTCCAATACCCATTTTTTTTATCAATCCGAAGATCGACCACATTACTGTGTCTTAATTACTCGACAGGGTGTGGTGAATAATCTGAACAAGAACTGCACAGATTCTTTTTACGACATTCCGGAACAAGTAACCATCTCTTTAATTTCCCTCATAAGATCGAGCCCCAATCTCATCATTTTTATAAATTCGTCTCTTATATATATATATATATATATATGTGTGTGTGCAGTGCTTCTTCCCTCAGTATGCATTGCCGTATATTAAGACGCCGTTTTTCATATTGAACTCCGCATATGATGCCTTCCAGGTACGTAATTAAGACGATCTCGCACATTTCTCTTAAAATTTATTACAGTATAATACTTGTTCCTACTAAGTACTTAAAAATTCACAGCTTAATCACATACTGGTGCCTTCCTCTGCCGATCCCAACGGTAGTTGGTCTCGTTGTAAGCTCAATCGATCAGATTGTAATGCTGTCCAAATAAATACTATGCAAGGTATTTATTGATTTGTATTTCACAGCTTCATCACATATAGTAAATGTCTCTATTCATCGGTAGAATACAAATTTGAATAATGCTCGGATTCAATGTACGTAGACTCCCAGATAGTAATACATGAATTACATCTTTTCAGGTTTCAGAAAATACATGCTTGACACATTGAGGCCTTTCTACGAGAACTCGACAAGAGGAGGAATGTACATAAGTTCAAGTTTTACGCATGGCCAAAGTGAAAATCAAGACACTTGGTTCGCGCCCAACTCTACTAGAGTGCATAATAAGGTATGTTGACTCAATATTCCTGTGTCCAGATTCTATTTTGAAAAAAACCGAGGGATACTTTAAAACCGCAATACGATACTATAGTCATACTTTCTTTGTATTATAGCCGTTTCTTTTATATATAATTTAAAATATTTTAGTAATATTTACACTTGTCTGGTTTCCAGACGATAGCCAAAGCTGTTGGCGATTGGTATTTCGGAAGAAATGTAAGCAAGGAGATTGACTGTGCATATCCTTTCGGAAGAAATGTAAGCAAGGAGATTGACTGTGCATATCCTTGTGATAGTTCTTGTCACAACCAATGAGGCTGATCTGTTTAATCCAAGGTGTGTATGTCTGTCTTATGTGACGAAAATTGTCTAATTACAAAAACAACCCCAAGTCTTGTCTACAGATGATCAAAGAAGTACTCCAAAAGCTTACGGGGCAATTTGTAATTTCGTCATGTTTGCAGGTCCAATATAGGAGTACAAGTTAGTAGCAGAGATTTCCATCTCCTTGGAGCATATTGCTTCTTGCAAAGAAATGTTACAACTTTTTATTATTACTGTATTTACAAAGAATGCTAGAAATTATTTAAGTGACAAAAAATAACATTAAAAATTATTACATTATACTATCAAATACTACTACACATTTAAAATATCGTTTTATTAACCAACAGAGAATTTTTCAAGTTGACCGTCACTGGCATTTGTAGAGAAATAGAAAGCAAACACAAGATAAATACTTGGTTTTCACCTCAACTTATGGGTGGCACGAAAAGGTAAGGAGTGGATTATGGGAAGCAGATGTTTTCATGAAGGAGATAATGTGGACAGCCGAACAAACAAACAGAAGACAATGCAAAAAAATACTTTACAATCAAAAGACATTGATTGATTTATCAAAATAGCCTAAACAGAATTCATTAATATTCAACACACCATCAGAAAGAGCAGAGATACTAAATAAGACAAACTAAAATCCAAATTGCCAAGCAGGCAAAATCAAACACACCATAAACCAAACAAACAAACAAAAAAAAAAAAAAAAAAAAGAGAACATGCCAATTACAAACTCAAGCCTCCTCCTCCTGCAGATCCTCCTCCTCATCCTCGTAATCATACCCATCCTCCTCCGCCGTCGCATCTTGATACTGCTGATACTCAGACACCAAATCATTCATATTACTCTCCGCCTCCGTGAATTCCATCTCATCCATCCCCTCCCCAGTGTACCAATGCAGGAAAGCCTTCCTCCTAAACATGGCAGTAAACTGCTCACTCACCCTCCTGAACATCTCCTGTATCGAGGTTGAGTTCCCTATGAATGTCGACGCCATCTTCAGGCCTGTAGGTGGGATATCACAAACTGTCGACTTCACGTTATTAGGAATCCACTCGACAAAGTAGGACGAGTTCTTGTTCTGGACGTTGATCATCTGCTCGTCGACTTCTTTGGTGCTCATCTTGCCACGGAACATGGCAGAGGCAGTGAGGTAACGACCATGGCGGGGGTCAGCAGCACACATCATGTTCTTGGCATCCCACATCTGCTGGGTGAGCTCAGGGACAGTGAGGGCGCGATACTGCTGGGACCCACGAGAGGTGAGAGGAGCAAATCCAACCATGAAAAAGTGAAGGCGGGGGAAGGGGATGAGGTTAACAGCCAGCTTGCGCAAGTCGGAGTTGAGCTGCCCAGGGAAGCGGAGGCAACAGGTCACACCGCTCATGGTGGCAGAGATCAGGTGGTTGAGATCTCCGACTGGTCAGAATAAAAGATGGATGGGTTTTAGTCAGAGCATTCATATTGCCAAGGAATAATACTACTAATACATAACAACATGCTTTAAGGGATAGTAACAAAAGTACCTCTGAAGTCCCAACATAAACACAAATTATGGCTAACTTTTGGTTCGCGGTAAATTATACTTTTTCTATAAATGTGAAGGGGTTAAGAAATGTTTTGTTCATGAAGGAGCACACGTAAAAGGACGAAAGAATCTCAGGGGTAGTTTAGTGATTAAGCTAGACCTGATGAATACTATATTGCATCTAACCTTATTTTAATTAGAATTAAAGTTTCACAGGGAAAGTACACATGACCTCTAGATACTAGGAATCTAAAGAAATGAGTTGTCAGAAAGAAACAAATATTATCAGGAACTCTATTTAAAAGTATATCATATTATCATGTGAGGGCATGTGACTGATCATGTGGGATATTATTTTAGTTAAAAAAGACTGAATTGGGGAATAAACATGCCAACTCAATGCAAACATTTACTTGTAGAAATCAAGATAAAGGGACACTCCACTTGCCATAACAAATAGCAACTACAGAGCAACCAAACAGATTTAAAAATTAAAATTGAAGTGCCTTATTTAGAAACAGTAAAGAAGAAGCTTACAGCTTGGGGTGGTGAGTTTCAGGGTTCTGAAGCAAATGTCGTACAGGGCCTCATTATCCAACACCATACACTCGTCGGCATTCTCGACAAGCTGATGAACAGAGAGCGTAGCATTGTAAGGCTCAACAACAGTGTCTGAGACTTTAGGGGATGGGAAGACGGAGAAGGTCAGCATCATACGGTCCGGATACTCTTCCCTGATCTTTGAAATAAGGAGAGTTCCCATTCCAGAACCAGTTCCACCTCCCAGTGAGTGGCAGACTTGAAATCCTGATGAATCATAAGAGTATAAGCAATAGTTACACCAAACTCTTTCCACGCATGTAATCACACAGAGGCCGAAGCTAAATATAAAATGCTAAATAAACATTTGGAGGAATTTCTACATAATCTGATACTCTCAACCAACCAAATGAGTAAGACATAATTCAGAAGCAAACAATTAATAATTCATATCAGAATCTATAAAATTGTTTTTGGCTCCGATTGAAACGAAAACCACTCTTAAATTCACAAGATCTATGATGAATCCAAACATAACAACTTAATCCTTCACAACAATTTGAAATCAAAATGCATTCTAAAACAGAGAAGCTGAGTAAAACAGTACAAAAATTCAGGAGATCTGCAAATATCATCAGTAATTACTGGCACGGTAACTCGAGACAGTCATTTCAGCGAAACAGAAAAAAAATCTCAAACAACGTCGTAGATCTAAGCGATGAACAAACAATTTCTACGCACACACAACCAACTCACCTTGCAGGCAATCGCAGTTCTCCGCCTCTTTCCTGACGACATCGAGGACGGAATCTATGAGCTCTGCCCCCTCTGTGTAGTGGCCCTTCGCCCAGTTGTTCCCAGCCCCGGACTGCCCGAACACGAAGTTATCCGGCCGGAAAATTTGCCCGTACGGTCCAGATCTGACGCTGTCCATCGTGCCGGGCTCCAAATCCATGAGGACGGCCCGAGGAACGAACCTCCCGCAGCTAGCTTCATTGTAGTAAACATTCACCCTTTCCAACTGCAGCTCACTGTCGCCGCTGTACCGCCCGGTCTGGTCTATGCCGTGCTCGGCGCAGACAACCTCCCAGAATTTGGAGCCGATTTGGTTGCCGCACTGGCCTCCTTGGATGTGCAGGATCTCACGCATTTTTTCGAAGCTTTGATAGAGAGAGAAAGTTCAGTATGGATTTAGGGTTGTTGGTGGTGAATGGTGGTGATACTGCTGCTGCTCTGAAGATGGTAGCGTTTTAAATAAGGGAGAGATGAATTTGAATTTTGAATTTTTTTAGAAGAGAGAAATTCACGCCTGAGAGAAGTGAGCACGCGACCTCTATGTGTGTGGGGGAGCACGCGCTGAACTATCGTGTTTAATCAAAAATCATCAAAATTGATAAATCAACAAACAATCTAAGAATAAAGGGAGATATTTTGTTCATGTGAAATTAAGAATATCAGTGAAAAAAGAAAGTGGTGTGGTGTCATTATTTGAAAAGAATTATGGTGGAGTATTTTGCCTCAAATAGAAGCAATTGAGGCATCATACCACCTTGAATGCAAAGCAAGGAATATGGAGTACTATATGATTGAAACATAATACTATATAGATTATCGTTTCAACTAACCAAATGTGATCCAAAATTTAATAAGAGATGATAATAGGGAGGTTTCACTTCATGATAAACAATCTTGGTATTAAAGTTTGTTTGAGAGAAGATGTCTAAATATATGAATTACAATATGACGATGTTGAATCACAATACACAAATTTATACTCCAATACAAGATGAAAATTATATTTTTCATCTTAACTTTTAGACTTCTCGTACATATAGTTGACAAGAGAGATCGAGCATTCTGACATCGAAAGAGAAGGAAACGAAAGAAAGCAAAATAGTACACCTTTCGATTCTAAAGATTCTTCATATTTTTTTATGTTGATTATTAAAATTTTGCATATGCATAAATAAACAATTTTTTTGATAACTTTATCATTTCAATACTCAATTATTTATATTAATATCATTATTTTTCACTTAATGTATTCATTACTTACACAACAATATTTATTATATACTCTTACTTTTAATTATTTATTATATAAAAAACTATTTTTTTCTTAATTTTTAATTATTTAATATATAAAAAACTTTTTTTTTCCTAATTTAGGTAAAATTTTCTCAGTGCAAACATTATAGTATGGAGAGAGTATATTTTTTCAAACGATGATTATTGCTTAAAAGTAAATAAAATTGCAAGATCTTATATTGGCCTGCCTGGCTAATTCTGGGCCTGCAACGAGTTTGTGAATAAAATACACTGCAAAATGATTTTAAAAATGACATAATACTTCCATATTCACATTTAATTAGTTAAACACACTTAACATACCATAATCACAATCATCAACATTTTTGAATTTAAATGTATTTTTTGTTTGTGCTATAAAAAGAAAATAAGGTTATTTTTAGGGGGAATCAATGTGAACCGAAGAAGGGGAGCATGAACGATTCTCAACCCTTTGTTTCTGTTGTTTTCTTTTTAAAAAGAGTTTCACGCCATGCGATTCCTCCCTCACTCGCCCTCTTACCTTTTTCTTTGATTTCTCATTCTTTTTTATTTAATTTTATTTTTCCTGCAGGTTTCAGTTATCCAGATTCGTAGGGAAATATGGTAAATTAATCATTCCATCCCGCACACCACATGTTTGATGAAATGCCTGAATCAAATTTCTTTGTGTTTCGTTTCTCATTTAATCTTCTCCTTTTTTTTATTCCTGCTATTGATTACTAAATTGCATGAATACGATTATGGCCCATAGATTTATCTTTTAGTGGATGATTATGAATGGCATTTTAGTTCTGGGATCACGACTCACGAGGGCATTTTTTGGTCGAAGGGGCAAGCGTATTTGGGATATTAGTTTCATGCCAAATACTGAGATAAAGAAATTTGTGGAGAATAATTAGAAAATGCCAATGAGCTCGGAAGGAGGAATCGGATTTTGTTGTATATTTTTTTTTTTATAAATGATGCGACTTTTTCAAAAATCGTGATTACTAGAAATAGTCGATCTGAATGTTTCTGTTTATGAAAAATGTTGATTTAGGCAAACGCGGCATCTGGAATGGCAGTAGATGATGAATGTAAGCTGAAGTTCTTGGAATTAAAAGCCAAAAGGAACTATCGTTTCATCATCTTCAAGATAACGGATCAGCAGGTGGTGGTCGAGAAGCTGGGAAGCCCACAAGAGAGCTATAATGATTTCACCACCTCTTTCCCTTCGGATGAGTGTCGATATGCTGTCTTTGATTTCGACTTCACCACCGCGGAGAACTGTCAGAAGAGCAAGATCATTTTTATCGCATGGTAACTCTCTACTCCATATGAATTCTGTTTCGTTTTTTTAGCTATTGCAAATGCTAATAGGACACTTGAAATTTGAAACGAGAAAACAAACGACAAAATGTATCCCGACTCACGGTTTGACATCATTACAATTTGCAACAAAAGCCATTGTGATCATAATTATAGTAGTAAAATAGTTTCTTTGAAAATTATAATTACGCCTTTCAACTTTTTTGAATATAACGAATCGCCCCAAATTTCATTTTTTTTTGTAGGTCACCAGAATCATCGGCTGTGAGAATGAAGATGGTCTACGCCAGCTCGAAGGATAGATTTAAAAGGGAGCTTGATGGTATTCAAGTTGAACTCCAAGCAACCGATCCAAGCGAAATGAGCTTCGACATCGTAAAAGCACGCGCCGTCTGAAACACACCATACACAAAGAAGAAGAGGAAGAAAACTTGGGTGGTTAATTTTCCATGTTTAGTAACACTTGATCATACTCTAATGTTTGTTTTAGTAGGAGACATGACAAAATATTTTATGTTAGTTTTTAGTACAAAGTTGTTGCAAAATAATTAAATCAAAATATATTTAAAAAAATTAAAAATTGTTTCCAATTATTATTATTCATAACCAAGAACATCCCATGAAGCATATGAGATCTCTCTTCATGTTCTACAACATAGTAACAAAACACACCATCAATATATTTCTGTATACAGAGTATCTAGCATCCTACATTTGCTTATTCTCATGACTCTTCCAATATTCTCTTTCCCAAGACTCCACTTGTTTCATCCCACCATCTCTTCTTTCGATAACAGAATGAAGAGACGAGGGGTTGTAAGGCGGTGGCAACACACACGGCTCGTTGACCTTGGGACCCATAACCATTGACTCAGTCATGAACTGCTTCTCGAACCCTTGCGCAAGGCAAGCCATCGACTCTGAACAAAGCTCGACGGCCTTTTCAGGAACAGTTGGCTTGTAGGTTAAGAGCTTGGCATACTCACTCAAGAGATGGAACATGTAGTCGTAAACATAATCCATTTTCAAATCGTTCTGAATGAATCTGCTTGCGGCTTTGCCTATGGCCTGAGCCTGTGGAAAAAAAAAACAGATTCGAGAGATGCACAAAAAAAAAAAACGAAGATCGTTTCTAATGAAAATAAGATATGATTACCTCTTGTTGATGGTTGTTTCCCCATTCAACCGCATGTTTAATGGATCTACACTTGTCGGTTTCATTGATCGGCCAGTAATGTTCCAACGGCACCAGACTTCTCGTGAAGAATTCGTAGTAGAGAGGCTTTACCAATAATGTAAGAGAATCGCAAGCCAGAATGTATTTCTCGCTGACGGACCACGCGGATCCTTCGATGTAGATTTTGTATCTGTGGGAATAATGCAACTAAGAATACGAAAAAAAACAAATAATCTTATTTCCGAAGGAGCGAGCGGATATATATTAATAATTACCTATGCATGCATTGGCTTGCTAGGTCTGATTCCTTGTAGCCCTGATTTTTTTCTTTAAACCAATCCTGAGCATAAACTCGAGCATTCCAATCCTGTTTGTCTGAAACATTACACTTGAGTAAATCCATCCTAGTCTCGGCAACCGTTGGGTTGCCCTTCCAATAAGCATGTGGTTCCCTATCTGTCCAGTTCTTCCTCGTATTCCCTTCTTTCAGGTCCTTGGACAATAACCCCCAAGGTTTTATATTAATCTCCGGCCTAATAATCAAAATTTTCAGTTCAGATCGTTTTAGTTCAGATTTCAGTCCAAAAGAACATAGTCTAATTAAGTAGAGACTAATTAGAGAATTAGTACCATCCCCAGAAGGACCAGTCAGGAAACACGACATCAAACGTCTTGTCGTCCCCGCAGTAGCGGAACAGAGGCGGTGGGGCCGGATGTTTCGGGGGCCTGAAACTGTCCTTCTTGAGGACGGGCCAGTCAACGCAGTCAAACATCAAGTCCAAATCTGGAAGCTTCCCCGGGTACCTCCTTAGCAGCTGGAGGATCCCCCACAAAGTGAAAGTGTCTCGACTCTGGAAAGACTTTTGATACGTCTCCACGTAGGCTTTCCCGTCGACAACCACCAGCCGGAAATTTGCGGTCCGCCTCGCTGACATCAGCATCTCGCGGGTGACGCCAGTCTCCCGCCACGGCCATAGGTCTTCGTGGATCCACCGGAAGTATTCCGGACAGCTGGCGGATGGAATTGGGGGTTGACCGGACGGGATTTTGGAGGGGTAGTAGCCGACGGGGCAGGTTCGAGTGGGGAGGGAACAGTTTAGGGGGATGTGGACGGGTTCGATCCCACGGGGTTTTGAGGCTAACAGAGATTCTTGTGGGGAATTTCTTTCCAGCAACTGCATAAAATCATCTAAACTGTAATTAGAGGTTAATACGAGGACGTATTTGCAAATTCTGATAGTAGAGTAGACGCTTCAAAGTTTTTTAGACGGAAATAAAAGAGAAAATTACCAAATTAGTCCCATAAAGATGGCATGTTTTCCTTTTGGTACCACATACTTACACTTTCTCAAATTAATTCACTAAAGCCTAAAATCGAGTTGATTTCATCCAATTTTCGCCGGAATTTCTGCGCGTGAGTCGCACGTGCCTGAGGATTTGGGGCTTCCCGGTAACTTAATCCACATGGCGACATTGGATTGGCTGGAGGTGTTTTAAAAAACAAAAAAAAAATATCCACATGTGTATTGACACGTGGATATTAGTTGAATAAACTAAAAAAAACACCTCCAGTCAATCTAATGTCGCCATGTGGATTAGGTCACCGGGAAGCCCCAAATCCTCAGTCGCGTGCGACCCACGCGCAGAAATTCTGGCAAAATTTGAATTTTCAGGCGAAAATTGGATGAAATCGACTCGATTTTAGGCTTTAGTGAATTAATTTGAGAAAGTGTAACTCTAATGTACCAAAAGAAAAACAGGTCATCTTTATGGGACTAATTTGATAATTTTCTCGAAATAAAATACTCCTCTACTAGAACTAGGCATTCAATCGAGCCATATGGGTTGGGTGGGCTTTGATTCATAAATAGTAATAATTTTAAATTTATAAAAACTCACTAATACAATTTTAACAAAATAAAATAATTAATTTATCAAAATCTAAAATAAATAATGTAGTGTTAACACTTTCCATCAATATAAATAATCACTATTTAATTTATTTATATGAATAAACTGAAAAAATATAAAATTATATTTATAAATAATGTGATTATTTTATAATACAATTATTATAAATTGGGTCGGACTATATAAGGGCCGAGCTTTGCAAAACTCAAGCTCAACTCTATATATAATTTGAGAGCATCTCCAATGGTATATCTAAACATAGGTACAAATTAGTGACATGTCATTATTAGACACGTCATATATAATTTGTACCTTGTCGATTTGTACCTCACCATCACAATGGTTTGAGTTACAATTATTCACTTTTATTCATATAGGACCCACAAGTTAAGACACAAAACCAATTTGTACCTAGTGTCTAACATTTGATATTCAAAATTCTCTCTCTTAAATTGTACCTCTCTCACCATTAGTGTACCAAAGTACAAATATGTGTCAACTAAAAATTATACCTAGCAATGAAGGTGCTTTGAACTTAATTTTTAAGCCCTAGCCGGAGTCGTCCTAAAAAAATTCACTAATGAATTTTTCTTAGACCATCTCCAATAGAAGATAATTCATTCACTAAATATTTTGTACCACGTCATCATATTTCACTTTACACATCATCAAATATCTTCAATTATCTTCTAAATATCTCATATTCTACAATAAAAAATATTTCAAAAGTTATTACATTTTTTTTTTCCTCCACGTAATTAAAATATCACAATCGAGAATATTTCAAAAAAACATTGGTATCCAAATCAAACAAACCTAGTCTCTATTTATAAATCTTGAAAAATAAAAAATATTGATATAAAAAAATATAAATTTATTATTAATTATACATAAAAAATATGATTTGCAAAGTTAAGATAAAATTAAATGTTTTTCATTCTTGTCAGGACTCCACCTGTTTACTTTTTGTCATAATAATTGGAAATTATTGAATAATTTTTTAGAAAATGAACTAAAAATACTTCTCTCAAATCACTCCTATTGGAAGAGAATATCACTTCAAATAACTACTATTGGAGTTGGTCTTAAGCCGAACGAGCAGAGTTCAGGTTCAGGCCGGGCCAGCCTAATGGACAATCCTAACTAGAACAACATTGTTGGTCAAATGATCAAACGTTACCTAAGTAGCTAGAAAATCAAAATGTTTCCTATAAAAGAAAATCGAGCAAGTAGAAATTTCATTTAGTCCAAACAACTTTATTTACTGTATATAGACTATAGTATAGTTATTTTTGGTACTATTGGGCATTGGCTCTCAGGTCAAACAGGTCGATGTTGACTGGGTCGAGCTGGACCGGGGGTTCGATTCAATAATCACAGGACATGTCACCGCAAATACACGACACGACTCGAAAATCATGTGACACCGCAAATAGCAGCATCAAAACTCGAAAAGTTAATTAAACGACGTCGCATTAAAAAAAATTATCAGCAAAATTATTAATTAAATAAATGACTAAATGAGAGAGCATCTTACAGCGGTAGTAGTCGGAGAGGAGTAGAGGTAGCGCGTGCTTAGGAACGCGCCGACAGTCAAGACAGCGAAAACAAACGCCACCATCGTAGATCTCGCCAGCGGCCGCCGGATCGTCTCCATCCCTCCCTGTAAAGGGTCTGAAACTTCTTCAAAACCGGATTTATTTATTTTTTGGAAAAAAAAATTGAACTAGTAATATTAACTAATGAAAGAGCTGTCGGAATAAAATTTAAAATCTAAGAGAAATAATTAAGGAGAAGTTGAACTGTTGAAGTTTAGTACTGTACTAAAAGAAAGTCTCAGCCTCACTATAAAAAGGCACTTGCACTTATAGTAGGGTGAAACAACTTAAAATTAAATTTAAATAAATGAGGCAGCTAGTTTTAATGATTTTCCACCCTTGGGAATAAAACAATACGAGTATTGTATTGGAAATGTTAGGCACATCTTTTCGACACACAAATAAAAAAAAAAAAAAATTAATATAAATATTTAAAATATAAATATATTTTTTAATTAAAAAATAAGTAACTGTAAATAAAAATTTAAAAATAAGTGAATAAAATAGAAATAAAACTTTATTTTGATTTAAAAAAAATCAAAATAATTAATGAAAAATAAAATAAATTTAAATTTTTTTTTTAATATGACGACTTATATTTTGAATCTCACTTACTATTTGCCATTAATATACTATTAAGTCTATTTTGACATGTTTTCAATGTAAATTTATAATGTTTTCAATATCGTTTTACATGTTTTCAATGTTAATTTATAATGCTTTTTTTCTCAATTTATCATCTTGCATTAATTAAAAATAAATTACATAATTATAATATCAATGTTAATTTAGTAATTTAGTTTATAGATTATGTTTTTAAACCGACTTGTATTTTGAATGAGTGAGCGTTACTTTTTCTTGACAGCAATTAGTGTGAAAGTTTGAAGCGGGTAAGGTGGAGAAAATGTAGGGAGTCTTAAATAAAAAAGGGGCAAATTCGATGCTGGATTTCTGGATACAACCCACGCACCTTATTTAGTCAACACGTGTATTCTACTATCCCATTTGCTTATTTATTTTTAACATGCTCAAAAACTGTGCTCGCAATGTCAGTATCTATTTTTAGTTTTTCACTTTTTCATGGTAGGGTGTCTACTATAGGGAGCTGGGATTTGGGCCGGGCCGGGCCAGCCCTACCCGACCTATCAGGCCAAGAAAAAATTTAAGGACCCAGTCTGGCCCGGCACGAGTAATTCAGACATGAAATTTTAGGGCCCAGCCCAGCCCCTGCTGGGCCACCGGGCCATCGGGCCTAATTAGTCCGATACAAATAAATAAAAAATTAATTAATTAATTATTAAAAAATAATTTTATTTATATTTTTAACATTAATTAATTATTAAACTTATTAAAAGTTTAAAACTATAAAATAAATGTAAGAAAATTTTATGTTGATAAGTATATATAAATTTGTACAAAAATAATAAAAATAACTATTATATTAGTTAATATTGTAATAAAAACAATATTTTAAATTAAAATAAATATTAAATATTAAAATAAAATTTATAAAAACTCGGGCTGACTCAGCCCATCGGGCCAAATTTGGGCTTGACTCATATGGCCCGCCAGCCCATCGGGCCAAGCCAAAGAGGCTCGAGTTTTTTTGGACCACTTATTCTCTGGCCCGGCCTGACCCATTGGTCGGGCCAGCTGGGCTGGCCCATCGGGTCGGGTCAATAGTACCAGCTCTAGTTCACTCATGCCCTCCACGTCACATTATAACATGCTCATAACATGATCAAGTTTATTTACGTCACGCCCTCCACGTCATTATAAGACTAAATAAATAAATAAAAAAGAAAATAAAACTCACGTCTATTAACAACCGGGGCTCTCTCAAGCCCTCAGGGTGTCCCATATTTTATTTTATTTTTTGACATATGTAATGATGTGATTGGTGCTTTATTTGTTTTATTTTATCTATATAGACTATATATCTTCATATATATTTTACTATATATCTAATATTATATATAATAATATATAAATATAATTATATCAAAAATTTTATTTTTTTATTTTCTACAAATAGAGACCAATATTAATATATTTTTATTTACTATATAATTATGTAATTTTTGAAATAGTGTTTAAAAGTAATTTATAAAAATTTAAAATTTATTTTATAGTATTTTATGTTGATTTTTTTTTTCTTTTTAAAATTATTAATTGACATATTTTAATATTTCATATATATTTTAATTTATATTAAATATAAATTTAATAAATAAATATTATGTAATTATTTAATAATAATAAAAAATGAAAATTTGAAATGAGTTGTAGGTTGTGGATAAATGATGAAAAATTAAAAAGTTGAATAAAGAAATAAATGAATGATCTGGAAGAGAGTGAAATGAATAATTTATTAAAAAGTTGGAATGATTTGGGTTGTGAATAAACATGGTCTTAGAGCATGTCATACATCGTCATTCGACATTCGTCAACATCTATTTTTCACTAGAGAACTTTAGTATTAGACCGATATGTAGGGCTGAAAACGAAGAGCAGCTCGCGAACTGTTCGAGTCAATGTTCGACACGAGTTTGGTTAAACTCGAGCTCGAGCCGAGCATTATCCTATGCGAGTCGAGCTCGAGCATCTCGAATATATAAAACTTTATTTAAATATCTTTAATATGTGTATACAGTGACGTAGACAGAAATATTAATGAGAGGGTGCAAATTTGAAAAAAAAAAAAAATACTCCCTCAATTTCATAAATATATAAAATTCTTTTTTTCTTATTAAGAAATTGATTTCTTATCCCACCATCTCTTCTTTCAATAACAGAACGAAGAGACGAGGGGTTGTAAGGCGGTGGCAAGACACACGGCTCGTTGACCTTGGGACCCATAACCATTGACTCAGTCATGAACTTCTTCTTGAACCCTTGCGCAAGGCAAGCCATCGACTCTGAACAAAGCTCGACGGCCTTTTCAGGAACTGTTGGCTTGCACGTTAAGAGCTTGGAATACTCGCTCAAGAGATGGAACATGTAGTCGTAAACATAATCCATTTTCAAATCGTTCTGAATGAATCTGCTCGCTGCTTTCCCGATGGCCTGAGCCTCTTGTTGATGGTTGTTTCCCCATTCAACTGCGTGTTTAATGGATCTGCACTTGTCGGCTTCGTTGATCGGCCAGTAGTGTTCCAAAGGCAGCAGACTTCTCGTGAAAAAGTCGTAGTAGTGAGGCGTTACGAATAATGAAACAGAACCGCATGCCAGAATGTATTTCTCACTGACGGACCACGCTTTTCCTTCAACGTAGATGTTGTATCTGTGCGTGCATTGGCTAGCTAAGTCCGAGTTCTTGAAGCCCTCATGTTGTTCTTTTATCCAATCCTGCAAAATTTCAATATGTGCAATATTTTATAAATCACACCTTCAATGATGGGTTAATTTGATCGATCAGTGTGTGTTTTTGTTTGATATTCATGACCTGAACAAAGACTCTAGCATTCCAATCCTGTTTTTCGGAAACATTACACCTGAGTAAATCTTTCCTCGACTTGGCCATCCATGGATTGCCCTTCCAATAAGCATGCGGCTCCTTGTCCGTCCAGTTTGTTCTCTTATTGCCTCGCTGACATCAGCATCTCGCGGGTGACGCCTGTCTCCCTCCACGGCAATAGGTCTTCGTGGATCCATCGGAAGTATTCCGGACAGGTGGCGGATGGAGGGAGGAATTGGGGTTGACCGCCGGATGGGTAGTAGTCAACGGGGCAGGTTCGAGTGGGGAGGGAACAGTTTAGAGGTTTAGAGGCTAATGGTACTGCTGATTCTTGTGGGGACTTGCTAATTCCCATCATCAACTGCCAATTTTTAAATATAATTGTATAATTAAACTTTGATCTAAAAACTAAAATGTTAATAAATCACTGTTTAATAAACGTCGAGAGATTGAGGACTTACAGCAACCGGTGAGTAGCCGAGGTAGGGCGTGCAAAGGAACGCGCCAACAGTCAACACGGCCACCAAATATGCCAAAACCAAACTTGTCGCCAGCGGCTCCCGAATCATCCTCATCATCCCTGTAATTATTGTGATATATCCAAGTAATTAGATTAATTCTTGGAAACAAAACATTAATTGTAGTTAGGAGCTATATATATATATATATATATATATATATATATATATATATATGAAATTAAGGAGGGAGAAAATTATATTGTTATTAAGTATTTAAATTCATTTTGACTATATATAAGAAAAAAATTAAAGTGATATCCAACATTTAAAATTGAAAAAATATGATTTTTCTTTCATTGATAAAATCATTTTAGGGAGAATTTCAAAAAGGGTTAATATCTTACTACATATTATAACATAATCTTATACTTTGTCTAAATTCTAAAAAAGAATGATTTACCAAATCAACCCCTATAATGTTATTATACTATCTAATATTTTAAATATAACCAATATTATATAGAATCACTTTTTTAATGGGACAATAATGGACTTTCCATGTGGGTCAAATACACTACCAATGATTTCACGTATCATTTTACCAAAAGAATAAATCAAACCCTCTCTCAAAAGAAACCCACGCAGAGTTGAGTTTCAGAGTTGAGTTCCGGCAGTGTTCTTGAAAGGTTGGCAATTGGACGCTCTTTGATCTTCTTCAAATCCGGTAAGGTTTATTTTTCCGTGTTCGACCTAACGTGATTTTCGTTTGTTCTCCGTGTGCAATAACTTCCAAAATCGTGTCTTTCATAGATTACATTGATGATTTAGGGTTCTCGCAATTTTAGGTTTTATTCAACCAATTTAAGCAATGACTGATTCGGGAAACAATCTACCCGTTGAAATTAATTGAATCTGTAGTTAAATTTCTCAAGAAATTATCAGTGATTTTTGTTTTGCATGTCGGTATTTTCCTTTATATTACTACACATCTAAAGGATGGAGAGTGATGAGAACTATATGTGTGTTGGTAGATTGTTATTTTATTCATAGATCACTTTGATTTTTATGAATTTCATCCATTAAGATTTTGAGCAATAACTGTAAATTCAATTCTCACCTTTAAAAAAGTATTCATTCTAAAAGCGTGCAAAAGACTAGGTAGTGTGGCATCTATCTTTCTCGTTGTTATTTGGTTTACAAAAAGCATGCAATACCTTCTGATTTAACAAGCCAATTATAGGATGTAGATAACTAATTTTGTTACCTAAATTATGATCAATTACCATTTTGGAACAGTGTTTCGAGAAGATGTCTCCAACAACCCGTTCTGACTCTTTGAAGAAGAAGGTTCTGAACCGTGAGGCCTATTTGAATATGTTGGACAGTGTTGCTGTTATTGCAATATGCATAAATTGTACTGCTATTTTACGAAAAAGAATTGTGGTAGTGTACCTCATTTCAAACCATATTACAAACACTATCGGGTAGCTTGGGTAGTGTAATATGTAGTTATAGATGCCATAAGTGGTATAGTCATTTACGTACTAGTTATTTACTTTTAGGATGTTAATATACATATTAATAGATAGCCTCGCTACCAGAATACCTTAATTACTTGCTTGAACCACTATTATGTAATGATTCAGTTAATGAGTTAACTAATGTTCTGCATATACATGGGGTAATGGAGAGTGTATCATGTAGTTACAAATTCTTGAACTATACTAATAGTTTACGAACAAAAATTGTGTACGTTTCTATGAAATTACGAACACTATTCTAAACACTGTAACACTTCTGGTAGTGTATTTAAAAGTTTTTAAATGATTCGTTCTTATGCAAATAACGTGGGCATGAATCAGTACTGTATATCCTTTGGTGGTGTATTATGTAGTCGTCATAAGCAGTATAGTCATTTATGCACTAGTTGTTTACTTTTAGGATGTCCATGTACATATTTTCTAATAGCTTCGCTACCATAATACCTTGATTACTTGTTTGGAAAAAATTTATGTAATGATTCAGTTTGTGATTCCCAATGTTCTGCATATACACGAGGTATTACAAACACTATTGAGTAGCTTGGGTAGTGTAATATGTAGTTATAGATGCCACAAGTGGTATAGTCATTTACGCACTAGTTGTTTAGTCTTAGGATGTTCATGTACATATTAATAGATAGCATCGCTACCAAAATACCTTGATTACTTGCTAGGACCACCATTATGTAATGATTCAGTTAATGAGTTAACTAATGTTCTGCATATACATGGGGTAATGGAGAGTGTATCCTGTAGTTACAAATTCTTGAACTATACTAATAGTTCACGAACAAGTATTGTGTACGTGTGTCTATGAAATTACGAACACTATTCTAAACACAGTAGCACTTCTGGTAGTGTATTTAAAAGTTTTCAATTGATTCGTTCTTATGCAAATAACGTGGGTTAAAAGTGTATTGACTATGTGTAATAGTTTAATCACGAACACTATAACAAACACTGTAACCCTTCCGATAGTGTATTTTAAAGTTTTAAATGGATTCGTTCTTATGCAAATAACGTAGTGAGCATCAGATTCTCTGATAAATTGTGTGAATGAATGACATAATTTGTGTCCATTACAGTTGATAAATTGTGACATGACAAACAATTGTGCAAATATTAAATGGGTTGAACTATTTTGTGCGAAGAGATTTTTCAATAATGAGTTACTTATCTACATCTAAATTTACATGGTAAACTTATGTAGGTAGCATTCGAGAATTTGGAAACAGTGGCAATGCATTCTTTACTATTTGAGCCTTTGTACGACTATGTGGGGAGCGTGCATCAAATCATGATTCCGCTGACATACAGAGGGAAACACCACTTCACGCTCTTAACCTTTGACACTGTGGACAAGTGTTTTTTACACTACGACTCTATGTCCTCAAGGCAATCAAGTCCTGAAGAATGCTTTAAAGAGGCATCAATAATGGTATACGTAACGAAATCGTGTTATTTGTTATATATTTTGTTAGTGTGTTTTCTATTACTAAACAATTCATCTTAGTGGTATTTTGGTAGTGTTAATAACAGTCTGATTATTATTATGTATTATCGTTATGGACACAGGTTTACATGATAAATCTGTGGATGAGAGGGGTTGAGTTTGAAGCCGAGGAAATGCTGAGAACACGTCAAAGGAAAAAGCTGAACAAGCGTGAAAGCACGAATTTTCCGTTAAAGATGGATATGGATGATTTGACCGAGAAAGAGATCCTCACAATAAAATGGGTGCAGGAGAAACTACAAGTCTGATTTCAAACTGGTCGATCAGAAGGATCTTGTTCCTAAGCAGGCTTCCGGGTCGTAAGTGTAATAAGTAACATGATAATTACTCGTTTATTTAGAATAGACAGTGATGTGTTTACATACTAACATTTTATTCATTAACCACAGCCTGAATTGCGGTGTCTATGTCATGCACTACATGGACTTCCTTGCTAATGAAAAGTACGTGTGTTCTGAGTTTGACGATAACGATGCAATTCGTTTCAGAGCTGATCTTGTAAATTGATTCGCGAGAATTTCAAAGTGCTGGAGAGCAGCCCAGTAGAAAGATCGTGGAAGCTGTTTTTGATTTCTGAAAACAAAATTAAGTAGTAGCTAGTTTTTTATTTATGGAAATGCATAATAAGTAGCACTAGATTTTAATTTATGAAAACAAATATTAAGTATCAGGTAGATTTGGTTTTTGAATTTTTATCTTGTCATTTTTGGATAATGTAGTTGAAGATTTTATAAGCTGTCTAAAAAGGTATCGGTTACAGTGTTGGATAATGAAAGCAGCAGACATAATTTCCAATCATCTTATACTATTTTCACATTTAAAGAGCACTGGTATGCTCATATGAGCTTCTAATGCGCATATGCATATCAAATTGTTTTAACTCAAAGTTAATAGATTGATGTGCTTTACTGAGCAGAAAAGGAAAGATCTACGTAACAAGTTGTGTGAATAGGTTATTCACATAACCAAAAGACAAAATGGTTGCTGCCTTTAAGTAATATAAATGACACTATTCATGAGAATTCGTATACCAACCTAATGATCAGCTAAATGTTTATTCTCAAGAAGATAACCTTATGTTCGTGAATAACCGAGTAAGTTAAATATCGTTTTTTTGTATATAAGAATAGATCAACATGAGTTGGGACTGTACCAACATGAGTTTCCATGTGGCTTCGTTTACAAATATGAATGATCTAAATGGAACACGATTTATGTAACACTAACAACAACAAAAACTAGAGGTTATCCTCTTTCTGCTCAGTATGACAGAATGTACACGACATCTCGAATCACTAACAACAACAAAAACCAGATATACTCTGTACCTTTTTCATAAGCACCGACTAAAAAAACGAAAACTATGTAAATTAGACAACACGAGAAATACAATCAAGCAATAGGAAACAAAAGTTCCTGGTGTTCTTTTAAACCAATCAACACAAAAATTCATATTCAACCTCGGTTGAAACAAAAAACATTTGAAAATCATTATTTCAGAAACACTGTCCATGGACTCCACGTTCAAATACCTGACCTTTATGCGTTATATAACTCTTCCAGGAGGACGACATATAAGACTTTGCATCTTCCCTTCTAAAGCATCCCAGATATTGATTTGCATCGTCACCAGACGGAATATCATCGGTAGGTTCAATATGTGTAGTAGTTTGGCTGTTTCCAATTGTGGCTTCGATTAATGTCTAAACAGCAATATCAACCCACGAGGAACTCAGCTGACCCAATACTATGAACAACATCGTCATGTCAACGTTGTTACGTAGTCGGTAAATTGTTGAATCAGGAATGACATAGAATTTGAGTTGCAAAACTTTGTCCATCAATACCGGGAACTGGGAACGTATATTGTCGCATAGTTCGGTGTAGTAAATGTTAGCCCCAAATGATATTTCTGCCCCCTCACCAAAGTAGACAATCTTTGCCACGTATGAAGCCATAATTCCTGTTGGAACAGTGTTGACGGTTAGAAGATTACCTAACAAACAACTACACTATACATACACATTTATATTACTCAATAAGTATTCTAAAAAATCGACCCAATAACATAAACAAAGAAAGAGCAACGGCGTATATTTTCCAGACACTGGTCATAAATTTGATTGATTTTAAAAGTTATTCAGTCATAACAACTCATTTACGAGCCACTGCACAATTGTTAATTTCATGTAACTTTCGATTTGATTGATCGACAAAATTTTCTCACTTATAAAAATTTGATTGCTCACCAAAATAATGAAAAGAACGATTAAGTTAAACACTACGTAATGTAGAACAAGATCAATCCCGTGATTGAGATAAACACTACCTACAAACAATAAACATAGGCGTAATTTGAGTACCTTGATTCCTGTGAAGGGTGGAAGGAGTTCTTCATCCGGGACGACGACCGGCCATTTCTCACCGGCCTCACGGAACATCTGCTCGGTCTCGAGATACTGACCCTTATCGAGAATCATGGTGCGGATATTCTGCGCCGGAGTCTCGGTGACGTTGAAGGTCTCCTCGACACCGTTGACGAAGGTGACGGTGATCCGCGGCGGGAAATCGTCGGTGCGGCGCTTGACCTGCACCTGGCAGCTGGGGTTGGATTCCTTGGCCTTGCAGGCTTGCACTGGGCCAGCGTGGGTCCAGCGCGTTGGATTCGATTCTCACTTTCGATAAGAACTTCAACATTTTCGAAATTTTTTTGGGGTGGTTTCTCGGCGAGGTTTGCACAAATTTCAAAAGAAAGTAAGGAGAGGTTTTTGCGGTACCTACTACTAATCATTCTTTTAGTAATTACCCAAAATATTAAAATACAATATAATTAATATAATACAAAGGTTAAAATAGACAAATCAAATTTAAAAAGCATACCTAAATTATGAATACAATTAATATCATTACATTAAATTATATATATTCCAAAAATTAATTACCTTTTTTATTAGAAATGTAAACTATGGTATTTTTTTTTAAATCATAAAACCATTTTAATTTTTTCTCTAAATTACTCATCATTTTATTTACACCAATAATTTAAGAATATTATTCACAAATTTATTATTAATATTAAATTATTGGAGAATATATTCGACCCATTAATATAAGTGTAAAGAAGTCTAATTTCTCTACCAGTTCGAGTTTGTTGGGCCTCCCCAAAGAGGTTGAAATCGGTCCACAAGTGAGGGGAGTATTGGAGAATATATTCGACCCATATAAGCGTAAAGAAATCCAACTTCTATACCAGTTTGAGCTTTTAGGTGAAGCAATTTCTAACATAAATAATACGGTTATTATTATTATTATTATTATTTACAAGTCATTGTGATTTCTCAATTGAAATTATACTTAAACATGATGAGATTTAACAATATTAAAAATTCCATTCTTAATTTTTTTTCATTCAAAATTTGAGTGTTGTATGAAATTCTAACATTTTTTTCATAATTACATGCCATTTGATTGAAAAACAATAATGTAGTATTTTGTCCCAACTAATAATGTACTTTTTTTTTATTTTCCAACTAATTGTGCAAATTCTATTTTGATTTATAAAAACTCAATAATACAATTTTAACAAAATAAAATAATTAATTTATCAAAATCTAAAATAAATAATGTAGTCTTTACACTTTCCATCAAATATAAATAATCACTATTTAATTTATTTATATGAATAAATTGAAAAAATAGTATAAAATTATATTTATAAATAATGTGATTATTTTATAATATAATTATTATAAATTAGGTCGGGCTATATAAGTGCGGAGCTTTGCAAAGCTCAAACTCAACTCTATATATATAATTTGAGCTTAATTTTTAAGCCCTAGCCCAAGTCGTCCTAAAAAAATTCAAACTAACGAATTTTTTTTCTTAGGCCGATGGAATGGAATTCAGGTTCGGGCCGACCCGGCCTAATGGACAACCCTGACTAGAACAACGTTGTTGGTCAAATGGTCAAACTTTACCTAAGTAGAAAATCAAAATGTTTCCTATAAAAGAAAATCGAGCAAGTAGAAAATTTATTTAGTCCAAACAACTTTATTTACTGTATATAGACTATTGGGCATTGGCTCTTAGGTCAAACAAGTCGGTGTTGACTGGGTCGAGCTGGACCGGGGGGTTCGATTCAACAATCACAGGACATCATGTTACATGTGCGTCATGACATACGTAAACGACACGACTCGAAAATCATGTGACACCGCAAATAGCAGCATCAAAACTCGAAAAGTTCATTCAATGAATAATTAGTCACCGAAACGACGTCGCATTAAAAAAAAATAATCAAAAAAATTATTAATTAAATGGTTTATTACATTTTGCAACCCCATGTATAGGGTTTTTTCACACTTTGGAACCTAATCGGAATTTCATAACACTTTACAACCCCATGTATACGGATTTTCACTTTGCAACCTGGATCGGAATATTCTATAGAATATTTCGAGAGATTGAGGTCATAACACTTTACAACCCCATGTATACGGATTTTCACTTTGCAACCTGGATCGGAATATTTTATAGAATATTTCGAGAGATTGAGGACCACGCTCCAGTGAAGTGTGTGGGTGTAGATTTATTATGGAGCTGGAGGGATAGGTATTAATGTACTTACCTATTATTAATTGTTTTTGAATTAATATCTAAAATACAATGATGAAATCATATTTCTCCTTCAAACTCGATCCCAGATTTCAAATTAATCCACAGTTGAAAGAACTCAAGACGACACTAAATACAGCAGCTCTCGACTTTTAAAAATAAAATTACAATCCTTATTGTTTTTCTTCACAAAACAAACAAATTATCAAATCTAGCTAATTAAAGAGCATCAAAACTGAAGCAAGAAATTCACACACAAAAATCTTAATTAACTCCAAAAATCGCAATCACTCGACCAATACTCAAATGACCAATACTCAAATGCGCATACAGTAAACCCTCTTAGAGATCTCGAGAAGTCGATCTGGCGGCTTCCGGTGGAAGAATCTTCTGAACAACGCCATCGAGTGGCGTTGTTTCCCCTCGACCAGATCCAAAACCTTGAATTTCCCCCCAAATTCAATCTTCCGAAATTCACCTGAATTCAAACCACACTCACCTTAGAAATTTGACCACGCAGCAGTCCAACGGTAATTTAGGCGCAATACTATGAATTAGGGTTCATGCTGAAAGACTCATCGACACCATTATTCAATTTTCGTCATCAATAGACAAGCCCTTTAATTTACGGCTATGGGCCTTGGGATCTATCGAGATTTTCTAGACATTGCCCTCTGTGGTACGGATTCAGAGGGGGTCGCCTGAAATTGCTTCAAATACTCGCGTACATCAACACAATCGTCTATCATTTCACATCTCTCCCTCTAATTGCCTACTGCTCTCTCTGTTCATCGACACCATTATTCAATTTTCATTTAATTAACATTATATATATATATATAATATAAATTGATCGAAATTGACTGAGGGTAAATATGTAATAAGTTAATGTGAATGTGTTTTTAATTAAAAAAACCCTCTAACGAATATTCCGATTCAGGTTGCAAAGTGAAAACCAGTATACATGTGGGATTGAAAAGTGTTACGAAATTGCGATTCGATTGCAAAGTGTAAAAATCCTCATACATGAGGTTGCAAAATGTAATAAACCCTTAATTAAATGAGAGAGCATCTTACAACGGTAGTAGTCGGAGAGGAGTAGAGGTAGCGCGTGCTTAGGAACGCGCCGACAGTCAAGACAGCAAAATAAAAACGCCACCAGCGTAGATCTCGCCAGCGGCCGCCGGATTGTCTCCATCCCTCCCTGTAAAGGGTCTGAAACTTCTTCTTCAAAAACCGGATTTATTTATTTTTCGGAAGAAAAAAATTGCACTAGTAATATTAACTGATGAAATTTAAAATCTAAGAGAAATAATTAAGCAGAAGTTGAACTGTTGAAGTTGAGTACTAAAAGAAAGTCTCAGCCTCGCTATATTAAAAGGCACTTATAATAGAGTGAAACAACTTAAAATTAAATTTAAGTAAATGAGGCAGGTAGTTTTAATGATTTTCCACCCCTTGGGAATAAAACAATATTGTATTGGAAATGTTAAGCACATAGGAGTAATTTATATTTTGAATCTCACTTACTATTTGCCATTAATATATAAGTAATTTATATTTTGAATCTCACTTACTATTTGCCATTAATATATAAGTCTATTTTGACATAGATAGTGGGTCAAATATATTTATAGTGGGCCGAATATATTCTTTAATATTCTTCCTCACTTGTGACCGATTTCAACCTCAGGGGAAGACCCAACAAATGGGTAATTAACATTCGGCCCACTATAAATGTACATAAATGTCTAGTTGTTTAACTTCTCTAATAGTTCGAGTTGTTGGATGAAGCGGTTTCTAACATGGTATCAGAGTCTAGCCTTGTGGCAAGTCCTGGGTTCGACTCTCGAGAGGGTCCATGACAGGTCTTGGGTTCGACTCCCGCCATTTGCGATTTCACCCGAATTAATTATCCACTTGTTGGGCCTTCCCCTGAGGTTGAAATCGAGTCACAAGTGAGGGGATTGGATCTTCCCCTGAGGTTGAAATCGGGTCACAAGTGAGGGGGAGTATTGAAGAATATGTTCAGCCCACTATAAATGTCTAGTTGTCCAACTTCTCTAAAAGTTCAAGCTGTTGGATGAAGCGGTTTCTAACACTCAAATATATAAAATTTAATTAAATATCTTTAATATGTGTATATATATCGAGTCAGAGTCGAGCGATACAAGTCGAGTTACTCAAACAACATGGAGTTGAACTAATCGAGCGAGCAAAGTTAAGCGGCTCGATCGAGCCGAGCTCGAGCATGAAAAAAAATAGTGAGTCGAGCTCGAGCCTTCTACTTTTTTTTTGAGCCGACTCGATAAGCCCAAAGCTCGACTCGGCTCGACTCGTTTCCAGCCCTACCCATAGGTCGCAAATTCAATTTTTCTGTCATTTTTTTTATTGTCCGTAACATACATCGTATAGTGTGATTTATTTGATACGTTCAATTTCAACATTTATTCAAACCACACTCGATGAGTAGCGGTTGTGAGTTTCCTCGTCATAAAAAAACTGTATTTTCTCGAGTACAAATTTCTATCACTATATGTTTGCGGTTGCGAGTTCCTTATCATCAAAAATTAATTGTGTTTCCTAGAGTACAAATTTATATCAATGTAAAAAAAATGTAAAAGCATGAATTGTAAAATTACACATTTATTTAAAAACTAAAAAGTAAACACATTTTTTTATTACAAAGATTAAAGTGATACAATTTCGTTAAAATATAAAGTTCTCTCTAGCCACGAGCAATAGACACATTTTATTTCTTTATAAAACACAAAAAAAAGTGTCTATTCACTATGGGAAAATGTCACATAGACACCAGTTCATAGACACCGGACACCTTTGCGAACGGTGTTAAAAATATTTATAACACCGGTCGAAAAAAAAAAGGAAGTTAAACTATTTTTAACACCGGATTTCCTACAAATTGGTGTTAAAGGTTCCATTTCAATTTTTAGTTTTCATTTATAACATCATTTTTTATTTGAACCGGTGTTAAAAAAAAAACTAACAATTTTTTCAACCTAATTTTTATCTTCAAGAAGAAAAAAACACTACAAGTACAATAGCTTCATTTCATCTGGAATAACGCTCGCTCCCCATACCAATCGCCTCTGCAACTCACTTCCCGAATACCTCAAACCCATTCCCTTTTCTACCTCGCTCCTCCGTCTCTCACCGTCAAATCCACCGCCAAACCCATTTCGGCCATCCACTCCGCCGATTTTTCCAATTCAAAAACCCCATTTCCCCCGCCGCCGCCGCCTCATCCTCCTCGACCGCCGCTGTCGAGATCTGAAGAAACGGGCGCTGAACGGCTGGAAATCGAAGAAGACGTTGCAGCTGCCGGAGTACCCGAATCGGGAGGAATTGGACTCGGTTTTGAAAACCCTAGACGATATCTCGCCGATCGTGTTCGTCGGAGAAGCCCAAAACCTGGAGGAGCGGCTGGGCGAGGCGGCCATGGGGAATGCCTTTCTTTTCCAGGGCGGCGATTGCGCCGAGAGCTTCAAGGATTTCAACGCCAACAACAACAGGGATAATTTCAGGATTTGATCATCGATGTGAATCGTGCTTGATGATATGTGATATATGTTTTTAGCTTAGATTAGGTTCGTTATTATTAGAAATTAGTAGGTTTACAGTATTTTCAGACTTTGGATATCTTAATCGTGTAGACTTTGAGAATCTTAATCGCGCAGGTTCGGATTTAGAAGATGAGGATAGTGGGTCGAATTCTTCAAGTTCTTCGATCGAGCCTGTATACACTACTGCAGGTTAATTGAAATAAATCTCAAAAACTCACTCGATTTTTGATTCGTTTGCTAAAATTTGTTTTGCCTTTTGGTGATTGTCCTTGATTTTTGTTTCCTGATTAGATTAGTTTGTTATTATCGGGAATGGGTGAGTTTCTAGTATTATCAGACTTTGAGAATTGGAATTGTGCTGTAGGTTCGAATTTAGGAGTTGATAATATCAGTGGTGTGCATGCTTCCAGCCTAAGCCCTTAAAATATTGCATTAGTTTTCATCACATGTATTAGCACCATTTTTAAGCGTCCCATTTCTCATAATGTTCTTTTTAGCTTGTCTCAGTTCAAGACGCATTGTGCCCCATTTCTCATAATGTTCTTTTTAGCTTGTCTCAGTTCAAGACGCATTGTGCCTGCGTGGTTATTGGAATACTCCCAAAGATCTATCCAAAGAAAATGTTGCTAATTAATTGGTCCATAAAGCAGATTAACGGAGTAGGATTCACCGATTTGAAGGACCCTGTGTATTTCCGACAGATTTACTTAGGTAACAGTTGAGTTTTATTGTAAATATTTATTTTACACTGTAAATTGTATTCGAACACCTTGTTGGAGTATAAAATTGATCTATAAGCTTATGACATGATATGAATGGGTAGAACACCTTGTTAGATTACTCGAGTCTCTAGTAAACATTCGTTTATTTAATTTAAAACAGTCTAGACGATCTTCTCTTAACTTCTAGTCAGTAAATGTTTTCTACAATGAGTATTAGAGACTCGAGTAATCGTGATGAGGCTGTGAAGAAAAGGGAAAAAGGAGGATTTAAAAAAAAAAGTGATTATTGTTTTGTTGGTGTTCTTCATGTACACTTAGATGCATACTATAGGAAACATATCGATTCCTATATATTCTGGTGACATCATTGGAAGCGCACATGGAAATGATGGAATAATAGTTATATATTCTGTTTGAGTTGTGTGATTTATCCCTTCATGCTTTTCGACACATATCACAAACCCAAATGCAACCTAAATTAATATTGTTTCGTTTCCTTATTTTACTCTTGATGTAATTTAGAACCTGTAATGCTTCTGATATGCTGATAATGAATATTTTTAGATTCTGAATTGAAGGAGATGGTTCCAGCGGGCACGAGATCCTTCCTTGTGCAACATATTCTGGACGCTCCTAGAGAAACAGACATCATCAGCAAGGGCGTTGGTTTTGTCATGTTGGCTTCTAGCATTTTTAGATTTAACAATATTTTGTATTGAAGTCGTTGTATTTGTTTGGTTCATATTTTGTACTCAATGCTTTGTATTGACAATTTTATGGAATATTGTGGTTTGACAATTGTAAGGATTTGGAGATTTGGGTATTTTGATTATTGTGTTTAGAGTTCATGAAAATTGTAAGGATTTGGAGATTTTAGTATTTTGAATAAAAAATTGATTTCAAAAATTATTATAGACATCGGTTATATGTGAAAAAACTGGTGTCAAAAACAATTATAGACACTGGTCGTCTATGAAAACAACTGGTGTTATTACTTTTCAAATCGGTTGTTTTTGCTAGTTTCCATGGAATTGACCGGTGTCTTTAACAATATAGACACCGGTCTGGGTCACAAAACCCGGTGTTATAAATTATATTTCACACCGGTCAATGACTGGTGTTAAAACATAGCTGATCTTTAACACCACGCACAAAGACACCAGACAAAATTTTTTTTAACACCGGTCAATGCCCGGTGTCTATGAAACATTTTCCCATAGTGATTGCTAGTGGACACAGAGGGATCATTAGACAATATACTCTCTTCATCTCAAATCAAAGGTCACCGATGAACATTCATTTGAGACAAAGATATATATTCTACGTTTGCTTATCAGCATGACTCTTCCAATACTCTCTTTCCCAAGACTCCACTTGTTTTATCCCACCATCTCTTCTTTCAATAACAGAACGAAGAGACGAGGGGTCGTAAGGTGGGGGCAAGACACACGGCTCGTTGACTTTGGGACCCATAACCATTGACTCAGTCATGAACTTCTTCTCGAACCCTTGCGCAAGGCAAGCCATCGACTCTGAACAAAGCTCGACGGCCTTTTCAGGAACAGTTGGCTTGTATGTTAAGAGCTTGGCATACTCACTCAAGAGATGGAACATGTAGTCGTAAACATAATCCATTTTTAAATCGTTCTGAATGAATCTGCTCGCTGCTTTGCCTATGGCCTGAGCCTGTGAAAAAAAAAACAGAATCGAGAGATGCAAAAAAAAAAAAAACGAAGCTCGTTTCTAATGAATATACTAGTGGAGTATAAGATATGATCACCTCTTGTTGATGGGTGTTTCCCCATTCAACCGCATGTTTAATGGATCTGCACTTGTCGGCTTCGTTGATCGGCCAGTAGTGTTCCAAAGGCATCAGACTTCTCGTGAAGAAGTCGTAGTAGTGAGGCGTTACGAATAATGAAACGGAATTGCATGCCAGAATGTATTTCTCACTGACGGACCACGCGTTTCCTTCGACGTAGATTTTGTATCTGTGCGTACATTGGCTAGCTAAGTCTGAGTTCTTGAATCCCTCATGTTCTTCTTGAATCCAATCCTGCAAAATTTCAATATGTGCAATATTTTATAAATCACCGATCGATCGGTTAATTTGATCAGTGTGTGTTTTTGTTTGCATCATGACCTGAACAAAGACTCTAGCATTCCAATCCTGTTCTTCGGAAACATTACACCTGAGCAAATCTTTCCTGGACTCGGCCATCCATGGATTGCCCTTCCAATAAGCATGCGGTTCCCTGTCAGTCCAGTTCGTCCTATTGTTCCCGTCTTGCAGCTCCTTCGACAATACCTCCCATGATTTTACATTAATCTCCGGCCTAATAATAATCATCAGTACTATTAGCTATATATATATATATGTACTTTTGAACTTAATTTCAATTTACTTCAGTTCAGTTAGTTTGGATCCAAAAGAACAGAGGACAAATTAATTCAATGTTTCCAAAAATGAAATAAGAATGTTTACTCAAATGTTCATATTCATCACACCATAAATGAGTCAGTATGGCATATTCTACCTCGTTATATATAGTCAAATTCATCACTCAAATGTTTATTATTATATCCTTGATGTTTGAAATTGAATAGTTGTGCACACCATAAAAATTCACTGTTTAATTTGACAATTATACCCCTTTATTTCTCTACATCATACTATTTCAAACATTGAGACTAGTGTTAGTTAGCCTAAACACAATTAAGGGGTGTTTTGTGTGATTAATTAAAACGTTATAATCGCACTACTACTAAGCTGCGTTTCATAATAATACCAAGCAAAGAAGTAGTAATTAGATACTAATAAAAGCTAATTAAGCTAGGTCACTTACCATCCCCAGAAGGACCAATCGGGAAACACAACATCAAACGTGTTATCATCCCCACAGTAGCGAAACAGCGGAGGTGGGGCCCGATATTCCGGAGCCTTGAAACTGTCCTTGGTGATGACTGGCCAGTCCTTGTCACAGTTGAACATCAAGTCCAAATCTGGAAGCTTCCCCGGGTACCTCCTCAGCAGCTGGAGGATTCCCCAGAGAGTGAAAGTGTCTCGACTCTGGAAAGACTTTTGATACGTCTCCACGTAGGCTTTTCCGTCGACAACCACCAGTCGAAGATTCGCGGTTGGCTTTGCTGACATCAGCATCTCGCGGGTGACGCCCGTCTCCCGCCACGGCCAGAGGTCTTCGTGGATCCACCGGAAGTATTCCGGACAGCTGGCGGATGGAGGGAGGAGCTGGAATTGGGGTTGACCGCCGGATGGGTAGTAGTCAACGGGGCAGCTGGTTCGAGTGGGGAGGGAACAGTTTAGGGGGATCGTCTCAAGGGGTTTAACTGATTCTCGTGGGGACTTGCTTTTCATCATCAACTGCCAGTATTGTAAAAACAGATATCAAACCAATTTCAGTTGAGAATTAATTGAATGTTTAAATTAATTTCATCACCACCATTACTTATATATAATTTTGTTAATTTTATTATACATTTTATCACTACAAAAAACAGGGGAATATATAATAATTTGACCCAACTAGCGTATTGCTTATAGAATAAGTATTTAGCAATTAAAATCTATAAATTTTGGTTGAAATTCTTGTTTCAATAAAATGATAAATTCTTTGTGTTTTCTATATTTGAAAGTTTATGTTTCATTTATAATTAATACTCCCTCCGGCCATTAATAGATGTCATACTTTGCTGGACACGTAGTTTAAGAAAATTGTTATTTTTGTATTTTTTAATTGAAAATTAAAAGGTAAAAATATATTTTAAAAGTAAAAAGTAAAGTAGTTGTGAGTAAAGTTTAAAAAGTAGGTGAGGTAAAGTAGAATAAAATTGTATATTAAAATGAAAAAGTTAGAATAATTATTTCCTTTTTTGGAGTGTGTCAACCAACTATTGTTGGACACCCCAAAAAGGAAAGTATGACAACTGTCTTTGGATGGAGGGAGTAAAAAATAAACTATGGCAACTATTTTCTATATTTAGAAAAATAATTAATTTTTGATTAAAAAGTCAAAAGTAATAGTAGTATATTAATTTAATTGTGGAAAATAAGTATTAATATATGATTAGTAATTAATTTTGTTCCAAAAATTATTGATATACTTATTTTTTTTATTTACTACTCCTACAATAGTTGATACAATTAAAAAAAACACTTTAATTTTTCACTTTAAAATATAATTTTACCTATAATTTATACCTGCTTATTCATTAAACTTTACTAATACCACAAGCACTTTATTTTTAATTTAAAAATATATATTTTTTAAAAAATGTAAAATAAATAAATAAAGAGTTTCATGGATATTAATTATTAAATAAATGAAGTAGTATATTTTAAGCAAACTATTTGAATAAGGTATTTTAGACTTGATAATTTTATGGCTTGATTCTAAAATTATTGACTAGGTGTAATTAGAGTTTTTAAGAGGTTCAAAGTAGTCACCCTCACCTATTATAGATAATTAATAATTGACAATTCAGAAATCAATTCAGTAATTTTGACTCTCAAAATTACTACACATAAAATAGCTTAAAACATAAAATAAATAATGAATAAAACGATGACAATGATAAAACACGAATTTATGTGAAAACTCCAAATAAAGAAAATTAAAACTATAAACGAAAGAGAATAACATCACTCTAATCAAATCGAGGTTATACGTGTAGATTTTATTTCACCAGAACTCTCTGAAATAATAATTGGTTTCTAATTTTTCTAACCAAATAATAAAATTATAGAGTATCTATTCTTTCCGTCCGAAAATAAATGTTATATTTTTCTGGACACAAAATTTAAGAAAATTATAATTTTTGATTTTTTTAATAAAATATAAAGAGTATAGAGTTTAAAAAAAATTATTTTTAATTAAAATATAAAAGGTAAAATTGGATTTTTAAAGAGAAAAGTAAAATATGTTGGACACTATGTCAACTATCTTTTAACGGATGAAATATAGTATTATAATTCTAGTCTTTAATTAAAAGTAACACCTAAACGGAAGTTTGAATTACTCACATTGAATTTGGTTGGCCCCTGAACGTACGTCAGCTGCCAATTTCTAAATGGGCCTGGCCCATTTGCCAAACTAATTGTTCGTACTGACCAAAGTCAACAACACACATCTCTCACGACTCACGAGTCGCGCCAGCGTCCCGCGTTATTCCGGTGTCGTGTTCATCTCGTTTCGATCATTCATTTTAATTCTTATTTGTTTTATTTTTCAATTGGATTTGAATCACTGCTAAACATTTTTTTCAAAAAAAAAAAAAAAAAAAAAAAAAGTCTACCCCCAAGTGAATAGAATGTAGTAGTTCTTAACATTTCAATAGGCACAAAGTTTCTATATATATACATGTATTTCAACGGGCGCAAAGTTTCTATATATATACATGTATCCGTCCTTAGATCGGATTGAATCGGTTTACATAGCTAATTTATATATATGTTCATGATGTTTATTAAAACGGCATTGCATAAAATAAATTAAGTATATGTAATATCATTAATAAAATAAATTAATAGAGATGGAGGACAGGACTTACAGCAACCGGAGAGTAGCCAAGGTAGTGCGTGCAAAGAAAAGCGCTGACGGTCAATACAGCCAGGAAAAATGCCGAAAGCAAAGTTGTCGCCAGCGGCTGCCGAATCATATTCATCATCCCTGTTGTGATAAATGTAATTAAAAAAATTCTTTGAAACAAAACATTGTAGCTAGGGGGTTATATTTATATATATGAAATTAAGGAGGGAGGAATAGGATCCACCGTGGGGTTAGTTAGGTCAGCTCTTTTTTTTTTTGTCTTAATTAATTATGGACTTCTTTTTTGCTTTTTTATGTTTCAATACATATGTCTCACATTCGAGGGAGTAATATACTCTATTTTTGTTGGATAGAAAAAAAAAAAAGAAAAAATATATTATTTTTTACCTTTTTAGCCAAAATAAATAAATAAAAATGGGACGGGATATTAAGCTGTACTGTAATTAATTTAATTTTGACTATATATAAGCAAAAAAAATAAAGTGATATTCAACATTTAAAATTAGAAAAATATGATTTCTTCCTTAATTGATGAAATCAGTTTATTTTCACTAGTAATTTAAGAATATGATTCACACATATATTATTAAATATTAAATGATACTGTTATTATTATTACAAGTCATTACAAATTTTCAATTGAAATTATGCTTGTAAATGAAGAGATTTGAAGATATTAAAATTTTGATTCTTATTTTTGTTTTCATTCAAAATTTTAGTGTTGTTGAGTTATGAAATTCTAAATTTTTTTCATAATTTTAATATACAAGTGAGATCCTTGCATTGTTTTCGGTTTTTTGGCATGAATAAATTGGTATGATAAGATGGTAAAAAGCTAATAATATATCATAGAATGTTTTACAATAAGATGAAATCACCAACAAACATAGAAATCAAGAAAGAAACAAACAAAAGTAGAAAAAGAAACAAGAGAAGGAAATGAAATGGCAGATCAAGCGTCCTCCTCGCCTTTTTTGACCTCCTCCTGCTTGGTAGCCGAGATGGGATCGCTCACTATAAACACACAATTAATGCATGACTTGGTTTTCACAGATGAAGGAAATGATGGATGATTAAATTATAAATAAATGAATATAATACTGACAGTAAGTTCCGTCGATGGAATCCTGGGCCGTCTGCAGTCCAGTACCCTTCCCAAGCCACCCTCCGACGGCTTCTTTGAGCCTCTCCACCACTCCCTGACCGGAGGAGCTCTCTTTTCCGGCGGCCAACGCATCCTCCCCTTCCCTCTTCTTCTCCGGCGCCGGCCCTAACCGCTCCGCCACCTCCTCCGACTCCTTCACCCTACTCCCCTCCACCACAGCCCTACTTTCCTTCTTCGTGAACACTCCCGTGATCACTTCCGACAGCGCCTTGTCGTCTTCTCCCGGCCTCAGTTTCTCGGCCAAGACATGACAAGTGGCGGCCGTTGATATTTTCCAGGCACCAATATTTTCTGATTCTGTTTTCTTGTCGATCTTCAGATTCTCAAACTCGCTAACAATATTGGCCTCTTTTCCACCTAATTATTATATACAATAATTAATAATGTTTAATTATAGCAAATATTAATATTGCCCCGATTTTTCGATCTAATTAATTACAAAATATATATATATATATATATATATATGTTACCGTCATCACCGTGGGTCGGGTCAGCCACTTTGGATTGATAATTAGAGGGTGGAACTGAATGTGGATCCTCGACTCTAGCCCCGATTTTGATCTTCGGCGCTGCTTCTGCTTCAACAACGTCGTCGATGTTCTTGTTCTCGGCTACTGGACCCAATTTATGTTTCGGGTATTCCACATTGATCATTTCGCTTTCGGTTGGTAGATTCGAGGTCTTAATAACCGTAGAATCGTACACTAAATGTACAAAATAAAAATTAAAAAAATCAATTCGACCAGATCCTCGATCGCTAAATCAATAGTAAGTATATAACCATAATTAATTAAGATAAAAGGACGACAACTTACTTGGCGCCCCATGGAGTTCCGGATTATCTTCTTCGTCGTCCTCATCGTCTTCTTCGTGGTCGTGGTCATGGCCATGGCCGTGCTTCTTAATCGTCTCCTTGATTTTCTTGGCTTTATCCTTTACTTTTTTCAGCACGGATTTATGGGGGTGGTGGCCCCCTTCACCCTCATCGCCGGCCATCGCCACTTTGATACACATCATCATGACATCGAAAATTGAATAAAATTAATGTATATACTAATTACTATGAATGAATGTAAATTAGAGTGGTAATTAACAACCAATTACCTGAAGAAGAATCAGCATGCGGATTAGGATTAGTATCTGCAAGATTTTGTCTGTAATTAGGAGGAACCTGTGATTCCGATTCCATTCTTGTGACTTGTATTGTATGAAGAGATCACTTACTTTGCTTGGTTGTTTTTCTCTCTAATTAATTTCATTGTAAATTTTGCAATATATAGATAAGGATGAAATGAAGGTTTAATCGCATTTGGGTCGGTTTTTGAATAAACAAAAGAGGGAATTAAGTTTGCATGAGGACACGTGTTGTATTCGACTACACGTGTCTCGCTCTGTTTTCTTCTCTCTCCTCGGTACGCTCAAAACCGGTTTCTCGCCATTCTTATCCATTCCCCCAATTCCAATTTTTTTTAACAGTATTGGAATTCAAATTGAAATACTGTATTCACATATACAAAATCTAAATAATACTCTTTCTGTCTCAGTTAATTGGCAAAATTGGTCAACTTGATTATTTTTTTCCGTCCAATACATACGATGAATGGTATAAAAAAATTATGAAATAATAACTAAAATAAAATTTAATAGCTAAATTTTATTATAGTTATTTTTTAATAATTTTTGTATATTGTTTATCATATGTATTGGACGGACAAAAAAATCAACGTTGACTAGGCTCTGGAACAGAGGGAGTACATGCTTACTCATTTAATACTATTGGAATTTAAATATTTACTTTGTAATTACAAATTTAAATATCAAAATCATATAAAAATATACTATAAAATAAAAAACAAGTCGGTCCAAGTATTCTCCCAATTTTTTTAGGCAGTCGCTTTTTCAAGCCCAAATGATCATCCCTACAGGCTATCTGTTATAAACTGCTTCATCTAAAAGCTCGAACTGTTAAAAAAGTTAGGCAACTAGACATTTATAGTGGGCCGAATATAGTCTCTAATCCTCCCCATCACTTGTGGGCCGATTTCAACCTCAGTGGAAGGCCCAACAAGTGAATAATTAATTCGGGTGGAGTCGCTCATGGCGGGAATCAAACCCAGGACCTGCCACAAGGTTAGACTCTGATACCATGTTAGAATTCTGTTATTTACATGGTGTCAGAGCAGGCCCAACACGATGATGGAGCCTCAGCCGATGAAATTTCCGGCTTGCCCAAATATGACACTATATCCACGAGTAGAACCGACAAAACGAGCCTACTCGTGAGGGGGCGTGTTAAGTATCCCACATCGGTTGGATAACGATCCTAGAGCTCACATATAAGTTGGACAACCTTAATACTTTAACAAGGCCTTTTAAGGTGTTATTGGCTCAACTTTGACACTATCATTATATTTACAAAATATCATACCGAAAAATATTGTAGGATCAACTGAGAGGCACGTACGGTTGAAAGCATCATTTAGATTACCATAGCAAGAGCAAAAAATGATTTGAACTAAAGTATAGTATAAATGTATAATTAAATTTTGGATGTTGCTTAAATTTTATTGATTGACAACATTTCATTTGGTGACAAATATATTTTGAATTGTGTTGTCCGTGTCGAAATTGTTTTATAAGTGTAGTACTAATATACGTATAAAGCTTTAATACAATATTGATAACAATTAGGACTTGTTCTTTTGGACTTAATTTCAGTCAAGTTCAGTTTCGTTTAAATGTTCAGTTCAATTCTTTTCAAAATAAATTAAAATAAAATAAATAAAAAATAATTTGAATCTATATTTTTAAATATAAAATCTAGTTACCGTCGTAATATAATTAATATTTTTAAAAAAATATTTAATAATTTATACAAATTATTATTATTTTTATAAAAAAATCAATTCAGTTCAGATCGCTTAAGTTCAATTCAGTTCAGATCGATTAAGTTCAGTTCAGCCGTTTTCAGTCCAAAAGAACAGGTCACTAAATAGCTAGCAGCATATGGCGATCACATGGGAACTAACTTTAATCATCACTCCGGATGTTATTATACTCAAAAGTCAATTAAATAAAAGGATAAAAATATACACAACGGTCCTTTTATAACTTTGAATTCATTGATTTTTGTTTTTTCTTATAAAAAAAACGTCACGCTTAATATTTAATATATAAGATCGATCAATGCTCTTAATTCGCGACTAACGATTTTTTAGAACACTGCAAAGGTTCCTGGAGGAGAACGGCAACGAGCGGGTCCTCATAGTGGATGGTGGGGCCAGCATGAGGTGCGCGATCCTGGGGGGTAATCCGGTGGTCCAGGCTCAGAACAACGGGATAATGGTGAACGGGTGCGTGAGGGATGTAGACGAGATCAACGGCTGCGATATCGGGGTGCGGGCACTCGGCTCGCACCCGATCAAGGCTAGCAAGAAGGGAGTCGGAGGGAAGCACGTGCCCGTGAGTGTCGGCGGGGCCCGAATATGCGACGGGGAGTGGCGTACTCATGTCCAAAACCGAGTTGTCCGTGTGATGTTTTCTAATTATCAAGAATTCAATTGTTTGCTACATTGTTATGCAGATTTCTAATTAGTTTGTCGTTTTTGTATTTTGTGTAACTATGAACAAAAAAGGGAATTTTGACTTCTACCATAGTTACATAGTTAAATGTTAAAAGCGAGTTTGGTTAACCATTTGAATTGAAGACCGTAAAATTTAAAGTTCGAATCCGATATATACATCCGTATTAGTATTAAAATTTTTGAAATTAACTTTGTTACACCCGAGAAAATAGTCAACCGGCACGTGTCCTAAATGCTGCAACCACGTCATCAAGAATGAAAGTCAACTTTAGTCAGTCAAAAGACCTTATAAAGCATTTCTAAGAAGAAGATCGAGAGACCGGACATGAAAGATTGCACGGTAGAGTCAGACTTATTTCACGGGGAAATATCTGGGGAAGGTATCAGAGTCACCAGGCAGCAGGCAGGAACTTCACGGTGAAAGGATCAGATTAAGAACTTAAGGAATTAGGACATGTTCTTTTGGACTTAATTTCAGTTCAGTTCAGTTCAGATCGCTTCAGTTCAGTTTTCAGATCGCTTCTGTTCAGTTCAGTTCGTTTCAAAATAAATTAAAATAAAATAAACAAAAAATAATTTCAATCTATAATTTTAAATATAAAATCTAGTTAGTGTTATAATACTATTAATATTTTTAAAAAATATTTAATAATTTATAAAAAATATTATTATTTTTATAAAAAAAATCAATTTAGTTCAGTTCAGACCGCTTAAGTTCAGTTCAGTTCAGTTCAGATCAGATCGCTTAAGTTCAGTTCAGTTAAGTTCAGCCAATTTCAATCCAAAACAACAGGTCATTAGTGGATATTTAATGCATCCCATTAGTGGAGCAAAAGTCCTATAAGGACTTGATAAGTGGGCATTAGGGCAACCCCAATGGTTGTGAAATGGCAAGGGCCATTGCCATTTTTTGGCAAAAATTCAAAAAAATCAACCCAATGGTTGAAATGGCCCTTGCCAAAAAATGGCTCTTGCCAAATATCCATGTATATTTGAGCAAATATACATGGAAAAATGGCCCTTGCCATTTGTGTCATGTCATCACTACCTCTTATCTCAACCACTCAAAATTCAACAACATTTTTTTAATTATAAAGTTGATATTATCAATAGGGGTGGGCACTTCGTTCCGAAATCCCGATCCCGTCTCGATCCCATCCCGAAAACTAACGGGATGAGACGGGATGGATTTTAGAAATGACAATCCCGTCCCGTCCCGTTTCAAATTTTTTACAATGGCACGGGAAGGGACCGGGACGATCCCGTTTAATCCCGTCCAGTCCCGTTTATTTTTTAATATCAATAATATTTTTATTTTTTCACACATATAAATAAAAATATCAAAATATTAATTATAGTTTCAATTAAATTTATTATATCTTTACAATATAACAACATTTCAAAATAATTTAATTTTTATTTATATATTTTTATTGATTGAGTTGTTAAATTTAATATCAAGATATAGGTATGTTAGTAGTAGTAGGTGATCAATTTAATAAATTATTTTAGATTTTAATATTGTATATATAATTTATAGAAAAAAATTATATTAAAATTTTTTTAAAAAGTCAAAAATATTTTTTTTTAATAAAAATGGCTCTAGCCATTTTTATACCATTGGAGTACATTTTACAAATGGCAAATGACAAGAGCCATTTTTTGGCCAAAATGGCAATTGGCAAGAGCCATTTTGGCCAAACCATTGGGGTTGCTCTTAGGTGACATAATTTAGTCCATGCATGAATTAGTATAAATAGAAGGTATGTATGAGAGGAAAGAGACATGCAAACTTGTCTTTTAAAATGCTATCTAAGTATGAATATATGAATGAAGATGAGCCATGAGCTATGTTTTATACTTAGGATTTCTGCATAAAAACTTGATTTTATTGTTTTCTTATTTATAACAAATTAATGTTTGTATTGTTAGCAATCCCTCCGACTCCAGCAAATATCACCGTCAAAGCTCAAAACAACCCAAAACAAACTTAGATAAAAAAAATATATTAAAGTGTTCATTGGCATCATTTCTAATTACATTAAACCCCTTAATTACCTCTAGATTACAAAATATACCCCATTAGTACGATGCACGTCTGGAAATGAGTCAAAAAACAAAATAGTGAACATTTGACTCAAAACGAAGAATAAAATATTACTACTACTTTCGTCTCAATTAATTATGTACATTTTATTTTTTCGGATGTCTCAACTAATTATGCACACCTTTAAAAAAAATTAATTTTTCACTTTAAAACACAATTTTTCCTTTACCTTTTTTAACCTACTTTTAAAACTTTACTCACAACTACTTTATTTTTTAATTTAAAAATAAAATTTTACCTTATTACATTTTGGTCAAAAAATCAAAAGTAATATTTTTCTTAATCTATTTGTTGGTCAACCACTACATTATTTGTTGGGACATAAATGGTAATATGATACAGCGACGGGCGACAGATAAACATAATTTCGTTCAGAGAGTATTAACCAAACAATACCAAATTAAGTCCGAAACCACAATTAATCCTGAACTCAAATCATGTATTATCAGTGTTCTCGACTCGATTCGACTTGTTTACCCTCCTAACTACTTGTCAATATATAGGTAGGTGGATTTTAAGTTTGAGAAGGGACAAACAAAGGCACAGATAGATAGATGCACATGAGTAAAGAAAGTAAAGCACATGATGAAGTTAAGATTGAAGTTGTCCATTTATGGTGTATGGTTAGACATGTACAACTATTTTTCATAATCTTCTACGTACATTTGTGGGGGACCTTTCTCCAATGACAAACAACTTTTGTTGTTTTTGCACAACTACTCATTACATATACTGTATAAACTTTCTATAACAACTCAAACTTCAATATTAATTAAGAATTGTTGCTTAATAAGAGTGATTAGATATGATTAAGCAATGCACTTGTTTTAAGGTTAATTAAGTTTGTAGGTAAGGAAGACCATGGGGCCTAGTTGAAGCAAATGCCAACTCATTACTGAGATGCAGGATAATCAATTTCGTCACCTTCGTGAATTCGTATCGCTTAAACAAAATACGTGCCACTCGATTTTTATACGTTATTTGCAGTCTTATAATGTTTGCAGTGTGATGAGTATGTTAAAACAAAGAACAAAACAAATTAAATGAAAAAAATGGACTAAAATTTATTTAAATGAACTTATAACTCGGCATTATTGTATGATTGAACCAGCTTCTGAATTAAAAAGACAATTCAAAAAAACTTTGTTAAAATTAAAAATTATGGAGTACCAATTTGAATTAAGCACCAACACACAAAGCTGCTGGACTACGTGCTTTATTTTTGCGTGGACCCTTGTTTAATTAAATACGAGTACTATGGAGTATATCTCTTTATTCAAATAAATAAATAAATAAGTTTGAAAATATCTAAAAAATTATGTGGATTATAGCGTAGGTATGTGGTTAGTAGTTATCGTGCGCCGGAGGCTGTCAAGCCGCTGTCAAACCCAAACACATGATGCAACTCACATTCGGTGGCAATGAGAAAGCACCTAATTACACTATAGTATATGTATGTATATACTATAATTGGAATATATATATATATATATATATATATATATATATATATATTCTCTTTTATAAAAAAACCGTGCTTTAATTCGGTGTACATGTTTTTAAAAAATCAAACAGACTCCAAATTATTACTATAGTATACTCCTAATAGACATGTATTCGTTCTTTACTTCATTTGTAAATTATAAAAGTAGCGTCATTATTTCTAAAAAAATTAAAGGAGTAGAGTATTTATAAATTACATAGGCAACAAGTTTTTTTTAGATTGAAAGAGAACTGGATAAAAATAAAATATTGATAAGTTATCATTTGTCGAAAATTCGTCTACATGCATGCGTCGTACGAGCGGCATAAATCTCTCATCTTAGTATGGTCTTCGACAAAATAAAGAAACTATATTATCCAAATCGACGAAAACACAGTAACGATGAAATTGAGGAATAGGCCAAAACAAAGAAGATAGATTGAAAAATAGAGGTGAAGTTAAAAAGTGCCAGCCACCTAAATTAGGACCACTTTCTAGTGACAACAACTGCACTACATTCCCCGTCACAACGGCTATTTATGCCGCATTTTTTGTTTAAAATTCGACTCGACTTCATGATCAACTTGAGTTTTACAAATTAAAAGTTGTACTTACGTCTGTCCCAGAGCAATGGTTATACTTTAAATTGTGACCATGTTCATTAAAATGGAACATAGAAAAGTATATTTGTTTCTTTATAGTACGTAATTATATTTTTACTTTAAATTGAATTCAATTGAATTAATCTGAACAAATCAATTGACTTGTAATTAAATTCAAATACTCTTGTAATATTATTTCCTTGTTATTTTTTCTAAATTAAAAATAAAGGAGTGGTGGGCAATGCCAGTGGTGAATTGTCCAGCGACACTTACCTTCCATCAACTAACTCCCTAAATATCCCTTTTCTCTTTCACGCACTTAATCACACATCTATATAATAACTTCTCCCAATAATCAGCGGTGCTATTATTCACAGCTCCTTTTCATTTCATTTCTCAGCAAACAAAGATAGCTAAGTTCTCTGAGGTGATGGCGGCGGAGGAAGTCAAGAAAGTCGAGCCGGAGGTTTGCTCCGACGCTCCTCTTCCGGCCAAGGACGTGGCGGAGGAGAAAACCGTAATTCCACACCCTGCTACCGACGAACCAGAAAAAGCCGACGACAGCAAAGCAATTGTCCTGCTTCAAAGTAATTATTTAGAATTGATTATATATACACTGTATTTTTTTATTATTATTTAGAATAAAAATAATTTTAATTCGATATATTTTCCAACCAGAAGAGCCGAAAGCAGCAGAGGAGGAGAAGAAACCAGAGGCTTCAATAGACAGAGGTAATTTAATTTTAATTACAAAACTACCCCTGAGGTTTAGCTTTATTAAAGAAGACCCCAATTACTTTCCTCAAAATTACCAAAATACCCCTTTTGAGGGTGCAATTTGTTAGAAAAACACATTTAGCGGGTATTCATTGTAATTTTTCGATAGATGTTGTGCTTGCTCGGGTTGCAACCGAAAAGAGGTTGTCTTTCATAAAAGCGTGGGAAGAAAGTGAGAAATCGAAAGCAGAAAATAAGTAAGTGATTTTATTTTACTGAATTTTGTGTTCATTTGTTCACTTTAATTAAATTTATTTTGAATTGGTATTATTATTATTATTATTATTATTATTGAGGATTTAATATAACGTAATTAATTAATTTTGCAGGGCCCAAAAGAAGATATCTGCAATTGGAGCCTGGGAGAACAGCAAGAAGGCTAATTTAGAGGCTGAGTTGAAAAAAATTGAGGTATATATATACTAGAAATTTGCCCCTCAACTTTTCCATAATTACAATATCCCCCTTGAAGTTTGTAGTTATCTCACACATGCCCCACTTGTTTTAAATATCTATAGGAATCATTGGAGAAAAAGAAAGCTGGATACGTGGAGAAAATGAAGAACAAGGTTTCGTTGATCCACAAGTCGGCTGAAGAAAAACGAGCGATGATCGAAGCGAGGCGGGGTGAAGATCTTCTTAAGGCGGAGGAGGTAGCCGCCAAATACCGCGCAACTGGAACCGCTCCCAAAAAACTACTGCTCGGCTGTTTCTGAAAAGAATTAAGGATTTCTCAAGTGTGCATTTATTTATTTATTATTTAACATTCTTAAGTAATTTATTTTGCAGATTTTTATTTTTGTATGGAATGATTATTTATTTGTCTTTGTTTATAGGTGGATATAAATTGTACTCATGTATTTTGCCAAAACAAAATCAGTATTGATAAAATTTTACTACTATTAATTGATCAGTGTGAATTAATTAATGTTGTAACTTGTATTTATTGTTTTGCCACTATTGTTTTTATGCATTAGGTTTTAAGTTAAAAAAAAATGATATTCTCTCCGATGAGAGAAATGTTGTCGTAAATCATTTGTAAATTTACAACCTAAAGTAAAGTCTTCTTTAGGCAAGTGAACATTGGAATTGTATTTTGCGTCCATTCGTGTTGAGAGGAAAATTCATGATTTTGGGGAGGTTTGTGAAAAGAACAAAATGTCATAGTTTGTTTATTGTTGGGCTTGGTAAATTGTGTTTGTCCAGCTTGGATTGGGCCCTAACAAATACTAAAAAAATAACAGAGAATAATGGGCTGTGATTAGTGATTACAACACTAAAATTTACTAATATTTTTATTTTAATTAAATTATATATATTTTTGTATATTTATTTAATTTTTATTTAAAAAAATACCCTATTATTTTAAGGAATTTTAAGGGAAAAGGGAATTTTAATTTTTGAATTTAGAATATAAACCCGATAAAATACACTTCGCATTTAAGAGATAATATTATTTTCTTTTTTTATTTATTAGGATATTATTATTTGTGTAATTATAATAAAAAATAAATTTTAAAAAGTCTAATTACTCTATTCATTTTACTCAAATATAATAATTTTTTTAATGAAATTAATTTGTTTACGTAGTGATTTCATATTTTTGCAGATTTATTATTTTTCATATATTTTTGAAGATTTATTCTTTTTTATCTTACATATTTTTTAGATTTATTCTTTTTTCTATATTTTCTCAGATTTATTCTTTTTTGTTGGGTGCTTATGTATCATATATGTTTGCAAATTTATTATTTTTCCTTTATTTTTTCAGTTTTTTTTCTTTGACACGGTTGGTGTTGGTGTTTGCAAATGTATGCATATTTATTGACAATTTAAATTTAAATTTTATTGTGAAAATAAAAATGGTAATTATGGTATGCATCCCTAATTTATAATTAGAATAAACTAGATTATTTATTTAAAACAAAAAATAATTATAAGGTAGGTTGATTTTTTAGTAAGTTATTTCATTTTTATTTTTTATACTTTGAAAATACTCTCTCTCCCGTACTTATAAGGTAGGTTGATTTTTTTTACTTGTCCAATGTATATAATATAAAAATTATAAAAAAAAAATTATAAAAAAATTTAATTATTAAATTTTTTTTTAGTATTTTTTCATAATTTTTTTTATTTTTTACTAAAAAATATTTTTTAATATGTTTAAAAAAAATAATTTCTAATAAATTATGTTTTTCTTGTGAGTCGAATATCTCCCTTATCAATTATTTTTGAATCAGAAATACACTTAATTTTGAAAATTTTATAAAAAAAATTAAAAAAAATACTACTACTACTGTATTTTGTTAATTACTAGTAATACATAATACTGTAATTTTGTTTAAAAATATTTTCATAATTTGGATTCTTACATTTTAAAGTGTAATTTTAAGAGTATGTTGACTTTGTTACGTAAACACTGACGTTCGCCGTGGTTCGTTATATTCATCGAAATTAGAGAGGGTCATCTCCAGCACCTTTCCCCCAAGGAATCTGATTCTCTCTCCTAATCTCTAAATTTCAACAAAGCAAAAAAGGAAAAAAGAAAGAATAAATAGCAGATTTTCAGACAGCCCACAGAAAACAAAACCTAAGGAAGCGCGTGCCGGAGATCGGCATCAGAAAACAGAGCAGGAACTCACATAGGATATAAAGGTTACATCTTTAATCTTCCCTAATTGTTGGTTTAATTTTCTATTGGGTTCTGCAATTTTATGAATTCTTGGTGGGTGGATCAAGATTCTGAATTTGGGTTTTTGTCTTTATTTGTTGTTTGTTGAAGAATTGAAGGGCCTGTTTGTGATTTGTTTGAATTTGAGGGTAATCTTGATTTGTGCATTTGGGTTTTGTAATTCTTGATCAATTGCTTCTCCTTTTTTCAGATTTTAGCTTTGAAGATTTGTTGATCTTTAAGCTCTCTGGTTTGTGTGTTATTGGTTTTTTATTTCACTCAATGTGTGTGATTGTTTACTTATGTTTGAGTGGAATTTGTTTGTGAAGTGAGATAAACTCATCTGTTTCAAATTAAGCTGTCTTTGAATTCTGTAAAAATTAGTCATAAAAAGACAGATATGAGAATGATATCCCTGTATCACGAGTTCGATCGAAATTAATGAAGCGGAACCCTTCATGTCTACAAAATCTAGGGACACACGGACATTGATAATAAGGATCTGGAATTTAGATATGGGTACAGGGATTGTACGGCAAATATTCGATACAACATAATCATGTTACACATACTTCTGTAGCTCTATATAAATATGATTATAGAAGTCTCATTTTAATTTCTCTATATAAACTAACTCTCCTCTGTACAATTGCATCACCTCTTTGAATTCTTAGAGGCCACGGTCGTGGTATGTCTTACTAGTCTTTGAATTCTACGACTAGTCTTTTGGCATGTCTTAGTGTCTTACTGGCTGACCCTAAAGAGCAGGATGAGCAGAAATGACTCACGAAATAGGTTTTCCCCCAAATGTGTCTTAATTTAAATATTTTGAATTCTTGTTAGAGTTTATGTATGCTGGGTGTTGTATTTTGGAATATTAAAATTCACATCATCAAATCTGATATCTTGCATTCTAACTGGACCTGAATTACTAGACTCCGATAGGCGATAGTTATTTATGGGTCCATATATTTCAATTAAGCCTATACTTTCTTAACATGGAGACACTACCCAAAGTCAGACACGTGTCCATGGATGTTTGAATACTAGCTAGTATGATCTTAATGTTTGATTTACACATGAACGTAATTGATAATTCTCGATGTTTGAAGTCAACTATCAGTATATTGGTTGCACAATGGTTTAAATGTAAAACGACAACAAAATTAATGCTTTACCAATATAAGCTTCATGTTTCTTAATCATTTCCAATTGAATGTATACATTGTAAACATATGTAATCTTGCAATTCTCTGCACGTGTATTTGCCAGAATTCATTACTCATTATAGCTGTGAAATCTACATTATCTTCTGATGATCTCATGCATCTCTCTCTCCTCTCCTGAAAATTCAAGTATCTGGATAAATATTATTACATCATCTTATTTGTAACAAAAATTAGGTTACATAGTATCGAGGAGGGTAATTTGAACAACTGCAATCTTGTAAGGTGATATTTGTTACACTTCAGGGGTATAATTGTATTTTTAAAATAATTGTAACATCCATTTTTCCCTTATATTTTGTCTTCGTACGGATGAGAGCTATATTCTTTGTGATTTTATGTTCTATGTATTAATAGTATTATCCAAAAGCATGATTTTTCATAAAACATGGTGTATATTATGAGCACAAAATGATAGTAGCTAATTTGCACAATTGATAGATTTTCTCGTTTTTTTGCAGTGCCCAATAATGTTGCAAGTCTTCTTTTGGTGAATTGCACAACCTATGCGATGGATTATACTTACTGCGTTTCAAGAAGATGGGAAGACATGGACATCGATATCATGGTCAAGATTTTTCAAAGTCTCGACGTTTTCGAGTTGACTTCCGGAGTAGGCCACGTCTGCCGGACGTGGCGACTGGCGGCCTGCGACCCTTTGCTGTGGAAGAGGCTCGACATGTCCTTGCTCAAATCGAACTTCATCAAGATCCCGTTGGAGCCTTACGTCTACGTGGACGGACGCTCCGATAAGACCTTCACTCGGGTTCTCAAGATCGCTTTGAATCTCAGCATCGGAAACATATCCACTTTGGTCTTTCACCATAACATGTACATCAGTGATGATCAGTTGTTGTACACAGCTGAAAGGTACGTCAACAAGGGTGTATTCGTAATTTCACAAGATTTAGGACCCTGTTTTTATTTTAAACGGAAACTGACTGAACTGAATGGATCTGAATATTTTTTTTATAAAAATAATAATATTTTTTTATAAATTGTTATATATTTTTTATGAATGAGTCTGAACTGAACTAAACTTACGCGGTTTACTATATTGATTTAAGCGGTCTGAACTGAAATGAAGAACATGTCCTTACTATATTGATTTATTATCACGCTACGCTAAACCTTTAGGAGTTTTTTTCGTTTTTTGAAAAATGAAGTTTGACCTGTTTTTTTGGACGGAAACTGGCTGGATTGAAATGAATGAATCTGAAATGAACTGAACTGAACTGTTCGACATGTCTGAATTTCAGGTGCCCCCGTCTGAAGCGCCTAGTCATGCCCGCCTGGAACCGTATCAAGAAAACCGGAATATGCCGAGCCATCCGAATGTGGCCAGAGCTCGAGTCCCTGACGATGCCGAGTATAACCAACCCCCCATACCTACTCGAAGAGATCTCGAAAAGCTGCAAGAAGTTTTCGGAGCTCAAAATCATGGGTCCATGCGACACCTTCTTCGCGTCGACCCTAGCAAAATTCCTCCCGAACCTGAAGGTCCTGAGCCTCCGTTGCTCGATGCTCTACAGAGAGACCCTCGAAGTGATCCTCGACAAACTCAAAGGGCTCGAGGTGCTCAACATATCCCATTGCCTGCTCTTCGAGGTGGCCCAGTTCCACCCCGACGCCAGGCGGGCCCTGCCGGAGCTCGACTGGTCGATTCTCGACAAGACGAGGCAGCTCAAGACTTTCTTGACTTGCAATATGGGCGACTCTTGCGTCATGTGCCAGCGCACGAGGAACGACGAGGGGTTGGTCAGGTGGTACAAGTACGAGGAGGATCTTTGGAGGGGGGACGAGGTTAGTTCTCTTGCGTGTTGAGCGAGGGTGATTTTACGGAATTACCCCTGAGTCGAGGTTTTTTTTTTATAGCTGTTTTACCGGATAATAATGGAAACGAAGGAGAAGAAGTGTACTATTTATAAGAAATTCCGTGTGCTAGGAATAATGCATGGAGGAGAAGACTGTAACATTGTCTGTTGTTTGTGTTTTTGTTCATTGGGTTTTAGGTCAAAAACAAACCAGAAAGCTCCCAATGTATAATGTGCGACTGCTGTTGTTTGAGGATTATTGCAGAGATAATCTATTACTGTACTATTGTTTTATGATAACAATATCCTTGATTAGATAATCTATTACTGTACTATTGTTTTAGGATAACAATATCCTTGATTACAACTCGAATTAGCTGGAACGAAATTGAGTGGGCTGAAATGTGACTGTCACACACACTTACCGTACTACTAAAGTTTCCGTTTGATTACGTCGATTACACTTAAATTACGAAAGATAAATGATCGATAACATTCGAGATAAAATAAAATTTCTTTCATCTAATATCAAGAGCTTAGACACACTTTCTTTTTTTCTTTTTTTCTTTTTATCACTTATTTGACCTTTGAAATATCTAAAGGTAGACCATGAGTATGACTATTAGGGTTCATGAATATGACTTATAACTCTTGGATCTTTATTGTAAATCTTTAAGAAAAAAATTACTCAATTTTCTTTTTTAAGAAAAATAATCTCACAATAATTGTCACTTTAGTATTGTCAATAAATGAAATTAATTATTTTTCTTAATTTATCCTTTTGCCTATTAAGTTTTGTGGCCAAAATAGAATTAAAACAAAATATTGGGGCCAAAAAGCAACTTTATCGCTACTATTATTATTACTAGTCAAATAAGTCCAAAAGGCACAGACACTCATTTTACGTTTTCTCCATCCACACCCCCTGACCTCTCTATCTCTCTCCCTCGCGATGGCTCTGCAACTTTGGGAGACTCTGAAACAGTCGATTACAGCTTACACCGGCCTCTCTCCGGCTACTTTCTTCACGGTTGTAGCCCTAGGCCTCACCCTCTACTACGTCGTTTCGAATCTGTTCGGCTCCTCCGATGGCCGCCACACCCAGCAGAGGTCGAGAGCGCTCGAGGAACAGATGGAGCCCTTGCCGCCTCCGGTTCAGCTAGGCGAGGTCACCGCCGAAGAATTGAAACTGTACGATGGCTCCGATCCGAAGAAGCCCCTGCTCATGGCGATCAAAGGCCAGATCTACGACGTCACCCAGAGCAGGTATTGTTATTTTATTTTTAATTTTAATTTTAATTTTCTGCTTGTTTCGATTGTGTTTTGATTAGGTATTCGTTCGGTTTGGGGTTGGTGTTGGGGAATTTGGTAATTTGTGTTTGGTATGGATTCTGGATTTTTTGAAAAGGCGAAGGGTAAATATTTTGGGTTTGGTTTGATTACTAAAACAATCTGAGTTTGGTTTGTAATCTCATGGAACATTTTTTTTAACTATCAAATAGTTTGGTTTGGTTATTACTTATTAACCTTTGTCAATCACTATAGGCTAAGTAGTAAAAGAAGAAACGGAGATATACGTCTGCTTTAGTTTACATGGTCAATTTAGTGTTGAGATTCAGAGACGAGTAACGTTTTGAGCTTTTGTTGATATTTGGTAACCTTAAGAAATGGTTTGTTTTTTTTATGATTCTAGTGATTATTGATGATTTGTGATGTTTTCGTTTATGTTTTGGTCTATTATGATTTGTTCGTTTCTGAATTCCTAGATGAGGATTCTGTATTCCAAGTGAGGATTGTCCGAGATTTTTTGAGATTTTAAGTTGTAATCTTTGGCGCAACCGGCCTTTTGGATTTTGCTATTTAACGACGGATGGTTGATACACGCTATCTCAATGATTTCTATTACTCATATTGTTTGTCTTTCTTTCTTGGAAACATGATGGTTTGCAGTATAACAACTATTTTCTAGTTTTTACTGCGTTCTTGCATATGTGTATTTATAGGTGGGGTTGATTATTGCAACCTACGGTGTATTAATTATTCACATTCAGTGTCGTTTCTTTTCGTAGTTTTTTTCCATTGGCTCTTGAGGTTTTTACCCTAATTTGGCTGTTTGTTGTTGACAGTTTTATTTATATATTTATTGTTGTTAATAGTAGTAGTAGTTTTTGTTATCATCCCTAAATTTAATACATAGATGTTTTCATATACTTTTCTCCATTGAAACTCCATTTTTTCTAAATGCAGGATGTTTTATGGTCCTGGTGGGCCATATGCACTCTTTGCTGGAAAGGATGCTAGCAGGGCCCTCGCAAAGATGTCCTTTGAAGACAAGGATCTGACCGGCGATCTCACTGGGCTTGGCGTGTTTGAGCTTGAGGCCCTGCAAGATTGGGAGTACAAGTTCATGGGCAAATACGTCAAAGTCGGGACTGTCAAGCCCGTAACCGATGGCCCAACAATTGAAGTACCAGTGACTGAAGCCACTCCAAGCGAAGCTGCAAAGCCTGCAGAAGACAGTCCAAAGGAAACCGAGGAAGCCACTCCGAGCGAAGGTGCAAAGCCTGCAGAAGACGGGCCGTCAGAGATTGCTGCTACCCCAAAGGAAACTGAGGAAGCCATTCCAAGTGAAGATGCAAAGCCTGCAGAAGATGAGCCATCGGAGATTGCTGTCCCAAAGGAAAATGATGTGGAGAAAAAGGAGTGAGACTTTTATTTGATGAAAAGATAATTGCTGTGACAGACTAGATATGTGTTTTGGATATGAACGTTGGCTGCTGTTATGTACTGAAACTTGATCGGACGAGTTGTAATAAGTTGCTGTTGGAGCTTATGTAGACGGGTTTTCATATGCTTTGATTTTGTTTTGTGTGTGGTGACTGGTGAGTTGATGCCCCATTGCCCCTAAAATATGGTTTACTTTCAGTCATTTTGGAGTGCTAGTATGTCATATTTTTAGTGATTAGTTTTTATTTCATTTTTATTTAGTTTATTTATTTTTAGATATAGGAGTGTGGGCCAATAAAAATCCGGACTAAAAGACCACGTGTGGCATGTAAGATTCCCTCGGCCTAAAGTAGTGTTGGGGCAGATCTGCAAATACTGATAAAAGTAAATCTTCCTTTATGGTACTTTTTACCCATTTCTCAAAATTACAACCAAGTACAAAAGTTTTGCTAATTTCACATTGATTACACTTTGTTTTGGAAAGAAATGAACTATGCATTTCGTGGTGAAAAAAAAAAGCTTTAATGTAAAGTTGCAATTATTTGTGATGGCCATATTTTGGATTTTTGAAAGACTTATAAATTCAAAACAAACTTTTGTGGGAGGGAATCTTTTACTTTGAGAGGATAAAAAATAAATTTAATTAGAAAAAGTAACCCAATGTGAAGATTATTTGGTTTGTAAAAAGGTGGGAGTGGGTATCAATGTATATATAATTTCCAATAACAAATGATCAAATTTGTAATTGTTTGTAATCACCATTTACAAATGAAATATACTTGCCGAAAATCGTGATAAATCAACCGGATGAATTAGAACAAAATATCCTAATATTTCGAATTTCTTAAAGTTCAAATAAATACCGACTTTTTAATTTCATCAACGTTCATTGAATCTTTCCCTTAGACAAGATCCATCTACAGAGCTTTCTCCGTCTGCTTGAACTCGCTTTGGCTTTGCTCTTTAGAGCATTCCCAATAATAGGTACAAATCATATGTGTCACAAATTAAATTTTTATATATAAGTACCATTGGGGATCAAGGTACAATTTGAGACAAAAAAATGAGTATCAAATATTTGATACTAATCATAAATTTGATATGTGTTTTTTATTGTGGGATCCACATGCATAAAGAAGAAAAACTGTAACTCAAAACCATTGAGATGTTGAGATACAAATTATACTTATAGTAAGATATACCATTGGAGATGCTCTTACATATGTTATGTTGTATCACACCTAACACATTAAATGGATTGCCATACCTTTGTTAAAAACATATCATATAGTATATCCCACTTGAACTAACGTTAGCTATATTTTTCCCTTGGAAGATTTCAAGAAAAATAAATCTGCGGTTTACGAAAAAATGCATATGGCCTATTCAAGTCGGTACATGTATTTAGGGGTTGGTTGGTTTTGGACCACTAATACCAATTAATTAATTACGTGCATAGTTGTTTGTTACTACTTATTTCTAATGAACTGGAATGAAATTAACTAGTTATAGTAGGTAGCTTCTACACCAATTTAAAGGTAGATAGATGTAGCCGCTAATTTTCACTATGCCTCAATCAATGGCTCCATCTTTTTTGGACGCAGGACGAGTTGGATAAGTCAAGCACTCAAACTCTTGAGATTTTTGCTCATATAAAAACAACGAAAAGTAGAGCAACACAAAAGTAATGTCAATTATCACCGTTACAGATCTCATTAAATAATTAATTTACTTTTCAATAGTTTGCAAAACACGAAATTGTGAATTGTGGTGTTTATAGCTCATCCAGAAAAACCTCAACCAGTTTTCAGTGGTATAATAAAATCTTAATCCAGATGTCTACCCACTTCTAGTCGAACAAAAAATGACTGATTCTGTTTCTTAATGGGCCGGTTTGTGGCCCAAGAAACCATGACCCAACATCCCTTTCTAAATGGGCCAATTCCCAGTTTGGGCCCACCAGATTCAAACCCGTAATGCAAAAACTGATTTGGGTCTCCATAATAAATCAAAAAGAATTCTTGTTCACACTGTAACAGATTCGAGTCACGCGGAAAACACATTTCTCCATTCTCTCTCTTTCCTCTCTCCTCTTTCGTCATGGATGATTACGATAACAACACACTTTCCCCTGCGTCCTCGAGCTCTCAGACCACAACAATGGCGGATTCCTCCTGCTCCCACTGGTGGCACGGCCCCTTCTACCTCGCCATGTCCCTCGCCCTCGCCTACATGGCCGTCTCCACCACCAAACACTCCGGGCCCGAGATTCACCATCATTCGGGCTTCGGCCCGTCTCTCCAGGCCTCCCGGGCCCTCCGCGCCCACGGCGGCTTCCACATCACCGCCACCCTCCTCCAGATCGCGCCGGAGCTCTTCTTCTCCGGGAACGAATCAACCGTCTTCGCCATTCAAGACGCCGCCATCACCAACCTCTCCGCCCCGCCGTGGGCCATGCGCCAGCTCCTCCGCTTCCACGCCTCCCCCTCCGCCCTTCCGATGGCGGCGCTCGCCAATAAGCCGCCGGGATTCTGCTTCAAGTCCCTCGCCGACGATAAGAACCTGGCGGTCACCGGCGCCGGGCCGGGTTCCGTCGCGATCAACAACGTCTCGATCACCCACCCGGATCTGTTTCTCGAGGGCCCGTTTTCGGTTCACGGCGTTATGGGCCCGTTCGACGTGGATCAACCGCCGCCGTGCGATCTCTCGGGAAGCAACGCATCGTACCCGTCCGATGCGGTGGTGCAGTGGACCGGTTGCATCAGATCACTGAGCTCCAACGGGTTTGTTTCTTTTGCGGTTGGGTTGAATTCGGTTGTGGATGGGATTATTCGGGACCACAAGAATCTGAGCCGATTTTCCGTTTTTGCCCCTCCGAATTCGGGATTCATTTCGTCTTCGTCCCCGTTCTTTGACAAGGTTGTGAAAATTCACATTTTGCCCCAGAAGTTTACTTATTTGGAGTTGGGTGCATCTGAGAATTCTACTTTGACGACATTGGTCCCTGGCTACACTCTGAAAATCGACAGCTTCTCGGGAAATTTAGCGATCAACGGAGTCGAGATTATTCGACCGGATTTGTACTTGTCGGATAAATTTGCGATCCATGGAATTTCCCGAGAACTTGATGAAGTGGAGCATCTTAGTAGTTCAATATTCATGTAGATTTTAAAATTTTCATTGTGTGAATTTACGTGTCACTAATGAAATTCTTTTGGGTCTTATGAGTTTATTTTTTTCTACGGCTAGTTTATTAACCGAGTGTATCGAATTCTTGATCGATAATCAACAACAATTGAGCAATTCACAATCGAATAGGAAATACAATACAAAATCTAAATAAACAAGAAACAAACAAATACAACACTGAAATTTAACAGTGGTTTACCTCTAATTAATAGGATACGTACATCTACTTTCAAGCATTCCACTAGATAACTGAGAACTGAGCTTACAAGAAATTACAAGATTTTTTTCTTCAAAATTGTAAACTTAACTCACTCTATATATAATTATATAATTGAGCTTCCAAGAGCTTACAATTTTGTTTTCAAGAAAATATAACTCTAACCTGATTCCTTTTCCTCTATTTGTGGTTACAAATGTTGGATAAAATAACACATGTGGAGGAGACCATTTATACCCCAAGCCCAAAAAAACTAAAAAAAGCCCAATCATCGCAGCCCAACATGAAAAACGCAATGGGCTAGAATGAGTCCGGTCGTCCAGTGTCGACGGGCTCGTACCAAGTACGGCCGAATGCATGAAGGGCTTGGGTTGGGTTGGCCCAATAGTTGGGCCATCTTCTTGTTTGAAAGAAAAAGGCTTAGGATATATTGACAGCCACATTTTTTATTTACCAAATTTACCCTTTGTACACAACCCAATTTGAGAATGGGGCTGTAATCTGTAAATATATCCTAATTACACTTGAGAATGTATTTATTTGCATTGACTTCCAACTTTTGACAAATGATTTGACCAGCTAATTACAGTATACAAACAATATTGCATTTAAAAAAGTCAATTGACAAACACTAAAATACACAATAGTAAATTAATACGACAAATCTTTACGTGATTCACACCGTACGAATTGTAAGGAGAGAAGCTGTAAAACTCAGAAAAGTGATTAATAAAATATCACCAAAATCAATCCATAAATAAAAATTTTAAACAATATCATTACACGATCTCTCTTAAAAAGTAAATCCCAATCGAGAGCTGCGTTGACATATGTATAATTTGTTAGCACCGTCGAATACTTGTCGATTCGATCACACGTCGACGATGTTAAACAACACATACGTAAGATCAAAAAAGTGGACGACGACGGAAAGATTAAAAAAGTTGTAAAAATGTAGCGTACGCAAGTCCTACATATAGGGCTTGAATAAGTTGGCCGATGATACAAAAGCACTTTTATTGCTTTGACTCAAATTATGTAAAAACAAAACAATAGACTAGAAGTCAACAAAAATTCATCGTACGAATCCTCGTATCTGTTTTCTAGTTGTCCTCAACCATTTCCCAGTAGTTGACTAATCCTCATTTATTTAATTACTCACTAAAAACATTTCATAATTTAATTCCAATCTTTTTTGGGGTGTTGCGGCGAATATGTGCGTACACCTGCAGGTCCTATTATTAAATTACTTTTGCGTATCATTTCTTTTACAACGTGACAACGAAGTGTTTTTAGTTAATAGCATTATTGCCCCGGATTTAACTATTTACTAAACATGGTAATTATAAGTATAATAAAAAATGTACCGACAAGCAAGTAAACTGGTGTTGCTATCATTTCACATTAATCTTCAACTAATTTAATTAATATTTACTAACTTATTAAGTATAGTAGATATAATAAAATATCAAATAATTATATTTTTTGTTGTTGATAAAAATCACAATCAATCTTCATTATCTGTCCATGCAACTATACTATAAATACGTAAATTTCCAACCTTATAAATTACTTACCACAACCGTAATTAACATCTACAAATCGAATTACCAAACACTCCCTTATAGATATACGATCATGAGAACTCCATTTTTTGCCCTCGTGATCATCACAACATTCATCGTTATTCTTGTTCTTGTTCCTAAATCCAACTGCAGGCTAATTGACATTAGCGCTGCAAATCAAGAACATGGTGATAACCGGAGAATAATATCCGAATCCAATTCATTTTACATGAAGTTCTTTAACATAATTTCTTCGAATTCAAATTTAGAGAAAAACAAGCACAAAAAGGTGCAAGTTGTGTCTCGGAGACAAACTCCTTCGGGGCCGGATCCTCTCCACCATTGATGAAGATGCAAAAATTATTCACGGTCAACGTAATTTGTTTATCTCGTGTTTCAATTTTTTTTGAAAAATGTATTGGTTTTGTGTGTGGATGTAAAATATGTTAAGTGTGTAAGTTAAATATATTTTGGAAATATATATAAATAACTTTAATGATGTAACAATTAAGGGTATTGTGTAATTTTGTATTTGTAACTGTATTGGTTGGTTTATATATTTTTTATTGAAAAAATATTATTATTATTATTATTATTATTATTATTATTATTATAAGCTATTGTGTTGGTTTTTTTGGTTCGACTCTTCGAGAGTACTCTCATCGATGGGTAGTTTGAGCTTCATTTGGTACGATATATAGACTATAGTACTCTAGTAGTTTTTTTTTTTTTTAGTTTTTTTTTTTTTTTTTTGATTTGACTTATATTTTGGCAATTTTAAAGTTGAGTTAATTTAGAACTTACAATATTTGATTAAAGTGAAGAGAAACAATGTCAAATATTTAACACTTTTTTTTAATGAGTAAACTCAAATTTTATCTGCTCTACTAGTGAATCTTGAATTTGTCCCATTTATAGGATTATTGAGAATTCATTAAATGAGACAGTCAGTATAGTCTTGAGCCAACTTCGATTCTATATTTATGTTGATTCAGTATACATTGAAAAAAATTATTATAAGTGTTTAATTTGTTCAACTTATATATTCAAATGTTATTTACCAAAGCCATTTCAAATCTCTAATAATAGTATTGAATTACGGAAGTTGTTTTTAATTTTAGTACACTCACAGTTATTCAGTTACGTTAAGTGATTTGATTAGAACTTATATACAGATATTACCAACATTTAATTTGCTCCAATATCTTGGGCGATGATTCCAATAAAATAGGAATTATATCACATGTGACTATGTGAGTCATGCTTGTTTTAAAACTCAATGCTTAAAGATTGAAATTAAAAGCACATTTGAACTTTCACTAGGAGTGTGCAAAATAAGACCGGACCGGTTGCATCCGGTCCGGTCTCCGGTCCAAGTATTTTTGAAATTTCGGGTTTCGGTTCGTTTCGGACCGAAAAACCGAAATTTATATATATATATATATATATATATATATTATTTATATATTATATATATAAATATGTGTTTATATATAAAATAATATATAAAAATTTAAATTTTTATTTTTTTAATATGAAATATTTTGTCTTTTTTAATTGTTTTTATTTATCAATTATATTTATTCATATTTCTTATATATATTTATTAATATATTGAGCTACTATTTTGATTTAAATTAATATTAAATATTATAATTTTAAAAAATAAATAAAATTTAATCAAATAAATAAAATCGGTTCAAACCGGTCTAAACTCGGACCGGACCGGAATTTACCGATTCGATCCGGTCCGGTCTCCGGTCCTTGAAATTTCAAGATTTCGGTCTCGGTTCAAACCGGTTCCGGTCCGGTCCGATCTTGGACCGGTGCACACCCCTAACTTTCACGGATGAGATAATACTCCGTATTTGTTTTGACATATGCATAATATTTTTGCTTTTGTACCGCGGAGAAATCGCAGTAGCGTTATTCATTGAATCCGCCTTGGATAAACTATCGAGCTCGTGACCTCTTAATCTCACATTTTTTTACTTCACCAACTTGAATACATTTGCGGGTATACATACACAAAATTTCTTCGCACGAATCGCAATCGCAATGATAAAGTGGATAATAATCTACTCTATGTCTATCTGAAATACAAGAACATAACAAATAATTTCGAAACGAAAAAAGTACTTCATTTATCCATTAACATTATGCATAGAGAAAATTGCACGTAAATTAAAAAAAGTGATTTTATGTGGTTTATAATATAAAATAGAAATATAATATATATGATGTGTGAGTAATAAAATAGTTAGTTAAAAAAATAATAAAATTAAGTAAATGAATATTAATTGAGAGAATAAAGTAGTAAAAATATATTTCATTTATAAAATGAGTAATAAAATAGTTAGTTAAAAAAATAATAAAATTAAGTAAATGAATATTAATTGAGAGAATAAAGTAGTAAAAATATATTTCATTTATAAAATGAGTAATAAAATAGTTAGTTAAAAAAATAATAAAATTAAGTAAATGAATATTAATTGAGAGAATCAAATAGTAAAAATACATTTCATTTATAAAATGTGCACTGTTTTAAGGCACACAATAAAAAAAAAAAAACATTATTTTAAAAGATAGAGAAAGTAATTGAAATAAAAAATATACATTATGTATGTAACCACGCCTAGTCGAAAATTGGAGAGTAAAACTCGAATCACGTATATAAGTTACATTCTAAAATCAAATGTTAAATAAAATAAAAATTAAGTAATTAGCACTCTATACTTATAATAAAATAAAATATTCTTCCCTACAAATTTAAATATGAAACCACTCACAAATTTACATCATAACACAAATTTAATATTTTTACAAAAAAAAAAAAACTCAAAAACATTGATAAAAAGGTTTATAATTTATTTAAATTTGTATATGATTAATAATTATTCTTCATACATTAAGAGTTTTGTCTAGAGATTTTTTTTTACGTAAATTAAGAAAATATTATTTTTTTATGTGCTAAATAAAAATATAATATTAACTGTTAGCTTTTAGGATCGTAACCTGGCTCTAATACCACTTATTACGGGACAAGGCTCTGAACGCCACACGATCAAGACCGGTGCCACTAGATACTACTTGTTGCAGATCGACGATGTATAGTACGAATAATAATGTGGAACCCCGAAAATAACTCAACAATAAAAGATAAGATAAGGAATTTACGTGGAAACCCAAATCGGGAAAAACCACGGGAGGAACGACGAGAACTTCACTATAATATTGCTCACGATTACAAGGATTGATATACACTCTAAAACCCTCTAATCTCACACAATATTATCACATGGTGTCTCTCTTGGTGTTCAACACACATCTAATTGTGTCTATAGAGATCCCTATGTATAGGTGTAGAAAACCTATCAAATTAGGTAACCAATAAGAATAGGAATAAACCTTTTTCCTAATATATGTCTCCTAAATCCATAAGGAATAGAATTATATTATATTCAATATAATTCTAATTTTCCTAAATAAGGAAACAAAATTCCTACGGATTCGAGTCATATTTTAACAATCTCCACCTTGACGAGAAACCGCGAAATCCCATCGCTCATGTGAAATCACATCACATATAACACAAAGCCGCGAAATCTCATCGCACATCAAACCATAAAGCGAAATCACATCGCCCTCAATAGTCTCGTCCCTCGTCTTCCTCCAAACGCCTTAACGGGCCTAGTTCCTAGAAGATTGGACCTTCAAAGGTCCCCATGAATCGGAACATACATACCAGAGTGTCTTCTTCGAGTTGTGAGCCAAATTTGAGATATACCCTCTCGATCGCTTTCCAAGCGCACAATGCTCACCAGATTTAGAAACACTCCATCGATCGATATACACTCGATACTTCTTGTCGATTTTCCTCACATGCCCAAGCCGCACATGGTCTAGTCGTGTAGACTCTTCATCCGAGAGCCTAATTTTTCCCACGGTTACTTCATTCACCGCGCCTTTATCTTCATTCAGCTTGGTCACTCCGGCCTTAGTTTGCATGCCTCTAAGCCGGATAGACTCTTCTACCAAGAGTCGAGTTTCGGCCCCGGTTACTTCCTTCACCGCGCCTTTTTGGAGGACATAAGGTCGCCTTGCCTTTTCGTCTCCTCCCAATACTACCAAAGCCGCTTTGGTAGCCTAAAAAACTCCACCTTCACAGGTGTAACTAAACATAACTCCGGTTACTTCGTTCGCCGAGCTATAGTGACATACCTTATTCCCGTGTCGCGACTTCGAATTCCCCGAGCCGCTCCCTTTATCACGGTACTTATTTTGGACGTCAAGTCCATCACACGATGCCACATCGGAGACACCCACACCAATTCTCTTCACGTTCTCCCCCGCAAATAGCGCCAATAACACGGCTACATAGGATATTATCTCGAAAAGTTGCCAGAACTCTTCAAATAATTCCCACAACTCCTTTGCGGACCTTGTATCTATGGTTTCCTCGGTCATGGAGTTCGATATATGAAGGTCAATTGAAATTACCTTCCGATCGAGCTCAATCCTTCTGGACTCCTCCATGTCGTGATGGTAAAGAGGAAACCCCAAACCCCCCGTTGAGACTTAAATTCGGTAAATCGTACCTCACGCTCGTCATCGAAACCTTGCTCCGGAAGGTAGTTGGATCGTAGTCTGGAAGGTCACGGGATCGTTGCCTGGCTCTGATACCACCTGTTAGCTTTTAGGATCGTAACCTGGCTCTAATACCACTTGTTACGGGACAAAGCTCTGAACGCCACACGATCAAGACCGGTGCCACTAGATACTACTTGTTGCAGATCGACGATGTATAGTACGAATAATAATGCGGAACCCCAAAATAACTCAACAATAAAAGAGAATATAAGGAATTTACGTGGAAACCCAAATCGGGAAAAACCACGGGAGGAACGACGAGAACTTCACTATGATATTGCTCACGATTACAAGGATTGATATTCACTCTAAAACCCTCTAATCTCACGCAATATTATCACATGATGTCTCTCTTGGTGTTCAACACACATCTAATTGTGTCTATGGAGATCCCTATTTATAGGTGTAGAAAACCTATCAAATTAGGTAACCAATAGGAATAAGAATAAACCTTTTTCCTAATATATGTATCCTAAATCCATAAGGAATAAAATTATATTATATTCAATATAATTCTAATTTTCCTAAATAAGGAAACAAAATTCCTACGGATTCGAGTCATATTTTAACATTAAATACTAGTTTTTTACTTTTTTATGTGCTAAATAAAAATATAATGAATATTATTGAGTAACTAAAGAATGAACTGAGTTAAATAAAAATATAATAATATTAATTTAAATATACGATCATTGTAAGTATGGGTGGACAACTAAGGCTAAAATTTTGAAAATTCAGCCCAAAAAAACATGGAAAAAAACTCACCAGGGGCTGAGTCCAAAGAATTTGGGCACGGCCCGCCAAGGTCTCAAACCGAAAAATGAAAGGTCGGTCCGAGCTCGAGCCCAAAAAAATTTAGAACGAAAGCTCGACCGACCCATTTTTTTTCTCTTAATATAATTTTTGATATTTTAATTTGTGATTCAATGTTAAAATCTTAAATTATAAATAAGATGTACCAATATTATTTAAAGTTTTATGTTCATATTTTTTTATATTAAATTTTTTTTTTTTAATAAAGAAAGTTTTTTTTATTTAAATTTTTAGGCCATAAAAGCTAAAAAAATCCTGCTGAAACCGACGAACTCTATCCCAAGTCAGACTTTCATTTCAAAAAACTCGATTCGGCTAAAACAGAAAAATACAGGTTTTGGATTGGGCTCTGAAAATTCTTGGATCGACTCCACCTACGCCCACCCCTAATTGAAAGTTAAAAGTTGTAAAAAAAAAAATCATAAGAGTGTGACAACATTTAAAAGGGCAACCAACAAAGAAATATTGTATAAATAAACTCTTGAAGGACCAAGTGTTAAAGTTGGGCCAATAACACTTTAAAAAGCTTTGTTAAGGTATTAAAGTTGTCCAACTTATATTTGAGTTTTAGAACCTTTTGTCAACCGATATGGAATACTTAACAGGAAATAACATTTAGTATTGGAGTATATCTTTTGTAATATTATACTTTATTTGTTCATCGTACGGATCGTAAGGATCCCGGAAGCTGCAAATATTATGTATTTTTGTAGCCAGTTGTTCTCCACAATTTTCTAAGAGCTGACTAATTAATTCATTAAATGAAAACAATTCATTTAGTAGAATATATTTATATGCAACTAACTTGTTAATCTGATTAGTGATTAGGCTGTTTAACTTTTCATTTACATTAAGTTCCATTTTTAGAGCCGTTTGTAAATTTTATGGGCTGTGGTATTCATTATCGTCTTTAACAAGATTTGATAGTAAAATATTGAAGTTGGGTGAAGAGTCTATTTTTATTCATATCGCAACTTCACTGAATTAGTCTAAAATTTGTCATTTTGTTGTAAGATACTAGTATGTACTTTATTGCAAGTATTATTAAATTATTTTGGGTCTTTGTTAGACACTACCTCAATTCCTCTATCGTAATACATTATACACCAAATTTCATTTAAAATATAAAATATAGATATTTATTATAAAAATAAATAATCATCATTGAACAATAACAAATCATCATTCTTAAAATTATCATTGCATAAAATATAAATTATAATATACTAAAATATTCCTTATATATCAAAATAATTTTATTAAAAATAAACTACAATAGTTACTATGCATACAATACTTTGTACACATATAGTAGCACACAGTAAAAATTGCAATCATACTAATTGCAGTATTTTTAATTAATTGCATTAATACATCCGAAAAAAAAAAAAACATTTAAAAAAGGACCGACAACAAGAAAGTACACTGGCATTGTTAATTAGCGTTTTCACATTTTACACCACTAAACTAAATTAAATTATTTGTGTGATAATCTGACGAATTGAATCAAGATGTGATATGAGTTCATTTAATATTTAATTTAAAAGACGAAAAATATTTTTTTTTGGTAAAAGTCAATTACGTACAAAAAAAAAAGTACATGATACAAAACAGCGCATATGAAATGAAACTCCCATCGCAATATCCTGCTAACAACTAACTCTACAAACCATCATACTACACATATAATACTAGACATTTAATTTATTAATATTTGTATTATAGCTACTCAAATAATTAATAGGTATTATTATTACACACGCAAAATACACGCAAAATATCGCTAAAATACTAATTAAGATTTCAAGTAAGTAGGTGCAAAATTTAATTAAAAATTCTCAAAATCAAGGATTATTTTTTTAATATAATTTTTAAAGTATTTAAGAGCTCGGAAAAGATTATTTAAAACAACTTAAATTGTTAAAACAATTTAAAATTATTGTATATATATAATATAATAATCTTACGATATTTTAGTTTTTTATTATTAAAATTAAAATTAAAATATCTTATAAACTGTTTAAAAAAATTACTTTTTAATTTTTTTAAACGGCTTATAAAAAGTTAAACAATTTATTTTTAAGTTTTATAAGCTCTTTTTAAAAATAAATTAGCAAACAAAATTTAAGAATTTAAATATCTTATAACTAATTTATAAATTGTTTAAAAAAATTATAAGCTCAGTAAAATAGGCTCTAAACATAATAAGTCCACAATTATGTTATATGAAATAAGTACAATTTTAAAAATAAATGAAAAAAGTGATTTTACAAATTTTGTATTCTAATGAAATTGAAAATAACACCTGATAATCGGACAAACGGCGCCAACCAATCAAGTACTCACTGTAATATTTTATGCCTCATAAATCCCGCACTTTCTTGTTAGTATCTCGAGTTTTTCACTCGCACAACCGGCTCTATAAATTAAACACCAAGGAGTAGTATTTTATTTGAATTTTTATATCCTTTCTCCGTCCAACAAAAAATAGTCATATATATATTTTTTTAAATTACAAGTTAAAAAAAATGTGTGACTATTTTTTTCACAGACTAGGATATACTAGTGCGGAGTACAACTTAATTGCCCAAGTTATATACTCCAGTACTGTATTTTGTTGGTAAAGTCAGATGTGTGGTTAGCTGCAATCCAAAAAGCATATTAGTAATAATCTCATCTCTGACTTTTTCCCAATCAAAAACTAATCTTTATAATAATCTCATCTTATTCACTATAAATACACTTCTCTAATAATCTTAATTACTTACTATACACATCACACACACTAACTTGCAAAAGAAAAGTGTGATTCACGCATATTTCTCACTTCAACATCATCCTTCCTTTGATACAATCAAAATCAAAAAGTTCTTATTGAGTTTTATTTAGATTATTAAAGTTTTGTTATCTTCTCCACGAGTTGTTGTTGCAATTATACACTACTCCTTAGACATGAGAACCTCAATTTCTTGCCATTTACTTGTGTTATCCATCACTCTTTTCATGCTTGTTCAAAATTCCAAATGTAGGCAACTTAATAGCACTACTATTAATCCTCCAAGCCAAGGCTTTGAGGCCATTACAATAATATCCCAACTCAAATCCTTTTTCTCGAGCCACTTTACGACAATGCCATCGTACGCGGATTCGGAGGAAAACAAGAAGCTCGGGAAAATGGGTGTCGTGTCTCGAAGAGGTGTTCCTACGGGGTCGAATCCGACCCACCATCGGCGATAAGGCAAAAAGAGAATTAATATCCGGTTTGTCTTTTGAAATATAAATATTAATCTTTTTTTTTTGTCCGAACAAACTTAAAGCCTTGTTTGTATTGATTATTTTGGGATGAGGAATTTAATTGGTGTAAAATATATTTGTGTGTGTATATATATTAATGTTGGTTATATATATTGTTTTAAAAAGAGTATGGATGAATACATATCATGAATTAATTCATTTGTTATCTATTTGTTTTTTTTTCTTTTGTCCAAGACTCCAAGTGCTTTTAATTAAGTTTGGCCATTTTTACAATCTTTAGATGAATAAAACAGTGAAGATTTTTCCTATATTACCATCGCTTGTTAATTCATATATAATTAATATATAATTCTTTATATATGTATTTCATTAATTTATATTAAAAAAACAATTTAAAGGTAATTAAAAGTCACATGATTTAACTTATATGTTTGATAAAATTAAAAATAAAAAGATTGATGTAATTTATTTATTTTGTTTGATGTAAGGGTGCCGACATTAATTTATCGGATGCCAACATTAATTTATTGGAGTGAGAATTAAGAAGGTGTTTTTATAAGTTAAAAGAGCTTATAATATGTTTTGATCATTCATAAGTTGTTTAAATTTGTTTGGTAATCTTTTTAAGAGTTTGCTTACTATAATTTGTTTTAAAAAAAGCAGGGGTACCTTTACTTTTTCCCTAAATCTTATTTTAAAATTCTTCATAATTTTGTGACATTTTATTACAATAATATCATTACTAACATCTTATAAGTTCTTTCATATTATATTATCCAAACAACTTCAACATTGTATTTGCAATTAAACTTAAATTTAACATCTTAAAAGCTATAAAAATATCTTATAAGGTGTTACTCCCTCCGTAGTTGTCGCATTTTTTTGTTATTTACAAAGGAAATGTGACAACTAATATTAGACAGAAGTAATACATCTTATAAAATATTACATCTTATAAACTCTTTAAAATAAAGGTCACACAAACTCCTTTTAAATTTACTTAGTTAATTAATCTTAACTTAGTCCAAAAGAGATAAGTATATTGTACTCCCTTTTATTACTGCGAATATTTGTCTGCATACTTTTGTAATTATAAAAACCTTTATTGAATACTCCCCAGACTGAAAGAGTATAGTAGTATATGATTGTTTGGTAGCATTTATTTATCTCTCATTCATTTCAAAAGCAAGTACTTGGAAAAAAAATTTAAAGCAAAAGGCCAATTGCAAATTAATTAAGAACAAAAACAATCAATTAAGCCCATCGAAAAAATAACCTCCTCTTCGATCCGTTTCAATCCGGATACACACGAAGTCCTTTCCGATATTCTCACTCGTCTCCCTGTACGATTTCCCCAAATCCGACGCCGTGCCCTTCGACTACACACTGTAGGTCACTGGTAACATCCCAAACCACAGTTTGCATCGCTCCAAAAGCGTTTGACGAGAATCTCCATTTGGAACACCGCCACCCGGTTTTGAAGAACGATAAGCCACCAATAAATGAATATCTTAAGATTCAAACATCAAAGGCAAAGACATTTTTGATGCGTCAAATTAGGTCAATTATTGATATTTGGATTTAAATACATTCAGTCAATTTCATTATTGAATTTGAATTTACGGTTGAAATGAGCAGGAAAATATATATGTAACGAGACACAAACATAAATATTATTTTTTGATAAAAATGTAGAAAGTTAAAATATATTTTAAGTTAAAAAGTAAATAAATTAATGTGAGTTAATTTAAAAAATTTAAAAAATAGATGTAAATTATATATTAAAATTAAAAAAGTTGTGATTTAAAGTTTTTCACCTAGTAATAATTTATAGAGAATGTGACATTATTAATATTCAATCGTCAAACCACGAGGTGGAACAACGTGGGCGATTGTGTGTATCTCAAAAACAATTTTTAATGTACGTACGATATGATCATATGCGTTACAACCCTAACTACATCCAATGTCAACCATGCAAAGTACACTTTTAATACAATAATGTTCATTAATTAATTAATTAAAAGCTGTAAAAACATATTTACGACTTACGAGTTGAACAAATATTTAATTTAATTATAAATACTATGATTGATTAATTAATTATTATTGGTTTCAAAGAGACAAAAGTTTAAACTATTTTTTTATTATTCAATAATGTCCTACTCCTAACAACTATACATAAGATATCATATTTTTTTATTGACTTTTGTTTTCCAAAGATTGATTAATTAGTTTTCACTATAAATACGATTCCAAATTATCTTGCATATATCCACAATTGATTTCTGATTCAACTAATTACCCGTTCATCTTCTACCTTCTAAGTTCTATATATCTGATTTTTTGTGCTAGCTCTCTTTGAGATCCAAACTTGCGCTTATCCTATTTTATTTTCCTTCGTCGGATATCATCATGAAGGATTCAATTCTTTCCCATTTATTATACACATTCACCCTTCTCCTTCTGCTTATTCCTAAATACAATTGCAGACTAATTAATAGTATTAGTCCGGCAACGAGCCAAGGGTCAACCGAACAAGTTGGCATAATATCCAAATTCAAATCATTTTTTTCGAAACTATTCAAAACAACTTCTCCGTACGCGAATTCAGAGAAATTGAAGCGTATGGAGATGAACGTTGTCGTTCGAAGGATTACACCCGGAGGGTCAAACTCTCTCCACCATTGATGTGGAGACAAGAATATTTAATCCACCTTGAGCAAAATTGTTCATTTCTCACTCTTTTTTTACATTTCATTTTTCAATTCATTATAGTATTTTTAGAGGAAATGTATTGTTTTCGGGTGGAAATAGCAAGTTTTGGATGTAATATTTTGTAAGTGCAATTTAAAGTTTGAGAATATTTTATAAAATTTCAAGTTTTATAATATTTAATATTTATGGAGTAATATTTATTTATTTTCGCACATGATGGGCTATGTTGAGATTTTTATTAAATACTAGTATATTTTAATTAAACGTATAAAGTTAAGTAATACAAAATGATTTACAACCAATACTTTTCGTACGTACTAATTGGCATGTTAAAATGTATACAAAAATTAACACTATAAATTATTTTGGTTATTTCAGCATGAATGAAACAACACCATTTTGAGTCGAAAATGCACGTTTTCACATTCCACTACGGACGTTTATAGTACAATACTATTTTTTTTTAATCTTCGCAAAGAAAAATGTTTCATTTTGAACGAGACAGATCAGAGTATAATTATCACACTGACATTTTTTTTAACCTGACTTTTATAATATACTACAATATGCCCTTACAATCGAGTTCAGGAGTCAGGACAAACTATTTACAATTTTTTATATACATGTATCACACTTAATTCATAGGAGTATATTTTTGAAAAAAAGAGGTAGATTCAGATTCATAATATATACAAATCCTAATTAAGTAGAACGCGCATATATTATTGAAATATCAAACCTCGATCGAGGTGGATGATTGTGTGTATTAAAAACAAATGTCAACTGCTCGACTCAATCGATATTCATATCCATATAATCCAATAAAATTAAACAATGTCAAGCAGTTGACGATGACCTGAATATATCTTAATGCACCGAAATTTATGTGAATGATATTTGTATTTGCATACATGTATTTACATAAGTCACTACTCTAAAACAAAATCGTAATTAATCCAAATTACCGGACAATATGAGCATACTAATGCGGCGCAGTCGTGGAGGCGACAAACCCTACGGAAGCATAGATTTTTATACTTGTATACTGTCAAATTTCAAATGGGGATGTTCAAGTGCGGTCCCACGCCTAGCGCACACAAACGAGAGCGGGAGCCCGAATAAGCACTAGAGAGCCTCATTCTAACTCAAAACCATATGGTACTAAGTAGGAGAACTTCCTAGGCTTATAATATAGACTCCCCTCTCACAATTTATTCGATGTGGGACAACTCACAAGTGGCCTTCAACACACCCCCTCCACTTGTGAGTCCTAGTCAAAGGGTGGTTATAACCACTCACAAACAGAATCGAAACCTGCTCTGATACCATGTCAAATTTCAAATGGGGATGTTCAAGTGCGGTCCCACGCCTAGCGCACACAAACGAGAGCGGGAGCCCGAATAAGCACTAGAGAGCCTCATTCTAACTCAAAACCATATGGTACTAAGTAGGAGAACTTCCTAGGCTTATAATATAGACTCCCCTCTCACAATTTATTCGATGTGGGACAACTCACAAGTGGCCTTCAACATTAATTACAGTAAAATTTCTATAAATTAATAGCATCTTCAGGTCTTGGTCTTTTTAATAAAAAAAAATACGAGATAAATTAATAATATCTCTAAATACCAAGAAAACCTTACTATACTCTGGTTGCGGTAGGAGACCTACTCGTTCTTATACTGTTGGTTCATGTGTCTTTAGTGCAAGGCACTGGTTTATAGATCATGTTACAAACATTAACAGGACAATATGATCATACCAATGCGACGCAGTCGTGGAGACGACAAACCCCACGAAATCATTGATTTTTATATATACTTTATTGGAAAAATTGGAATAAAATATTTGGTTTAACCAATATTTGACTGATTTTTTATGGCTAAATATTAATTCAAGTTGGTTTTAATTTTTTGATAATTTATACGATGTTGCGTAGTTAAGTTAATTATAGTATTTTATTTCGTCAAGATCCGATTTTACGGTGAGTGAGAAATAAAAGAATGAATTAGCCAAGTGAAAAGACATTATTGAATGAGAATAATCTCATCCCACATCGGAATGTGGTAGATAATGAGTTTGTGAGAATCATTATAAAATGTCATTGTATTAACTATTAATTGTTGAGAATGTGAAAAGTCACAATCCCACATTGATTGTGGAGAGAAAATTAATATTTTCGTGGTGTTATACGAGGAGTAGTGAAATGTTTCAACTTTGATTAAGTCTATTGACTTGAATTTTATTCTTGGTCAATTGGAATATGATGATTTGGACTTGGGCCTCCGAGAATTTTCTTGGGCTTATAAAAGTTTAATAAAGTACAAATTTAATTTGTATTGGACATGTTTTAAATAATAACACGTTGGTTATTATGGCTTGGGCTTGCTAGCCTTTGGGTTGAGTAAAATTAGTTGAAAATATTTAATTGGATTAAGCTGTTGGACTAGCCTAAAAGGGGTGTACGGAATTTGAATAGTCAATTCGGCCCAAGACTTGAAAAGTCTGGCTTGGGCTTGCTAGCCTTTGAGTTTTAGTTGAAAATATTTAATTGAATTAAACTGTTGGGCTAGCCTAAAAGGGGTGTACGGAATTTGAATAGTCAATTCGGCCAAAGACTTGAAAAGTCATCTGAATTATATTTATATATTTCATAAAATATATAAACTATCCTCATAATTGGTGTGACTTTTGAATTGCAAGTGACCTTTGGATTGCTTTTGATGCCTTTTGGTACCACCTTAATGAGTATAAATAGGAGCCTTAATTGAGAGGGATAGAGAACATTCACAACATTTCAATCTAATTCTCTCTAAAGCTTATAGTGCATTCTCATATAGATAGAAATATTGTGTAGGCAATATTTAGTTCCTTGCATTTGCATATGTTCGGTTCTCTCTCTTTCCCTGTTCGCCGGATCTTCTAGCTAGTGTGCCTCAGACTAGAAGATGATTGAAAGTCGTTGTATCTTTGGGGACTAACGTCGCAAAACCGTAGCATACACGTAGGGATGGGAATGAGCCAGGCTACCCGACAGGGGCCTATGGCTCGGCCTACAAAAGCTCGGCTTGGCTCGGCTCGTTTAATAAACAAGCCATGCTCGAGATTTTTTAAAAGCTCGTTTATATAATTAGGCCAGTCTTAAGCTTTTTTAAGCCTTCTAAGCCTATCAGGCCCGACCTATTTAATATATCAAAGTGTATTTCATAATTAAATTTATATGAAAAAATACAATGTTTTTAGTTTTAATTTTTGTAAGTACTTATTAACAAATGTTATCCTATATCCTTAGAAAAAAAATTATAGTTGAAGAGTAAAATATGATTACCCATATTGATTGAAGAATATATTTTAAACAATTTTTGTATTTATAAATTGTTGTTCACTTGTCTATTATTATTTAATTACTTGAAAGTTAAAAATAACATTTAAAATTAAAAATTAATATTTTTATTTAAATTTTCGACTTATCATTGAACCGAGCTGATGTTCGAATTGTGCTGAAAAAGGCTTATAAAAGGCTTTCAGGCCGGGCCTATTTATTAAAAAAGCTCAGGCCTAATCTCTTAAAAAAAGCCTATGATAGGCCATAGGCCAGACTTGAGCTCAAAAATTCAATATCAGGCCTACACCTATTTAAGCAAAGCCCAACTCGGCTCGCCTCGTTCCCACCCCTCCATACACGGGGCGTTTTAGTCTTCCGGATACCGAAAGCGCCTCGACTACCGCAACAAGTTTCTGTTCGAAGCCCGATTCAAGGTTAATTTATTTACTTATTTTATTTAAATTTATTCTGGAATTGTAAAGATCAGTAGTACTGTTCTAGTCCTGATGTTATTTTAATTTATATTTCGGATTTAGACATTTTGTACAAAAATAACCAACATACTTGTATATTTCGTTCTAATCGATTAATTACAGTAAAACCTCTATAAATTAATAGCATGGATACCATGAAATTTTATTAATTTAGAGAAATTATTAATTTATCGAATTTTTTTTTCATTAAAAAGATTGGGATCGGAAAATTCTATTAATTTAGAGATGTTATTAATCAATTGAGTATTATTTTATTATAAGTTTTAGTGTTTCTAAAATGTCTTTCAATCTGACTCAAATTAACTTAGAAGAAGCATCAACCGTAAATTTAAACGCGTGTGTCCAGCCCTTGCAATCAAGACTCGAGATTTACGCGGCCGGGCCCGGACTAAGATGAATAATTTCAAAGAGACAAAAGTTCAACTTTTTGTTAATTCAATTTCCTAACAACTTTGCAAGAGAAAAATCATAGTTTGGTGATAGAGTACCCATCAAACAAGATTCATGCATTTTTTTTTTCAGACTTTTGTTGCAATTAATTTCAACTATAAAAACTAATCTGTGTGTTTACGATCATTAACAAAAAAAAAGTGATTGTTACCTTAAACTTAACCTTTTGTTTTCTTCTTCTTTTTGCCAATAGTATCATTAACCTTAGATATGAGGATTTCAATGTTTTCTTACTACCTATTGTTAGCAACAATCACACTTCTCCTTGTACTTATTCCTAAGTCAAATTGTAGAGGAATGGATATTAGTCGGGTAAGTCAAGAGTCGGAGCAAATCAAAATATTGTCCAAACTCAATTCGTTTTTCTCGACACACTTCTGGAAAAGATCCCCGTACGCGGGAGTAAAGCGTATGAAAATGCACGTTGTGGATCGAAGGGTTGTCCCCGTAGGTCCGAATCCTCTCCACCGATATTGAGAGAAAATGAAGCTTTGTTTGATTTTCATGTTTGAATGTATTGTATTGTTTTTTAGAAGAATGTATTATTTGTTTTTTATGTATTAATATTTCTTAATGTTTGATAATAATAATAATAATATAGGAATATATATACATTATTTTCAAAGATTTGAGGCGATTGTACTATTATTTTTTCAAGAGAATTTTGAAAAAGGACTACATTGTTTATAATTAATTTATTTTTAATTATTAGAAAAAGTAACATTCCGAAATTATATTTTTTATTAAAACACGTGAGTGAATGGTACAAAAGGTATTATAGTAATTAATTTGTTCTTTTTTATAATTATAAGATTAGTAATACTTTGATTATTAAAAAATGTAAAAACGAATTATTTTTTATTTGAAAGTGTATTTTGTGTGTACTGTGAATTATAAATTAATAAAACCAAAATAAAAAACTTCTATTTTTTATTCTCTAGTGATGGGTACTCATGTTCGAATACTAGAATGCAGAATATCATAATAAGTTATCCTTGGGATTGGGGCTATTAACCACTCAACAATCTCTCCAAAAGACAATTTTATATTGTATTTCTACAAATATAACATATTTGGATTGTAATTAATACTATATATAAGGACAGCTATACATAAGGACCGCTACGACAAAAAGTATTACACTCTTGATCGTCGATTGCTTATTGAACTCTGTGAATTGTGTGAGAGTAAAATATTTAAAATTGGAGGATCAAGGAGTTTTAGAAAATATTCTTGGTGGAAAAAAATGTGAATGAATTTTTAGATTTTTTATGTTATTTAATTATGATTTTCCCTATATTATCCTTGATTTAATTACGAGCTTAGTAACATATATTTTTAATAAAAGGGAGTATTTTAACACACTATTTTTTTAAATAATATTTTTTTGTTTCATAGCAATTGTCACAACTAGTATGATATATATATATATATATATGATAGAAAATGAAAACTGACGTAGAGAGGATTTGGAAGCTTATAATTTCATTGAATAAAAGACCTATTTAAAGGGTGCAAAATAACTGAACACTACATACTCCATCACTCCACTACTTCTTGATTCCACTACTGTCATTACATATGACTCCACTAACTAGAAAATAGGAAATAAACTAAATGCATAAACACAAATAATTCAACAAACTCTCCCTTAAACTGATCATTTCAGTTTACAGAGAAAGGGACAACTCTTCAAACTTGATTCTCCAGCTTGCAAACTCCAAGCAATTTCCTGAGCTTTAAGAAAATAGGAACTTTGAGAGATTTAGTAAATAAATCAGCAACTTGGTCTTCACTTTTGCAATAGATTAGTTCAAGCGTGCCATTCTTCGTGAGTTCCCTCAAGAAATGAAATTTCACATCAATATGTTTGCTTCTACCATGTAGAACCGGATTTTTGGAGAGCTTGATTGCAGAACTGTTATCACAGTATATAGTAGTAGGTTCCTCCTCTTCACAATGAAGCTCTTCAAGAATCCTCTTTAACCAAACAGCTTGACAGGCACATGAACACCCAGCAACGTATTCGGCTTCGGTCGTTGATAATGTGACAATTGGTTGTTTCTTTGATGACCACGAAACAGCCCCCGAAGCCAACATAAAAACATAGCCAGAAGTGCTCCTTCTATCATCTTGATCCCCGGCATAGTCGCTATCCGTGAATCCAAGTAAATCAAAATGTCCTCCAGCCTTGTAAAGCAATCCAAAATCTGCCGTACCTTTCAAGTATCTAAATATGCGTTTAGCGGCAACAAGGTGCATATATGTCGGGTGTTCCATGTATCTGCTAAGAACTCCGACAGCATGTTTGATATCCGGCCTCGTCGCTGTTAAATACATCAAACTTCCTACAATTTGCTTGTACAAAGTGCTGTTAACCATTTCACCTTCAGGATCCTTAGTGAGCTTTAATCCAGGTTCCATCGGTGTACTCGCCGAATTGCAATTCTTCATCTCAAATTTCTCCAGAATGTCTTGAACATATTTTTTCTGAGAAATAAAAATACCTGCAGCAGCTCTTTGCACAATCTCTATACCAAGAAAATAATGCGACTTTCCAAGATCCGTCATATCAAATTCAACCATCATAGATTGTTTGAATTTATCAAACATGTTAGGATCATTCCCGGTATATAGCAAATCATCCACGTATAAGCACAGTATCAGTATACCCTTTCCACTCTCAAATTTCGTAAACAAGGTGTGCTCGTAAGGACATTTTTGAAACCCTTCCTTCAAAAAGTATGCTTCTATGCGACTATACCAAGCTCGTGAGGCTTGTTTTAGTCCATAAAGCGCCTTTTTAAGTCTGCAAACTTTATTCTCATTACCAGCTTTAATATAACCAGGAGGTTGATCGATATATACCTTATCTTCCAAGTTTCCATGTAGGAAAGCCGACTTCACGTCCAACTGGAATATCGACCATGAGTTTTGAGCTGCTAAAGCAATTACCAATCTGATCGTGTCATGCCTCGCAACAGGAGCAAACACTTCTTTGTAGTCAATGCCAAACTCTTGCTTGTACCCTTTTGCTACAAGACGCGCCTTGAATTTCTCGACCTCGCCATTCTCCTTCAGTTTTGTTTTGAAAACCCACTTGACACCTATCGTCTTTTGACCTTTTGGAAGCTCAGTCAATTCCCAAGTGTCATTTCTCTCGATGGCAGCAATCTCCGCATCCATAGCTTGACGCCATTTTGAGTTTTTCACAGCATCTTCAAATTTTAATGGATCACAATCTGCAAAGAGAGCTAAATGAACAAGTGAGTCTTCGGCAGCATCATTTGTAATTCCCTCAACATCATAGTCCTGCATCCACGCAGGTCGTCTCCTCATACGCTGAGAACTTCTATTTGTTGTATTATCACTTTGTGCTTCTGAGTTATTCATAAGCGCATCTCCGGACTGTTGTGCTGTCGACGAGCCAACATTTTCAACTTCTTGTTGATTCTCTTGTGGCTGAATATTTTCAGCACATCCATCTTCATCATCAAAGATAGTTGGAATTTGATGCCCAATTCTATCTTCTTCCCATGTCCAGAACCTGTCTTCATCAAAAAATACATCACGACTTACAACGATTTTTTTCGTGATGGGATTATATAGTTTGTATGCTTTCGACTGATCGCAAACTCCGAGAAAAATACATTTTTCTCCTTTATCATCAAGCTTTTTCCTTTTCTGATCTGGGACATGAGCATATGCGACACATCCGAATACTCGAAAGTGATCGACAGTGGGTTTGCGTCCACTCCAAGCCTCTTTAGGTGTCACATTTTTAACAGCAAGTGTAGGACTTCTATTCAAAATGTGAATACTCCAAATGACAGCTTCAGGCCAAAACTTTTTCGGGACTTTGCTCGTTGTGAGAAGGCTGCGCACCATGTTCATGATCGTGCGATTTTTTCTTTCACACACGCCATTTTGCTGAGGTGTATAGGCTGTCGTTAGCTGCCTTTTGATGCCATTCGAATCACAAAAATTCGCAAATTCATGTGAACAATACTCTCCTCCACGATCTGTGCGGAGTATTCGGATTGGACTGCCTACTTCCTTCTCGACACGTGCTTTGAAACTTTTGAACGCCTGAAACGCTTCAGATTTCTCTTGCAGAAGATATACCCATATTTTCCGAGTAAAATCATCGATGAAAGTGATTAAATATCGCTTGCCTCCATTTGATGATGGATTTATCGGCCCGCAAATATCAGAATGAACTAACTCCAGCCGCTGTTTTGCTCGGTGGGATTTTCCTACAGGAAATTGACTTCGCGGTTGTTTACTAACAACACATTCTTCACATATATGATCACTGGAGCATGCTGATGGAAAATTTCTTGAGGTCCAAGGAATATTGGCATGTGGTCGACTCTGGAGTAGCAGAATCAACTAGTGATAAACTGACATAAACACAACAAGCTGAGTTGGAGGCATTGAAGTTGAAAGATTTGAAGGCAAAGAATTATCTTTTTCAAGCCATTGATCGTCCCATCTTGGAAACTATTCTTAGCAAAGAGACATCCAAGCAAATATGGGATTCAATGAAGAAAAAGTTTCAAGGGTCCAACAAAGCAAGACGACAGATGCTTCAAACACTTCGAACGGAGTTTGAATTGCTTCGTATGAAGGCTGGAGAGTCCGTCTCCGATTTTTTCTCGAGAACAATGGCAATTGTGAACAAGATGCGCATTTATGGAGAAAAGATGGATGATGTTGCAGTTATGGAGAAGATTCTTCGATCAATGACACCAAAATTTAATTATGTTGTGTGTTCGATCGAGGAATCAAAGGATCTTGAAGATTTTTCAATTGATGAGTTGCAAGGTTCTCTGTTGGTTCATGAACAAAAGATGACTCAACAAGATAGAGAAGAGCAAGCTTTACAAGCTTTTACAAATAACTCGTACCGAGGAAAGGGCAGGGGCGAAAGCAATGGACAAATAAATCCACAACATAAACCTGATGAAAAGAAAGGAAAAGATCGAGGAGGTAATCAATCTAATTCACATAGGTCAAATTCTTTTGACAAATCAAAAGTGAAGTGTTACAGATGTCAAAAATTTGGTCACTACAAATCAGAATGTAGAACCAAATTGCCCAAAGAGCCTGAGAAATCCAACTTTGCCGAAAAGGAAGAAGAAATATCGCTGTTAATGGTTTGTCACTCCAAGGAAGAATCTCATGAGAACATGTGGTACTTGGATACTGGATGTAGCAACCATATGTGCGGAAATAAATCTGCATTTTCTGAGTTGGACGAGAGCTTTCGCGATAGCGTGAAATTTGGAGATAATTCCAAAGTCGGTGTGATGGGCAAAGGAAAGGTAACAATTCGAACCAAGAAGAATTCTTTCCAAATCATTTCAAATGTTCTATATGTTCCAGATTTGAGGACGAATTTATTAAGTGTTGGCCAATTGCAAGAGAAGGGATTTGAAATCACTATTAAAGATGGAGTCTGTACCATTTTTGATGAAAAATTGGGGCTGGTGGCTAATGTGAAGATGACGGGAAATCGAATGTTTCCTTTGTATCTCCACACCACAACTAACTCATGTTTCTCGGCGAGATTGAAGGATGAAACATGGTTGTGGCACTTTCGCTACGGACATCTAAGTTTTGGCGGTTTGAAAACTTTGCAACAAAAGAATATGGTGTCTGGTCTTCCCCTTATTAATGCTACATCTCAGATATGTGAAGAATGTGTTGTTAGTAAACAACCGCGAAGTCAATTTCCTGTAGGAAAATTGACTTCGCGGTTGTTTACTAACAACACATTCTTCACATATCTGAGATGTAGCATTAATAAGGGGAAGACCAGACACCATATTCTTTTGTTGCAAAGTTTTCAAACCGCCAAAACTTAGATGTCCGTAGCGAAAGTGCCACAACCATGTTTCATCCTTCAATTAAAACAATGAGTTAAGAATGAGTGATTAACCTATTTGTTTTGTTTTGCAGCAATAAAACAATGAGTTAAGAAATTTTCCATCAGCATGCTCCAGTGATCATAATGCCCGTCAAATCGAGGGATGGCTGGTTGCACGAATGTTGCTTCTGAACTCATTGTTTTATTGCTGCAAAACAAAACAAATAGGTTAATCACTCAACCTCACTTCCTTTCTTTTTTTTAAAAAACTCTCTTCTCTAAACACTCACAAACCAAGCTCTGATACCAATGATAGAAAATGAAAACTGACGTAGAGAGGATTTAGAAGCTTATAATTTCATTGAATAAAAGACCTATTTAAAGGGTGCAAAATAACTGAACACTACATACTCCATCACTCCACTACTTCTTGATTCCACTACTGTCATTACATATGACTCCACTAACTAGAAAATAGGAAATAAACTAAATGCATAAACACAAATAATTCAACAAAATATATATATATATATATATATATATATATATATATATATATATATATATATATATATATATATATATATATAGAGAGAGAGAGAGAGAGAGAGAGAGAGAGAGAGAGAGAGAGAGAGAGAGAGAGAGAGAGAGAGAGAGAGAGAGAGAGAGAGAGAGAGAGAGAGAGAGAGAGAGAGAGAGAGAGAGAGAGAGAGAGAGAGAGAGAGAGAGAGATATGTTGACATTCTACCCCCCGTCGATCTAATAAAAACTTGTTTATAATAGCTGCACTTGTATATCGTCGATTAACCAGGGACTAATTAATTAATGACTAAAATAATCTTTAAAATTAATTTGTCACCTCATCAAAGTTCAAAATATACGTAAAAAATTATTTATGCGAATGTACGTGGCTCAGTGGCTGGCTACCTAATCCTTCACAACGTGTTTCATTAATGTTCCAATAATATTTTTTGCAGTTCAATTTATAAGCTGTAAAACATATATACAATACATATGTTGAGTTGAAAAAGTGATATATCTCGATGTACTCAAAAGAATCCTTATAAACTCAAAAAATAAACTATATATATAAATTTTATACTCTTCTTTATAATATATAAATAATTGTTAACTATACAAACTTTTAAAATCGCATTGTCAACATATACATAAAAGTTATAATAAAGCTCGGCAGACTGCAGACTCTCGACTTTTAGCTTTAGGGACAATTGTACTTTAGTAATTGAATTATAAGCATTTTTGTACTTGGGTTACTCAATTTATAATTGTTACATCGCGATAACTACTTTAACGAAATTGCACTTTAATGCAAAATCGGGCATATTCCGACGACACGTGATGATTACTACCAAGTGTCGAAATTTCAGTGGATTGAAAATGAAAATTACATAAATAACCCTGAAATCATTTTAACAATTAAATTATAAACTACTCCTACTTCTTTCGGCCCGCAAATAAAAACCCGATTGCACTCAAATCTGCTTATGAGCATCAACGGTGCACATTCCCTGTCGGAAACGCCTATACCATCATTGGCCCGGAAATCGGACGCAGAGAACCACTCTCCCAAGCTCTCTCTCCAAATCAACAAAGAGAACATCAACAGAGAATTCGAATATCCGGAGAAATTGAGGCTTCGGCAGGAGGCAATAAGAATGCGAGCCCAGGAAGCCCGAGAAGTTCTGCTCGGCATTTCGTCGAACAGGTTAAGGACAGAATGACTAGAAGGAGAGGTGGTGCACTTGTTGACATTATGACGCAGATACAGAAAAAATTGTTTTTTTCTGATCAATCTATTATTATTATTATTTTATTTATTATTTTAATTAATTGTTTACACTTCCGCTACGTCAGTTGGTATCAGAGACAGAGAGCAAGCACCCACGAGGAGGAACGATGGAAACCTTATTCCCGTCAAGGTGAAGAAGCCTACCAGGATCACACAATCGGGCCCAAAAGCCAACTATTAACAACATCAAATCCAAGAAAAATGCATTGTTGATCGATCCAAACCTTTTGTAAATCAAGAAAGACCCTTCTCTCCCACCCACAAAATCACGCTGAAACATGTAAATTATTTTGGGATTAATTTTATTTGCTTTTAGTTTTTTGAAAAGAGATTGTTTTTGAGGTGAAATGCAGTCGCAGGTATCAGATGCTCTCTCGTCAAAAAGGAAAAATCAGTTACCGATTAAGCAGACCCATTTGTATAAGCAGCCTCAGCGTAACATACCCACAATCCCGGATTGCGCCGCCTCTAGGGGTGTCAAAAGTTTGGTTAAACCGACCAAATCGAACCAAACCGATACTATTCGGTTAAACCAAACCGAACCAAACTAATTTGTTTTGCGTGGGGAGTCATAAATTAGGAAAATGATATATTCATAATTCTAATTGTTTCCAATTTGATAGGTTTTCTACACCTATAAATTGGGGTTCCCCGGTAGACGAAAATCAGTCTAGACGAATTTTTGTAAGCCTCAACTATATAGTGAATTGTTTCTTCATTCCCGTGGTTTTTTCCTGTGTTTTGGGTTTTCACGTAAATTCTGTTTTTGTTTGTTTTCGCATATCTTTTTCTTTATGTCATCTCGTGTTTATATTCGAGCGATGCGCGATTAGTGCTTTTTTCACTGGAGTTATTTGCGTGGATTTATTTTTTTAATTAGAAAATTATAATTATATTAAATATAATTATATTTCTTATTAATTTAGTAGTCATAAATTAAGAAAAGAATTTATTCTTAATTCTAATTGTTTTCAATTTGATAGGTTTTCTACACCTATAAATTGGGGTTCTCCGATAGACGAAAATCAGTCTATACGAATTATTGTAAGTCTCAACGATATAGTGAATTTTTATTCCTTCCCGTGGTTTTTTTCCCGTGTTTTGGGTTTACACATAAATTCTGTGTTCGTTCTTTTTCGCACATTTTTTTCATTGTGTCATCTCGTGTTTATATTCTCGAGTGGTGCGCGATTTATGCTTTAAATCGCAACATGATCCATATAATTTCATTTATTATTACATCGATCCGTCCCTATTTTTGTTGTGGTTGATGAACAGTACAGATTACGAAAAATTTTAATTCTTAACTTTTTGATTGAAAATTAAAAAATAAAAATATATTTTTAAGTTAAAAAGTAAATTAATTGTGAATAAAATAAGAAAAATCATTAATTTTAAGTGTGTAAATGCATAATAAGTTGAAACATCTAAAAAATAAAATTTTGCATAATTAATTAGGATATAGTACAGATCATATTTATAACAAATTCGTAGTACTATAACCTTTTTTTTTTTTGCTTTTTGTACAATTTCCTCATCTTTTATTTATAATTTGCAAGGTTTTGTCAAGTTATAACTTGGGTTGGCGGAGTTCTTATAAAAAAAAAAAATTATCGAGCATACGACCTTCTGGTAGTACACTACAAAAAAACCAGGGAATCCCTACGGGGATTCCCCACGGCCTTTTTCCCGTAGGGATTCCCCTACGGCATTCCCTACGGGAAATATTTTCTGGCAATCCCTACCCCCAGCCGTAGGGGTGACCCCCGTAGGGAACTTCGCGCGCATTCGCGTGTATAATTTGCCTCCAAGATTCCCTACGAGATACCCTACGGCTAGCGTAGGGAAATTTTCCCTACGGGCAAATCCCGTAGGGGAATAATAAATTCCCTACGGCTACTTTTCCCGTAGGGGACCCCTACGGCTATTTCCCGTAGGGGAGTATTAAAATGTATTCCCTACGGCAACTGCAGTAGGGAAATTGTTTTTTTTTTTTTTTTAATAATATTAAAATTAATTTATATAATAATAAATTATTAAATATTATTATGAAAACATTAAATTGTTATAAATGTTTTTTTAAACTACTATTTTACTAAATAATAAAATTATAATTAATTTTTTAAATTAATTAAAATATTATATTATTTTGAATATATTTTTGTTTATTAAAATTTTAAATTAATTAAAATAATATATTATTTGTAATAAATAAAAAATGTTAAAAAAGTACTACATTTTTAATAATAATTATAATAAAATGTTTAAGTGTTATTATTTTTAAATATAATCTAATAAATGTTTCAAATATATAATTTATATTTATAATTTGATATATATATATATATATATTGTATTTTATCTTATTATTAAATTATACTACATAATAAATAGAAGTTAATGAATACATATATATTATCTTTTAAAAATTGTACATATAACTCAGATAGGCCAGCGGTTATCTTCCTCCTCTTCACTCATAAGGTCAAGGGTTCAAACCCTGGTCTATCAATAGACATGATTAATTATTACATAGCCCTCCATTGAGGGCTGGCTTGGGTCGGGCCTTGGGTTGATGTGATATTGTCGGGTCTTGGATTGTGGGTTGGGTTGGTGGCCCGAGTTGACATATGGGCCACGTTTTTGGTCTATCAATAGACATGATTAATTATTACATAGCCCTCCATTGAGGGCTGGCTTGGGTCGGGCCTTGGGTTGATGTGATATTGTCGGGTCTTGGATTGTGGGTCGGGTTGGTGGCCCGAGTTGGCATATGGGCCACGTTTTTTGTCTATCAATAGACATGATTAATTATTACATAGCCCTCCATTGAGGGCTGACTTGGGTCTCCCTTACGGGAATGCCGTAGGGAGTCCCCCTACGGCTATAAAATCCCCGTGGGAGTCCCCCTACGGGGATTTTGGATCCGCAGTCTTTCTTGTATTGGTACTTGCTGATCAAGAATTCAATTGCAGGCAAATTTTGTTAGTGTGTAAGTTCGCTCTAGTTCATAAAGAGTCTTCTGACTCTTATGAACTAGCTTGAACTTCACAGTTTGGTTTTTGAATGAACTTCATTCTTATGTGTTTTTGTTATTTGTACAGGTTAAGTATTTCTAAGTATGCTAGTACTTGGGAGACTTAGCTATATGCAAGGACAAATTACACTGTGGGTCTTTGAAGCTCTGGTGCTGATAAAGTCCTTGGAGTTCGAAGACCTCATGAGTTCGAACTCTCTGTTCAATGTTCCACCGAAGGAGTGTTGTAGAAGCTGAAGACTCTGGAGTTCATCCTGCTAAGGCTATGAAGCCAGAGGCGCGAAGAGTGAGAAGGCCCTGCTAAGGGAGTTCGAACTCGCTGAAGTAAATGATCAAGTAGCTGCTGCGCATTCCCTGTTCGAAGTTCGAAGGCTCGCTAGAGACAGAGGACTGAGAACAAGTCGGTGTTGGAATATTCGAGATTCCATAGAAGATGCTTTGGGCTCGGCCCATTAAGCAAAAATCCCGGAAGCCCATTAGGGTTTCATTCACGAGGTCTATAAATAGTCGCTAGATTGTTTGTAGATTTCAAGACTTTCAATTAGAATTTCTAGAGAGAGAAATATTGTATCCAGAGAGTATTCGCTAGAAAGCTCCGGTGTTCACTCTTGTAAGTACGCTTAGAACAAGTTCGCTAGAAGGAGTTCACAGTGTACTGTGTGTAGTCTGAAAGTTCATAGGCCGCTAGGACTTTGAATTACTAGACTTGGTTTTTGGTCGTGTGACCTTTCTATAAGTTCGTAAGGACTTGTAGATGTTTGATTGAAGTATTCAATATAAAACTTTATTCAAGAACCTCTACTTTGTGTTTACATATCTTCAAAGTACATAGACTCTGCTGGTTTTACACTACGAGTCTACCTAGTCTTGCAGTTCTTAACACTGTAGGGCTGCAAACACAATTTCAAATTCAAAGCCAAAAATCCGAGCAACTTACAACAAGATCCAAATTCAATATGATTTTCTGGAAGCACTTGAAGAAATTAAATTCTCTAAATTCTGATTTGGAGAAAAACGAGAACAGGCTTGTCCCAACCGGGCCTAATCCTCTCCACAATTGATCAAGAGCTAAGCAAGAAATTAATTATTGATCGAATACCCTGATATATATATATATATATATATATATATATATATATATATATATATATATATATATATATATATATATATTTTTTTTTTTTTGAATTTGTGATTTGTAATGTAACGTATAACGAATGCTTATGTTTCTGTTGGATATTACAGTATGATATTGTATTAGGAGTTAATTTGTGTTGTATTACATTCTTAATTAATGTTAGTCATTTTCAAATGTAATTTATATTAATAATTTTAGCTCATCAATTTATATTAATAATTCTTCCGTGTGTACCGAATCCACATCACAGCTTCTTATAAATATAATTTGTGAAAATTTTGTTTTAATTTTATTTTAATTTATTGTTATTGTATTTATTGTTCAACAATTATTTTGGAAAGAGATGTGCATGTGAATGTTGATGCGATAGACCCTTGATTTGAGGGATATTTATTGGGTATTCGAGCTTCATTTTTCTTTATATAATCATATGTCTACACCTTAATTATTTAATTAAATTACCACGTTAAAATTTAAAAACATCAATCTTTTAATTGAGAAATTAAGAGAAGGACGAAAATCATTATTATTATAAATAAATTCAAATATACCACTTTTCTTGCTGTATTGTATTGAAGATATTATACGTGTAATTCGATATAGTTGTGTGAATTACTTAATTAACTAAGCTGAAATCAATGTCAATTACACCGCGTTTTTTGAATAATATTTTTGGGATTCAGCTGTAAAACATATACACGACGAGTTGACAAATTAATTATCACAAGGAAACGAATCCTTATAAACTGAAAAATAAAATTTTGTCAACTACTATAATATATACTTTTGTATTTACTTTTGTTTTTCAATAAACAGCTATACTATTATTTTTTAAACAACTGTGAAAAGTGAAAACACACATGAAATCAAATTTAAGAATAAAAAACATGCTGTATTTTAGTTTGATACAATTGATAGTGAGCCCCTGTCAATGAGATCCACATAATATAATTTTTTATACAAAAGATCCTTAATTATAACCAATCAGATCTTTGACTTTTGATCAATTGTCAACTTTTGTATCCAACTAATTCCATTATAAATACCAACCCTATCCATAAATGATACTATACCCTTAACCATAATTTCAACTTCTTTTGTTCATTATTTTGTGTACAAGTTTTTCATCATCTTAATTTTCTTTGAAATCTCTAACAAAATTTTAGATACAAAACCGATCACAACTACGAATCGCTTCTCGTAATCAAACATTGTCTTACCCTTGTAAGAAATGAAAACCCCAACAATTTCTAACGTGTTTATCACACTGATAATCGTTCTTCTAGTACTTGTTTCGGGATCCAGCTGCAGGCGAATTCCGAGCCAAGAATTGGAACAGAATATCATAAAGTCCGAATTCAGTGTGTTTTTCTTGAAGCACTTCAAGATGTATTCCTTTTATAATGATTCGGAGAAAGGCAAGAACAAGAAAATGAACGTCGTGGTTCGGAGGACTACCCCCGGAGGCCCTAATCCTCTCCACAATTGAAAGAGAGGCAAAGTGATATAAATCTCAAATTTATTACTACTTTGTGATGAATGTTTATGTCTACTTATGTACTATATATATTCTTTTATGAGTAAATTGTTTTGTGTAATTTTGACATATTTCTCGTCTCCCTATAATGAACATTGGACTATATATATTAATCGAATTCATACTACATAATAATCAGAAATTACTAGTAATTTGTGAATTTCTATATATACATTTGTGTTGTTTGTCATTTATGATTCATAAACTAATTAAATGGTTCATAAGCTAAAAATAATTAAAATAAAAACAAGGACACTTTTTTAATGGGATGTCACTTATAATAATAATAATCCATTTATCCCATTAAAGTTGAAACACTTTGCTTAGCACATAGATTAAGAAAATTATTGTTATTTTTTGACATTTTGATAATAAAAAAATTCAGGTGTAAAATGTATTTTTAAATTTTAGAAATAAAATTGTTGTCAGTAAAATTTAAAAAGTAAATTGATAAAATAAAAGTAAAATAGAATTTTTAAGTTAAAAAAAAATTGTGTCAACTTTTATGGAACATAAAAATATGTCAATCATTTTGAGACATAGAGAATTATAGTTACACTAAAAAATAAAAAATAAATAAATACTATATGTAACGTTTCGACCGGGCAAAATTTAACTCGAAATAATTATACTTAAGCATCACTTTATTTTATTAATCAATTTTATTTATAAAATAACAATTAAATATTACGCCAATTATAATCACACTTCACTGCCTACATTAAATATTACTACTCTTTTTGTTTTATAAAAAAAAGTTGTTCATTACAATGTGAATATTTTTTTAGAACACTTCATTTACACCGTCATGTAAAGAATAATTTCTTAAAATGAAATAAAACAAAAATGCATGATTCCCATCTGCAGTAAAATTAATTATTAATATTCCTTATGTTCGATTTTAAAAGTTTTTTTAGGTTATCACATTTCAATTGTCACACTTCATTTAAAAAAATAGTTTTCGATTTTTTTATTTAAAACAAAATATATACATTTACTCTTTTTTTAAAACACTACTCTAGACTGTTTACTTTATTAATTTAAAAATAAAGTACAATTTTACTCTCAACTTTTTTGTAAAAAGTCTGTTTACTTTATTAATTTAAAAATAAAGTACAATTTTACTCTCAACTTTTTTGTAAAAAGTCGATATCACAATATTTTCTTAATTTTTGTGTTCGGTCATATTTGATCATTATTGCGGGATAGATGAAGTATATGATACTAATGTATCTTTAATAATGTTTGGTATTAGAACAAAATATTTTTGAGCAATGTGGCGATATTAATTATTATTTCGATTTATTTTTCATCCAAATACGACAAACCAAAACTCTAAATTAGAAGATATTTGAGCCGTCTTCAAATATTGAAATTGCAGAATAAACCAAAATATATACTCCGTATTTAAACAAAAGTCAATTTATTGTTTAAACAAAAGTCAACTATTTAATTTGTTGAAACAAAGTATTTGAGAATATAATATCAAAGGTCGGCGGCGAGTCCAACTAATTAAGATATATATATTCTCATAACTTTAATCAACTATAAATACATGTAATTCGCAGCTTCAGTTTATAACCTTACATCCACAAATTCAACTTACATCTCCCCTGTTTCAAGCTCCAGATACAAACTAGCTATTTTCGATTCAATATTTTGAATCATATCTAACACGTACGAATCGTTTATTTTCAAAGAATCCTTCCAATATGAAAACTCCAAAATTTTCCTTGTTGGTAACACTACTATTCATTGTTCTTCTCGTGATAATTCCGAAATCCAGCTGCAGACAAATTAAGAGCCCAAGCCAAGAATCTGCAGGTCGAAATATAATATCCAAATTGAAATCGTCTTATTCGCACGAGGATCATCTGGCAGCAAAAATTATGCATGTTGTCGTTCGAGAGATCGTACCCGGAGGCCCTAATCCTCTTCATAATTGATCACTTGTACAGATCAAGTTTGTTGGTATTAGGAGAGAAATTAATTAAATAATATATATTTGTTTAATTTCAAGAAATTAAAATGATAGGTACCGTTCTATTTCATTCTCTGTTATTTAATATTAGTAGCGTTATAACGTTATTGTTTGTTTATGTAACATAATTTCAAACAATAATAAAAGGAATATTCGTTTTTTTTTTAACTGACGATGGACTTCAGATTCCTAAATGGGAAACATAATCAGTTACTTACAAAGTAGCTAGGAAATGAATTGTCACCAACCGTATCTGAGTGGTTTAATTATAATTATAATTAATTGGGAAAAAATAATGTGTTTGAGAATCTCGATTCATTATGTAATTAATACAATATATAATTTGATGTTGTACTAATATGAATTAGTAAATGTTTTTTTAACTTAATTTTAATTTATTTCAATTCAATTCAGTTTAATTTAGTTTAGATCGTTTCAGTTCAGTTCACTTTAATTAGTTCAGTCTTATTATGTTCAGGTCGATTAATTTTAGATCGTTTCAATTCGGTTTAGACTCATTTTGTTCACTCGATTAAAGTTGTTTCAAAATAAATAAAAATAAAAATAATTTGAATCAATAATTTAGGTATATTAATGCTAGAATATTATTTATATTTTTTATAAAAATATGAATAAATTAGAGAAAAAATTAGAATGGTTTTTAAATTTCTAAAAAAAAGACATATTTTAGCTTCTTATTAAAAAAGGTAAATAATTTATGGCATTTATATAATTTAATACCATAAACTTTAAGACAATCACAAATTAAGGTAGTGTATTGAAATTTGAATAGTCATTTTTAACCTTTGTATTAAATAAATTTTATTTGATTTTTATTACATACCTTATTAAACCTTTGAGTTATTTGAGCTGAAGATTTTTCATAGTAATCACGAATCTTTTTTCAAGATTTGATTTTTTTTTTCAAATTTTCTCACTAACTAGCCGTGGTTTTTCTACTGTATTTTCACAGAAGTGTTTCTCAGTTTTTCTTCTGTATTTCCACAGGTAGTGTACGGAGTATTTTTCTAAATCTCTGTATTTGATCTTGAAGGACATTCGAGCAGTTTTTCCTCTTAACCCTCTGTGTCTCGAATCAATCTAGCCCAAATCGACATGAATAATAGAATAGTGCAATGCCTTTAAATTCTCGATTCAAAACCTATGTGCTGTGTTGTTTTCGTTTTTGGTTATTGTGTCGCTATATAGAATACTTCTTCAGGAATATATAAAAATCGACGTAGTGTATTTGTTTGTTTGAAAATCTTCTAACCGTCAATTATATTTTGGGAAAATTCCTTGTTTTCGATTTAGAATCACCATCTTATTGATCATTTGGACCAGTGAAAACTTATGTTGGAACAGTGAAAACTCATGTTGATCTACCAAGAATATACAACAAAATGATAGTTATCTTAGCTGTTCGTTCGCTTGGTATACGCCTTATCATGAATATATTCATTTATATTACTTAAGAGAAGCATCCATAGTGTTTATTGGTTATGTCTCTTTCAGTTTCTGCCTAATATAACACATCAATATATTACTTTCGAGTTAAAACAATATGATATTCATACGAGCATTAGGGATCTCATATGAGCATATTACTTATGTTGTTTATATGTGAAGATAGTATAAGATGTTGGAAAGGGTGTATGAGGCTGATTTCATTATCCAGTATAAGATGTTGGAAAGGTTGTATGAGGCTGGTTTCATTATGTTGCTGTGTATCGTAAAAGATAATACAAATGTTGCATATTTTTACTTTGTCGGCAGGTTTTTCCTTCACATTGCATAAACACTGTTCAGAATACTGAAACAGCAATCGATAGAGGTGATTTTCAGGTCTTTAACGGATAGTTGAGAAGTTATTACTCAAAGGTGATTTTCAACGGATAGTTAGGGTACACATTAGTGTATATCGTTCAGCTTAGGTTATTCATTAGTTACTAACATTCAGTCGGGTTCAGCATTATACATTTGTTACTAACAATCAATATTAATGATTCCCAGCTCTATGCATATTTAGGAGTATTCTGTTTTAAGATGGTTTTATTAGTGGGCAGCATGTGTATATAGTTTGAAATTCATTTATCACATTTAACAACACTATTTTTACCACAAACAATTGTATTTTTATCACAAACAATTGTTTTTGTTGTACTGTAGGTCCTTTATTTCTGAGTTTCAAATCCATCATGTTACTGATGTTTTTATCCAACTACATATAACTGAGATTCAATTCCATCATGTTTCAACTACATAAAAAAATGCAACCTGCTTTTTATAAGAACAATTGAACTACACATAACTGCTATGTCAATCTCCAACAACACCAAGTAATATCAAAATAAACAAGACAATGTTTAGAAACTTCAACACTACATTATCCAAATTCTTAACGTTAACACTGTCTGCTCAGAACTTGAACAGATTATACGTACGAAAACAAATAGACAGTGTCTGATAAACCAACTGCATACATGAAACTGTTTGAAAAAAAGGCATAACACTAGTTTCTAAATCGCGGCCCTCCAGCGCTTTGAACTTCTTGCAAATCTTTTTATAAGATCAGCTCTGAACACCATTGCTGCAGACTCGTCGAATGTATCACTCGGCAACCTTTCATATGCAAGATCGTCCATATAGTGCATCACATAAACGCCGCAATTCAGACTGTCATTGTAACAAACTATCAGTATTATCCACATATTCTACATGATTCTATTTAAAGCAGTAGTAGATATCTTTTATACTTACGATCCAGAAGCCTGCTTAGAGACAAGATTTTTCTGATCAATCAATTTGAAATTGGTCTTGAAGTTTTCCTTCACCCACTTTATACTCAGTATTTCTTTCTCGGTCAAAGCATCCCGATCTAGCTGCAACGCAACATCCGAGCATGCACGCTTGTTTAGTTTTTTCCTCATACCTGAATTCAGCATGATGTCGGCTTGGAACGCTACGCCACGCATCCACATATTGATCATTTGGACCTAAAACAATTACAGTTAAATACCAAGTTAATTACGTTATGTGTTAAACACTACCGACTTGATTCAATGCACTGTGTATCGAAAATCTAACAGAAATATTAGCATTATAAAATACAGTGAACAAAGACATTGTTATACCATAAAGTCTGCCTCCTTTAAGCACTCTGTAGACCTTGAATCTCTAGACGACATCGAGTCGTAATGGAAAAAACACTTTGACATCGGGTCTAAAGTTAATAGTGTGTAGTGGAATTTCTGCTTGTGGATCAGCGGAATAAGGATTAAATGTGCGCTCCCCACGTACTCGTACAGTGGCTCAAAAATAAATTCATACATTGCCACTGCATCAATGTTCTCAATTGCGACCTGCATTCATTTAAAAAAGAAACACCATTGCAATTTGTTAGAGTATTTATATGAACTGAACAATTAGTGATCAACCGATCAAATTCTCTTATGAATACTGGAAATCCCCCATACACTATCAGGAGTCAGTGTTTGATGTATATTACTGAATCGGTGCCCATAGTTTGCATTCATCACCTATATGATACTCACTATAAGACCAGAGGCAGTGTTCTGACTAGTGTTCAGTTCATCTCCGATGATCTCATTGAATTATGTGAGTAATGACATCGACAAATATTAGGTTTATTTTGGAATTATGTTAACACTAATAAAGCAACATACACTACAAAATAAAACTATTACTTAGTCAAAGATATAGGCACATCATAATTTACTAGTTAGTACGACTTGCGACCTGCATTCATTTAAAAAAGAAACACCATTGCAATTTGTTAGAGTATTTATATGAACTGAACAATTAGTGATCAACCGATCAAATTCTCTTATGAATACTGGAAATCCCCCATACACTATCAGGAGTCAGTGTTTGATGTATATTACTAAATCGGTGCCCATAGTTTGCATTCATCACCTATATGATACTCACTATAAGACCAGAGGCAGTGTTCTGACTAGTGTTCAAAGGATTAGTTCCAGTAACCCTGTCCATTACACTGCCTTTTTGTAGTGTTTGCAAAGTACTAGTAGATTTTGACTTCAATGTGTTTTTGGTAGTGTTCAAGTTCCAACTACTCGCTAATTCGTCTTATTGCATAAATGGGTTCAAGCAGACAATCATGAAATTATTGATACAGGATCAAAACATAAAACACAACCTCAAATCTGCATAATTGGGACGATTGAATACTAGTATTTCAACATACAATGGTTGCTACTACACTATCGAAATTCAAGCCAAAAAAATAATTTTTTGAGTAGAATCAAAACCAAATCAGAAAACCCCTAATCAGGTAGGAAATCTATTACCCCATTAATTTCAATTCACTGAAACTTAATTGAGAATACTTACCTTAACACTACGACGCTTCGAGGTTTGGGAGTAAACACTGCAATCGTCGCCGGCGAGAGGAGAATTCTGCAAGACGTGATATTTTAGGTTTCAGTCTTCACGCTTATGAAAGGATAGTAGTGTATTCTTAGAAGCCGGAAGTATGTTATATGTATGTATTTAATTGCTTAACCGTTTTTTTTTTTGTAGTGTATTGTTATATATGGTAAATGTATATTTAGTAGTAATAATTAATAGATACCATATAATTTGCTAATAATGAAATATATATCATAGTTTTGAATTAAAAGGGCTGTTTAGGTAATTCTAGTTTTTTTATAATTAGTGTAAAGATCGGTCTTAATGTGTGTTTTAGAGTAAGATATTTACCCTTTTTAAAAATCTCCCTAAAAATATTTAATAATTTATAAAAAAATATAATTATTTTTATGAAGAAACCAAATTTGTTTACTTCCGTTCAAATTCAGTTTAGATTCATTCAATTCAATTAATTCAATTCAGTCTATTTCAATCTAAAAGAACAATTTTTTTTACTTTAAAATTCACTTAATAAAAATATATATAAAATAAACACAAAAATTAAAAAGCAAAGAGAGTAGAAAACGCACATGAAAGAAACTTAATTTTTACAAACAATATAATTTTTTTCTGAAAATTAAATGACACAAAAACATACTTGACGTGTTTATTTGCAAGTGTAAACTCAAATTTAGAATAAAATCAAACTCTAGAGATAAATAAATTAAGAAATTAACTAGCTACTATATACTCGATCTCTAATTCTTCAGTAAAAAGATGAACGTGAATATATGAGATAGTATGAATTACATGGATGACCAATATTTGAAAACAATATGAAATAAATATTGCAAAATCAAATGGCATAGTACGTAGTACAGCATATACATAAAAAAAAAATAAAAAAAAAACTATTTGAGGGCTAAAATTTTCTACAAGTTTAACAATAAATTTATGGAAACGCGCTGAAATAAACCGGCAGTTGTAATGAGTAATCAGCCGGTGAAATATACAAATAGTTATGTTGATTCGGCATGGAATAATTCAATGCATGATCTTAACTTTGAAGTTCATCCATCAAAATCCAACTACACATAAAATGGTCAGATCTATATATGTATATATATATATATATATATATATATATATATTTCTTTTACCAGAAGTACTACAAATGTCAACTGTATTACTTTTCACAAAGTTGCAAAAGTAAACTATAGGAGTATACTGCAGTTTATAATAAAAAAACTCGTTACCGTGTTATTATAATTTTTATAACACCCCAAAAATAAATGTTTGATGACTCGGTGGTGAGATTATAATTTTTATAACACCCCAAAAATAAATGTTTGATGACTCGGTGGTGAGATGACTAACATGATTTTTTTATGAGATTATTAAGATAACGAGCAGTTTGGTTATCGAAATTATAAAAAAAATCCGTACACGATTTTTAGTGAATAGAATAGTTTTACCGTGTAACTATATAAGTAAGTATTATTTAACTATGTAGATAGTTATGTATCACTTTTCAAAATGCACATTTTTTTATTAATTAATGATATAAAACAATAATTTATACTCATACTTATCCCAACAATAAATAAAACTAATATTGTGTTTTTTTGTCTTAGAAAATTGACTAACTTTTTATTTGTAAATTACAAAAGAAATAAGTCAACTTATTTGAGATAAAAGTGTATACAATCCATAACACGAAATAGTCACAGTTGTTTAACGTTATTTTTTTTCTCAGTCCAATACATATGATAAATAATTTACAAAAATTATGAAAAAATAACTAAATAAAATTTGACTATTAAATTATATTTTAATATTTTTTTATATAATTTTTGTAAATTATTTATCATATTTATGTGACCGACAAAAAAAATCAACGTTGACCACCTATAACTATTCCTGTGGGACATGGAATATTACTTAAATATACATTGACATACCGGTAATAGCTAGAATGTACTTCTTCCAACCTCCAGAGGCATAGCCTGAGTGTCGATGCGAGTGTAATTCATTGACGAAGCAAAATTGATCTTCGGGTACTAGAACAAAGTTTTATTGATATATTATAAGTTTTGTCATAAGGTGAAATATGTTAGCTGTCTTTCACGGATGTCTGTTATTTAAGCACATTTCTCGATTTATATTTACCCGATCGAGAGGCCAACGATCGTTTGTAAGTGAAATTTATCGTCTCTTTGTAAAGAATAAAATAAAATTGGTACCTCTTTCAAGTATGAATGAAGTATACAAAAATCACATTTATTAGATTTTTATATCTATAATATATATATATATATATATATATATATATATATATATATATATATTAATTTCCAAAATAATATGCATCATTATTAATATCTAACAATTTTTTCTTATCTGAAAATGTAAATAAGTACATCTATATATATATAAATTCTGGATCCTCTAATCCCACGTGAACCAATAGAAAAACAATAATAATATTGTGTTCATACTATAAATTATAAATAAAAAAATTATAAATTATAAATAGTAATATTATTAAGCATATTTAAATTATATATAAATTATAAATAGTAATTTGAAATTATATATTTTTGGTAATAATAATTAATCATCATATCTCTTCTCAAAATTCTTTTATATTCCATTAATATTAATTTAATTTCAATTAATCGTATCTCATAAAAATTGATCTCTTCCTATTCCTTAATCCACCGTACTTAAAAAAAAATTGATGAAACTTTTTAGGTATGTTATTTTATCTTACTGTAATATGCTTTGTATGTCGTTTTTTATTTTTCTTAATATTGAATCGATTTACATGTATACTCCTACGTTCTTCTATTTATTCATTTTTTTTCCTCGATTTTTTTTATTTTATGTATTAATTATGATTTTTTCGCAGATTCCAGAATCAAATTGTCGAGGTATTAATTATGTTCGACTATTTTTTTTTTAATTTTTAGTTTATCCCTAATTCAGTTTTGTAAAATTGATTTTTTTAATTTTATGTATTAATTATGATTTTTTCGCAGATACCAGAATCAAATTGTCGAGGTATTAATTATGTTCAACTACACATATTTTATTTTGCAGGTTAACGTACGTTATATTAATATAATTGCATTTGTGTCATCTTATTTACATGTTAACATACGTTATATTAATATAATTGCACTTGTGTCATCTCATCCTCTTCATGTTAACCAAGCAAAGTTTTTTTTTATATTTCTATTTATTTTTCAGATTTATATTTTTTTTCCATTTATTTTGATTTTCCCCCACCGGTTTTAAGTATTTGTTGGATGCGTTTGACACTCGAGGAATGCAGAAACGAGAAACTCCTCTCCCACCAGATCAGATGCTCCTCGATCGAGTAGAATGTAAATTGAGGGATATGCGATCAGAGGTTCCTCGATCGAGTAGGATGTAAATCGAGGGATATGCCCGAGTAGCAGACAAATGTGGGAGATAGTCAATAGGTCTCATCTCAGGACTAACTTCATAATATTTCAATGAAAAATTTGTCATGTCCGAGATTCGAACTCTGCGTCGTCAGAGAATTACACAAATATTACCATAGACCTTACCACTCGGCTATGCCCAAAAAACTTAGATACTATAAATTTCATTAAACAAGCGTAATCTTTGAAAATAATAAAATTTTCATAATTGAGATAACGGTTAATAATGAGATTAATACGAGTTTACAAATTTAAGTGAAAATTAAATTATTAAATAAAATAATTTCTTAATTCATTAATAAATATTTGGCTAAATAGTTGGGAAGATTAAATAAAATTTTAAATTATTTTAAACAAATTAATCACGTGAATCATCGCGCGGACACTGATAATAATATAATTTTTCTGGCAAGTTACTTCGAAAGATTTGGGATAATTATTTAACAATATACTTTTGAGTTATCTCTCGTAAGTGTAATATTATAAAAAAAACCTTTTATAAATTGATTTTGCTATATTATAACCACCACGACTAGTTGGCCTAAGATCTTAATCACCAATATACGATGCGTATATTGTTGTATTTTTCAAGTTTCAACGCTACCTATGGCATTGCATTGTAATTAATCTTATTTTTTATATGCTATTTTCCAACCACTTTACATACATGAAATCGTGTGTAATTAATAATTAAGACAATCATTTTTATTATGACTTTTGTTCAAAATTAATACTCCACTATTCAAGTTCCACTATAAATAGATGCCACAATCGTCTCACAAAAAAACATTCAAAAAGAAAAATACTAAGCAAATCAATTAACACATCCTTCGGATATGAAAACCCCAAATTGCCCCCACATGTTTATGGTGTTTATAATTCTACTAGTGGTACTTGTTCCAAAATCTCATTGCAGGCAAATTGGTATTCTTAGTCCTCTCTCAACAAGCCAAGACTACAAGCAAATGATGGTAAGGTCCAAGTTCAATTCTTTTTTCTTGAAGATCTTTAGGAGAGCTTCTTCGTACGCACATATGAAAAAAAACGAACCCAAACAAATGCATGTCGTGACACGAAGAGTCACTCCTACAGGGTCGAATCCTCTGCACCATTAATCAAAGACGTAAAAAAATGCTGATCTTGAGTACCTCGATTTTATCGTGCGGCTTCGTCTTCGTTTTCATATTCTCCATAAACAAGTGTAAATCTAATTAAATATGTACATGATTTTGTGTTTTTGTGTAGCATTGATTATTGTTTTGTTGCCCTAGTTTCTAACTGGGAATTTGAGAATAAAGATAATTGTATTCAATTATTTGGATTAGTCCATTTGTAATATATATACTCCATTTTTATTATTTTATTTTTTTATTTTTAATTTAAAAAATTAAAAATTAGTTAATTAAAATAGCTCTTTTATCCACTTGTTAGTCGAGTTTATTATTATTATTTTAATTGGACTTAACTATTTTGTAAATTGGATTTTATTTTAATGGACTTTTATGAAATCTCTTTATCTTTTAGTGGGCTGCCCAAACATTTTAATCTAGTGGGCTAAGTAATTCATAACCTACTTTTATCTATAAACTAAACAAATTATAAACGATACTGATTGAACTAGAAATAAAAGAAAGAGAGAGGGTGAGAACCGCAAGGAATAAGAGAGAGAGGGGGACGGACGAGCCGATCGATCTGTACAAGGAGGTACAAGGAGAAGAAGAACGGAGTTAAACGTGCTCACGAATAACTTAATTCCTCAATCTCTATACCGTAAATAAAGGCAAGTGGGTTTAAGATCCATGTAGTTATTAGTATCCAATTTTAAGGGTTTTATCATGGTAGTTCAAATTAAGTGATTCTATATGTTTAATTAATTGTTCCTATGCTATGCGTGTGGATGTAATTGCAGAATGACTAGAGTGCGAAAGGGCCTCTAGACAGAGCTGCAACTAACAAACGAATGGCCTTCATGGACTGAGGTATCCATTACGATGTCAAGCAAGCTTGCGTCTAAACGTAAATATATGAATGGTTGTTAATGTTAAAGAAAAGTTACTTAAATGTTTCAAGTAAAATTTATGTCCTACGTCTAAGTTAAGGAGTTGCATTGCATTAAAGGTTCAACGTTTAAGATATAAACAAAGACGACAAGTGGAAAGATTAAAGCATATAGAATGCATGCCTACTTGTCAGTCAGTGGACTGACCCTTGTTAATACGAACATTTTAAGGTGATACTTTTGATTATTCGGAGTAGTCGAGGATGCTCTGCGCCGTGATTCATACAAATGTTTAACCACTTTATTGATTTTAAGTATGTATTTCATTTAACTATTTCCGCTGCATTTACTATTATTTAAAGTTGTTTACAATACTTATTATTTACTTATTTAATAAATACTTATTATTTACTTATTTAATAAATTAAAACGGACGTAACAAAATTAATCAATTAAATTAAACGAAGATTAATTAAGGAGTACCCGATGGATAGTCCAATTCTACTCGCCCGACTCGAAACCTTGGAAAATTAGAGTGAAGGGGAGAAAGATGAAATTTACTTCCATGGTTCTGTATCGGGAAGCCGCCATACGAGGAGACTCCCATCGTTTTTCTTCTTAAAAATGTAAGTAAATTTCACTTTCTTCTCGATTTCAGATCCGCAGTGTTTGCCCTTGTTAAAACTCGCTGGTTCCGATCCGTTCAGATTTCACGGCGTCGTTTCTTATCGCGACCTCGGTTTTTAATTTAATTTTAATTTATATTCTTATTTTTTTATTTGCCGTTTTCATTTATTGATTCTTCATGCCGAATTGATTTTTGAAGTATTTGAGTATTGTTTACATTAGGGCTTTTTTTTTCACTTTGTTTTTTGGTATTGAATGATGGTGAAACTCCATGAGTGGTAAAAAATGCAAATGGAGGTTCAGCTAAGAAAAAGAGATTAAATGCAAGTGTATGCTGATGCTGCCATTGTCGTTGGTTCCAGGGCGCCGGTGAAATGGGACGAAGCTAATATAGCAGATATCGAGGCGAATAAACCCGTGAGGCAGAAGATAACTGAACCGAAGACACCATACCATCCCATGGTTGATGATGATGACGACGACGATGGTATGCTTATTGAGTTTTACTAGCATATTTGGGTCGTTTGGTTTTTTCTTGAGGGATGTTTGATTTTCTTCACGACTGCTTTAGAGGTTATCTGATAGTTATGAACTAATCAGGATCCATGATGTTACTTTAATTCTTTTGTGGTTATTGCTTCTTGTGTAGTTTTGGTTTATAGTATATGATATATGACTCGACTAGCCTTTTAGAGCTGTGAGCGCTTTTCGTTGTGTTTGTACATTAAAGCTATGTATTTGTGTTTGCAAGGAAATCAAAGGATTGCACTGAATATTTTTTTGGGAGAAATCGATAATGTGGACTATGCTTTAAAGCTATAAATATGTTTTATCAACTTATAGTTATCTCTTTTGAAATTTATAAATGTCTTTAAAATTATTTCCCATAGAAATTCCTCAATAAATTTATATTATTAGGTGAGAATTATAAAACTTTAAACCCTCCTGGAATTCCTCTATTCTATTGTAGTATTGAATAATTGTCTGGAACCCTTTTTAAGGTTGCATATTTGGGCACATTGTATGGTGAGTTTGGAGAGTAAATGGTTTCTTAATGAATGTAGTCTCGTCTCCTGTTAGAAGAGGAAGTTTCAGGAGTAGCTTTGAAGATGTAGTGGATGCTGAAGCTATACGTTCGGCATTGAATGATGTAGGTTCCTCCAACAAAAGCGAAATTCATCACTCGGGCTGGACTTCCTCCGAAGATGATATTGATGCAATGGATCAAGATGAACAAGGTTTGTGGCTCGTTTTGTTTATAGATTGTCAATTATGCATCTGTCTTGTTCTTAAAATATGTTGATTGACCAATTGATGAGTTTAATTTCTTTGAAGTTTTCACCCAACATATTTGCTTTTGATTTTTTTATATTATTTTTCTCACAAACAAGTGTTTTTTTAGATGAAGGATTATAAATTATCAACTGTTACTCTATTTATTATGTTTTTGATCTTTGTTGGCTTGCTAAAATTTTAAATATACTCCAACAATTGTGACACGTGTGCTCTATGATGTGTGAGGGTGCATTTTGCCGTTCTTCTCCCAACTTTATCTCGATAATTGTCCTAAAATATGTTTTACCAACTTGTGACTATTTAAAGAGATTGGAGTAGAGTAGATTTTCATTCATGTATGAAAGAGTAAAGTAGAGTGTCGATGCATGTCAGGTATTTGTGAGGAATATTACTTCAGAGTATATTAGTTGAGACCTTTAATTCTTAATTATGTCGATCAATACTGGTTCTCACTAGATTTTATATCATATTATCAGGTTCTGAATCTACGAGACGCAAAAACTTCAGCGAGCATCGGAAAGCTCACTATGACGAGTACCGCAAGGTTAAGGAACTCCATCGGCAGGGGTCCTATCTCGAGAACGAGGACGACGAAGAAACTGGAAACGAAAAGGAAAGTGGGCCCCGCAACCTATCTCCTTCCATAACTTCAAGTGTCAAAGACACTGAAATCGAGGGATCCTGGTCACCCTCAAATGGCGGATCTTAATATCAGATGTTACAAAAAAGAGTTGGTATATGAAACCTTATGGGCTTCCAAAATCACTGGGGAAATACACTGAAAGAAACATCATATATTCTGAGTGTTGATATCGAATATGCAACCGATGATTATGATGTTCGATGATGGAGGCAAAGTGAACTGGATTTTGTAAACATTGTTAAGAACGCCGTATTTCGACCATCCATTTATAGAAATCTTAGTTTTATTTATCCTTCAAAAATATAAATAAATATTGATAAACCTACAAGTGATAAGGCTGTATTCAGTGAGTGAGACCAAGTTTCTACTTCAAAAAATGTCTATACCGGAAGAAAAACCCAATCCCTCCACGTCAGCCGCATACGCCGCCCAAATCTGCAACCACCTCGCCACCGTCTTCACCGCCCCCACCTCCACCCCGCCGCCGCTCACCATCCTCGTCGATGAGATCTCGGCCGCCTCCCGCCGCGGCGGCAAGATCTTCGTCTACGGCGTGGGCCGCGAGGGCCTGATGCTGAAGGCCCTGTGTATGAGGCTCTTCCACTTGGGCCTCCAGGCCCACTGCGTGTTCGACATGACCACGCCTCCGATCTGCTCGCCGGATCTCTTAATCGCGTCCGCCGGGCCAGGGGGCTTCGCCACCGTCGACGCCATCTGTGGTGTGGCCAGGGACGCAGGCGCTCGTGTGGTGCTGATGACGGCTCATCCGGAGACGGGGTCGTCCGTGAGGTATGCGTCCGCGGTGGCGCATATCCCGGCTCAGACGATGGCGGACGATCGGGCTCCGGGCGGTGGGGTCGGGTCGGGCCGGGCCCTGCTGCCGATGGGGAGCGTGTACGAGGGGGCGATGTTTGTGCTGTTTGAGATGGTGGTGTACGAGCTGGGCGAGGTTCTGGGCCGGGCCCCAGAGGAAATACGGGCCCGTCATACCAATTTGGAGTAATGTTTTCGTGCATATCCTATTTGTACTTTTAATAATTAAAAAATAAAATAATTTTTAGTAATTAAATAAAGAAAAAAAAAAGTAAAAAAAAGGTTATTTATTTTTTAAATTTAAAAAGTATTTTTGTATATGATTAAGTTATACTTAAGGGACCACAATTGCAATTTTAACAAATCAATACTCTACTGAAAAGAAAAATCAGCGGCTGAAGAAATCAAATCTGAACCAGCAACAAAAATGGATAATTATCAGATCTACAGATCGTCGCTTTCTCCTTCACATCGCCACTGAACCAGAGCAGCGAATTTACAATAATGCCCTCTCCATTATCCCTAATCCTCCCCACCAACAATCTCATCATCCACACAGCATTCGCAATCTCCCTCACACTCATCTTCTCCCTCCTCAAGATCCCAGCTTTGTTCCTCCATGGCCTCCACACTTACATCCACCCCGACGACGCCAACCCCAACGGAAACTCATCCTCCTCCGGGATTCGAGCCGCAATCAGAAGGCCGGGCGGCGAAGCCAATCCCGAGCAGCCCAAGCCCAGAAAAAAATCCAAGGATAAATTCGAGTTCGACGAGACCAAGGCCCAGATCTTCCGATTGAAGCTCACCGAAGCTCACCTTCAGTCCAGAATCTATTTCAAAGAATTTTACAGCGCTTTTAATTTCACCCTGATCGCGTTCCTGTCCTTGTCGCTTCACAGATTCCTGAAGGTGGATAGAGATTTTGGGGCGGTGAAAAACGGGACTATAATCCCTCTTTTACTAGGGTTTGTCGGCGTTTGCAGATTGTTCGTCATGATTTTTAGGGTTTCATTTGAGAAATCTGCGTCGAAGAAGCTGGACAGGGAGTTGAGCTTTGTGTTTGGGGTTCTAGGGTTTATCGTAGGTCTAATCGTCGTTTTCGATATCTTGCCGAAATGGGTACTTGATTTCGGGTTCGGGTCATTGGATGGATTGGGCAAGTTCTTTCTTGCGGTTTACATGGGAGGCATTGTTGGGTATCTCTACATTCCGGCGTTGCGAAATGCAAAGGCCTTTTGGGTAGGAACTGATCAGATTCGCTCCAACTTATCCATAATTTCGTGTGGATGGTTTTCAAGAACGCTCATTTACGCCAACTACTTAATATCCATGTTCACCGCACTTCTTTGGATCAGCCCGTTTGCAAATTTTCTCGTTATCAAGAATCCCGACGGCGAAACCCAAGTTAAGGAGCTGTTTGGCTATGTCGGCGTGTCGAAATCGAATTTCGAAAACTTGAGAGTTTGGTGTTTGCTACTTTCGGGATTCTTGCAGTTTTTATCAGTCCGGACGAACGTGCAAATATTCCTGAACGAAGCCGTTTTGTGTTGGTACCAGAGATTGCATGCCAGCAAGGCACCTGAGCTGGAGTATAGTCGGGCAAAAGTGTTTCTCCATAATCACTACTTGTGCCTGGTGGCTGTGCAGTTGTTCGTTCCTTCCATGGCGGTGCTCCTTCTCTTTGGGTTGTCGCAATTGGATGGTTACTTCCTAAAAGGTATTCTAACAGTAGAGAATTTTTCGACTTACTCAGGTTTGATCAAAGAAGTTGCTTTGTTTATGGCTTGGTGGATTATCTTTGTTTGGGCTGTCATTAGTTCTGGGGCCCTTGCTTTGTATCGGCATGGAACTTTATATGTTTCGTGAAAGAAAAAAAGGAATAGCATTCGCCATTGTTTTTATATTGAAATTTCATGAGTCGATTAGTTAGTGTGATTTGTATAAGCATCCTCCTTTTATTTTAACGAGGAACCATGAGAACAACTTTGACATTTTTCAACAATGGTTGGTATTTACCTTTATACTTTTGGTTCGGTCTTAGTTTTAAAGCTTGTTTTAGCCGGGAAAACAAGTTAATACCAACTTTGGGATTATGTACGTGTTATTGAAATGCCGTCATTTTTGTTTCTTCATTACATTTATATGCTCATTGCAAAGTTGAACTATTTTAACTCGGACGTAGATGAGTTTAAACCCGTAGTAGTTATTATGCAGTAGATGAAATGTTTTTCTTGCTTTGCACATCTTTGTGCAGGGTATCTACTGCAATAAATAACCATATAACTAGTTTGGGCTAATTGTAAAATTCATCCCTCAATGTTAGCCATATTGCAAAAAAAAAGTGTGTTACATACTTGTATTTACCTCTTGAGCATTTAGTAGATTTCATTAAAAAAATCAGAAATCTACATAAATTCATTAATCACAAAAAGAACACCAATATCATTCTTTGATTGAAAAAAGAATGAAAAAAATAGAATAATACTGTACTACGAGTGTATATTTTTCCATCTGAAAAAACCAATCAACTAAAAGGGAATTCTTGTAGTGTAGTATTGCGCTCACCCATTAATCTCATCAGCAGCATTGGACCGAATCTCCCTGCTGATGCTGCTGCTGCAGCTCCTTCTACCACAAAACACATTCCACCTTTTCTCTAATCGCATCCTGCCCACTTTTTCACGTCCGCACGATATGGATCGACGACGAGGAGGCTCATCTTGGGGCCCACTTTCTTCCGACCTTGAATTCGAACAATGTGCAGCATTACCCGCGAGCATGTGGACATCCATGGGAGAAAGCGGACCAGAAAAACCCGAGGACATTGAATCAAGACTGTGCTTCACCATATCGGGTGTACATCGACAGAGGGTTAAAGGCAAAGTGGCATCCTTTGGCAACGAAGTAGGCAATTTTACGAAGTATGTTATTCCGTGCCGACAAAGGGGACAGGGGATTGAGCCAGGTTGCATCGATGGTTCCGAAGGACTGCTACTGCTCGAGCAGAGGTAGAGAGCACATCTTACACAGAGTTCGTGAGCGCATCCTGAAAGATTATGAATCAGTCTCTTTTTTTTTTATCGAAATATAGAAATAATTTATGAATTAAACAAGAAAAATATGGCCTCCTTTACATGCCCTTCTTCAACCTTGAGATTGTATACATTTAGGAAAGTTGATGTTTTTTATTTTAAAATACTTGATGCCCTGATGAATTCATTCCATCAGGATAACTGAAGGTTGGGGTAAAATGTAAGGTGAAATTAAACAAGTTTTTTTTTGGGGTAGTTTTGAAACTTATCATGACTTGTTTATAATTACCCCAAAAACTTCAAGGGAGATTTTCGCAATTATCCAAAAGAGTTAGCTATCTATACCTTCAGCAGCCACACTACAAGCTCTTTCCAGGCAAACTGCACAGGTATCAGCATCATCTGTAGCAGTAGCCGATAACTTCAAGCCACATTCTCTGCGGTTGAAAGAAATGGAAAATATATATATATATCAAAATTATCCTCAAGGTTTGGCCCTAATTATGAATAAAACCCCTGCTATATTTCAGAATTACAAATAGCCCTACATTTGTTTCTATTTTACAATGCGTTATCAAGAAATGCAAACTCAATGAGTAATTTTAAAAAGAGTGAACTACAGGAGTAAGTTTATTAATTTAAATCCAAACAGTTGTGTAGACATATTTCTATGTTGTAAAGCATATTAATTTTTGTGGCCAACGTACCTAGCTATATTTAGCACACTCAAGAGAGGCAATGCTAAATAATTAGAAGGCGGAAAAAACGGGACCAGCTGATCTGAATTAGGTTTTAGTAATGGCTCGATCTCATGATGCCCCCACATCCTTGCCACATCACTAGGAAGCCATCTGAATGATTGTAAAAACGTACATGTTCGTCAATGTAGAACCAAAAAAATTGAAACTTAATCACAGATTAGAAAAATATACTACTATCTTGTAACGAAACGACACACAGTTAACTTACCCATTGCAGTTTAGTGACAAACGACTGGCACCTCTTGCCAGAAGGATCTGCAGACAATAAAATGTCACATTTATTTATATACATTCAATAGTTTCAGTAAAATATTAATTAAAAGCAAATTATATAATCACCTGGCAGCACTTCAAGTTCCCTCCACAAGCAGCATAATGCAAAGGAGTGCTTCCAGCTCCTATAAGTACATTCATTTTAAATACATTAAAATTTTGAAACTCAGAAAGTAAATTAGTTTATATTATCTGCATAATCAACAGATATATAATATATGAATACCAATCATATCCATTGACGATCCATAGTTGTAGGTCGTTAACGAGACACTGGCATGAAGGTCGAGAAGGAGATGAACGCAGTCAACATATCCATTCAACGCGGCCATGTGAAGAGCAGTAAGACCGCCATCGGCAGCTTTGTTTACAAGCTTGGAGAGAGCACTGCAATGTAAGAAGAAGGATAATATTATTAAAAACAATGATATAAACCATCTTTCTCCTGTTCAAACTAGATCAAAGTAAACGCTCGACAAAAAACACAGTTTGATTCATACTCAGTTTTATTGTTCGGACAATCACTTTTGTCACCAACTGTTAGAGAATTCGGAGATTCAAAAGGAGCACTTGGAAAAAGATCAGCAGCCAATAATCTAATACAACGAACGTGTCCATTAACCGTGGCAAAATGCAGAGCCGTCCTCCCATTAAGATAATCTGCTCTGGTAACCTGAAAACACACAGTAAAACAGTCAAGAAAGTGTTTGCAAGCATTTCCTTTTTTTTTTTAAAGAAGGATGACTAAAAAAGGTACCATCGAGATTAGACCAAATTATACACAAGTAAAATTCTTTGTTTAAAAATATATATACATCCGGTTTTGAATAGATTTTTTTATATAGGTCAAACCTTAGAGGTAGTTTTTGTAATTAGATTCAAATAATAGTTAACAACATTTAGCAGGAAAAATAAGTCTTTCTATATGTATATTGAGAGGAAATTATACAAGTGGTGGAAGAGTGCTTTAGAATCCTGAATCAACTTTTGTTTGACATTACATGCAGGTAAACCACTCCTACAACTTATTTTCCAAAGAGTCACTTTCTCACCAATTCATACCTTTGCAAACTTACGATTCACGATTACTTTATAGCTTATGCTACGATAAATCACGTTACATCAACACTTCCTATCATATGATAACTATAGAATCACCCAAAAAAAAAGGAGAGGCTAAACTCACATTGCACCTAAAGAGAAGAAGAGTTTGAACAACTTCCCAGTGCCCATATCGACAAGCTTGCATCAATGCCGTCTGCGAAAAAAGAAAAAAAAAACAGAGTTCAATTATTCGACAAATATCCAATTACTAATAAAAGTGACTCTCATCTTCAAGCAATATTAAAGCTACCAATATAAACACGATCACCAATTCACCATCGTCATCGTCGCCATCACTATCATCATAAATATAAATTACCAACAAATGTACGCAGCATATGATTAGTACCTGCCCAGAATAATTTCGTGAATTCACATCAGCTCCGTTCTCCAGCAACAATGTGACGATCTGAAAACCCCCAAATACTCAAAGATCAGCAACAGCAATAAAAATCGAATAATATTATTCGAATGAATTTAATCGAAATTACCTCGTCGTGGCCTTTGGCGGCGGCGAAGTGCAGTGGCGAATTTAAGCCGCCGAACGTGGAGTATTTAGCACGGCTCGGGTGGCAATCGAGAAGCATCTTAGCCTCTACGAGATCTCCGTCTCTCGCCGCCGACACCAATCGCTCACCGGAAGCTGAGCATCCGATTGAATTCCCCATTTTTTTTTTCTGGATAATATTTTTAATTTGTTTTTTAATATTAAGAAAATGATGAGAAATGGTTTTGACGCGGATAGACTATAGAGTGTGGCGGGCAGGGTCCAGGGAAGACGGAGAGGCTCCCGTATTTAAATAACAAACTCTACAAAGCTGTCAACGCAGAATTATCTTTTTTATTGCCTTCATTTTTTTAAATTAATACTAGTTCATTTTTCTTAATTACTCGTATTTGTTTTTCATAATAATAATTACTCGTATTTTTCTTAATTACTCCTATTCATAATAATAATTACTTATTTTTAAGTTAAAACTAGGAGAAAAAATACGGAAGAGATTAAAATACAAAATTTGGCAATTTAGATTGCGGGTTTTTGATCAAATTGTAAAAAAAAAAACATTTTTCTTAATATTCGTTTTATATTTCGGTTCATAATTTTACAAGAAAAAAGTATTACTTCATTTGTATCACGTTAATTGATACGTTTCATAAAATGATTAAAATAGTAATAATATTAATTTATTATTATAATATTTAAAATAATTATTAAATACGGTTATCTACCTTCACTATTCATTTAAAACAATTTTTTCTTTATTTTGATTTAATAAATACTTCAAAAAATAAAATTGTAAATCAACCCGTATTTTCTTGGAATGTTTGTTTTGCTTTAAGGAAGTTACGTGGTAGTATTGCTTTGATGTAAAGAAAAAAAAAAGGCAAAGATAGTTTAAAAATGGGAGGCAAAGTAGTGCAAGAATGAGAGAGACAATTGTCGAATGTGAAGCATGCTTTTTGGTTTTTGTTGTCTTCTTTTTTTACACCTAACATTATTATGTTTTGTTGTTGTTTGTTTTTTTAGACAATCTTTAAATTTGCAATTTTATATTCCTTCATTTTTAAAAAGAAAATCTTGCATCATTTTTTAATAGGTTTTGGATGGTCCAATCCTTCAATGCACACATACCTTCTCTTCCAACTTTGCAACAAACATATATATATATATATATATATATATATATATATATATATATATATATATATATTGTGGAATGATTTTTTTTAATAATTTTATAGACAAATATACAAGTATCGAATGAGGAATATAAATAAATATGAATTGTTCATGAAATTGTCATTGTGTAATCTTTATTTCAATATTAATATTATTTAGGTTTAGAAAAGAATGTTCAAGAAATCAAAAGTATACAAGTTGCGGTGGAGTCGGCTTGAAAGCAAGACATTTGTAATTTGTAGTGTATCACAATTCATTCGTAATTGAGTGATGAAAATGAGGGCGGTTTGAAATATATGACATTGGAAATTTGAATTATGATTATGTATAACAATGATTATATAACGGTTTGAAATTTTGAATTATGATTATTTATATAATTTTATTATTATTTTATTCACGAGTCTATTTGCGTGTTTAATTAAGCTAATTATAATCATTGATATAACATATAAGATCCAAATTCCAATACAATATTTTGTTCCATAAATTCAAATTGATGGACCTATCACATACATGCACGTACATTGCTATTATTCATTTTGCATTTCACTTATGATTGAAATTTTATGCTATAAATAAATAAATTAAGGAATTGACATTTACCTCAAGTCATAAAGTAACCGTCCATCGTCGGAAAAAAAAAAAAAAAAAAAACTAATACGGCAAAAAAATAAAAATAAAAATTGACTTTTAAAAAAATAATAAAAATATTTTTAAGTTAATAATTATTAATAAAAATATATTTTTAAGTTAAAAAATAAAATATTTGCGATAAAAATTTAAAAATTATGTAAACTATAAAAATAAAATTATATTTTTAAATAAAAAAAAATAATTTTTTAGAGGTTGAATTAAGGGTGAGTATTAGGGTTTATATCGAAATACCCACACCGTTTGGGTTTTCGAGAACTTGTATCCAATAAATTTGGATAAACCATAGTATGGAATTCATTTTTTAAAATATTAGATATTAGAATAATCGATTATCCGTTCTGGTATACCCGAAATAGCCAATTAATTATTTAAATTAAAATAATAAATATATTAATATATTAATTAAAAATCTAAAATATTATATTTATATATAATAAATGATATTTGTTTTTATTTTTAATTATTTTATTTTATTTTTTATAAATTTTGAACTTTGATTAATAATTTTTGTTTGTTGGTCGATTGAAAATAAATTAGTGAATTTAAATATTATTATTGATTTTTTGTTAATTAATTTTTAAGGCAATTTTGGGTACTCGATTACTGTATTCGATTACTCGGTCCGAGTATTGAGTACCCGATTTACTAAGGAGAGTCGGGTTATGTGATGATTTTTTTTGCTTATTAGGATACAAGTTTTCGGAAATTTTGAGTGTGGGTACTCGTCCATACCGAATAATCACCCTAGGTTAAATATTATTTTAAGAATTAAAAGAAATTAAAAAATACTTTGTCTGTCTCATCACAATGATCACATTTACTTTGTATTTTACAAAAGAAATGTGACAATTGTGATAAGACAAAGATACTAGTGAATAGACCTGTCCATCAACGAGTCGAGTTGGGCCAAAATATTGGCAGCCCAAGAGAGTCGAGCTGTTTAGGCACGTCTTGACAGGGCTTATTCATTTGGGCCGGGCCAATTTTATTAATTTAATTTTATAGTGTCTTTTTTTTATATTTCTTACTCTCTTCAATCTTTATCTTTCACAACTTTATCATTTCAATACACATTTATTTATTTTTGTACTACTACTTTTTAAATTAATTATTTTATTACTTACTTATCAATACTTATTACACATTTACTTTATATTATAACTAGAGATGGGAATTTCAGCCCGGCTCGATGGGTTTATATTATAACTAGAGATGGGAATTTCAGCCCGGCTCGATGGGCCAGCCCAGCCAATCCGACCAATGAGTTAGGCTGGGCCAAAGAATTAGCAGCCAAAAAAAACTGGGCCTATTTGGCCCGTCCCGATGGGCTAGTGGGCCGACCTGATTTTTTTTTTAATTTTTAATATTTTAATTTTCAATATATTTTTATTAATATAATATTGTTTTAATTACTTATTTTAACTATTGTTATAGTTATTTTTATTATTTTTGTAGAAATTTGTTTATATTTATTAATATAAATTTTATCATACAAATATTTTATAGTTTTAATAAGTTTAATAATGAATTTAAAATTAAAAATATAAAAATATTATTTTTTAATAATTAATATTATTTTCCAATGGCCCAGCAGTATGGGCTGGGCTCTTAAATCTCAGGCCCGATTTTTCAGGCCGGGCCGTATTGGGTCCAAAAAATGAAGTGGCCCGATGGGCTGGGTCAGGCCGGCCCGACCCAAGTCACAGCTCTAATTATAACACCTATTTTTTTTTTAATGCAATTTTCTCTATGTATAGTATCGAGGGATAAATAGAACATTTAAATTTGTCCAAATTATTTATGCACTCATTTTTTAAATATCTCAACTAATTATTCACACCACAATATTTTTTTTTATTTTAGTGCCCATTTTATTCTCTTTTTTTTGTAAGAAAAAAAAAATACACCGTATGTCACAATTGTTTGCACAATTTTTTTATTATCCCACAATTATTTTTACGCCTTAAAATAATATTACCACTATTATTTTCAACTAACTTTTTCATTTAATTACAAATCAATACTTATTATACTTCTATTTTATATTAGAGATTAAATCACATTTTATCTTGTAAACATTGTCGATTCCACATTCAGTCCTTTATTTTTCAATTTCATCAAATTCAGTCCTTCCCGGTCGATTTCCACCGGGAAACTCACGTGTGAGTCACGTGAGTGCACACATGGCGGTCATCAGGCTGGGCTTGCTGACGTGGCTTGAAATTAAATCACATTTAGTCCTGCAACTTAGGCTGATCCAAAATTTGGTCCTTTTTTTGTTCAAAAAATCAAATCTCATCCTCTCTAGTCGATTTCCACCAAAAATTGCACGTGTGGGTAGGGATATCAATCGAGTCAGTCCACTCGGTTTCAGTCCAGCCCACTCGGGCTATCGGGTTACTTCAGTTCGAGTTTAAATTTTTTCGAGCTGTAATTTTGTAGCCCTAACCTTAAAATCTTCGGTCTCGGTCTAGCCCGTTGGGCTAAAAAAAATAATATTATATAATAAAAAAATAATTTTTAATACCAAATTAAATTTAATATTAATGAAATATTAATATTTAATAATAATTATTATAATTTTAATATTTAAATTGCCAAAATTATCAAATGTTCATTCAATAATACAAGTGGCAGTCTCAGGCGCTCCTTCAGTTCGGGCTAATTCAGTTTTGATTTTTTCGGGTCGAAAATATTCGGCCTTAACCCTACATTTTTTCGGGCGGGCTTCGGAGTAACCCACCATTTTGGGTTGGATTGACATCCCTACGTGTGGGTCACGTGATATACAGGTGGCTGTCGACTCCGACGGCTTGCTGATGTGGAGAGTAAATACGGTCCCACAGCTTGCCACCTCAGCATTGTTAGGAAATTCAAAATATTTTTCAGTTGATAAAGAATTCGAACCCTATCATAGTGGTTGATACGGTCCCACGGCCTGCCACCTCGGTCTTTTATTCCCCAAAAGACTAGGGTTCAAATCCTCTATCAACCGAAAAATATTTTTAATTTCCTAACAATGCTGAGGTGGCAGGCTGTGGAACCGTATTTACTCTCCACATCAGCAAGCAGCCGGAGTCGACCGCCACCTGTACTGTTTGGTTGTGTCCTTCAAATCCTACGTGTGCAATGGATTAAGTCAGATGGTCATCTTTGGATGTTAATTGATATATTGATAATGTTATTTATTCCATGGGTGAGAGGGTCGAAATTCACATAGAGAAAGAGAGAAGTTCATAGTGTTCTTCGTCTCAAGAACACGTTCAACAATTTTCAGCATCTGACTTTCGGTTCGTGTGCAACACGTAGAGGCCAGACCATTTGTGCGGCTACACATCCGGGAAGACCAGAAGTAAGACAAGAGGCTTTTCAAGGTGTTCTCTTCAAGGTTCGTTGCAAGAAAATCAGATCTTCATCGGCGAACACCCATCGACATCAACGAGGCACACTTCACCGAATGTAAGTGTCCTCATATCTCTATGTATATATATATTGGATGTATACATATATATGTGTGTCTATACATATAAACATTTGCCTAGATCTTGTATGTTTGCGTTTACTCATTTACACGATTCCGCACACACGAATGAGGTAATCGAGCGATTGGATCGACATCGAAAACCTTCATGTACATCGCGTGACCCACGCGTGCAATTTCCGGTGGAAATCGACCAGAGAGGATGAGATTTGATTTTTTGAACAAAAAAAAGACCAAATGTAGGATCAACCTAAGTTGCAGGACCAAATGTGATTTAATCTCAAGCCACGTCAGCAAGCCCTGCCTGATGACTAGGGGTGGGCGTTTGGTCCCAAGATCCCGATCTCGTCCCGATCCCGTTCTTAAATGGGACGGGACATGACGGGATTGAAATATAAAAAGTGTTAATCCCGTCCCGTCCCGATCCCGAATTAAAATAACTAGTTTTTTCTGCTCGTGCGTTGCACTGGGATTATAACTCAAAATTCTTACCGGATTTATTTAAATCTTAATTTAAGTATGTATGCTTAATTTTTTGTACAATAATTTTTTTTATACATATTTTGATTTAAAAAAAAAAACTCAAACTTTTAGAGTTCCAAAACTTTCGTCACATATTAAGAGTTTCAAACCTGCCCTGTTAGTGACCCTTGAAACTGCGACATACAATTGTCTGTTTGTGAAAACAGGCTTTCTCAATAAAATCCCCACTTTTGACAAAGATTGCCCTTGACTTTTGTTTATGGTCATACCATACGAAATCATAATTGGGAATTGGCGACGTTGAAATCGAAAAGGTAATTTTGAATCTGAAGGAGAAAGCACCAACCTTGGAATGTATACGATTTCGTCTTATTGTTCCCCTCCTAAAACATTTGCTTCAATAACGTAGTTTCCCAACTTGGCCACAACCAATCGAGTCCCGTTACATAATCTGGCGGTGTGGTCAATATTTCTTAACAACATAATTGACACTCCAACCTACAAAACATGACATGAATTTATTGTAAAATAATTTTAGAATTTGATTTTTTTTTATTCAATTTTTGATGCAAAAAAATAATTGAAAATAAAGTATAAAAATATTTTGAAGTATTATTAAATTATAAATAATATGGATAATTTTTGTGTGTAATATTTGAGGACATTAAACATAGGATATGACTTTTTGTGTACATGCATAAAAATAAATAAATAAATATAAATGTCAATATTATTAATAAAAATATTTGATAATTTAAGAAGTAAAAAAATTTAATCTAACAAATGAAGGAATAATTTTGTATTCTGATTAAAAAAACATATTAATTAATATATAATAATACAAAAAATAAAATAAATACAAAATATTTTACATGAGAAAGAATTTTGAATATTTTCATTTTTAAAAATAATTTTAAAAGATTACTCCTTCTACCCGGTCCTACTTTCTTTGTAATTTACAAAGGAAATAAGATCATTAGTCCGGGACAGAGTAGTATGTCATATAAAAATTATTTTAAAAAAATAATATTTATAATATTTATGTGTAATAAAAAGATTGTAAAGGAAAATTTAATATATTCTATATAATTAAAAGGTAAAGATTAATTTTAAAATATTTCAAAAAATCTTTAAAGTGTCAAAATTAAATATCAATATGATATATTCCTTGTGATCAATACAAAACAAATAAGCAACAAAATACTTTTTATTATAAAACAATAAAACTTACTGATATGCAAAAGAAAAAGATTAAACTCTATTTACAAATATTTTAACTGTTAATCTAAAATTAAATAATTTAGTAGAATACACGGGCAGCCGTACTCTTTATGTTGCATTAATATACACTAATAGATTATAGACAATTATCAACAAATCGGGTTATTTTCTTAAGAGTTACTCGTTTGCTATAATTTAATAAACTAATTTTTTTAACGTATATTATTTTATTTTATCCATATATATGATAATTAATCTTATACCACGATTGAATTTTGAATTTTATTTGATTTATAAATTTGAATCTTTTTATTAATTAATTTTATATGAAAATTTCGTAATACCTCCTTGTAAACAATTACTGGTCTCATTCGTGAAGTTCACATTCTCATTGCAATATAACAATTACAATCATGTTATGTTAGTAGCTTTTGAAACTGCCCGTGAGAAAATACTTCGTCTCCAAAACAAAGAATTTAAGTCGTGTGAATTATAAAAAATAAATAATTATATTGTTAATAAATCAAAATTGTTAAATAATTATTTTATGTGTATATCAACTACCATGATACTCATTTTTTTATAACGCTAAACTAAAAAGAATTAAAACATTTTCTCATAATATTTAAAAACGTTTTAATTAATTTCTTAAAGCATATAACATGTTTAAATTATAAAAGAATGAATGATTATATAGTTAATAAAATTAATTGGGTGTGAATATTTATAAAAGAGCTGAATTGTTATAAAATTAATAAATTAAATTTGTTGAATAACTGTTTTTATTGTGTTTCTATTATTTCTTAGTAAATTTCCCACTTTTTCTTATTTACATCTTAAATTATATAATACGTGTATAATAGTTGTAAAATAATTATGGAAATCGTTTACCATAAAAAAAGAATAGAAATAAACACAAAAAATAAAATTTTGTTAAATAAATATAAACTTAAAAATGAAGGGGTAATTTATTCTTAGTTCATGAGAAGTTTGAGGTATATATACGGGCCATCTAAAGGTTTCATCACTAATGAACGGTAAATAAATAAATAACAATAAGATCAACCCTAAATGAATGTTATTAAGGACCTACCATTAAAATGTAACTTATTTTTATTTTAAATTTTTTATTTCGCCAATGATTTAATTTAAATGGCGGAGTCTTTTAGACCTGTTAAGATTGCTCACAAATCTCCTATAAATATAATGTTGATTTGTTCAGATTGCTTGCAAACCTCCTGTAAATATAACCTATAAATATAATGTTGATTTGTTCAGATTGCTCACAAACCTCCTGTAAATATAATGTACCAAAGTTACCGGTAAGTAGTATGTTTTAATGAGGTTACGCACTATATTGTCCTCAATAATGATAAAAGATTGCCCTTGACTTTTGTTTATGGTCATACCATACAAAATCATAATTGGGAATTGGCGAAGTTGAAATCGAAAAGAAAATTTTGAATCTGAAGGAGCGTCAACCTTGGAATGTATACGATTTCGTCTTGTTGTTCCCCTCCTAAAACCTTAGCTTCAATAACGTAGTTTCCCAACTTGGTCACAACCAATCGAGTCCCGTTACATAATTCGGCGGTGTGGTCGATATTTCTTAACAACATAATTGACACCCAACCTACAAAACATGACATGAATTTATTGAAAAATAATTTTAGACTTTGATTTTTGTTTATTCAATTTTTGATTCCAAAAAATAATTGAAAATAAAATATAAAAATATATTTTGAAGTATATTAAATTATAAATAATATGGATAATCTTTGTGTGTAATATTTGAGACATTATAGGATTGTATACATGCATAAGAATAAATAAATAAATAAATAAATATAAATGTTAATATTATTAATAAAAATATTTGATATTTTAAATATTAATTGTATGTTTCATTATTTTTATTATTTTTAAACCCATTTAATTTATTTATTTTTGCTTAAGAAGTAAAAAATTTAAATCTACCAAATGAAGAAATAATTTTGTATTCTGGTTAAAAAAACATATTAATTAATATATAATAATATAAAAAATAAAATAAATACATAATATTTTACATGAGAAAGAATTTTGAATAATTTCATTTTTTTAAATAATTTTAAAAGATTACTCTCTCTGCCCGGTCCTACTTTCTTTGTAATTTACAAAGGAAATATGACCATTAGTCCTATGTCATATAAAAATTATTTAAAAAGAATTAATATATATAATATTTATGTGTAATAAAAGAATTGTAAAGGAAAATTTAATATATTCTATATAATTAAAAGGTAAAGATTAAGCAAATATAAATTCAAGAGATCTTTAAAGTGTCAAAATTAAATTCCATATATCCCTTGTGATCAATACAAAACAAATAAGCAACAAAATACTTTTTATTATAAAATAATAAAACTTTACTAATATTCAAAAGAAAAAGATTAAACTCTAATTGTTAATCTAAAATTAAATAATTTAGTAGAATAATGTAACAATCGAATAGAGATCTTTTACCTTCTAGAAAACCAAGAGTTTGGTATCGGCCGAGGGAAGATGAGCGAAAAGTGAATGTCATCTGATATGATCTCATTTTGGAGTGATTTTGGTAAGATGCTTTGACCAAATTAACTGGTTGAATACGCCGAGTAGCCATATATACAAACATTCGTTAGATCAAGAAATTAGAAATAAAGAAGCTTAGATATCTATTACCAAAACAAAAATAAATATGAAGAGATGGAAAATTGAAAATATTTTGCAGTAGATATGCATATGTCATATAGACAAAAATAAGTGAGATCCGAAAATAGTTAGAACCTGCAAAATCAATTATTCATCATATCTTGACTGTAAACTGTGATTGTTGAATACCAATATTGTCGCATTATTAAATTGCTAGTCACATTCTTGTGAACAAATTTCAAACAGGGACTAACGACAGAGACAGAGGGTGAGGGTAAAACTGTTAAGCGCATAGTTGAGATGTCTATTAATCCTGAGATAGACAACATAATTATCTCATTTCTCAATTTGTTTTAATAAGTTTTATAAATATAAACAACATAAAAAAAAATTTAAGTATTTTTCAATCATAATTATCATTGTTTTGATTGAAATCTGAAATCTCCACGGCCTGGTATAATTAGCTTATTTATATTTTAACTATCTCAAATAAAAATGACTGAACCTCAAGGGAATATTTTTTCATTGTTCGAACTTCTTAATAAGCATAAGTGTAAATCTTATTTTAGTGCAATGTATATTCTAAACTAAATAATCAACCATGTAAGCTCCAAATCGCTCGAAAAATGTAAGAGCTGATTCAAATGCTTTCCTTTATCTTGGTTTCTCGAAGTCTAAAACAATCTTTCCAGCGGATCAAATGCTTTCCTTTATCTTGGTTTCTCGAAGTCTAAAACAATCTTTCCAGCGGAAGTATCCGAACGATAATAACAAAAACTTGAATGAATCCTTTTGGAACTTTTGTTTGCCTGGTATTCGTTAAATACGGCAATACTATGTATTCCCATTTCTCGTCATAGTGTCATACAATACCTGCAAATTAATTTAAAGCATGATCAGTAGAAGCAAATCTCTCTCATAGTATATATGGAAAGACATAAAAAATAAATGCTTCTGGATGCTTCCACTGTTCCACATAAAAAAGTTCCGGGATGTAGAAGCAAGATATTTTACAATCAAACAGTTTCATATGAAGGAGAACACAGTTAGCCTTTCCTCATTTCACCTTATTGTGCTCAGGTTGTATCTAATCTTTCAGCCTTATTCATCGTAAGCCTTTTCAGTATTTAGTGCAGTTTCTAATCAATTCATTTTATGAAATTAAAGTGACTCAATTTTTGATACCTTAATTTTGCTCTACCAGATGCATAAGGTCATAAGGATACCAAATTTAGCCTCCAGTTCAATATTGTCGAAACCTGTTGAACCTCAAACAAAAAATCGAACTCGTCTTCCGCTTGACTAAGTTCTGAATTGAAAAAAATGATACACATACAATATTTCATTCCAAACAAATTTGTTATTTCATAAATACCAAAGGACCAATACAAACTCGAAAACTCTGCTGAAAATACTAAATTGAGAAAGGGAATTCAAGAAAAGAAAATAAGCATCATATACACCATCCATGAAATGGACATGGTTTTCTTAAACAGTAAAAATTATATAGTTACCTTAGTACGTCCATAAAGATTCTCAGCATTAATGGGAGATTCCTCCGTGCATGGCACCTCTTTCGGCCAACCATAAACAGTTGCTGAAGAAGAAAATACAAAATGAAAATTAGAATAAGAACAATTATAGAAACAGAGAATGAAACTGAATTTAATATATACATATGTATCATGAGTACCTTTTTACATCCGTGGGCGGCCATAACTTCAAATAGTAAAATGGTGCCGATAAGGTTATTGTCATAGTGATGTAAGGGGTTCTGCACACTTTCTCCAACTGCTTTCAATCCCGCAAAATGAATAACAACATCGAACCTTCATGAAATAAAATACAGTGTCAATGATGAGGAAGAAAACACAGACACACACACAAAAGAGGGCAAATAATAAAATCAATTCAGTAGAAAGTCATTTGAGTTTTTTTTTGTTATTTAAACTTAACTTTTATTGTTTCACTATCAATGTCAATAAAACCAGTCTAAGAGAGAGTGGAAAGAAGATGAAAGTTTGGTTTTGCCAATTCTTTCTACTACATCCCGACAAGATTTTAAAACACTACAAAAATGACCCCACATACTTTTCAGAAGCAAAAAGCTTCTCAAGTGCTGGTTTATCTCGGAGATCGATCTGAAATAAGAGTAGCAGGTATCAGTGATATGGAAGAGATAGTCGTCGAGTTTGCACATAATATTCGACTAAAAAAAGGAGTTGCATAAGAAAATGAGCAAGCATGTCTAGAAACTCAATCATGACCGAGTGAAGTACATGCCCAGTATACCAGTAGAAGGGCTACCAAATAAAAAAAGAGTAAAATTAGCTTCTAAAATCTCAATAAAATTACATACCTTGATCGGCCGCAATAATCTGCACAAAACGATGGCATGATTGAAAAATTCAGAAATTGAGCAAATTAAATTCTTCAAATAAGAAAATGTAAAAATTGACAAATATTAATCACCCGTTGCGAAGTAAAGCTGGTGGCAAGAAAAAATCAAAACAGATGCAGAGATCTGGATAATGGAGTGAGGCGTGTCCGATGAAAGCGCCCGTGAGAAGTGGGCTGAGGCAGGATCTACAATAGCTAGGCGTTGATGGGCAAGATAGCAGTTCTGATGATGGTGCAATCCACTCCAATCAGGCCCTCTGTTACTCAACCTACAGTTTTCAAAATTCGAAAAATATTGTTTCAATTTAATTTTTCTAGGTATTTCATTTCGATTAATCAACATTCAAGTGAAATCCTCCAACGTAGCACATCATTTTTGATCCCACATATTGATATACAAATACAGGCAGAAACGATTTCATTTCCCATTTAGTTCAAGCTTAAATTTCTGATGAACTTCAAATTCACTAAATCCAAATGAAAATAAATCAAACGAAAATGAAGGTAAAAAACATATATCGCACACGACCATGGAAATGGAGAACATAACAATGCAGTGAATTCATCGCCGCCAAAAAAGAATGGAATTGAGAATCCATACCTTCTGGAAACTTCAATAATCTGGGACCTTTTTGCCTGAGAGTTGTCGACTTATACGCACAGAGAATGAAAATTCAAGAAACTCAACAATCTGAAATTTGGAATGAATCAACAAATAAAAGGGTTAATCTACAAACCTTAATGTTGGAGAAGATGACAGAATCCAACTTAATCTACAGAATCGTAACAATTAATACACGAATCAACACACACAAATCGAGGAACGAAATCAGAAAAAAAACATGTATTAATCCGTAATTGAGAATGGAAGATGATTCGTAATTGAGAATGGAAGATTTTGGGATTTGTAATACCTCGAGGAATCGTAAGAACAGCTTCTTGCAACCTGTATTGAAGACCTCCACGGTAATACCAATTGAAATTATAGGCTAGGAGTCATCAAAACAAAAAATAAAGAGGCCACACACCTATTCTGAGAATGTCAGAAGTGTCGTCAACAACTGCAATGTATAATATTGACATAGAAATCTTCATCTGACAACAAACGTAGGCCAACATCGCAATGGACCGATCTTTAAAAAAAAATCCAAATGAGCAGTTGAAATTACACCAGAAAAATGTTATATTTTGGTTCGTTAATATTATTACCTCTATGATGATTACTGAGCTCCATGGAACCTTGTGTACCCCTTTTGGATGCCGAACTGTCTGAATCGGTTTTCACCATATTTCCCTGCAGTTGCACGCCTCTTGTGCATGGAATCCCGAGAAATACCTGACCAAAAGCACCAATTTCATTCAAAATAACATCAAAAAGAGAGAAAATTAATTAACACACATAGTTCGAAAATGAAATCTCGCCCATGATCGCAAATTGCCATTCAAATATATTCTCCTGAACAAAAAAAAAAACTCAATCACATAGGGATTAAAGTTGTTCACGAAGAAAACCTCAAAATAACATCAATCTCATGAAAACCCAGAAAATATATAAAAACAAAAACGAATCTCTGAACAATTCAAAATCGAAAAAATCAAATCAAGCAATACAATTGAATATATCCTGAAATTAATTTGCTATTTTACAGAAAAAAATACCTCGAGAGGGAGGCTCATGAAATCGTTGGAAGGGTTCGATTGCTTCTCTTTGACCTCTTGCAGACAAAAAAAATATTTTTGACAAAAAAAACTTGAAATTAATACAGACCATGAATCAATTGAGGGCGATCAAAGTGTATTCTTGGGGAGGAGATGAAAGAACAAAAATTAATCTGCAACCATCACGGGAGGAAGGAAGAAAGTGCACGGGAGGGGAGGAAGGAAGAAGGAGATGAGATGGAAATTGGAAAATGAAAAGGCGAATTTGGAAAATGAGAAAGAGAAACGGAAGAAGCGGGATATATTGAATGTTAGTATGGAAATTGGTCCGGTCATTTAAATCAATAAAAAACATACCATCAGGAATACTTTGGAAATCTTCGTCACTCCAGTCTGATTCGAGGTGAGCTGCAGAATCATACCAGACCTCCTCGACACTGCCTGTTAAGACGAATAAATCACATTCTGAAATTCACAAATCACACCTTCAAATTAACACACAAAAACGTGATTAATCTAACACCAGAAATTCACAGGTTCCAACAGAGGCATGATTAATTAAAAATTAAAATCGACCATATCGAAACCCATAATCCCATTTCGATTCATATATTTAATTAATTAATTAAAATCGACCACACCTTCAAATTTCGATTCATATATTTAATTAATTACACAATAACCGAATTAATTTTGAGTAACAAAATTGATGTTCAATAGAATTTGGAATAGCAGAAACTTAATTTAGAACCTGGGCGATCGAAACTTGAATTTGGAATAGCAGCGGAAGCCAGGGAAGGAGGGAGATGAGCGTCGTCGAAGAAAAGACACAAAATAAAAGGGGAATCGAAAAATCACCGTTACCCGCTTTCCATGGGTTTCGAAGGAGAAAAGGTGCCCTAATTATGATAGAGTAGGGAACTGAAAAAAAAAAACTTGATCCAAACCTTCATTCTGATAGAAAACGGGATGAAGTTCGAAGGAGAAAAGGTCTGTTTTGAAAGGATACTGCAAAAAATATCATGACCAAAAGCACTAATCAAATACCTCCAAAAATACATCCAAATTGCAATCGAAAAAACTCAATATACACGTAAGAAGATACAAAAAATTTGATTAGCAATATGGGATGAAAAATATGGATGATGGAAGAAAACGGGAAAAAGGAAAAAGGAGAGGAGCTTGAAATTTGAAAATGAAAAGTGAGTTTAGGAATACGAGAAAAAGAAACGTAATAATTGAAAGAGTTAATAAGAATTTATGTTTCAATTAATTTTTTTATTTTTATTAAATAAAAAAATTGAGAAATCAATTTCAATCGATTGAAATTGAGTATTCCTATTGGTCAATAGATTTTCAATTGAAGAGAAAAATGTTTGGCTATAGGGGAAATAGAGCATTCCTATTGGTATAAAATTCAATTTAGTCTAGATAGCAAAATTGACTGTTTTGATTGGCTAATTGAAATTAAGTGATTCAGGATTTATATATTAATAGATGGGATGGGACCGGGATTAGTTAAATAAATCCCGAAACATCCCCTTCCGTCCCGTTATATATTTATATATATTAAAAATATATATTTTTAATTATTTATAATATATTATTTTATTTAATTATACATAATTTGTAAAAAATAAAATTTACTATACTAAAATTTAAACAAAATCAAACAACCTATGATTTTTATAAAAAGATAATAATAAGTTTTATAATACGTAATTAAATTAAGTGTATAAAATTGTTTTTAATAGTATATAATATTTTTTTTATTGAAATTAATTAAATTAAACGGGATCCCGTTTCGATCCCGATCTCGTCCCGATTTTTTTAGGGATCCCGAACTCACGTGATTAATTTTTAAAAAGTGTGATCCCGTCCCGGTCCCGTTAAAAATTTTATGGGACGAGACCGGGATCAAGTAAATCCCGTCCCATCCCGGCCCATGCCCCCCCTACTGATGACCGCCATGTGTGCACTCACGTGACTCACACGTGAGTTTCCTGTGGAAATCGACCGGGAAGGACTGGATTTGATGAAATTAAAAAATAAAAAACTGAATGTGGAATCGACAATATATATAAGACCAAATGCGATTTAATCTCTTTATATTATTACACTAAAAAAATCCTTTTATTAGTAATCATACAATAATATGAAAAAGTACAGTACATCAAATCAAACTGTTTATCAAGCTGCTCAGTTTATATGGTCAATTTTTTTGCACACAATTAATCAAGTTACAAGAGCAAAAAATATAAACCATCACCTCACCGGCCAATTTATATGTTCATCCTATGGCCATAGACGGAGCTAAACCCGACGCCTGAATCTCGGGCAGGAGTTCCTTGCCTCTTAACTTGACCCGAGTATCGATAGGTCCCCATCCCATCCCTACTGTTCGCCGGCAAAAACGAACCCCTTTCTGAAAAAGTGTCCGAATACTCCCAGAAATTCACACTCTGCCCCTCCAGCTGCATCCTCTGCTTTGGGGCGCTGTAAGACCTAACTTTTGCCCTGGAAGATTCTGTATTCGCCATGTAACTCGGGTGGCAGCCACCAATAGAATACCCAAAAACGCTTCTAGAACATTCACTCGCCGTAGGCGTGAACGACGAGTGCACCCTCGGGCTGTTATGCGCCATGCATGTGGGGACTCGATCGACGTCCTCAGAAGATATACTAGGGTTCGGTTTGTGATGTTTTGATGAAGGCCTGGAGACAGGGGCAGTTTGGTCATTTTGGGTCTTGTTGTTGGGGTGGGGTTTCCACGTGTCTATTTCGAGTATCTTGTCACTTTGCTCGTCGAGGGAGGTTTTGTGAAGGCTTTTATCCAACGCGCATTGTTCCATCCATTGGTTTAGCCATCTCGAAGCGATTTCCGAGTTTTCCTTGCTAGCGATAATGTCGGAGCTCGATCTTGAATGGCGTGGCTGCATATCGACTGATTAGCAAAATAGTCTCGGGAATTATCACCATATTCTATAATAGAACTCAAGCAAGTAGTTACCTTAAGTAGAGATCCACCATTTACGATGCCCTGCAAGCAAGTAAGAGAACAAAACACTTCAACGATAAAAACGGCGTTCACTATTGACTGAAGTGATCGATCGAACAATCTTACCCTCACCGGGTGATGGGAGTTGGAGAAGATGGTTTTCGCATAGGGCGGGTAGGATCGATGTGCGGATGCCCGGGCCTGGATTCGGGCCATTGCCTGCATGCGGCGGAGCATATCTGCACTTTGCTTTCGGACAATGTGTCCTCTTACAAGGGCTTGAAGCTTAACGAGTCCTTTCAGGGCTCTCAATGCTCTCTTTGCCTACGCAACACGCACGAGGGTAAAATAAAATATACTATGTTTCATGGCTGATAACAAGTTCAGGGAGTGATTGGTAAATTAAGTTGCAAAAGTGGTTCTTTGTTTGTATTTTGTAAGAGTCAAAGAGGAAGCAGGATCAGAAAGCAAAAGCACATACCTACCCACCAGCTTTTAGATTTTGGTTGAAATAAGTAGAGATTCAAAACCAGGAGTTGACATTTGAAAAAACTCGCCAAACAGAATCATCGCATAAAACGGTTAAAAAGTCGCATAATTTTACAGAGCATTCACATGGGGGGGTGATAGGTGAAGCAGCTCTTTCATACGAATCATTTTTAAACAAACGGTCTGACCTTTACTCAATAATTTTCATTAACGTACTCGAATAAATAGTTTTCAATTTAAATAACATAGTCAAATACCACTATCAAGGAGTTACGAGCAACCTGAAGAAATCTTCACTTCATTAAAACACACACAATCAAAACAATGAAGGTCATTTGTAATTAGACTAAACCTAAATGCCAAATGTTGTGTATAATGTATGTGATTAACGATAACTCGAATTTCTCGTAATAACCATAACCTCACAGACATTCACAAACTTCACCACGCAAAAACAAAGGCATATGCTTAGCTTAACCATTTTGAAGAAAAGGATATGACATTTACTAATTACTACCCACAAAGTAGTACAAATTTGGTTTACACCCCAGAGGACAAAATGGTCTATTCACAGTGATTGTGAGAGCACTAGCTTCACTCTCCCCCACTCACTCAACATCATCTCACATTCTCACCTATGGACTTGCTGTATTATATTCCCCCAATAATCATTTTTTTTTTTGTTTTATTATTATTTCAAAATCAAACACACTGGAAATTTCATAAACATGAAAAGGGCTTTTCAAATATTCAATTTTCACCCCAAGAGATTGTGTTAATTGAATTTAAATCCGGTCGAAATTGCAAAGCAAATTATTAGGAATAAAATTTTTAATTTTACGAACCAGATAAGCTCGAAAAGCAGACTGAATCTTCACGGCCGCCACAGCCGCCCGTCGATCTCCAGAGGCGGCCCTCCCACCGCCGGTCAGCCTCACGACCTCCGCGGCGGCCTTGGACGCCTCCAGAGCCGCCTCCGCCACGGCTGCCGTCGCGGCCGCCACCGCTATCGCGTGAATGTTAGCGTCGATCCCATCGATGTACGGAGTCCCGGAATCATCGCCGGAAGTAGAGAAGGACCGCTTGTTACTACTCTTCCTGTCCTTCTCCGGCGACTTGACGGAGGCTAGAAGCGAGCGAAACCACTTACCGGCCTTGCCCATCAATGACTCATCGTATAACTGAAAGGATTGGACTGATCGAGGTTTTGGTGTTAGAGAGAAAGAAGCATTCGTGAGGCGTTTAAATTGCAGTGTTTCTCTATTATTTTATTTAATTTTTCTTCTTTGGAAATTTAAGAAGCAATTTCAGTCCTACACGTGGTCATTATTATATTTCGTGCATAACTTAGATTTTTAAGGTATTTTTTTATTGAAATTGATTTGGTACTATATTTCGTGCATAACTTAGATTTTTAAGGTATTTTTTTATTGAAATTGATTTGGTACGTTGGTATAAATAACAATTGAGAAGCATCTATTATGATTCTATCCAAGCACGTTGTTGAATTTTGAATTGAGTCATCCGATCGAGCTTCTCTTGTGCACAGATTGTTTCGTCCTAATGAATTTACCAAACATAGGCAAAGGCAATAATTACTTGCATCCATCCCTTATTGATAAAGAGAAAGACTAGAAACTTCACCCGACTCGAACGTTGTAAAAAGGATATGCCCGAGAATAAGATGTAAATCAAAGGATATGTTTGTCTGACACCTGTGTGAGAGAACCAACATGTCTCACTTTAAGACAAACTTCATAACTTCATAGTATTTTAATAAAATTTTGTCTCACCCGAATAACGAACCGAAAAATTACAACCACATCACGAACGTACCAACTTGGCTTGAATCAATTATTGAAAGACGCTAATCACCCATTATTTATATGTGAAGTGTAAGATATGATATAGATCCGGTTTGTTGAGAATCACCGAATCAAGAACAGATAAAAACCCAAAATCTATTCAACTCTGTAAGCTGCGGACTTGTGGGCGAACCCACGAGGAACGCACAATTCCACAATGTGCCGAGTGCGAAAAGAAACTAAAGGTTCTCAGTTTGGTAAGCCAAAACTAACCAAAACTTGTGTGACATAAGTAATGAGCATTTAAAAGAAATGTTTGGAATGTGTAAACATCTTGGTATTTTCACTGTATCGAAATGCCATTACATAAAAGGATGGAGCTACTGCACAATTTTGGTAAAGAGGAACTTCAACTAGTCGAGAAGTGGATATAACAAAGTGAGAACTATACTATTCGACTCCCTCAATTTTTAGAAAAAAACAAAAACTATTTACAACATACAACATACAACAATAGCCTGACACCACAGAAGCAAGCCCCAATGAAACAGATGATTTTGTAAGTTTAGATGTGATCAACTTGGACAGTCATACGATCAAACGATCTTTTAGCACTAATAAACCGGCAAAAACCAGAGAACCATACTGCTCAAGTGCATTGCAAGTGGCTTCTGATTTTTCTTGTGTTTTTTTACCTAGTTTTGTCTTCTCACATTGCTAGAGTGCATAGTGGATGCCAACAACACGCATTCAGAAAAAATTCACCGGCATTAAGTCCCTTCCTTTTAAATAGAATTGTCAACACAATCTTCTATTCTGCAGTGACAAAACAGAGCAATTAGACTCCATTACCAATACAGACAAAGTATACCGAAAAAAAGGTTAATTACACAACATACCCTTGAGGGTCAGTCCAATTACCAAAAAAGCCCAGTTATCTTTATAATTACAAATCCCTTCATATTTGTTTTTATTTTACAAAGCAAGAGGGGTGGGGATATTAGTAAGTAAATACAAGTCTCAAAGGGTGTTTGTAAACTGCAATATACCTTAATGGTTAATTTTAACTTTTTGTTTTCCTTTCTTTTTTACTAGGCTAGACATCATTAGTAACTTCAGTATTTACCCTAACACAAATTAAATATACGAATGAGTGCAAAACAAGAAGAAACATTAAATAATAACCTTTTTCCCTGGCCAAGGAAGACCTCAACCTCCTTACTGGCGAATTCCTTTTTGGATCACTATTTGCAGTACATCGTCTCACGGGAGTGACAAAAATCAATCAACCAACATATACATTACCAGCTTCAACTGAGTACCATTTGAGATAGGATCCTGGAACTGGTTACATATCAATGGTTCCTGTAATCCTGTGTGAAAAGAAAAAGAAAAAAACAATACGACTTAGAGAATTTATACAGAATGCGAACTACAAATCATTGTAATGGTGTAGGTGAAATGAATTACCTGTAGGAATTGAGCATGACTGGGGTAATGATGTTGGCTAGAAAAAACATTTAGAGGCTCGTACATGTTAGGATTAGGTTGCTGATTAATGCTTAAATTAGATGCTTGATACATGCTCTGGGACATGTGGGTTGCTTCAATGGTGTACATGGCCTTTTATAAAAATAAAGCACATGGTCAATACTACATAGAATACTAGTAAAGAAATAGTAGATAATAAATTAATGGACAAGATTTTGGATCTGCATCACCAAATGACTCAATACATTAATAATTTCCTACTTTTTCCAAAGATGGAACTCCCCAAATGGTTATGACTGAAAATTAAAATTGTATTTAGATATCATTATATTCAAGTTGAATACAATTAGACAATAAATTTCTTATTAGACCTTTATAGAAAGATATACAAGGGAAAAATAGATCATTTAAATAATCAACCAATCTAACCTGTGTAAGTGGACTTAACGAGGGAGTTGGACTAGGAGACGAAATGTACGTTGAAGGGGCACATGCAACAGATAAAACTGTCTCAGGTGGGGACGGGTGAGCAATCATACCACCACTTCGACCGTGGAAAGATACATCACAGTGATTCATTTTATCTCTTCCAGGTACCATACTTTCTGTTTCACTGGCTCCTTTCAAGACATTATCAATATCTTGACACTCAAGGTCATCTCTGTCGATATCAGCGTCCCCTAGTCCACTATCGGCTCCACAAGTGCCTTTATCCTCAAAAGATTTGAAATTCAAGATTTTCTCAATCCCTTGCATCACTTCATCGAGTTGTCTTGAAGCGAATTCAAATGCCGGGTCTGACTCGGCAGCTCTGGCAGATATTTTAATTATATTGCGACATAGGTCTTTGTACCGAGTGGCAATTATATTTCTATTGTCATCCTCTGTGTAAACGTGACTTTCCACAACAGGTGAAACCTTCGCGTCTTTTGTCCATCTCTTCAAGATGTAATAGGATGGAACAACTTTTATGTTTTGATGATCAAGAACCTTCAGGGCATGGCTGCACAAAAAGCCCACGTGCTCAAAGTTCATACAGTTGCAAGAAACCGTGCCATCAAGGGAATTAAATATGACCGAGAAGTCCCTAGACTTCCCATACATTTTGGCTTTGTAATCGACTTTTGAATCTCGCTCACCGCACTTGTTAACCACTACATTCAAACACTTCTCGTATTCTCTCTGAAATACTTTGAATGCATTAGGCGTGTAAGTCTCGCTTGGATTCTTTAGCAAAATCACATTAGCCATCAAGACGGGACCCTGTTTTCCCATTTGAAGAGCAGACTCTAGTTCCATGTACCTTTGTTTGTTGACCACACCCTCAAATTGTTTGAAAAAATGAAGCACGTCAATATCAGGGCCTAAGTAGCTTCTGAATTTATCAGCCAAAAGCTCAACTAGATGTGTGCCGTCTCTTTCAACAAAGAATGTATTTCTGCTGTATGCTACAGCCCATTTTTCTTTCTCTCTAAACATCCATTTCAACCATGCATTATGACGCAGGCCATGTTTCTCCAACATTAATTCCCACGCCTGGATAAAGTCTTCTTCCTGCTCATGACCAAATATACAACTCCTAAAATCAATGGCAAAAGAATTATACTCCTTCACCACACGGCGAAGGTGATTGAGTGCAATTAGATACATCTGCCAGGCACATATACAGTGGCTTGTCTCGGGTAACACTGCATGAATAGCTTGGACAACCGTGGCATCCTGATCCGAAAGAATGAGTTTTGGTTTCTTACCTGACATCCCTTCGATAAACGTCCGGACGAGCCATTTGAAGGAATCAACACTGTCATCGTATAAAAAGGCGGCACCAAAAATCACAACCTGCCTGTGATTATTCAGCCCAACAAACTGAACAAAGGGGCGATAATTCGTATTTCTTGTGCAAGATGTATCTAGACAGACAATATCACCAAAGTGTCCGTATTCCGTAACCATATTGTCATCTGCCCAAAAAATGTTGCTCACCTTATCGTCAATGTCAAGCTGCACAGAGTGTAAGAATGAAGGGTTTATAAAATGCTGCTTATTGAAGTAATATATTAGACGGGCCGCATCTCCTTCCTTCATATCTCTCGTACGACCAGAGCTCAAGAAAATCTCTTTGTCAATTTGAAAGTCGTCAAAATTCTCTGGAGGGCAAAAGCGTATACCTAACAACTGAAGAGATAGTCTTGATTGAATCTCAGAGTTCTTCACTGATTCAGTTTCAGAGTCTTCGGTAGAGTCTGCATTTCCAGATAACGGTGATTCTAGTAGCTTCTCAGCTTTATTCAGGTTCACATCCTCATGATTGTGCTCGACTGCAAATTGTGTCACGAGATACTTCCCATTTGGTTGACGGGTTATCACCATGTGTGCCATACAACCTGTTCTTGTTTCCTTGCGATGCTTTTTGACCTTAATATCCCTCTTGTCTTTCTTGCGGTGACCCTGCCTGGAGCAGGTAAACTTTCTGGACATCACTCGACCGTGGACCTTACTTCTATTAACCCAATCCTTTCTCACACTGAACCCCGCCAACTCAGCATACTTATTATAAAACGCGTACGCTTGCTCATCGGATTCGAACTCGGTCCCGATTTTGAGTGCTTTGCGTTTAAAGGGACGACTGGAGGGAACCCCAACGGCATTAGACGATTTTGGGCTACGGCAATCATGTTCCACATTTAGGTCCAAATTATTCGAACTCCTGACATCTGCATGATCCACACGATCCGTAACGACTTCAGACTTGTTTATATCCATGACCTTCAAAAAAACAAAATAAATGTGACTGTGAATAGATTATTTCTCGGCTCAACATGACTGCAGATAATTCGATTCTGCTAAGCTAGCTATCGTACTAAAAAATGCTCAGAATAACAATGCACAATCCATTGCCTCTTGAACATCAACATCCATCCTAAGCCTTAACACACACACACACACACAAACTAACACACAGAAAATACCTGCAAAATTAGGTAAAATCACACTTCCCTACTGGCAATTGGACCACAACAGCTTAGTATTTTGTACTTAAATTTAAAGTGGAAGATACGCAATTACCCAGAACTCGTTGGTGGTAAGAGAAGCCACAAAGTAGCGCGTGAGAACGACGTTTACGACGACCTCGGCCGGAGGTAATACAGCGGGGTTTGCACGGCGAGGTGGCGTTGGCGGAGACTGGTGAGGGTCTGGAGGAGTGTGGAGGAGAAATCAGTGGATACCGATTGCTGCCGAAAAGGGGATGAGATTGATGGGTCTGATTCGGATTGTCTGTCCGGGTCAATTTGATCTCTGTTTCATTTATGGGTTAAGAAGGCCTGACCCAGACCACGAATGCTATTTGCACATTGATGCGACGGCATCGATGTGACAAATAGTATTCATTAATTTCTTTTTTTTTTAATTTTTATATTTTAATTATTTAATATAAATATATTAATTTTATAATAAAAACACGTTTTTCGAAAATATTAATTAAAATTCATTTTTACCAAAAGTAAATATTTTTACATTTTTTAAATCTACAAAATGCGTAAGTAATATAAAAATTAATTTTAAATATCAATTAATTCATGCGTTTCTACTTAATCGAACACGCAATTAAATTCATCCCGATTGTCAAAACATATTAAATTTTTAGTTTCTGAAAATTGCGCAATATAAACAAATACAACTACACTTCTAAAATATAAAATTGTCATAAAAACTTTCAAACACCTTAATATAAATAAATTATACTATAAAATACTTATTATACTTTAAAATATTCAATAAATAATTAAAATACTAAAATAAGTTTAGCGCAATTACACACTTTGTTTGCCTTAACATTTTCACATGTTAAAAAAATTGATTACATTAGAAAACATATATGAATAAAGTTTGATATAAATTTAAATTAGAAAACAAACAATAATTATACTAATAACATATTTTTCAAAAAAAATTGAAAAATTGATTTTTTTTAGCTTGTTTTTTGACATCTTTGTCAGCCTCAAATTGATCATTTGTGCATTATTGTTGTGCAGATAATTGTATTTATCCATTTGTTCTTGAAATTGAAACTCTAAACCATATGCGGATGAGTCTCATTTTTCCATCCAATATTTTGATATCCACGGCACTGGATGAATTATTGTTGTGCAGATAATTGTATTTATCCATTTGTTCTTGAAATTGAAACTCTAAACCATATGCGGATGAGTCTCTTCTTTCCATCCAATATTTTGATATCGCACTGGATGATAGTCGGATCTAATATGCAACTGAAATAAAAGTTATAGTTATTATCTGCAAAAAATAAATTATAAATTATATAATAAAAACCATGAGTTTTTTTTCTTACCCATATCCAATGATTAAAATTGTTGACGTGCCCTAACACCACCCTTGCGCTCGGAAGTGCATGATAAGGTTTCAAAGCTACAGGAGGACATAAATATCCGCCAGTTTCTCCGAATGTCATTATGAAGATATTATATGTAGTTGCAGCCACGTATCCACAGTCAGGTACTGAGAAATAGTTAGCCGGACTGCATGGACCATCGAAGTGATTAATAGTTTGGTCCAAGGATGACATGGTTGTAAGACCACCTATAACATTATCATATAATTCTGTTCTTTCGCGGAGATCACGTAGCATATCACCTCTTATTGTACGCCATTGATCTTCATTTCCAAGGACTGCTAGAGCAACAACTCTAAAACCGCAATTACCGTCTCCAACCACATCCGTGTATGATTCAATATATTCTCTTATGTAGGGAGGAAAATATTTCTCCATCTTAGAGCCTCGTAATGTTACCCGTGACTCACTCTGGCGAACGCTACTGTAGCGCGGTGAAATCTGTTGAGAATTTAAGAAACTTGAAGGTGGGGAGTTTGGAGAGGGTGGTCTTGGACCGTGTGAAAAGCTCGCCCGATGTTGATTCTCTTCAGGAGAGCTCGTCCAAAGATATGATGTGCTATTTCTATGATGAGTTTCAGGTGGAATATCCTGATATGCATTTGTGGCCGCCACTCTTCCCTTACCCTTTGGCTTTTTAAAACTCTTTAGTCCGACAACTTTACACCATTTCTCCCATCCTGAAGGTTCACGGTCGGTGCTTGGAGGCTTCTTATAAGGTTCAACTGCCGCTGGTGCACTAACGTATTCTGTGTCTTTGAATAGTTTTTTCCTCATGGTAGTACCACTTGAAAAATCTATATTCAATGTTCTCCAGTAAATATCAATATTATCTAAAGGGATACTCTGTCCGCATGACATGTACTGAAGAAGCCTGCAATTGCACGGTGCACTAACGTATTTTCGTGTTTCTTTCATTTTTGTTTTTTGAAGAAGGTCTATATAGTCCACCTTGACTACATACATACCTTATCTTATGTGCTTTAGAATCGCGAATGGCTAAAGTGATATTTCGCATACCCGCAATCCACTGAACATATGACTTCACTATTTCTTTCCCTTTTATACCCTCTACCGGATTTAAAAAATCGCTCGTGATATCCTCAAATACATAACCCGCATCATAAAAAGAACTCATTTCAAATTGCGGCCGCTACCCCTCGTCTACATATAAAGTGGAAATTTTGTATTAATAGTCTTATACAATATTATGATCAATAACAATAAATTATAATTTAATTACTCCCTCTCATTTTATATAATTGATGTTCTGAAAATTTACACTATAATCTAACTACTGACTTCATTGTTTTAGAATTTAAAATAAAAGAATTTTAATTCTTCAATGAATTTGCTGTTACATTTTTTATTCAAGAAGAGAAGTTATTAGTATGTGATCACGGTATATCAAAAAGTTATTAGTATGTGATCACGTACTCTAAGTATATATTGTGAATACAATTAGTCATCCTGGGATAATCATCTAATAAATATATTATTTTTATAATATATCAAGAAGTATAGGTATATCAAGAAAAACTAATTTAGAAAAATATTAGTATGTAAAAACTAATTTAGAAAAATAAAATATGAACTGTGAATTTTTACCCAACCTAAAATTATGATTATAACTAGCATACATATATTAAAACTGTGCAAAACTCAATAACGACAATTAAATAAATGAGAGGGGATAATTAAAATGATATATAAAGTAAACAAAAAAAGTATATATATACAATATAATACACAAACTACTCATTAAATGGTAAAAAATGATAACGAAACAACGAAAAACATTCAAACCACTTGCCTTTAATTTGTTGTTTTTGTTAGAAATATGAAGTTTACGGGCTGATTTGCTAGCTCTCCTCCTTAATTGATTTTCAGCAAAATTAAGCTTTCTTCTCTCTCCCTCTCTTTCTTTGTTTGATGTTTATCAATTTATTTTATAAATGATCTTCCATCCGTTGTTTTTATAGACGTAGGACGGACACGGATGACAGTTGCTTTATCAATTGAATCGGATTGCAGTGAATTTATAAATTGATTCGGAATGCAGTACGCTTATAAATTATAATATATAAAAATATATTAATTTTATAATAAAAACACGCTTTTCGAAAACATTAATTAAAACTCATTTTTATGAAAATGTAAAAAAATTAGATTTTTGAAACTTACAAAATGCGCACGTAATATAAATATCAATTTTAAATATCAATTATGTCATGTGTTTATACTTACTTGTGCACGCAATTAAATTTATCCAGAATTTCAAAACATATTATGATTTTTTGTTTCAGAAAATTGCGCAATAAATATAAACAATTACATTTTTTTGTTAATAGCTTAAAAGTGTGTAACGGTCTTAAACTTATTTTAGTATTTTAATTATTTATTAAATGGTCTTAAACTTATTTTAGTATTTTAATTATTTATTAAATATTTTAAAGTATAATAAGTATTTTATAGTATAATTTATTTATATTAAGGTGTTTGAAAGTTTTTACGACAATTTTATACTTTAGAAGTCTCTTTGTATTTGTTTATATTTATTGCGCAATTTTGAGAACAAAAAAATTGACAATTTTATACTTTAGAAGTCTGTTTGTATTTGTTTATATTTATTGCGCAATTTTCAGAACAAAAAAATTAATATGTTTTCATAATCGGAACGAATTTAATTGCGTGTACGAGTAACTAGAAACGCATGAATTACTTGATATTTAAAATTGATGTTTATATTAACTGCGTATTTTGTAGATTTCAAAAATATAAAAATATTTTATTTTGGAAAAAATAAATTTTAATTAATATTTTCGAAAAACGTGTTTTTATTATAAAATTAATATATTTATATTAAATAATTAAAATATAAAAAAAAAAAAATTAAAACAACATCACATCGATGCTGTCGCATCAATGTGCAAATAGCATCACTCGACCCAGACCCATCACGACTTGCGGGTCATAACCGCATTGGGATGGAGCTTAAAAATAATTATTGAATTATTGATAAAATATTATATTAATTATTTTTTTGTTGCAATTAATTTTTATTTTTACACTTGATTATTTTCATACTCTTGATTAAAATAGTAGTATTTAGTAGTGCACATATTTTATCCTCAATTATGAGAAAATTCATTATAAACTTTATGTCATTTATTACACTTATTGGCTCTTTCAAACCTCAATATATCCCATGGAATGTTAAATTATTAAACTGTGTAAAATGTTCCAGAACACCACAGCGTTACACATGGAAAAAAGAAAACAGATTGAAACGGAATTATTATATTTCTTGAGGGTTTATTTGTAAATAGAGAGCCTCGTGCGTACGTGGCCGGCCGAGCTCTAGTTAGCTGCATTAGAAAGAATAAAAAAAAATCAAATGATTAATTAGAAAAAGAACATAACAATTAAGAATATATAATCAAAAAGGCATAGTGTGATTAATCATATATACCGCAAGAGAGGGGAGGAAGGTTGCACTGCGCGGGAATACGAGCAGCGATCCTGAGAGTGCTGCAGAGGCAGGCGTGGTCAACCCCCTGGAGGGCCCCACAGCAGTCGCTGCTCGGGGTGGTGGTGGTAGCACCGGGCACTACAAATGGTGCGCACACGTTGAGGCTCGTGAGGGCCGAGGCGCAAGTGTTCTGCGCTCGACTACTCTCACTCATCACCATCATCACAATCACAATCATCATCATCATCGCTACACAAAACAAACTTAATTTGCTCGAATATGCCATTAATTAATTAATATGTTTATTGGATACTATATATGTTGCTCGATTAATATTAATGTTATTTTTGTGATCGATCGATATGATGGTGTGTAATGAGTATATAGTTTGAGCTATATATAGTTAGCAAACCAAACCTAATGTTGTGATGATGTGAAAGTTTTGGAATACATCACACATGATTAGTCTATGGAGGGCCAAGGGGAGTGACTAACCTAACCTAGTTTAATCAATTATGCATTGTCTAGCTACGAATTCCAATATGATATGAAAGAAAGAAATACAATGGTTTACTTTTTTAATTAAATTGTGGGTCATCACAAAAATTTATGGATACATCAACAAAAATTTATGAATACAACAAGGAAGGGTACCATTTTTTTTGGGCATCACAAAAATTTGAATTGTTCCTAGAAATTTCCCCCTCTTTAAAGGTTGACTGTTTAGCAATTCAACTCTTTAAAATTGTTTTTTTTTTTTTTTTTTTTTTAATTAATCTATGAATGAATACACCAACAATTCAAATAGATACGAGTACATAGTATCAAATCTCAAGGAAATTACTCAAAACTATGTCACATCACAATGATAATTGAATTTTTTTTATTTACCAAGTACCCACATGCAATATCTAAATTCATCGAAACTGCCAAATTCCGACGTTGATTAGTTTCAGGAAAAAAAGTTTCCGCATCCTTACGTTTAGTATTCTTCTTATCTTATCGAGCCCCAACTTTTTTTTGTAATTTTATGCTTCCTTTAGGACTTATTTGTCAATACCTTGACCCGCCAAAAACGCAAAACAAAGGAAAAAAAAAAAGATTTCATTCTCACAAAAACTTACAATTAATTTGTTAAAAATAAATTAATAATAAAAACCAGAAAGGATAATGAGATTATCACAAAAGATTAATTACTATTGTTGGTCAAGAGAAGCTGGAGCAGTCCAATACACCTTGACCGCAAACAGAAGCTTCTCCCTCTCCAATGGACCATCCTCATGATCCACAATCTGACTGTCCCAATTCAATCCGTCTGCGATCCTCTTCACCTTCACCAACGTGTCGACGTCGTCTCGTATAATCAAGCTTCCTTCCGGCCTCAAAACCCGATCCATTTCCAACATTATGTCTTCCATTTCGCACCTACAAAAACGACTAAAGTTAGAACCTAGTCTTTTGGACTGAAACTGAACTGAACAAATTTAATAAGAAAACTCGACAAGCACTTACCTATCCTTGTAAAGTGTAAATATCGCATCGGCGTGAATGAGGTCATACGTTCTAGGATAAGTCGACATCGCTTCACACCTGCACCATTTACAACGAACAATACGACACCATAATTCAAGAACAAAACCGAAAACAACTCGTGATTCAATATTCACTTACCAGCTCTGGTAAGTTCCAATCAATCCACGCTCGTAAATAACTCCTAGCGTGTCGACCTTAGCCTCGACCGGGACAACATTCATCACCCAGAGCGGATCCTTAATCAAACTAGCCGCGAATCCACCGAGGAAAGCATTCATGTCGAGAATGTTCCGGTACCTTCCTGCCTGCCCGAGTTGGTTATTAACGGTCTTATAGTACGAAGCTCTCCGTTTCCACAGCTTCAAGTCGTCCCGAAAAGATTCGGGCTCGACTCCCTTTACGGTCCCCCTACTAATCCTCGGAGGTATAGCCGTTAATCGCTTAGGCCATTTTTCAAGGGCCCCACCGGAAACTTCTCCGACGTCGGAAACTTCCGGCAAGGGAGTCAAACAAGTTTCCAAGCTCGTGTACCAAGATTTATCGGGATCCGTTGCTTCTTCGCAGAAGGGCGGGAATTTAGCGAACTTACGATACATTTTGCAAGCTTTGTGATTAATGGGTTTCTGCCATATAGCGATGTCGTCCTTCTCGACCACCTTCTTCCAGCACAAGCTTTTGGTTATGTTCTGGATTTGCATTTGCTCGGCGTTGAGATCCTCCCTCGACCTCTCCCACCCGCTCCAGTACTTCCTCCAGCGGATGGGCGGGCCAGACAGGATCCAGTACCCGCCCGGCCTCAATACCCGATCCACTTCCATCAAGTAGGCACCATCTGTTATCAGAATAATAAAAAGCTCGAACTGTCAGAAAAGCTATATCAGTGACAACAACAATATATATAACACGAAACTATATATACCATATTCACCCCACGGAATGAGGCAACGAGAGCAATGAGCCATGTCGAAGCTCCTAGACGGGTAGGGAAGCCTCTTGGAGGCGATGACTCCTATCAACGCCGGCACACCTCTTTCGAGAGCGAATTGCACTTGGGCCTCGTGCGTGTCTCTAGGAGCGAACGACATGGGGAGGATGTTTCTCGACATAAGGTAAGCTCCCCAGCTTGCAACCTATAATTAATTTCAGTTCAGTTCAGTTCGAAAGAATATATAATAGATAATGTTGTTACCCCACAGCCAGTGTCGATGGCGGTTCGGATGGAGGCGGAGTTGAGGTGGATGAGGCGGGCGATGTCGTCGATGTAGGAGTCGGCGCCGTTGGGGAACATGGTGCCGCCGCCGGGGAAGCGGAATCGGTCGCCCTCGAAGCGGATCCAATTTTGGACGGCTTTCTCGACGGTTAGTTCCTTGTGGGGGACGTTGGCGTACCAGGCCAGCTCCCTGCTCGCCGGCCACCGGAAGGGGCTCTTGTAGCCGTAAGGCGCCGGCACGCGGCACTTCAGCAACTCGTTTCTCGCCGGGCAGTGCCGCTCACGGTAGATCAGCCTGCCACGTGGAATTAATATAAACATTTAAAAAAAAAAACAGAGTATATATATATATATATGTAGAATGTAGTAATTACCTGTCCCTGGGGAATTTGAGGGATCGCTTCTGGTCCTCGCAGGGGGTGTACTCGCTGAATTCGACGCCGCAGGAAGGGTACGACTTGGCGGCGGATTCTCCGGCGGAGGATTGGTGGTGGGGGATGAAGTCGAGCTGCGTGGTGGAGGGGGGAATATCGGCGGCGGTGGAGTTTCGGCGGGAGAGGGAGAAGCAGGGGCGGGCGGAGGAGGAGGAGGCGCCGCCGGCGCTGTTCTTCCAGGAGCCGAGGAGGTAGGAGAAGGTGCAGAGGACGGTTATGGCGGCCAGAGGGCAGAGGCGGGAGGATCTGGCGGCGGCGCCGGCTTTGTGAAGCGGAGGGCTGTGGCCCGCCATATGTAGAGGGGGTATTGGATAATAAAACAGTAAGTAAGAGAGGTACTTTTGGTGTGAGTTTATAGTAATAGGCTAATAGCAGAGCAGTGGAGATCGAGTGTAGGCAGTTAGTGTGTGTTTCTGTGTGAGAGAGAAAGTGAAATTAATTAAGATATATTGTAGTATTAAAATTATGATATTTGAAAGGGAAGGGAGGGGGAAGGGTGTGTTGGGGGAGGTGATTACCATTGACCAAATTAATTGGATCTGTAGTAGCATAGACTCATATGTCATAGATCTGCCCCATCTCACGTATATGTACTTTACTCATACTACTTTTTTTTTTATTGTGCGACACAAATTTATATCCAAAGATATATTGAAAAATTATATTTGAATATCTAATTTTATAAATAAGTTTATTATAAAACATTTAATAAATAATAATGTACAAATTGACATATTTATTATTGTTGTTTTTATTATTATACACAAATGGAGTAATAATAATAATAATAATAAAATAATAATTTCATAGACCTGAATGAGTTCTGAGTTTGAATTAAAATAAATTAAATGAATTGAAAAAATATTGAAAAGAACAAGTTTTTAAATTAGAGACGAGTTGCAAGTTTAATAGTAATAGTAGTAGTAATTAATTTGGTACAGTAGTACGTATTATTTGTTTGTTTGTACGTAGTGAGTTATATTGTTTTATATTTTGAGGTTGGAGTTGTATGGTATGGGCCCACCGCAGCCACAGATAAAAGAAAGACCCAAATAGAAGAGTCCACTCCAACTCTCCAAGGCTCTTTTCCTTTCACCAAAAAATATGGTAATTCGCACGTGTGAGATTCATTGCTCTCCCTTTCCGCCCAGCACGCCTTTTTGTTCTTTCTTAGATGGTAAATACAGTAAAATCTCTATAAATTAATACTCGATAAATTAATAACCTTTCTAATATAATAAAAACGTCCGGTCCCGACTCGGGCCTTTGAAAAAAATGATTCAATTCGATAAGATAATATAATAATAATTTTTTTGAAAAAAACTTTATAAGTATTAGGTCCCATCAAAACTCTAAATTAATAATTTGTAAATATTACAATTATAAATATTATGGTAATTTGCTAAAATATGAATCTATTGTTACTTGATTTTTCTTAAAATTTAAATCTAATTGAATTTCATCTCTCAGTTTTTTAATTGTCGTCAAGAGTTCTGGTGGTGTCGAGTTGTGATACCTTTTAGATGATGAGAAGACATGATTTGGAATAATGAATTAGTTTATTTTCATATTGAAATATATATAGAAAATATTTCATTTAATAAATATATAATTCAATTAATATAATAGTTAAGATTATACATTAAACTTATATTATACATGAATATATTAAGTAGTTACATTGAATCATTTGATACATGAATTTTAATAATTTATTTTAAATACATTGTACTTAAATTTACAGAATTTTAAACATCTCTCTTTTAATTAATAAAATATTAATTTATCGATATATTAATACCTCTTTAAATTGATAAAATTTCTCGGTCACGAGGGTATTAATTTATAGAGATTTTACTGTAAAATTATTTGTGGGGGAAAAATCAATCCCAAATAAAATAAAGAATATATATACTGCTTACGTTTCAAATATTTATGCATATTTTCATTTTGTTGGATGTACTAATTAATTATACATGTTTTTGAAAAGAAAATAATTATTTTTCCACTTTAAAATATTATTTACCCCTATTTTTTATTTATTTTTCAAAATTTACATACAAATAATTTATTTTTTAATTTAAAAATATATTTTTAATCTTTACTTTTATTAAAAAAAAAGTAATTTTTTTATTAATTTACATGTCAGTCAATATGTGCATATATAATTGAGACTGCAGTAATATTTAATTTAAAAAGAAATGCATTATTTCTTTAGTATATATGAAGCATTTTGAGAAAGAAATTCAAAATTGTGAGAACTTGACTCAAAGCGTACAATATCATATTAATGACATGCGATGGGAAGCAAACATACTCGACAGTGTTAATAGAATAAAATTTGATTGAATTCAATTTGGATGTACGTGCGTCATTTTTATGAGACGAGTAGAGGATACTAGCAACCATGTAGAATATTATAGAGAACAAGAGGACAATAACAAAATTGTGAGGGCTCGATCCGAAATACTACAGGATATCATATGATTTAACATTACTTGATTGGTGAATAATTGTGTCAAAAGACAATAATAGCCCTACATTTTTAGAACAAAATTTTGATCTGTGTTGTAGTACGTGCTTAAATGTTGAGCTTCTTTGAAAATTTTCTGTTTTTTTTAGGTTTAAAATAATTAGAAACTATAGTTTTTAGTAATTAAAAAACAAATTAGTATGATATTGTCCGTTTCGGACAAAGCTTTCACGATTGTACTTTGGAGCTTTTTCTTAAAAGATTTCATACTAATGGAGTGGTGAACTTCTTTATTAACTTGATAGACTCGTTTTCCGATTTGTGACTTGATTTGTACTCAATACGATAAAAGTTACCCTACGCGACAACCGTTAAGCAATACTCGAATGATCATGTCCAAGTACTTGTTGGGTGTCAAAATGCAAAATTACTACATAAAAAATAGCTTAAAATATAAAAAGTAGATAATAATAAAAAAAAAGACATTACTTTATAAAAGATACTCCTTCTATCCTTAAGAAATAGACATAAAATTAAAGGGTTGCAAGGATTTAAAAAAAAAGTGATTTTAAAGTTTTTTGTTTTTGTTTTTTAGGGATCAACAAGTTATTTTAGGATATAAAGTGGGTAAGTGAAGAGAAGTGTGACCATTAATTTGAAACACCAATGAAGAAAAAAAATAACATTTTTTAAAAGACAAAGGAGTACAACATTAATTTATGTAAAAACACAAAATTAAAGAAAAATTACGAACAAAAGAGAAAAAAATCACTATAATCATTCAATAAAGTTACAAATATATACTACTCTATCCCTTAAAACAGTGCACAGTTCATTTGTAAATTACAAAGGAATTGTGCACTGTTTTAAGGGAAGGAAGGAGTATTACATTTCTCAATGGATCTCCACGGACGAAAGATAAAAATATTACTAGAAGTCTATAATGTAACAAACGAATTACAAATATAAATCTATGAGATAATAAATTTCACCTCTCTCTCATATAGATGCTTAATTTTAATAATATTATTTTAATAATCAAGTATGAACAATTATATTTATAAATGTAGCAAATACATAAAATATATAACTATAAAAATAAAATAATATTTCCAATAAAATTCAAAAATCATCGCAAATTAAAAATATAATTATAATTATATTATTAATATAATTATATTTTCCATAATTAAAAGAAACATCCATGTTTTGATCTCCAAATAATTAAACACGTGAACATATTAATTATGTGGAGTGCGCCGAACGTGAAGATCACCCAGACACTTTGGGCTTTGGGCCATTTTCCAATATGCATGAACGCAACCCACTTCAATAATCCACCCAACAAATATAATCAGTGGCAATTAAACCACCACGGCAACGGCCCGTATTTATTTATTTTGGATTGAATTGCGATTTCACATAATATATTCATTTAATTTAGTGTTATAGTAATAATTTAAATTTTGATTAATTTTTTTAATAATTCATCATAGTACAAATATTGATCTGAAATCAATTTAAAATACTTTTCCTAGATTATAAAATAGTCTTACGATAATTTTTTTATTGATTTGAAATATTTTTTTAAACATTTAAATTATTTTAAAATATTTTTTTAAATATATTTTAAATGATATATGGTGTTTTTAAAAATAATTAAGTGACATAAAATCCCTTTTAAATATTTTAAAATTTCATAAAATAAGTGTTAATTAGTGATTTGAATACCTTTAAAACAATTGAAAATGTTTTGAAAATAATTTTTAAATGATTATAAATATACAATTTAATTATTTTAATGTGTTTTAAAAATAATTTAAAGTGATTACTTTTTAATATTTTAAATGGTTTAAAGATAACTTTTAATAGAGATGAAATACTTTTTAAACATTTTTAAATTGTATCTAAATGATTTTTAAAATAATTTAAGATACGTTTTAAGCATTTTTTTTATGAAGTACAAAGTTTTTTCAGTCAAATGCTGGAAAATAAAAACAAAAGTAGAACCCATTTTTCAAACCGAGTATATATACACAATATTTATGTGGTTGAAAATGTCAATGGTCGTAACATCTTTCATCAAAAATAAATAAATAATTACACACTTATGACTATTCTACAAAAATTAACTTAAAGTCAATATTCACAAATTTAAAATGCTGCCAGGACTCACTTCTGATGTCATATGTAATTTTAATACTGTATTATTTTGTATGTAAAGTAAATTTATTTGATTTTAAATTGTTAAATAAAAAATTATAATATGGGAAATTTTAAAAAAGATCGGACAAAGTATAAAACTAGAATTTATGTAATCCACTCATTTCATGAAGTAGACAAGCTATACGCAAAGTCAAAAAGTATATCATATCTATTGAATATATAAATTAAATAAAAGAAAAAAAGGACTTTTGAAATTATTTTAGGACTTTTTAGAATTAGGTAGATACACTGTCGGAAGCTATTTTGTTGTTGTGTCAACTGGTTCGATTTTCTTTATATAAACCTTCATACTAAATTTTTCATAAATATAAAGTTGTGAAGTATTAAAACAAATTAATTATAAGAAAACCAAATAAAATGAAAAAAACTTTGCTAAATAAAACCCTTTTCATCAATCAACACGGCAAAAAATCTTGATCGATAAACATAAATGCCACCGAGTAATCGAAAAAAAAAGGGGGTCGGTCGAACCGACAAACTACTTCTCCTTGTCGACGAGAACCGACGTTCTATACTCGCTATCGTCTCGAATGAAAGACCACCATATGTAGCAAAGAGGAACCATAGTCGCGTGCCAAACACAATGCGCGTCGAGAAACCCCAAATACGGAGGGAAGTCAAACAGAGTCAAAATCATCGTGGGGACACCTCCGCCGAGCACAACCGACCACATCTTCCAACGGGAAGGGTGTCGAGAAACCCCCACCCACACCGTCCACAGGGTCACGTGCGTCGCATCCAGTATCATGCAAAAAATCGCGTTCAATCCTGAGTCGAGAAATAAATTAATCAACAGTAACCAAACGACTAGTTGTCACACTTCCTTTGTAATAAAAAAAAAAAAACTTTGATCATTGGTTTGAGACAGCGATAAGTTGTTAGTCATGATGTGCTTACGATGATTGAAATCGTAGAAGTTCATGTACAAGATATGTGCTCCCGCAATAGCAGATATGGGAGCTCCAACCATGAGCCTCGCATCCTTGTCTATGATTTCGAAACTTCTCACGATAGCTAGAAAAACCGTGTACGACAGTAACACCACGCCCGATAAGCTATCGATCTTCTCAGTCAACTCAACATCTCTGCATAATGTTTTTTTCGATAATCATATCAAAACTTCAATCGAAAAAAAATAATATATATATTTATATAGGTTCGTTCACTCACCGCGAATGAAAAGCGCCGCTCCATAACCACGTGTTCATTGCAAGGAGGGCGTAAAAGGTCCACAACCCGGTAAACTCGTAATAAGTGGTCTTCTTTTCGGGGCGAAGAGGTAATTTGTAGTTCACATTGATCATGAACGATACCCATCCGTGGAAGTGCATCGCAAGAGCAAGAAACGATAGAGCCATCGGAACTGGTTCCTTTAAATATATATACATTAGGGTTAATTACAATTTTCAACCTGATCGATGAGGTTTAATTTCACAAACCTGGATCCCGTGAAAGTGCTTGGTGGGCCACTTCCGATGGTACTTTTGAGGCTTGAAGCCGAGTTTTTCTCGACGTTCGTCAACGGAGACGATGCAGTGGTAGCGGCATTCGCTCTCGCAAACCCAATGATTCCAATCGACATAAGCCGGCTGCTGTCGACACCACGGACGAGCTTCGACGACGGAGGAGGAGTAATTGCACTGTTTGAAGCATTTGTGCTCCACACATCCACTTCCCTCGCATTGCTCAACACAAACCCTGAATAAATATAATTCATTAAACACACTATTTTTTTCTCAATTGTAAATAAAAATTTAATTGATTCAATACAAAAAAGAAATAAAGAAAGGAAGAAAAAACTTACTGGTAAAGTGGAATAGAATTAGCAGCAGCGGAACTCCCGAAACACCCAAAAAATGCAATAAAAAACATAACCAAACTAATTATTCGACCCATCAAATTTATTGTCACGGTTTTCAGCCGGAAAAAACTTTATTTTTATTTTTCTTTCTGTTATTATCATTATATATATATATATATATATATATAATTGAGTAGCAAGAGCCAAGAGGGAGGGTTGAGTTTCTCTCATCTTCCTCATATTGGATATTCTTTTTTTATTGCATTATTTTAGTACTCATCAGTCATCATTTCTTTATCCGTAGAATAGTTCAACTGCACATATTTAATTTTTTATTTTGTTTTTCGCTTTAAAACATATTTCTACGTTTTCATTTAAATTTATTTTACTTTTTAATTTAAAATATACATTAATATTTTTTATGTTTTTGTCAAAATGTTAAAAAATAACATTTTTTTAAATATATATTTCCAACTCGAGTGAGATTAAAATAGTTATACCCGTTTGTCACGCACTAGTTTATCAAATGAAGTTTGACAAAAAGTATTAAAGTATTCCTTCCAATTCATAACAATCGGACCACTTTCTTTAAATAGATAATTCACAATAATAAAATCTTTCTAAAAATGAAATAATGTAAATATTTTTAGTTTTTAAGTTTAAAATACATTTATACCTTTCAATTAGTAACAAAGTCAAAAATTAATATTTTTTTAATTTACGTGTTTGAAAAAGAGTCTTATATTTATGAATTAGAAGAAATAACTTTTTAAAATTAATAAAAATTTAATTAATTATTTAATTTTATGGTGTGATCGATTTTAAAATGAAAAGTTATTTACATACGATTTTTATTTTTCATATTATTTAATAATAATCTTAATTTTCATTTTTCGTATTTTTATTCAGCTAACATTTCAAGCATTCACGTGCAATTCTTTATTTCGGCTCCATAAATTATTTAGCGAATGCAATTAATTATTAACGATAAGTTTGACTAATAGCATCGATCCATCTTTTGAGTTATGTAATAATATAATTACCAAATAAAATATACTATCAAACATTTATATCCATCTTTTGAGTTACTGTATAATATAATTACCAAATAAAATATATACTATACCGATCAAAGTTACTCTATCTAGTTCACAAATCACAATAGATAAAATACTTTTTTTTTTTAATGAAAGATTAAAAAAAATGTTATTTTTTGATTTTTAACCAAAAAGTAAAAAAATTAATGTATATATATTTTTTAAATATCAATCACATATAAAAGAAAAGTAGGGTAGTATAGTATATCGCATAGGTAAAAAATACATCACCGCATCACCGACCTAACAAATTAGCTCTTCAAACATCCAACCAAAACATATAGCACAAAAGAACCAGAAAACACTATCACCAGGTTATATGACACACCCTCTTCAGTGCCCGTGTCTGAAGAGTTTCCGAAAATCGTATTGAGATGACCGTTCCCGTATGATAGAATGAGTCTGAGTTGCCACCACTCTTGGCGAGCGACACCAAGCGAGCCTCGTGTATAATCATGTTCATTTCCTACCGTATGGCACACCCTCTTCTATGCACAGTTATATGTTTTGTACTTAAATTATACTTCTTTTGTCTCAAAGTACTCTATTTGGTTTTCTATGCAGATTTATTTTAAAGGAAATATTCAATATTCTATGTATATTTATATGTTTCGTTTGTCTCAAAGTTCTTTATTTGTAAAATACAAATAATTTTGATTTCATTTAATTTTCTATGAAGACTTTTTCTATAAGTGCTTCATTTGTCTTAAAAAGTATTTTATTTGTAGAGACAAGAAATAAATTTTATAACAAAGTAAGAAAATTGATGTTTCCAAATGTATTTTTTTAATAAACATTTTATATTTATTTTTAAAATTAAAAAAATAAACTTATTTTTTTTAAATATAAATGTATTCTTATGTTATTTTTTACGTATTTTTTTAAATGCAACTTTTATTTTTTATTTGAAATTATAATTTTATCTTTATATTTTTTATCAACTTCATAAATTTTATAGGTAGTAATTTATTTATTTTCTAAAAAATAATATATGCAAGACACATTTTTTTTAACGCCAAAATGAATAAAAATCAAAAAAATATTTTATGTGTGCAATAAATTTAAATGATTATTAAATAAAATTTTAAAATAACTAACAAGAAATGAAAACATAAAGGGTAATGTCCAAGATACATTGTTTTGAACTTTTGAAATAAAAATAAATTCAACGGTCAAATGAGAATATGGCTGTTATTTGTTTTGTTTGGCTAATTGGAAAGCTAGTCTGTTAGTTGCGGTGAGATTATTATTCTTATGCGCAGTACTCTTATTTTTTATGTGATTGACCTTAAAAAAAAAAAAAATATAGCATCATTGGCGTGGATTGTCAATAAGTAGTCCACGTCACTTAGTGCTGACATCATTCATACGTCGGCAGTGGTATAAATTTTTTTGCAAAATGACCCCCCAAAATCTTTATATTTATATTATCCCCTCGCAACTTTCGTTCCAAATCTTCAAACATATTTTTCAACAAATGCCTCGCAACTTTCGTTCCAAATCTTCAAACATATTTTTCAACAAATGCTGACGTGTGTGTCAACACACAAAAGAAATTTTGACAAGACCTCATACAACCTTAATTAATGAAATATAAGATTATCCAAAAACCAATTAATTATACTAATTATTTCATGAGCAAATCAATTACAATGTCTTGAATTCGTACTTAAGACCTTTGATCCTTAATTCGATCACTCAACCAACTGAACTAACAACCTTTGATTGTGCAATTGAATGTTGACAATATGAATTAAGCACTTTGACAATTAAATACTACCTTTAATTTGATCCCAAAAATCTTAGTAATCAAATTAAACTACTACTACTACTTCTGCTCAGAAAATACAAAGGAAATGTACTTATATTTCTATGAAACGAAAGAGTATTACTTTTTCTTGTTAAGGAGAATCCCTGTTCTATACTCAGAGTCATCCCGAATGAAATCCCACCATAGGTAGATTAGTGGAACCATGATCACATGCCAAATACAATGCACATCCAGAAATCCCCATAAAGGTGGACGGTCGTAAACACGCATAATCAGCATCGGAATTGCTCCGCCGAAAGCATCGAACCACACCTTCCAACGAGACGGGTGGCGGGTAACTCCCACCAACACGCACCACATGGTCCTGCATGTCGCATACATTAACATGCAAACTACCGTGTTCATTCCTGCATGCGATATATCGAAATTAAGCTAGGGTTGTAAAAACCGGAGATGAACCACAAACATTCGAATAACAAACAACTATATACTCCCTCTGTCCCATACTATAGTTGTCACACTTCCTTTGTAAATAACAAAGGAGATGTGACAACTGATGTGGGACGAAGAGAGTATATATTCTTACGTACGGTTATCAAACTTATAGAGGTTCATGTACAAGATATGGGAGGTCACGAATGCAAAAACGGGAGCCGCAACCATGAGCCTCGTAACCGTGTCTTTCAGACAAAAACTTCGAACAATTGCTAGAAAGACTGCGTACGCCAAAAACACCACGGAGGATATGCGGTGGAGATTCTCCGTAAACTCAACATTTCTGCATATATATATATAAATATACGTAACATATAGAGTGTTGGAGAATATATTCGACCCATTAATATAAATGGAAGTTGTCCAACTTCTCTACCAGTTCGAGCTGTTGGATGAAGCGGTTTCATCATGGTATCAGAGCACCAGTCCTAAACTTGATTCTAAACCTAGTTTAGTCTTCTTTCTTATAATCAAATAATGGAAGTTGTCCAACTTTGACATAGTATCAGAGCAGGCCCAACACGACGTGGGGCCGCGGTCGATGGAATTTCCGACTGTGGGCACCCTTGCCGATGAAATTTCCGGCCACGAGTAATTCCGATGGAATTTCCGGCTTACTCGTGAGGGGGAGTGTTTGAGTATCCCACATCGGTTGGACAAAGAACATTGAGCTCACATATAAGTTGGACAACCTTTTCACCTTAACAAGGCATTTTAAGGTGTTATTAACTCAACTTTGACATAGAGATTCTCCGTAAACCGAGAATATATATTATGAGAAGAAAAGAGAGGCTGACCGGCAGTGATAAACTCCATTCCATAACCATCCGTTCATTGCGAGAAGGGCAAACACATGCCATAACCCGGTATACTCGTAATATGTGGTCTTCTTGTCGGGTTTAAGAGGTAGCTTGTAGTTCACCTTGAACACGAACGATACCCATCCGTGGAAGTGCGTTGCAAGAGCAACACCGGCCGATAGGGCTGCCGGAATTGGTTCCTAGTCACAATCCGATTGATATATATATATTTTATTCAGTTTTTTCAAACTTCAGTGTAACAGATCGAGCTTTTAGATGATTCAGCTTAACAGACCATTAATTAATTACCTGGATCCCATGGAAGGGGTTAGCGGCCCATTTCCGTTGAAACTTTTGCGGCTTGAATCCGAGTATTTGTGTTTGGTGGTCGACGGAGACGATGCAGTAGTAGCGGCATTCACTTGCGCAAACCCAATGGTTCCACTCCACGTAAGCCGGTTGATGTCGACACCATGGATGAGGAGCTTCGACGAGGAAGAGTAATTGCACTGCTTGAAGCATGTGCGCCCCACGCATCCATTCTCGCCGCATTGCTCGAGACAAACACTAATTAATCATTAATTATTATTATTAATGTTAATGACACTTGAAATACGTACATAAGGTACATTCACATCAAGACTTACCGGTAAAGGGCATCGACATTGTTGTCATCGGAAGCGACAACAACACGGCTCAATCCGAAACACCGACAAAATGCAATAACAACTACAACCAAACAAAGAAGGCTTATTCTAACCATCAAATTTATTTTCTACTACGCATCGGTTTTACCAAATGAGCGAAATATATATTATATAGATAAAAAATACTTATGCATTAGGCATATAATTTTTATTTTATTTTAAAATATTGCTCACATGCAATATTGGTTTCAAAGTAAATTAAATAAATTAATATGGCCATTTGAAATTTTTTGGTTGTCCAAAAGTCGTAACATATTTTTATTTTCTTGAGATTAATTATAACAAAACAACACTGTTGATTGATTGTGTTGGATATAATTTTTCAAATGAAGTCACAGACTCACAGTCTCAATATACTCATAATTATTATCATCTTTGATTCCGAAACGCCGAAAGATAGCTGAAAGACTATATATCCGACGACTAAGACCACACGATATGATATGTAGTCGAGCTTCTGAGTCAACTCAACATCTTTGCGTATATATTAAATGCATCCATGCTAAGATTAAACTTGTTAAGAGATGACTCGAATCCAATCGATATCAAAGAAATGAGAATTAAAATAAATAGGCGAAACGAGACTAAAAAATGACCGAAAAGGATCGATCACATACAAAAATGTGACCATTCTTATAAGACAGATCATACCATTTCCGTTGAAACATCTTGGGCTTGATTAATGTCTTTGGTTGTCGGCGAAGATAGTGCAGACATTCGTTCTCACAAACCCAATGATTCCAATTGATGTAAGCGGGATGTTGTCGACACCACAGACGAGCAGCTTCTTTGACGGAGGAGGAGTAATGTACGCATCCATTGTCACCGCATGCATCTATCGAGACAAACATTTACCGATAAGCAAACATATATAGTATTAATTAAATTATGATTGTAATTTAAAATAATTACCAATTACATAAAAATAAAATAAATATTACTTGTATAGTTTATGAGAATCAACAGCAGCACCAGTCCAACAAAATGTAGAAAAAATGATCGAGTACTACTCTAACCAAACTGCATCTAATTATAAATCGACCAATCAATTTTATTGCAATTACTTTTAGCCCCAAAAGTAGTTAAAAATTAAAGAAAAGTACTACTCCGTATTTGTTAGAAAATGAATTAGGTGACCTTATAATTAGATAAAACCTCTTTTTTGTTTGTGTTTTTGACGTAGCGGAAGCATAAACAAACTATTAAATCTAGTTGATTCTACGAATACCCGAAAATTAACATATCAAATATCGTTGATTCCTAAGAATACCGAAATTCGACAAACTTCAAGAAAACCTTGAAAAACGAGAAAGACTCTCTTTTTATTTCATATAAAAAAAACTACGTAAATAAATGACAAAAGCAAAATATAAATAGTACTAAAACCCTAACAGAATAAATTAAAATAATAAATAAAAATAATACTAAACTTGGATAGAAAGAAACAATCTTTTCTTTCTATGTATCTGCATCATTCTCCCCCTCTAGGAGAAGGTTCGACCGCGAACCTGAAAATCGAGCACGAAAATGCCGGGATCAAACACCAATCGTCGGTAACCTTGAGGGCACAACGCAAGGGCAGCGACACGTTGACATGGCGCAGCTGGGACAATGACAAGAAGAACCATCGCAGGGGCATCAACTTGAGCAAGCGACGCAAGGGCAGCGGCAACGACATCGGGATGAAGCACAAGGACAATAGCATGCAGATGTGGTGCAGGGGTAAGATCATCTCCTTTCATCGCAAGAGCAACATCATGTTGATGTGGTGCATAAGCAACGACATCAGGATTCAACACAAGTGCCACGGGGATTTCGAAAAAGAGCTCTTCGGCAAATTTAGGGGGACCATCATACGCAGAGATCTCTGAGCCAGGCAGCGGGGACAAAAGAGGTATATTGTTCCGGAGGTGGTAGAGTAGGTCACCCACGCCTCCGACCATGTGCTCTTTGGGCATGGCCAAGGGATCAACTTCATCAAAACGAGGAGGGCCATCGTAATCAAAACGAGGCGAGTCGTCGTAAGAAGATGACGAGAGCAGCAGGGACACCGGTAGTCTGTTGGTGATAACAAGGCGAAGTTCCTCGAGTTCGACGGCAAGGGTTGCGATCTGGCGGCTTAAGGCGGCGATGTCGGCATCGTGACGGGTTGCGGCCTCAACGGCGGTTTCGCAAGCATACTGGCGACGGGGAGACATCGTTTCGGCTCTGATACCAACTGACGTAGCGGAAGCATAAACAAATTATTAAATCTCGTTGATTCTACGAATACCCGAGAATTAACACATCAAATATCGTTGATTCCTAAGAATACCGAAATTCGACAAACTTCAAGAAAACCTTGAAGAACTAGAAAGACTCTCTTTTTATTTCATATAAAAAACAACTACGTAAATAAATTACAAAAGCAGAATATAAATAGTACTAAAACCCTAACAGAATAAATTAAAATAATAAATAAAAATAATACTAAACTTGGACAGAAAGAAACAATTTTTTCTTTCTATGTATCTCCATCAGTTTTCAAACAAGATTTCAAGGGTTCACATCTCATCACTACATGCACTACTTTCTCTACGCATTGAATTAATCTATCACTCCGCGTTCATTTGAAATTAATCGGATGAACAGAACTAGATGAGGTTGAACTGAAAATGAAATTATTTACCCGTCTAATATTACTAGACTGACCTTTAATTTTTCACCCTTCAAAATTATGAAAATTAATGATTAACGTGGCCCACTTCTTCTAAAATATCAATATAATCTGGACGTTTGTTCAAAACTCCAACATATTTTTTATCTTTTTCAATATAATTAAGAAGACGACACTTTTGGGATTGTGTCGGATATCATTTTTGAAATGAAGAAGTTAGTCTTCATATATACTTAATTATCTAATTAAGTAATTATTATTGTTATATCAATATTATTATTATTATTATTAAACATGCTAATGAACAGCTACATGTACGTCAGTACGTGCAAGTCAAAAATGCCCCTCTTCAACGATGAATTTACGAAAATCAGGAATTGAAAAAAAATAAATCTAAATACCCGAAAAAAGCTCCGTGAAGTGTCTTCGCTCGACCAATGGAAGAGCTACTCCGACCCAATATACCCGATAATTTAAATAGTACGTTACAATGATGATCGGCAAATTAAAGTAATTAACTATAATTAACTAGTTTTGTTTTGTTTGTCAATGAGAAGTAATGTTGTAAACTCGGCATCATCTCGAACGAAGCTCCACCACACGTGGATCAGAGGAATCATCGACGCATGCCCTATGGAATGGGCGTCGAAAAATCCCATGATGCACGGAGGGAAATCGCAAACCCTAAAAAGCAAGGCCGGGATGCCTCCGCTCAACATGACTAGCCACAACTTCCAACGAGACGGATGACGTGTAACTCCAACCCACACAGACCACACACTCATTTGCGTTGCATGCATCACTACGCTCACTATCGCGTTCAATCCTGCAACAATTATATACATTATCAATCAGTCGATCTGCCGTTTCTTGTATACATATACATACAGTAAAACCTCTCTAAATTAATAATAGAATCTTTCGGTCCCAACTTTGTTTTTTAAATGAAAAAAATACTCGATAAATTAATAACCTCTTTAAATCAATAAAATTTCACTGTACCGAGGCTATTAATTTATAAAGGTTTTACTGTATTGTTGTGCTTACGTACGGTGATCAAAATAGTAGAAGTTCATGTACAAAATATGTGTGATTGTGACCGCGAAAACGGGAGCCCCAACCGAGAGCCTCGCAAACCCGTCTTTTATACTGAAACTCCGGACAACAGCTAGAAAGACTAAATACCCGACTATGGCCGTACCCGATACGAAATCGAGCTTCTGAGTCAACTCAACATCTCTGCATATATGTATATGAAACTCTTAGAAGCTGCATCAACTAAAATGAGAATAAATTAATATTTATATTAGTGAATCAAATATATCGGCTCACCGACTGTGAAAAACTACAGCCCATAACCACGAGTTCATAGAAAGGAAGGCGGCAACATGCCACAACCCGGTGTACTCGTAATGATGCTCATGCGTAGTTTTCTTGTTTAGCCTAAGAGGCAATTCGTAGTTGACGTGGAGCACAAACGATACCCATCCGTGGAAATGAACTGCGAGAGTAAGAGCCGATAGGGTTGCCGGAATCGGTTCCTAATCAATCACATATATTTAAAAAATGAGAAAATAATTATCTACAGTTATTCCATTAGTTATCAATATAGTTACATAGTAAAACTATCATAGTAACTACACATCTTTTTGTGTCCTTTTTTTTTTTTTATAATATCAAAAACCAATTTTTTTTTCTAGTTAATAACTCTAAAAAACACAATAATGTATTATGTTATAATCTAACCGACCCTAATAGTTACCTGGATCCCGTGAAAAGGGTTAGCGGGCCATTTCCGTTGAAACTTCTTCAGCTTTAATCCGAGTATTTGTGTTTGGTGATCGACGGAGACGATGCAGTGATAGCGACATTCGCTTGCGCAAACCCAATGATTCCACTCCACGTAAGCCGGTTGTTGTCGACCCCACGGACGAGCTTCTTCGACAGAGGAGTAATTGCACTGTTTGAAGCATGTATGCCCCACACATCCATGCTCACCACATCGCTCGAGACAAACACTAATCAATATAAGCAACAAAAGCACATTAATAAGTATGTGTAAGAAAAATTAACCTTAAAATGTTAGTTGATTTAGTAAAGAGTAGAAAATTAAATTAAATAACCGGTAAAGTGTATCAGGATCATCAGCAGCAGCACGGCAAAATGTACTAGTAAAAAATATTACTATTATAACAACCAAATTGCTTATTCGACCCATCAATTTTACTGTTATTACTTGTAGCCCCCAAAAGATTTTTAAAAAAGTAGTAGTAGTACTCTGTATTTGTTAGAAAATGAAAGTCACCTGAAGAATTAATTAAGGTGATTTTATAAGATAAAACATCGAGTTAGAATCACAAATGGTCCTATTGAAAAAAGTTATTCTCACAAAAGTCCCATAAGTCAGCATTTTCCAACTGTTCGTCCTTTTTGACACTGTTCCGGCAGGAATCGCACGTGAAAGTCACGTGACTGCTGACATGGCGCCGGAATGCTGACTTGGATTGGCGAGGTTTCTGCCGGAACAGTGAGATTTCTGGCGGAACAGTGTCAAAAAGGATGAACAGTTGAAAAGTGCTGACTTATGGGGCTTTTGTGAGAATGATTTTTTTCAATTGGACCATTTGTAATTCTAACTCATAAAACATCCTATACTTCTGTTTTAATTTGGTTTTTTTCAACCAATATTTCTGTACGTATCTTATTGTTATAATTAATCAAAATATCTGATACGTTGAATTAGTCCCACTTTTGAATTAGAGTGTCATGTTATTTCAACGTTATGAATTCCTATGAAATGAATGCAATTGAAAATTCAACATCGAAATAAGTAGTTTGAACTGCCTCTGAGTCTCCTAATAAATGATGCAGTAAATTACAAAAGAAATAAATCTTCTTCTTTAAAACAAAAATAGTTACTAATATTTTATGAAATTTGTTTTTTTTTTCTTATTGTGTTTTATAAATTAAAAGGCAAGAACAAGAAAGATACATGAATCAAATCAAAGTTACTACTATTAAAGAACAAAAAACTCGTATAAATCAAGACTTTCATAATATAAAGATTCTCAAATCAAAATAAAATAAAACTAATGATTCAAAGTTAGCATCATCCTAGCTACAACACTCCACTCAAATTTCTTCCCTTTCTCCTTCTACTCCGCATTAATGTTGATCATACTCACTTGTAATTGAGATGCACACGCGTTAAAAATGACTACTTCATCAGAGATTTGGCTTGAAGGGTTTTTTGTCAAAATTGAGCAAATAACACTTTAAAAAGTCTTGTTAATTTAATAAAATTGTCAAACATATATTTAAGTCACAAACTTCTTTAATTATTCAATTAATGTGAAATATCTAACGTAATTTTGAAGAGTGTGTTAAACTATTTTATCTTGCTAACTAGCTAGCTAGAAGCACTCTTGTTCTAAACTCAGTATCATCCCGAATGAAATCGATCCCACCATACGTAGATTAATGGAATCATGATCGCATGCCAAACGGAATGCATATAAAGCAACGAACCACATCTTCCAACAAGACAGGTGTCGAGTCACTCTTACCAGCACGGACCAAAAGAATGCATCGCGTACATAATCATGCAAACTACCGTACTTGTCCAATCCTGTAATTAGGGTTCTAACGAATTACTATCATCGATCGATGATCGAGTAGTAACCAAAAAAGATCGAACAAATATATTGTAAACGCGTGTGCTGCTTCCGATTGTTAGAAACCGTTTCATCCAACAGCTCGAACTGTTAGAGAAGTTGGGATTCTTTAATTTATATTGATGGGTCGAATATATTCTCCAATAACGATGATCGAATTTATACAAGTTCATGTACAATATGTTTGTGGCCGCGAAAGAGAAAACGAGAGCCGCAACCATGAGCCTCATGACCTTGCCTTTCACACCGAAACTTCGAACAATAGCTAGAAACACCGTATACGACAATAACACCGCACACGATATGCTATCAAGCATTTCCGTCAACTCAACATATCTGCATGTAATATATATATGTTATCAGAAGTCGCATCATCTAAAAACTAAAGCTGTCAGAGATCATATTAGTATGTCGAATATATTCTTCAATAATATACGTACATAATTTCACTAAACGTGCCACAACCCAGTGGAATCGTAATATGTCGGTTCCCTACGGATTTCCCTACGGAAATGGCCGTAGGGAATGACAGATTTTCTTGTAGTGAATGTCTTCTTCTTGTCCTGCCTAAGAGGTAGCTTGTAGTTTACATGGATCACGAACGATACCCATCCGTGGAAGTGTGTAGCAAGAGCGACACCGGACTATTAGAAGTCGCATCATCTAATAATTCGATTTTTTTATATATATATTACTGGGTCGAATATATTCTGCAATAAGAATCTTTAATTATACATGGATCCCATGAAAGGGGTTAGAACTTAGAAGGCCATTTCTGTTGAAACTTGTGCGGCTTGTGTTGAATTTTGTGATAAAATAAAATAATATGAAGAGAGAAAAATAAGACTTGTTTACTCACGCATGCTTTATATAAGCATACGCAAACCCAAAAAATAAGGTAAGAATAAAAGATGGAAATAAACTAAATAAGACAATGTATGAAAATATGACTTTATTCCTTGTGCGCATAGGACTCCTTCCATGTGCGTATGTTGTTTTCCTTGTGCGCATAGGACTCCTTCCATGCGTGTATGTTGTATTCCTTGTGCGCATAGGACTCCTTCCATGCGCGTGATATATTTCTACCAATATACTTCTATACCCTCCCTCAAGATGAGAATACAGAATTCTTATTCCATCTTGCAAAGAAGAAGATGAAATCAATCGATTATTTCCTTGAACCACCAGCTCGCCGACTTTCCACGTCACTGTAGAAAACATTCCAGCCTCGAAAAAAAATAAAAATAAAATTATAATAATAATAATAATAATGAAACAAAATAATCTTCGCGCGCCTCTGTGGTATCTATCGGTTTTGGTCATCGCAGATTCGATCGCCGCGCGCCACTTGGTCGTCGCAATTTCGATTGTCGCGCGCCTCCGTAGTAACTATCGGTTTTGGTCGTCGCATTTTTCGTCCCGAACTTCATATGCTACCCATGGAGTATTACCTTTCTTTGGGTTCAGATTAAAATTTTCCGTTGTGGGAACTTTCAACAGTGGTAGGCGAAAAACGGCAGAATGTGATGTCGGATTCGGCAGTGGTTTGGTCTGGTCTCCTTCTCGGCGGCAGTGGTCTCCTTCTCGGCTGGAGCAGCGGACATCTCACGTCTCTCTCTATCTTTTTTTTTTTTTTTTGTTGCGGAAGCTTTAGCTCTGATACCATGTTGAATTTTGTGATAAAATAAAATAATATGAAGAGAGAAAAATAAGATTTGTTTATTGATTGATAATTGAATTTTTAATTGAGTACTCAAAAAATAAGGTAAAGAATAAAAGATGGAAATAAACTAAATAAGACAATGTATGTATGAAAATAGGACTCTATTCCTTGTGTGCATAAGACTCCTTCCATGCGCGTATGTTGTTTTCCTTGTGCGCATAGGACTCCTTCCATGCGCGTATGTTGTATTCCTTGTGCGCATAGGACTCCTTCCATGCGCGTGATATATTTCTACCAATATACTTCTATACCCTCCCTCAAGATGAGAATACGAAATTCTTATTCCATCTTGCGAAGAAGAAGATGAAATCAATCGATTATTTCCTTGAACCACCAGCCCGCCGACTTTCCACGTCACTGTGGAAAACCTTCCAGCCCCGAAAAAAAATAATAAAAATAAATAATAATAATAATAATAATAATAATAATAATAATAATAATAATAATAATAATAATAATAATAATCAAACAAAATAATCTTCGAGATCTTCGCGGCCTCTGTAGTATCTATCGGTTTTGGTCGTCGCAGATTCGATCGCCGCGCGCCACTTGGTCGTCGCAATTTCGATCGTCGCGCGCCTCTGTAGTAACTATCGGTTTTGGTCGCCGCGTTTTTCGTCTTGAACTTCATATGCTACCCATGGAGTATTACCTCTCTTTGAGTTCAAATTAAAATTTTCCGTTGTTGGAACTTTCAACAGTGGTAGGCGAAAAATGGCAGAATGTGATGTCGGATTCGGCAGTGGTTTGGTCTGGTCTCCTTCTCGGCGGCAGTGGTCTCCTTCTCGGGTGGAGCAGCGGACATCTCACGTCTCTCTCTATCTTTTTTTTTTTTGTTGCGGAAGCTTTAGCTCTGATACCATGTTGAATTTGTGATAAAATAAAATAATATGAAGAGAGAAAAATAAGACTTGTTTATTGATTGATAATTGAATTGTTAATTGAGTACTCACGCATGCTTTATATAAGCATACGCAAACCCAAAAAATAAGGTAAAGAATAAAAGATGAAAATAAACTAAATAAGACAATGTATGAAAATAGGACTCTATTCCTTGTGTGCATAGGACTCCTTCCATGCGCGTATGTTGTTTTCCTTGTGCGCATAGGACTCCTTCCATACGCGTATGTTGTATTCCTTGTGCGCATAGGACTCCTTCCATGCGCGTGATATATTTCTATCAATATACTTCTATACCCTCCCTCAAGATGAGAATACGAAATTCTTATTCCATCTTGCGAAGAAGAAGATGAAATCAATCGATTATTTCCTTGAACCACCAGCCCGCCGACTTTCCACGTCACTGTGGAAAACATTCCAGCCCCGAAAAAAAATAAAAAAAATAAATAATAATAATAATAATAATAATAATAATAATGAAACAAAATAATCTTCGAGATCTTCGCGCGCCTCTGTAGTATCTATCGGTTTTGGTCGTCGCAGATTCGATCGACGCGCGCCACTTGGTCGTCGCAATTTCGATCGTCGCGCACCTCCGTAGTAACTATCGGTTTTGGTCTTCGCGTTTTTCGTCCCGAACTTCATATGCTACCCATGGAGTATTACCTCTCTTTGGGTTCAAATTAAAATTTTCCGTTGTGGGAACTTTCAACAGTGGTAAGCGAAAAACGGCAGAATGTGATGTCGGATTCGGCAGTGGTTTGGTCTGGTCTCATTCTCGGTGGCAGTGGTCTCCTTCTCGGCTGGAGCAGCGGACATCTCACGTCTCTCTCTATCTCTTTTTTTTTTTTTGCGGAAGCTTTAGCTCTGATACCATGTTGAATTTTGTGATAAAATAAAATAACATGAAGAGAGAAAAATAAGACTTGTTTATTGATTGATAATTGAATTGTTAATTGAGTACTCACGCATGCTTTATATAAGCATACGCAAACCCTAAAAACAAGGTAAAGAGTAAAAGATGGAAATAAACTAAATAAGACAATGTATGAAAATAGAACTTTATTCCTTGTGCGCATGTCGTTTTTCTTGTGCGCATAAGACTTCTTCCATGCGCGTATGTTGTTTTCCTTGTGCCCATAGGACTCCTTCCATGCGCGTATGTTGTATTGCATGTGCGCATATGACTCCTTCCATGCGCGTGATATATTTCTACCAATATACTTCTATACCCTCCCTCAAGATGAGTATACAAAATTCTTATTCCATCTTGCGAAGAAGAAGATGAAATCAATCGATTATTTCCTTGAACCACCAGCCCTCCGACTTTCCACATCACTGTGGAAAACCTTCTGGCCCCGAAAAAATAAATAAAATAATAATAATAATAATAATAATGAAATAAAATAATCTTCGAGATCTTCGCGCGCTTCTGTAGTATCTATCGGTTTTGGTCGTCGCAGATTCGATCGCCGCGCGCCACTTGGTCGTCGCAATTTCGATCGTCGTGCGCCTCCGTAGTAACTATCGGTTTTGGTCGTCGCGTTTTTCGTCCCGAACTTCATATGTTACCCATGGAGTATTACCTCTCTTTGGGTTCAAATTAAAATTTTCCGTTATGGGAACTTTCAACAGTGGTAGGCGAAAAACGGCAGAATGTGATGTCGGATTCGGCAGTGGTTTGGTCTGGTCTCCTTCTTGGCGGCAGTGGTCTCCTTCTCGACTGGAGCAGCGGACATCTCACGTCTCTCTCTATCTTTTTTTTTTTTTTTGTTGCGGAAGCTTTAGCTCTGATACCATGTTGAATTTTGTAATAAAATAATATAATATGAAGAGAAAAAAATAAGACTTGTTTATTGATTGATAATTGAATTGTTAATTGAGTACTCACGCATGCTTTATATAAGCATACGCAAACCCAAAAAAAATAAGGTAAAGAATAAAAGATGAAAATAAAATAAATAAGACAATGTATGAAAATATGACTATATTCCTTGTGCGCATGTCGTTTTCCTTGTGCGCATAGGACTCCTTCCATGCGCGTATGTTGTTTTCCTTGTGCGCATAGGACTTCTTCCATGCGCGTGATATATTTCTACCAATATACTTCTATAGCTTGAAGCTGAGTAATTGTATTTGGTGGTCGACGGAGGCAGTGCAGTGGTAGCGGCATTCGCTTGCACAAACACAATGGTTCCAAACGACGTAAGCCGGTTGTTGTCGACACCACGGATGAGGAGCTTCGACGGAGGAGGAGTAATTGCATTGCTTGAAGCATGTATGTTCGACGCGCTCGAGACAAACACTATTAATAATATTAATGTTACTTAAAATTAAAATGAAAATGAAAAAGATTTACCGGTAAAGTGCATCGACAACATCATCCGAAGCGACGCAGACACGACTCCCATAGTGGAATCCGAAACACCGACGAAAATGCGATACAAAATACGGTTAGTACTAGAAACAAACCAAGGCTTATTCGACCCATCAAATATTAATTTCACCGGAGGCAAAAAAAAAGACACATTAATTTTGATTGGATATCAAATTCACAAACTCACAGTATAATAATAATAATAATAATAATAATAATAATAATAATAATAATAAAACATGCTAATGAACAGCTTTGCAGACAGGTAATATGGGTTAATTCTATGCTAGCACAAGTGTATCACCCTAATTCCATACACATATTTACATGTGTAAATATTTTTATTTTTTTTATTTTTTCATTGGTTAATTTTTTTTTTACGGTGGTCACATGTTACATTAGAGTAGGGAGAAATTATTCTTTGTACCCGGTACATTGATGATGTGGTGATCCTTAACTTTTGAAATCCCCAATTTGAGACTAAGGAATCAAGGCCCCTGCAGCCGGAGAGATCTCTGCCTCGGCTCCAGCGTCCGCCGCAAAGTCGTCGTCTCCACCCCGAAACTCGACGGCAGAGGAAGAGAACCCCAACTCCAACGCATTCGGCTGGATCTCGGCTGCTTCCGGTACAAGAACACGGGCCGGGCCGGGCTGATCAAAGAAGTAAAAGTCCCGAGAAATGAGAAAGGGAGAGGCTTATGCTTCTGTCCGATTTTAGGGATTAGTTTGACAAAGTTTGATTTGGTTGATGATTATTATCGATGGATTCTGTGAGGAAATTAATCAACCGCGTCTCTTAATTAAGATCGCTCTCCGGCTGTAGAGGGGCCTCCGCCTCCTGATAATCCTCACGCGCACAACTCCTCGTCTGGTTAAATTGGACGTCGACTCTACCTTGCCGGCGCGTCACCGGGCTTGAATCTGTACTTTAAATTTTTAGGATTTAGTTTTGGTGTTTTTAATTTATTTTTATTTTATGTTTTATATATTTTAACAGGCGTAAACAAAAGTAAAAAAATTTAAGAATTTTTATCAATTTTTTAATTATTTTTTATTTAACATATGTGAAATAGTAATGGGTTGAGGACCACCAAATCACCAATTGATGTGGTATACCGGGTACACATAATAATTCCTCGTGAGTAGGATAGAAAAAACCAGATATGAACAGCTTCACGTGAAAAAGTAAAAAATGCTATATTACGTAGGAGTAGTACTCTGTATTTGTTAGAAAATGAAAGTCACCTGGAGAATTAATTATGTATCTTATTGTTATAATTAATTAAAACATCTGATACGTTGAATTAGTCCCACTTGAATTAGAGTGTCATGTTATTTCAACGTTATGAATTCCTATGAAATGAATGCAATTGAAAATTATTCAACATCGAAATAAGTAGTTTGACTATATTGTATGAAATTTGTTTTTTTTTTTTCTTATTGTGTTTTATAAATTAAAAGCCAAGAACAAGAAAGATACATGAATCAAATCAAAGTTACTACTAGTATTAAAGAACAACAAACTCGTATAAATCAAAAGTTTCATAATTTAAAGATTCTGATCAAATCAAATCAAAATAAAATAAAATTAATGATTCAAATTGAGCATCATCCTAGCTACAACACTCCACTCAAATTTCTTTTCTTTCTCCTTCTCCTCCGCATTGTTGATCATATATAATCGCTTGTAATTGAGATGCACATTAAAAATGACGAGGTTGATCAAAAGATTGAGTTTGAAGGAATTTTTTTCAAAGTTGAGTCAAATAACACTTTAAAATGTTTTGTTAAAGTGATATATAATGTTGTTTAACTTATATGATTTAATTTGAGCTCAAACTTCTTTATTCAATTTTGAACAGCGAAACAAAAACTGTATTCAGAGGCAATGATTTGAAGAAAAAAAAACCACTTTCACAAATATCTCGATCAATAGATGATTGTATCATAAACATACATAAACTATTTTTTCTTGCTGACTAGAAGCAATCTTGTTCTAAACTCAAACTCAGTATCATCCCTAATGAAATCCCACCATACGTAGATCAATGGAATCATGATCGCATGCCAAACGGAATGCATATCCAAGAATCCCCAATACGGAGGGCAATCGTAAATCCGCATAATCAGCATCGGGATTCCTCCGCCCAAAGCAACGGACCACATCTTCCATCGAGACGGGTGTCGGCTCACTCCCACCAGCACGGACCAAAAGGTCACATGCGTCGCGTACATAATCATGCAAACTACCGTATCCAATCCTGTAATTAATTAGGGTTGTAACGAATTACTATCGACGAGTAACCAAAACAAGACCAAAAAAAACGTCAAACATTAATAATTTTAACGTACGGTGATCGAATTTATACAAGTTCATGTACAATATATGGGTAGCCGCGAAAGCGAAAACGGGAGCCGCAACCATGACCCTCATGACCGTGTCTTTCACACCGAAACTTCGCACGATAGCTAGAAACACCGTATACGACAATAACACCACACACGATATGCTATCGAGCTTCTCAGTCAACTCAACATCTCTGCATATATGTAAAACTCGAACTGTTAGAAAAATTGAACAACTTGACATTCATAGGGTCGAATATATATATTCTCCGAAAAAATAAAAAGTTTAGGAAACGGGGAGAGGGGCGGCTGACCGGCAATGAAAAAAGCTCCCGCCCATAACCATCCGTTCATCGCAAGGAGTGCGTAAATGTGCCACAACCCGGTATATTCGTAATAAGTTGTCTTCTTCTTCTTGTCTAGCCTAAGAGGTAGCTTGTAGTTTACATGGATCACAAACGATACCCATCCGTGGAAGTGCATAGCAAGAGCGACACCAGATAGGGCTGCCGGAACTGGTTCCTAATATTCCCGTAAGACAACAGATCTGTTAGAAGCTGCATCATTTAATAGCTCGAACTTTTTTTTTTTTTAATATTAGTGGGTCGAATTATATATACCTGGATCCCATGGAAAGGGTTAGCGGCCCATTTCCGTTGAAACTTGTGCGGCTTGAAGCCGAGTAATTGTATTTGGTGGTCGACGGAGGCAGTGCAGTGGTAGCGGCATTCGCTTGCACAAACCCAATGGTTCCAATCGATGTAAGCCGGTTGTTGTCGACACCATGGACGACGAGCTTCGACGGAGGAGGAGGAGTAATTGCACTGCTTGAAGCATGTATGTCCGACGCATCCATTGCCACCGCATCGCTCAAGACAAACACTGTTAATAATTAATCATTAATTATTATTATTATTATTATTATTAATGTTAATGAAAATGAAAAGACTTACCGGTAAAGTGCATCAACAATATCATCCGAAGCCACGTCGACACGACTCCCATATCGGAATCCGAAACACCGACGATATGCCATACAAAATACGGCTAGTACTAGAAACAGACCAAGGCTTATTTGACCCATCAAATATTAATTTAACCGGAGGCAAAAAAAAAAGTGTTAATTTTGATTGGATATCACATTCACACTCACAGTATAATAATAATAATAATAAAACATGCTAATGAACATCTTTAATTGCAGGCAGGTAATATGAATAGCTTCACGTAAAAAGTCAAAAATGCTATATTACATAGGTCAATATCTTAATTCGGTTGCGATCATACCAGCACTAATGCACCGAATTTTATCAGAACTCCGAAGTTAAGCGTGCTTGAGCGAGAGTAGTACTAGGATGGGTGACCCTCTGAGAAGTCCTCGTGTTGCACCCCTTTTAAAAAAAATCAAGGGTTGTTAGCTCAGTTGTTTGAGCATTGGTTATTAGCTCAGTTGCTTGAGCATTCGACATTGGTTATTAGCTCAGTTGCTTGAGCATTCGACTTGAGAACAGTAAGATTCAAGGTTCGAACTCAAGACATGTATATGTGAATATTTAAATATTTCCAATTGACCTAAACAAAAAAAAATTAATTACTTTTTTTAATTTTTAACAAGGTTCTAAAAATCGGGCCTAGGCGCTAGGCGGAGGTATACCGTCTGAATTTTTCATCCTAGGTGGCTAGGCGGGTTCAGGCGGCCTAGGCGGGGATTAATCGGGCCTAGGCGGAAATTAATCGGGTCTAGGCGGTTTCGAATAAAAAAAATTAAAATAATGTTTTTTTCGTCTATTTGCGAATTTAACGTTTTTATTGGCTACAAAAGTTTTAAAAATGATTTTTTTTTGTGTTAGAGAGTTTAAAAAATGATTTTTAATATAATTTGTGAAATATGATGAAAATTTGTGTAATATTTTAACTTTATTAAATTTATAAACAAATATGTTATAACTAATTATTATAATTAAAGTAAAAAAAACTTGTTATTTTTCAAAAAAATTTTTTTTTTTGAAATATAATATTAATTAATTAAATATAAAAATATAAAACGATTAATCCCCGCCTAGTCCCCGATTAATCCCTCTAGGCTTTAGGCCCCTAGTCACCGCCCGCCTACCGCCTAGCGCCTTTTAGGATCTTGATTTTTAAAAAATTGTCTCTTGTTTTCTTTTAATTAATTATTTCAGAGTTAGAATTTTGAATGTTGAAGCATACATTAATTAATAAAGCTAACTGACTGAGAAATTTAAAATTAAATGTTTGATGTGTCTAACTATAAGTGACTTGAATGATTTTTGACCCAATTTTGTTAGTCAGACGAGTTGATACAATGGCATTGTACTCGTATTGTTTATTCTTGATAATCGAAACGGATGGAAGTAAATTTAAATAAAATAATCAATTTTAATATTATTTTGTATTGTTTATTCTTGATAATCGAAACGGATGGAAGTAAATTTAAATAAAATAATCAATTTTAATATTATTTTGTATTGTTTATTCTTGATAATCAAAACGGATGGAAGTAAATTTAAATAAAATAATCAATTTTAATATTATTTTGTTTGGATATTCGGGACAAGTTTCTTAATTAGGGCATGTAGTGTAGTGGTATCAATAGTATCCTCCCATGGTACTGACCGGGTTTGATTCCCCATATGCACATATTGTACTTTACATTTTTCCTTATATTTTTCTTAATTTTTTTCATTTTTTTTCATTTTTTCATGTCTCAATGCTTACATCATTCAACACCGTGTATAATTTTTTTGGAAATAATTAAACAAACTATGTTTTACCCTTCATTTTAATTGATTTGAAATAATAACTACATATGATGATATAAAATAAATTATGTTTTACCCTTCATCAATTGATTTGAAATAATATATATATATATATATCATGATGAGTAATTTGAAGAAAAAAAAATGTTACTGCATAAATTATCATTTAAAAACATAAAATTACAGATAATATGAAATATCAAAATAGATTTCCTACTACTGTACTTCTGTCTAAAATGTTACATCGTAAATGAAAGTGAGTATTGCGCATTTATCTCAGTATAAGTATGCATTGATCTTTTTTACAACAAGAAATCACTCTATCAGTATAAATTAACTACTACTACGAGTACTTTTTCTTGTTGGCGAGATTCAAGTCAAGAAATATGATGCATATTAATAATATAAAAATACATTTTTGTAAATTATAAGAGATATATTATATTTTTTTGTAATATTTGAATTTATTACAAATTAATTAATATATAAATTATAATTGATTTTGCAAATAATAATAATAATAATAATAATAATAATAATAATAATAATGATTTATTTTGTAACATTAAAAAGTTTAATTTATTTTGCAAATGAGGTCAATATTGTGATTTATTTTATGAATCTTAATTATTTTAACAATAATAATATTTTTAATTTTAATTTTATTTTAGACTATTGCTCACATTAATCCTCCGTATCATATTGTCTATATATACAATAAATTGTTTTAATTGCTTTGACCCGAAGTGGTAACATAACATCTTTTTGAATTAGAATAAGAAAACTACTTGTTTGAGTGGGTAACGCTCAAGAAAATTCAAAAGCTTAAATTTTTAAATATGTTTGTATAAGAACTTCAAAGTTAAGCGTGGTGATTCTGGAGTAATTTTAAGATCTGTGACCCTTGGGAAGTGTCTCGGGTGTGCTCTGGAAAAGACAAGTGTTGGTATAGTGGGACCAAAATATCACTCCCGACGACAATCATTGGTAACCGAGCTGACCCATTAAAATCTAATTTCGACCCCTCAACGACTCGGGACGTTACATAGTGTAGTTGGCCGGATAGTAGCATCTTTTTTCAAATGAATTGAACATATAGACTTACTAATTACTCCTATTATTAATAATATTATGTAATCATATTGTACAGAATTATCATCGCTAAATTCAAATAAATGATTTAACCAAATTTTGTTAGTCAAACTAATTGATTTTGTATGATTTTATCTTCATAATTGAACGGACTATATGTAAATTGGAATTAATTTATAGATCAATTTTATTGAATTGAAAAACAAACAATTTAAAAAGATATTTTGGTTTTAAATATTGACAATCTAAACGACTATGAACAATACGACCCACATTGTTAAACTATTTATTAAATATTGGAGGCTGAATATGGTAATATAAAATTTACAGGAGATATCTTGTCATGAGAAGCGCATGTAGTGTAGTGGTATCATAGTACCCTCCCACGGTACTGACCGGGGTTCGATTCCCCGTATGCGCAATCTTTATTTTTCATTATATATATTTCATTCTTTATTATTAGGGTTCGATTCTCGTATGTAGTGGAGTAGATTAGAGCTGGAAACGAGCCGAGTCAAAGTTCGACTCGGCTCGAAAATAAAAATACTTGGCTCGAGCTGGACAAGCTGCTCTTAAAGGCGCTCGTTCCGTATAATGAGCAGCTCGAGTAGATTGACTCAATATTTATTTTATCTATTTTTTCTTGACTCTTAAAATTAATTTGTTTTTCAATAATCCATTATTTTCAAAACCTAACAAAAAAAAATTTAATGTACTTTTCTCCAGTAATCCAATCTTGTTGAACACTTGAAAGAAAAAGGAATTCAATGGTCAATGAGGATATGCATGCAATGTCAATTAAAATTTTAATCAATGTCACTAAATTTTGACAATCTTAAATTCTTAACTTTCATTCCAAAATGTCAAGATTCTCAACAGATGCTGACATCATCGTACGTCACGGGCATTTTTTGTTTTCACAAAACACAATCTTAAACACCGATACTCGAAGTGAAATTATGGCATAATTCATTTGAATGATATATATTTAATTAATTTTAGTCTCACTTTTGCTTTTTTTTTTTTTTTTTTTATATTCAAGTACGACTGGATATGTGCATACATATATATTATAGTACGTATTACTTTATTACTTATGTTGTCGCAAAGATTATGCTTTTGTTTTCGAATGATACTATAATATTGAATATCGAACGAGTTTTTTTGAGTTTTAAAGGTTAATGAATCAACTTGTCACTGAAATTAACTTGTTCAGGTTTGACGAATATAGTAATAGCGAATTGAATGTAAAACGATCTTTTGACTAACTCGACCAACTAGCTAGAGTTTGTATTCGGGTCACCAATTTTCAGGTCAAGTTGCCGGATCGGGCCGAGTTTAAAATCTACGCTTGAAACGAAATATTTCAACGGTCAATGAAAATATGCATGCAATGTCAATAACATAGATCTGTACAATTAAGTTATTAATCCACGTCAATCAATTTGGAAAAAATGATCCCGCGACATATACAATACAACAAATTAAATAGCGAAATCCCGTTCTTTAATTACCAAAATCTTTGAACGAAAGAAAGATTATTTCCACCTTAATTCGTGCGTACGTATAAACTAAAGTACTATAAAACTACTTTATCTTTTTGACTAGAAGAGGCAATGTTCTAAACTCTGCGTCATCTTGAATGAAATCCCACCACACGTAGATTAACGGAACCATGATCGCATGCGAAATCGAACGCGGGTCGACCCATCCCCATAACGGAGGCCAGTCGACAACCCGCATGATCAGCATCGGGCCCCCAAGGCCAAAAGCAGCCAACCACACCTTCCAACGAGACGAGTGTCGGGTAACTCCCACCAACACGCACCACACGCTCGTGTGCGTCGCGTACATTAACATGCAAACTATCGTGTTCAATCCTGTCGCGAAAGAGTCTAAATTATGTATCGAATTTGTACATTAACATATTTTAACATTGTGAATGTGCTTACGTACGATGATCGAATTTATACAAATTCATGTACGATACATGAGTGGCTGCGAAAGCGAAAACGGGAGTCGCAACCATGAGCCTCGTAACCGTGTCTTTCACGTCGAAACTTCGGACGATTGCTAGAAAAACTGCGTACGACAATAACACCACGGACGATATCCCATCGAGCTTCTCCGTCAACTCAACATCTCTGCATCATCGATACATAATAGATTCTGTCAGAGATATCTTACATCGATTGGATAAAGAACTTTGAGCTCACATATAAGTTTGACAACCAGCTTATCACTTTAACAAGACTTTTTAACGTGTTATTGTCCCAACTTTTGACAGTTTTGCTTAAAATGTGAAATGGAAACACGAGAAAGATAGGCTAACCGGCAATGAAAAGCTCCGGCCCATAACCATCGGTTCATCGCGAGAAGGGCGTAAACGTGAAGCAAGCCAGTGTACTCGTAATACGTTGTCTTCTTCTTGTCTGACCTAAGAGGTAACTTGTAGTTTACATGGACCACAAACGATACCCATCCGTGGAAGTGCGTAGCCAGAGCGACACCGGATAGGGCAGCCGGAATCGGTTCCTAATCGCGTAAAACAACAATTAATATCAAGTTATATATTTTGTATTTATATCTTTTTGATCGAGTACGATTCGTTGTAATATATCCTAACCTGGATCCCGTGAAAGGGTTTAGCGGGCCATTTCCGTTGAAACTTGTTGTGCAGTATTTGTGTTTGGTGGTCGACGAATATCGTGCAGTGATAGCGGCATTCGCTTGCGCAAACCCAACGGTTCCACTCCACGTAAGCTGGTTGTTGTCGACACCATGGACGACGAGCTTCGACGGAGGAGGAGTAATTGCACTGCTTGAAGCATGTGTGTCCGACGCATCCATTGTCGCGGCATTGCTCGACACAAACTCTAATTAATCAATAAGCAAACATATATATATTATTAGTATGGATATTACATATATAAAAATGAAATAGTTGCACATAATTAATTAAGATGAATAGAGCTTAATTACTGGTAAAGTATATCATGATCAGGATCAGCAGCAGAAGCAGCGACAAAAAATAGTATAAACAAACTTGTTATTGGACCCATATCAATTAATTTTGTTGTAATTACTTTTTGGCCCTCAAAACATCATAAATTATTTGAAATGAAGTGAGGGATCAGAAGGTGAAGTAATAAGACAAATTTTGTCTTTTTGATCAACCAGGATTGATTGATTCATTGATTGATTCTGGTCTCAGATAGTATTACAATGACAGCGCTGCGCTCGATTTGTTTATAACGAAAACTTAGCAGAGAAGAACTTTGACCGGAGATATTTTGTCCCCCGAAAATGATGAAGACTATATGCACCAACCACCTCTATTACACTACAAGCTAATTGAGCATTCAAAAAGAAATCACAAAAATTCAAAACTATGTGTACGACTTTGGTATTGCACGTGTGATAGGCTTCCTAGAATGATCTTCATGTTAAAAATACAGTAGTACATTAAAATATAGTAATAAGTAATTGAAATAGTTAATTAGACATATTTATAAATAAATATGTGTGACAAGTATCAGCAACAAAAGCGCATGTAGTGTAGTGGTATCATAGTACCCTCCCACGGTACTGACCGGGGTTCGATTCCCCGTATGCGCACTTTTAAATATTTAATTTAATAATTTTTTATTTTGAACTTCTTATGCACTTTTTATAACAAGTAAATAACAACAACAAAAAAAAAATTGCTAAAATTGCTAAAACACTTGAAAACAGCTGAATTTTTGTGTTGTGATAAAATGATTATCTTTTGTTTATATTTAATTACAAAGCCGAATAAATTAGAGTCAACCCACAGTACATGAGATTGACAATATATCAACACAATTCCTACCCAAAAGAAGACACAAAACTCGCAAACTTGTAGTAACAACACAGACTTACAATTATCGAGCAAGAAACACACAATTAGTTACTTATCCACGGGCAACAAACACAAAAAATGCACAACTGAAACCCGGCTCAAACATTTGTATATCAAATCAAGTGGGAAAAAGAATCATAGATGAGACCCTTTCTTCTTAACCCCAAAACACTAGAAGGTGCAATACTGATTCAATTGTTAGCTCATTCGAATGCATAAATATATTAACAAACAAGTGAAGATCTCAGGGAGGCGGCTGTGGGAAGACAAGTGCAAGATGCCCATCGGATTATAGATTCCGTCACCATAATCCCCAAGTGCTCAAACTCGCTCACGCCGATTGTGTGGTTCCTTCTGCTGTGGATGCCAAATGTCCGGGAGGACCCACTTTTTCCGCCTTTAACCTCGACTGCTTTCAAGTCTGTGTCAGTGGCTGCAAAAAAAAAAAAGGGATTAATGTGAATAGTGTTAAGAGTATATTATAAAACAAACCTCGAGGAAAACTTAAAAAGGTATTTCAAATACTCTTTTGAGGCCTACCCCTTCGAATGTGTAATTTGCAATACTTAAAATAAGCTTTAAAAAATGAAGAGAAATATGTAATTTTGGAGGCTCGGGTGATTGCAATCGCAACCCCCTAAATTTTCAAAGTATATAAAACAAACCAAACTTTTTGCAATAAGTATTTAATTTTAGTTGTGTAAAATGTAGCACGAAGATAAGGGGTTGTGCAATGTCTTTAGCAAAGCTGAGAGAGATATTGTGAAAACATTTGATGACATCAGCATTGCAAAATGCAAGACAAAAATATGCAGCCTACATGGTGTTTTTCTGTAATATACAAAGCTAGTTGGGTCGTTTAGTAATTAGGCCAAACTCGAGAGTAGTTTCGAAAGGGTAATTAGCAATTTTCTAGTCCACCCTTTAGTGATACGTTGAGAACTCGCACAAAGATTTGTTCCTATAAAATAATCTAAAATACAAGTAAACAAATTACCTCTATCAATTAAGTCAACCCTAGTTGAACCTGGCGAGAGATCCAACACACCACCATCATTCTCTCGTTCGACCGCACTGAAAAACGCGAAGCTCGGCAGAGAAATAACGGGTTCGGGAGCTCCGAATGAGTGATCGCCGCTGTGGAATGAAAATACAATCGCTGACGAAGGTGTTGCTGCTGGCATGGGACCCACGAAAGAACAGAATGACGACTTGCAAGTGAAAGATAGCAGATGGGCTTCGGAAATTATGGATGAACCGATTCCGAAACTGATATCTTGACTCCGGGCCATTAGAGAGGAGGACAGACAATCTTCATTGGAATCTGGGCCACAATTTTGCTTGCGCGGATTAGTGACAAGTGATGGTATGTCCTTCACCCATGAGTGATCTGTGAAACAGTGGCGATATTAGATTCGAGTAAAGTATTTTTATACAAAGAGGAACCAACAAATAATCTTTTCCAGGTCATCTAATTACAAATAATTATCGTTTTTTTTCAGAGGTCCTAGCGGTAGAAATTGCAATGAAAAAACGGGTTTTATTCAGTACACAAAGGGTTAAGGAATGAGTGAATGAATTCACATTCATATCAAGCAAGTCCAAGTCAAATAATATGAGCCTAAAAAGATTTTTTTTTTTTTTCTTTGTTATTTGATCAAACAACTCAAGGATATAGTTATTGTCATAATCATGAGAACGTGTGTTTATATATATCACACGTGGAAAAGAACATGTCGACTTACCAAGAACCTGCTGAGCTGTAAGCCTTCTCGAAGTGTCCTTACAAAGCATTCCTTCTATCAACTCCTTTGCCGGGCCCGATACGAAATCCCATGAATTAGACGGAAACCTCAAGTCCGCAGCCCGAACAGCATCAAATATCCGCGACTTTGTCTTCCCCCAAAACGGAGGTATCCCACTAAGTAGAATATAAAGTATAACACCCGCACTCCAAATGTCAGCCGCCCGATCATAGCCTCCAGATAGAACCTCAGGAGCTATATAGAACGGGCTTCCAACTGTGCCATGTAAGCTCTGTCCTGTTTCAGCAAACCAAAAAAAAAAAGTACGGTTTAGGGAAATAATTTGGCCAAACATCAGAGTAGTTTGTGCAATTAACAAGGTAAGCATAGAACATCCTACCATGACTGATGTAGGTCGCGAGACCGAAATCCGCCAATTTAATCGGCGAAGAAGAAGACTTTGTAGCCAAGAGTATATTCTCAGGCTTCAGATCTCTATGAACGACACCCTTGTCGTGACAATACATCACCACACGCATCAACTGCCCAAAAATCACCCGTGCCTCAGGCTCTGAAAACCTCCCGTGCTTTTCCAGCTCGTGAAAAAGCTCTCCTCCTGCACAAAGCTCCATCACAAGATGCACATGACTTTCCTCCTCGTACACGGCTTTTAGGTCGACCACATTAGGGTGTCCCGAGAGCTCTGTCATGATCTCAATCTCAAGCTTAATGCTCCGGATGTCTTCCTGAGTGACTAACTTATCTTTGGCGATTGACTTGCAAGCTAAGACCTCGCCGTTGGATTTATCGAGGCATTCCCTGATAACCCCAAATTGCCCCCACCCGAGTTGTTTTCCGAGTGTGTACCTTTCGTTGAGATGGGCAGTTTTATCGGTAATCAAAATGGTTTCTCTCAGGCTCGGGACTTTGTAGCAAGTGCAAGAACCTCGATCCATACGAAAGTTCGACTCCCACAAAATACCACCTTTATACTATTACTCGCTAGCTTGCTGGCAAATATGCTGTGGAGTCGAGGGATTTGATTTCTGGTCAGGTGCTCATGTATAAAGAACCGTAGTCGAGTTCAAAAGGATTTGAAAAAATCAATCAGCTTCTTCGGAATTTCACCACCTCGGCCAACTTTCTCACTGGATCTGAAAAGTTCAACAAATTGATGAATAATTCAAATTTCAAACACAGAAATACAACAACAAAAAACGATTCTTTTTCACACAGCGTTGGGAAGTTGAGCTTAACGGAGAATGAAAAGGACAGAGGAACCCACAAATCGAGCTCAGAGGGTACTACATGGAGAGCGCAAGGTACAACTGGAAACAAGGTCAAAGACTATCTACTTCACAGTAAGCAAACCCCCACATATTCGCACAGCTCGAAAAACCCTAATCGCGAAACACCCCAAATTCAAAAATTAAAGAAACCCAATTGGTAAAGGACTCTGCTTTACAGTACAAAATAAAAAACCAAAATTTTTTAACACCTCGAGAAACCCTAATAACAAAGCATCCCCAAAATCAAAATTAGAGAAATAATCCCAGATCCAACGACTTGCGCAAAAAGAAAAAAGGAGGAATTTCAAACCTCAGATCAACATCAGCAGAAGACGAATGAGGTTGGTTGATGATGGGTTTTGTAGCTCTCTCTCTCTCCCAGAGATAGGGAGGTAGAGAGAGAGAGAGAGAGGAGAAAGAATTCTACCTGGGTTTTGCCACAGACGAAAAAAACCACGAAAGCTTACTCAACTACAGCACACACTCTCTGTCAATTTGTCAATTCCTCTGTTTCTGTTCTCTCTCTCTCTCTCAAATAAAAGTCCTATTGGCCAAGGTGGGCCCCACCTTTTCTTGCTTCTTTTTGTACCGTTGAGTGTTCTTTCTATCAATTTTTTTAACAATAAATTTATTCTTGTGGCCGGAGGCGGAGACTACGTGATTTCTCACCGACTTTTTCTAATGTATGCTACAGTATTATTAGTATGCGCTCACTTTTTCTATCTTTGAAATGTAAATTAAATAAACTGAAAGCATAAGTAAAGCACCTCATGAGACAAAATTTGAAATGTCGAACGAATGTTTTGAGTATTTATATTTCGATCTTTTAAAAACTAGATGTCGATAGTTCAGCGAGATATTCAAATGTTTTGCAAAACCGTACGAATAGTGTAGGGTGCTCAATCGAATATCGAGTTTGTTTCAAAAGTTATTTGAGTCAATTAGCTTTCAAAAGTTGGGATTGAAAGAATATGAATCAAGAGTTTCTTCTAAAATGAAAATTGTTTAGTTATTGAGAATTTCAAGTCATCGAATGAAGACACATCTGATGCCTAAAAGTTGACTTCTTATAATTAAATTAGACATCGTGCCTTGATCATTAAATATTGAAATATTATTACTTCTAAAGAAGGATATTTAAAAAGGGTGACAAACCACGGTCACAAAGCACTTTGCACTATACTAGTATATATATACATCATTTATATATTCACATTTAAAATAAAAACTAAATATTTTAAATTATATAATATAAATTTGAATTTAATGCCTAGATAAAATTTGTGAATTACGTACTTTACTATTTATTTTTTATCACGAATTGTTATATAATTATTTGTATTATAGTTGATAACTTGATGTTCTATATTGATGAGTTTCTATTTTAAATAAATGTGTTATTTATGTTTTTTTAACACTCTAAGAAGAAAATAATATACTTCTTTTTTCACTTTAAAATATTATTATACTTTTAAGTTTTCACTTATTTAAAATTATTTTTATTTTTTCATTTTAAAAATAATTTTATTACTTTTTTTCAATATCTTAAATTTTTATTTTTATTTTGTAATTTACGTGTCCATTACAACGCATACGTATTTGTGGTGGTCAATGAATAGTTTACAAAAAAAAAATGTTGGCACATGGAAAAATTGTTACAGTCAAGAAGTATTGACTATTGAGAGAGTTGATAAAGATGATTTTGAAGCCTTTACTAATGACTAATGAGGTTGTTATATATTCTCTTATTACAAATCAGTCATGAAAATGTAATCAGATAGAAAAATTGTTACACTCAAGAAGTATTGAGAGAGTATAAAGATGATTTTGAAGCCTTTACTTAATGCCTAATGAGGTTGTTATTCTCTTACAAGTTTGTTCCAAATGGTACACTTTTTTAAAAAATGCGTGATCCTGACAAGACACTCGAGGAAAAAAATATATCAATGATAATATTCGTTGATAGTGACTTAATTAGTAAATTTTGTTATGAATCATAAGAATTTCGTGTACAATTTCGTGCAAAAATAAATACTATAACTTAATACAGTATAATGTTTATAATCATTTCAATATATATTTTCATAATATTTCACATTAAAATTATATTTTACTAAAATTAATATAAAAACCACGAGTTTTATAGTTAAATCAATATATATTTTTTAAATTTTTTTTGAAAAAAATAATAACATAAAATTGAATTTATTTAATAAATAAATTCATATAAAACTCACAAAACACACTACAATGAGAAATCTACTTGGTAATAAATTTAAATTTGAAATTTAAATTTGAAATTTGTCCTGCTTTCTCCTGTCTCCATTCATTATCATCCTAATAATACAAAAAAATTAAAATGTATACATGTTAAAGTGATATAATTAAAAAATTAGAGGTTGGAAATTTACACAATAAATAACAGTTCAGTATATATTTATCCACGTGAAAAGACCACAACAAACGTGAATCAATTTTTTGATCTTAAATTTGAAAATGAATTGATTTCACAATAAAATAAAATAAAATAAAATTGAATGAGTATTAAAGAAAAAAGGTTATTGATAGGTTGGGCCACTAAAATTGATAAAAGACTTAAATTGAATACAGTTTATATATAAGGATTAAAATTCAATTTATTTAGCGGGTGTTCTCTCTCTATCGCTCACTCACTCTTCCTAATTTAGTACTTCTGAAACCCTAATTTTTCTTCAACGTCGTAACCAATATCAATCGGTTGATTCTCTTTTTCATTTGTGTGTTAAAATTGTAGCTGGCGTTGTAATCGATCAAGGGAGATGCACGAGATTTCCACGCTCTCTTCTACACAGCAAGTTGCCGATGGCGTCGTGGAATGGAAAGAGGACGGCGGTGGATAATCACCGAGGCGGCGACGGAGGAGGTATGTGGAGGATCGGTAATTATTATTTCAATAACAGTAAAAATAATACTAGATTTCGCGATCCCAATCTTCATCTGTAAATTTGGGAAAAATTGTAAATATATGCACAAGTGACCTAATGTGGATTGCTTTTCGCTTTTGACCACTCTTGAAGCGCATCAGCAGCTGGGATTTTAATTTTTTTTTATTACGTTGCTCGTGTTTTTTGATTAAGTTATGTTCCGTTAGTTGGGTTGCAGTTTGCTAAAGGGTATTGTGTAGATTTAGTATATTGATCTTGTTCTTTTCCGTCGGATAAGATTACGATCTTTCTGGATGAATTGTACTCGGATTATTGAGTTATATTTCCCACATCCACAATGTTACTGTTGTACACATGTGAACAGGCTTGACTTACTGCACTTTCTCCATCGTATTCCCTCGGTTATGAATTTTTGTGTAATGGAAGAATTTGCTGATCAGGTAGTTACTGGGATTTCTTTGCCTTTGGAGTCGGATAATCTTTATACAGGGAGCAAATTGGATTGCCAATCTGGTGAGGTTGGTTGAATACTTTTGTTTCCCTTTTTTCCTTTTTCTATTTCTTTTTTGTTGTGTGTTACCTTCCTTCACTACTGCATATGTACATTTACAGAGAGAAAGATGATTATGGGTTTTGACCAATAATTTTTGTTGTTGTGTACTGTCTTCCTTTACTGCAACTACATATTCTCGTCTCTCTCCCTCCACTCAGCTGGCGATCTCTTGATTTTTCATTTCTTAAATCAGCCTTCTTCAGTTATTCACCCTTCGCTTCAATGCCAAAATAGCCCCGAGATTGATTGTTTCAGAAAAATCATACCTTGCATCCTTGCCCTTCGACTTTGAATGTCTCCATTTTGTTGAATAAATTTCTATTTGTTTTGTTTTATTTGATAACATTAGTTGAATGATTGAATTAAATATTAGTGGATTATGAGGTTGTTACTTGTTAGCAATAGCCAATAAGTTATTTGAATTGAGTTTTTTTACCAATAAATTGGAGGGTTTTTTTTAACTGGAAAAATCTCAAATCTTTGTTCTTATTTGAAAACTTAGTATCCCAGATGAAAAGTTATCTTTATCTCTACAAATTTTTTTTTTTTGAGAGAGTGAGCTTTTTTGTTTTTAATTGTCCAAATATTAGATCTTTGGTTGGGTGTTTGTGTTCAGTGTTTTGTTTTAAAGGAGTTGAATTAATGGAGTTATATCGACAATGACATTTCTTGTTGTATTTGTTAATAGCCTATTGATTGGAGACGAATGAGTTAAATCCCGAGATGAACAAAAGATCATTTACATCGCTGCATTGTTGGATCCAAGGCAGAAGATGAAGCATGTTGAGATGTGTTTAACGACAAATTATGGGGAACAGAGGGGAGTTGTATTGGTGGCAGAGGTGAATAAATCATTTCGTGAATTATTCGACTTTTACCAGAAACAAACGATTCCTACTCTTCCACCTAGATCTAATTATGTATCTACCGTACAGTGTGAGCCTACTTTAGGCCGATTGTATCGTCAAGGACCTAGAGGGCAAGGTTCATGTAGTCGTCTGTTGGTTATTACTGAAGAGCAACCTGATGCTTCTACAACACATAGAAGCAATACATGATGACCCTATAATAGAGGTTGAAAGTTCGGTTATCATTTAAGTAGTGGATGAACTATGGCATGCGCTTCCCCATTCTATCTAGTGTTGCCTTTTAGTCATTATTTAGCACTGGAGGTCATTTAAATTAATAAGTAACTAGCTTTACTGTAATTATGTTTTACAGTATTGATTTCTTTTGGTTGATCATTGTTATTTACTGAATCAACTTCATGTTTCAATGTTTGTGTTCTACTATTGAATGTTGATTTCCTGAAAGAGGAAGAAGGACGTTTGTGAAAAAATGAGGCTCGCTCCATATAACCAATTAAATTGTAATTTCAATCATTAATTTTTGGTCAACTCCCGTGAATAAAATATAGTACTCATATTTAGGTTAATTAATGAATTAATTTAAAGAAATTTCATTAACTATGGAATTATCTTACTTTTTCTTATATTTCACACAACAAATTATTGTCAACACTTTTTAGTTTAATACTAACTCCCACCATCCACATATATATAATTAGTACCAGTATATATACTGTATACATACTCCACAACATCATCATCTTCTTCTTCTCAACAATATAATAATAATTAACATTAATATAACCCCTTCCTCCTCCCTCCGCCGCAGCCTCGGATCAAGATGGCACCATCCAAACCCAAATACAAGTACTTCAAAAAAGCATCAACGCATGTGGTGGATTTAGCCCCGTTGTGCCTTTCCGTTGGTTTTGTAGCACTAATCCTAATCACGAGCTCCAACGAAGAAGACATATTTGGAAACCAACCCTTCTTGAAAGGGCGGCAACGGATGGTGGAGAAACCGTGTGACGAGATATATGTCGTCGTCGGAGTAAGCGAAACCCTACACACCATAAGTGACAAGTGTGGCGATCCTCACATATATAGTTGAGAGGAATCCACATGTTCATGATCCCGACGATGTGTTTCCAGGGCTTGTCATAAAGATTTTACCTTCAATCGATAAATTCAATCGATATGATTGATCCACTTCATGTACTCTAATCGATGATACTAACAAGTCAAATGACTCAAAATAAATTATTATTATTATTCTCAAATATATTACTACGTAGTATAAAATGCTAGTATTAAAATTTTGTTGTTATAAACAATAAGATTAAATTCAAATGAATAAATTGATCAAATGTTGAATATTCGAATCACATAGGTGTTCTCAAAATCGAACAAAATAGTTGAACGTAGATGATGAGAATAATAAATAACACAATAATGTTAAGTCATTTGATCTGACTTCAAGGAGATCTAAGTGCACGGGGAGGAAGAAACGAACAACTTTTATTAAGTATTGTCCATGTCTCGTATCAATGGCATATTTTTGGTATGAATATCAAATTCAAATTTTTTTATAAGACAACAAAAAAAAGCGATTGTGGCATGTCATTTTCTTACCAAAAAAAATAAAATTAGTCATTTTCTAAGGAATATTACAAGTTATTGACTTTGGTTGATAATCTCCCAAATTAATGGATTTTTTTTAATTGGGGAGTACGCTTTCCCAAATTTTTGTGTACTTTTGAAGTGAAATTTGCGTACTCCAATTGTCTCACCAAATGGTTCGCCATGAATATGAAGTACTACCTAAACTCACAAATGAATCATTAATTTGTGCAGAAAATGAAACATTAATACTAATAATATTTTTGAAATAAATCATGCATTTCAAATATTCCTGCAAATAACCATATATTTCCCCAATTGATTGCAATACTGTATTTGAATGAATATGTCTCACCGTATATAATTTGATTTGTCTCAAAACTCTTTTTAACCAAACTCAATCAGTAACCATAAAACAAATCAAGAATCTAAATATTAAAAAATTAGACAAATGTACTACTGTCGATGCTTGGTCGTAAAGCACGACAATTTTTTCAACCTCAATGAGTGACTTAAAAGTATTAATTAATTAATTAATTAATTAATTACAAAATATGAGTCCCATGCATCCATCAATAAACCATTTTTTTTTCATACTTTTGTTTATATTACTATAAATACAATAACTCTGAATGCCAATTTCATCATCTTTAGTTTCACAATATAGCCTTTGGATTATTTGATAAGCATACACAAAATCACTATGGCTCTCCAACTCATCCATCCTTTGATCATCGCGCTTCTTCTAGTTGCGATTTCCCAGCCGGGAGCGACTCTCGACGTGCATTATTACGACCATACGTGCCCTCAGGCAGAAGCCATCATCGACCAAGTCATTCGCACAGCGTCGGCTAATGACCCTAAAGTCCCCGCCCGCCTCCTCAGAATGTTCTTTCACGATTGTTTCATTATGGTAAATTACATTTTCTTCCAATTTTATTTTCGACTCCATTTCACGCTCCTGCGCATTGTGCATGATATTTTCCTCAACTCGATTTCATTAGGGATGTGATGCATCAATATTGTTGAACTCGACTCGAAACAACCAAGCGGAGAAGGATGGCCCGCCTAACCTCTCCCTCGCGTCGTTTTATGTTATCGACGAGGCCAAGGCTAGGATCGAAGAGGCTTGCCCTGAGACGGTATCATGCGCTGATGTATTAGCCATTGCCGCGAGAGATGTTGTAGTTCAGGTAATAATCCAATTCGATATATCGATGTTGTGAAGTTCATTTGATCTGATTTCTCCCCTTTCTTCTTCTTCTTCTTCTTGTGTATTTAGTCTGGAGGACCTGAATGGAACGTGTACAAAGGGCGGAAAGACGGTTTAATTTCGCGGGCGAACGAAACCATAAACCTACCATCTCCGTTCTCAAACCTATCTCAGCTAGTCGAGAGCTTTTCTCAGCGCGGCCTCGACAAAAGTGACCTAGTCGCCCTCTCGGGCGGCCACACCCTCGGCTTTGCCCACTGCTCCTCCTTCTCTAGGCGCCTCAACAACTTCAGCCCGACCCATTTTTCCGACCCAACACTTGACCCGAGTTTCAAGTCCAGCTTGTTGAAAATGTGCCCAATAGGGACCAAGAACCGTAACGCTGGTCAACTCTTGGATTCAACCTCGGCTGTATTCGACAACAACTATTTCCAAATGGTTCTTGGAAGGAAAGGGGTGTTTGCATCGGACCAATCGTTGTTATCGGATGAGGAGACGGGCCGGTTGGTCGAGGCATTTGCTGCGGATCAAAGCTTGTTTTTCAAGAAGTTTGTTGAGTCGATGGTGAGGCTCGGGGGTGTTGGAGTGATCGAGAAGGGTGAGGTGAGGAAGAATTGTAGGGTTGTTAATTAGTTATTGAAAGGGATTTGTGTGGGTTAGAAATTAGTGTTCAAATTGCGATTCGTGTATCGTGTGCTTAACCGTACTGTGTTGGTGTGCTCTTTGGTTTACCGTGTCTTAAAGAAATAAAAGTTCAAAGTCTACTCGATTGATTTATCACGTATCAGTGTATCATTGAGCTTTCAAATACCTCTCATAATGCCATGCATAGTAAAATGAAGTCTTGATTAAGATTTCACATGTTTTATGCTTGGTTTGGCGCAAATTACATAGGCGAAGAAAGCACAAACGTATTAGCCTAGATTTCACATAATAAGTTGCAAATCGCAATCAAATTCCAGAAGAATGTTTTAGTCAAGATAAACACGAACCTGATATGACATTTCATGGATCTGATTAGTGCATGATGCATGCCCTCATGCAAATACAACATCTGATCGTAAGATGTACTTAATGCCTTTACTCACGTTTCGTGCTTCGTGTAGCATGCACTTATCTCCGTGAATGTGAAGTAGAGCCATCCCTTCTGTCGGAGGTACCTACAAAATTTTAAGGACAAGTGAGTTTATTATTTTTAGTATGGTCATTATTATAAGTTTACTTCATTAACAGCATGTGCATTGTAATCTCAAGGGCGGTTTATGTAATTTAAATGTTTGCTTTTTAATATTTATAGAATTGTACAAATATTTGAATGAATAATAGTTGAAAACCTAGAGAGAGCGATAAAGAGAGATGCACCTCAGCAACAAGAGCATTTCTCCGACCATAGAAAACAGTCTCTCCTCCAACCAACAGGTCCAAAGAATCTTGAGAAGTATTGTCATTTTTCGATTTTGCTTTATCTTTACTAGGAGCACCACTTAGATAGATCAATAGAGTGTAGTGTGTGCGGCTACCTTCTCCAAGGTCAACGCTTTCATCAATGTGCTTTCCAAAACGTTGACCAGCAGTGTACCTAAAACAGTCCATCGGTCAACCATAACCAGATTAATGCTTGTCGAGTAGAAAATAAGAAGAGTAAACTCAAAACCTTTAGTAACTATAGCTCAAAGCACCAAGAGAGCATTTGAACAAAATTTTGTTTTTCAACTTTAGTTATCATATCATGACCTAAAAAGTAGTCGAGAGTCAACAAAGTTGTTTCGTGTTTACAATAAAAGCAAAATCAAAAGCAGAATCGGAATCTAAGGCTTTGGCTTGGATGAGATTTTCTAATAATTTTCACATAGACATTTGCACGAGACTCCACTTTCTGAAGAACCGGAAACTAAAAGTAGTTATAGAATCAGAATTCGCAACTGTTTGCAAATATGAACTTAAAAAACTCAACCCTCAGGAGGATAATCGGAAATATAAAACAACAGTCACATGCTTTCAGTTTCTCAACATACAATGCAGAATCAAAAACAAAAGTCGGCATTTAGAAACAATAAAGTTGGCAATCACTTTTTTTTTTTTTTGCGTGCATTACTTACCGGTAAAACCTTATATTTGGGTTTAACCTGACAGCAACTTTCCCTCGTATCTTAAAATCCGAACAGAGCTTGTCAAGCCCAGCTTCCCATAAAGCTTCGGCAAGAACAGGATTATTCACAGATATTCTGTCATTGTCTCTGTAAGCTTCTCCCATCGTGGGGCCAAGACTCCCCTGGTGAACGAAACCAATCGACTCCGCCGCATCTATAAACGCTCTCGATTCTGGGGCCGTGAGATAGTTTGGAATCTGAACACCTTGACCATATACAGGGGATATGAATTATAAAACAGATACCATCGATTACTCGATTTCTACTTTAAACACACAGATAATACAATTCCACTTTACACACACATATAATACAAGTCCACGCGAAATTCACAATTAATCCTATATAAAATCAAGTAAAAATCAATTGAGCATAACCAATTCATTAGATTTCATAATAATAAACAATTTAATCTCGGACAACCACGACAGAATAACCTTTCTGGTAAAAAAATAAAATAAAAAACTAAACAAAAAAATAAAATAAAAGGGGAAAATAACTCACAGTAATGAGATCGTCTCCTTTGAGGCGATTGATCTGAAGATCGGGCTTGGGTTTAATGGAAGGCCACTCAGATTTCGTTTTCTTGCTTCCAGGTTTTTTCCTGTCGCCCATTTTTCTCTACATATTTTCTTCTGCCTCTCGAGATATTTACAATAAACTGGGAGGATTAATGGGCCTGGAGCGGGTCTTAACAATTCAAATGGGCCTTGAAATAGCTACGTTTGTTTAGGCCGCAAGAGCTCTCAACTTCTTTAGACTACGTTTGGGCTTCCTCCCGAAGTTCATGGCCCGATATAACGAAAAAATAATAAAATCTTTTTTTTTTTATCTTTAATTCTTTTTATTTATTAGTCATTTTTTAAACATGCTTAAATACAAATAATTAAAAATTTTCATCGTAATTTAATTTTAAAAAAAAATATAAAAAATTTATGTCTGTTCTAGACCGCAATCGAAAACTTCATCATGACTCAATCGATGGAAATCTCAACTAGAACGGCGATGTGCCTTCTTTTTTATATTGGATTAGTTGAGCTGAGAATTAATGAAACATACTAACATAGTACTAAATTTTAAGGCTAATTGATAATTCATGGTAGCTTAATTAGTATGATAGAAAATCAAAGCATATCTATAGAGTAGGATTATTATTTTATTTTGGATGGTCCAGATTACTTCAATTTATATACTATAGGCTGAACCAGAAAACCTTAAATTTTTCATTAATTTTGGCTATACGTCCTACCTGCCAACATAGGCAGCCCCAATCCCTAAATTCGGAAAATTAACCGTAGTGTAGTATTGTCGTACGATGCATTAACTCTGCTTAAATGTGGAAATAAACAAAAGGTAATATCTTTTCCTATATTTCTTTCTTGACAATTTATACCGAGTCATCTAAGTGAACATTAAGCATGTTACGTCTAGTTATATTAATATAAAAAATAATTTTTTAACTTAATTTGTTATTTGTCATTTTCTTAACTTAATATAACTTGAGATCGAGATAAAAAGTCCACAGATCTGTTGAAATTCTATCATTTGAAGATTCGTCAGAAAAGACAGAATATGTATCTACTTGTACGTTCTTGCCGGAGATGGTACCTTCTGTCAAATTAAATTCCAAATGGGGGTGCTAACGTGCGGTCCCACGCCTAGCGCACACACGAGAGCGGGAGCTCGAATATGCACTAGAGAGCCCCATTCTAACTCAAAACCATATGGTACTAAGTAGGAGAACTCCCTAGGCTTATATCATAGACTCTCATCTCACAATTATTCGATATGGGACAACTCACAAGTGGCCTTCACACATTAACAACTTCAACACCTTCATGTGCACTGTTGTCGGGGTATATTTTGCCTAAATCTCTTTGCTTCTTTTCGATCGTCTTGTTTTTGTGTCGATTCTGCACAAACACGCATATTTTTGTTTTCGACGACAGAGTCACATATGAGTTTTTAGAGATTTAAATTTTAAAAATATATGTTTAGGGTAATTTTTTATTTATAGAAGTATTTTTTATGTAAATTTTTATTTTAATGAGACTAATGTACATGCAGCATGGTACATTCATCTACGTGATATAGCCAGGGACTATTATTTATTGCTTATTATTTAGGGCTAAATACACTTTGCCACCCCAGGATATGGGGTTTTTACACTTTGCAACCTCGTCGGAAAACTTTTACTGATCAGTACCACAGGATAAACAATATTACAATTTGCAACCTGCCGGCTGCCGGATCAGAATATTCCATGGAATATTCCGTTTTTAAGAATATTTAAATAAATAAATAAGTAAATTACTAATTTAACCTCAGGTCATCAACATAGTCAACAATAATAATATATAGTATAATGAAAATAAAAATAAAAATTAAATACACATATTATATTATATTATACTAGTAAATTAAAAGAATACTAATTCATTCATCTCCTTCTTCGTAACACAGGGACGACGGAGATGGCTTAAGGATTTGTGGGGAAGGCATCGGCGTTTTCAACCATTCGAAGGCTGAGCCTTGACTGAAAGCAACAATGGGGGTTGACAAACCTGGAAGATGGGGGCAAAAATGAAGTTGAATCCTGTGGAAAATTCGACAAAGCCTAAAGATGAACGAACTAGATCTACGTCGGCGTCTCGCTGGTAGGCGTTCGGGTATCTCGGTGGGACAACGACGAAGTTGGATTACTCAGATCTAGAAGGTGGGTGAGAGTGTTGCACGCTTAGAATTGATTGGATTTGAGGATTAGGGTTTGAGGTAGATCGAAATTCTGGATTTTTTTTTGTTTTTTTATGTTCTTTTTTTTTTTTTTTTGTTTGATATAGATCGCAATCTAGAAATTGTATTCATTTTTCATTCATTTTTAATTTATTTTTATGTTCGGTTCAGATCTGAAAATTGTATGTTTAAAATTTATATTTAGTTGAAATCTGGAAATTATTTGAAGATTTGGAATTCTGGTAAAAAAATTGATATGCGTATAAAAATATTGATAATAAAAATACCAATTTTATGAATTTTGATAAAAAAAGAAATGAAGAAAATAAGATAAAATATATATGCAATGTGTATTTACATATTTGTCCTCAAAGGTTAAATATTTTATGAGTCGCACGCGCTTAAATGGAAGGTGAAATCCACTTTCTCGGAATATTCCTTGGAATATTTCGATCCGGCAGCCGGCAGGTTGCAAATTGTAATATTGTTTATCCTGTGGTACTGATCTGTAAAAGTTTTCCGACGAGGTTGCAAAGTGTAAAAACCCCATATCCTGGGGTGGCAAAGTGTATTTAGCCCTATTATTTATTGTCATAAATTATAGGGCTAATTACACTATCACTCCATGATAAGGAGTTTTTCTACTTTACCACTTAACTGAAAAAGTTTTACCGATCAGTACCATATGATAAAGATTTTTACAATTTGCCACTTACGGGCAGCCGGATCCAGCTACTCGCAGGTGACAAATTGTAAAAGCTTTTATCCTATGGTACTGATCGGTAAAACTTTTTCGGTTAGGTGGCAAAGAAAAAAAAAACTCTATCTTGTGGTGGCAAAGTGTAATTAACCCTGAATTATATAATACTCTTCCTCTCACAATACATAACATGCTTTTTTGACATGAAGATTAAGAAAAATATATTTATTTATTTTTTACTTTTTTTATCAAAAAGTAAAGAGTAAAAATATATTTTTAAGTAAAAAAATAAAATCAAGTAAAAAAATGTAAGAATAATTATGTTTTTTTTTGGTGTATTAACTATTATCAGTGGCGGAGGGAAATGGAGGTAGTGGACCCTCCTTTCTCAATTATTTTTTAAAAAAATAAAATTAAAAAAAAATTATTTTATTAAAATAAAATAAAAAAGTAAATTAGTAAATATAAAATATAATTATTTACTCTAAATAAAAAAATATACTCAATTTACTTCAAAAAATTAAAACTAAATAATAAAAAGCGGTTGATTTTTTTTTTCTTTCACTCAAGCCATCTCCAATCGTTTGACTTTAAATTGCCACGAAAATCTTTACATTGGCACTAAATTTGAGTTTAAACAGTAAATTATCTCCAATTATTAAACTTAAAATTTTACTCAAATAAATAAAACTTCAATTAATTTTATTAAAAATCTAATTTAATATAAAATATTTTTTATAATATTACATATAAATTAAATTAAAAAATTACAATAATATTACATATAAATTATATTAAATTTATGTTTTTTTTTTGTATTATTATGTATTTTCTTATAATTTATGTTTGTGATATTTATGTTTGATTTTATGTTGTATTGTGTAATATAATTTATAATATGGTGTTTTTTTTATTATTGAATTTTTTACGTCAATTTATATTTTAATCTATATTATAAATATTAATCACAAAATTAAAATTAAACAATGCATAGTATAAAATAATTTAGTAAAAATTGGAGTACAAAACACAATTTTAAAAATTATCAATTTTAGAAATATAGTTAAAATTTACAAAATACTCGTAACTTAAAAAATTATACAAAATTATACAATAACTTAATATTTACAAAATAATCATAACCTAAAAAAGAAAGTAATGCATGTATTGTGAGAGATAAAGAGTAATAAAACAAGTCTTTTATTTCAATATTAGCTTTTTGCTCACAAAAAATGTGTTGAATTGATCAAATATCGACATATCATACTTGTCCATCTCTAGCCCGAAAGTGTTCAATCAACAAGCTCGATCTCGAGCTCGATCAAGATCAAGATACGTCAAGTAAAAACATAGTCAAAGTTAGTACACGAAGTTATATGTATTGTATCTCTATTATAAACAATTGATGTTAAGATAAAATTTAAAACATAGTCAAACTTAGTACAAGAAGTTAAATGTATTGTCTCTCTTATGAACAATTGATGAAGATAAAATTGGTAGGAGTGGGCGTGCATGGGACGGGACGGGAAGAGACGAAATTCATATTTTAAAAATTCGTTTCGCACGTTCCAATTTCGTTTGGGTTCGGATTGGGATCGGGACGTGATCGAGATATCCCAAAATTTTAAATAAAAATTAAAAATAAAAATAAAAATTGAGATAAAAGAATAATATTACTGACTTATAAAACAATCAAAATTTAAATAAAATAAGAATAACAAGTTTTTTGACATATAATATTATATATATATATATATATATATATATATATATATATATATATATATATATATATATATATATATATTGAATTGATTAAAAATTTTAATTTTAAAAATAAATAATTAAATAAGTTAAATAATACTTTTTTTTATTCAATTTAAATAATATTTTCAAATTTTCAAATTAGAAATGTTAATATTTTTCAAGAAAAATATATAAAAAATTTAATTATTTATAAATGTTATTATATTGTAAAGATATAATAAATTTAATTGAAATTATAATTAATATTTTAATATTTTTATTAATATGTGTGAAAAAAATAAAAATATTATTGATATTAAAAAATAAACGAGACGGAACGGGATTAAACGGGATCATCCCGGTCCCGTCCCATCCCGTTGTAAAAAATTTGGAACGAGACGGAATTGTCATTTTTAAAATTTATCTCATCTCATCCCGCTAGTTTTCGAGATATGATTGGAACGAGATCGGGTTTTCGGGACGAAGTGCCCACCCCTAAAAATTGGTATCGTTGATTTCGAGCTTTCTTTTTTTCTTTGTGTATGTGTTGAAACGGGGTGCTAACGTGCGGTCTCACGACTAGCGCACATACGAGAGCGGGAGTCCAGATATGCACTAGGGAGTATTTTTCTTACTTAAAACCATATGGTGCTAAGTAGGAGAACTGCCTATGCTTATATAATAGGCTCTCTTCTCTTGAATAATCAATGTTGAACAATTCACAAGTGACTACCGCAATATACAATTTTAACATTATGCTATTCTTGAAATTGCCTTATATACACTTCCAATTTTAACGATGGAGCTAATTTGACGCTCATATTTTGAACTCAAAAGTCAAAACTTGATGTCGACATAACCAAAATATATCTACTCGCTAAAATAAGATACAATAAATATTGAATTACTTTTGCTACTTATATTTGATCATACTGTATATGATCTGAAATATAAAACATGAAATAAATGTTTGTTTTTATATGGACCATATCTCTAACTCTGAAGTAAAGAATATTGTGTCTCCACATTAACATATCTCAAATAAACTAAAAAAATGTATAATTACAGTAAATAAAGTATTTATGTAATTATTGATTAAGTGACAGTTGTCGAGCAGCGGGAGGTGGGAATCCTACAATTGCAAAAGAAACATAAAGATGCAGGCACGCAAACGGTCCCCACAACTTGGACCAGATTAGGCCATGGCCCAACTAATAAATATCCAGGCCCACTTACACCCAAAAAGGACAAGCCTTCAATGCCCAAAAGGAAGGAGCCCAATAGGCAACATGTCAACATCCTAAGAACCCAACTAACTTCAAATTAAATTACCACACATCTAGTATTGTCCGGAAAAAGTTAACATTATCTTTCTTATTACTTACTAAAAAAATGTTACTTTTATATTTTATCAAAAAGTAAAAAAACTCAATATATTTTTAAATTAAAAAATAAATTAATTATAAATTAAATTTAAAATGTATTTAAATAAAATAAATGTAAATTCTATTTAAAATTGAAAAAAATAGATTTTTTTTGTACAATTAATGTTGAAAAATCCAATATAAAAAGCTATGCAACTTTTCTAAATAGATGAAGTACTTAGAGTAGGTAGATAGAAAAATTATGCACTATGTTTATAATTATAAATTATGTGTATAATTAGTTGACAGTAAATTAGTAATAAAATTAATTTTATAATTTGCATATTTGAAATAATATTGAATTTTTAGTATACGACAATTCAGTATACACGTATGATTACTCTATTCCAGATCAATTGTCATATTTTTTTATAAAATATAAATATGGTGTAATCGTGTTAGTTTGATAGGGAGAGAATACTTATCAATTTCATAAATTTTGTTTAGAGTATATAGTTCAAAATTCCACATTAAAATACATAGGTGTCACACCCACTTGTAGCCCCTCCTACATTTGATTTTATTTAATTAATTGTGTAATTTTGTGCACCAACAATAACATTAGAATTTAATTATTAGGACTATACATTATTTATTTATTTTCCAAATATGTAAGTCATGCCAACACTTTGGATTCTTCCTTTTGATTTGACAATTCATTCCGTACTTTTGTTTTTGGTATTTCACATTTCACAAATACTGTACTACTATAAAATTCCTTCTAAAAACCCCTGAATTATGTTCAATAATAAGCAAAAAAAAAAAAAAATTGCAACCCAATATTGAGTAATAGTATTATGCTACTCCATCTGCTTTAATGAAATATATATAACCAATTTATTTTTTTAAACAAAAATTAGAAAAAATATTAGTTTTTGACTTTTTATCCAAAAGAATAAAATGTATATATAGATTTTTAAATTAAAAAATAAAGTTGTGGTGAGTAAAATTAAAAAACAAGAAATAAATTATATATTAAAATGAAAAAATAAGAGTATTTGAAATTTATTTTTAGATAGTACGAAACATTTATTTAAGAAAAAATGATTTTGTTGAGTATTATATACTCAAAACACAGTACGGTTTTGTGTAGCCAAAACAATTTGATTTTGAAATAAAATGTGTTTTTGTAGGAGTTTTGCCATATAAATTAATCACTCCATAATTTTGTAATTCTTAATTATTTGTATTTTAACCCCAATTAATTTATTGCCTAGGGTGAAATAATTTCATAATTAAGCGTAACACCTAATTAATTAAATTTGATTCCTTTAGTTTTTGTGCACACTTTAAACAACACACATGTTAAATATTTTAGTATTGTTTTAGTGAAATTAGGTAGGCTTTTCATAAAATGATGTTTAGCCTTAGTGGGATCCATAAACCTTTTGGACATGTCCGTTCACCTGTGTGGTGTTTGTCCTTTTCAGTTTTACTGTTTTACTGTCTTTATACTTTCTCCCTTCCCTAATAATAGTGAGGGCTAAATATATTTTGCTTTCTTTATTCTCTAATAATAGTCAGGGCTAAATATATTTTGCCATTTTGCCATCCAATGATATGAGATTTTTACACTTTGCAACTTAATCGGAAAAGATTTACCGATCAGTACTATATGATAAGGCATATTACAATCTGTCGTCTGCGGGCTGCCGGATCAGAATATTCCAAATAATATTCTGTTTTGAAGGGTATTTTAGTAAATTTCAAACAAAAAAAGGCTGATTACATATTTGCCCTTCTCTCTTCTAAACTTAATATTCATTTTCATTTATATTTAATTTAAAAACCAAAAAAGAAGAAATACAATTACATACATCTATGCATATGAAATTCTTCATCCCGATGTTTCAGAAGATAATGAAAAGAGGAATTTCAAGTGCAAGCATCGGATCCCACTCCATCTCTTCGGAACAACACCCAACACACCATCGATAGCCACAAACACATTCTCGACAATTTCTAGACTTTCATTAACGCCCAACTTCCCTACCCTTATTGAGGATTGATTTTGAATACTATCGGGAATTCGGCGGAGAAATGATTGATTTTGAGGATTGGATTTTAATTTTCTTCGAGATCCCTTTTTAATTCTTCATCTGGGCAGTTCAAGAAACCCGCCATATTCAGAAACTCGGTCCCCTCATTTGGGTTCGGTGCAACTTTCCATTTCTAGGGTTTCTCTGTTTTATTGATTTGAGAAAGAAAAAAACAGATCTTTTTTTAGGAAGGTTGAAACGATGAAGTTTATGAATGGGGAAATGATGGCTGATGGATTTGATTTATATGTATTGAATTAGGGCAAGGGGATGGTGGGTGACGAGAAGATGAAGAAGATGAATCGAAGATTAAGATCTTCAATTCTGCATTGTCTTCGATTTTGTTTGAATTTTTTTTAGTTCTGTTGTTTTTAAGAAAAAAAATTGAGTAAAAATGTTGTTTTGGAGAAAACAGAAGACGCAAGACGCGATATTCACATTTTTTAAATTCTTTTTTAATTAATTGTGAGTAATTACTTAAATGTCCCTCACCTCATCTAATAAATTTACTATCAATCGCGAAACTAGAGCGTGACATTCAACCTGAATATTCCGATCCGGCAGCCCGTAGATGACAAATTGTAAAAAACTTTATCATGTGGTACTGATCCGTAAAACTTTTCCGATTAGGTTGCAAAGTGTAAAAATTCCATATACTGGGGTGACAAAGTGTATTTACCCCTAATAGTCACGTTTACTTTTTTTGATCATCCAATACATATGATAAACAATATACAAAAATTATGAAGAAAAAATTACTAAAATAAAATTTAACTATTAAATTTTATTTTAGTAATTTTTTGGATAGAAGGAATATTTCAATACACTATTAAATAATAATATAAGAAGAATATTTTTTTACATTTTTTGACAAATGGTTAAAATGTAAAAAAATATTATTAAGTCTTTTACCAATAACTAAGATGTAAAAATTATATTTTAAATTAAAAAATTAGCAGCATAATTGGATTGAAACATTAAAAAAATGTGGATTATTCTACATGATAAAAGTAATACTATAGTCTATACTATTTAGAGATTGAGAAAGAAATAATTAAAAAATTCTACGTACTCCATAGAAAAAAAAGTAATTTTAAATTTGTAATTGAATAATAATATCAATAATTTTTATTTCTCAAATAATATGTATACTTTAAAAAAATAAAATTATTTCAATTAAATATATTATTTTTTTTCTGTTTTACACAATAATCACACTTCTTTTACAATAATCACTTTAACATTGATTATACTTTTATTTCCTGAATATGGGTGAAGGAAGCAAGACTGGTAAAACACAGGCGAGCTGACCTGGCAAAGATCGATTCCTATAGGTCGAGGTGCTCAACGTCATTACAGCCTTAAATAATTACCCACAAACGATGCGTTGTCAGAATTCCATTCGCCGCACATCAATTCATGGTACGATGATGTTGACCCCCAACCCATTTTTTCCCCTCTCTTACCTTAGAGCAGCTGTAATAAACCAAAAAACCTTTACCTTTTGTTTTTTTTTTCCTAAATTTTTTTTTTGCTAAAACAAGATACACACACTCACTTTCTTTTTATCTGGGTTTTTTCTTTCCCTTTTTTGTGTGGGGATACATACTCCAATATAATAAATAAATTTACACACATGTACATATATATGTTTCATCAATAAGGAAATGTTTGGTCTTTAAATAAAGACTTTTTGTTGCAACCATGTATTTTTTTAATTTCTGAAATATATATTCATATGCTCTGGTGTCCTCTCTTTTTCTTATTTACTACTTTAAAAGGGTATAATTTAAGATAGAGAGATGCAGTAACATTTTTTCTATTAATTTTGGCATCATTATATAAATATAAATCCCCTTTTTTTTCTGAGGTCAAATCTGGAAAAAAAAAATCTAGGGTTCATATCTTAGCTTGCATTTGTGCAAGGCATCTCGAATTAATTATTAGTTCGTTTTCGTTCGATCGATCGATCTTGAAAAATGGTTCGGGGGAAGGTTCAAATGAAGCGAATAGAGAATTCGACTAGCCGGCAAGTCACGTTTTCGAAGCGGAGAAACGGGCTGTTGAAGAAGGCGTACGAGCTATCCGTGTTGTGCGATGCAGATGTTGCTTTGATCATCTTCTCCCAAAAAGGAAGGCTTTATGAATTTTCAAGCTCCAAGTAAGTTTTTTTTTTCTTTTTTTATATTTCTTTAATCAGTGTATTTAGTACAGTTTTATAATTAATCATAAATATAAACCAATTTAAATTAAATTAAATTTAAGCATGCTCAGTACCTTGGGTTGTGCGTTCTGCAAGTGTTATTGTACTTTTGTAAATATAGTGCTTGCAGCTTGATGAAGCATATGTATATATATATGAAAAGGATATATGAAAAGGACCAAGGCCTCGAATTTAATTTCATTACAATTTTTGAAAAATAAATAAATATTGTGTTTAGAAATTCAGGATATAATCGATTATACACACCACCGAGAATTACAAATAAGTAAAATTTGACCAAAACTACGAATGATATGAGTTTTGATTTATATATCGAGATTATATGGTATTGATTATGAATTTTGCCACCACTACTACTACTTAGAAAGCTGAAAAAATCACTTGTTTTTCCTCATCAGTTTAGTTTGCAAATACATCAAAAAATTAGTACTATGTTTAGCTCTATTTTTTTTTACCCTCAATGTTCGAGCTGCTTGTGTTTATTGTGTCACCAAGAATTTTATTTCATGGAATTTCTCAATAGTCGATCGAGTCGAGTCAAGTAATTGTAATGTTCAATTTGGTTAGTATATACCTGAGAGGCTGAGACTATATATATAAGAGAGTATTCATTCCCTGATGATTTTTTTCCTTGTTTTATTTTGAATTAATTGTTTTTTTTTTTTTGTAAAGGTCAATCACATAAAAAATAAAAATAGTGAATTAATTGTTCATATAAATACTATATCATATTGACCGCAGTTGAGTATTAATTTCTACTGATTTATTGGTCATTTAATTGATCTCTAGTAAAACCATAAATAGTTACAATTAATCAACCCAACAACCTTAATTAATAAAGTTCATGACATGAACATTGTGATTTTCCCTACTTTGATTGATTTTTTCTTATTCTTTTACTGAATAGGCTATTCTTCGCTGTGACTTGAGTTCGTTACCTGAATTTTTTAACCATGTTATGCATCAATTAGTTGTGTGATTGTTCATCTATATATATAAGTGTTCATATAATAATAATAATAATAATAATAATAATAATAATGAAATGAATGAATCAATATATATATATATATAATTTGTGTGTTCAGCATGCAAAAGACAATAGAGAGATACCTACAACGTGTGCACGAGGAAGACCGTGGGGTTGAGGCCGAACAACGCGTCCAGGTTAATTACTTAATTACGTACCAAAACATGAAGCTCGAGTGCTTACCTTACCTTACTTATTTATGTTTCTGTTTTTTTTTCCGATAAGTATTGATTTAGTTTATAGTTGCAGCATTTACAACACGAAGCAGTGTTCATGGGGAAGAAGATAGAAGTACTGGAGAATTCTCACAGGTGTGATCACACTTCTTTTTGTAACTTAATTAAATTTTGTTTATTTATCAATTATTGTGTATAATTATAAAACATATATGCAGGAAGCTTTTAGGGCATAATATTGGGAATTGTTCCATGGGGGAGCTTGTGGAAATCGAAAACCAGTTAGAGAGAAGCCTCAAGAACATCAGGGCTAGAAAGGTAATTAACTTTATATATATGGAGGAACTCATGAGTCATGATGAGTGATCATCAGCTGATCAACTCCATGCATTAGTAATTAATGTATATTTTATACGCATAATAATTGCACACAACCACAAGTAAATCGATCGAGGGCTATTCTATTTAGGAAGTCGATCTCAACCACTCCATTCTGTTAATTATAGACATTAGAGTTGTTTGATTTGATTTGTATTTTTTTTCATACCTCATATCTCTAATTAATTAATTTGTGATTTTTGTACGATTCGATCTATGTATATATATATAGTATGATTCTCATTTTGAACTTGGCTCAACGATTCAATCTTAAGTTATTATCTTAATGCTAATTATAATGTTCTTCTGCGTGCAGTCTCAGCTGTTCAAGGAAGAAATGGAAAAATTACTAGCAAAGGTATTGTGCATGTTATACAGTATATCAATTGTGTAACCTAGCTATTAATATTCATGACCTAATTAAATTTAGGTATGAGGCTGAGTAAATTTTCTTTTCAATTAATTGCAGGAGAAACTTTTGTTAGAAGAAAATGCAAGGTTAAGCGAAAAGGTAATTAAAATTAAGTATACAAATTAAAATTAAATTTACTAAAATTTATATTTAAGAGTATGAAAATTAATTTACTTAGTTTGATCAACTGATATGATAACTCTTAGAGCATATATGGTTGAGTAAAAATGTTCTGAAGTAGCACAAAAATCAATTCAAACACAAATGTGTCAAATTGTGAGTTGTTCCTAATTGAATCTCTATGGACATTAGTCCAAATTATAAACTTTAAAAACTATTTTTTACCTTTTACAAATTGATTTTAGGCTGAAACTCTCGTCAAGTGACTTCAGATCTTTTCATCGATTGAAATGAGTTACAGTTATTTTCACGTGATTTGAGTGCATATTGCATAACAATATTGTTTATATGGTGAATGCAGTGTGGATTGATGGAAAGGGACGCAGAACCAAAACAAAAAGAATTAGGGACTCGGATGCAAAATTCTGAGGTTGTGACTGAATTGTTCATTGGCCCTCCAACAACAAGAAATCTCACTTAGGCCCTCATACATATATAAAAGGAAACAAGGAAAACAGTCCACGATATAAATAATAATATGCATATTCAGTAACTATTTTCCTTTTTCTTTAATTTTTATAATCCAATTGTGACATAATTAATACTTTTTGTGTTGGAAATATAATACATGCCTTCACATGAAATCGGGAAAAACCACGTAAATTCCTTGTCTTCTCTTTTATTGTTGAGTTATTTTCGAGGTTCCGCATTATTATTCGTACTATACATCGTCGATCTGCAACAAGTAGTATCTAGTGGCACCGGTCTTGATCGTGTGGCGTTCAGAGCTTTGTCCCGTAACAAGTGGTATTAGAGCCAGGTTACGATCCTAAAAGCTAACAAGTGGTATCAGAGTCAGGCAACGATCCCGCGACCTTTCTGAGCCAGACTACGATTCTACTACCTTCCGGAGCAAGGTTTCGATGGCGAGCGTGAGGTACGATCTACCGAATTTAAGATCTCAACGGGGGGTTTCCTCTTTACCCACATCGTCTTCCGCAATCACATCGCACTCCATAGTCTCGTCCCTCGTCTTCCTCCAAACGCCCTAACGGGCCTAGTTCCTAGAAGATTGGACCTTCAAAGGTCCCCATAAATCGGAACATACATACCAGAGTGTCTTCTTCGAGTTGTGAGCCAAATTCGAGATATACCCTCTCGACCGCTTTCCAAGCGCACAATGCTCACCAGATTTAGAAACACTCCATCGATCGATATACACTCGATCCTTCTTGTCGACTTTCCTCACATGCCCAAGCCGCACATGGTCTAGTCGTATAGACTCTTCATCCGAGAGCCTAATTTTTCCCACGGTTACTTCATTCACCGCGCCTTTATCTTCATTCAGCTTGGTCACTCCGGCCTTAGTTTGCATGCCTCTAAGCCGGATAGACTCTTCTACCAAGAGTCGAGTTTCGGCCCCGGTTACTTCCTTCACCGCGCCTTCATGGAGGACATAAGGTCGCATTGCCTTTTCGTCTCCTCCCAACACTACCAAAGTCGCTTTGGTAGCCTCAAAAACTCCACCTTCACAGGTGTAGCTAAACATAACTCCGGTTACTTCGTTCGCCGAGCTATAGTGACATACCTTATTCCCGTGTCGCGACTTCGAATTCCCCGAGTCGCTCCCTTTATCACGGTACTTCTTTTGGACGTCAAGTCCATCACACGATGTCACATTGGAGACACCCACACAATTTCTCTTCACGTTCTCCCCCCGCAAATAGCGCCAATAACACGGCTACATAGGATATTATCTCGAAAAGTTGCCACAACTTTTCAAATAATTCCCACAACTCCTTTGCGGACCTTGTCTTCATGGTTTCCTCGGTCATGGAGTTCGATAGATGAAGGTCAATATTAATTTCCTTCCGATCGAGCTCAATCCTCACGGACTCCTCCATGTCGTGTGGGTAAAGAGGAAACCCCCCGTTGAGATCTTAAATTCGGTAGATCGTACCTCACGCTCGCCATTGAAACCTTGCTCCGGAAGGTAGTAGAATCGTAGTCTGGCTCAGAAAGGTCGCGGGATCGTTGCCTGGCTCTGATACCACTTGTTAGCTTTTAGGATCGTAACCTGGCTCTAATACCACTTGTTACGGGACAAAGCTCTGAACGCCACACGATCAAGACCGGTGCCACTACATACTACTTGTTGCAGATCGACGATGTATAGTACGAATAATAATGCGGAACCTCGAAAATAACTCAACAATAAAAGAGAAGACAAGGAATTTACGTGGAAACCCAAATCGGGAAAAACCACGGGAGGAACGACGAGAACTTTCACTATAATATTGCTGATGATTACAATGATTGATATACACTCTAAAACCCTCTAATCTCACACAATATTATCACATGGTGTCTCTCTTGGTGTTCAACATACATCTAATTGTGTCTATGGAGATCCCTATTTATAGGTGTAGAAAACATATCAAATTAGGTAACCAATAGGAATAGGAATAAACTTTTTTTCCTAATATATGTCTCCTAAATCCATAAGAAATAGATTTATATTATATTCAATATAATTCAAATTTTCCTAAATAAGGAAACAAAATTCCTACGGATTCGAATCATATTTTAACATCTTCATTTTATTAAACATACAATTATGTCAAACATTAAAGTACTAGTACTATAAATCACTCAACTTAGAACCGATTTTCAACATCAGTCGATTTGAACCTAAACTTAAATTCACACGAATTTCATCTTGGTCATGTGTGAAACCTATAAAATCTTGGTCATGTGTGAAACTGATGCAATCGCAAGGTATGAAGATAACTTTTCAATAATATGACAAAACTCAGAAAATCATAATCCCTATTCTGTTCTCCAAACTAACCTATTAATACTATTCTTTTACCTAACAAAAATAAGGAAATAAAATGTAAGATAAAAATAAATAATAGTTATGCAGAATATTAATTAACGTCATATTTCCTATTGGGCTTTGGAGTCCTTGCGGATCGTCGAAGCTTCAAAGGATTGGACTTATCAACACCCCCTTCCTCAAAAGGGTCCTTGTCCTCAAGGAGTAAATCTGGGAACTGTCTTTTCAACACGCCAAGCGACTCCCACGTAGCGTCTTCCTCCAAAAGTCCCTGCCATTGAACGAGCGCTTCTTGAACAAGGCCTTGTGATGTGGAAATATCGCGATAAGCGAGGACACGGTGTGGCTGTAACTCTGGGAGACCGTCCCCAGCATATGGAGGGAGTGTTTGTGAGATCGGGGCCTCATCGCCTATTTTACGACGTAGCAGAGATACATGAAATACTGGGTGTATTTTTGAACCTTCCGGTAGACTCAAACGATACGCGGTCGTTCCAACACGTTCCAACACTTGATACGGTCCAAAAAATTTGCTTGTCAACTTTTGATTGGCTCTCTTAAATATTGAATTTTGTCGATACGGCTGTAACTTAAGATAAACCCAATCTCCCTCACCAAACTCTTCTAACCGACGGTGTTTATCAGCGTACTGTTTCATGCGATTTTGAGCTCCTACCAGATTATGTTTTAGTTCTTTCAACAACATATCTCTGTCCCTCAGTTGCATATCAACCTCATTAATGGCACTTGACCCGGCTTCATACGATGGAATTTGAGTCGGAGGATAACCATACACCGCCTCGAACGGTGTCATTTTGATTGACTGGTGAAAAGAAGTATTGTACCAATACTCGGCCCATGCTAAATACTTTTCCCAATCCTTAGGTTGGTGATATACAAAGCATCTCAAGTACTGCTCCAAACACCGATTAACCACTTCCGTCTGTCCGTCAATTTGAGGGTGATAAGAGGAGCTCATTTTCAACTTTGTACCTTGCAACTTAAATAGCTCGCGCCAAAAAGAGCTAATAAAAATGCGATCACGGTCTGACACAATGGAATGAGGAACTCCATGAAGTCGTATTATTTCTCGCACGAATGCCTCAGCCACATCCCTAGCCGAGTATGGATGACGAAGAGGAACAAAATGTGCATATTTAGATAACCGATCGACCACCACCATAATCGAATCTCGCCCTTGCGATCGCGGTAGCCCAGTCACAAAATCCATAGATATGTCCGTCCAAATTGTTTTCGGAATAGGTAATGGGGCTAAAAGTCCCGCCGGCGATCGATTATCGCTTTTATTTCGTTGACAAACTTCACAACTTCGAATAAAATTTTCAACGTCCTGTTTCATTCCCGGCCAATAAAAAAGATGTGAAAGTCATTTGTGTGTTCTCAATGTTCCTGAGTGTCCACCAATAACAGTAGAATGAAATTCACTAAGTAGTTGTTTTCTTAAAGGCTGAGTTGGAACCAACACTCTACCTTGCAGCACAATACATCCATTTCTAAGTCTTCTCCCTTGTTTATCGATTCCGTCTTTCTTCAGCGAAAGCACTACAGCTCGGAGCTCGTCATCTTCCTCCGTCGCTACTGCAATGTCCTTCCAAATACCAACACAAGGTGTAGTAATAATAGTACCCAATTCATGTTCAGGCTTGCGTCTTGAAAGGGCGTCAGCGGCACTATTCTCTTTCCCTGGTTTATATTCAATCCGATAATCAAATCCCACAAGTTTAGCAATCCACTTTTGTTGTTCTGGAGTTGTAATGCGCTGCTCGAGGAGGTAGCGGAGACTTTTTTGGTCCGTACGAATCGTAAATCTTCGCCCCAACAAATATGGTCTCCAGCATCTAATTGCTTCAAGAATAGCGAGCATTTCCTTCTCATAAGTCGACCATGCTCGCTTAGAATCATTCAAGCCCTTGCTCATAAACGCGATGGGTCGCTGCCCTTGAGATAAAACGGCACCAATTCCGTAACCAGATGCATCCGTCTCTATATAGAACTCTTCACTAAAGTTAGGAAGAGCTAACACAGGTGTGCTAACCATGGCCTCCTTTAGTGCACCGAAAGATTTGTCTGCTTCATTACCCCAAACAAAATTCCCTTTTTTTAATAATTGCGTTAGCGGTCTCGCCAGTTCTCCATATCCCTTAACAAATTTACGATAATACCCGGTGAGACCGAGAAATCCACGTAATTCGGTCACTGACTTCGGTGTTGGCCACGACAACATCGCTTCGACTTTCTTGTTATCAACTCTAACCCCGTATTGCGAGATATAATGGCCTAAATATTCAACTTCGCGTTGGCCGAAAACACATTTAGACGGCTTAACTACAAATTTTTCTCGACGCAAGACCTCAAATACATTACGTATGTGTGATATATGTTCTCCCCATGATTTGCTGTAGATAAGTATATCATCAAAAAAAACAAGAACATGTTTCCGTAAGTACTCACGAAAGATGTGATTCATGGTCGCTTGAAAGGTGGATGGCGCGTTACATAGTCCAAATGGCATCACCAAATATTCATAATGACCATGATGAGTGCGAAATGATGTCTTATGTACATCGTCGGGGTGAACACGGATTTGGTGGTAACCTGCACGCAAATCCAATTTACTAAAATACGTAGCCCCATGTAGCTCATCTAACATATCTTCTATAGTAGGAATGGGAAAACGATCTTTTATCGTAGCTTCGTTTAATGCACGGTAGTCGGTACAAAATCGCCATGTCCCATCCTTTTTCTTAACCAACAACACTGGAGATGAAAATGGGCTAGTACTGTATTGAATTAACCCGACCCGCATCATCTCGTCAACTTGTCTTTCAATCTCGTCTTTTTGGAAGTGTGCATAACGGTACGGTGCTACGTTGACTGGGCGCGTTTCATCAAGCAAACGTATTCGATGATCGAACTCGCGGGACGGAGGTAGCGTCGTAGGTTCCTTTGTGATGTCCGGGTAACTTTCAATTAATTCCTTGAGCTCATCCCTCCTTTCCTCCTCTAATTCTGGTTCTTTTAAGGAATAAATACCAGGGTCAATCAAGACATATATTTCACTCTCTTTTGCAATCTCGTGAGTTACACAGTTAGCTTCTATGATTTTTGTTTTACCATAATTGCTCCCAGACAACAGAACATGCTTTCCTTTTACTCGAAAATCCATAGTCAATTTTCGATAATCGACCACAATCGGTCCCAATTGTTCGAGCCACGGCATCCCTAAGACGATATCAACGCCTCGAATGGGTAATGCATACAGTGTCACGGAAAATTCAAATCCTTGAATATTAATTGGAACGTCATCAAACTTTTGTTCGCATAATAGTTTTTCTCCATTTGCAATTCGCACAAAGAAAGATTCTTGCTTACTAACAGGTAGTCCTAGGCGTTGTGCGACACGCGGACAAACGAAGTTTAAGCTCGCTCCACTATCCACTAAAAACTGAAATTCGTGATGCTTTATTTTTCCCGAAAACCTCATAGTTCGACTACTAACCTGTCCGGTCAACGCGTTAATGGAAATTTGTTCCGTTTTGTTTGCCTCAACTTCTTCTGTTTCTTCTTCTTCCATAATTATTTCGATGGCCATGGCCTTTGGTCCTTGGCAATGGTGTCCTGGCCCATACTTTTCACCACAAACAAAACACAAATTATTATCTCTTCTCCTTTGGACCTCCTCCCAAGGAAGTCTACGTGCTGCCGATGTCATCCGTGGTATTGTCGGAGTAACTTGTGCCACGTCTCTGCTTGTATTATGCGGCTTTAAGGGAGGTTTTGCATGGTTACTCGTCGATCGTCGTGTGTGTTGCAATTGCTCCTCCTTTCTCTTTGTCAATTCGATAGCAGCTTGTAAATCCTTAGGCTTCCACATGCGGACTTCACATGCTAATTCTTCTTTCAATCCGGCCATGAATACACCCAACAATGCACTCGGATGCCAATGTGGGAGTGCGTTCATTAATCGTTCAAACTCACTTAAATATTCTCGAAATGGCCCAGTTTGTTTTAACTTGCTGATTGCCTCGTTTGGGTCCTCGTACGCCGACGAACCAAATCGTATTAATAACCCCTTTTCAAAACGGCGCCACGTTATAGTTTTGTGGTGATTCACATGTTTAAACCATCGCCACCATTGATTCGCTTCTGCCTCTAAATAAAAGGACGCTATTCGAACCCTATCAGATTTTTCAATCTCCTGTACCTCAAAGTATTGTTGTGCGCGATCCAACCAAACATGAGGATCTGCCCCAGAGAATCGTGGAAAATCCATCCGAATTTGGTGACGGTTATTCGTTCCTTTCCTCTTTGTTGAAACGAAACTTCTCACAGAGGCTTCTGATTTAGAGCTGTTACTGTCATCTGAGGCACCATCTGACTCCGACGATTCTGACGCTGAAGAATTCCGTTTGCGTTGTTTTTTTCCTCGCTCTTTCGATTGGGAAGCTTGAGAATCCCATCGCTCGACCAATTGTTGTATAAACTGTTTTACCTCGAACATCGATGACTCTAGCCCGTCCAGTCGCTCCTTGTTTGTTCCCATCCTGATTGCGCAAGCGTTGATGTAATCGCAACTTCGCTCTGATACCAATTGATGCAATCGCAAGGTATGAAGATAACTTTTCAATAATATGACAAAACTCAGAAAATCATAATCCCTATTCTGTTCTCCAAACTAACCTATTAATACTATTCTTTTACCTAACAAAAATAAGGAAATAAAATGTAAGATAAAAATAAATAATAGTTATGCAGAATATTAATTAACGTCATATTTCCTATTGGGCTTTGGAGTCCTTGCGGATCGTCGAAGCTTCAAAGGATTGGACTTATCAGAAACCTATAAAACAAATTTTGATCGAAGGAATTTGACACTGTTTGTTTACTATTTATTTTGTCATTTTGACCGAACATTAAATAAACTTCCTAGGTTCAAACCCAAGATATTGTAATTGACCTATACCAAAAAAAAAATGATCGGTCATTTAAACTATGCACTTAAATAATCTGTATTTTTTTGGATGGAATAATATATTTATTCGGCGGGTTAGCTGCTAGTCCTCCCGGACCGGCCCAAATTAGCGTGTTGGAGGATGGGAATTGGAAAGGAAACAACTCATTGGGCCCAATAGTTTTAGTATTGGGCTTTTTCTAAATAATTGTCCTATGCCTTGAGATAAGCCCATGGTCGTCGAGCACCAAATGTATTGACTAATGATAGCACCATAATACTAAGGAATGTGGGGGCAGAGGTTGAGGTATTATTGATTTTTCGATTTTTTTTTTAGCACTGTTTTATCTTCAGAAAATAAAAATTAAATTTAGAGAACACTTCCATCGTCGATGACGGATGCGGCAAGCCCATGCGCCTACACATCGCAATAATGCTTCCAACTCCGATGGAGGAGTCAGAATAGTAGCGGATGTTGAAGAAGCCCAAGAAATAGTGAAGCTAATGGCGAAGAAAAGATTATTTTTAAGAATACAAAATTAATAATTTCAATAATAAGGATAAAATAGATATTTCTCAAATGTGATTTAAAAAAAAATAAAATTTAGGGAGTGTGAGTTTAGTATAATTGGAAGTGTAAATAAACTCATTTTTATTGTTTACTTTCATGATCATGGCAATGGACCCTTTTGGGCTCGTTTGATGAATATTCCATGCACGAAACCCTAAATTCATATATATATATATATATATATATATATATTTTAATTTTTTTTTATATATCAATTACAATATTTTGAGGTTCGAACTTAAGACTTTTGATTTTTAATTCGAGTGCTCGACCAACTGAACTAACAACCCTTAACTATATTATAATTCAACAACGTTGATGATTTTTTTGAAAGGGGTTTGCGTTGGTACATTACATAGACAATAGTATTATATAGGTAGCTATATATATAGGGTCCGTGAGATTTTGGACATATCAATTTTTACATAAGGAGCATGTTTCAATAATTATATTAATGTAGTGATTACACACACACACACATGAAACCCAATTTTCCTTGAAATATAACTAACTCATATCATAGTTATATATAGATATAGGAATCGTAAATTCATAATCACGTACCAGGAAGCGGGTTCGGGTCCTTATCTATCGGTATTCGCGCGGATGGAATATGTATATATGATTCAACTAATTATGCTCTATTTTTTTTTGTAATTTACAATGATTATTTGAGAGAAATGTATATATATATATATATATATATATATATATATATATATATATATATATATATATATTGCAACAATTAAATATTAAATATCCATATTTTGTTTAAAAATTATTTATATGTAGGTTTTATTTTTGGTAAAAGAGAGGCAAAAGATAGTTCAAATTTTAAAAATAAAAATAAATAAATTCTGTATTTATTTGCTCCTAAAAACATTTAAGGTTCATAATTACAGACTGAGACATGAGAGGGTTATTTTTAGATACATTTTCCGAAAATAAAATATAAAGTTTGACAGTGGGTCGCTTTGGAAATTCTAATTCCTATGGGATGGATAACTATTGTATATTTGTATTTAGTAAATAGTAAATACAATAGCAAAGGACACGACACAAAGGCGCAATGGTAGTAGTCGTAGCAATGGTAGTAGCCGTAGCACGTCTAAGGACATGTAGCACGTCTAAGGAAATTTTCTTTTGGATTGATACCTACTGAAATGAACTGAACTGAATTTAAGCTATCTGAACTCAACTGAATTCAAACTCAAGTAATCTGAACTGAACTAAATTGATTTTTTTATAAAAATAATAATAATTATTATAAATTATTAAATATTTTTTAAAAAATATTAATAATATTGTGACATTAACTAAGAATGTATTTTCAAAATTATTGATTCAAATTATTTTTTATTTAATTTATTTTAATTTATTTAGAAACGAACTTAATCGAAGCCGAACTGACGCGATCTGAACTGAACTGAACTGAACTAAATTAAAACGATCTGAATTAAACTCAAATTGACTGAAATTAAATCCAAAATAACAAGTTCTAAATCATAGTCATGGGCAGATAAAATCAGCTGAGATTATTTTATAGTATATGATATGAATTATTTTATAGTATATAATATTTATATATACACACATATTTTAGAATTAGCTAATTATAAGTTAAATACTATTCTGGTCTCAAACTAATGGTTAAATCTCATTTATAATTTGTAAAAAATATATAACTATTAGTTTGAAAAGAGAAAATACATTTTTTTCAAACAAAAAATAAAAATAAAAATAAAAAGAACTCCTTTTTATGGGGGCCTTAATCCCCCCACATGCATCAAGTGCCCCCGTCCCTGAATTCATAGTACTATGAACATACCTTGCTACTACTATTAATTAAGATCATTTCATGCTACGTACGTACCTCTTTTGGGGTACTTGTTGGTATTTTCGTTCAATTATATCCTCAAGAAACAATGAAACACATGTAAATAAGAAAATAAAGCACACTAACACGTGATTTTATTTTAGTGGTTCACTCGGTATTTATGTAAATCTCATTAGAATCAATAATTGACTTTGTGAAATTTACAAAACGCAATAGCGTAAAACCTCGTAGAATTTTCTCTCTATTCTATAACACCATGTACACCTCTCGATTGTTTTCAATAATTTTCATTATTTTTGATATACAAAATACATAAATATACATATATTATTAACATATTTAAATATTTATTGGTGTCAAAATTTAAATTTTAAATCATTAGATTGATGTATGAATGTACAAAATTGTTTTAAACATGGATATTTATAAATCAAACCACCAAAATAATTAAATATAATTTGAAAAACTTATTCAGTATATCCAACCGTTGATTCAGTCAGTATTATATTCAATAGTGAAACGAATATGCATAAATAAAAAATGAAGGGATAGATTTGAATTTGGATTATTGTTCACAGATGCCCATGAACAGGATAATAATAATTAAACAGTAGTAGTATAGTACCACACACCTCATGATCTAAAAATTCAAAATAAATAAATAAAATATACTAGTGTACTAAGGAGTAATTAAGACGAGGAATCCCATTACAAAAAATATTTATTTCCTCAGATCCCCAATACTATAATACAGTAATACATTAACTACCAACATTTAATTCTTCATTAATACAGTACAATAAGTTTTTAGTTAGTACAAAACATTTTTTAACTAGATTAAATTCATATTCTTTTTAAATTTATTTTCAATTCAACTAAACTAAATTTAGTTCAAATACCATTCATAATTTTTATAAAATATTTAATAAAGTATAAAAATTAATGATCATTGTAACTCTTCAAATCTTAATGTCATCAATTAAACAAAGTGAATTATGTTTATAATGTAAAAATAATTGATAATAATAAAAGTAAGTATTTTTAGAATTTAAAATTGGAAATTTGTAGTATAAAAAAAGCCAAGAACGAGAGCGTGGCCATTTCGTCATCTTTCTCATTCCCAAGATCAAAGAGAGAGAAAAAGCATTTTCTGGTCTTCCTTGGGAGTTAGTGAAAACTATTTTTATTTATTTTTTTAAAAACAAACACACACACTCATACACACACTAACTGTTTGTGTTTGTGTTTGTGTTTGTGTTTATGTCCTTGTGAGAAAGAAATGAAAAAACAAAAAACATATGGGATCCGCATTTCTCGCTAGCTCCTTAGCTTTCTCTCTCACGTCTCCATTTTCTTTCGTGTCATTTTCATCCTCATAATACTATCCACAATTTCAATATAATATAAATATATATATCCTTAATTTTCTCAAAGATTTTGTTTTGTTTTGCTTGGTTTAATTTTGGTTTTCCCTCAAATTTGTTTTTAAAAAGAAAGAAATTAAAGATCTTGATATGGTGAGAGAGTGGCTTCAATGGGTGGCCACCGGTCGGAGACGTCGTTCGCCGGTGGCACAAAACAAAGGAGGCGGCACCGCTTCCTCCGGCGGCGGCGCTGGGTGCATGTGCGCCGTTTTTCAGCTCTTCGATTTGCAGCACCACCCCTTGAGCTATCAACCCGATAATTTCGTTCAAGAACAACAACACACTAAAATCACTACTAAATCTAACAAAGGTGTGTTTTTTTTTTTAATTTTTTTTTAATAATTAGAGTAACTTAATTAATTTGGTTCATTTCATCATGCAGGAGTAGAGGCCCCAAGAAATAGCTTGGAGCTGGTGGGCCCACCTCCATCCATGAAAGCAGTAGCTATTATCAAAGATGATGATGAAAAACAAGACCATAATTCAAATTTCCCAGTAAGCATAAGTGGTTGTTATTTTCAGTTTCTTAATAATTAAAATAAATAACAATTTCCATTTTCCAATGCATTAATTTATAAATAAATATTTTTCAATACCAAAAATATTCAAAACTTGAATACATTATGATCTTTCTTGATTTTTTTTTAATTAGGTGGGAATTAATCAAATCAAAACAAGAGCTTCTCCGAGATCATCAAGAACAGACGATCATGGCTTCTCTTCCGACTGCTCTCCGGGCACTACCAAAACGCCTAACCTCGTCGCCAGGCTAATGGGCCTCGACTTGCTCCCGGAGCCCATTAACTCCCCTTCGCTCTCCTCCGGCCCAAACCTCCCCACCACCAAAACCAAACCGTCGAAGAAGAATCGATTTTCCGACGACGATATCGCCGTCGGTGCACGCTCCTCCTCGGCTGCCCGGAGGTCCGACTTCGAGTACCACCGGCTCTCACTGCAGATAAACAAGGAGAATAATGAAAACCGAACAAAGTCGAGGGGCAAAAGCGTAAAGTTCAAGAGGGACGAGAGCACGAGCCCGGCTAGGCATTTCGCTAAGCAGCTCGTGAGCCAAGTGAAGGAGAGGGTTATGAGTAGGAGAGTCGGGCTGGCCGATATCACGAATACGGATAACCGGAGGGGCGAAAGTGAGATTATCAGAAGGGATCAAAACCTTGTTCTCTTGCAGCCCACAAGGAAGAATGATAATAATCCCAAAAGGAGGGGTGCGAATGGAAATATTTCTCCCGGTGTGAAGAAATTACAATCGGGTCCTCAGGGTTGCGATTTTTCCATTAGGGACCGGAAATTATTATTACCGAGAGATGAATCGAAAATGACAGACAAGAAAGTGAAGAAGGGCAATAAAGTAATTTTGAGTGAGACTGCGAGTTTGAGTGGTCCCACTGCTTTGCCGGTCAGGAAAGACCCTTCCCCTCCGGCTACAAAATTACCTCAAAAGCAGGTAATCAAAGATTTACTTTTATGAAAATACACAAAAGGCCCCCCTGAAAAGTGCTGTAATTACTGTATTGCCCCTGTAGTTGAAAGCACGGTAAAAATTGAAGATTCTTTTTGTAAATAAACAATTTGTAAGGGTCGTTTTTGTAATTAAATTAAATTTGCAGTCACAGGTATCAGATGCTCTCTCATCGAAAAGGAGCGCACAGTTATCTCGAAATCCGAGCCGTTCGTACCTGCAGTCTGATCAAATCTCCACCGTCCTTCCGGACAGCGACAACGGTTCCGCCACCGCGGCGGCGTACGGCGATTACGTCCGGAAAATCCTCAAGCGCGCGGGCATCCACGACAAGCTCACCCCGTTGGCGCTGGGAAAATGGCGCACGCCTTCGCACCCGCTCGACCCCTCGATCTTCTACTACCTCGAGCTCTTTGCGGGCGGCGCCGCCGCCGGAAAATTTCTGAGCCGCCGGTGCAACAGGAAGCTGATATTCCAGCTGGTGGATGAGCTCCTGGCCGAGATTTTAAAACCCTACTTGGATCTCAATTTTAAGCCGCCGGTTGCCGATTTTAACGTGTCTGGGATCGATAATTTCGATCTGTGCGAGGAGCTGTGCAGGAGAATCGGGAATTTTCCGGCGGCTCACTGTAGGGTTCTGGAAGACATTGATTTTCTAATCGATGGGGATTTTCGTAAGTTGAAGCCGAATGGGGGGTTTGAGGACGAAGCGGAGAGATTAGTGAGTGAGATCGAAGGTGAAATGATGGAATGGTTACTGGGTGAAATGGTTGCGGCGGTCGGCGGTGGCGCTACGCCGGAAGAGGAGGAGGGGGAAAAGGATAAGAGGAAGACGGAAAGCCGACAGGTGTCACGTGCGGGAGAGGGGTGTCACGTGATGAGATGCTATTAATGTTTTTTTTGTTTTGTTTTTTTGTGGTTGATCAACCCACGTGGATAAGAGAGGTCTAATTTACTTATTAGACATTGTATAATGTATATAGCTTCTTATTTTCTCCTCAAGGTTATGATATTATGATGAAATATGCAAACAAGTAATGTTCGCAAAAAACTATTAGTCCAAAATTGAATTCCTTTTTTCGTAATTCATATGAATGATTACAACTCAAAAAAATATGAAATGGGGTATTTCATGTTTTAAAAATTTTCTTCTCTACCTTACGAAAAATATAACTGCGTGAGGAAATAAATTCAAATATGAAATGGGGTTTCATCTTATTTTTTTAGAACAATAATGCAACAAAAGTTCCAATAACATTTGTGATACTTAATCAAGAACCACTTTTCTCATGTAGTGCCAATTCTATTCATGTGACCTTAACCATAAATGAGATTCTTTGGCACTCACTTTTCACAAAAGTGGTCACATAATAGGAAATCACATACTTGTGATTCTTAATTTATGGGAAAGTTTGGAAGATTTGAATGATGAAAGTAATTACAGAACAAATAATGTAATTTAAAAGGGAAATGAGAAATATTTTTCACAAGTTATTGGAGACATTTTTTGGGTAGTTTTGTAATTCCCTAAGACTTCACAAAGGAGGGAAATCCCCATCTTTTTTGAAATTGCAGGTAGCAGAACAGAGGGGCACAATTGACACGTGTGTGTATATATATTATTTTCCCAACGGACACCTGCAACTGGCCCAACTATATACAAATCTATACTATTGAAGTGGAGCATAAACTATTTAAATACAGTATATACAGTTATTATTGTGGAGCATTAAATTATGTTCTATCAGTAATACTTTTTTGTTACAATATAAAATTTCATTTATTTTTTAACACTAAAACACATTTTTTACATAATAATAATAATAATAAAAATCAATCATAATTTTATACTGTAAGCTGCACTCACATTTCTGAAAACAAGATCTTAAAAATTAAAAAATTGGAGTGCTATTGAAGCTTGCAAGACAAGGAGTGGTTGTCAGTGAGTGTTGAGCCTTGACTGATGCACAGCATATAGAGAGCATCTCAATAATAGAGACAGATCATGTGAGGCATCAATCATCAAGATGTAACTACATAGAAAACTACCTGATGTTTGACCTGTATGCTGCATTTCCGAATTCAAACGATTTACCTCAAATTCTCTATTCGTCGTCTTCGCTCCGTCAACAATAATCAAATACGAAAACCAAAGGTCAATGTTGGAACTTAGAAATATGAAGATATAAACCATTTTTTTATTTAGAAAAAAAAGGGACTGCAAAGTAATCATTGACAAAATAAGAAATGGTAGCTGCTCTCCCAGAAAAATATCTATTTTTCACCATATTCAACATAATTGTGTGCACATCACCTGTTCAATTTCAAGCACATAATTATAAGAAGTAAATACACTGACATCAGCACAAGAAATTTAGTAATAAAAAAATAAAAAATAGAAGTGTGGCCAAGATGTGTTTGCAGGTAGAAATTAATAAAATAGACAACTTCACAGAGAAGAAACCAGGACAAGCATGGCTTCCCAAAATCACCATCATGAAATCATTTTTGGAAATTGTCTGCAAATATAGGTAGGTATTCATAATTAATATATACATTTATACATTACAAACCCCAAATATTTATAGAATATTACAAATTGCCCCCCTCAATTTTTATTTTTTTTGTAAATAAGCCAAAATTCAGGGTGGATTTTGAAATAAACCCCAACAGATATCATGGCATTATCAGAATGAAAACCATGTGACTTACAGAAGGCATTCATTTCAGGAAGCAGATTAATATTGTAGATGATCTTTTTTTTTTATCATCGTCCATCTAACACCTGCAGAAGTTACCTGTGTCATATAATAAAACTCCAACTAAAAATGGTACAAAGACTACAGCCCTCCTTATTTATTTTGTTGGTCAGAAGATGTTAAACATATCTGCAGAAGATTTTGACGGTTCATTATTACTGAGAAGATGGCAATTATAACATGAGACCCTTTTTCAAAATACTTGGTGGATCAATACCTATTGCCTGAATTTGCTAATATGTATTTACATTTGTCTGACCTATCACTAAATGGAAAATTTATTACGAAAAACAAGAAACATCAAAACCAATGTGAGTTCAGATAAATTACAAAAGATACCCCCAAGTTTTAGCCCAATTACAACAAAAAAATAATAATGTAATAATAACAATAATAATAAATAATAATCTATGTATTCTTAAAAAAAATACCCTCTCGACATTTTCTCTCTCAAAATAATCTCTCTATATATATAGGGAATGTGACAATTATCTTTAATTATTTTTGAAATATTTAACTTTAAATAAATTTCAGTGCCAAACCACTACAATGAAAAATCAGAAGTGGTAATCAACAAATTGTGCAGACAAGAATAACAGGGTTTTCAATGTAGTGGTTTGGAACAAATTGTGCAGACAAGAATAGCATGGTTTTCATAGTGTCTAGAGATTTATTTATGTGACTATTTTTAGCAATTGCTACAGAATTTTCATATACCAACAATGAACACAGTAAAAGGCTTAACGAATTATATGCATCTCACGAGTTACGATTATTGCCGTTTGTTCATTTTAATATTTTATTAAAGAAATTTAAATTCTACGCCACGATCTATGACCAGAACTGTTATACACTTCCAAATTATGCTCAGTCTCATGGTTTGCTATATAAACATTCAAGAAAACAGAATAGACAAATCATTTCTAACTTCATCATTTCAAATAATATCATTTTCGTTAGTTCATCATGATCCTTCAAAACAATCATACCACTAATTATATTTGTTCAAGTCATAGAAGTGCGATTGGATATATACATTCATTTTGAATTTTCTTATATACGCTACAGAATAGTGATTAAAAAATGAGAGCAAAATGATGAATCTGTGAAAGCATATATAATTGGATGTAAGATGAAAATGTAATGCTCAGATTTTGGAGTGACATAAAAATAGTAAAATAATGATTATAAGTAGAAATATATGAGTGGTTGAATAGTTAAATTTGTGGGAAAATGTGCAGATTTGTTCTTCCTTAAATCCTTTTTAAATGAAATTTAGGATAGAAACATTAGAATGGGATAGTATATTTTCTGGAAACGAAGTATCAATGCAAATTTGGGGCAGAAATTTACCTCTAGTTGAATAGGAAAATCCAATCCAATCACACCCTTAGCTTCTGAAAGAATATGCTAAAGAATTTTCCATCCAAACTTTGTTCGAGAAGTCTTCAGAAAGTTTTTTGCAATCAATTTTCTTGGTTAACAAATTCTCATACATAAACACCGATGCCAACAGGTTAATATGCTGTTGTTGTCTTCACTAGCAGGTACCTCAATGATAATCTATTGAAAATTCATAGATGAAGGTACTGAGAAATCTTACAGAGGGAAAAAATATTAACGATCTACTTGGGTTCAGAGCATCCAGACGTCGTTTCAATTCCTACAGTCTAGAAAGCTGGGCGTTACTATGGATCTGCAAATAATATGGTTTAATATAAGCAACCTAAAATAAACTGTGCATGTCTCTACAGTCTACAACATTCATTAACATTGGTAGCTTTCTCATCCTACATGTATTGTGGTGTGGTGATTGCATAATTATTATCAGGTATAACAATGGAACTAGAAAATGTGTTATCTGAGACCAGTAAAGGAGAAAAGATAAAACAAATAAATGTATGCAGATGATAAAATGATAGTCTCAGTATCCGTCAGCCAAAGTGTAGATACCCGAAGAGATTTGACGAATTGAAGTTTGATAAATTCTGACTAAACTGGAAAAATAGAGTTGAGTAAAGTATTTTTTTTAATTCGGGTGAATCTAATCCAAGAATTAAAGTGAAGTTCAGAATAGCTACAAATTACAAAATGAATTATCATTTGGAATTTAGATTTTTAGATTATTTCTAAATATGGCTGTGTCCATATGAAATGAAAAATCTAACAAAAAAAATTAATGCAAGAAAAAAAAATGAGATTCGTGAAGTAGCATTTATGAAACAGTTAACAGATTCGGATTTGATTTCCCAAAATGAGAATTAAACATATATAAAAATCTTAAAACAGAAAACTGACTAAGCGAAATAGATAGCAAAAAAACATGTGTCTAGTAACTGTAATTTGAAAAGCATTGTGCTGTTAACAGATTCGGATTTGATTTCCCAAAATGAGAATTAAACATATATAAAAATCTTAAAACAGAAAACTGACTAAGCGAAATAGATAGCAAAAAAACATGTGTCTAGTAACTGTAATTTGAAAAGCATTGTGCTGTGGACTTTTTGCAGTAACATAACTTATCAGCAAATTCCTCAGTTCCTTGACGGTAAAATGATATACCTTCTTAGCCCTTTCTTCTTTCATCTTAGCAACACAGATTCACTCGGTTGTATTTCTATTTTCTTCTGCATGTGTGCAAATGTTGACAGAGAAATTTTTACAAGAAAAAAAAAACTAAACTCAGAGATACTCGTCGGAAGCCAATCATAGTTATCACTGCACAAAGAAATACCTTGCTTTCTTCGGACCACGGGGCCAACAGAAAGCTTCATTTCCATCGATAAGTTGGAAAATTCCCGTTCGACATCATGAATCTGGTTATAATTTTCTTCGATATACCTAAGTGGATGTACGGAACATATAATTTGGTCACTAGGCATGGTTAAATAGAGTACTATATATTTAGACAATACAGGAAATGCACACATTTCACATGAATTGTTAGGTTCTTCATTGACAGAAGATTTTAAGCACGATAGAATTCTTAAAATTTTAAACATTCTTTAAGAACTCCGAAATTTGCTCCCATGCCTGTGATCGGAAAAAACGAATAAATCCCATTACCAAAGCAATAGCAAAGGATCATTGAGCCGCACATTGTCGAACTAGAACAAACTATGATATATAAGAAACATAATGGCGCATTTGAATGCTAATGCAGTAGGGTATGATGAACTGAAACAAATGGCGAAAACGTAACAATTCATTGCTACGACGAAATACGAAATATCAACTACTCAAATGATGAGAAATCCACCAACGGACGTCCTCAATTATCTTAAATCCAAATGCAATTTAAGAAAATAATATTCAAAAAAAGGGGTAATAATAACCTTCTCGGTGTAAGCGATGAAACGGTTTTATCGGGCCATGCCATCAGGCCCGATCTCTTGACGCAACAATGTAGACGTATTATTGCTCGGGCTCTGGTTAATCGCCATAGGAAACGAGTCGCCGAAGCTTTCTTATCTAAAAAACCGTACACAATATTCAGAGAGAAAGAGAGAGACATGTATAGAGAAAACCCTATGGTATCAAGCGACTAACGTTGATTGATTTGCGGTGGCGTAAGGCGGTGGAACTCTCTTTCCGCCGCTATGACTCCGTGCCTCTTTCGCGACGGAGAATTCCCGGGGAGATAACACAGGGTAATGAAAACGCGAAGAGTTGCTATTTCTAATAAAATGTTATTTATCCAAAACACGCTTCTTCAATGAGAGTGTTTATTTTTATTTTTCACTTTTCTTTATCATTCAAGTCTTCAAGATATTAGGTTCAATGTTAAATGCCTAATAGTTACTTGGAAAAAAAATGCTTCCAATACAAACTGGAGTATTTACAGTAAGATATCTTGAATAAAACATATCACTAGTATGTAACATCAAAGAAAAAGAGCTATGAAACATCCGAAATGCATATACGAACTCGATCAACAAAATCACTAGTATGTAACATCAAAGAAAAAGCATATGTTTATCGGCTCCAACTATGTAAGTTTTTCTATTCACAACTAGAAGAAAACTCGGGGATACAAGTATCGATCACTAGCATGTAAAACATCAAAGAAAACGAGCTACGAAACTATATATCACTGCCTCTGGATCAATGTCCAGCGCTTTCTCTTATGATTTGCTCGACTTCTTGCGTTGTGGGTAGGGCAGGGATCGCACCTGGCTTGGTCACCGTCAGGGCTCCACATGCGTTTGCAAACAAGAGAGCCTCTCTCAAACGATTCTCGTCCTGAAAAAAATTAAGGTTTCAGTTCGAAAAATGAACACTTTGAGGAGAGTTTTCAATGTATACAAGATAATTGAAAGGGGGTTAATTGTAATTTCGAAAGATAACTGGGTTTTTTTGTAATTAGGCTAAACTACTACAGAAGCACTTGTATGTATATATGATATGAGCATTTCTTCTCATCTATTCACTCTCACTCCCACAGATAGAAAGGAAAAATGATTTCTTTTGGGAAAAAAACACACCTTTAAAAGATTCAAATCCGAGGCTATGCGATAAAGTATTGCGCCCGTAAATGCATCCCCAGCGCCAGTTGTGTCAACGGGCTTGACTTTGACACCAGAAACTCTTCCCTTGAATTGCTGTGACCAGACATATTACTGTTAACGACTTCATATTTTTTGTCCATCTTTTGGAACATAAAGCTTGAAAGTGTGTTTTAATTAGACCAAAACTCAGGGTCAGTATTTGTAATTAATCCAAAAGAATAACTCAAACATGGGCTGAGGTTCAGTTTTGTTTTTTCAGTACAATTTTAAACATACCCTTGTGTAGTATCTGCAACCGTCCTTCCCTTCGCTCACAAGCAGAAGCTGTAGATTAGGATGAAATAGCTTTTGCAACACCACATGATCATCATAAGGATCATCACCTTCCGTCAAGAATGATATTTCGTCCTCACTGATCTGTATAATCAAAGTTCAGACTCTACTTATCTGTATCTATTTTGCAAATTATGCTCTCAATGCTAAGGGAAAATACCTTAATAATATCAGCTTGATCCCATACAGCAGTTATCTCCTTCCGAGCAGCATCTTTTGAGGGCCATAACGGTAATCTCAGATTCGGGTCGTAAGAGAGTAAGCTGCCGGATTTCTTGGCAATTTGCATGGCAGCAAGTTGTGTTGATCTACATGGATCTTCGATTAAACCAATGGAACCATAGTGAAAAATAGTTGCCTGCATTCAAATATATAACTTTGTGAACCACATTAATCAGGCCTGCATCAGTGATATAAATTACAAAAACACCCCTGAGCTTTTTAAGTGTATTTTCAAACATACGATCTTTTTAAAATTTGTAAATTTCGACACAAGGGGGATTTGTAAAAGAAAAAAGCACACCTTCTTAACAAGATTCACATCGAGTTCAGACTCCTGTAAACGCATGTCAGCACTTGGATGGCGGTAGAACATGAACTCACGCTCACCATCTTCCCTAAGGGTGACGAATGCCAATGCAGTCCTTGCAGAAGGGTCAAACCGTACACCAGAATTATCGACCTTGTTTTCTTTCAATAAGTCAGAAAGCATGTGCCCAAACTCATCGTCTCCCACCTAGTATACAAAACACTACCAACTTTCAGATACTAAAAAATAACTCCTTTACACGTAGTTAACGAAAAATATATTCTTAACGTAAAACAGTTGAACCAAATATATTCACCATGTCACTCCATTTTTAGAAAAAAAGATGCTGGTATATTGTTTTCAAAATAGAAGGTAGAAGTCGAGTTTGTTGTATGTGAATGTCTGATGAAAAAAAATGGTAAAAGTGCTTATTCCATTGCAAAAGGCGAATCAGTAATGGAAGCAAAATCCTAATCACTACTCACCTAGTCACCTTTCTCTTGTTGTTGGCCATTGTAAATTGAAAACACTAGAAAATACATTTTCAACCAAAAAGTGGACAATCACTGTTATAATCACTTTTAAAAAACTCAAAAAAAGTTACCTTTCCGATAAAAGCCGAGCAACCTCCCAACTTTGATATGCAAACAGCGACATTAGCAGGGGCACCACCTGCCGCTTTCTTGAAAGCAGGGGCTTCAGCAAGCGAGACCCCGCAGACCGTGGGCACAAAATCTATCAACATTTCTCCAAAGCAGACAACAAGAGGCCTATCCTTAACCGAACCTCCGCTGTTTTCTCTCAACGAAAGACCACTAAAATCACCTGTAAAAGTGTCTAATTGTTAAAAGCACGTAGGGATCATGAACAGAGCACTGCAAAAGGCAATTAATGTTTTCTGAACGAATGGAATTTCTATATCAAGAAACATACATAAATTCAATTTAAACCCCATCATTAAACGGATAAAGATTGAACAGAACAAGAAACCCATTTGCTCAAATCATAAATCATCAAACCCCATTTCACCATTCATCCCCATTAATATCGAATCAGTAAAAAACACAGTATCCTGAAAGAAAAAACAAAGATGAACTTTGACACACACACACACACATAAAGACTAAACATAACAAGAAAAACCCATTTTCCCAAATCATAAATCTCCATTCCTCTGGAAAAAAAATGTAAAGATCATACAGGAAATATGAAAAATAAAGCAGTAACCTGAAATGGGAGTTTCCGCCATGGTCGAAGCTGAAATGAGAACTGAAAAGAATAAGAACTTGGACTGTATCGGCAAGATTCAATCACACGCGCACGGTAGAGAGAGAGTTGTAGGGTTGTAGGTGGCTTAATTATGCACCAAGAAATTGAAACATTAAATGGGTTTGTTGGGACGAAGGATTAAAGACTTGAAGAAGACGAGACGGATGGAGTCTTGATAATTATCGGCGAAAAAACAAATCAAGCGGAAAATTGGTTTTGGGTGTTTGGCTAGTAGCTACTGATTCCTTTGGCCGTTCTTATCTTATACAGTATTTTACTGCAACTAGTAGTAGTAATATGCATTAACTTTAGGGGTCAAATTGAAATTTACAATTTTATGGTGTAGAACGTGGATTAGTGCGTGGGTTTTGACAACAAGTCAACAACAATAGGTTAATTCTTAGTAAGTACTCTCACTAGGGATTTAGCAAAGTGTCTCACTTGATTTTAAATAAAAAATCAAAACATGTAAATGAAAAACAAAATAGGATACTTGGCTAAATCTCCACATATAAGGGCACTACCCATGAGTAGCTAAGAATTAACCACGGCAATACTCATTTTTAGATGGTTAAGTTTGAATATGAAAATGAAATATTTTAATTTTTACCGTTTTCATGTCTCTTATCTCCCACTCTTAAAGTTATTGAATTCATGATTTTTAATTACAGTATAAATTATGAATTTGAAAAAATATTAAAGAAATAAATTATAATAAAAATGAGAGTGACTTACAATTTAATTTTTGAAATTGGAAAATGCAACATTGATACAAGAAATATATTTTGTACAAAACAATATAATTGTTATATTTCGAATACATAATAAACATGGTGACTTTAAAGACAAAAACTTAACAAATATTTCTTAATTTTATTAGTAGTATATTTATGGATATTTCTAATATTAATAGAAAACATATAATTATGAATATTTTTAATATGAGTATTGATTAAGAATAAATAATAATAATAATTTTTATTATTTTTAATTAATTAATTTTTTTTAAATAAATGTCATCAAATAAAAAAGAAAAAACTTATGATACAATAACACATAAAAGAGGAAATCTTCACCGCACCAGGAGCTAACAGACTAACTCGTCAACTAACTATATTAAACATATAACATTAAATAATACAAACACAATCACCGGTCCATATGTCATATTTTAATTAATTAATTGAGATATATATTATAAATATTAATATATATATATATATATATATATATATATATATATATATTTATTTACTTGGAAAGAAAGAATAAAAATTTAATAAATAAATAAAGAGGAGTCATAATTAAATAAGGAATACGGAATATAATTGTTATTAAAAAGAACTCTGAAAATTTAATAATTATTTATTTGATTAATTGTTCTATTTGTACGTTTTGAATTAATAAATTTAAAAAAAAAGTAATATATATGCCCTAAAATAATAATAATCCGTACTCATGAGTCATGAACTAGTAGAGTATAAGTAATTTGGTGATAAGCCTCTTAAATTAAAGTTATATTTGTAACTTGTAATCTGAGGAAACTATAGGAGGATTTTAGTATATCATATGATGATCATGAGTATTTGGAAGTTGTTGGGGAGCTAATTCAACAACAACCCTACAACTATCTCATCTGGTATTTAGTACGTACGTTAATTATCATACAATTAGATCGGTTTTTAATTTAATTCAATTTTATTTGACTAATGATCGAACAGGAATAATAGGCGGCATGTCTAATATCGGAGCAGCGGTAGCAGTAAGCCATGAACTTGAAAAATTCATCAATATAATTTTTTTTATATAAATAACATTCTTGAAACAAATAAAAAATAATCAAAAATTTAAAATTTGTATATTGGCGCATTTAACAAAAAACATAAAAAATTGGTTTTAAAATCATTTGTTTTTTAATCAGAATTAAAATTTGAAAATTAAGTAATTATTTAAATTCTTATAATCTCATTTATTCTTTAAAAGAGATAACTAATAAATATTGAATTTTGTATAAAACAAATTACACTAATTATCAATTAAAATTGCATGGACCCACTTCAATCTTCATGCATGATTTCAAATTTGTTAAACGAGTATTTTTCACATGAATCAAGAGTGAACGTTTATGCGCGAAAATAAAAATGTTTTGGATGAAAATTGTGTTTTGATTCGAGTCCAAGCTCAAAAAAAATATTTTTTTAAAATTTTTTGACAAAAAAAGTAAAGAGTAAAATGTATTTATGTTTGACGGGTTGGAGAGCTAATTTGTTAGGTCGATGATGCGATAAAGTTTTCATTTCCTATTTTTTGTATGGTATCATATATTTTTCTTTTTTTATGCGATTGATTTTTAATAAGTTTAATAGTAAAGTAATTGTTACTTTAGTAAAGTTAAAAATATGAGTACAATTTTATATATTCTAAAGTTTAATAGTAAACTAATTGTTACTTTAGTAAAGTTAAAAATATGAGTACAATTTTATATATTTTAAAGTAAACTATGTGCTATTGTGAATAAAGCCAATTCCTTAAAATTATGTATTTTTAATGGGTAAATGTTTGACACTCACATATTTGTTTATACAGGAGTATGTGTTATTGTGAATAAAGTCGATTCTTTTAAATTATGTAAAACAAAATTTTTTATATCTCTAAATGTTTGATACTCATATCATTGTCAAATATAGACATATACTAGTAAAACATGTCAATACTTTTATAATTTTAAATATTTTTGATACTACAGTAAGTTATATTTTAACTCATCAAATTTTAAAAATTCTAAAATTATATTTGAATAAATAAGAAAACAAAAAGTTTAATATATATAAACCAGATATAATTGTCATTCGTACTACCAACAAAATGAAATCCTTAAAGCTAATATTTGACCAAACTAAATATTTATAAAAGGAGAATTTTTAATTTTTAATTTGAAAAAAAAAGTTGATCCATTTTTCATTAGAAAAATAAATAGTATGGTACTATATAATAATTAATAAATATTTTTATATTTTCATATTAATTTAATTTTTCAAATACTTATAAATATTTTTATATTTTCATATATATTTAGTTTAGAGAATTCTATTTAAATTATGGTATAGTAAGAATATTTTAGTATAAAAATAATTATTATTTGATCAAATTTAACTAATTTTATTAATATTAATATTTAAAATACTATATATATATATATATATATATATATATATATATATATATATATATATATATATATATATATATATATATATATATATATATATATATATATATATTCAATGGAATATAAATAAAAACAATATATATATAATTACTTAGTTCCTTCAAAAAAAATTAACAATAGATTTCGCATAAAAATATTCTTTTAAATCAATGTTTTCGCATGTTTAAGGAACTTTTTACTTGCTAAAGGGCATTAGGAATACTTTTTACCAAGGGCATTAGGAATATAACAATTTGAATATAACAATTTGCCTAAGGCATTAGGAATATAACAATTACATCCACAAAATTTTGAAGTTATTTGTATAAAGTTATTGTATTTATATATGATTTCGTGTAATAGAATTTTATTTAATAATATATTTTATTGTTTTTAATAACATACCAAATGTAAAGTTTATAAAGTAAAAGAAAAAAAATCCTTGTTTTTCGTCCCCCGTTACTCATAAATAGAATATTGGAAAACCTATAACGAAATCATATGTAAGTGTAATAATTCGGATCATAGAAACATGTAAAACATTCAATTTGGGGAGAAGTATTTTTTTTGTAATTAGGCTAAACTTTAAGGACTTTTTGTAATTACTCCAAAAGTTAGTGTCAACTTTTAAGACTTTACAATTGGTTTGAAATGCAAAAAAGCACAATTATCTTTCAAATTTACATACATACCCAAAATTGTTTCTAATGTAAAATTGAATATATAATCATGGTAACAGAAGAGAATGCAAATATTCCAAAACAAGAACCTATAGACAACAATTGCATGTGATGCAGGTACTGTTTCAATAACTGGGTCGTTTTGTAATCAGGCTAAACTACTACAAAGGCAGTTGTATGTATATATGATATGAGCATTTCTTCTCATCTATACACTCTCACTCCCACAGATAGAAAGGAAAAATGATTTCTTTTGGGAAAAAAAACAAACCTTTAAAAGATTCAAATCCGAGGCTATGCGATAAAGTATTGCGCCCGTAAATGCATCCCCAGCGCCAGTTGTGTCAACGGGCTTGACTTTGACACCAGAGACTCAACCCTTGAATTGCTGCGTCCAGACATATTACTGTTAACGAGTTCATATTTTTTGTCCATCTTTTGGAACATAAAGCTTGAAAGTGTGTTTTAATTAGACCAAAACTCAGGGGAAGTATTTGTAATTAATCCAAAAGAATAACTCAAACATGGGGTGAGGTTCGGTTTTGTTTTTCGGTACAAAATCCGTCCTTCCCTTCGCTCACAAGCAGAAGCTGTAGATTAGGATGAAAGAGCTTTTGCAACACCACATCATCATCATAAGGATCATCACCTTCCGTCAAGAATAATATTTCGTCCCCACTGATCTGTATAATCAAAGTTCAGACTCGACTTATCTGTATCTATTTTGCAAATTATATATGCTCTCAATGCTAAGGGAGAGTACCTTAATAATATCAGCTTGATCCCATAAAGCAGTTATCTCCTTCCGAGCAGCATCTTCTGAGGGCCATAACGGTAATCTGTTAGAGAGCAGGGCGTAGGGGACCAAGCTCTGGTCGAAGCTACTGCTGGGCCGAAGCCCTTATTAGTTTATCGCCGACGGAGTCGGGCTTGAGCCCATGTTCGTGGGGCGTAATTAATTATTTAGGTCTCTTTTATTATTGTTGGGTTTGGGCTTTAGGGTTAGATTTATTTCCTATTTTTGATAGAGGGTTTAGCATATAAATTGTTTGCTGCGTTAGTTAATGGGAGTTATCGAATTAAAAAGGTTATTTGGAGCCTGGAGGCTAAGGCAAACCGAACTGGTGTTCGAGTTTGATTGTTTTCTTTCTTTCCCTGTTTCTTGTTCCTATCAAATTGGTCCGACCTGCCGCTGATCGACGTCTCACTTTGTCTTCTCCAACTTGTACCAGCGTTATGACGAACCGTACTGCTGCCGAAAGACTCGATAGCCTGGAAAAAGAGCAGGTTAATGTATTGCAAAAGCTAGCTGAAAATTCCACACAGCTGTCCGAGATGCAATCGGGCTTGACGGAGATGTCGACCACCTTGGCTGCGCTCTCCCGCGCAATTCTGAAGTCCGACAAGGAGCCGCCGATTACACCACATTCAGAGGAGGAAGATTCTGTGTCGCATGATATCCCTAACTCGCGAGGTACACCGGCGATAGTGCAATTACCAACGTTCGAGGGCGTGGACCCGATCGCCTGGTTGGCTCGAGCCAACCAACAGTTCGAACTCCATGGCACATCAGAGGGTTTGAAACTGACAGCCGCTGTGGTAGCAATGGACGGCTCGGCGCTGCATTGGATCACCTGGTTTCGAGGGCGGAAGCCCACTGCGACTTGGAAGGAATTTTCGCAAGCCCTGGTGGCGAGATTTGATTCTCGGTTCAAAGGGAGCCCGTACGAAAAATTGGCGAGAGTTCGACAGACAGGGACAGTGGAGGAATATGTGAACGTGTTTGTACAACACGCCGGGCAGGTTCCTGGGCTTACGGATGCCCATTATTTGGGCTACTTCATGTCGGGCCTCAAAACCCCGATCAGCAGCTCGCTGCGTCTGCTCCGACCTGCAGACTTGGAGACCGCGATGGACTTATCGCGGGATATTGAAGAAAACCTATCTTGGCCAGCGGCTGATCGACAAATCAGGGGATCGAATAACCCGAGTAATCGCGTCCCCAGTTTTTCTCGTCCGTTCGGTGCACAAAATAACACTGTCCCCAGCCCAACAGGGGGTTTATCCGCTGGTCGGATGTCTCGACCGGTCGATCACTCCACTATTGCTCCTTCGGCAGCCTCAGAGCAGTCTACGGCGCGCTCGCGCTTCTCTCGTCTCACCACGAACGAGATAGCAGATTTACGCGCGAAGGGGTTATGTTTCAAGTGTCGCAAGACTTACACACCGGGCCACGGGAGAGTTTGCCCTCTTAGAGAGCTGCGGGTTTTGCTAGTTGAGCCGGATGAGGCTGTGGACCTCAATACTTATGAATATTACGAACCAACTGGCCACGAGGTCCTCGCGGAAGAGATACAGGAGAGCGAGGAGGACGAGGGGGCCCTACCTATTTTTTCAATGGCTGGATTCTCTAGTCCAGGCACTATGCGCATGCACGGGGTGCTCCGGGGATGTACTGTCGAAGTATTGATTGATAGTGGTGCCAGTCATAATTTTATTTCTTCTTCCCTCATCCCATTATTGGAGCTTCAACCAGATGACTCAGTCAAATTCGGGGTGCAGTTAGGTGACGGCCACCGTCAGAAGTCCGAGGGATTATGTCGCGGGGTGTCGATGACTTTGGCAGGGTGTGAGTTGACAACTGATTACTTTGTATTTGCGTTGGGTGGTATCGATGTTATATTGGGGGTAGCATGGTTGGCGACTCTCGGGGATGTGAGTGTCAATTGGGAGCGAATGTCAATGTCGTTTCTCCAGGGAGATCAGCGTGTTGTTTTGAAGGGTGATCCTTCCATCAGTCGAAGCCCCGTGGGGCTGCGCACACTAATCCGTACCAGCGATGCGGAGTTATGGGCAGTGGTGGTCGATTCCGAGGACGTGAAGTTTTCGGAAGCAAACCAAGGGCGTGTAGCAGAGGTGTTGGACGAGTTCTTGGAGGTCTTTGGGGAACCAACCGGGCTGCCGCCGCAGCGTTCCACCGACCACAGAATTGAGTTGTTTCCAGGCTCGCGACCGGTGTCTGTACGACCGTATCGTTACGGTCATCTCCAGAAAGATGAAATCGAGAAATTAGTTCACGATATGCTGACAGCGGGACTTATTCAACCGAGTTCCAGTCCTTTCTCGAGCCCGGTACTTTTGGTTAAGAAGAAGGATGGGAGTTGGCGATTTTGCGTGGATTATCGAGAGTTGAATAAAGTGACGGTACCCGATAAGTACCCCATTCCTGTGATTCAGGAAATGTTGGATGAATTGTCTGGTGCATTGGTCTTCTCGAAAATTGATCTTCGCTCCGGATATCATCAGATTAGAGTAGCCGGCTCGGATATCCACAAGACTGCATTTCGGACTCATAGCGGACATTATGAGTTTTTAGTGATGCCGTTTGGCCTCACAAATGCACCAGCTACGTTTCAATCTGCTATGAACGATTTGTTTCGTCCTTTTTTGCGGAGGTTTATCTTGGTTTTCTTCGATGACATTCTGATATATAGCAAAACTTGGGAGGAACATCGTGTTCATTTATCACAGGCCCTGCAACTACTAAAACTTCACCAGTTCAAGGCAAATTTCAAAAAGTGCGCTTTTGGGTGTCTAAAAGTCGAGTACTTGGGACACATTATTTCGGCAGCAGGGGTGGCCATGGACCCTAGCAAGGTGAGTGCAGTGCTAGAATGGCCACGTCCAAAATCAGTCAAGGACGTTAGAGGATTTCTGGGCCTCACGGGTTATTATCGACGTTTTGTGCGGGATTATGGATTAATAGCGAGGCCGTTGACGGTGCTTCTAAAGAAGACATCCCCTGTTCGTTTTGAATGGCCCCAAGAAGCAGAGGCTGCTTTTGTTTGTCTTAAGAAGGCCATGACTGAAGCTCCCGTACTTGCCATGCCTCGGTTTGACCGTCCCTTCGTGGTGGAATGCGACGCGTCCGGGACAGGTGTGGGTGCCGTCTTGATGCAGGAGAAACGGCCAGTGGCGTATTTCAGCAAGTCTATGGCTGATCGGACTCTCACCAAGTCAGCATACGAGCGGGAGATGATGGGATTAGCCCTGGCAGTCCAGCATTGGAGACCGTATTTGATTGGCCAAAAATTTGTGGTAAGAACAGATCACATGAGCTTGAAACACTTACTTACTCAAAAGATTGTGACACCTTCACAGCAGTTGTGGGTGGCAAAGCTTCTGGGGTATGACTTCTCCATCGAGTATAAGACGGGCGCCTCAAATGCAGCCGCAGACGCCTTATCTCGTAGGGGGGAGGAGCTGGAGTTGCCAGCTGTGAGTGTGCCAAAATGGCTGGGGCTGGAGGAAGTTCAATCCGAACAGCAGCAAGATGACTCACTTCGCGACATTATCACCGCAGTTAAAGCGAGTCCCAGCAATCAACCGGATTATGAAATCGTTGGCGGGTGTTTATATTATAAGGAGAGATTGGTGTTGTCAGTGAATTCGAAATGGATCCCACAATTGTTGCGAGAGTTTCATGATACTCCATCAGGTGGCCATGCGGGTGCTTTTCGCACTTATCGACGTTTAGCAGCGAACGTTTATTGGAAGGGCATGTTTCGGGTTGTACAAAATTATGTGGCTCAATGTATTGTGTGTCAGAAAGCTAAGTATCAGACACTCACGCCGACGGGATTGCTACAGCCTCTTCCAATTCCTATGTTGGTATGGGAAGATATCTCTATGGATTTCATTACTTGTCTGCCTAAGTCTAAGGGATATACTTCTATTTTGGTGGTGGTGGATCGACTCTCGAAATATGGGCATTTTATTGGCCTGAAGCCACCTATTACAGCTCGTTCGGTGGCAGAGACATTTATACAAGAGATTGTCCGATTGCATGGTGTACCGAGATCGATTGTCAGCGATCGCGACTCTGTTTTTATGAGCACCTTTTGGAGAGAATTGTTTGCAAAGTCAGGCACCAGTTTGAAATTCAGCTCGGCTTATCACCCCGAAACAGATGGGCAAACAGAGGTGCTGAATCGGGTGGTGGAGACCTATTTGCGATGCTTTACATGTGAACAACCCAAGCAGTGGGTTCGGTGGTTAGCTTGGGCGGAGTACTGGTATAATACATCTTTTCAGACTGCGGCAAAGATGTCACCTTTTGAAGTGGTTTACGGGAGAAAGCCACCTTCAATCCACAGGTTCCTTGTGGGAGAATGTAAAGTGGCGGCAGTAGCTGATTTATTGAGCAGCCGAGATAATTTGTTGCGGCAGCTGCGTCAGAATCTGGAGGTAGCTCAGCAGAAGATGATGACACAGGCGAATAAGCATTGCCGAGATTTGGAGTTTCAGGTGGGGGATAAGGTGTTTCTAAAAGTGCGTCCGTTTCGACAGACTTCCTTACAGAAACAGTCGCATCATAAGTTAGCTGCAAAATTTTATGGGCCGTTTCTGGTAGAAGGTCGAATCGGCCCGGCTGCGTATCGCCTCGTACTTCCGGTGGGCAGTCGCATACATCCAGTTTTTCATGTTTCGCAGCTGCGGAGTGTGGTGGGAGATCACCCAGTTGAGCAGGCATTGCCATCTACTTTGGAGATTCCTGTGGGGCCGGTGTTTGAGCCTGATGAGGTGCTGGCAGCGCGCACTGTGGCAGAAAAAGGGAGTGAAGAAGATCAAGTGTTGGTCAAATGGGTTGGTCAGTCGGAGGACGATGCCACGTGGGTCGGATTGGGCGAGTTTCAGCGTCAATTTCCCGATTTCAACCTTGGGGACAAGGTTGTTTTGCAGAGGGGTGGAGTTGTTAGAGAGCAGGGCGTAGGGGACCAAGCTCTGGTCGAAGCTACTGCTGGGCCGAAGCCCTTATTAGTTTATCGCCGACGGAGTCGGGCTTGAGCCCATGTTCGTGGGGCGTAATTAATTATTTAGGTCTCTTTTATTATTGTTGTGTTTGGGCTTTAGGGTTAGATTTATTTCCTATTTTTGATAGAGGGTTTAGCATATAAATTGTTTGCTGCGTTAGTTAATGGGAGTTATCGAATTAAAAAGGTTATTTGGAGCCTGGAGGCTAAGGCAAACCGAACTGGTGTTCGAGTTTGATTGTTTTCTTTCTTTCCCTGTTTCTTGTTCCTATCATAATCTCAGATTCGGGTCGTAAGATAGTAAGCTGCCGGATTTCTTGGCAATTAATTTGCATGGCAGCAAGTTGTGTTGATCTACATGGATCTTCGATTAAACCAATGGAACCATAGTGAAAAATAGTTGCCTGCATTCAAATATATAACTTTGTGAACCACATTAATCAGGCCTGCATCAGTGATGTAAATTACAAAAACACCCCTGAGCTTTTTAAGTGTATTTTCAAACATACGATCTTTTTAAAATTTGTAAATTTCGACACAAGGGGGATTTGTAAATGAAAAAAGCACACCTTCTTAACAAGATTCACATCGAGTTCAGACTCCTGTAAACGCATGTCAGCACTTGGATGGCGGTAGAACATGAACTCACGCTCACCATCTTCCCTAAGGGTGACGAATGCCAATGCAGTCCTTGCAGAAGGGTCAAACCGTACACCAGAATTATCGACCTTGTTTTCTTTCAATAAGTCAGAAAGCATGTGCCCAAACTCATCGTCTCCCACCTAGTATACAAAACACTACCAACTTTCAGATACTAAAAAATAACTCCTTTACACGTAGTTAACGAAAAATATATTCTTAACGTAAAACAGTTGAACCAAATATATTCACCATGTCACTCCATTTTTAGAAAAAAAGATGCTGGTATATTGTTTTCAAAATAGAAGGTAGAAGTCGAGTTTGTTGTATGTGAATGTCTGATGAAAAAAAATGGTAAAAGTGCTTATTCCATTGCAAAAGGCGAATCAGTAATGGAAGCAAAATCCTAATCACTACTCACCTAGTCACCTTTCTCTTGTTGTTGGCCATTGTAAATTGAAAACACTAGAAAATACATTTTCAACCAAAAAGTGGACAATCACTGTTATAATCACTTTTAAAAAACTCAAAAAAAGTTACCTTTCCGATAAAAGCCGAGCAACCTCCCAACTTTGATATGCAAACAGCGACATTAGCAGGGGCACCACCTGCCGCTTTCTTGAAAGCAGGGGCTTCAGCAAGCGAGACCCCGCAGACCGTGGGCACAAAATCTATCAACATTTCTCCAAAGCAGACAACAAGAGGCCTATCCTTAGATGATGAAATCGATTTTGTGCATTTTTATTTTAGTATATAATCGCGAGTGTTAGCGATGGATATGCAAGAAGTGAGCTAGAGAGAACATTGTGTAATTGTTCATTTGCTTCGTATAATCCCAGAACCACCATCCCCTCCACCTTGCACGTAAAATCATTGTGTTCTTCTCGATTTGCAGTGTGTGTGAGTTCTATATACTCCATACAAACTTCGTGTGAGGTGAGTTTGAGAGTTAAATCTTTTGATCGCGTTTTCAATATTTGTGCTCGATTATTCGGTTTTGAGTTTGAGTTTGTAATTCGCCGGAGCTCGCGGTTGTTTCCGTGTTATTTTCAACAATTCAGTTCAAACCCCATTAAACGGATAAATATTGAACAGAACAAGAAACCCATTAGCCCAAATCATAAATCATCAAACCCCATTTCACCATTCATCCCCATTTATATCGAATGTGATTTTCCAACATAATCAAAGCTGAAATGGGAACAGAAAAAGATGAACTTTTACTATCTCGGCAAGATTCGCACACATAGACACACACACAAACAGGGGAATGAAGACTAAACAGAACAAGAAAACCCCATTTTCCCAAATCATATAATGATAAACCCACTACACAATTACCACAAAAGCTGAACATTATGAACCATTAGTTTATTTATATGTACTTAATTTTCAATTAATTAATTGTTTTTTTAATATTTTTCTTGATGAATTATTATTGTGATTGATTATTAAATTTAAATTATTTTATTTTTTTTATCAAAGAAAGACTTATAGTGTAATGATTTAACATACATTTTAATTTACTCAATTCAAATGTTTGGGATAGTGGTTAGTGGTAAGCTTGTAGCATCAACCTTTAATAGACCTGAGTTTGAATTTTGTTGTGCTATCATTCAAAAAAGGAACATGCTATTTACACCCCAAATTTTATAAGTACACTCCTCTACTAAACACACCTCCTATGTTAATTTAAATACACTTAATTCCTAATATATATACCTCTTATACACTTAATTCCTAATATACCTCTTATAATAAAATTAAAATTAACTGTGGGGTATACATAGAAAGTAACCGATGGAGAAGGCGTTGACGGACTGTGTCCGGTTCGTGAGGCATCCTAGCTATCCGGTTCGTGAGGCATCCTATCGATGAATGCTCACTCAGCTCTTCATCGCTTTGTTTCCACAACCTTTTAGCAAGTTTTTAATCATTATACATATATACATGTTGCTGAATGAAACTAGTATAAATGCTTATTATTACATATATTCTACGTGCTGATCATTATTTTTTATTATTTAATTAGATCGAAATTTCATATTCAAAATGTTAATTTTTATTATTCACTCTTTTTTGGTTTTTTTCTAAATTTTAATTTCTCTAAATTGATGCATCGAGGAAAAAAATTATTAAATTTTACATGTTGGATTGCATTATCTTTTCTTAGATAGATTATTAATTTGTTTATTTTTAAATTTATTTTTATTTTCATACAAAAATATATACTATATTTTATAAAAAAAATTTATTTATTTACAATAGACTTAAATATTAATTTTCTAATTTAATATATTGGGTTTCAAAATAAAATAGTAAGTTTGCTTACTACCTGTTTTTTTTTTTATTTAATTTAAGTTTCGTTTCAAAATTAAAAAATAATTTGAATCAATAATTTTAGGTATATAATCTAGATAATAATATAATATTATTGATATTTAAAAAAAATTAAAAATTTATAAAATTTATTATTGTTTTTATAAAAAAATCAATTTCAGTTCTATTCTAATCATTTCAGTTCACATTCACGTTTATTCCGGTTTTAGTTCAAAAGAAAAAATAGTAAGATATATAATACTTTCCCATTTAAAAATTTATACACACTTATAAATAAAAAGTTTTTTCACAACTTTATCGTTTAATACTCATTTGTTTACATTAGTGTCCTTACTTTTTCACTTTAACTTATCTGATAATTTTTTATGATTTATCTACATAACTCTTTATACTACAAGAGATTTCCACTATATTTTGATCCAATTTTGAATTGATGAGTGTCTTATTTATACTAAACTAAGAAACTTCTTCAAAACGAATCATCACTTATTCTACGGAAATATTTAGAAAAATTAAGAAACGTCTTCAAAACTAATCAATCACACTTATTCCACCGACATATTAAGAAAAGTGTAAATTATCTTAATTACTTATTTAATTAAGAATTCTCTAGATGTTAGTGAACAATTCATGTATTATTTAAACCGTTTAAAATCGAGCACGTGACATTTGATGCCAATAATTTATAAATTAATTAACCGTTTCAAATCGAGCACGTGACATGTGACATTTGATGCCAATAAATCCCTTTTACATTCCATACGTATATCCAATATCGACTGAAATAAAATCATAAGATCTCTATTTATAAGTGTTTTTTTTATTTCATATTATTAATCATATTTCACACGAAAAATATTCTGCATTCTCTCTATTTAGATCAATTCGCTCCACACACACTATATATATATATATATATATATATATATATATATATATATATATATATATATATATATATATAAAACAGTGTGTGACGGCTTTATGTAGACTCATCTAAACCAAAGTCTCTAGGGCACCAAACTCGATAAAAATATAAGTTCCAATCGATTTTACTATATAATCTTTTTTCTTCAATTTCTTAGCAACAATCAACTCTAAACTTGACACGAACTGGACTACCCGTTGAAAACTTAGGGTTTTAATTCTTTATTTATTTAAACTTGGTGTATTAATATTTTATTTTATTTGGTTTTAAAATTCGATTTTAATTGGTTTTAAAAATATCTCATCAGAGAGATCGACATTATCTTCATGTAAGTATGTTTTTTTAGAGAGAGATCTTCGATCACTTACGCTTATCAATATTTCATATTTTAGTTTCCTAACTCGGCAGACGAATCACTTCAATTCGAGACACTTGATCAGCAGGAGCGATCATCATCTTCAAGTAAGTTTCCATATTCTTCAATTTCGTATTTTTTTGCCTTCTTCCCAAGCATGCACGTACGCCCTAATTTTCGAGATCGTGAGGAGTTTTGTGATCTCGCACTCCTAGCACGAAGCCCTGAACAATACTTTCGAACGAGCACTAAACACCATGATATAGATAATGTATATGGAGTCGCTTACGTACACATCGGTTTTACATATTGTAAAAAGTGTTTATTTACCAATTACTGTTATTTCTAATTACTGATTATGTTTATTTTTAAGTTTTTTTTTCTTGGAGAATAATAAACAATGGTTCAGTTTCGATTCGAGCCTGTTACTTATGATGGTACATTCGATTGGTGACCGTCTTGAAAGCTAGGACGATGCATTTGGGTTTGAACCTGAGTATTATCTTTCAGACGCGTGATCGAGATGGACAATGGGAATAAAACATGAAGAATTTTTGCCTCTTTTTGTGCCGCCATCCGAGGATCTCCTCATTTATAGGAAAATCGAGCTCGGAGGAATCAGAGAAGGTGTACTTGGTGTTGAAGTCCGGAGTTTAATCAGTGACTTCATCCAGCAAAAGAAACTCAAAGAAGAGGCGAAATGTCTTGTATATGACATAATTGGGTTTTCCATTCCCGATTAACATGAATTTAGCTGTTAAAGACTTGAGTGATAAGGATTTCATAATTACGAAAAACCGGGCGATGTTTGTTTATCCTATACTTATCTTAATTGTCTCAATAAATAGATTGAATTATATCAAAGTTTCTATTTCAAAACTATTAAATTAGTTAACTTAAAAGAGATGGTAGTATACAGTATATATGAAATTAAAAAAAAATGTAAAGAAGACGTGGAACAAGTGTGATAAAGTATGGAGCGAATCAACATTGATCAAAGTGTGGAGCGATTTGACGTGGACATATTTTCAATCTATGCATGTTTAGATAATAATGCACATAGTAATTTTTCTTGTTGCCAATTAATATTGGGCATTATATATAATGCGCCTTTAAACTTCATTACAAAATTGAAAATAAGATTTTTCTTTGCAAATATAATATATAAAATAATACACTAATAATGAAAATTTGAATTTTTCGAAAAATTGAATTTTTCGATTAAATTGAACTAAACTAATTACATTTTTTCGATTTAAGAAATTATATTGAAACTAACCCCTTTTAATGGACCAAATTGAAATTTAACCACTTAGTTAAATAAAATATTCCCTCTCATCTTTATGTTGCCTAATACATGACAATGGTTTGAAGTTTGAATATTTAAAATTCGGAAAGAAAGAGAAAATAACAATAAATAAAATAAGTAAAATGCCATTTTCCATGACTCACGTTAATCACAATCTAATTAATTTGACGGTAATCACAATCTAATTAATTTAATCTAATTAATTTGGGATGTTGTCAATTGTCATGTGAACTTTAGTATTGTTACTAACTTCACGATTTAATGACTTAATAATATTTTAAAGAATTTAATGACTTAATAATATTTTAAAGAAGTATTATTAAAAAATGATATTTTGATTTATTAATTTACCTGTTAAATTTTATAAAATATACTTTCTAAATAAGAATATTTTTTTGTTTTTTTTTATTATTTGAGGTATTATTAATTTTATAATTATAAAAAAAAAATTACTATTTTACCATTGACGAAACCAGCATATTTAAATAAAAAAAATATTTTTAAAATTTTACTTAAATTTAATAATTAAAAAAAATTAATTCATTTAATTATAATAAACTTACAATTTTTCAAAAATCGCCCTATTTTAAATAATCACGCTAAGAATGCTATTATCATTAGTTATAGACTTATAGTATTTGTACTATCTTCAATTTTTTAGTTATTTAATTTAATTAATTCTAAAATATTATTCGTGGTTTTTTAAAATATTTATTAATTTATAAATAAATATTTATTTATTATTTTTATAAAAAAAAGTCTTATGAATTTTGATATTATAACTTTTACCCTATAAATTTAAGTTTACAATTTAATGTTCAATTTTTTTATGTGTTTTATTAATAAAAGTAATTTTAAGATTTTAATTATGAAATAGTGAAATAACCGTATACTTTATATAATTAATATTAATTAATAACCATTGTGTAAATTTATAAAATTATAATAAATTAAAGTAATTTTTTTTAATTAGGAAAAAATATGTTATTTAATTCTAACAAAATTTTAAAAAATCTTTTTTATTCAAAATCTCCCAAAAAACCAATTTCGTTAATTTTAGTTCAAATTCATTAATTTCATTCAAAATTATCAATATGAATTTCTTACCAAAAGAACAAGTCATCAATACTAAAGAAATTAAATATATTAATTTGTACGTTTGATCTTTTGATCTTTGACTCGGATTGAAAACAGAATTTTCATTCCATTTTTTTTCGATTTTTGTACTTAAACGTGCTCTCATGATTCAAGTGAAAATGGCACATGTTTAACAAATTTCAAATCATGCATGATGTTTGAAACAGTTTAAATTAATAAAATACATTTTCTTAAAAATTACACTCCTCTTGTTTGACAATGTACTAAAAAAACAAAGTTCATTTTTGAAAATAAATAAATAACCTAAGTTCAAAGGGCACGGTGACAAGATTCACAAAATTTAAATTGTGGCATCGATGTAGTTTAAGATGTGGGGTTGTTTCTTTTTGGTACATTTTGTACATGAAAACAACCACAAAAAAGATGATAAAGCAAACAAAAACGTCACCCAATTTATCAATTAAATTTCAAAAAATAAAACAAATTATTAAATGAAAAATCAAATCACGGATGCTCTCGCAGTCTCTTACAAGTATAGTTTTTATTTAAAATATTAATTTTTTTCTTCAAAATAGTTTTTTTTTAAACATATTTTCCCTATTTTGTGTTTTTTAATTAATTTTACATATTTTTTTAAAGTTTTTATTATTATTTTTAAAAATAATTTAGTTAATTAAATAGAAATAATAGAAATGAGATTTTGGAGGTGAAAAGTCATTCAACTTTTTTTTTTTTCAAATTTTTAACTAAAAATTCACCTTTTTATAACTATTTAGTTTGCTCAAATGTCAAATATTAGCTTATGGATTTCATTTTATAGGTAGTAATATACTAATACTTCTAATAAATAGTAATACTATTTAGCTTTAGCTTATGTTAACTTTTGCATAATAAATGAATGACAAACTATATGTGGTTTCATATAGCATCACACAATGATATTAAAGTTTTTATTTTTTTATTTATTAAAATATAATTTTGAATTTTTAAATTTTTGAATTTTTAAATTTTGATGAGTTAAAATATAACTTATTGTAGTATCAAAAATATATAAAATTATAGACGTATTGACATGTTTTACTAGAATTTATATTTGACAAAGATACGAGCATCAAACATTTACAGATTAAAAAAAACATATTAAAGTTTAGGGTGAATTGATTTTTAGTATTATACACAACACCCATACTTTTTCACATAATTTTTATGAAATTTATTACAAATTAAAATACCAAAATATTTATTACAAATTAAAATACCAAAATTATACTCCATATACTCTACATCAAAAATTTATTACAAATTAAAATACCAAAATATTTATTACAAATTAAAATACCAAAATTATACTCCATATACTCTACATCAATTTTTTTCGTGGATACATCTAGTTTCATTAGATTTCATTACAATTTGACTTGAGCAACATGCATGTAGTATAAATATAATGATTAAAAAGCACAATTAAGAGAGCGACGAGGAGTGAGTAATTCATCGATAGGATGCCTAATGAAGCAGCCAGAGTCCGTCAACGCCTTTTCCATAGCTCCAACAATGGCGCAAATTTTAGACAAGTATGGATTAATCTTGGGTTTGATAATTAAATTGGTTTCAAACCACGAGTCGGGGCAAAGTTGGTTCAAGGCTCGTTTGAATCTGTTGCCATCAGCCGCGACTTGAGGTACGCAAATATAATCCCTCTCCTCCTTGAGGAGATAAATACTACGGTCTGTGGTGAACTCCGAAAGCATACTGAGAGCGTTGATGACGGCTCTTGCATTACTCACACTCAACCTCATCATGACATCATCATCATCCCTACTTGCCTTCTCCAAAACACGTAGAATAGCGTTTAAGAGACTCTTGTTTTCATAAAAATCATCTGACAAGCTATTGTATGTGTTGTAAAGGCTGCTGATATGAGCCCAAGGGAGATGGTTTTCTGGATTGGCATCCATGAATTTCAACGCGAATTCCGCTCCTCACACCTTCTCTCATCCAGACATTCTCTATATCTTTCAACTAATTTCTTGTAGTTCATCGGGTGCCTGTTCTTTTCCTCATAAATTCTCGACACTGTTCTTGTTATCACAAAGTATCGCTGTCAAAAAAAACAAAATATATATTCATATATATACAAAGTAGTAACTCATGATATATATATATATATATATATATATATATATATATATATATATATATATATATATATATATATATATATATATATATATATATATATATATATATATATATATATATATATATATGGATCGAAAATAATAGGAGTATATACTATTAAAAATTACCTGATCCCAAGCAAAGGTATTGTAAGGATTATTTTGAATGATAGCACCACAAAATTCAAGCTCAGCTTTATCTTCCCATTCTTCACCAAATGCATGAAAAACCCACTGTCTATGTGTCCAAGCATGATGATTGTAAGCGTTGTTGTTTATGATATCAGTTGTAAATTTAAGTTCTTCCAAAGCAACTTCGTTGCTATTGGCAATTTTGACCATCAATCGCCTAGCATTCCTGCAGAACAAACAACATTTTTTTGTTTTGAATTGGACACACAAATATAGTAAGTATATATATATATATATATATATATATATATATATATATATATATATATATATATATATATATATATATATATATATAAAATCATACAATGTGGCTTACCACTTTAGATCTTCTAAGGCATCATGTTCAGAACGGTTATATTGTTTTCGTTTTTGCAAGTAAGTTCTTGTTAAGCGTTCCTTCCACTATACCAAAAAAAAAGATTAATCAAGTGAGATCGAGGTTCATGATATATATGCATAACCCTTATTCTTCAAGGAAAAAAAGCTAGAATATTCGAGTTTAATTATACCATATATATATATGCAAGTACGTACCTCCATTGGGAACCCGACAAAACCATTAGATGTTAACCATCTCTCGAATCCTTCTTCCAATGGTTCAAGACTAGGCAAGTTATGGCATATATCCATTGCTGCCATTTCTGAAAATCGCAGGAGAAACAATTAATATATATATATATTTACACTTTGAAATTAATTAATTGTACGTAAATATAATTCATCAAAGAAAGGTAATTAATTAGATGATCATATATGTATTCATTACCTCTGGCCATGGAATTAATCTCATCATGTCCCTCCTTCTCCTCCTCCTCGTAAATAATACGAAAGGCCACTGCATTGTACAATTGTATCCACGACATCTCTTGCGGTAACGTATTCGGGAGGCATCTAGGGAGAGCGCAAGTGCAACGACTTTCCTCGAAAACTCCGAACCATTTTTAACATCAACGAGATTTTTATGTGAGTAAGTTCCAACGAGGCTTTCAAGGAGAACATCCACCGCTTCAACCAATCTCGCGTTTAGGCTCGCTTTGTAACCGACAACCATAAGAGTCGAAACGAGATTTAGAGCATTCAAACAACCTCGTTTATCCACCGAGGAATAGTTGCTGCTCCTGTAGCGTCGAGGAGGATCGTGTTCAGCACCAAATTTTATACGGTCAGCTTCCTCCGCTAGGAAATCCACGTATACTCGTTCCAAGTCAGGATTTGTGTAAAGGCTCGACAGGTTTTTGATGCATAGGAATGTAAGGTAGGTCCACGGACCTTCGATCCCAGGTTGCTCATAAATGACTCTCTTGGCATACACATCCCTCGACTCTTTTGTCATGTTAGGATACAGTTTTACTGCACGACAAATCTATATAATATATTTTGTTAGAATAAAAATATAAATGTTGTCAAAGTTGGGCCAATAACACCTTAAAAGGCCTTGTTAAGGTATTAAGGTTGTCCAACTTATAATTGAGCTTTAGGATCTATATCCAACCGATGTGGGATATTCAACAAATGTGTATCTTCTTCAATTCATATTCAAATTGATCGAATATATATACGCACCTGGTCCCACGCGAATACGTTAAAAATGTCTCGGTCGAGAATTTCGTGACAATATCGAAGCTCGGGCAGCCACAAGTTTGTATCAAACTTTTGAATAATCCACTGTAAGTAATTTCAAATAATTATTAAGAGATATTGATCAGATGAACGAATTATTAATTAATTAAGCAAAATAAGTCATAATATGATTAAACTAATTAATAATATTCACCTCTCTATGCGACCATGCTTGGATATTGTATGTTGAAACCGGTGGCTTAGCTAATAAGATTTTGTTGGTAAATTCAAGCTCGTCCCTTACTGCTTCACGCCCGATATTCTCGACCATACCCCGCCTTTGACGCCTGTAATCGACGACCAAAGAGTTATTTTGACTCAACTTCTTCAATAATACTACATATATAGAATTTATACAAAGTACGTAACGATCGATCGATAAGTTACCAGATGAAAGAGTCGTTGGGATGACGGGCAAGAAGTTGCCCAACAACTGTTCAAGAAATAAATTTGTAATTAAGGTTGTGAATTGAAAAGTCTAAGCATATGAAAAGTTAGACTAGATTCATGAATGCTATGAAGCATAATAATGTTGGTTAGCCTATAAATTAAGGCATTCGGCAAGAGCAAATCATCAAATAAAAAATAAATATTCTAGCCTCTTTTCTTGTTTATTTTTTCTTGTTTATTTTTTCTACAAATTAGTAGAAAACCCAACATATTTGTGGTATCAGAGCTTTCCCTTGGCCTTCAAATTTTTTTCCAATGACGTCCATCAACAAAGAGTTGGCATTCACATATTCCCAGCAAGGGATTCCGATTTTTTTCGGGCAAGACTACGAGCAGTGGAGAGTCCTAATGCAAACAATATTTATATCTCATGATCTATGGGATGTCATGGAAGAAGGGTTTACATCACAGACATCGGAGCAGGTAGCTGTGATGACAAATCAACAAAAGAAGGATTATAAAGAGAACAAGACGAAAGATGCAAAAGCCTTGTCCTTTATGCACCAAGGGGTAAGTCGATCAATTCTTCCGCGAATTACAAGTGCCAAAACAGCAAGAGATGCTTGGCAAATTTTAAAAAATCAGTTCGGAGGCTATGAAAAAGTCGTGACGATCAAATTGCAAAATTTATGGCGTGATTTTGACAATTTGGTTATGAAAGACGACGAAACTACGCAAGATTTCTTTTCTAGAATCTCCATAGTTATCAATCAAATTAGAGGCTACGGAGACACTCTAGAAGAAAGAAAAATTGTCGAAAAGGTGTTGCGTTGCTTACCGGCAAGGTTCGAGCATATTGTTGCAGCCATTGAAGAATCAAAAGATTTATCAATATTATCTTTTGATGAATTAATGGGTTCACTCGAAGCACATGAGAAAAGGATGAGTAGATTTTCTAATCAAACTTTGGAGCAAGCTTTTCAAGGAAAAGTTCATTTATCTCGATCAGACAACAAAAAGGATGGAAAGGAAGAAAAGAAGAATTTCTCCAACTACACATCAACAAGAGGAAAAGGTCATCAAAATTTACAAAATCGAGATAGAGGAAGAAAAGGTACTTCTAATCCGAGTTCCTCAAATCAAAACTCAGATATGTTTTGCCGAATATGCAAAAAAACAAATCACGACTACCAAAACTGTTGGAGTAAATGCACAAGATGCAGAAATGCAAACCACACAAAAAAGGATTGTTGGAATCAAAGTGATGGCGAAAAAAAAGAGGCGAAATTCGTTGAGAAAAATGAACCCGATCAGGTTTTCTTCTCTGTTTTAAACTCTCAACAAATAGAGAATGTTTGGTATGTGGATAGCGGGTGTAGCAATCATATGTCCGGAAATAAAGAGATGTTTGTGGATCTTGACGAGTCTTACTCATCTGAAGTAAAGATTGGGGATGGAAAATCTCTCAAGATTGTTGGGAAAGGCGGAATTGTTGTTCAAGCAAAAAAAGGTAACACTCATGTTATCAAAGATGTCTTTTATGTGCCAAATTTATCCCAGAACTTGTTGAGTGTTGGTCAGCTGCTACAGAAAAATTACAAAGTGGAATTTGACAATGAAAATTGTCTCATTATTGACAAGCAAAAGAATCTCACAATGGCTAAAATTAAGATGAGTTCAAACAAAGTGTTTCCTCTTAATTTTCCATTGTCTGGGAGTCTTTCTTTGCAAAGTACCACAGTTGAAGACCATAAACTTTGGCATTTACGTTATGGACATTTGAGCTACAAAGGAATGAATTTGCTGAAAAAGAAGAACATGGTGTTTGGTCTTCCTTCTATGCCTGATCAAGATAGTTCATGTGAAGGATGCATCATGGGAAAAATGCATCGTCTCCCTTTTCCGAAAAATTCGTATAGATCAAAAACTCCTCTTGAGATAGTGCATGCAGATATATGTGGACCGACACAAACACCGTCTCTCAACAATAATAGGTATTTTCTATTGTTTGTTGATGATTATACTCGGATGATGTGGGTTTATATTCTACACCAAAAATCAGAAGCTTATTCCAAATTTTTGGAATTTAAATCCATGGTGGAAAATCAAAGTGATCGGAAAATAAAGACTTTACGCACAGATCGTGGAGGAGAGTTTATTGGAAAATCCTTTATGGATTTTTGTAAAGAAAAAGGAATTCACAGGCAATTGACGGTTCGTTATAGCCCACAACAAAATGGAGTTGCCGAGCGGAAAAATCGCACAATTGTTGAGATGGCGAGAAGTATGATGGCGGAAAAAAATCTTCCAAAGAGTTTTTGGGCTGAAGCCGTAAACGCAGCCATTTATATTTTGAATCGATCACCAACGAAGGCGGTTCCGGAAAAGACTCCTTATGAAGCATGGTACAACCGAAAACCGCAGGTACACCATTTGAAAGTTTTTGGTTGCGTCGCTTATTCTCACATCCCGTCTCAACTGAGAGAAAAATTTGACAAGAAAGGAGAAAAGCTTATTTTTGTTGGGTATAGTGACGAGTCGAAAGGATATCGTTTACTAGACCCAAAGACGAACAAACTTATAATCTCTCGAGATGTTTCTTTTGTTGAAAATGAAGCTTGGAGTTGGGAAAGTGATCATCACACACCCACCACTTCTTCTCCATTAACATCCAGTACAAATGGTCAACCAAACACATCAGCAAGCCAAAATGAAGATTCATCAGATGATGAGACTCCTCCATCAGAAAGTCCAATTCGGAAAATGCGAGATTTGGCAGATATTTATAATTCATGTGATGTTGCATTTTTTGCAAGTGAACCACAATTCTACAATGAAGCTGCAAAAGACGAGATTTGGCGAAAAGCAATGGACGAAGAAATCTCGAGTATTGAGAAAAACAATACATGGGAGTTGGTTGATTTGCCAAAAGAAAAAAATTTGATCGGGGTGAAATGGATCTATAAGATCAAATTTAACGAGGATAGTTCAATCCAAAAATACAAAGCTCGATTGGTCGCGAAGGGATACTCGCAACAGCCCGGTGTTGATTTCAACGAGACATTTGCTCCCGTTGTTCGAATGGAGACTATTCGAATTGTTCTAGCTCTTGCGGCACAACTTGAGCTGCCCGTTTATCAATTAGATGTCAAGTCGGCATTTCTTAATGGTGATTTGCAAGATGAGGTTTATATCCAGCAGCCCGATGGGTATATTGTCGAAGGTAAAGAAGATAAAGTTTACCGTCTCAAGAAGGCTTTATACGGTTTGAAGCAGGCACCTCATGCTTGGAACATGAAGATAGATGGCTATTTTCGAAAACTTGGCTTTCACCAAAGTTCAAGTGAAGCTTCTTTATACATAAAGAAAGGTGCGCATGATTTTCTAATCATTTGTCTCTATGTGGATGATTTGATCTACATGGGAACTAATCCCAGCATGGTACAAGAATTCAAGGAAGATATGATGAGGGAATTCGAAATGACCGATTTGGGATTGATGAAATTCTTTCTTGGAATTCAAGTCCAGCAAGCAAAAGGAGAAATTTTCATTTCTCAAGAAAAATACCTTGGTGATTTGTTGAAAAAATTTCAAATGAGCAGCTGCAAGTCAATCTCTACTCCACTTGCAGTAAATGAGAAGCTAAGGTTAGATGATGATGCTGAAAAAATCGATGCGAGTATGTACAGAAGCTTGGTTGGGTCCTTGATCTATTTGACGAACACGAGGCCTGACATTGTGTATTCCGTGAGCTTGGTTTCAAGATTTATGCATGATCCTAGCAAGCTACATTTTGCTGCTGCAAAAAGAATTCTACGTTACCTACAAGGAACAAGGAATGTTGGGATCAAGTATGTCAAAGAAGAGGAAAATAAGCTTATCGGCTACACCGATAGCGATTGGGCCGGATCACTTGATGATCGCAAAAGCACGTCGGGATATGTTTTTTCTTTGGGATCAAAAATTATTTCTTGGTCGTCGAAGAAGCAACCGACAATTTCTCTCTCGTCAGCTGAAGCGGAATATATTTCAGCAAATGAAGCTGCTTGCGAAGCTGTTTGGTTGAGGAAAATTCTTATCGATGTTCTTCAGAAGCAAGATAATGGCACGACAATATTCTGTGACAATATGTCGGCCATAGCAATGACAAAAAATCCTGTTTTTCATGCACGATCGAAGCATATTGAAATTCGCCACCATTACATAAGAGAACTTGTGAGCAAACAAGAGATCGCATTGAAGTTTGTCAACACAAAAGAGCAGCTTGCGGATAGTCTTACGAAGGCAACAAGCTTGGAGATACTTTCAAAGTTTCGAGATCGTTTTCGGATTACAAATTAAGGAGGGGTGTTCAAGAAATAAATTTGTAATTAAGGTTGTGAATTGAAAAGTCTAAGCATATGAAAAGTTAGACTAGATTCATGAATGCTATGAAGCATAATAATGTTGGTTAGCCTATAAATTAAGGCATTCGGCAAGAGCAAATCATCAAATAAAAAATAAATATTCTAGCCTCTTTTCTTGTTTATTTTTTCTTGTTTATTTTTTCTACAAATTAGTAGAAAACCCAACAACAACTTCCAACTCTTCTTCTTCTTTCCGGTGGTTCATCTTCTACTTCTTCTTCTTCTCTTGCGATCACAACGCGTGAGTTTGTACCGGCGGTGTTTCAATTCTATAGCAAGAAAATAAAACAACAAATTAAACCTAATACGTTTCACTTTTTAATATTTTTTTACGGCTCTGGATCTGGAGGGTAATTTTTATTGTTCAACTCTTGTTTACTTTTTGAACCCTATATAAATACTATATATAATACTCCATACACAAATAACACAATCGCATATATTTTTTCTTTCCTTATAATTATAATTAAGGAATCAGTCTGTCCTAATTGATTAGGTATGGACATATGTACATGTAGGTGTATCGGAATTCAGCAAGTTATCAAAAGCAAAATATACTCGTATTCGTGTATTTTTTATAATTAATTTATATAGAAATTATTAAAATTTAATTAATATATTACTCAACTATTTGTTAAAAATTATATTGAAACTTACTGTCTGAATTCTTCAATTCAAACTATGCCATGGTTAGGCTACAACCAGTCGGCCTATTTGTTAAAAAATTTATTGAAATTTATTATATTTGCTAAGCTATATATAGAGACTTTGTTAAACCGTACTAGCTAGTATAACAATATACAAATATTGGGTCACAAAAAAGAGGCTCGCTTCCGATTCTAGGCCCATCATTTAGTCTAGTTCAGAACTTGCAAAAAAAATTCAATTTGATATTTTGTTTTTTTTAGGAATGACGAGAAACTCTACCCCATTCGATTGAGTTAAAATTCAATTTTGATCATAAACTTACATCAATTTGATCTTTTATTTTTTTCTGAGGAATGACGAATCTTTTATTTTTTTCTGAGGAATGACGAAAAACTCTACCCTACCTGATTATTAACCTAAGTTTTTTTTTTTTTTTTGTCTAGGTCAATTGCAGATATTTAAATACTCACACACACATGTCTCGGGTTCGAACCTTGGACCTTACGGTTCTCAAGTCGAATGCTCGACCAACTGAGCTAACAACCCTTGACGATTAACTAAGTTCAAATGGCACAAGATGCACAAAATGCACAAAATTTGATCTATTCTAGTCAGCATAAATTGTGGCATCGATGTAGTTTAAGATGTGTGGTTGTTTCTTTTCGATACATTTTGTACATGAAAACAACCACAAAAAAGATGATAAAGCAAACAAAAACGTCACCCAATTTATCAATTAAATTTCAAAATATAAAACAAATTATTAAATGAAAAATCAAATCACACACGGCATATGCTCGCAGTCTCTCCCTAGTCCATTGCAGGATCCTACATTCATTCCTACCCTTCTTCTTAATCCTTAAAACACACAAGTAAATAATTAAAGGTCTGTTTTTTTTTCTTTTCAAGAACATGGCTTTGAACTCCATATCTTCATCTTCTTCTTCAAGGCTATCATTATCAAGAAATTTTAAGAAGCCCATTTCTTTCAGTCCCATAAAATCAGTCTATATTCTCAGCCCAACCTCATTCTCCTCCTTCTCGGTTAAGGCCTCCATCTCTCCTCACACAACTGTTGCTAAATCTAAAGAACTCAAGGTCCAATTTTTATTGTTTTTTTGTTCAGCTCCAACAATGTGCTTGTGTGGGCTTTTATTGAAGTGGGTTTCAATTTTATTTTATATTATTTGGCTTGGAATTTGATAATTTGGGACTGGTATGAGTGGTGTTTGTTTCTTGATTTTTCTTTTTCAGATCATTTAATTTCATTTTCTGCAGATTAATACTGTGCCCACACAACCCATTGAAGGCCAGAAAACGGGCACAAGCGGCCTTCGAAAAAAGGTACAATCATTATTTCCTTTTTCATCAATTTTGTTGTGTTGATGTATTGTACATTGGATGATCATGTTTTGAAGATGAAAAAAACCATTGTAATGTATACCATGATTAATGATTATTATTTAATTTGTCAAGTTTTTGCCATATGTTAGGTTAAAGCATTCACGCAGGAAAATTACCTTGCCAATTGGATTCAGGTTCTCGACATTTTGCATGACATTTGATTTCAGAATTATCGTTGTTAGAGAACACAAATTATCTGATGAGGAATTTTGTGTTGTTAAAACCGTAGGCGTTGTTTGACTCGTTGCCACCAGAGGATTACAAGGATGGGGTTTTGGTTTTAGGTGGGGATGGTAGGTACTTTAACCTGGAGGCTGCACAGGTACTTTGAATTTGATGATGGGTCGACATTTTTAGTAGTCCGTTATCTTGTCCTGTTTCGAATGCTGATGTGGTACCTTTGAAATGCAGATAATAATTAAAATCGCCGCCGGTAATGGTGTTGGAAAAATCTTGGTTGGCAAGTGAGTTTCAGTTCATTTTATAACTACTCTTAGTCGACATCTTAAATTTAATTTTATTGACTGTTTTGTTTACACAGTTTTATTTTTTGAAGGGATGGTATCATGTCTACTCCAGCTGTTTCAGCTGTAATAAGGAAGAGAAAGGTAAAAATCGCTCGCTCGCTCTCTTCTTATACTTTTAGTTGGAATCTAATTTTATAATAAATACTTTATGAACTATGGTTATCTTATGCAGGCTAATGGTGGTTTTATAATGAGTGCAAGTCACAATCCTGGTGGTCCTGATTACGATTGGGGAATCAAGGTGCACTAACTCCTTATTAATCATGCATGAGCATTTTTCTTAAAAATATTAATGTATAATGTTTCATATTTTTGTTAATTATGCATTTGCAGTTCAATTATAGTAGTGGCCAGCCTGCTCCCGAGTCGATAACAGACAAGATTTATGGCAACACTCTTTCTGTATGTATTTTTTTCTAAATCCTTTATATGTTATTGCTTATAGCCCGGCTGTCACTCTAAATCCGGAACATCAATCTATTGAATAATTCCATTTTGAGTTTTTTGACTACCCAAATTGATGTTCTATCATACTGAGATTTAAAGCTCATAATTTTGTAAAGTGATAATTACAAAGACTACTGTGGTATTTGCAAGATTTAAAATTATAAAAAACACCCTCGAGGTTTGATTATTCTTGCGTTTTGCCCCAACCATTAAATGATTCTCAGTTTATTCGTTTGACTGTTTATTGTTTAGATTGCTTTGAAAATAGAGGGATGTAACTGTAAATGTAATATAAAAACTTAGAGCCATCAGTGCTATTTTAAATCAGCAAGGGATGCAATTGTGTAATTGTAAAAAACTTGATGATCTCACCCATTTCCAACATCTCTACTAACACTAGGTGTGTAGAAGACGTGTAACCTTAGAGTATCCCTTCAGTAATGTGCTTCGGTTTATGATAATCTTGATCAGGATAACATCTTGGCATATGTATTTGACTTGCCTTTATGTCATGCAGATATCGGCAATAAAAATGGGTGATATCCCGGATGTTGACCTCTCTCTTCTTGGTCAAATGGATTATGGAACTTTTAGTGTTGAGGTTGTTGATCCAGTGGCTGACTATTTGGAGCTTATGGAGGTTAGCTTCTTGAAATAATTTTTTTTTAATATTAATAATTATTATTACTGTAATTTTCACATGTTTGTAAGATTTTCTACAGGATGTATTTGATTTTCCACTTATCAAGAGCCTTCTTTCACGGTCAGATTTCAGGTATATCATATTATTCTGCTTGATAATCGACTGTGCGTTTTTGTTCCTCTACTAATTTATCATGAAGGCCAATTGCAGTTAGTTTTATTATCCCTATCTTTTCATTCGTTTTAGTGCTTTCTTATATGATACGTTCACTATTGTAGTCGAAACAGAAACTAAAACTATGGATAGTTACAAAAACTACCCCTGCGGTTTGGTTAAATTACAAAAAAAAGTCCAAAGGTTTGTTTCAGTCTACAATTTACTATTTGGTGGACTTGATTTTATTGTATCATCTAACACGAAAGTAGTATTGCCTCCACCTAATAGGCTTTTATACACTAAATTTACATGCATTATGTTTCCACACTCGGTCCATCATTTCTGCAAATGGAGCTCATTTGATCTCAAGCTCTTTGAACTCAGTGAATGGACAAGATCGCCTTGAGATCGATTGTTCAAACAAGCTCTTTTTATGGGGCTGAAATGTTTTTTTTAATATATTCTTTGCCACAAACTCTTCTGGCTTTGCTGTAACCCAGGTTTATATTTGATGCCATGCATGCTGTTACCGGTGCTTATGCTAAACCGATCTTTGTGGACAAATTGGGAGCTAGCTCGGTATGTTTAATATGATTTTTAACTTTTGGAGTAGTTACAAAAATGCCCCTGAGGTTTAGCGTAATTACAAAAAAAGATCTATATATTTCGAAACTACATACTCCATTTGTTACAGCTTACAAACACCTCTTGAGGGTGAAATTTATAAAATAGAAACAATTTTGGGGACATGTAAATTTGAAAGATAACTGGTCTTTTTTGCATTTCAAAGTATTTGCAAAGTTTTAAAAGTTGACACTTAATTAAGCATTGCACCATTCTTCCGTATAAAATTTCATCCCGGTTTTGCAGGATTCTATTTTAAATGGGGTGCCCTTAGAAGATTTTGGACATGGACATCCAGACCCTAACCTCACGTAAGAAGCTACGTCTCTTATAATACATACATATTTTGAAAACAAAGCACCACTGATCTTTTCCATTTATTGCTATGAAAAAGATATGCCAAGGAATTGGTTGACATAATGTACGGTGAGAATGGACCCGATTTTGGAGCAGCAAGCGATGGTATGTTTGTTTGGAGCTTATTTTTGTTCATTTCAAAAAGCACCTTTGAGGTTTGACATTAAAAAAAAAGGTATTGTTATTTCAAAGGTACAAAAGAATACTCTCCGAGATCTTACTTTTGTCTTACATTCACTAGGAAAAACAAACATTTCAACAATTCCATCTTTATAAAATATTACAGCTAGACCTTTGGGGGGTTATTTTGTAATTTTGAAAATTAGCTGGAATTTGTTTTTGAATTTGGTCAAAACTCAAGTGCAGTTTTTGAAAATTTCCTTCAAAATATGAAAAAAGTCGAAGCATGTAATGCTACCAGTTTTGCATTTCTTTAGGGGATGGTGATAGAAACATGATTCTTGGAAAGGGATTTTTCGTCAATCCATCGGATTCTGTTGCGATTATTGCTGCCAATGCGCAAGAAGCCATCCCATATTTCAAGACTGGCCCAAAGGTTTGGAAATAATACGTTTTCTCAACATATTTTTTTCACCTTCACATAAAGCTTGTAACTTCTTAGATTATGTGAATTTACACAGGGTTTAGCTCGATCCATGCCAACGAGTGAGGCACTGGATCGCGTGGCTAAGAAGTTAAATTTACCTTTCTATGAGGTTCGGAACTCCTTAATTTTTCCTGAACTTTCGCTTTTAGAAGTGATTCATTGAAGTAGAAACTTATAGTGCGAAAATATTAGCTATACATATGATTTGCTTCATTTTATCATTGTGAATGTACCCTATTAACTTCAGGTGCCCACTGGTTGGAAATTTTTCGGGAATCTAATGGATGCAGGACAACTCTCAATTTGCGGGGAAGAAAGTTTTGGAACAGGCTCTGATCACATACGTGAGAAGGACGGGATTTGGTACGTACATTTTCGTAAACCTAAACTATACAAAAGCAAAACATACCATTAAACTTATAAGTTTGGCACATGATCTGGTGCGTATAGGGATGAAGGGACGAAAAAAAATATTACTACTAGCCTTTGAATTTTTATAGGAATATTAGAGTTAGGCTCCTACGTTTAACACTGAATCAAACCTTAAAGGTATTTCTGTAATTTTTGAAAGCTATTTGTTTCTTTATTTGTTTCCTTCGGTCAAACTCTCTTCAAGTTCATAGCAATCCACCCTCAAAGGCATTCTTGTGCTTTTCGTGAGCCATTTATTTTTTGACGTGACAGGGCCGTTTTAGCTTGGCTGTCGATCATTGCATTTAGAAACAAGGTCACGAAACCTGGAGAAAAGCTGATTTCCGTGTCTGACGTTGTGCTAGAGCATTGGGCCACTTACGGGAGGAATTTCTTTTCCAGATATGATTACGAGGCAAGACCACTTTTGCCGATTTTTTCCTTTTTTTTTTCTTCTAATCTCATGCATAAATCTGAGTTCTATGTGAAATTTGAGTTCAGGAATGTGAATCAGAAGGAGCAAACAAAATGTTAGAGTATCTTAGAGACTTGATTTCCAAAAGCAAGGCCGGCGAAAAATATGGTTCGATTTTTGTCATAATTTTTGAAAAATAATTACAAATAGGACCTCTCAGGTTTAGTTTAATTACCCATACGACACATTCATCTTTACTTTGTAATGAATCTAATTGCAGGAAGCTATACCCTTCGGTTCGCTGATGACTTCACCTACACAGATCCTGTTAGTCGAACTTTCTTATATTTATCATTCCTTCTGAGATTAGAGAATTTAAGTTGTATCCATAATATTTTTGTTTAAAAAAAACAGGTAGATGGAAGTGTATCCAAGCAAGGAATCCGTTTCGTATTCACAGATGGATCGAGGATTATATACCGATTATCGGTATGCATCATCTTATCAGTTTATCAACTTAAATTCAGATTTTTTCCCACTTGAAATAATAGTATATTTTTTAGGGTACTGGGTCGGCCGGTGCAACGGTCCGAATATATATCGAACAATTCGAGCCGGATGCTTCTAAACACTCAGTGGATGCACAAATTGCATTAAAACCCTTGATAGGTTATATTTCTTTCTCGAATCTCATGAGGTTTTATGCTTCTCTGAAGCGATTTATTTTAGCAGAAGCCGTAATTTCTTACTTCGCTTTCGGTTATATGTTTAGATTTGGCTCTTTCGATTTCGAAGCTGAAGGAATTCACTGGAAGGGAGCAGCCAACAGTCATCACATAGAACAAAATAGTTTTCCAAATTTTTAGTTTTGAGAAAATTTTACAATTTTCCATGTCTGAATATTTATGTATCAATTTTTTTAGCAGAAATATTTTGTCAAACCTCATCCACTAGCTTTTGAGTTTTGAGTTCAGAAATAAACTGATCATAAAACCTACTGTGATCTGTGACTGCCAGAACCGAGCCTTCGAGTAATTAATTTCAACAGAATATCACCTGAGACGTCGTACATGATCATGCTCAAGTAATTAATTTTGAAAACAAAAACCACATTTCCAACCATTTATTACTTTCATCCGACAAAATTCAATTCCTTTGTAACACTTGCAAGCTCCTGCACAGACAATCTACACCATGTCATAAAGCATTTCATCCCAAAGGATCTAAATCCAGTCACCTTTTACTTGATTAGTTGATTATGAACTTTCAGAAACAAAAAATGAATGTGGTTTCGAGTATGAAGAGAGAATGGTTATAGAAACCCCTCAACTCCTCGACCTGCCTGTGCTTCTCTATATATGGAGAATGCTTCTTCCATGACTTTAGCTTGAGACAGCACTTGAGCTCTCTTCTTTCCGGAAGGATGAGTGGCGAGATAGTCTTGCAATGCTGATTGGCCTCCGACCTGTCCCAGTTTCTCGTACACTTGGGGAGCCACCCGAGGATCATAGCCAGCAGAAGCAAGCAACAGTAATCCGATGTAATCAGCCTCCATCTCCATCCTGGGAATATCAAGAAGGTATAGTTTGCATATCCCAATTAATAAGTTCGGAGACAATAAAAAAAAAAAAAAAAAAAGTTTGGTTCTTGACATGATTATCATCATTTTCAGGTTGGCTTCAAACTAGCGGGAAAAAAAAGGGAATAACTTAAAAAGATCATGACAAAAACTAACTTCAACAGAAACCAGAATCACAAAACATACCCGAATCAAGTTTATCTTACATCTACCCCTCATAAACAAAAAATAATAAACAGTTAATTCAATCACTGAATTAGACCTGTTGGGTATTTACATAATTTCGAAAGGTAATTGTTTTGTGTAATTAGGTTTAACCATTTATTTTGGTATATCAGCACTCACATGAATCCGTTAATATTAGAAGCGGAGAAAAAATATATTTTGCACCAAAAGGATCAATATAAAAGAAATCCTCAAAAATACAAAGCATGGACGAAATAAGGTCAAATTTAAATCACCAGATAAACAGCGACAATCATCCCAAATGTAAGTTTTAGGTATTGTGAAGTAACTGAACTAAAGCTTGGACACGTCCAGCACAGTTTTAAAAACTTGAAAAAAATGGCCCATTGAAAAGAAAGAATCAATGTAATTTACCTTCGGGAAAACGGAAGCCTTAGGAAGAGATTTGACATTGTGTTGACAACATCAGACATGAAAAACTGGTATAGAATCAACTGCAAGATAGTCAGCCATAGATTTTTCGAAATTTGTTCTGCAGAATGCCTTGCCACAGCATGGCCCACCTATATCAAACATACAATGCAAATTTTACTAACATAATTCAATATTAATGCCAAAAACTAACCTACAGAAACCTGCACCAGAAAGAAAATGATATAATAGAATGTGGTTATACCTCATGCGAAATAATTGTTGCCACCTCAGCATCTGCCCTAAAATGCTTCAGCAGCTCAGTGAAAACGACAATCTTCCCACCGGGCGCACAGAATGCATTCATCACTGGTGCATCAATCACGATAACCTCCCACTTCAACCCTTCCAAATGTCCCGTCTGAGATGTCATCCCCTTCTCCTGACCCTTCTTCCTACTCTGCAAGACCCACCCTTCATCAAGAACCTCATCCTCCTTCCGCCATTTCTCTTCGCCTTTCCAGTTCTCCAGATCCACCATTTTATCCTCGTGAGGCAAAACCACACTTTCGGCCGAAAAATCGTTATCACTCCAAACTTGCTCTTTACTAAGCCCCTTCTGCACTGCCCCGATTATATCCTTCGATATCCTTTGAATCCTGATGTTCTCCGGGTGTAGGGGTGGAAGTACTTTCCCCTTGTACTGCGCTTTAATCTGCTTGAAAGTATTTTCCCCCAATTGCTGTTCTAGGGTTCTCGATAAGAGCACGAAATGGGTTCTTTTCGTGTAGGGCACCGTTTCCAAATTCCCGAAGTACACCGAGATCACAATCCCGGAGCCGATCAAAACGACGGCGAACATGTTTCTTGGATTCTTGATCCACCGTTTGTAACCCCTGGGCTTGAAATGGTGGATTTGGTTCCGATCGACGTAGTAAAATCGCTTGGCCCCATCGATGAAAGGGCTTTTGTTACAGTGACGTTGGAGCCCGTTTTGCAGAAACGAGTTTCTGGAAATCGGTTGGATGAAAGGGCTATTGTTACAGTGACGTTGGAGCCTGTTTTGCAGAAACGAGTTTCTGGAAATCGGTTGGGAGATTCTCGAACTGGTTTTAGGAGGAAGGGTGTGAAGATTTGCTGTTCTTGAAATAGGGTTCATGCGTATTGCAGGGTTCGATTCGCAGCTACGAACAGCTTCAAGAATTAATCTTGAAGCTCCTCTGTACCATCCCATGTTAACGCAGATTTATTTATTTTTTAATATTTTCTTCGAGAAATTTAAAATCAGTTACGAGAAAAAGAGGAGCGGAGGTGGAAGGAGATTATGTGCCGAAAAGAGGAAAGAAAATAAAAATGGAAACGATGAGAAGACGGTGGAGTCGTGGAGAGTTCGGGAATCCTACTTTGATTGAAATGATTTATTTTTTAATTGAAATAATTAATTTTTTAAAGTATACATATTATTTGAGAAAATAAAAAATATTGGTATTATTATCCGATTAAATTTGAGGTGTATTCAATTCAAATTTTGATAGATTTTTATAAATTTAAAAAGTAATTGGATTTTGAAAATCTATAGAGTCTTTGGAATATATATTTTCTTTCATTTTCATTAATTTACATAAATTTTTGAGCATAAACTATTGATACAAACCACATTTCCGTATAAAAAATTAATTCAAATTATTTAAAAATATATTAATATATTATTATTTTTATCTTTTATTAAATCACTACAAAATTTAATAGTATTTTTAATTATTTTTATCATTACAAATATATTTATTTTTTTGAAATTTTGTTAATAATTAAAGCAAAATTTTCATTTAAAATATTAATTTTCTTCTTCTTTAAAGTATTTTTTCTTTTTAAAAATATATTTTTCTTATTTTGTTCTTTTTATTTAATTTTATATAAAAAAATTTTAAATTTTTATTAATTTTAAAAATTTATTTATTTGATTAAATAAAAATCTGTTAAATACCTATAAATTTTAATTAACTTTTTAAAATCTAAGTTTAATACCTTAAAATTTAAATAGACTTTTTAAAATTCAATTCGAATACCTTCCCACTTTGAAAATTTTAAAATGAATAAACCCTCCTAAAAGGTCTCAAGAAGAAAAGAATTTGGGCATTCATGTAATATTTACAAAATATGTTTTGACTTTTGAGAAAAGGGTTCCGGGCATTTATGTAATATTCACAAAAAAGAAATACTCTACTAATATTGTAGTAAAAAACAATATTTAATCATTTTTTTAAATATACACCTTATTCCTCTACTTTCAAATGTAAACTCCAATTAATATAATTTCCCTACAATATGTAAACAGGAATTTCTTAAAGAAATTAAATTAAAAGATACAGTAAAAAGAACACAAATTAAAAACAACTCCAAAATATAAATTACTCTAAATTATAGAGTCAATCTCATCAAATTTCAAATTGAAACATAATTCCACCTATAAAAACACTCAAATATTCTATAATAAATAAAGAGAATATTAATAAAAATGCAAATAAAATTGTTATTTTCGTCAACAACAAAATTTATATGCCCCATTGGGACAAAAAATTACTCGTCCTTTCGTCGATGATCAGATTCAAGCCTTGCCAAGAGTGCCAAGGGTGAGTGCATTTTACCATTTGCGATTATTACCGCCACGACCTCTCCCTCCACCACCACCACCACCTCCTCTGCCATTTCTACCGCCGGAAAATCGCCTATCAGAAAAGCCACGACCACCACCGCCACCCCCACCATTTCCAAATCTTCGTGCGGGTGGCTCTCTTTCTTGCAAAGGCGGCAATATTGTCACCACCTCCAAGTTCACGCCCGCAGCATTTTGCTGACCTGCAGGTCCCAAGTAACCAGTTTAAAAATGGCTAGAAGTAATTTTGGTCGGATTTTGAAATTCAATATTTTTTTCAGAAAACATAGAGTGAGCGTTTTTACAAACTAACCTTCAAGGAAAGTGTCCAGATCAGCAACAGCCACATCAAACACGGCACCCTTCCCATCAGCTGTCAAAGAAAGTCCTTTAATCGATTCAACTTTTTCTTCGGGTAAAAACCTCCTTAGAGCTCCATAAACAAATCTGGTAAAAGTAAAAACATGTTACGATTCCGTGAGCAAATCAAAAGAAGGCAGAGGCTACCCCCAAAGACAGAGAGACGAGTGATTAATTGTACAAGTTCAACAACAAAATTCTCTAAACAAATTGGCCTTCCACAGTGAATTATTTGGACCGACATCTGTATGATTCCTTCTAAATGATAAAGCTAAGAGTATTAAAAAGGTTTTTGTTTTCAAGAACTCACGATGGACTGTAAACGGGCTTTCCACAATTGAGGAGTACAGTGACATGGTTCTCCATTGAAGTGAGAAGTGATCGAGTCTTGATCTCAGTATAGCCCTGAGTACCATAGAAATACAGATCCAAGTGTCAACTACAAAATTCAAAATGTGTTGCTACTACACAAACCTAGAGTATACAATAACTTACAGCAGCATTGGCCAATGCCTTGGAAAGTAGATCAGCTGGTGATAAATCAGAATTAGCTATTAGCTCTTCAGCAGCAGCTTTGAATACGGGAATGACACTGCAAGTATTTTGGGTAGGTAAGCATAAAATGAAAAAGATATGCACAAAACAATAAAAAAGATAAGCACAAAATAATACCTATCAGATATGGATATAATTTTTTCAGCAGCTTCAGCACCAGCAGTTTTTGCTATATCAGATGGTTGTGGAGCAGATATATGTTCGAACTTAACACCTGATTCCCTTTCGATCCTAGAGAAGTTAGACTTCCTGGGATCATAAAGCATAACAGCAATACCGCTTTTCCCTGAGACAAAAGCAGCAAAATGATTTGTTACTATTGTTTTTTAATCACACAAGCACTATAATAAACTTTTAGATGAGTGATCCTATCAGGTTCTTACCAGCTCTGCCTGTTCTCCCAGATCGATGAATGTATGCTTCTACATCGCGAGGCGGCTCACACTAAAACAACACAACATATTTTTTCAATACGCATGTCATGACAGGAAACCACATAAGATGAAAAATCAGAAAAAAATAATATTGGTACATTGATCATAAATCAAACCTGAATAATTAATTGGACATCATCAATATCCAAACCTCGTGCTGCTACATTTGTAGCCACAAGAGTAGAAAATTTACCAGATCTAAATCCAGAAAGTGTAACCTGAACCATTGAAGTAGGTTTTTATTAGAATTACATGATAAACATGTCAGATGTTAATATCTGAACGGCTTCACCATGTCGTCTAGATACTTCAAAAAGCAACATGCACCAAAATTCATAATAAAGCACGATGCAGAGCCAACAGCTTCTTAAAATATTACTCGTAATATAATTTCATGAATCTAACAACAAAGATATGACAAAGAATATTACCTCACGTGTCGCCTGCTGTATGTCACCATGCAGAGCCCGTGCTCCTGGAAGTACTCCAGCAAGCGTAGAAGCAGAATCCTTGGTCTCAGTGAAAATAATAGTGCGGCCACCACTGGGTTGGTTTATATAACATGGAAAAGAGAACGTGAGCAACAGCAAATTTACATTGAAACTTGTTAAATGGAAAGGCAGCAGTCATCTCTAAATTTCAGTATTGAACATAAAGAAGCCAGAAAGAAACCAACCTGCTATAGCAGCGAATGATATCCGGAATAAGCTGAGATCTGGCTGAAACAGAGCAAGGAAGAACAAAATGTCTTACATTGGTGCTAGCCTTCATCTTCTCATTACCGACAAGGTCAGCAGTTTTCTTATCTGCTTTTAAAAATTTGGTAGATATCTGAAATGATTAAAAAATGTCTGGTTATTAGAGCTGATGAAAAACGAAGATCAGCAATTACTAGATATTACAGGAAATGTAAACATACTTGTTTCACCCATGACGGCAAAGTGGCACTGAAAAGAAGTGTTTGGACTTTTTTAGGATCCTCTACCTTGCCTTCAAAGTTAATATTAGGAATTTAGTATGATCATACATTGGGATAATACATACAGATACTCTCACATGGTTTAAGGACCAGAACCAGAAATAATGAAATAGTAATAATTTAGGAATGCATACCTAGAATGAGCTCAACGTCTTCAACAAAACCCATCCTCAACATTTCATCAGCCTCATCAAGTACTCGGAACTTCAGTCCTCTAAAGTCAAGATTACCTCTTTCAATGTGATCCTGTGTCATGATTTCAACAAGACAGATAAGCAAATGTTTCAACACAGATGTCAAAGTGTAAAGGTAGATGAAAAATAACGGAACCGGACCTTAATTCGACCAGGGGTGCCGACAACTATGTCAACGCCTCTTTTCAATTGATTCTGCTGTGGCGGATATGGGGATCCACCATACAAGCAGCAGGAAACCAAACCTAGTGATTTACCGTAGAAGTCAAAATCAATGGCAACCTAAGATCATACACAGAATCATGGTTACAACATAAACAAATCAGGGAATTACAGCTTGAGAGAATATATGTCTGAATGAAAAAATGTACCTGCGTGGCCAATTCCCTAGTGGGTAAAAGTACAAGAACGCTAGGCGTCCTACCGTATCCCGTTTTACGAGAAGCTTTTCCGGGCCCATTTGTAAGCGATTCCAATATAGGCAACACAAAGGCCAGCGTTTTACCCTGAAAAAAAACTCGAAAGATCAACACTTTGATCTATAAAAAACATCTACGCCCGCCCAAAAATTAAAATTGAAATACGGAAACCCTAACCTGACCGGTGCGCGCCCTCCCCACCAAATCCTGACCATCGAGAATCAAATTGAACGTCATTGCCTGAATCGGGAACAGCGATTCAATCCCCTTCTCCTTCAGGGCATCCTTCAACGGCTTCGAGATTCGGAAATTGGAAATCGCATTGGGATCCTCCTCCTTCTCCTCGTCCTCCTCCTCCCCGTTCTCCAGCTCCTCGAATTTCATCTTCTTTTTCTTGGTCTTATTACCTGAATCGTTCACGGGCTCGCCCCTCTCGGAGCTAGTATCGCTCCTGTCCTCGCCGCCGTCATCCACAGCCTTTCGTTTCTTTTCTTTCCCCTTTTTCAGGACGCTATTGGAAATAGAATCGTCCGGGTCGGGCTCGGAGGTTAGTTTGGTCTTTTTGCTAGACTTTTTCTCTTTCTTCCTCTTTTTCTCGGCGGAGTTAGCGTCGACCTCCATCTCCGCGAATTCGGCTACCTTCAAGCTCTTCTTCTTATCGGAGAACTCAGAATCAGCTAACGCGACGGAAGGCATGTCGGGCGAATGGAGCGGGGGTCGGTTACGCCTCTGCTACGGAAAAAGGAGAGTGTGGTGGTGAGAAAAAGCAGAGTAGAATTCAGGGTTTTAGGGTTTGCACATTTATAGGATAATCGCCTAAACCTAGTCAACCGTACTCTACTTTGGGTCCTGATATTAGTTGGGCCGGGTAGGCTGGTGAATGGGCTGATGGGTGCTTTAGGCCTTTCGAATTTTGGGCTGGCTCATTTAAGGCTTATGTTTATGGGAATAATTTGCCCATTCAACAATACTAAGAGTCTAGCTGAGCTTATAAGCTCTTTAAAACAGCTTATGAACCTGTTTGGCTAAGTTTATAAGCTGTTTAGGAGCTTATAAGCTCCTAAAATTTGTTTGGTAATCATTTAAAAAAAGATCTTAATTTTTTTTTAAAATAAGTTGTTTAACCGTTTAACCGCTTATAAGCTGTTTAAAAAAAAGTAAGGGGAGATACTTTTTTTAAAACAGCTTATAAGCTCTTATAACTTAAACAATAAAAGACCAAAATACCCTTAAAATTATTACATTTTATATATATACAAAAATTCCAAATTTATTATTTAGTTAATATAATTATTTTTAAATATTTTTTTCATATATAACAATTTATTTTTGATAATTTTATTTATATAAGATCTTAAATTGACAAACAAATTAACATCTTATAAGTTTATATATCTATTTTGTCCAAACGGTTTAACAACTTATTTATTAAATAAGACATAAGACATAACAGCTTATCATCTCTTAAAACAACTTATAAGACGTAACATCTTATAAGCTATTTTAAATAAGTTCGTCCAAACGGGCTCAATAAGCTGTTTAAGAGCTTATAAGCTCATAGAATTTGTTTGGTAAAATTTTGGGAAAAGTTCTTAAAATTTTAAAAAATAAGCTGTTTAAAAAAAAAGTATACTTTTTTTTAAACAGCTTATAAGCTCTTATAACTTAATTAATAAAAGACCAAAATACCCTTAAAAATATTAACTTTTATATATATACAAAAATTCCAAATTCATTATTTAGTTAATATAATTATTTTTAATTATTTTTTTCATATATAACAATTTATTTTGAGTAATTTTATAAATATAAGATCTTAAATTATCAAACAAATCAACATCTTATAAGTTTATATATCTATTTTATCCAAACGGTTTAACAACTTATTTATTAAATGAGACATAGCAGCTTATCAGCTCTTAAAACAACTTATAAGACGTGACATCTTATAAGCTCTTTTAAATAAGCTCATCCAAACGGCCTCTAAGTACTAACGAGTAATGACTAATCTTTATATTGGAGACTAAAATTATTAATTACGGTGAAATATTTTTTGATAAAAAAATGTGTAATTTTTTATATTTTGAAATATATTATACTCCCTCACTACAATAACTTGTCATACTTTCTGTAAAATTACAAAGAATTGAAAGAAGCATAATAAGTGTTATTGGACTGAGGAGTAATCACATGTCATTAATTGATTTTGCATGAAAGAAAATCTATTATGAAACTTAACGAAGAATCAAATATTAATAATTGCATTGAAATTTATATTTTTGATCAAATTCAATTGGGTTAAAAGTTAGTAAAATTTTAAAAGTACAACTAATGCTTAGCAATCACAATTTAACACATCATTCTATAATTTTAAATGTTTTTTTTGAATAAGTAAGGACTTGTTCTTTTGGACTGAAATCGGCTGAACTGAACTGAACTTAAAAGCGATCTGAACTGAATTGAACCGAACTGAAGCGATACTGAACTGGTTTTTTAATAAAAATAATAATAATATTTATAAATTATTAAATATTATTTTAAAAATATTAATAATATTGTGACATTAACTATATTGTATATTTAAAATTATTGGTTCAAATTATTTTTTGTTTATTTTATTTTAATTTATTTTGAACTGAACTGAACTGAACTGAACTGAACTGAACTGAAGCGCGATCTGAACTGAACTGAACTGGACTGAAATTAAGTTCAAAAGAACAGATATAAGTAGGAAACCATGTTTTTATTAAATAATTAACGCAATAAATCCAACATCAATTCCAAATAATTAATCCAGTCTCAATTCCCACACTCCAACAGTAACTCGCGGTCGCGCGCTACGGAAAAAACGAAACCATTCTTCGTCTCGATCTGCGTCTGCGATACCATACATTTCGAGTAAAAATTAACAAATGGGGCGGATTTATGCTTCGAGGAAGGATTTCGGGATTCTGCTTTTTATCTATTTGACTGTCAGCTTGTGCTCCAACCTCGGTAATTCGACGGGGTCGACGCAGGATATCAGGGACAGATTTTACGGCGATTTGATTAACACGACAGCGGCGGGCGATGGCGACGGGACGATTGCGAAGATGTTTGACCGTGTGTTGGAGAAGGAGTTTTCTGAAAGCGAAAATCCTCAAGGTTTTAAGAATTAGTATTTTATTTTATTTTCTTTATCTCTAATTTCGTGAGAATCTGAAGTTTCCAGCTTCTGTAATTTTCTTATTTTTTGTCGCAAAGGAGCTGATGAAAGCAGTTTCAACACCAGTGTTGCGGATAAGCAGGTCATTATTTTTTTCCAGATATGTTTTGATTTGTGAAAATTTTAATCTCACTTCAATTTCAGTTGTAATTTAGTTATAATCCAACAAACCTGAAACTGAAAATTGGGGATTGATTTCAAATTTACTAGTTTTGAGTTTTTAGCCAAATATGTATGCAAACTTACTATATCTAGAGAGACTGGAATTTTTTACTATACCTAGCTGGTTTTTCTTAAATTACCTGTTCAGTCGACTAACTTAAATTACCTACAGAGTTGTAATCATTCAATATTTATATTAGCTAGTTCTTGTAATGCTATTCAACATGAAATTTATGTACATCTGAATCGTTACGATTTGAAAAATCATGGAAATCCTAGGTTGGATTTTCATATAAACCGGTTCGCTGTTGTATCTGTTTTTGTTTTGCTGAAATAAACAAACGTGACAGGCGGAACTGGAGACTGTTGCTAAAATAACCCATGAGAAGACAAAGAAGAACGAATCTAATGAGACTAAGTGAGGAACTTATTTGAATCTCCATAATATCCAATAAAATTATATATTAGACACTTAAGTTCTTCATTGTCAACATAAAAACTAACTGTGGAATTGCATTTTTTACGTAATCAGTGCCACCAAATCTTTCCAACTTCAAGATGTTTTCTCCCTTGAAAAGGAAGATTCCGAAGAAGTAGAAACTCTGATCGACAAAAAGGTGTGTGGCCTATTGTTTTTTCCTTTTCGAAATGGAAATCATGCCACACTTCAGTTTTAGTATTAAACTTATTTCGTGAAGATCTTCCTAACGCACTGTAATTAATTGCAGGATAATGTGTTTGTTATGTCGAATAAGAAATCAAAATATCCAGTCCTACAAGTAGATTTTAGGTAATTTTGCTTTTCCATTCTTTGAAATGTAGGTTCAAACCAGCACGTGTATAGATGTTTTTTTCTTTTCTTCATGGAAACTTCCTTTAAAAGTAGTCCATCATTAAATTAAATTGACCGAAAGACTGTCTCCACTCAACTCTTTTTCAAATTTCAATACACGCCTATTTGCTTTCTATATTAGTAAAGACAGTGCTTCCTCGGACATGGCCATTTCCCCCCATTTTCCCCCTTGTAGTTTTCTTTCCACATTCGAAAAAAAATACTTCTCAGTTCGTAGAGGATTCTTTTTTTTTTCAGATCAAAAGAGCCCGAAAACCAGCTCAAACTGATACAGCATATTAATGACATCATACTGTGATGTTGAACTTTTGTAGGCTAATTTCAGACTTAGTGGTTGTTGTGGTATCTGCTGCCATTGGTGGAATTATCTTTTCCTGTTTGGGACAACCGGTCTGTGCTTTCACTGGTCGTTACTTGCTCTTGTTACAGTTTGACTGTTCTTACATTAATTAGGCTTCTAAAGAGCTCAAATACACTCATATCTTGGTTATTTGTTAAAGGTTATCGTCGGGTATCTATTGGCCGGATCAATTATTGGACCTGGTGGTTTGAAATTTATCAGTGAGATGATTCAGGTATGTTAACCTTTTACTACGTGCTACCAAAATTTCACATTTTATATTTACTGTCTGAGTACTGCAGATATTTAGCTGACAGTAGAAAGCCGACTTAGGTCTTTAATAGCTTTAGCCCTTTATTGTCTAAGAGAGCAATGTATTCAACATTTTTTGTAGATCTATAAGTGGAAAGCTTAAGAATTTCATATAATGTCTTCTACTAGATTTATATGATATTCTATGTTTCACACCAAGAAAGATGCCTCATTTGGCAATTTCTCAATTATAACTCTTATTTGCCATCCAAGAGATATCCTGCGTGTTTTTTTTTCTTTTTCCATTCACATGTACTCCCTCCGATTCTTATAAGTTTGCATAGAGAAAATTTTATGTAGATTAAGAAAAAATAGTTTTTGTTTTAAATAATAAAAAAGTAGAGGTATAATAGGTATTGTTGGGTAAGTAATGAAAGAGTCAGGTGAAAAAGTAATGGTATTAATGTAAATAGAGTTTTGGAAGGATAAAGTTATACATTTTTTTTCATTTATAGGTGTGCAAAGTGTTGTGAGTCTAACAAAAAAGGAAAGTGTGCAAACTTTTAAGAATCGGAAGGAGTAATATATATGATTATAACTGTTTTTCCTTGATTTTTTTTTTCTTGCTTAATTATTTCGGTGGTTCTACTCCAGTAATCCGACACATAATATCTCTTCTGTTCATACTGATACTAGGACCATAATGCACTAAGTGTTATTTTCTCCAATTATTATACTTATTTTATCTACTGGGATAGAGTAACTAATACACAAACGTCAATTTTCTTTTCCGTTTATTTTCATTTTGTTTTCAATTGACATTTTCAGGTTGAGACTGTTGCTCAATTTGGCGTTGTCTTTCTTTTATTTGCATTGGGACTGGAGTTCTCTTTATCAAAGGTATGAGTGTTGTCTCTTGCTCCTGCTACTATTAACAACTACGGAGTATAATATTGTACCATACCTTTTTCATGACTCTATTCTTAATATGTAACTGATGCAGCTTAAAGTTGTGGGTCCAGTTGCTGTTCTAGGCGGACTGCTTCAGATAATCATCCTTATGTTTTTGTCCGGCATAACTGCAGTGGTATAGTTCTGATATCCTGTTATTTTATTTTTCTTGTACACTTACATTTATTAATTACACTGTAGTTTTGTGGAGGAGAGTTGTCAGAAGGCGTATTTGTTGGTTGCTTAATGTCAATGTCATCAACTGCAGTGGTAGTTACCTATACTTTTGTCTCATCTAAAACATAATCCAACTATTATAAGTTTCTCTTCCCTCGAGTGCCTTCCGCGCTTGGAATTGCTTGCTATGAACTGTCCACACGATAGTACTGTACCACTAAATTTTTGTTATGTTCTTGACAGGTAGTGAAGTATCTTGTTGAGCGGAATAGAAATAATTCTGTTGACGGTCAAGTGACAATAGGGACACTTATTTTTCAGGTACCTATGAATATTTAGTTATTCTTAGTTAGTTGGCTAAATCGATTCATTTTTTTTTTTTTTAAACTTACATTAGGTGGTAACCATTCTTCTTTATTCGAATAACCTTTTAGGATTGTGCTGTGGGCTTGCTATTTGCTTTGCTCCCTGTTCTTGGAGGTAACAGTGGCCTCCTGCAAGGAATCATCTCCATGGGAAAACTGTAGGTCCATATAATGCAGATTATTAGGATTCTGTCAATATATAGTTTTCTACTTCTCTTCTAATTAATTAAATTGTCTTTTATTGTTGATTCCAGGCTAATCACTTTGTTTCTATATCTTGCTTCGGCTTCTGTCTTGACTTGGCTATTTGTTCCACGGTTTCTGAAGTTAATGATGAAATTATCAACCCAAGTTAGTCAAATAATGATACTTTGTAATATTGATTTTCATGTTTTCTCCTTTTTAGCCACGGCTCTCTGTGCAGTTGAAATATAAGGTGTAGTTGGATTTACATTCTTTGATTAATCAGGTCCAATTATTCACTCATTATAAACTAATTGTATGAATTATTATATATGAGAGAAAGTATACGCGCTATTCGGAAACCCAATGAACGTGTTTTTCATAATTTGTGTGGTTTTAATTTGTACGTACTTTGCACTTTTTTGAATTTTAGAACACCCTATATCTTACTCATGAAACTTTATTTTGTATTATCTTTTAGACAAATGAACTCTATCAGCTTGCTGCTGTGGCTTTCTGCTTGATGTCTGCTTGGGTAAGAACTAAGGAGACGTCTATAATGCTTATGACATTTTCCTTATATTTATTGCATAATAGGGACAATGTTGACATGCCTTTTATGTGCAGGCCCATTTTACGGTTCTAAGGAGAAATTTAGGCCATTGTTATAGGTTTTAAAAAACCAGTGGTCTTATATCTAATATCATTTTTCAGTGCAGTGATAAACTGGGACTTAGTCTTGAGTTGGGTTCCTTTGTGGCTGGAGTCATGATATCCACTACTGAATTTGCACAACACACCTTACATCAGGTATAAATTATTCAATGGCTACAGCAGGACAGCCTTCATAATGTTTATATTCTGCTTAAGGTATCAGTATGTTGACTGTCTCCACCAACCAACCATTCCTGCACAGTGTATTTTCCCCCTTCAAGTGAATTGTTTATTGTAAATTAAATGATGAATTTATGTGCAAATGCTGGTTTGCTTTAAATAAAGTAACGACTCTTATATTTTTACTGTGGACTGTTGGGATGGTGATTTTCAGATGGATCTTATCCTGGTCTCATATAAATTTGTACGGATATCTGATACTATTGTCTGACTTTTAAGCAAGGTCAAAAAGCCTAGCATTTGCCTATTGTAATAGATTATAGATATAATTCCCTTATTATATCCCGTGCTGAAGTAGACAACTTCTGTATTTCTGTTTACGAGAGGCATACAAATACAGTTTCAGCTAACTATAGGATATTGTTCTTGGCTTATCTCAAATTATCTCAGGGGGGCATTAGATTATTATTATTAATAATCATGTATGGTTTTGTAGGTGGAACCAATTCGTAACTTCTTTGCTGCTCTATTCCTGTCTAGCATTGGAATGCTCATACACGTACAATTCCTTTGGACGCATGTGGATATATTGCTTGCCTCTGTTTTTTTGGTGGTGGCTGTCAAGACAGCAGTTACTGCTGTGATTACAAAGTCCTTTGGCTATAGTTTTAGGACATCAGTTGTCGTAAGTATGTTTTTTCTGTAAAAAACTAAATGCGTAGATTTACTATTTTTGAGGATTTATGTGGTTCTCAGGTTGGGGTGTTGCTGGCACAAATTGGAGAATTCGCATTTGTTCTCTTAAGCCGTGCTTCGAATTTACATCTTATTGCGGTAAAGCCCCTCTATATCTAGCCACATATTTTTCTGCAAATATGATTTGTGGACTCACTATCTAGTGCTTGAAAATTGAAATTCATTTTATGTCCAAGCAATCTTAGGTTTGCCAAGAATGGCTGATACCAAGGGTGTGTTAAGAGCATCATGTATCAAATATCAACATTCAAAAAAATAGTTTTCACCATAAGCTAGCTTCTTCATATCCGTCTTACAATTAAATCTTAAAACGGAAATAAATAAATAACTAGACATGCATGATGGTGATGGTTTGTTTTTTCCAATGTGAGGTTGAGACTTGAGAAATAGAACTAAAGAGGGGTTGTCAGTGTTGCCCTTAGTGATACAAAATAATGATATTAGCTCACACTTTTTACTGTCCCCTTCAGTCGAATAGATGCATGGGACATTTCCTTTTTTACGTTTCTAATAAAATAGCATGTGTAATCATGTAATCTAATCTTGGTTAAGGTTTAAAACTGCTCTTCAGGCATATGTATAGTTTTAGTTGAAAAAGAATATGATGTGAATGTATAAAGATGTTTAATATTTTTGATCGTTTGTATGCATTTATGCTTGTAGGTATGCAGAAACTTTTTTGATTCCAATCTTAAAAAGAGAAAATTGGATAAATTTGAGAGATTGTATACTATGAATTAAAGTTTATTTAATAATCTGACTAAAAGATACTTGTGTCGCAAACTTGTAGGGGAAGATGTACCTTCTTCTTCTTGGAACAACCGCTCTCAGTCTTGTAAGTCTCCCACACGTCTAAATACTCCCCAAAAGAAATCTCACGTTTAGATTTTCTTAATAATTAAAATATAAACGATGGTCCAGGTCACAACTCCCGTCTTATTTAAACTAATACCTGCTTTGATGCACCTGGGTGTAATGCACTGGTCTCCTCCAAAGACTGCACCTAATCCTGAGGTGATGTTCTATCTGGCTTATCTCATCAACGTTTATCAATTTTCTTTTTAATTTCAAAAAACGTCCATAAAGTGTTTCAAACACCCCATTGACGTTCGTATTTAATTAACAAAACATCAATGGGTTGTTTATAAATTTGAAAAAGATTGTTGTATTATTCTGTAATTAGGCTAAATCCCGTGAGTATGTTTTGATATTAACCCTGGCGCAGTTTCTGCTATTCGACTAGTTTTATGCACATCACATTTGTTTAATAGACTTTTGTAATTGCCAGAAAATGCTGATAACCTTTTCTATCTTTTTTCACTATTACACAATGGTAATTGAGTCTATTTTCGAAAACATACAATCGTTTGTGATTATAACGGACTAAATTTCTCCAACTTATTTACTTTTATGCAGGAAAAAATTTCTTTGGTTCTAAGCGAATGACGGGACTCAGTGAGTTGCAGTTAGATAATCATTATCGTTGTGTGTTGTTCAAGTAGGATTAATGTAGAAATAAATAGGTATTGGATTGATGAGGAAAAAAAAATACTGCTAATGAATAGCAGTGCATTGCAGAGTCTGTAAATATTCACTAGAGGGGATTTTGCTCGTGAGCTGACAAGTTACTAATGTAGAGAGATCTGTCTGTAACATAGATTAATTTATTTTTCATCCACAAACATATAATTCCAGCTTAAACTCAGTTTTATTTTCAAACTCATATTTTTAGCCTCATCGTTCCAGTATGACCATAAGTGATACAATTTTCCTTCATTTTGCTGTTCAAATTCCTTAATCGAGAATCAAAATTTAAATTGTGAACTCCATTTGAGCGAATGATTAATCTTAAAATTGTACCCATGTTAACAAACTTTAAACAATAAAAAGCCAAGGATGTGGCTGTGAAAAAGTATGTGCAAACAAGCAAAAATTTATTTGAGCACTAAGTTCACAAGTTCATAACCTAAAAAAAAGCGTGAGATGAAATATTCGAGCTCAATACATTTATAGTAGTCTTCAAACATTCAAACAAAATTTAGTGCACAATGAAAAACCTGCAAAGATGTATCAAAAAACGAGATCCATGTGAAAAACATAGAAACATAGAAACATAAAAAAAATTCAAGGCTATCTTCAAAAACATCACTAACTAACTAGCCATCATACTCTCCTTGAGAGAACTTATTCTCGGGATAGAAATAAGACACGACTTCATTTCCATCAAATTTTCTACCGCTGAGTCCTACTTGGGCTTTAGTAGCACTCTCAACATCAGCATACTCCAAGAAAACCTACAATGAAAAAATACATCATTTCTTATGCATAGTAATGAGAATGGAAGGAGATAGAATTTGTGTCATTTAATTGGGCAGAATATTTTCATCGAAATTCCTAAGGGTCGAATACAATTACAAAACCATACCTTAAAACAAACTTTCAAAATTAAAATATCTCAACGTTTGTTTCTCACAAATTGCACCTTTTTAGAGGGTTATTTGTAATACACGGGAGATATTAGTACTTTCACAAGATGACGAGTATTAATGTAGGACAAACATCAGGGGTGATTTTAGTAATTTAACCGTAATTATTAGTAGCTTTTTCACCCTATCTTCCAATGGACAAAATTAAAAAAGAAAGATAAAATTCAGCGACCAACCTTTCCTGCACCTGGTACTTCACCGCTGGGTGATGGGCGAGGGATGACGAGGTTCACCAAGGTACCTGCAAATACAATGTTCAAACACAAAGAACCATGATTTAAAAAAGTAAATGGGAGTATGTATTGCATGTCAATTGGTAATAAGGTTCCCGAGTTTTCTGTGTCTATGAGTGGCTGAAGTTTAGCAGATTAAGGGACTTGAGAAGGCTGTAAAACAGAGAATAGAGCACAAAAGGAGAAGAATTTAGTGCAACAAACATGGACAAGGAAAAAAATATCAATTCAAAGAGGTAGAAACTGTACTAATATTTAAAGTGATTACCAAACTTTCCGCATTCGATTCTCATGTCTTCCACAATATCTTCATAAGCCTCATCATCCTTAAGCTCATCCACTGAAACCACATGTGTTAGGCACACAACCTTTGTAGCATTAGGTGGTACACCAGGCTGCATAATACATTTCTGTTGAATAAAAGTGTCAGAAAGTCCTTAAGATAAAAGGATTTTGACAAAGAAGTAATCTAGATGTTTAGCCATTGATATATATATATATATATAATATATATATATATATAATATATATATATATATAATATATATAGTATATAATAGTAATAAATAGTTCAAATTCACAATTACCCCTTGACCTCTTGATCTTTGATTCTATTTTAGGAAATTCACTCTAATATCAGTAATATGAGAATAATGGTGAGAATAAAATATCAAGGATGTACTAGACTCAATTTCATCTAATCTCCTGAGACACTAGTTTTTGTACTAGGCTCAATCTCAACTAATCCTTGATAGCACTTTTCGTATATTATCCAAAAACAATATAATAGTTTTTCAAGTTCAAAAAAATCAAAATCAAGAGGCATCTTCAAAATCAAACGCGCTTGAAAATGATTGTATACACACAGATAGCACAAAACACAGAACACCGAAATCTAATATAAAAAAAATACCTGGTAGGCTATTTGTTGGTGGGCCTGTATTAACACACTTTCTTGTTCAGAATTATTCTGTGGTGTTCCCTGGTTAGCACGCCTAACAGTAAGGGTTTTATCACCCATTTTTATCCCGTTTAGAGCTGCACAAGCAATATCCGTAACTGATAAATCTTGGTAGACACAAAATGCATATCCTTTGGAGTTTCCAGTTTCTCTATCTTTGACCAGATCAAAACCCTTAAGCGGTCCAAAGGATTCGAGCAGCTCCTTGATCTGTGCCTCTGTGAAGTAATATGGTAAACCACCGACAAAGACACGGTCGGGACCCTCAAGTCCCCCAGAAGATCCAGGAGTTAAGCCAACGGCTGAAAGATTTAGATTGGGACTAGCTACACTGGGCCCTAGAGTAGCAGCTGTGGAAGAGTCGTAATCACTGGGCCTTCGCACTTTAACTGGTGCACCCTGAAAAAAATATGGATAAAGCAAAGGTACCGAATAAAAATGTATATACGACTATTAACTTTTGAATCTAACGTGGTAGAAATTAATAAGCTAGTAATTTTAAAAGAATTGAGGACCCAGAAAATCCTTATCACCTCAAACATAATGCCATCCAAAGCCATTGCATTACTAGCCTCTTCGACAGATCTCATCTCCACAAAAGCAAACTTTTTCTCATGGTTAATATAGACATTAACAACAGCGTCTCCTGAAAATCACAAACAATGGTTGATACGTATTTTGTCACACCTTGCCTCATTCAAAATGATAAAAAAGTGGCTAATATTGCCTGCAGACAAACCTGGACCGGCAGTGTTCCCACCAATTGCCGACATAACATGACTGAAAAAGGTTGCCACAGTCTGTCAGAAGGAAAAGGGAATTAATAATAACAAAATAGACAAGAGAGAGAAGCCGGGCAAACAAGACAAACAACATGACCAAATATTAATGGGCCAACTGTCGAGGTACTAAAATACAAAGAAGACGAGCATAACATGTTTGATGTGAAATACCGTAACATTTTGCAAAAAGAGTAGGTACACAGAATACACACAATTCAACTACTATGAGAACACATTACTTGTTCATTAGCACTTGGGGGAAGCCCACCAACGTAGACTCGCCGAGCATGTCTTGTAGCCTGAGAGGAAAATTTGAGGATTATTTTTGAAAATCAAGAGTTAGAAAAGAAAAGGAAAAAGGTACAACCACAAAAACCAACCTGCTGAGTCATTGGTTGATAGGGCGTGACTAGGGGTGATCCAAACTGCAATAGAGTAAAATTAATTTTAGAAGCTAAATCAAACGCCTTTAAATCTTTAGAATATGAATAAAAGAAAACTAGAAAAAGAGAACCTGTCCAGGTGCAAAAGATGATAACATATTGGGAAACATCCCATGTGTGGTGGGTGTGATCCCAGGCAACTGACCTGTGAAGGCTTAAACCAAGTTATATCTCCCATTTATTTTTTCATAATATTACAGTGGAGAATTGTCAATTTTAGAGAATATATTGGAAAATGAATATTTTACGCAGACTAAGCAATTAAATTAAATTAAAAAATTCTATAAAAAAACAAAGTAATATTCTATAAGATTCTCTATACAAATGTCAAATGTTCAAATCCTGGTTGAAGATGTACAAGACCTGATTTGTTCCTCCTTGAACATAAAAGCTACAGAAGTCGGCTCACGCCCATTGTCAGCACAGTGGGGCTAGTAGCCCAACATTGCCTTCTTAACATAACAAAAGACATACAAAACAACAGACAAACACCAAAAACAGCAAGAAACATAAAACCTCAGTTCCATCACTAAGTAAATAATTAATGAAAAAAAAAAACTAATAGGCAATCTAAAGACCATTTTCCCATATTGTGAGGTATCCGAATTTGAAAACCAGGTATGCTTACCAAAATGAAACCATGTATTTGACATGAATTTCCCAAACTATATCAAAGAGAAAAAATAAATAATTAACAAGATAGATTAAAGTTTAAAAAGAATGGTGATACCTGCAACGGCAACATTGGGAAGCACTGCACCAGGAGGTGCCATGTCAAAGCCACTCCTCCTCTTGCTGCAAAGTAGCATCATTAAGGACATGAACAATATAAATAATTGTGCCAGAGATGACAACAAAAATGACACCAGACAACTAATTTTATGAACATAAATCATTTAGGTCCCTGCTTAAAATTAATGGGGAAGTATCAAATGCTTTGGGAATGATATTCTCTTATGACATGTTTCATATGATAACTATTTGGTGGTTGTTGACAAATAATTTATGCCAAACTAATTCATTTTGTCCATAAAAACCACATAAAGTTATCATATGAAATGTGTCATAAGAGAATATCATTCCCAAAGCATTTGATAGTTCCCCATTAATTTTAAGCAGGACCTAAATGATTTACGTTCATAAAATTCTAGTTACAGGCAAATAAAAATATTTAAATTGCTTTGTCAATACAACGAAAACATTCAAACACCCATCATCTAAAATTGATCATTTTTCCTTGTAACTATCATTTAGATGTTTTTGTTATTCGATAAAGACAATGATGTTTCTTCAAGACACATTTATCAATAAGTATGTAGAAGTTAAAACCATTATCACGATCTTTGCCAGAAAATGAGAATCAATCTCATTCTCAACACATACCAATGAGCATAAGCTGCAACGGCAGACCCAGTCATGGTCTCGTAAATAATAATTTAACTTTCAAACTTACATTAAAATAGGACAAGTATTCATGTAATTCTAAGACTAATACAGCACGTGATTGAATAGCAACTGTGATGTAATGAAACAACTTGCATGAAAGGTTCCCAGTCTGAATCACAATTCACATATAAACCATAATTTTCTGCTGCAATACCTCTTGGAGCGTGAACGAGAGCGCGACCTTGATCTGTGCTCAGACCTATGCTTTGAGCGAGATCTTGACCTATGTCGGTGCTTATCCTCCTTATCATTGTCATAATCTTTTCGCCTGAAAGCCCGTAAAACCTCAGTAAAAGAAAAATAATATAAAAAACTGGAAAATAATTTGTTAGTAAAATCTTCTCATCTAAGATGCATAGAAGGGGAACGATTGCTAACTGAATTTGCCTATTACTAATAATAAAATACTGACACCCAAATATGCAGTTCCTACATTATATGATCAAACGTTTTCGTTTGATCATAAAAGTGGGAAGAATGACTGGAAAATAAAACCAAAGAAGTTGGGGAGTCTTCACCTGTCACGGTCTCGGGTTCCGTAGTAGTCATCATCATCATCATCATCATCCCGATATCTGATCCTCTCCTTCTCCCTTCTTTCATCCCGATCCCTATGTCGTTCTCGATGATAGGGATCAAGTTCCCGCTCCCTATATTTATCCCTATCCCTGCCTTGTTCTATATCATTATCTTTACCCCCGTCTCTATCCCTTTCCTTATCCCTGCTTCTAGAGGACCTCCTCTCCACGTCTTTCTCATCTTCACGGGATCCACGCTGCAGAAAGACAGCACCCAATCAATCAATCAACGTATAAACTAAACTAAATGTATAAACTAAATCAATTCCATTAATAAGGTCCTAACGATTATTCTTATGCTGCTGTATGACACAAAACTAGAAGAAACAATGAATTGAACCACAGAGGGTACATCCAAGACCACAATTGAATTAATAAAATTAAATATTGTGTTTCATGTGTTAAATCATATTGAAAAAGGTGCAAACCTTGGACCCGGAACTTGATGATCTGTGTGCCCCTCTAGCCACGTCCAAAGTAGATGGAGAATGTGAGTACCGGTCGATTTCGTGACTTGACATCTGAATCACAACAGAGTTAAATATTACAAAACCAAAATCAATGACCGCATTGAATATACATCGAATGTGAAAAACACGACTGCCCTTTTAGTTTTGTCCCTTTGAGGGACATCAAACAAGTGATTTAAAAAAACAATAAAAAATATTCTCAAAATTAGGGTTTCATAATTAGGAAAAAAAAACGAAAAGAGAGCACAAGTTCAAATACAATCAAATGCAAACAAATGAATTTCGAAATCAAAACCTAACATTCACCGTTCATGAGCTATATATATATACGTACAGATCCATCAAATCGATTCACAGGTATAACCATAGCCGTACCTTTCCAGTCCGCGGATTGTACAACTTTCGAAACCCTAGAAACAATGTGTTGTACGTTTGATCGTTTCTCTTCTTTTGATGGTCAAACGAGTTAGAGAGGTTTATACGAACTATATATACACAATCGTGTCGGTCTCTACTCTAATCTAGATTAGGTAAGTCAATCCAACCGGAATCTCCGAATCTCTGGCTTGGCGGGTCCAAAACTCGCTCGAAAAAAGTAGGGCTATAGTGGAATATTTACCGGCCCAAAAAAATCGAAACTAATTGGCCCATATCGTAGAAGCCCGATAAACCGAGTGTACTAGCCTAATATTTAAATATATTATAATTTATTTTATGTATTTATGCAAATATTTTAAATAAATAAAATAATATATTCAAATAAAAAAAATATCAATTCATATTAAAATTTTAATTATTATTAATAAATATTTGAAATTTTGGGCTATTTAAATATTAGAATTATAATAATTATTATTAAAATATTAATATTAAACTGAATTTAATATTAACAAAAAAATTTAATTATATAATATTAATTTTTTCGGCTCGGACTAGCTCGAAAACGTTCAAAATCGAAAGTTTTAAAGTTAGGGCTACAAATTTATGACTCAAATAAAAAATCAGCTCGAATAACATGATAAAAAGTCGATTAACTTGACCCGAACTGACTTTTAACATGATAAAAAAAAAGGTTGAAACATGTCAATTAAGGGGATCATATGGCTCAACTCATTATTTTGAAATAGTATTTTGACTAAATGATTGAATGCTAAATGTTCGATTAATGTTTAAAAAATTTAAAACTATTGATCAGTTGTTAAAATACACTTAAGAGACTCTAAAGCAAATATATGTGATGCGATCAACTAATTCAATCACAAATATTTTAATATTTATATATCTTAATCCCCAAAAAGTAAAAAATTAAAGATCCTTGACTCCATTTTTTATTATTCTAATTTGATAAATTCATTATTTTAATTGCTCAATTTCTTTTTTTAATATTAAATTAATTATTAATTACTCTTTTTGTATCATAGTTATAAGCATGTTGACTTTTTTATCGTACAATACATATGATAAACAATATAAAAAAAATTATGAAAAAATTACTAAAATAAAATTGGTCAAAAAAAGTTTACTAAAATAAAATTGGTAAAAAAAAAAAAATTAACGTGTGCTTATAGGAGACGTATGGAGTATTATTAGAATTTCAAAACTCCCCATTATTTTTTTTTCACAATACATCTAATTAAATACGCGTATAAATTTTGATAGTAGTGTTTTTCAAAGGTATGACTAGGGGCTTACCACACTACCATAATTTCTTATTTTGAAAACGTGCTACGGTGAATTTTAACCTATTAATAAGAAAAGTCGTGGTTTCTAAAAATGTTAATAATATTTCTCTCAAGATGGGTATTCTTATTTTCATGCGAGTATTTTCTAAAGTGCTAGTAGTAAATAATAACTTTTCTTATTATTTATTTTTGTTCTTATTGTCTTAATGTAATACTGAGTGATTGTCATAGTTAAACAGTAATAACAAAAGTGTAGTATCACTGTATCAGTCATTTCCATTCACAAACTCCACCTACATCACGATTTTACCTTTTAGTAATTTCAATGGTACATCAATTTAAACTCCATCAGCATAGTTTTTTTTTAAACTGTTAAAGGCACAAGATTACACAGATGTAGGTAAAATAAAAAATCCCATTTACATCTACAAAACAAGGTATGCTCATAAGAAGCTTGTGCCAAGAGTGAGGTCATTCAAGTTGGACATGATCTGCGTTCGTGTTGTTCCAATTTGCTGAGCAATGTCCATCTGCTCTTCCAGGGGGAGCATCTCATAACTGCAAAATGTAGTCCCGATGACATATATTGTAAACGGAGAACAAAGATTGGAACGGAACAAATAGAGATTAGATACATTTCAAAGGGATATTTGAAATTGAAAATAACCGACTTTAGGATTTCATGTTCCTTTTTCGGGTGGAGCGGGGTGGGGGGAGGGACAAGCTCACAAGCCTAACCTCAGGAATGGTATTTGTGATCTTACCTTCATGAGGGAAAGCACTGTTTTCTTTTTTCTTAAAACTAGTACCTAAACTATACCATATTTTCACAATGGAACCCCATATTTAGGTTAATCAAAACTAACCCATTTTAATACAAATCAAAAAGGAATAACAAGCTTTCTGATGAGAGATTACGTACTGGGAAAGCAGTTCACAGTCGACAATGCTATCTGGACCCGGCCTATGAGCTTTCCCATTTGAATTGAAGTTTCTGAATGATCTTGGATTTAGCCCTGCCACATGAGCAACTGCATCCACAAGCTTCTTCTGTAGTGACTGAAGCCGACGAAAAGTAAGCTCCTCGAGAGGCGCAATACAACCAATGCTGCCGTCGAGGGTTCCAAAAAGCAGTCCAAATCGGTTCGTCTTATCGGAGCTGGGAGCCGTCGAGCGGTCGACAGAAGTGGGAAGTAATTGCAGACGCAAAAACTTGGTGATGTGGGCCCCAACGTGAAATTCGGCCCTCGATAGGAGTTTCTGTCCTTTCCAGCTTTCCGATACCTTTGGAGCGTAGTAGAATATCTACGTGTATTCATTGGGACAAAATTCGAACATGGTGTAAACCATTTGTACACAGAGCAAGAATATTTCTAATGGTAATAATAGAGAATTAAGAACCCTCTCCCTTGAAGTATGCATCATTACAAAAACTAATTCACTTTCAAAATTGTAAGAAAAAACCCTTTAGGTATTTTACTAACAGTGTCTAACAAGTAACAACACCTTGATGTTTACATTTTCTAAACAAATATCCCATACTGAGGGTATAAAAAATTAAAAATAAAATCAATGTGGTATGTAAGTGCAACTTTTGTAAACAACACAGATATAACAAGGATGGCTTTTACCGTATTAAGCAAAAACAAACTTGATAACCCAACTACAGAACAGATTTTCCTAAAACACCATACAACAATTCATCGCAACTTCAAATGCTAACCTGAACATTCTTTTGTTCATCTGAAACAGTGAGGCTTAGTGTGCTTCCATCGATCAAAAATTCAGTTGCCAAACAATCAAGTGAGCCAAAATCCTTCGCCAGTAAATTAAGCTGAGAGCCTTGCTCCTTCCAACTAAGAAAGTATATGCTTTTGTGAATATCGCCGAGAAGAATAAAATTTTTAACCTGTAGGAATTGATCACTATCAACCATTAAATCCAGCCAAAAAGCTCGCAGGTTGTAGATCAAACTAGACTTCATAGAATTTGAGATTCTGAACATCAGGATCAAACTAAGATAGCAGCAATTTTTGGAATCGATAAACCCTACAAATGTTATTCATCTATAAAATTCAATCGACCTGTAAGAGATGTTATCTGATAATAAGACGAAAAATTCAGCTACTGAACCAAAAACTTGAATAAGATAAAGAGCCAATCAGAAGGTAGTCCCAGGTGCGTACAATGTTTAAGCTCACGACATAGAGCGGCGGAACATCATAGAAGGCAACGCCATTCAAATCAGAACCAGTCCACTTGTGCAGAATGATCTTAGGACCTGAAGCTATTAACAAATGACCTTGAAGTGCTGCAAGAGCAGATATAGCACCTTTCAACTCTTTGGAATAAACCTCCGAAACCTGAAAAGACATTAATAAAATTTTAAGCGATCATAACAATAGAATATAAAGAATATGATGAAATGCAATATGCAGTGGCCCAGGTTTTCTTGATTATTTAAAAATTTATTGTGTATTACGGTAATATTTTGTCTAGAGGGATATTTTGTACTACTTCTGAGTTCTGTACTTAAGTCCCTCGGACAATATCTCACTTTTTTGTCCCTGTGAAAATGTCTCACTAGTCTTTTTGGTTGTCCCTCTGAAAATGCCTCACTTTCTACTTTTTGTCATTTAAATAATTATTTAGAAAATCACATTCATACAAATCTATTTTACACATAAAAAACATTATTCTTTAATCTCCCCCTGCTAGAGAAATGGGACATTTGTAGGGAGTAGTATTTTTTATTTAATAATTTAAAAATTATGTTCAGTAGGTTAACTGATTGGGTTTGGTTTGGCTTCTGAGTCATAAAAGCTTTAGTGAGTCAGATCGCAGGTCCAATTGCACTTGCCATCTCTAACTGATGCTTCCAAAGAAGTCTTGAAATTTGAAAAAGTGAAATATGTCAAGAAAGACCCAAGTTGAACAACAAGCTACCTGGACTTGAGAATTTTCAGAATTCTTTTCAACAGAATACAAGAGCACACGTCCTCTGGCTGCAACATCCTCTCCTTGCACATAAGCAGTTCCAACAGCCAACAGTGTTTCATTTCGTTGTGTTGTAGTGTTCTGCAAGTATACCGAACAAAGTAAACAGCACACTAATTATCACACAATTTAATTTTCAAAAACTTTTACGAGACAAAATACTGATACAATCAAGAATCAACATAGCAGAGACCATTTAGGTAGTGGAAAACGCTTATAAGGTAAAATGTAGTAATGTGAGAGGATGGACTTACATATAATGTAACCACGCGAACAGTTAGAGCATTTTCAGAACTTTGCATTGGGATTGTAGCCCTTGTCTGCCATGGACCAGTCGATTTCTCTGGTTCCATAATTCGAACCTCGTATTCATCCACGGGATAGGTCCCCTCTGAATTCAAATTATCAAGCTCGAATTGATTTCCGCCTTCTTGATCAATAAGAGATGAGAGGACTTGATTGAGTGGCTTCAACACCTGAATGAAAATATATGGAAAGTAGTGATTTCTGAAACCCATTACTTTTTAACTTTTGGAAGCCTATCTGGATAGTGAAGTTCATGAAAACGGACTTCATTAATAGTGAAGTTTCTTGAGAACCAATTGGTATGAAGGATTTAATGGCAACTAAGGGAAATATTTTGAGATGAAGGATGTACTCACTGGAACAGAAACTATGAGTGAGTACAAGTTCTTCTCGGCAAAATAAGTAACTTGATGTGGTGTCCCCTTTAGGGCTATCTGCCAGAAATCAATGGAAAGCAACAAAAGACAAAATAAAAAAATCAAATTAGCTCATGAAATCAAGGTGTGTCATTACAAAAGGATTCATTAAAACACACACAGAGACGTGCTTGCTTACCTTTTGTAGCGGCCAACAGTTATCATACGATGATAAAGCTGGAAGTTGGCATATTTTCAGCGCACCCTTAAGAGATGAAAAATAAAACAATTTAGTGTCATGTTCATATCAGAAAAGAAACGTAAAAAAAGCATATGATTAGCTAACCTCTGAAGTTATATATATAAACCCATGATTACAATTCACATTATGAAGAACAGTGAAGGCCACTATGGGGCCATCACACATCTGAAAAGGAAGAGTATAGATATGTTATCAATGGTAAATTATAATATAGATAAGATTAGAGATCACACTTAAAAGCCGAAAAACACAAGAATCACTAACTATTAACTGAATGAAACCATACCTGTGGATGTAATCGAATCCGCTCCCTAAACACCATGAACCAAGCCGGTCTTGATCCAGAGAGGAAAAAACCTTGTAAACCACCAACATTCTTGTAGATAGTTATGCGTTGAGATGAAACTCCAGAGGGTGTCTCCTCTCTTGCATATGCGTCCAAGGGCACTCGGACAAATCGTAAATTTCTAAGCCGAGATGCACTTATACTGCTAAGATTACCACCCTCAGCCTTGGAAGTACTTTCTGAAACTTCATAAATGTAAGCATGATAGCAAAGAATGCTACCATCAGATAATAAGCCAAACAAAAATGGGCGGGTATGCTCTCCGCCCCATCTCTGCATGGACAGCTCTACAACCTTTATACCGTGAGGAATCTCTTTCCTGCCATTTCCAACATCTTCAGAATATTTGTTCGAGACAGGATCATTGGCTTGCCCATGGAAAACTGTATCTAGAATGTTGCTCTTTCCAGATACAAATTTATCAACCGAGAAAACACAGCTAAAATTAGGAACGTCACATATCTCGAGATTTCCATTTTCATAGCACATTACACAGTATACATCACCCTGATCTTGGGTCCCACCGTCAGCCCCGTCGATAGCCTCTCCGATTCCAGTGGAAAGCCAGGCATCAGTACTTGTCTTCCGAAGCCATGGTTCAGTCCCTTTGTCGTGATAGAGAGTACAAGCGGATACCACCTTATTGGAGGTTTCAAGTACTGGTGGTATGGTGACAGATACAGAGCATGTAGATGGATCTAAGAGAACAAAGCAAGGTTTTATGGAGATTTAGCTATCATGTTCAAAAACTAGTTCAGTTTATATATTATAGAAGTCTAATTGTGCATTTCCAGCTGTCGAAATATTGAACTATGATAATTAACTTTTAACTAAAGCAATCTGTAAATACCTCCAACAAGAAGCTGAATACTTCCATCAGTCATCCTCAGCAAAACATAAGGATCAGCAATAGAAACGGATGACACGGTAGCCCCTTCGGAACCTGTGGCCGACTCTGAAGTTGAAGATTTGAAGCTCAGTTCTTGAGTCATAAAAGCACCATCAAGAATCCGAGCACCACGGGCAAAGATTTGGATAACTCGCCGTCTGCTTAAAAAGTTAGGAGAAAATGTTTTCGCAAATTAGAACTACTCAAATATAGTCAGCTATGTATGTGAAAGATCACTAGAGCTTCTCATCACCAATAAGAAATATAGATAAAAACACACCCTCAACAAAAATAATAAAAATGAATATAGAAGAATTAAACTCCAATTATCAAATATCTAAAATGCGCATTGGTACAAATAGCTAACTGATTTCTACTGATTAATTTTCAACTTAAATTTTCAATTTCTTATTTTACAGTACTGAAGTTAGGTATTTCCTGATTTATTTAAAATATTTTTAGAATATGTATAACTATATGGCAAACGGTGTTTTGAAAGTTAAGGTACTAACTATAATACTACATTATCTGTATTTTTCATTTTTTGTATTCTGTATTAACAATTTTTTATTATATTAAAGATAATAAAAATCTAGCACAGCCTCAGCACCTCCGTTAAAAGGTGCACCAGAAAATCCATGATTGACCTTAACTTCAATTCTTCCAGCAAGAGGGGAGCCTCAATAACGATTACTATTTTCCTTCCAATTTCAATGCCTACTGTCTATTTCTTAGTCCAATATAATGTCTGTTTTCCCTGAATCAGTTCCTATCTCACTCTGGAAGTAGCAATAATAAATAGTTGTAAAATTTCCCTAAAGCAGTATATTCCTTACTTGGTATAGTATTAATGGGAAGAATATAGCTTATGAAACAAGCACTATAAATTACTATGAATCTCCCAACGAGAGAAGGAAAAACAACAATTACAAAGACCAGAAACATTTATAATATATATTGTTGGCTAAGTACGCGGCGACACGCACCTTCCAAACAAATTTCCAGCAGCAATAGTACTTCCCTGGACATAGTAGTCAACATTTTCAGTTACCTCCTCGAGATTATTAGCTGTTTGCAGTACCTGTAGCACAAGAAGAGGCCAGTAATACAATAGTAAGTATTATCGAAAAATCACATGATCAGGATAACTTTAGTTCTACTCAATTAACAGAAATATTTTCTCCATGTTGTCAATTGTCATTGTATCAACATAAGAAAGTTATCAATGACATACCATGGTGCGATTTTCCAAACTAATAATCAAGTATGCATGATATTCATCTTCATCAGCTGCCCCTTTTGAGGAATCACTTCGTAAATTCTTGTGGTAGACGGTCCATATACCTTTGCAACCGGGTAACGATACCTTCACAAATTCAATAAGTAATTATAACTTTTGTTAAATCAATAAATCATTTTAAAATATCACAAATTCCTGAACTGTGTAAAAATTAACAAGCACCATTACGTACTTGAGTTATTATATCAGGACGGATTGATTGTTGAAGAACGCTAAGAGCACCATTTTTTCCATGACCAGAACAGCAAACCTGAATAAAATCCAAAAAAAAAAGGGTTTTGATGTGCTCGTGTCTTACCCAAACCAAGCTCCATTACTTTGGATGGCATAAATCAAGTGAATAAGCACGAAAAAAGGATAACAAATGGCAAACTACAAATTAAACAATTAGTGTTTCCAAACAAAAGATAACATGAAGCTTTCCATGCACCAGATTTATAACTTACCAATTCGTAATTACTTTGCTTCAATATTCCTGTAGCGTTAGGATCAGCATTAATTCTTAAACCATAAGAGAAATCCTTCAGCGGACCAACATTAAGCAATGAATCCCTGACTGCAAATGTGAAAGCCTTCTGCATAAATAAAAATCAACACGCCATTTGTTAGCAATGGGAAGTTATGCTCGTGAAATACCCATATCATTAACACTAATATGGTTAACGATAGAGAGATGTCAAAATGCAGGTGATAATTCAACCTGAGCTGACTGAGGATTATCTGGACCTGTCCCATAGAAAGAAAGATCCTCGCCAGTAACTAAGTCCTGCAAAGCATCAGAGGGAGACCTTCGCATCCTCTTGGTCAGAGGAGCATCACTTTCAATATCCTCAACCTGGAGAGAATAAGAATCAGGCACATCCAGTGTTAGAAACTTTCAAATTGTAGTAAAATCTAATAGTTAAAAATTGTAGTTGAGTCGCAACGAGATAAAATTTCAAGATAAATACTGTTTTAAGAAAGCCAAATTAACACTTAAAAAGGAGAAATAGATTTAATAACCTCTTCCTTCAGACCAGGAGTCAGTGTTGAAGCTCCCGCTCCAAAATTGTATTGCACAAGCAGACTATCACCCAAACGACTCCCCAAAAAAAATAAAGAGTTTCCAATGGTTGTAATATCCTACAATGAGAAACAAGCAAATTCAATAATGAAAAATATGACGAGACATCTCGTTATTAATGTACAGTAGCACTATGAACTTATATATGGCTGACCGAAGTAAGTACTGAAGCTCTTGACTTGGAAAGTTCAAGTCTCTGCACAATTCTGCAACAATGTAAAAAATACACATTGATTCAAGTAAAATAAAATAGTACTGAAAACATCGTGGTTGCACACAGGACTAGCAGCTGGTGTATCTCTAACATCTATGATATTCTCAGAGTGAATTTTACTATTGAAATATAAAATAAAACAGAGGAACTTCAATCATCCTGATGAGGATTTAAATCTAATCCAGGAAAAAGAAGCTATGAGATTACCGGAACAAAAGTTTTCTCAAAGTTCAATTATAAGCAGCATGATATCTTTTACAGCAAAATAGGTTTTGACTTGGTCAGCTGTCTTGATGAAGTATATGTAAGCTCAAAACTCATACGTTTTACTTTTCTATACAAATATTCAAAAGAAAATAGACGCATCGTACAATTTTTGTTCCCAAAGCTAGGTTCAGTATATATGCAGCTCATTTGGACTGTTTAACCAAACTACAGTCAAAACAATTATGAAGATTCAGCGGTGACACAAATTTCAGGCGATCTGAAATATCATAACTTGAAAGTTTAAATAATAGAAAAGCAACCGCCACACTGTACAAGAAAGAATATAAGGATGATCTTCCCTAAGAATGAACAACAAAAAAGACCTTCCATCTTAGTTTTTTTCTTGATGAAAATAGTATGAGAAACAAAGAATTGCAAACCTCCCATCATAAATCAGAGTCAGTAAAAGCAGCTCCCCTGATTTAGATGAAAACACAGCGACATCATTCGTTAACCACGTTGCATTGGCAGCATCAAGCTCTATAGTGAAACCACATCTAGGAATATCTTGACTGAAAGATACGTGTAATACACATTAAAAACAGCTTATCTACCAAATAATAAAGACAGGATTGAAATGTAATACAAATAACTGAATAGGGGGGGGGGGGGAGAATGCATGAGTATGTAGCACAAAAGAAATGGGATTGCAGAAGAGTTGAAGATTACCTGCCATCAACAGGAATAGCAAAGTTGTTCAAAGCCAAGGCGCAGGAAGCTGACTGTCAATCAAATATGGTCAGATATGATCAGGAAAAAAAGGTGCTATGATATACGATGAGCAGAAAAAGAAAATGAGTAGCGAGGAAAAAGTACAAATATATAAATCAAGAGATTGACAGAAGTGTGATGGCAGAAAGAGGAAAACCTGACTATGATAATGTATAGTATTTGCACCGATTACAAGAACTCCACCAATAGGGGATGGAACAGCAAGGAGTTTGTATGAATCATGAGGGAGGCTCTGAAAACAATATAAAGAAAATTAGTAGTAATAGATTTCACATAAACAGGTGAAGGGTATTAGCAATTTGTAAGGTCTCAATAACGCTGAATACATAAATTAAGGATCAGCAACCATTGGATGATAGTTCAGTTTTTATGTACCGTGGCTGACCATATGAGTGGATGCTGCTTTAGAGTTGTATTGATGCTGAGTGCAGATATCATACAAGTGTGATGTTTCCAAGAGACACGACCAGCCCATGTAAGCTCTTGTTCATGTAGGATAACCACAACAGGCTCAATGTAACCTATCAAAGATATAGCTTAACCATCAGATGTATAATTGGAGCCACATAATGAAACAAAATTGCTGTTAAAGAAAACAAAAACATTATATTTTAGGCAATGATTATGTTTCCAAGAAGCAATATCGCCTACATAATTGGGATTTTGGAGTCATCTAGATATACGCAAGATTACCTGGGTAGTCAATATTATCCCATTTTTTAAAATTTTAAGTCAATATGACGTTTTTTAACACTGTTTCATTAAATAAAAAGGTCGATAGTAATATGGAAAAAACTTTAGCCGAAGTTGGGTCTGTACGTCAATTTGTCCAGGCTCGCAGAAAGAGGTCACGTTTACGCTCCTTCAAATAACATATTCAGTAATGTCTGACTTTGCCTCCAAAGGCCATCACTTTGCACCACAATTAAAAGATCACGTGGAGATGGATAAAGATCCCTTACACAATCACATAACTATATCTAGCACACAATGCAAAAATCTCACAATTACCCTTACCATGAAATGCAACTGATAAGTAATGTGGGTATTTATATAGCTATCTGATAAGTGATAACACTAAGAATAACGAAAGTGATTAAAATGAACAAAAACCAAGTACGTACATATTTTGACACCCAGGAGACCATATATTTTGAAGGCCTAGTAACTTTTAAATGACGGACAAACAGTCATAGATTTAATGTGAAGTATAAGTTATTGAAGTGTTTGTATAAAAGAAGATTTAACGCATAAGCTATATTGGTCATTTAAATGTGTATAAGCTCTCTACAAGCTTATAAGCTCCATAATATCATGTAAGCTGATTTATGTAGGTTATAAGCTCTGCTAAACACTCTCTAATTGCAAAATAAATTGTAAAACATTTGTTGTAGCTCAAGGACAATGCTGATTCTTTTATTCTATTAACTCAACAATTTTAGAAATTTAGCCAAATCACAATCTTGGAGCAATAAGTATTCAACAAGTTATGAGAACAAGAAGAACTAAGTGGGACTTACCGTGTATAAAGATGAAATCTTTAACATGCTTCATTTCCAGATCTCGTAATCCAAGAATATATGAGGACTCAATCCGAGAAGCACCAGTAGACCCTGAACTAAAATCACTGTCCTCACCAACTAAACTGGAGCTAGCCTAACATCAAAAATTTACAATTAAATTCATAAGTGAATCGAATATGCACAGTTATATATTATTGCAGCACAGCCACCGAACTCACGTAGCAGACATTTTAATTCGCAACAAACTACACCAAAAGCAATTATATGTATTAACGGACGAGAAAAGTAGAAATGGTGACATGATGCTAACAGAAAAACAATGTTCATCTGCAGTGCTTGCCATGTAACAAGGGTTTATAATTGACTTTTAACAATTCTGTTCAAGCAAACTGTTTAATAGATTTCATTTGTTGATCACCATTGAAGTGTACAACTATTTGAAATAACATAGTATAATTCCAATTCACACCTCATTGTTTAGGTATTGGGAAAAAACAAATGTCGGTAATGGCTTAAATGTAACAATAGGCTAGGAACTTCACCAACTTTTATGCAGAAATAAGTTATAGAGAGAAATGATGTGTCTTTCAGCTGATATTAGTATAGATTGATGACATATTAGCTTGGGGACAAACACACTGGGAGGAAATTACAATAGCGCTAATATTAGTTCATGCTTGTGGAAACAGGCAGGAAACTACACTCACTGTTCACCAGACTTGGATAAGGGGTTTATGATCTTACAACAGTATGAAAGATATTGAACATATCAACTTAAGAACAAAGTTGCAACAAGATTATTGCATTTGATATTTTTTTTCTTAGGTGAAATACATAGTGAAATGATTTTCCCATATTCTAATTACGTTGTGAAGTTTACTTATTCAAAAGAAATTGTGACCTATTAAAATTTATTAGAGTGGTGTACTCAAAAAAGATGCTACATTAGGATAGTTTACTCATGCCAATAGAACTTTTACCTACCCAAATGGCAATATTGAGGCAAAATTGAACAATAAATATACACACTCATTTCATAATGAAAAAAATAAACAAGTTTAAGATACATCAGTAAACCAAAACCTCGGATGCCTTGAGCACTATCATTTGTAATCCATAAACAAGAACCACAGCACACCTCCCCAGTGGATCAACTTTCACTACTGGACCTCTTGCAAAACATTCTCTGCCTCTTTTCAAGTGTAACCAATCTGGGCCCTCAAAAGAATGCATTGAACTGGAAGAGGAGGGGGGGAGGGAGATTGTGAAACAAATAAGAATCCCAGTTCAATTGATGTGTAAGTTATAATAACAAGATTGGAGCAAATACTCGAACTAATAGAATATAATATATTGATAATCCTCCTCCCGTCCCTCAAACTAATAGAAGTAGTCACACTTCTCTGAGCACGAAAAATTAAGAGAAGTGTTGTTTTCTGACTTTTAAAGATGAAGTTTTTTGCAATATTCTGAACCATTTGATGAACATTGCAGCAAAAATGATTAAACACCGAAAAATCAAGTGTAAAGATGAGTTTTAAGTTGAAACAGTAAAGTAGTTGTGAGAAAAGTTTAAAAATAGATTAAAAAGTAGAGATAAATTGTATTATAAAGTGGGAAGAATGAGAGTTTTTTTTTTTTAATTGGGGGTGGGGTGGGGTTGACTATTATTTTGGCTTGCTTTATATAACAGTATCCTTTTACATACTTGATTGGATATTCAACATAGTTAATTATATAGTATGAAGAAATATATCTATCTTTAAAAAAAATTATGCATCCCACTTCAGATATAATGCATCCATACACATGAAATTGCATTGCCAACCGTAATTACAGAAAAATTGGTTCTAACTTCCTCCAAACGTCGAGACAGGGTTTGCATAATAACTAATAAGATTGCATCTCACCTGGTGCGAAGGCCGTGTATTGAATCGTCAAACTCCAAAACTGAAATTTTGGCATCTCGAAAAGTCAAAATAATTGTATCTCTTCTCCTACTACCATTACCGCCACCATTAGGAAGTACGCCCAGTGACTCCACATTGCCATGCAACCTACACAATATTAGAATAATCAACAAAATCAAAACATACACAGTTTTTTTTCTGGGAAAATAAATTACATACTAATAAGGAATTATAAAAATGAGAACATCCCAAAAAAAGGAAACAAATTCAAGATTATCAGTCAGATACAAGAAGTTTGTTTTATCTAATTTAAACAGGATGAATCAGTAAATGTGAGACATGAGATTCCTAATATTAGGACTGAAAATAAACCAATACTTGATACAAGATTGATTGTCAAAAAACATTTAGGTTGAATTAAATATAATGAAGTAAACTTTACACTTAAATAGACTTTTTTTGTAAAGCAATTATAAAACCCTCTGCTCGAGACTCACTTGATTAGTAAAGAAATAATAATGATGTATGGTGTATGTATAAGAATATTGAACAATTCGATCTCGATTTGTGTTCATATATACTGAAGCTCATCCTATCTCATTTCGACTAACAATCAAAACTGAAGCTTTATAATATCCAAACGAATTGGACATAATTATGTTCAACTCTACTCAAATAGTTATCAATAAGACCCCTAACCTAAATATTAACTGTAACGAAAGGCATAATTCCAACACGTGACAATTTAAAAAAAAAATAGACCTGTAGTGACAGGCGAGCTCGAGGGAGGCACCAGAAACGCCAGCGAAGACGCCTCCGCGCTTGGGCTCCAAAGCAAATTTCGAATCTATGGAAGGAGATGATTCTTCCTGAATCCTCACAGCGTAGACTTCAACGACGTTTGCGGCGACCGTGATGAGGTTGGGGACCGGGCCAATTGGCTTCGTGGAGGAAGACCATTCCGAGTCCAGTTCGTCGGCGGGGACCGAAGATATTCTCGGTGTGAAATCGGCGGCGGAATGGGTAATGAAACCCGAGGCGCAGTGCTCGATGCCGGTCGCCCAGTGCATCATCTTGTACGACGCGTAACTCATTTTGGGCCAGTTGATAGTCCAAATGGCAATGAAGGTTTGATGGTGGGATGCAAATGATTTGGGGATTAGGGTTTTTGCAGCTCAGCTTAAAACCCCTGAGGCAGTGGGCGGGACATTGTCGTTTTATCAAATGTTGTGCAGATTAAACTTTGCTTAAAAGGATACAGTATTATATTAATTTGTAATTAATCAGTCGTTATCATGGTTCTAAAAATCCCCGCCTAGCTCCGATTAATCCCCGCCTAGGCTCTAGGCTGTACTCGACCGCCTCGATTTTAGGCTCTAGGCCCCTAACCCGCCTAAGCGCCGCCTAAACCCGCCCAGACCCGCCTAAACCCGCCCAGACCCGCCTAACTTCAATTAATTTCGTCTTTACTTAGAAAGTTTTCGAGCAGATTTAACTGAACAATTAAATTAGATGCAAATCTTGATAAATCAAATAAAATAGATGATGTTATGATAAATTTTGAGTTAGACATTAAAATTTGAAAAAAAAAATATTAAATATATAATGAAAATAATTTAAAATTTAAAATTTACAAACTATTTTGATTATTTTACTATATTAAACTTGTGATTAATACTATGTTTAGATTATTTATTGATTATTTTGTTCAAAACATTGATTTATTATGCATAAAAATATTTTAAGAATATTATATTAATTAATTAATTATAAAAAAGTAAAACGATTAATCCCCGCTTAGTCCCCGATTAATCCCTCTAGGCGCTAGGCCCCTAGTCACCGCCCGACTAGCGCCTAGCGCCTTTTAGAACCTTGGTCGTTATAATTTATTTATTTATTTTTTAAAAATTTTGATTTAAGAGTTTATATTAATTTGTAATTAATCAGTCGTTATAATTTATTTATTTATTTATTTATTTTTTAGAAATTTTGATTTAATGAACTTTTAATTATTTTTATACTCATTAGAAAATTCCATCTACTGCCATCACGACCCTCACGAGTAAATCGAAAATTTTATCAAAATTACTTTTGGTCGGAAATTCCACCGGCAGAGATGCCAACAGTCGGAAAATCCATTAACTGTGGGTCACATTGTGTTGGGTATGTCAATGTTTGATCAATAACACATTAAAGATCTTGTTAAGGTAATAAAATTGTCCAATTTATATATGAGCGCAATGTTCTTTAACCAACCGATTTTAGATATATTTAAAAATTGAAAAATAGAAAAATATTTTAGTTATTTTTGGAACAATAATTTTAGAGTTAATTTATCAAAGGGTAATCTCATTGAAATAATCACAAATGTACGTGACATTAACATATACATTATGTCACAAGTTAATGTCACTTTTCTTATGTTTCAATACAACAATTTTACATCATTTAAAAAATTAATTATCTTTACTTTTTTTCATTTAAAAACATATATTACTCTTATATTTTCAAATTTTTTTAAAAAAATTACTCATAACTACTTATTTTATTAAATTAAAAATACAAATTTACATCAAACATTTTGATGGTCAAAAGTAATAAAATAAATATTTTTAAAATTGACAAATGTGACCATTTGTGCAAAAAAATGAAAATATCTCATATTTATTCTATTTAATGTTAAAAAACAAATTTAAACAATTTTCGACTAATTTATATGGTAATAAACAATATAATTGCAATCTTTTTTCAGATCATACCATTTCATTTAATTTTCAACTTACATTTTCTTTCTTTTATCAGATCATATCATACCATCTCATTTAATTTTCAATTTACATTTTCTTTATCGGCTTAAAAAATGTTGAATCCTAGACAACAAATTGTATGGAAAATTTTGGGTACGAATATAAAATTTTAATATTTGTGCAAAGTAATGCAAACAACAACATTGTCTAAATACAGTATATATAACTCATCTCAATTGCTAAAAAAAAAAAATTGTTCATGATATATTACTACCAAAATGTGTTCTTGGGATTTTCTGTTAGAAACTGTTTCATCCACTGTTTCATCCAACAACTCGAATTATTAGAGAAGTTAGACGACTTGACATTTATAGTGTCCCGAACAAAGCTATTCAACAATCTTGCAATTGCACTGAATTCATTAGTTTTATCTAATGATGAAAAAGTTTTATGAGATTTCTGCAAGAGAGAAAACAAAGATGGATAGTTAAAAAACAAGTGTAGGAATTTTAAGAACCAACATCAATAACAACAACATAGTGTGTGGAATAGAATCATAGATCAACCAGAATTTTAACATCCCATACAATTCAAATATAGATCACCATTTTTCCACTACAAGTTATTTTCTCCTTGATAACCCTCCTCGCTAGTTCGCCCCACTCCTCGCCTTCTCCGAACGCGTTTTCGACCAAGAAATCATCCTCTACCTCATCTACCTTCACAACACAAATCGTCACCTCTTTCATCACACAACCCTTTGTCGGCAACTTAACCGCCCGCAAGTGCCACACTTTTACACACCAAGGTCCGTTCTCGTTCTCAGGAGCATTGCATACAATCTCAATCGAGTCAACAAGCTCTTCGTCCACCTCGACCCTCCCCTGCCCCAAACAGTCCCTCAGGGAAACATTTTTCAAATGCGGAATATCTCCAACAAGCGAAACGCCAAAGCTAAGTCTACGAACAGCATCGAGCAAGTGGCATTCAATCGATCTCCACACGTCGGCAGCGGTCTCTTCATCATCAACAACAACGTCACTCTCACTATTATCTCCACCGTCAACTCCTGCTTCTCGATTCTTGGCTGAAACGAGAATGAACCCGTATTTGTCGAACCTCCATCTGAGTAAGGGGCGATGATCAAAAGTCGAGCTGCCTGTGTAGGAGAGATCGATGTCAAGAGACCTGATGCAAGAGAATTTTTTCAGGAAGTTATCCCTGTCGTGTCGAGCGAGCAACAAACGGCCGGATGATTTAAACGGTTTCTGCAGAAGATTAAGGAGGTTCTCCCTGGCACGGGATAAGAACGTAGGCGGACGGGCGGTGAGGTCCGGGTGACAGCTGCAAACCGGTAACCAGTTTGCGACTTTTACGGAGACGGATTGCGCTTCGAACACCAGGGAAGTGAAATGCTTGGAGACCTGAGAAAAGTTGAAGAGGGTTTTCAGGTCGGGCATTTTGTCGAACAGGTGGTGGACGATAACATGGTCGGGTAAACGGGAGAGGTGATCCACCGCCGTTTCAAGTCCTCCTTCTTCTGCTTCTTCTTGGTGATCGTCTTCCGGGTGATGTGGGTTCGCGAACGGATCCACGGGGACCCAGTGAACCGACCCGTATATGGTGCCTCCATAGAACCGGAACCTTGAATCTCGAGGGCAGAGTCTTGATGAGGTTTTTCCAATTCCTGCTTCCATTGATGGAATTTTTCAGCAGCAATTATCTACTGAGATGTTGGATTCCCAATAGCTGTGAATTACAGGTATAAGAACTGGGTTAACTTTTTGATCAAGAAAGAAACTTTCTCCATTTGCTTTTTACCAGTAACATCGCTTCTTCTGTTGTTCAAAAATAATTAAAAGACGAAAATACCCTCAGTTTCAGGATGCTTTCGGTTTCATTTCTAACCTTTTTTTTTTAAACAAAACTAGTAGTACTGTAATTTACACAGTCTGTGTCCAATGAACATATGACATACTTACGAGAGAAATTAAGAAATAAAAAAAAAGTTGATAAATAAAAAAAAATATGACATTAAAAAAATTGTCAAACACTGTATAAAAACAGAGAAAAATGTCTCATACTAAAAAAAAATGCCGGGTTAAAGAAAATGTACTGGTAGAATAAAAATACTTATAAATATAGTCACCCGCTAAAAAAAAAAAAATCACCCAATCAAACAAGTAAAAAAATATGAAAACATGCACGTTGAACTAATTTGTGCACGTTTCAATGTGGACACTTTGTTAAAATTGATAATATTATTAAAATACTTTGTTCAAATACGAGTACTTGTAAATTTGAACAAAGTTATAAAAATACTTTGTTCAATTACGAGTAATTTGAACACTTTGTTGATATGAATACTTGTATTTGTATCAATATTTTAGTAAATTTTTACAATTAATCAAAAGTTATAATAAAAATATTATACAAATTGCCTTAAACAAAGTTTTGTTTACAATTAATCAAAAGTTATAAGAAAAATATTATACAAATTGTCTTAAACAAAGTTTTGGACTTTTGGCAACAAAGTTTATTTAAATGATAATCTAATTTTCTTTTTCTACTTTATGAAATATTGATTCAAAGTGTAGATGAGTTCATGATCGTGAAAAGTATATAAAAATTAATTTAGGCAAAAAAATGTTAAGGCTATGTTATTTTAATTTTATTTAAGTTCGTTAAGTTAAAATCATTTTAATTCCGTTCAATTTGTTTATAAAATAAATTAAGTTAAAATAACTAAATATAACCCACATCAATTATTTCAAGTATTACTCTACTTAATGTTATAATACTTTAATATTATTTTTAAAAAATAATATAAAATTTATTATTATTTTTATGAAAAATATTAATTCTAACATATTTTCGTGGAAAATATAATATTTTATATGTTAACATTGATTAAAATAATAATTTAAAATATAAATTATAGGAGAATTCTACAGTACATTTTATCATTTTCAATGTACGGTACATTTTATTAAAATGTGTGCACTCGGATGTATAATATAATTTCCCATATTTTTTATATTTTAATTAAATTAAATATTTTCAACTCAAAAATAAATTAAGTATTGGATATCATACATTTTTATAAAATTAAATAAATAACATTAAATATTTTTAATTTGTTTTGTTAAAAAATATTTAATATTATAAAATATTAATTATATAAAAAAATATATTTAATTAGTAAATAATTTAATGAAAAATAATAATTTTATCAGTATTTTTTAAAAATGAAATAAATTATTTAACGCAATGATTAATTCATTGTATTGCAGTCTAGATTCCAATTATTAAAATTAAATAACAAAAATTAAATTTATTTTTTAAAAATAAAATAAATTATTTAACGCAATGATTAATTCATTGTATTGCGTTAATTACGATTATTAAAATTAAATAATAAAAATTAAATTCAATAAAAACCTAAAATTTACTTTTATCGTTAAAAAAAATAAATGATATTTTCAAAAAAAAAATAAATAAATAAATATTACAAAAAAATAATTGTAAGATTCAAATAAAATTCGTTCACCTGCTAATAAAAGAAATATGATTGAATTATCATTGTATTAAAAATTTTAACATCATACTATACCATTGTATTTAAAGTTCTAAGAGAGTAATATGATGGATTTACTATTGTATTTAAAGTTCTAACATCATACCATTGTATTCAAAGTTCTAACCGAGTAACAGGTACTCATTCGTTCACGTAAATAAAAAAAATATGATTGATTTACAATTGTATTTAAAGTTCTAACAAAGTAACGAATACTCATCAAAGTCTATATGATTGATTTACTATTATATTTAAAGTTCTAACAAATTAACAAATACTAATAAAAGTCTACATATTGATCAAATTGATTTTATATTTATATATTTTAAAAAATTAATGTTATTATTCTAGATATTTTTTCTTCAATTACTATATAGTTTATCTCGTGCTATATTATAACAAATTTTAAAATAATTTTAAAAATAATTTTGTTATCGTATTTATATTCTTATTTTTAATAAAAAAAAATATGTAATAATAATAGTGAATTGAGTAGATACAAAATTTATAATGATTTTAAAAATAATGAATTAAAATTAAAATATTATAATGTAAAAGTAAAATAATAGAAATAAAATAAAAAATGTGATAATTATACAAAATTTATAATGATTTTAAAAATAATAAATTAAAATTAAAATATTAGAGTGTAAAAGTAAAATAATAGAAGTAAAACAAGAAATGAGATATCTTGTGTTTGTGGTATACGTTATAGTGGTGAACTCTCATTAAAATCAAACGGTTAATATTAAATATAAATATTATAGGGTCTAGATTTAATATAGGTACGGTACAGCACTGTAGAACTACCCATAAATTATATATTTACAATGCTATTACATTGTTTAAAGTGAAATAATAATTAAAGTTTTTCAATCAATACATAATTAATTTTGAGTATATAATTTTATTTCCATATTTTTATTTTTGATTTATTAGTTGATGCATTAATTTAACGCTATGTTTTTATAATTTTTTTAAAAATATTGTTATTGTTGTTTTTATAGTATTAATATATTTTTGGTTAAAATAACTTTTATAATTTTTAATTATTTTAGTTTTCACTCCTAAGAAAAAATGAATAAGAATGACAACTTATAAGAACAATGTATACATATTTACCCATATTTATCCAATCACATTTATTAAATTATATTTATTATAATATTAAAATAAATTAATCAATTAAAATTTAGTTGATAAAATAAATTTTAAAAACATTATTGAGTTAAAATAAAATAGAAGCGGTTTATATATTTTGTTTTAAAAATAAAATTAATGACAAATAGTGAATAATGTATAGAGTAGTTTAATATTATTTTTGTGTTTCAATTAAAAAAACAAGCATGTGATGTGGAGAAGGTAGAGATTGAAATTGATATACCTAAATCATACTCCTAATTTATTTAAAAATAATTAAAACAATATCGTAGCAACAATTTTTTTTTTTAAAAATATTTATGTTAATCTGTAAATATATAAGTGTTAATCAAAATACATTTTTTTTTTTTAAATATCTATGTTAATATGTAAATATATAAGTGTTAATCAAAATTAATTGATGGATATAAGTTAATAAGTAATTTTATTTTATTTTTTTAAATTAAAAATGTGTGCTCCATTTTTTTTTCATTATATACGAATTATAAAAATTAGATTGCATATAAAAATGTATATTATAAAATATCTATATTAATCAAAATGTTTTACAACCTTGAATATATAAGAATATACATTATAAAACATTTATATTCTTTAATTATTAAATTTATTTTTAGTCTTACTATGTAATGATAAGTATTACACGAATTTTTGTGTAAATGTCGTGTCGAATACTTTAACGTGTACGAAAAGATGTTTTTCATACCGTTCTTATTAAATCACACACGGAGTCGGTTTTCTTTGCTAATTCATTCCACAACTGCTTTCTTAAACTCTTGCTTACTAAAGTGTTCATTTTCACATGTCTTCACTTACATACCCAAAACAATTTTATGATTGAGTTTATAGTTGTTTGCTCCACACATATTCCTCTTTTTGATCAACATGTTTAATTGGATCAACATGTTTAATTCGGTAGTGTCCTGAAGTTCATATATAATATTGTTGTAAAAATATAAAAATATACTTTCACTAAAGAATATTAGTATTTTTGAAAATTACAAAAGATGTAAAAAAAATTAAAATACTAAAAACAAGAAAAATATGTTTTGACAAAAAATATTCTAAAATAGTATTTTTGAAAATTAAAGAAGATGTAAAAAAATTACTTAGTGCGAAGGTAAAAAAAAATAAATTAAAATTGATTAGTTCTTAAAAAAGAGGTAAAAAATTAAATTAAAGTTATCGTACTGATTTCTTTCTTTAAAATGTTAATCCACTAATTTAATATGGACATTTATTAATTACATGTTCTTTTTATATAGTCAACTTTAATAAGATTATTTTTCACTAATAAAAATAAGGGTAATTTTAAAAGTTTTTTAATTATAAATTTATAGAAGAGAGTAACTAACAGTTGACTTTAATAAGATAATTTTTCACTAATAAAAATAAAGGTAATTTTAAAAGTTTTTAATTATAAATTTATAGAAGAGAGTAACAGTTAGTAATTATTAACTATTAGATTAGGTTAAACATTTAAATAATGGAGTGATGTTTCAACTTTTAGTTAGAATGTGTGTTAAAATGTACATCATTTTCCTTAAATTGAAACGAGCTGTATAAGAAATAAGTAAGCTTTTACTATTCATTTTAATAATTTTTGCCTTTCTCTAAAATGGAAATATGTTGAAATAAGTAAGCTTTTAATACTATTCATTTTAATAATTTTTGCCTTTCTCTAAAATGGAAGTATATTGAAATTTAATGATTATGATAATTAATTCACAATTCCATTCCTTTTTTAATAGTAAACCATTGTCATGTTTCTCATGCTTTTAACGGTCGGATAATTCAACCCCCTTACTCTCCATATTCTCTCCAGGTTTTCATCAGTCTCTGCGAACTCTCTCGTTTTCCTTGCGATCTCAAGATTGTCAACTGTAACCGATAAAGTATTGAATTTTAAATAAAAAAAATCGAATTTATTTTCCAGGTACACTCCCTTGTCCTTGTGTGGTGTTTTTTTTTGTGTGTATATATATACCCAAAATTGAATTGAAAGGAATTTAGGGAATATGAAATGCTGATTGATGATTCGAATTGAACAAATTATGATTCTAATTCTGTAATTTTAGGGTTGCTTGATTTCAAGAATTCGGGCTGGAACATTGATATTGATTTTCTTGATTTTGTCATTCTCGTAGTGATGAACTTTTATCTTCTTCGTTTTTATATCAGAATAGCTTTACTCATACGGCTAGTGAAGATCGTTTTCGCAACAGAGGTGCATTGGAAGCTGTACCCGTATAGAAATCACTCATCATCGGTATAATCGTTGTGCGGGATAAAAGTTCCACCTAGACTTTGTTTTTTGGTACTCAACGCTTTGTGTGTGCTAAAGAACATTCAGATGATCTAATCATATAAGTATTTCTGTTCCTTGTATAGAGTGACTTTTCTGTGTTGGTAAAAAATGGCGACAAGTCAAAGCGGTCATCTCTCTCGTATGGAAGGGTATTGTGGGTCTTTTCTACATGAATTGCAGGTATTTTCCGATATAGCTTTTGTCCCCGTCTCGCAGTTTCAAAACAACAACATTCGCCCCAACTTATTTCTTTGTCATGTGTCCGTCATTAGATTTACTTATTGTGGCTATTTCTCTTAGATAATATGGGATGAGATCGGGGAATCTGATGCCGAAAAAGACAGGATATTGCTTGAAGTCGAACAAGAATGCTTAGAAGTCTACAGAAGAAAAGTGGACCAGGCACATAAGGGCAGAATTAAGTTGAGGCAGGAAATTGCTGATGCTGAAGCAGAGCTTGCTTCGATATGTTCTGCAATGGGGGAGCTACCGGTCCACGTTAGACAGGTCGGGCTTTCAGTCTATATACGTTTTTTCGTATATGATACACAGTTTACTAATGTCAATTTGTGTAGGCTGACCCTAGCCATGGAAGCTTGAAGGACGAGCTCAACGCCATCCTTCCTGAGATAGAAGAGATGAGGAAGAGAAGAATCGATAGGAAAAATCAATTCATCGAAATTTCACATGAGATACGGAATATTGAGAATGAAATATGCGGGTCGGGTCATTTAGCTTCAAACGACACTGCATTTGATGAAGCTGATCTTTCTGTTAGGAAGCTTGAAGACTTGCACAGGGAACTGCAGGGACTTCGAATAGAGAAGGTTTTGTTTATATTCGATAATTTTTCTATTTTGTACTTCCATCGGATGTAATTTCCTTGAAATGGGTTTTGCATGTAGAGTGGACGCCTGAAGCTGGTGCACGATTCCCTGAGCTGTTTATACCCGCTGTGCATAGTGCTTGGTTTGGATTTCGATAAAATTGTTAGAGAGATCCACCCAAGTTTAGGTGAAGCTGAATGCTCGAAAAATATTAGTAACAGTACCATAGATCAACTAGACACTGTCATACAACAACTAAGGGAGATCAAATTACAGCGGATGCAAGAGGTATTTTTATCTAGAATTTCCTTTAGTTATTTGTGCGTGTACTGATGGTTGAGGGAGTGTTAGGTTCTGACACAAACACATACACGTATATTACGCAGTTACAAGATCACGCAGCTTCATTATTAGTGCTTTGGGACTTGATGGACACGCCACCTGATGAGCAACAGACATTTCAGAAAGTTACTTGTAAGCTAGCTGCTGCTGAAGATGAGTTCACAGAGCCGGACATGCTTTCGATCGATCATATCAACAATGTGAGTTGGGCATATCGCACATTTAAAGATGTGTGTGTTTGGGTGTATGTATTGACACATTGAGTAATATTAACCTTCCAGGTGAGGGCTGAAGTTTTAAGATTGGAGGAGTTGAAAGCGAGTAAAATGAAGGAACTTGTCTTGAAAAAGAAGGCGGAGCTCGAAGTTTTATGTAGGAAGACAAGCCTTATTCCGGATAAGGATAGTGCAATGGAAGTGGCGATGGATGCTATTGAATCTGGTATTTACTTGTTTACTGGATAAATTACAAAATTACCTTTGAGGTTGACCCAAGTACCAAAAAAGGGGAATAATACTTTAAATGTTTAATACTTTAATTGATTGAAGGTGTTGTTGATGCTGCATGTGTGCTTGAGCGAATTGAGCTTCAAATAGCTAGAGTGAAAGAGGAGTCTCTCAGCAGGAAAGAAGTACTGGAAAAGGTTGAGAAATGGATGGCAGCATGTGAAGAGGAGAGCTGGCTCGAGGAGTATAATAGGGTATCTTATCCAACGACTTACTCTTGCATACATTTTACGAAATAGCATTTTTCGCTGGGAAATATAGATTTTATTTTCCTACAGGATGACAATCGGTATAATGCTGGTAGAGGTGCTCACCTTTCACTAAAACGTGCCGAAAAAGCTCGTGTATTGGTCAATAAACTTCCAGGTATCGATGATTCTGGGGCAGTTTAATAGTTGAGGAACTGAGACAAACACCTATTGTAGTTTGATAGTATTATGTTGTTTTTATTTATTTTTGTATCGTGTTGGACTTTGAACAGCAATGGTGGATGCATTGGCTTCAAAGGTCAAAGCTTGGGAAAATGAGGAAGGAAAAGAGTTCTCTTATAATGGCGTAAGCTTTATTCAAATACGTCGAAAGTGTTATCAACGTATTATTTTTTTTTCCTCGAGATAAATCGAGTCGTTTTCCTTTTTGGCTTTTTTGTATAGGTACGTCTTCTTTCTATGCTCGAAGCATACATGGATCTGCGGCAACAAAAAGAAATAGAGCGAAAAATGCAGAGGGTATAGAGTTTCCCTATCTTGAATCACACAGTATATCTTTCAATTTACATTTGAACTCCCAACCCAAAACACCTCACTTAGGTTCGTATTCGCATAACAAAATAAATAAATGAGTAGCGCGTGCAATTTTTTATATCAATGTAGGAGCAGAAGAAGCTTCAGGGACAGTTACTACTGGAGCAAGAAGCTCTCTATGGTGCAAAGCCAAGTCCCAATAATCAATCTGTGAAGAAAGAACCGAGACCATCATCATGTGGTGGTGCAAGCAAAAGAAAGCTCTCACTCGGCGCACCTATGCTACAGACTCCTAAACGAAATACTCGTCCTTCTGCAAAAGCCACTCCAAACACACAAAAGGCCAAAAAAACAGACGTGTGCGCGAATAAAGATGATGGGTTCTCAGCCTTCTCTTCAGGTAAACAAATACCCCCTCGTTCGTTGTTTTCATTTTTTCCCTCAAGTATACGTCACGGATTAACTGTTATTTTGAAAGAGAAGATAATAATGCACAAGGGACGATATGTGCATCCATACTTAAGCTCGACTTTTAATTTTAAATTCTTGATTTGTGCAGGTAGGAGAGGAGATTCAGACATGGCTGGTCCTCGTTTAAAACATTTCCCTACCTTAGTAAATCGTCACGAACCAGAGCCGCGAACACCATTCACTCCCATTTCTAACCCGAAGTCATCAAACAAGCCCATCGCGACAAATATTTTCAACGACCCAAACGAAAAACCCGTTGACACCACATTGCACAAGACACTTGTAAGTAACCACAACCCTTCCTCCACTTTTCCGTGTATTATTCCAAGCGGAGACGAAGAAAACCAAACGCCCAAAACAGCCACATTGCCTAGTTTTAATTCAACAAAGTCGGCTGAAGAGGAGATCGAATACTCATATGAGGAGAAGAGAGCCGGGTTTGTGCAAACATTTTAACTTCCAACTGTTTTTCATTCTTTTATTATATTGTACATAGTCTATTAATACATATATATGACAATGACTCCGGATGTTGAGAGATTAATCTGATGGGAGTTTTTCCCTTATATTTCACCAAAAACAGTGTTTGTCAATGTTCGAAACCGATGGATTGTTGGATTGATCATCTTGATTTCATACTCGATTTAGTAGAAAATAGAAATATAAATATGATCCTTTTGAGCACGCGCAGTTAGCTTTTGCTAATAAAAAGTTGATCCTTAACAATATAATTTGTTAGTACATTTCTTAGTGGTCCTCAGAAATTTCTTTTAGCATCATTCATAGTGATCCACCCTTGAAAGTAAACTTTGGTGCACATGTTTAGGTTATTATTTTTCTGATTGAGGCCATGCAGTTTAGATTTGTATCTTCGTGATTTTAAGGTCAGAGGCCATAGTTATTACTTTCCTCGATTGTTCGACTGTTATATTATGGATCGTGATTCATATTATAAATATGATTGGACGCATCATTATTTTTAACAAACGAAAGTATGAAACACTTATTTAAGTTATATATGTAACGTATCGACCGATCATCCCGATTCCTGTGGATATCTTTGTTTGATTTGTTTGTCCAACCCTAACAACTTTGATTCCTAACCTTACATGCATAAGAGTATAAGACAGACACATAACACTAACAACTGCCACTCAATTTGATTACAAACTAAGCAAAAAAACTGAAAACTTTTATGACATTATAAGATAGTCCACAAATCCTCATATCTTGATTTCTTGAAATATTTTATTACAGCTGGAAGATAGATGCTGGCCTGGACAAACAAATAAACAAATTGTAAGAAGATCTCCAAGATAGGATTAACTAATTAATTAAGGCTTGGATTAAATCTAAATGTATGCTGCTAATTAGCTTTATTCTGTCTAATCCATGTGAACCTAATCCAAATCATGTTGGGAGATGATCCTGTAAAATTAGTTAATTGCTAAACTCTAACTGAGATTAAACTTAATTACAAAAATGTCCCAATTGTCTTTTAAAAGTACAAATTACCCCCTAAAGGAGTTGCAATAGTTATTGAAACTCCACCCCAAATCTGCTTTTTTTTTTTCATATTGGTCCTTGATATTTTATTTTATTTACATGTCCATTTAACCTTTACCTAAAGCTACGATTTTTAATATTTTTATTACTAAATTAAAAAGGGAAATTAGAAAGAAAAAAAAAAAGGAAGAAAGGGGTGTAATTACTAATTAGTGAAGGCAATGCAAAATGTCAAATGGGTGTTTGTGATTTCAACAATGAGACTTGTTGTAGGGGTGTGTTTGTAATTAGCAAGAGTTGTGGGATGAAATAGTAGTAGACTTATAGTACAACAACAAAAAGATACAGTCTTTCTGTTTTTTCCTCACAAATAATGGGAGAGAAAAACAATTACACAAATGCAGCAACAAAAAAATACTGTAGTAAATATTTTTACTGATATACACACACATTACACTAAAAAATGTTACTGCTATTAATTTAAACAGTATGACTGATAGCCCCAAAAGTTTTGAAAAATTACACCATGGCCCCAATTAAGTTTGTTGTGTTGACCTTTTCAGCCCTCCATGCCCTGTTAGTCTTCTCAATGAACTCCTCAACCCTCCTCTTCAAATCATCATCATCATCATCCCCTTCATGTGATTGTGGGGGGCCCACAGGTGATATTGATTTAGAGGATTTAGAATGTTGAGTAATTGCAACATAATTTGGTTTAGAGGTGAAAGCTGAAGTGGTGGGCTTTGAGGTGCCAACAAGAAGAATTGCAATGATGAGATTGCAGAAACAGAAAAGCATGTGGGGATTTGAAGCTGCTTGGCTGATCAATTCTAATGTTGAGTCCAACATCTTCTTCTTCTTCAATTTTTTGAATCAAGCTTTTGATGTGAGGTGAAAGAAATAAAGAAAGAAAGAATCAAATAAGATTTTAAGAGTGGTGTGGGAGTTTTTATTGTTTGGGTTGGGGGGTTTGATTTGAAGCAGTTGCCCATTATAAAGGCTTTGCTTTGAAGGGAAAAGTGTGTTGGGGAAGTTGCTTTTTCAGCACAACTCGTGCTTAATTTTTAATTGAGTGTGTAATCAGAGGATCATACTATATTTTTGTGTAATACTAGTATTTAATACTTTTGCAACATTTTTTTTATATCTCAGTTGACACGCAGCAAAAAGATCTAACATAACATGCATTTCCACTTTAAAATATAATTTTAACATTTATCTACTTTTTAATAATTTGAAAGTAGTATTTTTTAATTTTCATACCAAAAAAACTTTCAACTTTTAAAAAAAAAAAAAATGAAACATTTTTATTGAGACCCAAGTCTAAATACTCCTGTAAGATTTTTTAATGAGTTAGATGTATTCTCTCTGTCTGTCTCGTACGTGTAGTTATAAGTATTGTATTACATATACGTGAAACGTGTATAGTGGTTTTTTTTTACGGACATTTTATCTAATTATCTCTTGGGTTTGATTGAAAAATATCAACGTTTTGGAGCCTAAGCTTCATACTTCTTCCAAATTAAAAGTATAATTTCATAAGATGGAAATGATAGTTTTGTTTTGACATAAATTCTGAAATTCACTTGTTTATGAAACATGTTGTGAATAATTAAAGTTCATGAGAAAATTGACAACCTAACCACTTTACATTGACAAAAAAAAAAAATAACCACTTTACATTGACAAAAAAAAAACTTATTTTTAATCCACAAAATAATTCAAATGGATATTAATTTGAAAATCTATCTATACCTATATAATTTTTGGATGAGAATTTTTATTTTGTTTTTATAATTATTTGATGTACTGTAATTATTTGTGTGGTATAATTTTATTTTGGTAAAAAGTTTTAGAGAGAAAAATAAAACTACTCTATATTGTTTGAGAAACCATCTTTTTTACAACACCACTTAATAAATGTTCTTTATACTTTAAAAACATGATACTATTATATAGTATTAAATAAAAAAATGAAGTTTATGTTAAATGAAAAGGATACAACTAAAATTGTGAAACGAGTTATTTAAAACATCAATTATGTGTTTAATAATGATTAAGTTGGTGATTTATATTTCTTGTTTGACTGTTGAGTTGGATCTCTTAAGGCTACAGATATTTACACCTCCAGTTTTGATTTACACACCCCCTTTTTTTATTTTGTACTTTTTAAATAATAGAAAATATCCAAAATGCCCTTTTGTATGTATCTTTACCGTGTACACCCCTCTATAAATTAAACATTTATTAATAAATAATTTAATAATGATTTATTTACGATAATCAAACACAAAATGTTGAGACTTCATTTCTTCTTACAAACCAATTCTATACCGCTGGTAAAGAAATAATTTTTCCAACCAAAGGGCTTCTTCTTAATTTACAGAGAAAGAGAATCATAACGGCGACTGAGTACAGAAGGTCTTTGGTTTTTCCACGGTTTTTAGCGGTCGTGGGAGACTCGATCGTTAGAGATCAATAGCATTCCACGCTGGCAAGAGCGGATCTCCAGCGGTTGTTCTTGGTCGGAGAAGTCAATTGAAGATGGCGGTCGGGTGTTCTGATGTTCGAACTGATGGAGGCGGGTCGACATGTGTTGACGGATGATGCTCGACGGTGGCTGGAAGGATGTTTCGGTAGCCCTTAGGTTATGTAAATTGGCCTCGTGGTTCATCAGGGACTTTTTAAGTGCGAACCTCTACGGCGGACGGCGACGCCGACGGCGGTGAGGAACACGATGAAGAAACGGGATGGTTTTGATGACATTAATTTGATAAATTATTAAATTAATTGATGTTTATTTAATAGAGGGGTGTAAGCAGTAATGATACGGTAGGGAAGAGGACATTTTAGATATTTTACTATTATTTAAGAAATAAAAAATTAAGAAGGGGGGTGTGTAAATAAAAAGTGGAGGGGTAAATATCCGTAGCCATCTCTTAAATGTGCAAGCCCACTCCTTCTATCATCGGCCCAACTCCCTTATCTTTTTTACCCGGTTTCATTTCAGCCCACTGCTAACTAACCATGTATCCTAAGTCCACTAACTCCCAGCCCATAAACCAAAGCCCAAGCATATACACATGAATCTATCATTACTGTAGTTCCAAAAATTAAGTTTTATGTCCCAAAAATTGGAATGCTTGATTTGTAAATTACAAAATAACTAGTGCAACTTCTGTAAAACAGAAGAATAGTATATTGACTATATTCTATAGTTTACATACTAATTTGAGAGGTTTGACAACTTAGAACACTAAAACCTAGTACATCTTTTAATATATGAATTACTATGAACTTAGAGAAATTTATAGTATAATCACACACGATACAAGAGGTAAGAAATTTTTTCGTTTCAACTAAAGACTGATACTCAAACTATGATTACATAAGTAGACTCATTTTGTGTCTTGATAGCCTTATAGGATGATCTTGAAAAAATGTTAATTGTTATTCGTCAATGATTATATATGAACACATTATATCAGTGATGAGTCTGATGACTAAATATCTATTCATATAGATAAATACGAGTAGATTACCAACGGGCAATTCAATTTTCTATTTCTTTTTCAAATTTACTACTATATTTATTTTATTTTCATCTAATTCTGTAACTCTTTGCTAAAAAGCATAATAAAATTCACAATAATCACAGAGCCATACATTAAACCTTTTGATTCGAGAGCCTACACTAAACCTACTACAAATCTTATTATTAATGCTAATCAAAGTCATTATTGGCTAATGTAAAGTAGGGAGTCATAGCCACATGCCTAACTATAATGTCAACCACTCCCATCATTACACCATTAAACCTTAATTACAATTTTATCTTCGTATTCGTTTTAGTTCAATAGAATTTAAAAGTACAACGTGCAATTAAAAAAATATTTAATTATAATTATTTTGAAATATATCAAAAAAACATAGTAGTAATATTTTTTTAAATAATTAATCAAATTGCTAAACATTTTTGAATCAGAAAAAATTCTGACCACATTATTTTTTGTTGGTAATTATTTATTTATTGATTTGTTGGTGGCAGAGATATATCTGAATTATTGACTCATTTATTAGACGCTTTCATGTCACTGTACCTGTTAAGGTATTGACCAATCCCCTTCGCCTATTCTCTCGCGGGCCCCACCCGTGTTGACGAATCCGCAACCTTTCATTCGTGGTCGTTCCTCACGCGCCGTCATCGGCGCGTTGCGAAGTGGGAAAAGTACACTGCTGTCGTCAGCATCACAAAAAGAATTAATAACAAAAAAAATACCAACTCCGACTATATGATTATTGACTCGTCTCTCTCATACTCTGTATTTCTCTCCGTGTATATAGATATACACATATATATACCGTGCATCTCGTTGTCTCGTTTTTTTTCAGCTAGGCAATTCGTCGAACACCTTGGCTTCATTTTAATTTCTGATTTTCCCTTTTTCGCCGGAGAAAATGCCCACCGCCGGCTAACACGGCGGGACGGAAACCCTCTAATAAAGCAACCGCGCGCGCTTTCCACGTCATCCGGTGACCGAAACCCCCCAATAATGTCCTCCGACGCGGCGGCGGCCGCTCTGAACAAGCGGTACGAGGGGCTGGTGTCTCTCCGCGCGAAGGCGGTGAAGGGGAAAGGGGCTTGGTACTGGGCTCATTTCGACCCGATCCTGATCAGAGACCCGGGTACGGATCGGCCGACGTCGGTGAAGCTCAGGTGCACTCTCTGCGAGTCGGCATTCTCGGCGTCGAACCCGTCGAGGACGGCGTCGGAGCATCTGAAGAGAGGGACTTGCCCTAATTCCGGAATGATGACGACGAAGCCGGCTGCTCAGTTACCTCCTCTGGCTTCGCCGACTTCGCAGCGGCCGGGTCATCGGAAACGGAGCTCCGAATCTCACCATGGTGCAGGTAGAATCTGATCTAGATTTCCCAGAATCAAATTCAAAACAGATAATGTAAAAAAACAATTAAAAAAGAAAGCTAAATAAATATTTAAATTTGTTGAATTTTTAAGTGTAGATGCTATCTTATTCTCAGGTACTTCGTCTTTAGATGTTGATCCTATCAACACAGTGTATTCATCTCGGTTTGGAAATGAAACAGTCATCTTCCCGTCCCAGAGCCCACCGGTTTTGTCGGGCGGGAGAGAGGATTTAAGGCCACTGGCCCAACTGGAAGACAGTGTGAAAAGACTCAAGAGCCCCTTAGCTTCACCTGTTCCCAGTTTATCACAAAACCAAGTCGATACAGCTTTTGATCTCTTATCCGATTGGTTTTACGAGTCTTGTGGGTCAGTCACCTTTTCAAGCCTCGAGCATCCAAAGTTCAAGTCCTTTCTGAACCAGGTCGGCCTTCCGGAAGCATCCACTCGGGAGATCGCATGCACGATGCTCGACTCTAAGTATGCTGAAGCTAGAAGAGAGTCGGAAGCTAGAATCAGCGAAGCAACGTTTTTCCAGGTCTCTTGCGACGGGTGGAAGAGTTACAGTTTTTCTAACGAATGTATGGTTAAGTTTATCGTCAACCTTCCAAACGGGACCCGCGTTTTCCAAAGGGCCGTCTGCTTGAATAACGGCGCATTGCCTTCACAGTATGCAGAGGAGGTCATGTGGGAGACTGTTGGGATGATATGCGGCGACAATAACTTGCCGAGATGTGTCGGGATTATCGCTGATAAGTACAAGTCGAAAGCATTGAGAAATTTAGAATCTCGGAATAATTGGATGATCAATATACACTGTCAGATTCAGGGATTCCATAGATTGATCAAGGACTTCATTAGGGAGCTTCCGTTTTTTAAAACCGTGAGAGAGAACTGTTTGAAGATCGCGAATTTGATTAATCACCAGCCGCAGGTCAGGAGCTGCATCCAGAGGTTCAGGTCGCACGGGCTTGAAATTCCAGGGTTTATAAGGGTATTCTCGTCTGAATGCGAGATGTCGAAGAATTGGGATGCTTTCATCGCGATGTTGGATGATATATTAACGTGTTCGCAAATCCTACATCTAGTAGTATTCGATGATTCGTATAAGGCTGTTTGTTTGGAAAGCCTTGTCGCTAGAGAAGTTACCGGTATAATTCAGGATGTCGGGTTCTGGAAAGATCTGGAATGTGCGCATTCTTTAGTAACATTGATCTTGTCGATGTGCAAAGATATCGAGGTAGAAAGGCCTTTGGTAGGACAATGCCTTCCCCTCTGGAATGAATTCCGAGTTAAATCGAAAAATTGCCTGGCCAAACACGGCCTTCCCGAGGGGCCCGTCACGAAAATAATCCAGGCCCGGTTCGAAAAGAATTACCACCCGGCTTGGTCCACTGCGTTTATTCTAGACCCGTTGAATTTGGTCAAAGACGCCAACGGGAAATATCTCCCGCCTTTCAAATTTTTAACGGGCGAACAAGAAAGGGATGTTGAGAATGTCGTGATTCGATTGGTTCCTAAAGAGGAAGCTCATGTAGCTCTTATGGAGCTCATGAAGTGGAGATCGGAAGGGTTGGACCAATTATATGCTCGAGCGGTCCAAGTAAGGCAACGGGATAATTTGAGCGGGAAAATGAAGGTTGCTAATCCGCAAAGTAGTCGGCTCGTTTGGGAAACATGTTTGAAGGAGTTCAAATCGCTTGGCAAAGTTGCTGCGAGGCTCCTTTTCCTCCACGCTACTTCTTTCGGGTTTAAGTGCGATTGGGCCTTCGCGAGGAGGATGGGCCTCGACAAGGCCGAGAAGATGGTTTTCATCGCGGCTCGTGCGAAGCTTTCGCACGAGAAACGGGACCCTTTGGAGAAGGGTGAGGGGATTTTGGGTGTTACATGTGGTGAAGATGAGAATGAGGAATGACATGTTATTGTGTGTTAATTGTTTTAATATTTATTTGATTTCATTTGGTGTGTTTTAACTTGTTGTAGAGTTGCTGGTTTTTTTTTTTTTTTTTTAAATTACTTGATTGATTTGTAATTGTATGTGTTTGGTAATGAAAACAGAAATATTCTCAAAAAGAACTAAGCTATGAAAGAGAACATCGAGCTTATTACATGTGAAATCACACTCATATATTTTCAATATATTGTTAATTAAATTATTGATATCGATCTCAATTTAAACATTATCAAACCATTATGTTAAAAGTTGTGTACGTGAAATTGATGTCGCAACAAACTTGAGCTTCTCTTTAATTGGAGGAACCGAAGCTTTTAATACGAATTCGTTTTATTGTGTTTAGTTTCATGATATGTAGTTTCATACTTGAGAGTGTGAATCAATCTTCACATGTTGAGGAATGAAATGAACCCTAAATGAGGAAATCTAAAGACTAGAGGTACACTTCAGATTGGGTCGGGCAGGGCTACAAGACGCGGGTCGAGGAAATCTAACCCACAATTAATGAGATAATCAGACCATGGGTTGATGTATTTTCGATCCGGAACGGTCCTAAAAGAGCTGGACGGGTTGACATATACGTACATCATTAATATCTCGAGCAAAAATTAAGTAAATTTGTTTAAGCGAAAAATGATTTGCTATAAACATGATAGGAATGAAGCAGACACTAATCGATTTGCTATAAACATGATAGGAATGAAGCAGACACTAATCGTTTCCTAATTTGTGCATAGTGTGATGATCATAGTAGTTTAACTATCACTTTCGCCCATTTCAAGCTTCAAATTATAGTACTAATACATTAATTATCAACCAACGGATTAGCATTCTAGACGAACAACCTTCGTAAAGTGGAACTTCCAATGAATGTCATAAAGACGAGTCGTTTTACTTTCATCGAAACCTAAAATTTCGGACAATCAGTCGGAAGGGCTTTCGTAAGTCCGTCGGAAATTTCTGTTTTGTTAGTGTTAATTGTTTGATCTACATTACACAAAAAAAATTTGGCTTATCATTTTTGTTTCACTTATGTTTTTACATTTTTTTACAAACAAAAATAAAAAGTTATTTATTTTTTAAATTTAAAATACAATTTTGATCACTTTATTATCTTAAATCCAAAACAGCACCCCTAAATTTCCATATATTCAAAACTCAACCTGTAATTCCGAGCAGCACATCTCATTCAGAACTTCAATTCCGAGAGGAAAAAAAAAAAAACCGACAAATCTGGGAGAATGGGGAAAACTCTGAGCGACGATCAGCTGTCTTCAATGAGAGAGGCCTTCAATCTGTTCGACACCGACGGCGACGGAAAGATTGCGCCGTCGGAGCTCGGGATCCTGATGCGATCTCTCGGCGGAAACCCTACCCAAGCGCAGCTGAAATCGATCGTCGCCGAGGAGAAGCTCGAATCGCCGATCGATTTCCAGAGGTTTTCGGACCTGATGGCCAAGCACCTGAAGCCAGAGCCGTTCGATCGCCAGCTCCGCGACGCGTTCAAGGTGCTCGACAAGGAATCCACCGGCTCCGTCGTAGTATCGGACCTCCGCCACATCCTGACCAGCATCGGCGAGAAGCTCGAGCCGGCGGAGTTCGACGAGTGGATCCGAGAGGTCGATGTCGGGTCGGATGGCAAGATCCGCTACGAGGATTTCATCGCCCGCATGGTCGCCAAGTGAGATTTTTAATTTTATTTTTTCAATTGCTAATTGTTTGAATGGAAATATCTCATTGCATTTAGGGTTCTAGCAAATTAGGTATAATTATTTTATTGGTAGAATTTATTGCTATGTGTATGTTGGTGTTTTTTCTTGTGTGTTGTTTTGAATTTTTGATAGTAACATCATAGTCCCTTTTGATCAATGAACTTGTAGATTTGCAATTCGTCTTGTTTCCTTATACCAGAATAATTTTGATTCTTGTGTGGAAAAAACACTGTGAACATAGTTAAAGACTCTGATGCTTTTGGAAGATGCTTATTCTTCTGTAATTCAATTAATTTTGGCGAAATAATTCAACTTTCCACGAGTCCCTCCCAAAATTGATCTTTGTTATGTTTATGATTGACTTTGGCTGTTCTTTATTTGCAGGTAATCTAAAAATGCTGGTTGTGGTATGCACAATTCACTTGAGTCTTGAAACCAGGATTCTGACATTTTTTAATTTTTTTTCTTTTCCTTTTATTTCATTTCAACAAGTCCAATATCTTGGTATGTGGAGGTTTTCTCAGACATGTGTTTTGGTTTTGATAATTTTGAATTCACCACCCGCTCTTGAACCTGCCCATGTTGATTGATGTTATGCTTCGGATATATCTTTAGAACATCTCTTTGAAGTTTTTTTCATGTCATGTTTGAGTCTATTGTAATGTTTGATCCACTGAGCATCATTGGATTTCAAACTCGATTGGTGATGTTCCCGGTATTCCAAAACCGTTTGGAATTGAACCTTTAAAAGCTCATCATAGTCCAGTCTCTGATGTAAATTGATCTGTGTTTAAAGTACACAACAATCTACAAGTCTTTTGATCAAGGTGTTGAAAGGTTGAAAATAGAAGTCTTTTGATCAAGGTGTGGAAAAGTTGAAAATATTGTTCTTCTACACTAAATAAACTACAAATGCAACACAAAGAAATTAGGTGGGCAACAATAAGCGCTTATGAACTACTCCATCGAACTAAAAGTGTTTGCTAAGAAACTGACAAACACTTCTGGAAGTAAGAAACTATCACACAATACCACCAAATCAAACAACCTCAATCACATTCACTACAATAAATCAGGTCTAGCCAATTGAATCGTATTTATATGAGTACAGCCATAGGAATAAATTTATTGAGAAATTTAGGCCCAATGCAAGAGAAGGCCCATCATAATTTTCCAGCCTCGCCTGCTTTCTCGAATGGGCCCGCCAATGAAAGCCCAGCCCAATCTTACCCACCAACACCTTAAAACTGAAACCCCAAATAGAAATAGACGCCATTCATTAGTTGAAGCTAGCTAGGGTTTGTGTATCAGTCAACGCCGAACAAGCTTAATCTTCGTCCGAGTGAACTTCAAGCTCCGCAGCCATGGGTCGCATGCACAGCAAAGGGTACCTCCTCTCTCTTCCTCAATCATCTTCAATCTATGAATCATTTACTTCCTTCATTTTATTTATTTATCATTTTTTATTTCAGTAAGGGTATATCAGCTTCAGCCCTACCTTACAAGAGATCTGCTCCTAGCTGGCTGAAAACCACCGGCCCAGATGTAATTCTTCATTTTTAATTCTTACCATTTCACATTGTTTTCCCGATGCATTTGATTCGATTAATCTGTTTTTTTTATTATTAATTTTTATTTATTCGATTCAAATTGGAATCTTGAAGGTTGAAGATAACATCTGCAAATTTGCTAAGAAAGGATTGACGCCGTCGCAAATCGGCGTTATCCTTCGTGATTCACATGGAATCGCTCAGGTGAAAAGCGTCACCGGGAGCAAAATCCTCCGCATTCTCAAAGCTCACGGTAATTTTTATATTGTTTTTTTTTTTCATTGGGAAAATGATTGTTATTTATATGTTTTATTGTATTGATTATTTTTTTATTTGACATTATAGGGCTTGCTCCTGAGATTCCCGAAGATCTTTATCACATGATCAAGAAGGCTGTTGCTATCAGAAAGCACCTGGAGAGAAACAGGAAGGATAAGGATTCCAAATTCAGGCTTATTCTGGTGGAGAGCAGGATTCACCGATTGGCACGTTACTACAAGCAGACCAAGAAGCTGCCACCCGTCTGGAAATAGTAAACCCATTCTCATTTTATTTTTTTTTCCATTTTTTATTTTATTTTTTGTTGTTGTGGATGATTTTTTTATATTGAGTGTGTCTCTTGTGATTATTTAAATTGAAGTGAATAATTACATTAGTAGTAATACATATGGATATGATAGTCATTAGAAGATGATGCTAGTTTATGTCAAAAGATGTTCATTCAGGTTCTTGTTTTGGCCTTTTCACTTGCTTAGCTTTCTTGCCATGGATGTCTCTAGGTTTCCTTGTACCAAGGGGCACAAAATTCATAGAATTATAAACCAGATCAATAATCATTAGGTGACAATATGTTTTACATTTTTTTAAAAACCTTATAGCACTTACTGTACGTGCTATTACTTTTCTAAAACAAGTACCATTAGTATTAAAAATGCACATAAAAGACCATTAGATATCACACTTTTTTTAACTTAGTAATTATTCCTTTCTAATTTAAAAGTTGAGGATCCCCCTGTTCCCATACAGGGCAATGATCCTTTTATTTTTTTTGAACTTTATATCTGAAGCAAACATTTTGTTTTATATAGCAGAATTTTATTCAATTCTAGTTTAACCATTGTTCTTATAGCCCCCACCTAGTCTCTGACTATATACTGAAGTTTACCGACTTGATTTTAGTATATAAGCCCTCATTATGTGGGAACTTTCTCAGTTGCTACTTGAACTCGTTTTGGATTGCGAGAATTTGAAGAAATAACTTGATGAAGTAGAAATGTTTTGTTAAATTTTGAGTTTTAGTCCAACAACGAATGAATATCTGATTCTTATTATAAGATGGAGATTTTTGAATATGTTATTGTTATTTTGATTATACTTGGTACATTAAAATTTGAGACAATTATTAAATCTGGTCTACTTTTGAATTTCAATGTTTTGTAAGTTACAAGTTTGATTGTTCAAATATCTGTTTGTTCAGGCATTTTTTGTTATTACCATCTAACCTATTATCAAGTTATTAACGATATTTGTTTTTCTTATGCAGCGAGTCCACAACTGCCAGTACTCTAGTGGCTTAGGCTGACAATATCTGGGAAGGTATTATGGAACTATTGAAAAACAATGTGTTTGTTTAGTATTAATCCTTTTACCTGACAATTTTCCTACAAATGGATTATGAGATTTTGAATTTGATTTTTAATTTATCTTGTCATTATGTCCAAGGATCAATTTTGTCCTTTGTTAGATGTTTGTTTTGTGAACTTCGTAGAGTTGCTTCCCTTGTGCATTTTGCTTTAAACGCTCAATCACTATTTTGTTTGGTTAATGTTGAAATGCGGCAAGTAGTTCTTGGCAAGATTTAGTCCTTTTTTGGGTTTGATTATTTTAACTACATTTTATTTAATTAACATTTGAATAGATTTTGAATGAGTTTATCATTTTCTGAAAATGATTTTATAATTTATATAAAATCTTTAAATTTATTTTATAAAAAAAATAGATTAATATTTCCTAACCTTTTATTATTTAGGAAGAATTAACGATAATGTTATATTACTTCAGTTTTCTATATATGTATTGATTGACTGACGAGTAAGTTAAAAAAATTAAAAGTAGTTTAGAAAAAAATTAAAAAAAATAAATTATTATACTTTTGGACTTTTAAAACAAAAATAAGGAGTATCAATGTATTTTTAAAATAAAAAAATAAAATAATTTTGATTAAAATTTAAAATGTTTTATTTTTTATTTATTTGTGATGTTTATCGTATAAAATTAAATTAGTTGTAAGTAAAATTTAAAAATAGGTAAAAAATAAAATTATATTTTAAATATTGAAATAAATTATACTCTTTTAAGTGTGCATAATTAGTTTAAACATTAAAAAATGTGTGTAATTAATTAGTATGATTAAATAGATTGTATAAATTAATTAAATTATATAGATAAATTTATTATTATTAATTATTTTAATAATTATTATTAAAATTTATTTAAAAATACAGTAACAGTGGTAGTTTTCTATGGTAAATTATTACATGGACCCCTACCCCATCCTATTGTACATGATTCCCTCTTTTATTATATAAACACTCCTTTTTTTTTGTTCATTTTTTTCCCTTTTTTTTTCTCTTCTTCTTTCTTTCTTATCCTCTGCGTAACAGAAACAAACAAACGCGCAACAACAAACAGAAACACAATTCTCCAATCTTCGACGATCGGCGATTTCACTCAGCGATCGGATTTCACTCAGCGGTCGGCGCTCTTCGTCCTCTTTCGACGGCGAATTCAGAGTACGGTGAATTCGGTGTTTCGATCCCAGATTCGGCGATTGTAGACGACGCTTTCGACGACAATTGTCAACGGCCATGTCGGCGATTCAAGCACCGCGATTCTAGCACCGACGACTCCACGACGATCTCGAGCGACCGACGACTTCAAAATTAGGTAAATCGAAATTAAATCGAAATCAAAATTAGGTATTTCTTCTGGTCGGTTCTGCTGTGTTTAAATCGATATCAGATTCTGCTCTGTAATTCTTCTGGCCGAAAATCGATATCAGATTCTGTTGTGCTTCTGTTTGTGTTGTCTGCTCAATTATTGTTCAGTGATTTCAGATTTCAAATTTCATGATTTGGGTGTATTTCTGTTGTCTGCTTGTAGTGCTTGTAATGCTTCTGTTAATGTGCTTGAGGCATCTGTGTATGTGCACGAGGCTTGTATTTGTGTATGTACATGAGGCTTGTTAATGTCAAATAATGATTTGGTTATTTGTTCTGGTTGTGTTGTGTTGATGCTTTTGGTATTTTCCAATTTCTGTAGTCATAGTGTGTGTTGATTGGTAGTGATGGTAGACTATGTTATGTAGAAATGAGAATCTATATTGTGCAGGTTTGGCCTAAAACTAAACTACCAGTCCAGTGTATACCTTAAAAAACAAAAAACAGGTTTGACTTCATATTCATACATTATAAGCATGAATGAGACTTAGCCAAGACCACTGATAATTAGCCCTCATCACTAAACCTTCTCATAGATAAAGTACCTTCTCACTAGATAGTTCCTTTTATCAACTGATAAATCACATGATAAACATTCAAAGTCGCAGTTTCAGTTTTGTCGTGTGAGGTTTCTTTGTATATGATTCTGTATGTGTTTTAGGTTAGCTTGTATGATTCTTATTTTGTTTTCTTATATATAACTTACAGATTTCTATGTTGTTTCTGTTCGTCTTCAAAATAATCAGTGTATGTGTTTGAGGTTTTTGTGTATGTGATTGAGGTTTTAGGTTTCTGTGTATATGGTATATGGTTGATTCTTATTTTGTTTTCTTATATATAACTTACAGGTTTTAATAATTGATTTCCCTCCGATGGATGCTATTGATTTGGATGAATTTACTTTTGATGGTAGAGATTTTATTTTCATCATCGATTTGTTATTCTTCTTTGTTCTTAACCCAAGCTTAAATGCTATTGATTTGGATTATTGTTCTGTTTTATGATTTTGTTCTTTGTTTGCATTTTTTTCAGTTGATTTCACTGATGGAGAAATAATCCAGATTGACTCTACACAAGAAAACCTTGCTGGTATGCAGTCATTTTTTTCATTCTACTCCGTTTTATAGTGAATTCTACTCTATTGAACACTGAATTATACTGTATTTTTTCATTTGCTTGTTAGTTGAATCTAATCTTTCCACTGTTCCTGGTGATGGAGTTTCTCTTCCTCACTCTGATGTAATTATTAATAATGATGCTGAAGAAGGTACTAATTTATTATTGTCTTATACACCCTGCTTTGTACTTTTTTTTTGCTTGATCCGTGATCTTGATTTCTATGTGTTTTTTGATTCTCTTTCTCTTAAACCTGTAGGAGATAAATTAGCAAACTATGACTTGGTTGGTGTTGTTTTTAAATCTGAAGAGGAGGCTTATCAGATGTACAATGACTATGCATTTAAGCTTGGGTTCAGTGTTCGGAAGTCAAAAGTTAAGCGTAGAGCAGATGGCTCTTTATCTATGAGAAGGTATGTGTGCTCTCAAGCCGGTTTGAAGGAGAAGGTATCTGATGTATCCTTTACGAAGCTGAATGTGAGGTCTAATTGTGAAGCTCAAGCGCAGTTCCAAATCGATAAAGACGGCACCTGGATTGTTTCAAAGCATGTCAAAGAGCACACTCATGCCTTATGCCCACCATCCGCTAGCCACCTTTTGAGATCGCATAGAAGAATTAACCGAAACCACATTGCATATTTGGAGGAGTTGAAGAAAGGTGGAGTTGGGGTTGCTGATGGTTATCGGGTTTTGAAAAACCAGTCCGGTGGATCACCGTGCTTAGGGTTTGGCCTTAGGGATGCTTACAATGCCTTGAACAACCCTAAGATTCTCGATGGGACAGACTCCAGCAGGTTATTAGATATGTTTAGGAATAGACAGGCTAGTGAGAAGGAGTTTTTCTTTGATTTTCAGCTTGATAGCCAGTCCCGATTGTGTAGTTTTTTCTGGAGGGATGGACGCATGTTGGAGGACTACAAGCTCTTCGGTGACCTGGTTGTTCATGACACGACTTACCGCACGAACAAATATGACATGATCTGTGGACCTTTTGTTGGTATGAACCACCACGGACAAAATGTCATGTTTGGTTGTGGTTTTCTGCTGAACGAGACTACTGAATCTTTTGAGTGGCTGTTCAAGACCTTCTTGCGAGCTATGAATGGTTTTCCTATCACTATCATGACCGATCAGTCTGCTGCTATGGCTGCTGCTATTGCAAAGATATTTCCTCATTCTCGGCATCGTCTTTGCATTTGGCATATTGGAGAAAATTCGAAGAATCACATCATGCCACTTCGGATTAGAGAAGGGTTCATGGATGATTTCAACTATTTGCTGAAGTGCTGTGATTCGATTGCTGAGTTCGAAACAAAGTGGTTGGAGTAAGTTTTCATTATTTTCAATATTTCATTTTTTTTATATTTCTGATTATTACATATGGAATTCTACTATGTTCTGTTCAATTCTACTATGTTTGTTAGTTAATTCTGCTCTGATATATGTCTCATTCTTCTCTGTTTTTTTTGTAGGCTGACTTCCAAATATGATTGTGCAAGCAACAACTGGTTGTTGAGGCTATATGGGATTAAAGAGAAATGGTGTCCTGCTTTCAACAAGGGTTATTTCTCAGGCGGTGCACTGTCTTCACAAAGAAGTGAAAGCACTAACCAAGCTCTCTCTAAGAAACTGTCCAAAACTTCCGGGCTATGTGACTTTTTCCATTGCTTCGAAGGTGTTGTTGCAGAATGGAGGAGCAATGAGAAAGCCCTAGATGTGTGTTGCCTTATCGGTAAGCGAACACTGTCTACAGATGATCCTAAAATACTTTTGCATGCTAGTGATGTATATACATTGAAGGCGTATGACATGTTTGAGCATGAATACAAGAAAGGTTCTACTTGTTTTCAGTTGCTTGTTAGTGCTGATTCTTTCACTGCTACATTCCATGTGTGGCGAGAAGGTCTTGAGAATATAAAGCACACTGTGTCTTATGGGCTTATTGATAAAAGTGTGAGTTGCACATGCAAGTTATTTACTGAAGTTGGAATCTTGTGCTCGCATTCCTTGAGAATCATGAATATCCACTGTGTTTCTGTTATTCCTGAGTTCTACATATTGCCGAGGTGGCGTAAATATGTTAGAAGTCGTGTAATGGAGAGTGGTGTTCCTACATTTACCTCTCGATCAGAAGATTCAACTGCAGCATCTTTGTGGAGAACCCAAGCAAGTAGGATGGCTTTGAATTTGATTTCTACTTGTGAGTATAATAAGGAGGCTCAGGTGATTTGGGACACAGGTGTTCAGAGTATTAGACAGGATGTTTTTCGTGCTGTTGGGCCAGTTACTGATGAGGGCTGTTTGGATGACGCATCTTCAAGAACTGACATTGTTCAAAATCCACAAAGTACAAGCTTGAAGTATACACGAAGAAGGAGGGTGAAGCCTACAATGGAGAAGATATGCAATAAAAAAAGAGGTGGAAAGAAGAAATCAAAAACTGCCGAGTTAAAAGACAAGATGGTTGTTCAGAATTTAAAGGTAACTTAATTCTGTCTTTTGTTTTCTATTGTTTTTAATTATGATTTCTACTCTATATTACAATGAATTTGACTATATTTCTGATACCTTTTATGACTATGGTTTTTTCAGGATGGCAATGGTGTTTACGTTGTGCACCCTGTTTCTGGAGGTCAAACTTTAGAAATTCTTTCACCGAATACAAGTTCCAGATTTCCCGCAGTCTTATATGATTTTGTCCCCTGATTGTTTTTTATATTTTGGAAACGATGTGTTGATCCCAATGATTATTTTATTGTTGATGACGTTGTTTTTATGACATTCTATTGTTGGATTTTATTTTTTTGTCCTGCTGAACAATATTTTTATTACAATGATAATTATGTTTTAAGTATTTTTTTTTTTATTCATGTACTATATGATTTGTACAAATACAGTAGAATTTAGGATAAAGTAGAGTAGAATATGACCATAAAGAGAGTAGAATATTAAACTAATTGCAGTAGAACTCATTAGATCATAGTGCCCCACTCGATTAAAGTTCGCCTCCGATCGTTCACCGCCGAAGGCGGCCCCGATCGTTCTCCGCCGAAGGCGGCCCCGATCGTTCTCCGCCGAAGGCGGCCCCGATCGTTCTCCGCCGAAGGCGGCCCCGATCGGTGGCCGTAATCATTCACCTCCCTCGATTAGTGTTCGCCTCCCTCTATTACCGTTCGCCTCCCTCGATTATTGTTGCCACTTCGATTAGTGTTGCCACTTCGATACAAGACCTTTCGATACAAGACCCCCCCTTTATCCCTTTATTAAAATTCTGAAGCCGCCGAAGGTGGCCGTAATCATTGTTTGCCTCCATCGATTAGTGTTCCCCTCCCTCGATTAGTGTTGCCACTTCGATTAGTGTTGCCAGTTCGATACAAGACCTTTCGATACAAGACCTCCCCTTTATCCCTTTATTAAAATTCTTAAGCCGCCAAAGGTGGCCGTAATCATTGTTTGCCTCCCTCGATTATTGTTTGTCTCCCTGGATTATTGTTGCCTCCCTCGATTATTGTTGTAGAATGCATCAAAAAATGGAGAAGAATACGATATAGAATAGAGTAGAATAGACTACTAAATGCAGTAGACCTCATTACAACAACATAATGACCTCGATTATTGTTCGCCTACCTCGATTATTGTTCGCCTACCTCGATTATTGTTTGCCTCCCTCGATTATTGTTGCCACTTCGATACAAGACCTTTCGATACAAGACCTTTCGATACAAGACCCCCCCCTTTATTCCTTTATTAAAATTCTGAAGCCGCCGAAGGTGGCCGTAATCATTGTTTGCCTCCCTCGATTATTGTTTGTCTCCCTCGATTATTGTTGTAGAATGCATCAAAAAATGGAGTAGAATACAATATAGAATAGAGTAGAATAGACTACTAAATGCAGTAGACCTCATTACAACAACATAATGACCTCGATTATTGTTCGCCTACCTCGATTATTGTTCGCCTACCTCGATCATTGTTTGCCTCCCTCGATTATTGTTGCCATTTCGATTAGTGTTGCCTCCCTCGATTATTGTTGCCACTTCGATACAAGACCTTTCGATACAAGACCTTTCGATACAAGACCTTTCGATACAAGACCCCCCCTTTATCCCTTTATTAAAATTCTGAAGCCGCCGAAGGTGGCCGTAATCATTGTTTGCCTCCATCGATTAGTGTTCTCCTCCCTCGATTAGTGTTGTCACTTCGATACAAGACCTTTCGATACAAGACCCCCCCTTTATCCCTTTATTAAAATTCTGAAGCCGCCGAAGGTGGCCGTAATCATTGTTTGCCTCCATCGATTATTGTTGCCATTTCGATTATTGTTGCCACTTCGATTATTGTTGCCACTTCGATACAAGACCTTTCGATACAAGACCCCCCCTTTATCCCTTTATTAAAATTCTGAAGCCGCCGAAGGTGGCCGTAATCATTGTTTGCCTCCATCGATTATTGTTGCCATTTCGATTAGTGTTGCCACTTCGATTATTGTTTCCACTTCGATACAAGACCTTTCGATACAAGACCTTTCGATACAAGACCCCCCCTTTATCCCTTTATTAAAATTCTGAAGCCGCCGAAGGTGGCCGTAATCATTGTTTGCCTCCATCGATTAGTGTTCGCCTCCCTCTATTACCGTTCGCCTCCCTCGATTATTGTTGCCACTTCGATTAGTGTTGCCACTTCGATACAAGACCTTTCGATACAAGACCCCCCCTTTATCCCTTTATTAAAATTCTGAAGCCGCCGAAGGTGGCCGTAATCATTGTTTGCCTCCATCGATTAGTGTTCCCCTCCCTCGATTAGTGTTGCCACTTCGATTAGTGTTGCCAGTTCGATACAAGACCTTTCGATACAAGACCTTTCGATACAAGACCCCCCCTTTATCCCTTTATTAAAATTCTTAAGCCGCCGAAGGTGGCCGTAATCATTGTTTGCCTCCCTCGATTATTGTTTGTCTCCCTCGATTATTGTTGCCTCCCTCGATTATTGTTGTAGAATGCATCAAAAAATGGAGTAGAATACGATATAGAATAGAGTAGAATAGACTACTAAATGCAGTAGACCTCATTACAACAACATAATGACCTCGATTATTGTTCGCCTACCTCGATTATTGTTCGCCTACCTCGATTATTGTTTGCCTCCCTCGATTATTGTTGCCACTTCGATACAAGACCTTTCGATACAAGACCCCCCCTTTATCCCTTTATTAAAATTCTGAAGCCGCCGAAGGTGGCCGTAATCATTGTTTGCCTCCCTCGATTATTGTTTGCCTCCCTCGATTATTGTTGTAGAATGCATCAAAAAATGGAGTAGAATACGATATAGAATAGAGTAGAATAGACTACTAAATGCAGTAGACCTCATTACAACAACATAATGACCTCGATTATTGTTCGCCTACCTCGATTATTGTTCGCCTACCTCGATCATTGTTTGCCTCCCTCGATTATTGTTGCCATTTCGATTAGTGTTGCCTCCCTCGATTATTGTTGCCACTTCGATACAAGACCTTTCGATACAAGACCTTTCGATACAAGACCCCCCCTTTATCCCTTTATTAAAATTCTGAAGCCGCCGAAGGTGGCCGTAATCATTGTTTGCCTCCATCGATTAGTGTTCTCCTCCCTCGATTAGTGTTGTCACTTCGATACAAGACCTTTCGATATAAGACCTTTCGATACAAGACCCCCCCTTTATCCCTTTATTAAAATTCTGAAGCTGCCGAAGGTGGCCGTAATCATTGTTTGCCTCCATCGATTATTGTTGCCATTTCGATTATTGTTGCCACTTCGATTATTGTTGCCACTTCGATACAAGACCTTTCGATACAAGACCTTTCGATACAAGACCCCCCCTTTATCCCTTTATTAAAATTCTGAAGCCGCCGAAGGTGGCCGTAATCATTGTTTGCCTCCATCGATTATTGTTGCCATTTCGATTAGTGTTGCCACTTCGATTATTGTTTCCACTTCGATACAAGACCTTTCGATACAAGACCTTTCGATACAAGACCCCCCCTTTATCCCTTTATTAAAATTCTGAAGCCGCCGAAGGTGGCCATAATCATTGTTTGCCTCAATCGATTAGTGTTCGCCTCCCTCGATTAGTGTTGCCACTTCGATTATTGTTGCCACTTCAATACAAGACCTTTCGATACAATACCCCCCCTTTATCCCTTTATTAAAATTCTGAAGCCGCCGAAGGTGGCCGTAATCATTGTTTGCCTCCCTCGATTATTGTTGTCATTTCGATTAATGTTGCCACTTCGATTATTGTTGCCACTTCGATACAAGACCTTTCGATACAAGACCTTTCGATACAAGACCCCCCCTTTATCACTTTATTAAAATTCTGAAGCCGCCGAAGGTGGCCGTAATCATTGTTTGCCTCCATCGATTATTGTTGCCATTTCGATTAGTGTTGCCACTTCGATTATTGTTTCCACTTCGATACAAGACCTTTCGATACAAGACCCCCCCTTTATCCCTTTATTAAAATTCTGAAGCCGCCGAAGGTGGCCGTAATCATTGTTTGCCTCCATCGATTAGTGTTCGCCTCCCTCGATTAGTGTTGCCACTTCGATTATTGTTGCCACTTCAATACAAGACCTTTCGATACAAGACCTTTCGATACAATACCCCCCTTTATCCCTTTATTAAAATTCTGAAGCCGCCGAAGGTGGCCGTAATCATTGTTTGCCTCCCTCGATTATTGTTGTCATTTCGATTATTGTTGCCACTTCGATTATTGTTGCCACTTCGATATAAGACTTTTCGATACAAGACCTTTCGATACAAGACCCCCCCTTTATCCCTTTATTAAAATTCTGAAGCCGCCGAAGGTGGCCGTAATCATTGTTTGCCTCCCTCGATTAGTGTTCGCCTCCCTCGATTAGTGTTGCCACTTCGATACAAGACCTTTCGATATAAGACATTTCGATACAAGACCCCCCCTTTATCCCTTTATTAAAATTCTGAAGCCGCCGAAGGTGGCCGTAATCATTGTTTGCCTCCCTCGATTATTGTTGCCACTTCGATTATTGTTGCCTCCCTCCATTATTGTAGAATTCATAAATAAATGGAGTAGAATAAAATATGGAATAGAGTAGAATGCACTACTAAATGCAGTAGAACTCATTACAACATAGTAATTTCCTCGATTATTGTTTGCCTCCCTCGATTATTGTTTCCACTTCGATACAAGACCCCCCTGTGTCCCTTCATAATCGAGGGAGGTGAACGATCACGGCCGCCTTCGGCGGCCGTGATCGTTCACCTCTCTCGATTATTGTTCGACTCCCTCGATTAGGCTTTATGGGCTTATTTTTAGGAATTAGGGTTTAGGCGTTATTTTTAGAGTTTATGGTGGATTATATTATTCACTACAGTAGAATCGATTATTAAACAGAGTACAATTTAATTTATAAATAGAGTACTAGTAAAAATAGAGGAGACTGTGTTTACAAATAGTGCAGAATACATTACTAACTGGTGTAGAATGCATAAAGATAGTACAAAGAACAAATCCATTTTTTAAATTCCATTCCCACTATAGCAAATTCATATTCACAACATATTTGACAATAGAATTCAGATGTAATCAACAGCACCCATGCTCAGTTTTAAATAAAACTTGAACAGTTTCAAATACAACTTCCACAATTTGAAATACAAATTCAATACAATAAACTGAACTAAATGCCCTAATCAAATCAACGCATGTTCAAATATGTTCAAATACTCAGAAACCATGCTCAGATTGATGAATGTTCTATCCTTGTTTCAGAACTTCATGCTCAATAGATGCATTCTCTTTTTCTCTTCTTGCGACTTCTTTTCTCACCTCATTCAACTCTGTCATGATGATAGCAGAACAATATTTCACTCTAAGGATCTTCAGCAAATTAGTATCCTGTTTGAAAAATATAATAAATATTTCAGAAATAGTATTGACCATAATCAATCATATTTATTGTTTAATCAGTCTTTCTCATTACATTTCTTGAATCTGTATTCTTTGTTTAATCAGTCTTTCTCATTACTATAATTCACGGTACAAAATTCAAAAAAACATAGACACAGATGGCATCAGAACTTGCAAAACACAATTAATATTAATATACTACTTAGAAGTCCCAATTTAGGACAGAACTTGAATTTAGGAAATAAATGTGTTGAGTAAATTTTGAACAAAGTAAACACTGCAGATTACATTTTGATACAATCATCACAGTAGCGACATACAAGTTCACAAATCACAGTAGAATATGGGTTCCATGTTTTAGTGAACACAATTCAGAATTCACAATTCACAATTCAAACAGGATTGAAGAACAAATAGAGGTGAATGAGATTGAAGATTACCTTGTTCTTTTTGAAACCGCATTCCTACTTCTCATCACCCTTGTAGGTTTCCATGTGTCTCATGCAGTAAACACCACAGTCATTGAAGTTGTCCTTGTAGCGCCATGCCATTTTGAGATTGGTTTGCTTGAAGTTAACAACTTGCTTGTTCAGCTTCTTCTTCTTCCTACTCAGGTAGGCAGCAAACTTGAATTGCTGTAGAATCAGAGCATTCATTCAGTTCTTATTAATAACAAACCACTATTTAACATAAGAATCAGAGCAGAGTACATCACAATTCAGTGTAGAATATGTTCAAATACTGTGTAGATACACATTTTCACATTATAATTCACACAACGCATACTAATTAAACGTTGACTGAATTCTATTGATCATAATCAAAAAAATAACATCAGAAACAGAGGAGAATTCATTTCAAATCAGTGTAGAATCTGTGTACCAAATCTGCACTGAAAGTGTAAGAAACTTTAAAGTATATATTCACTCTTTTTTTATCTTAATATCAATTTCAGCTAAGATTCCGAACTACTAAATGATCAAAAGAAGTGAAACTAAATTCTGAAATATGAAATCAACAATGGTTAATGTACTGAATTTCAAGGTTTCAATATAAACATCATATGCATATGCTGAAAAACACAATACAAAGTTCAACACCTCTGAAAACTGAACTACATATTTTTTTCCCAGATTACTTAACAAAAATCTCATTCCATAATTCTGTAAAATTTTCACAGTTACAATTTCAAATTGAAAACCTACGCGAACATTACAGGCACGTACCAGAGCAGAAGTGTAAACGGGTGTGGTTGCAATTAGTTCCCTGATACTCAATCTTCTGTAAACAGATGCCACCGCATTCATCTTTTTCTGCGTGCAACAATAGATAACTCGATGAAAATAGCATACTTACTATATATACACACACATCCCAAAAACTCTCTTCAACAAAACTTACCCAAAAAACTACACTTCCAATAACTCATCAATCACTATCCAAACATGTAGAAGCTTCTTCAGTCTTCACCTTCAACAGTTTCACAAAATTAATCAAATAAAAATGTTTCTGTGATAAATTCATAATTTAGTTTAATGCCCCCCTTGAATTCAGCTCAATTTCTATTATGAACAAATGATGTAACATTCTTCAACTCGATCGATTCCGATAGCAGCGATGTTCGGTTTATAATCGAGTTCTTCAAAGTTCAAACACGCAAAACTCAAAAAGCTCTTAAATCAGAACACAAGCAACGAAACTGAATGCTAATACACATTCTCCAATCAATCAAGGTTATTTTTTCAAACAAATCATATTTTACAAGCACCAATTAACTCACAGAAAAGAGAGAAGCGATACCTAATTAATTTCAACAAAGTCCTCGCCGGATCCGTTCGATTCAAGCCAACGCCGCTGCCGTCGATCCGCGATGGTCGGGATGGTTCCGGTTCCGGTTGCGGAGATGACAGCGTGCTACGCCTGAGCATTCACTCGATGGTTTCCTCGTCGGACTTGTGGCCGAGCTCGCGGGTGAACTGGAAAACCCTAGCTGTGGATGAACATGAGAAGACAGAGAGAGAATGTGTTTTCGTGCGTAAAGGGCCAAAATTTTGGGCTGAAATTTGTTTTATATTTGGGCCGGGGACCATGTAGATCATATGGTCCCCCACCCCATGGTATAGGCCCTCGTTTTCTATCATTATAAATAAAAATGTTTTTTTTTTCTTAAAATATTATTACTAAAAATGTATTTTCTTATTAAATTTGAGTGGATTGATATTCAAAGGAAAAAAAAAACAAGTTAAATCATTTTGTTGGTAAAAGAGAGAATGAGCGTGTTAAAAAATCAAGCAATTCAAGTTGACCAAAAAAATTGGTCCTCAAAGTCACCGCTCTCACTGAATAGTCAACAACAGTATCTTCCAAGGATTTAAATTTTTAAGAAAACAAATGCTTTTTTGACCTAAAAGCATGCATGCGTAAATCGAGCCTCTAATTGTGCCGAGAATAATGATGAGCATGCAATTGAAACAGCACCTACTACGATTTATACACTATATAATATACTCTCCTTAACAAATATTTTTTCTTAATTACACCAATTAATTAGAAAAACAATTAATTAAAGAAAAAACAAAACATGGCTACCCTGAAACTCTCCCTAATCTTCTTCTTCCCTTTCTTGTGTGCTCTTCTTATTACAAGTGTGGTCGGCACCACTTCTTTAATCAAAGAAGGGTGCAAAACCACCATGTTCAAAGAAGTGTGCATCAAGACAATGAAGCACAAATCATCGATTATCAAAGACAACCCGAAAGAACTAGCGAGGGTGGGGCTTCAGACAGCTCTGATCCGTGCCACGTCAGCAAAGAGATTCCTTTTCAAGATGAACAAGTACATGAATCTGACGGATTCAGACCACACGGCTCTCGAGGCTTGTGGGAAGATGATGCGGAGCAGCATGGCCCATCTGAAAGGGTCACTCTCGTATCTGGAGGTGGTGGGCACGCGCGAGGGGCCCACAAATCAGTTGAACGCGTGGATTACAGACGCGATGTCCGACGTGCAATCATGCAAGGATCTGATGGCGGACCACCAGACCCTCAACAGCGATCTCAGAGTCGCTGTCAAGGCCCGGACAAGTTCTGTGTCGCAGATCGTTGCCAACTCGATTGGGCTTTGCAACTTCTTCGATCAGTTTAATGGAATTTAAATAATCTTATCTTCTCATATATACAAAACTACTAAATGTTATGTTATAATTAATAATAATGATTATAATATATATATAGTAATTAATTAATATATGTAATGAGGTTTTCCTCAAAAACATCTACACCGTTTTGACGATTGAAAATCGTTTATTGTTACCGCGTGATTCGATCATTTGATAGGATATGAATATGATCATCTAATTATAAATGTTCCATCGTTGTATCTTTGCTCAAAGTGTCGAGTTAATAAAATTTGCACGAATTTGGTAAATTGCTCGACTGCCTCGCGTGATTTGGCTTTCTCAGTTAATTGAGCAAGAAGAACAATAATTTGTGTATTTCATTCAATCTTAGTGCGCAAAAGATCGATTGAGATGACTAATTGACTATTTTATCTTGGAAACGAGACGTTGTTGTGTTAAGGTAATGTTGAAAGACTCTTTATTTTCTTTGAATTCATGAACTTGGAGAGAATTTGAAGAGGCAAGTGACTCTTTGGCTTCCGGTGGATTTGAAGGGCCAAAGGTTTCATTGATGTGTTCAATGAATATGTCATTGATTGACAACTATAAAAGGGTGATCAAAGGTGTTGATCAAGACAATCCAACACAAGAGTGTGTTGTCGAACCTCGTAATATCGTGTGTCCATTTTTTTTGTTTATTTTCTCCGCTACAAACAAGAGTGTGTGTGCGTGTGGTTCATATTATTCGAGCATTTCCGCAAGCCTTGAATATCGAGCTGTGGTAAATTGTATTGGAGCACAATTTATCGCAACAAGTACGGTATCAGAGACGAAGGTGTTCGTTCTCTAGATATTCAAGAAGGTTCGAATAATGGCCGAGGAGGTTAATCGCTTCAAAAAGTTTGATGGCACAAACTTTGCCATGTGGAAAGTCCTTCTGGAGGACTTGCTCGTTGCAAAAGATCTTGATCTACCGGTTGTTGGTGTTCAACCGGACGACATCAAAGACGCAGACTGGCTTCGGATGGATCGCAAAGCGCTAGGGTTGATTCGTTCGACTCTAGCTCCGCCCGTAATCTCTAATGTCATCAAGTACACGACGTCGGCGGACCTCATGAAGGCACTTGAAGACATGTACGAGCAGCCATCCGCCGTCAACAAAGTGCATCTCATGAAGACTCTGTTCAATATGCATATGGAAGAGTCGACAACCTTGTCGGAGCATTTGAATGAGTTCAATGCCGTGTGCAATCAACTCGACCAGGTGGGCATCAAGTTTGATGATGAAATTCGCGCCCTTCTCCTTCTATCAAGTCTACCGGACTCTTGGGATTTCCTTATTATTGCGGTGAGCAATTCGTGTGTGAGGAAGTGGTGACTCTACTTGTAGGAGAGGAGGTTCGGAGAAAGAAGTCGGAACGATCTAGTTCTTCGCTGAACTTTAGCTCGAAAGATCGTGGGAGAGAACGAGGAAATAAGGGCAAGGGAAAAAGCAACTTTGATGCTTGAAGTCGATCCAAAAGTCGAGGACCATCAAAGCGGTCGAACTCGAAAGGTCGCGACTATAGCAAATACAAGTGCTACAATTGTGGAAAGATTGGTCACATCGGAAAAGATTGCCCGGAGGCAAGCAACGACAACGGAAAAGGTGCTGCCAATGTTGTGAAGGAAGATGAAGCCCTCATTTGCTCGTTGGAAACCAAGAACGAGTCTTGGATCATCGACTCCGGCGCCTCGTTTCATGCTTCTCCGCAAAAGAATGTTCTACAGAACTATGTGAGCGGGAACTTTGGCCAGGTTTACCTTGGCGACAACCAGCCGTGCGACATTGTGGGCAAAGGAGATGTTTGCCTATCTCTTCCTAATGGCTTTGAGATTCAATTGAAGGACGTTCGTCACGTTCCAAGTCTCAAGAAGAATCTCATCTCGGTGGGCCAACTATCGGAAGAAGGCATGGTATGTACGTTCAATGCCGAGTCTTGGAAGGTGTCCAAGGGCGCTAGGATGTTGGCACGCGGCAAAAAGGAGGGGACGATGTATGTCGCCAACGAGATTTTATGATTCGTTTTCGAAAAAATAAACAATTAAAGATAAAATGTACTCCTTCAAAATACTTTAAACAATTAGAGATAAATTGTACTCCTTCAAAATACTTTTGTAATTTACAAAAGACTATTATCTTTCTTAAAAATATTTGTGATAATTATATTATTAGTTAATACTCCCTCCATCATTCCATTTGTGATGAACTAATTAAAAGAAAGTACTGAAACAGTTTTAAGGAACGAACTAAAAAAATATTTTTAAGGGATAGATAAAGTATTAACCACTAATCAATTTATTACAAATTAAATATTACTAGCTAGATATTACTTAGGTAAAATATTGAAATTTACAAAAATTTAAAAATAATAATAAAAGTTAATAAAATATATACGGTTTCGTGATTATAAATACTATAATTATATATATATATATATATATATATATATATATATATATATATATATTTAATTTATCTACTTATATTATCAAATTCACAATAACATTTCATCTCACTATTTGTTAGAAACCGTTTCATCCAACAGCTCACTATTTGTTAGAAACCGTTTCATCCAACAGCTCGAAATGTTAGAGAAGTTGGGCAACTAGACATTTATAGTGTGCCGAATATATTCTCCAATACTCCCCTGCCGAATATATTCTCCAATACTCCCCTCACTTGTGGGCCGATTTCAACCTCAGGGGAAGACCCAACAAGTGGATAATTAATTCGGGTGGAGTCGCACATGGCGGGAGTCGAACCCGATTTCAACCTCAGGGGAAGGCCCAACAAGTGGATAATTAATTCGGGTGGAGTCGCACATGGCGGGAGTCGAACACAGGACCTGCCACAAGGCTAGGCTCTGATACCATGTTAGAAACCGCTTCATCTAACAGCTCGAACTGTTAGAGAAGTTGGACAACTAGACATTTATAGTGAAACGAATATATTCTCCAATACTCCCCCTCACTTGTCTAATAAACTTTAAACGTAGTCTAATAACTTAATTAAAACGTTGAATCAAATGGTTGATATTCAACACATGTATTTTTTTCTTCATGTTTTTCAACTCGACCAGGTGGGCATCAAGTTTGATGATGAAATTCGCGCCCTTCTCCTTCTATCAAGTCTACCGGACTCTTGGGATTTCCTTATTATTGCGGTGAGCAATTCGTGTGTGAGGAAGTGGTGACTCTACTTGTAGGAGAGGAGGTTCGGAGAAAGAAGTCGGAACGATCTAGTTCTTCGCTGAACTTTAGCTCGAAAGATCGTGGGAGAGAACGAGGAAATAAGGGCAAGGGAAAAAGCAACTTTGATGCTTGAAGTCGATCCAAAAGTCGAGGACCATCAAAGCGGTCGAACTCGAAAGGTCGCGACTATAGCAAATACAAGTGCTACAATTGTGGAAAGATTGGTCACATCGGAAAAGATTGCCCGGAGGCAAGCAACGACAACGGAAAAGGTGCTGCCAATGTTGTGAAGGAAGATGAAGCCCTCATTTGCTCGTTGGAAACCAAGAACGAGTCTTGGATCATCGACTCCGGCGCCTCGTTTCATGCTTCTCCGCAAAAGAATGTTCTACAGAACTATGTGAGCGGGAACTTTGGCCAGGTTTACCTTGGCGACAACCAGCCGTGCGACATTGTGGGCAAAGGAGATGTTTGCCTATCTCTTCCTAATGGCTTTGAGATTCAATTGAAGGACGTTCGTCACGTTCCAAGTCTCAAGAAGAATCTCATCTCGGTGGGCCAACTATCGGAAGAAGGCATGGTATGTACGTTCAATGCCGAGTCTTGGAAGGTGTCCAAGGGCGCTAGGATGTTGGCACGCGGCAAAAAGGAGGGGACGATGTATGTCGCCAACGGGACTTATAATCTCAACTTCATGGTGGCGAAAGCAACAGATGCATCCACGTGGCATCGAAGGCTCGGCCACATGAGTCAAACCGGAATGAAGATCATGGAGTCTTCCGGGAAGCTTGACGGGTGCGGAGAAATCAAGCTCGATTTTTGTGAGGATTGTGTCTTTGCAAAACAAACTCAAGTAAGTTTCTCAAAGGTTCCTCGGGAGTTGAAATCTGAGAAACTAGAACTTGTTCATTCTGACGTTTGGGGCCCCGCTCCTGTTCCCTCAATCGGTGGCTCGAGGTACTATGTAACTTTTGTCGATGATTTTTCAAGGAAGTTATGGGTGTACTTCTTGAAACACAAATCCGATGTCTTTGGTGTTTTTAAGACTTGGAAAGCTTGTGTAGAGACTGAAACCGGACTAAAGTTGAAGGCGTTAAAATCTGACAACGGTGGGGAGTTTTGTGGTGAGGAGTTTGAACGGTTCTGTTCAAACAACGGAATTCGGAGAATCTTGACCACGCCTATGAAGCCGAGGCAAAACGGAGTTGCCGAGCGCATTAATCGGACGATCATGGAGCGCGCCCGAAGTATGAGAATTCATAGTGGTCTTCCTCGAAATTTCTGGGCTGAAGCGGTGTCTACGGCAGCCTACCTTATCAATCGGGGTCCCTCGAGTCCCTTAAACGGAAAAATACCTGAAGAAGTCTGGACCGGCAAGGAGGTGAATTTGTCTCATCTCCGAATATTTGGGTGTACGACGTATGTACACTTAAATCCTCAAGATCGAAGTAAGCTCGATGCTAAGTCCAAAAAATGTGCTTTCATAGGCTATGGGAGTGATGCCTATGGTTTTCGTCTCTATGATTTCGAGGCAAAATGAGTTAGGAGGAGTGTTGATGTGGTGTTCAACGAGGAGGCTTTGTACAAGGATTGGGGCAAGGAGACCAATTCTGACAACAAGGAGAACGAGTATGTGGAGGTGCCATACGAATCCCCTGACAAGCCCACTCCTTTACAAGAAATTGAAGTCCCAAATCAGCAGGAGGAGCCTGCCCAAATCCCACTCAGGAGATCGGAGCGATCGAGGAGGATGCCTGACAAGTTTAACGACTATGTCCACTATTTTCTACTTTCTGATTCGGGGGAGCCGGAAAGCTACAAAGAAGCCCTTGAGGTGCAGGGTGTCTCGGGCGAGTGGGAGTCAGCGATGAATGACGAGATGTCGTCACTTTCAACTAATAAAACTTGGGATTTGGTGAATTTGCCAGAGGGCAAGCGAGCACTCCACAATAAGTGGATATATCGAGTCAAAGAGGAAGTCGATGGGAGTTTACGACATAAAGCTAGGCTGGTCGTAAAAGGTTTCGAACAAAGAGAAGGTGTTGACTACACTGAAATCTTCTCGCCGGTGGTGAAAATGGCGACGATTCGATCGGTGCTCAACATAGTCGCAGTTGAGGATCTATACCTCGAACAGTTGGATGTGAAAACGGCGTTTCTACATGGAGATCTATCGGAGGAGATCTACATGTTCCAACCGGAGGGCTATGCGGAGAAAGGCAAATAAAGTCTTGTGTGCCGTCTAAAGAAAAGCTTATACGACCTCAAACAAGCGCCTCGACAGTGGTACAAAAAGTTTGATAACTTCATGGATGAAACAGGGTTTTCTCGGAGTCAATCAGACCATTGTTGCTACTACAAATCATGTGGTGATTCTTATATCATCTTGTTGTTGTATGTGGACGACATGTTAATCGCCGAAAAGGATAAGAGAGAGATCGAGAAGGTGAAGGCAAGCCTATCAAAGGAATTCGCTATGAAATATCTTGGAGATGCAAAGAAAATTCTGGGCATGAGATTTTCTAGAGATAGAGCCTCACGACGATTATGGCTCTCGCAGTCCGAATACGTTGAGAAAGTATTAGCTCGGTTTAAAATGGAGGAGTCTAAGCCCGTTAGTACTCCACTCGGAGCTCATTTCAAACTGTCCAAGGAAGTAAGCTCCAAGGACCAAGATCAATCAAAGATGTTTCCCTACGCATCGGCTATTGGTAGCCTTATGTATGCAATGGTGTGCACTCGACCCGATATTGCACATGCAGTGGGAGTTGTGAGTAGATATACTTCCAAAGCTAGCAAGGAGCATTGGGAAGCGGTGAAGTGGATAATGCGTTATCTACGAGGGACATCTAACTACGCCTTGTGCTATGGCGGTAGTGATCTTGAATTACAAGGGTATGTCGATTCCGACTTTGCCGGCGATGTTGATAGCCGAAGGAGCACGACAGGTTTTGTGTTCACGCTCGGGAGTGGAGCAATTAGCTGGGTTTCCCAACTTCAAAAGTTGGTTACTTTGTCAACAACCGAAGCCGAGTATGTGGCGGCAACAGAAGCATGTAAAGAGATGACGTGGCTCAAAAGTCTTCTAAAAGAAATCGGTCACGAACAAGAGAATTGCAGGCTTTTCAGTGATAGCCAAAGTGCAATTTGCCTCGCCAAAAATGCTACTTTTCATTTAAGAACAAAGCATATTGATGTCAAGTACCATTTCATCCGGGAGTTGTTGGATGAAGGCAGTTTCTCGTTAGTGAAAGTTCATACCGATGAAAACCCGGCGGACATGCTAACCAAAGTGGTCACAGTGGAGAAAGTCAAGAGTGGTTCAAAATTCGTTGGTCTCTCAAATGTCAAAAGAGAGACGACTGACACACAAACGGAGAGGAAGCGGTGTACGCAAGTCCAGAATAGTGTTAACAACATGGTGACTCTTCCAACAAGTGGGAGATTGTTAAGGTAATGTTGAAAGACTCTTTAACTTCTTTGAATTCATGAACTTGGAGAGAATTTGAAGAGGCAAGTGACTCTTTGGCTTCCGGTGGATTTGAAGGGCCAAAGGTTTCATTGATGTGTTCAATGAATATGTCATTGATTGACAACTATAAAAGGGTGATCAAAGGTGTTGATCAAGACAATCCAACACAAGAGTTTATTACTAAAGCGTGAGTTAGAACAAAGTCGAGCTTGTTCGGGTTTCAAGTGTGTGTCTTGTAATCATTTCTCCAAGTAATAAAAAGAGTGTGTTGTGAGCCCGAGGACGTAGACATTAGTTGTCGAACCTCGTAATATCGTGTGTCCATTTTTTTTTGTTTATTTTCTCCGCTACAAACAAGAGTGTGTGTGCGTGCGGTTTATATTATTCGAGCATTTCCGCAAGCCTTGAATATCGAGCTGTGGTAAATTGTATTGGAGCACAATTTATCGCAACATGTTGTACATTTTTTTGCTGTGGAAAGAGTTTAATCTAAAAAAAATCTAGTGTTGTGATTTCAGAAAATTAATACTATCATTTTAATTGAGGTACTTGAGCAGAAAGAGTTTGTGCGAGTCATTCGATCTGAGTGCTGAGTTCGATTGAGATTGCTATTTTAGCCCGAGGGTGATACTGCTATGTTTTGCAAAGTACTTTCTGACATAGTCGCAAAACGTTTTAAAAAGTGCGACCTAGTCCGCAACTCAACCTTATTGTTTTCATTTTGTTAGTTTTTTTTTTTGTTTTTTTTTGTTCTCGAGTATTATTTCAACATTAACAACATTAACGAAGTAAGATTACGGGTCATTGAGCAATAGAAAGAATAATTTGTGTATTCATTCGATCTTAGTGCAAAAAATAGATTGAGATAAACTCTTTTATCTTGAGCAGAGCCACTTAAACAATACGACCTATAGTACACAACTTAAGCCTTTGTTTCTTTTATTCTGCATAAATCCCTCGAGGGCACACCAACACACGCGAGACATAGTGGGATGAAGCCAAACATTGAGCAAGATATACGTGCCGGATTGAGTATATATGTCGGTAGAATAGTCTTCAACTTTGTCAACATATGTGGGTAGTACTAGTAAGTAGATCTTTCTCAAATCCAATATCATATTATTATATACTCCATATATTAGTATCAATTCAATCGAGGCTTAAATTACTCAAAATTGGTGGACATTGGTTTTGTTTCTTTCCCCTCTAAAAATGGTCAATCACTTATACACGAATATATGCACATATAAAGAAATATATGTGGCCAACAAATAACAATACACGTATGCAATATTTATTTTAGTTGTCCCCAGGGGCATAGTCGAGTGGTAAGGCCTGTAATGATGTGAGTGAGATATTTCTCGGCGACGCAAGGTTCGAACCTCAGGTGGGACAAATTTTCATTGAAATATTTTGAAGGTTTGTCTGGTGGTGAGACTTGTTGGCTTTCTCGCACAGATGTCTGCTACTCGGGCACATCCCTCGATTTACATCTTACCCGATCGAGGGACCTCCGATCGGGTATTAAAAAAAAAAAACCGATCGAGGGACCTCCGATTAGGTGTGGTGGAGTTTCTCGTCTCTTCTTCTTAAAAAAAAAAATATTTTTGTTATGTAGAGTATTTCTGTTTTTCTGTCCCATAGTAGTTATGGCACTTCATTTATAAATATCAAAAAAGTTGCGACAACTAATATGAAACAAAAGATATAATTTTTGTTCTAATATACTTACTCTTTACATATAGATATATATTTTTTTAATTTTTGTACTGATCAAGTAGATAATTTTTACTTTTTATTTTAATATACTTACTCTTTATATATAGATATATATTTTCTTAATTTTTGTATAATTTTTACGAAATATAAAGCTTATCGTTATATTAATAATTATTTGCATGATAGATAGTTTGTTCATGTTAAAATAATACTCTCTCTTCCATTTAAAAGTATGAGTTTGTTTTCAAAGATTATTATTTTTTTTATAAGGAGGAGAGACTAGAAACTTCAACCTCACTCGATCGGAGGTCTCTCGATCGAGTAGGATGTAAATCGAAGGATGTACCCGAGTAGCAGACACCTGTGCGAGAGAGCCAACAGGTCGAACCCCAGGACAAACCTTCATAATATTTCAATGAAAATTTATCCCACCCGACGTCACAAAATAATATCTCACCCATATCATCACATGCCTTACCGCTCGGCTATGCCCTTGGGGACAATTTGTTTTCAAAAATTATATTTAATACGTATAAATGTATTGTATTTTTTCTATTTCAAAAAAGATGTAATATTTTATTTGTAATTTAAAAAAAAAAGTGTGTGATTTTTTTAGATAAAAATAGTATTAATTTATTGTTTTTTTTTTAATGTTAAATTTACAAGGGAACCACCCAACATAAATACGGCTAAAAAAAGGAGCAAGATTGATAGTGACAAATACAATAATAGCATTAGATATGTAATGTAAATTTGCCTTTATAAATGTGGGTCTTGTTGCACACATTCCACCACCCTCTCTCTTCTCACACTTGCCGAGAAAGAGAAAAAAAATCAGAATGGCAACACTAAATACTCAAAATTTGCCACTAATAATATTGTTCTTCATCTCTCTACTATATGCTCTACTCATCAATAGTGCCTCCTCCGCCAACAAGCCCGGCCCGAACTTCATCCGAACCTCTTGCCGGGCCACCAGATACCCCGCCGTCTGCTTCAACTCACTGTCACCGTACGCCTCGACCGTCGGAAAAAGCCCGAGACAAATGGCCATGATGGCCCTTTCCGTGAGCGTCAAACGGGCCCGTTCAGCCCGATCGTTCGTGGCCCGGCTCGCCAGACTCCGCGGGCTGAAGCCCAGGGAGTCGGCGGCCATCAAGGACTGCCTGGAGGAGGTGAGCGAGGGCGTTGACCGGCTGAGCAAGTCCGTATCGGAGCTGAAGATTTCGGGCCGGGCCGGAAGCCCGGAGTTCAGGTGGCACCTGAGCAACCTGCAGACCTGGGCCAGCGGGGCGCTGACGGACGAGGGCACTTGCGCGGATGGGTTTTCGGGCCGGGCCGTGGATGGCAGGATCAAGTCGTCTGTTAGGGCCCGAATGGCCCATGTGGGTCAGGTGACTAGCAATGCGTTGGCACTTTGCAACAAATTAGTCGGTGGCAATTAGTTACCGTATATAATTATGTACTACTTATTTTTGTGTTTTATATGTTGAGTGGGGTGTGGGTTTATATTTTGGATGTATCTTTTTGGGTTGCATGTTACCCAAATTTTGTAAAATAGTGATTGCAATATGAAATAAATGTTTTAATTTCTAGATCTCTCGTTTTGTGTTTTGTGACATTGACTACAGTATACAAATTTAGATTTAATTGAACTTAAAATAACAATAATCCCAACATTTTATTGATAGATTCAAAATACATTTAGAATAAGGCTACTTTTATCACGAGTTGCGAACACACTATGTTGGATCAAGAATGTCGACATGGTGGCTCCTCTTTATTGGACCCTTTGGAAAAAGGAATCAAAACATTTTATTGTAAATAATATTCGGTGACCATAATCATTTGATGCAAAATGATAATTCGATTAATTATTGGGTAATATTTTATAAATAGTACTACTCTATCCCTTAAAATAGTGCACAGTTCTTTTGTAATTTACAAAGGAACTGTGCACTGTTTTAAAGGAAGGAGGGAGTACAGTGTAGTATAATTGATACCGACTTGATTACAATATGTTTAATTATTTAAATGGTTTAATCAACCATTATTCTCTCGAATTTAATATATTTTCGAGATTTGATATGATCACGTGGAGCCCACTCGCCTTAGGCGTGATTGACGGACGAGGCCGCAAAGGAGACGCCCCACTGAAACTGAACCCTACTCAGATTGAAGTTTAATTATTTCTTTATAATGAACGCACATCTTTTGTGTTATCATAAGTCCTAGATATAAGTGGTAAATTAACATAGAAGAAGCTCTCTAAAAGAAGTTCCATAACTCTTTTTGATAGTGTAAAGTGTAAACGTTGAACTAAACATTAATTATTTTAATTCGAAGTGGAAGACTGTTTTTGATCGGGTGACTGTTCATATGTTCAAAAAGCTCTTGAATATTTTGTAATCCCAAGAATACAATACACATCATACTACACTTGTCAAAATTCATGCGTTTCAATATAATTTGTTTATATTCATATGTATTTTAAAAATGAATTATAGTATTCTATTTATTTTATTCTCTAAAGATAATTTAGAAAAAAATAAAAGTATTAAATCGACAATAACGAATTGAGATAGAGGGGTTGGGGTAGGCCGTGGGGGACGCGTTGTGGCCGGCCGGTACAAACTACAAAGGGTGAAGTGGCGTAGGGTGGGGCCCGCGACGCTAGCATTTTGCCACTCCTATTCTTTTTACTTTTTTCATTTGAATCTCTTTTCTTTTCTTCTTTTTGTTAAAGGTAAATATTTTCATAGATTTGACAAATTATTTTTTCATTATATTTATGAAAAAATAAATTGTATTTAAAGTGAAAAAATAAAAATTATTATGATACAAGTAAGAAAAAATAAGTGAAAAATTAATGATTTAATTGTATTTTAATTTAAAATAATAATAATAATAATAATTGTATGGTGTGAAAATATATTTGAAACATAATGAATGACATGACTATTAATGACATATGACTATTGATAAAATTAATATACTTTAAAAAAAAATGTACTAAAATTTATGGTTGAACATTTAAAATTGAATATGTAAATTATTCATAAAATAGAAATATTATATATATATTAAATATAATTTTACTTTTAATTTTCAATCAATTTTTTAAACTATATTTATACTTATTCGAGTGAGACATTTGCTATGTGAGCAAAGAATTTACTAAAAAAAGTTTTGCAAGCATATTAGTGTCGAAGACAATTTTTGAATAATAAAGTGAGTACTAGTAGTATTCTTGAGTCCGTAGAATCTATTATACTGAATCAAAGTGTATACTATAGTATTACATTTGTGGGAAAATTAACAAATAAAAAGAGTGGCAATAACAATTATATTGCGAGATTAATCATGAATTGTTGGAGTGCAATCAAATTACGTGAAGATTCACCTTATGTAAAATAATTTTTCATTGAGCTTGGTTGAGCTAGCTTAAATTAAGAAATTTTTGAGAGTTTTAATATAGGGTTTTTTTCATACTACCTTAAGTAGATAGTGCTCTAATGCATACAAAAATGTATATACAAGTATGTTTTAAAAAACGTGACTCGTATTTGAGGCGTTTTTCACTTGAGGCATGAGGCGTGCCTTGAGGCATAACGAGGCGTACGCCTCAAATTAAAACAAAAAAAATTATAAAATTATTAGAAAAAATCTATTATATTACATTTATAAATGATATTTAATTTATTATTAATAAATTAAGTGTTATTTAAATAAACTACCCGAATATATTTGTAAATAATTTTAAAATCTAAATATTTTCGTTGACACTATTATTTTGAAAATCAATATATAAAGTTAGAAACATACAATAAAGAACAACGATTATGAAAAACAATATATATGAGTTGTTGAAAATAAAAATAAAAAAATGCAAAAATGAGAAAGAGAAAGAGAAAAAAAATTACCAAAGAGAAAAAATATGTAAAAATAACGTAATATATAAGTTGTTGAAAATAAAAAAAAATGCAAAAATGAGAAAGAGAAAGAGAAAAAAAAATTACCAAAGAGAAAAAATATGTAAAAACAACGTACTTGGAGAAGTTAAATTTCTTAAAACGAGAAATTCAATTAAAATTTAAAGTTTGAGAGGAATGAATAAATATAAAATAATAATATTGTAAGGTTAAATTAATTGATCATAAATTGAGTCAAGTATAATTAATAATATTAACTTAATTATAAAATTAAAATATCATTTGTTTAAAAAAAATATAAAAAAATATGAAGACCGCCTCAGACGAGTCGAGGCGGATGCGCCTCGACTCGTACGCCTCACGTCTTAAGGCGTATATATTTTGAAACGGTCTTGACTCGTGCGCCTCAGAACATGAAAATGTCAAGGCGGTACGAGGCGCGCCTCGAGGCGTACGCCTCGTCCGTTTTTTAAAACAATTACAACCACTAAAATTAATTTGACCAATAAAATGAAGAAATAGATTGAAAGTAATTCCACATTTTAATATTTGTTTGGAGTTAGGATAGTGCCTCTGGGTAACGTATAATTAACCTACTATAAGGTTTTATAAAAGAATGAGAAATTGCAAAAAGGTTTTATCAAGTTTTTTGCCCTTATATTCTTCGAGTAAATCACAACATTACTGATAGTTATTTTATTTTTAGAAATTACAATTTGGTGTTGTAGAAGTTCCATCAAAATTATTTAATTAATACTCATACATAAAATTTTCAGAAAAATAAAGTACAGTTTTTCAGAAAAATAAAGACTTTCCAGAATTTGGGTTTACAGTGTAGATGATGATGGGTGCGAAGTGTATCTTCATTACCAGCAACATCCTTCTCGTATCACCATCGCCATCGCTTAATTTCTACAAACCCCCGAAAACCCATTTCACCATCTTCGGTTTCTCATCGAAGGATGTGTGGCGAAGACACAGAGCGCAAACCCCTGTCCCATCGCCCACGCCCATCCACCCGGCGCCGCACCGGCGAAAGCTTGCTCAGAACCAAGGGTTTATCGACCACAGCGTCGACATGGTTGAGCTCCTCTCCTCCATTGCTCAGACCTCCGACGAACACCAACTCTACGCCTTAATGTCACCGTACAAAACCCTCAACCTCTCCATGAGATTCATGGCCTCCCTCCTCTCCCGCGAGCCGGACTGGCAGCGCTCGCTCGCCCTGCTCGATTGGATCAACGACGAAGCTAAGTACAAACCTTCTGTGTTCGTCTACAACGTGGTTCTGCGCAATGTGCTGCGGGCCAAGCAGTGGGAGGTCGCACACGGACTGTTCGACGAAATGCGTGAGAGAGCTCTCTCTCCGGATAGGTGCACTTATTCTACCCTCATCACTCATTTTGGGAATGAGGGTCTTTTCGATGACGCCTTGTCTTGGCTTCAGACTATGGAGGTGGACCAGGTGCCCGGAGACTTGGTTTTGTACAGTAACCTGATCGAGCTGTCCCTTAAGATGTGTGATTATTCCAAGGCCATATCGATTTTCTCGAGGCTCAAGAGGTCGGGGATTACACCTGATCTAGTAGCGTATAATTCGATGATTAACGTGTTTGGGAAGGCCAAGTTCTTCCAAGAAGCGAGGTCTTTGATCGGTGAAATGAGGGCGGCAGGGGTCATGCCGGATACAGTTAGTTACTCTACGCTTCTGGCTATGTTTGTTGAGAATCGCAAGTTTCTGGAAGCTCTGACTGTGTTTAGAGAAATGAGGGAGAGTAAATGTTTGCTTGACCTCACAACCTGTAATATAATGATAGACGTGTATGGGCAGCTTGATATGGCCAAGGAAGCCGATAAGCTGTTTTGGGGTATGCGAAAATTGGGTATTGAACCGAATGTGGTTAGTTACAATACCCTTTTGAGGGTTTATGGTGATGCCGAGATTTTTGGGGAGGCAATACATTTATTCCGGTTGATGCAGAGAAAGGATATCGTACAGAATGTGGTTACGTATAATACCATGATTATGATTTATGGGAAGACTCTCGAACACGAAAAAGCTAATAACCTTATCCAAGAAATGCATGGAAGGGGCATCGAGCCCAATGCTATTACTTACTCGACAATAATATCGATATGGGGCAAAGTAGGAAAGTTGGATCGGGCTGCGATTTTGTTTCAGAAGCTTAGAAGCTCAGGTGTTGAGATTGATCAGGTTTTGTATCAAGTGATGATAGTGGCGTACGAAAGGGCCGGTTTAGTCGCGCACGCCAAGCGTTTGTTACATGAACTCAAGCGGCCGGATAATATTCCTAGAGAAACCGCCATTCATATCCTTGCTGGGGCGGGTCGCATCGAGGAAGCCACCTGGGTTTTTAGACAGGCTGTTGATGCCGGAGAGTTGAAGGATGTATCCGTATTTGAGCAGATGATCGATCTTTTTTCAAAGCACAGGAAATACAGTAACGTAGTAGAGGTGTTTGAGAAAATGAGAGGGGTAGGGTACTTTCCCGGCTCCAATGTGATTGCTCTTGTTCTGAATGCTTATGGAAAGTTGCGGAAGTTTGAGAAGGCGGATGCGTTGTATACAGAGATGCAGGATGAAGGGTGTGCTTTCTCGGACAAAGTTCATTTTCAGATGCTGAGCCTTTACGGCACGAGAAGGGATTTCGAGTTGGTTGAGATGTTGTTTGAGAGGCTGGAGAAAGATTCTAATGTTAACAAGAAGGATCTGGCTGATGTTGTTTCTGGCATTTATGAAAGGGCAAATAGGTTTCATGATGCATCAAGAATTGTTAACCGATGAGTGATCATGGAATTCTCAAGTGATAATTTTTGTGGCCCGGCCCGACCCGAATCTGATTTTGTACTTGCATAGCTTGTCTTTTTCCTCGGATGTTGTGTACTCCCTACATACAATCTCTTATAATATAGCTGTAACTGTATGCAAATACAATTTTTTTTTCTTCTTATATATATATCTAAAAATGTTACAAGAAAAGTATATATACATACCTTCATAATATTGTTTCAGATACAAAATAAGTTTATAAACATAAAACATACTCCTGGAAAACTACTTAGGAGAACTGCAAAAGTTAAACATTTCTTTGTCATTGTTTATCTTTTTATCTGCCCCTGAAGTTTTTGACTTTTCTTTTCAAAATCAGGATTGATGATGAAGATGATGAATTAAAGGTTGATGATCAAGCAGTTGAGAGGCTTGTAATTGTCACTCAGGTGAAATCATGTGATGTTAGTCGGCTAGTTTGAGACATACTATCTGCTTATTTATTTCAACTATTTTCAGATTGAGATTTATTATAATTAGTTTTTAAAGAAATCTATATCCTGACAATATGGTTGAACTAAGCAAATGCATTTTCGAACTATTTCGTTCTATCATAGATTAGGTTGAGTATATTTCTTCTATAATTAGTAGTGTCAGCCTAGTTGCATATGCCTTAATTTTCATGATTGGGGGCTTGAGGTGCTACCAAATTTTCAGATCTTCTGCTAATGATGCTTCTTTATTGAACTCTTCAATTCCTGACCAATCTACTGGAGGAAGCAGTTGTGAAGGCCCCGGACATTCGAACTATCGAAGGAAGCATAACAAAGGCAGCTCCAAACCTCAGTCCATTCATAGGCAGCGACTCTTCCTTGGGAACGTCAGAGCGCATGGGAGCAACCAAAACTCTGTTGGTGTTATATCTGAAAGTCCACCCAGTGACGCTGTTGGGTTTTTCTTTGGTTCCACACCTCCAGATAGTAATGGGTGAGCATTAATTTTGTTTTCCCCATTCTTATTCTTCATTTCAGATTACTACAAACATATATTCTATTAAAGGGTCCATGCTAAGCCCCCTGAGTATCTGGCCTCTACTACCTTTGGGCATGAAGCCAGGAACTATATATGTTTATTTTCTTTTTCCTCTCCGACCCCGTCCCCACTTTCGATCAGTGAGATGAACTGGGTTATATCTAATTTTTCAGATATGCTAAAACTCAAATTTTGCAGGCTAAGGTCCTTAAAGTTGAGTGCTTCACCTCGCAGCAATCTCTCAGGAAGTAGCCCGCCCGTTGGATCAGCGCCAAAATCTTTTCAACCATTTCAGCATCCAAGTCATAAACTTCTAGAGGAAAATGGTTTTAAACAGCAGTTGTAAGTAGATTTAATTTAAGGCAATATTAGGTTACATATAGAAAATTCACACTATGCTGCACATATATTGTAAAGTCTATAAATTTGAACTGAGTTATAAAGTCTCTTCTTAGGTACAAGAAGTATCACAAGAGCTGCCTTAGGGAACGAAAAAAACTAGGCATTGGTTGCAGTGAGGTAACTTTTATTTAAACAGTTTGTCTGCTCTGATTTCATTTAAACAGTGAGGTTATAACTTATCAGCATGGGTATATCTGAAAGAAATCTTTAAAGCTTCATTTATGTGCCCATTAAGTTATCAAAGCTTTGTAGAATATCTGTTACTTACGAGGCTCTTTTGGGGAAATATTGTTCTTATAATTATTTATGTGATTTCTTTAGGGAGCTAAATCTTCAACAAAGTCTCTTCTCCAGCTTATTAGATTGTGCAAATGCATTGTGTTTTTAGATTTTCTCTGTATCAAGGTCCATGCCAAAATTTAAATGAGACTTCAAATAATTTATCACCAAGTTCGGTATATTTAATACAGTTTCCTCTTCAACATAAATAATCCCATCCCTTTCCTAGCTTGAATATTTGGTGTTCAATGCCAGTTAGAATCTCTCTTTTTGTCTTCTGTACAGTTCATTTAGAATGAACTTGTTTTTACTCACTGAAGGCGCAAACCAATATTGAATTTTATTCTCAACTGCACATATACTATTGGTCACATCTAATGTGTTTTAATCATTATATGGCATTCTTCTAATGTCTTGCCCTTTGAAATATAAACTTTGGTCCTGCAGGCTGCCTGGATTATCAAATCAATCATTCCAGTTCAAATTTTGAAATCATCTTGTTTTACCTATTTTCAATATAATGTGTATCTCCCCTTTTATTTTCCATTTAAGTCAAAACTTATATTTCAATATAAATACTGACCAATAGTATACTGACATTTATATTGTCTACTTGAAATATAAGTTGATGTGTTTACATAACTGGAATTGTCTACTTGCAGGAGATGAATACTTATTCAGGTTTTGGTCATTTTTCTTGAGGAATATGTTTGTACCTTCCATGTATAATGAATTCAAGAAGTATGCTCTAGAAGATGCTGCTGCTAGTTACAACTATGGGATGGAATGCTTATTCAGGTTTTATAGGTAGGCATTGAGTGTGACTTGGTTCACTGCTCATAAACGCTTGTAGGTCGTTTCGTAATTTTTGTTCCTCACTTCGGCTTTTCCTTGACAAATTTTATTTAATGTGATCAAACTGTTCTTCATGGACATATTCCTTTTGATTCTCCTTATACAATCATTTGTTCCCTTCATCTCTTGTTTCAGTTATGGCTTGGAGAAGGAATTCATGGAAGAACTATATGAGGATTTCGAACAGCTCACAATTTTCTTTTATAAAAAGGGAAACCTCTATGGCTTGGAAAATATTGGTATGTACATTGTTCTTTTCCGTGCTGATTTTGTGATCAATTTTGATCCTCTGCTGTATTCTTAATGTATACAAGGTCTGCTAATTCGACATACGGAGTATTGATTATTGCAAGTATGAAATGTTCTAGAATGATCAAATTAAACTATATAATTCTCCATCTCCGATTATTTATAACATGCTTGCTGAGTATTGTGTGCGTATGGGTTATAGGTGATTCAACGTAAAATGGTTCCTGTAATCAACTCAAGCCACATTGATTTCAAGCTGCAAGAATATTGATTGCATAAAATGCAGAGTCCTCCTAATTGCCGTCACTAATTTTGTTTCTTACCTGGCAGGGCATTTCACCATTATCGGAAGGACCGCAACCACAAAGAACCACTTAAGAAACAACCGGAATTGGATAGACTTCTGCGAGAAGAATTTCGCAGTTTGGATGATTTCAAGCGTGCCAAATCTAAGAAGGCTACTAGCAGTAGCCATTAAGTTCTCTGCCAGTGTTTGTACCATGCAACTGGCAATCTCGAGTTTTGGGAAGAGAATTAATACTAACAGTTTATAGAGCAAACTGAAGTTGGAGCCCAATTTTTCTGTCATATGGGAATTATGGTGATTTGCTGGCATTTATGAAAGGGCAAATAGGTTTCATGATGCATCAAGAATTGTTAACCGATGAGTGATCATGGAATTCTCAAGTGATAATTTTTGTTAACCGACCCAAATCTGATTTTGCATCTTGCATAGCTTGTCTTTTTCCTCGGATGTTGTATACTCCCTATATACAACCTCTTATAATATAGAGGTAACTGTATGCAAATAGGGCAATTGTTTTTTCTTATATATCTGTATATCTAAAAATGTTACAAGAAAAGTATATATACATACCTTCATAATATTGTTTCAGATACAAAATAAGTTTATAAACATAAAACATACTCCTGGAAAACTACTCAGGAGAACTGCATAAACAGCTCCCACTCCCCTTGAGGTTTCTAGTTTCTGAACAAAAATATCTTCTTCCTACGGTCGAAGAATGCAGTCTTATAAAACGAAAATAATTATGAAAAAAAAAGATGTTTTCTAGGACTATAAGTACACACAAATAATCACAAGTTACAAGTATCCCATTCAAACGTAGGTCTCGAAAAGACCTCATAGTCCAGAGACGACTCACTACTTAATACATCCTCAACACTACCACGCATTCCCTGCAACAAAGCACCGGGCTGAAATCCACCATCACCATCGCCTGGCAAAAGTTTATACATCACCAACAACCCGAGCGTGAATATAGCCTGAAGCTTTGTGGAATCTCCGTGCACCGAGAAGAACAACAGCATTGAAACAAGAAACATATCCACGCAAAACCTCATGATACACAACACCGTATCCATCAACCTCCCATCATTGCCTGATGGGAAACCCCGAACCCTATACACAAACAGAAAGTTGTACTTGTCAACTACGTATCTATACCCGAAATAAATCGCGCCAACCGGGACCACCAGAGGTGAGAAAGATGAGTAAATCAGCGTCAGGGCAAATATCGTAAGATTGAATGCATAATACTGAGCGAAATCGAACGTCTGTTTGGGCACTGGCGAAGTTCGGCTGCTGACCGGAGGGTATTCGGAAAGATCATGTCCGGGAAAATCTATGGCAGTCGGAGAGAACACGTTTTCAGATATCAGGGGTCTCTGGAGGCTACTAGTATCATTTTCTTGATATTGCAATGGGTAATCCTCATTCTGTTCGGGCACCAGCTGTAGCATGTCATTCTTACGGAACTTCTGTAGCTTCTTTTTAATCCAAGGTATCGGAGCGAGTAAATCGAAAGAGATCCCCAAGAAAGTGCACGTGATGAGAAACGCCAAAGAGGACAGGCACGATCTCGACAGAAAAGAAGTACTCAGGTACTGTTCGATCCTCTTGCAATCCTCACCGTCCAAATAGCATCTGCTCATCTTCAGGATCACACCTTCTAATGTTGACTCGACTAGAGCCCTTAATAGAATGAGATTAACAAGGAAAAAGCACACCATCTTCAATAAAGCGGCTCTTTGCTCACGGGACACAGTCAGATGCCATTCGAACTTGGAAAGGTATGAAAGAACAGATGGTATCACAATGTACATGCTCACGAATATCATAACATTAGGCAGAAATTGGAATATTATAGTGACTAGCCAGCTCGAGCTCTGCAACCAAGTCAACCACGTCTGGGCACTATCTATTGCCTCCGCATTGATAATCCTGGCAGCACTCTTAATGGCACTAATCACAGCCAGAGGAGAGCTGAAAAATAAAAGCATCAATAGAAGGCAAGAGTTGACAAGGACTCTACGAAATTTCAAGGAGAATTTTGAGGATCCTAAATGGTTCCAATAAATGTCGCTGGCCAATGGAGCTCTCTCGACTTTCCATTGGTTTCTTTGCAGTTGAAGCTCAATTAGCGAAAAGAACCTCCCGATCCGCCTTGACTTTTCGTTTCGGAAATCCTGAACTGCCTTATTTGCAGTGTAGATATCCTTAAACACAACAAAGGCAACTCCGGCACCTCTTGCTCGGCCTTCCTTGTAAGCTGCCATCTCCATTTCCAGATCGGCTCTCGACTCTTGCAATCTCCTAAGCCTCTCCTCGTCGGAAAAGCCTAGCTCGTGAAAAGCACAGTTCCACAAATCCTTCATTTTCCTCCAAAACCTACCACAGAAACCCTTGTCCTCTTCAATACCTAACTCCTCCCCATCATCTACCAACCCCTTTGATTCGATTTTTGCGACCAAGTTCGTAATATTATCCCTCACTTTCACCAACTCTGTAGCTAAATCATCTAATGCGCACAAATCCATTGGCACAACCACTCTGTGAATCTTGCCCGGATACTTATGTTGAAAATACTGAATCAATGGAGTCTTGTCAAACCCCAGAGTTTTCGGAACTCCATGAACCATGATGGTGAAAATGGCACTCGAGTTTGCACTAGGATCACTTGGGTTCCCGTTCCCATCTCGGAACCTTGTTACTCTTAACCTTCTCTCAATACCGTTTATACCATAGTTCACCAGAAAAACAACCACGACAACAAAAATGAAGTGCACCCAAAGCAGAGGTGAACCTTTGGCGATGTGATTTATCGTTGTCTTGGAGAATTCATCCGAAATCGGAGCATCCCCCGCGTAGATGTTGAATGGAATCATGACGATTACAACCAGGACGACGAGGAGGAGGAGGATGGCGGAGCTGCCACCTTCTATGAGGAGGAACTGGGCGGCGTCAGCGCCGCAGTGATGCGATATATCTCGGCTGGTGGCGTGCCACACGGCGAGAAGCTTGGAGGCGATGGCGGTGGGTCCGGGCACGCGGCGGTGATCGCTTCGGAGCTTCACGAAGACGAAGATCATCAAGCAGGTGAGGGCTCCGACGGCGGAGATGTTGAGTAGGTACTGGATGTTTCCGTACCACGCGTCCTCCAGGGCTCCGTCCCCGTCACCGGCGTCGGACGAGGGCGGTGGGGAGAGGTTGGCTCCCGCGAAATAGGGCGGTGATGACGAAGGGCCCATAGCGTTGACGCGAAAGAGGGCTTCGAACGGGATTCTCATGATTGAAGGTTTTGACCGGATTCAACAAGGATGGAATTCCGATCCCATAAATTCATCGGGAGGGGTTAGGTTTAGGGTTCTGAGTGAGGGATTGGAGATGGATTAGGATTGGGATTGTTATCGAAGAAGAAGGAATCGAAGAAAGAAAGAAAAAAAACAGAACATTGGCCCATGGTTGGGAATTTAGATTATAGAGGGTCAGAAAGGAAGAAAATAGAAATAGGGGGACCCCAATTGAATTTATTATTTCCGTCTGGATTTATTTGTAATTGTCGATTCTATTGATTACATTGCATATAGTAGTATATTGTTTTGAGATTTCGTTGTATTTTTTAAGACTTTTAAAGTTTGAAAGTATTCAATCAAGATTTTAAAAAACATTTAGGACATGTTCTTTTGGACTTAATTTCAATCCAGTTCAGTTCAGTTCAGATCGCTTCAGTTCAGTTCAGTTCAAATCGCTTCAGTTCAGTTCAGTTCGTTTCAAAATAAATTAAAATAAAATAAACAAAAAATAATTTAAATCTATAATTTTAAATATAAAATTTAGTTACCTTCGTAATATTATTAATATTTTTTAAAAAATATTTAATAATTTATACAAATTATTATTATTTTTATAAAAAATTAGTTCAGTTCAGTTCAGATCAGTTCAGTTCAGTTCAGATCGCTTCAGTTCAGTTAAGTTCAGTTTCATCCAAAAGAACAGGTCCTTAAAGTTTGAAGGTATTCAATCAGGATTTTAAAAAGTTTATTAAACTACTAAAATTTGAAGGTATTCAACCTGACTTTTAAAAAGTTTATTAAAATCTTGAGGTATTCAACCTGAATTTTAAAAAGTCAAATAAAATCTATATGTATTCAATAGTTTATGAATTTTTAAAGATTTTAAAAATCAATGGAGTTCAAATGGTTGATTTTAAAAAATATAAAGCAATTACATCCTCTAAAATCTCTCAAAATTAGGATTTAGGAGAGATTTCTACTGATTTCTTTTAATCAACTAAATTATTTTTAAAAAATAATAAAAACTTGAAACAAATATATAAAATTAAATAAAAAGAACAAAATAAAAAAATAGAATTTCTTTTAATCAACAAAAATATTTTTTAAAAATAATAAAAACTTATATAAATAAATAAAATTAAATTAAAAAGAAAAATAGAAAAAATATAATTTAAAAAAAAATACTTTGAAAAAGAAAAAAAAAATATTTTAAATAAAAACTATACTTTAACTATCAATAAAATTTTCAAAAAATTTAAAATATTTTTTATGATAAAAATAATTAAAGATATATTTAAAAATTTAATGATATAAATAAAGATATAAATGATACTATATTAATATTTTTTTAATAATTTGAATTAATTTTTTTTCAAAAAAATATGTTTCATATGACAGTTATATCAATAAGTAATGCCCGAAAAGTTTATAAAAATTTTTATGTAAATAAATGAAAACGCATATTTCAAAATTTTTTAAAGTTTATGAAAATTCGTATAAATCAATAATAAAAGTCGGTCAAAGACTACGTGGATTTTGAAAATTCACGAACTTTTTAAAATACATAAAAATCCAATAAAATCTGAATCGAATTTTTCAATATGTATTTATTTATTCCAATTTTTAAGGGTAATTCGGATAATTCTAATTTTTCAATATGTATTTATTTATTCCAATTTTTAAGTTCTCAAGTCTCAACAATCATGGTCGGCCGGGCCGGGCGGGCTATGAATTACTTTTTCATTAATCACGATGAGAAAATAAATTTTTTTAAAAAAACTTTTTATTTATAAAATATCCAGAATTTGAAGGGACAACTAAAAAAGCAAATATCCATGATTTTGTGGGACAACTAAATTAGGGTTTCAAACTCCAGAGTAGAATAGACATCAAAATGAAAATAAAAATGGAGGTTGAAGCTTTCCCTAGAAATTGCAGAAGAAGAAGAGCTGTTCGAAAGAAACGAACTCAGTTTCAAAACTATTTATCACCATCTACTTCGGGTAACATAATTTCCGACTACTCTCGGTATCAGTGTGTGTGTGTGCGCGTGTTTGAGGGGTTTATTTTCATCCACGTTTTTTCTGTATCTGGAACATTCTTCTAGGTTTTGAAATATTATCGATTTAATTTTTAATTTTAGTGTAGATCTTTTGTGACAAATTTTTGACTCAGAAGGTTTGTAGTAGTTGTTTTGAGGTTTGTACTTTTTGCTCTGATTCTATAATAAGCTGTAGGAAGAGTTGTTGAAAAGCCTTTAGAACAAAGGTGGAATCTAATACTAACAACATCATCATGCAATGCACATTTAATGGTTTGCTTTACTGATTACTGAAGAAAAAAACGAAGGAATCCGTTAAAATTTTAGCATCTAGAAATTTGTACTAAACCTAAAGACAGCGTGCCCATTGCACACTTCTGGTCGGATCATGCGGAGGTGCTAAACTGCGACCAAAGCAATTGTTTTTTCTTCCTCAATTTTGGGTTGTGTTTGCTGATGTAGAGGTTCCTCACTTATTTAATCAACTAGTCATTTAAAATCCATGATAAAATGGTTTGTGATTTTGTGTTTGGAACTGGCTAATTTGTTTGTGCACTTTACGGTTTTCAACTTTTTTTTTTCATTGTACTGTTGATAAAAGTTACTAATTCTTGACTGATAATTAAAGTCGTTTGCTCTTTCGGTAGGAGTTGCTATCAATCACTATTTGCAATTTTTTTATATTTCGTATGGATGTTGTTAGTCTTTTACTATCTTTTAATGAACCTTTCTAATTCGGCCCTGTACATGCCACTGAGGAGTAAGGATGCTTTTATTTGTTTCATTATTTCAGTTGGAAATGACATAGTGAAGTATCGTTCGCATCTGAGAATTATACGACATGTCTATGAGAAGAAAAAATATGCACTTGTAGCTGAAGAAAGTAGTAAACCCGTGAATCCATGTTCGCGGATTCCGCGCTTGCCTCGTGGTCTAAGTTCAAGAGCAGAAGCTGTCTGCACTCTGTTAGAGATGGATAATCATATCCCTGGTAATTCTCAACAATTTGATAGGTTTCAATTACTAATTAACATCAATTCTTTCTATGGCGTTGCATTTCTACATGCCTGTCTAAAAGCTTTTTGATTAGTGCATATCGTGAATTATTGGTGGAATAAGAATACCTGGATTTGGGCATTGTCCGAAAGGGCAATGGCTCATTGGGGTTCTAAAATATTTTACAAGTGTGTGTGCGCATATATATATATATACATATAAATATATATATGTGTGTGTATTTATTATTTTATAATATACAGCTATACTGTATAGTGTATACATGGATGTAGTTTTGTTGGATTATTTATTCTGGTCCATAATATATTCCCACAAATAAAATTTTAAATTGGCTACATTGTTGTATCTTCAAAAGAAACTTATCTCTAAATTACGAAAGAAACATATTTAGATGACTAGAAATCATGTTTTCGTCGGGTGCTGACAATTTTATGCATTGATACAAGATGTTGGAACTTGGAAGAACTTTAATTGAAGAATGCATTTATGATTTGTTTCTCCAAATGCTAGTATTTAGTTTTCTTGTACGTGTTTCTTGGCTATCTTTACTCTATATTTTGTTTCTTTGTTTTTACATGTTCGAAACAACTATTGAAAATATAACGTAAAATTGTCCAGGAAAGAGCGTACGGTTGAACATATGCCTTTCCCCATCGAATATTTGTGATTCACTCCTATTTCTTTTCCCTTCCTAAGTGGGCCTTTTATTTTTCCACGCCCCACCTAATTGTCAGAGTCAGCCCTGACCCCAAGTTAGGTGGAAAAGGGTGGAGCATATAATTCCCTATGTTTGAAATTGACATTTTACAAGTTGTTGGGAATTTTTCTTGATGATTATTAGTGTTTCAATTAATTCTTAACTTCAATGTTACTATTTTTTACCCATTGCTTGTCTTCTAGCATTAATGAAGAATTATCAAGTAAGGTAAGTCAAATGACAGCCAACTATTAATCAATTCAATTGAGTTAAAGTGAGGTCATTTGATCCACCAAAGGAATAATTGTATCGGAGTATATAACTGTAAAATTGTACTTTAAGTTAACTAATCATATATCAAGTATCAATTATCGTTCACGCTTCAACAACTATTGCTTATTTGCATATTGAAATTTCATGGTTTGTTTTTATTAAAGGAAAACATATATGATTTATGGATAAATGTACCACTTGGTGAAATTATCATCATTTCTTCGGATAACCAGTACATATTTGAATTACTGAAATCATCGGGAGAAGGGGTTTCACTTTCTGTAGAAGGAGACTTGAACAAGTTATACCCATGCCCCACAAGCTCGAAAGCTCGTCCACGTAAGGATCGGAAGAGAAAAACTAATCCAAAAGATGAATCGAGGGATTCAGAAGTAACTGTTCCCCGAAGGATTCATTTTCGCGGACAGGCAAAGAGAGTGCGAACAACAAATTCTAGTACAATAACCAATGAACGGGGAAAATTGGATTCTTCAACATTCCTTCACTACTTAACGTAAGTGCTATACTGCTATGGTAAAATATTTCCGGTTATTACAAAACTACCCTCGAGGTTTTACCTAATTATAAAGTAGACTTTCAAATTTCAATTACTAAACACGCCTGAGATTTTTTTCCAGTATTGGTTCACAAGAATAAATGTTGAATGGTGTAGGCATATATGGAGTGCTTTTCCTGAAGAGAAGTTAGAATCCGTTACGTATTTCGATCCTTTATGGTTCGAAATGTATGCCAGTGAAACACATAGAGCGAAGGTTCTGAATTGGATAAAGGCGAAGCGTGTATTTTCAAAGAAATATGTTTTTGTCCCGATTGTCATCTGGTATTTTTTCAATCAGAGTCATTAATCATGCAATCAAAACGCTATATCGTTTTACATGAACTGTGTGTGTATATGATTTAATATGTCAATTTGATAGGTCCCACTGGAGCCTCTTGATCTTCTGTAACTTGGGCGAAACGCTACATTCACAAGCTAATGGTCCTTGCATGCTCCTTCTGGATTCGATGCATTCAATAGGCCCTTCACGTCTCGAACCTTTAATAAGAAGGTACCAATACTCAAATAGTCTTAATTTATGTCCCCTTCTAGTTATAGTATTTTTACTTTATATATATTTACTTTTTCTATTGGCATATACATATTGCAGTCTTCTGTTTGATTTGTGCAAGTCGGAGGAAAAAGTGGAGAGAAAAGAAGAGCTTAAGAAAACGTCTCTATTGATCCCCAAGGTAGTAACGTTAGTCTTTACATCCATCTTTAGCGTGTACATTGTTTATATAGAAGCAGCTATGGTATTCGTTTTTACACCTTTTTCAGGTCCCCCAGCAGAAAAAAGGCGAGGAATGTGGATTTTATATTTTGTTCTTCATTAAGCTTTTCTTAGAAAGTACTCCCGAAATTCTCAACGTCTCAGAGGGTTATCCACACTGTGTGAGTCTTTTTTATCATTAACATTATTATTGCAAAGATATATTGCCATTACTCAAATAGAGCTGTTACATGCTTCACAGTGAGACATACATATAATATATATATATATATATATATATATTTATGTATGTGTGTTTGTGTATACTCCATATATTACTATTATTTAAAGAATTTATTCTTGTATTGCAGATGAAACAAGATTGGTTCACTGCGGAACAGTTGGAGTCCTTTTGCAAAAGTCTTGATGCTTTTCCTCTCGTCTCAAGTGAGCATGGTGATTCGGGTGAATCTGATGTTGAAGTCGTTTCAGAGCTAGATTTCAGCAAACGAGCTTGAAAATATGAGCATCTAAATTATTGTATATACGTTTGTATTCGTTGCAGTTGATCTTGAAGAGTTGGGTAAAATCTCAAGTTAATCTTTTGTCAATAGCTTGTAAGAGGTGTCTAACTTAGTTCCTTGTAAATCATTGCAAATGACTCCAAATGATTTTAACTCGATTCGAGATTTTATGATTCGTTTTCGAAAAAATAAACAATTAAAGATAAAATGTACTCCTTCAAAATACTTTAAACAATTAGAGATAAATTGTACTCCTTCAAAATACTTTTGTAATTTACAAAAGACTATTATCTTTCTTAAAAATATTTGTGATAATTATATTATTAGTTAATACTCCCTCCATCATTCCATTTGTGATGAACTAATTAAAAGAAAGTACTGAAACAGTTTTAAGGAACGAACTAAAAAAATATTTTTAAGGGATAGATAAAGTATTAACCACTAATCAATTTATTACAAATTAAATATTACTAGCTAGATATTACTTAGGTAAAATATTGAAATTTACAAAAATTTAAAAATAATAATAAAAGTTAATAAAATATATACGGTTTCGTGATTATAAATACTATAATTATATATATATATATATATATATATATATATATATATATATATATATTTAATTTATCTACTTATATTATCAAATTCACAATAACATTTCATCTCACTATTTGTTAGAAACCGTTTCATCCAACAGCTCACTATTTGTTAGAAACCGTTTCATCCAACAGCTCGAAATGTTAGAGAAGTTGAGCAACTAGACATTTATAGTGTGCCGAATATATTCTCCAATACTCCCCTGCCGAATATATTCTCCAATACTCCCCTCACTTGTGGGCCGATTTCAACCTCAGGGGAAGACCCAACAAGTGGATAATTAATTCGGGTGGAGTCGCACATGGCGGGAGTCGAACCCGATTTCAACCTCAGGGGAAGGCCCAACAAGTGGATAATTAATTCGGGTGGAGTCGCACATGGCGGGAGTCGAACACAGGACCTGCCACAAGGCTAGGCTCTGATACCATGTTAGAAACCGCTTCATCTAACAGCTCGAACTGTTAGAGAAGTTGGACAACTAGACATTTATAGTGAAACGAATATATTCTCCAATACTCCCCCTCACTTGTCTAATAAACTTTAAACGTAGTCTAATAACTTAATTAAAACGTTGAATCAAATGGTTGATATTCAACACATGTATTTTTTTCTTCATGTTTTTCAACTCGACCAGGTGGGCATCAAGTTTGATGATGAAATTCGCGCCCTTCTCCTTCTATCAAGTCTACCGGACTCTTGGGATTTCCTTATTATTGCGGTGAGCAATTCGTGTGTGAGGAAGTGGTGACTCTACTTGTAGGAGAGGAGGTTCGGAGAAAGAAGTCGGAACGATCTAGTTCTTCGCTGAACTTTAGCTCGAAAGATCGTGGGAGAGAACGAGGAAATAAGGGCAAGGGAAAAAGCAACTTTGATGCTTGAAGTCGATCCAAAAGTCGAGGACCATCAAAGCGGTCGAACTCGAAAGGTCGCGACTATAGCAAATACAAGTGCTACAATTGTGGAAAGATTGGTCACATCGGAAAAGATTGCCCGGAGGCAAGCAACGACAACGGAAAAGGTGCTGCCAATGTTGTGAAGGAAGATGAAGCCCTCATTTGCTCGTTGGAAACCAAGAACGAGTCTTGGATCATCGACTCCGGCGCCTCGTTTCATGCTTCTCCGCAAAAGAATGTTCTACAGAACTATGTGAGCGGGAACTTTGGCCAGGTTTACCTTGGCGACAACCAGCCGTGCGACATTGTGGGCAAAGGAGATGTTTGCCTATCTCTTCCTAATGGCTTTGAGATTCAATTGAAGGACGTTCGTCACGTTCCAAGTCTCAAGAAGAATCTCATCTCGGTGGGCCAACTATCGGAAGAAGGCATGGTATGTACGTTCAATGCCGAGTCTTGGAAGGTGTCCAAGGGCGCTAGGATGTTGGCACGCGGCAAAAAGGAGGGGACGATGTATGTCGCCAACGAGATTTTATGATTCGTTTTCGAAAAAATAAACAATTAAAGATAAAATGTACTCCTTCAAAATACTTTAAACAATTAGAGATAAATTGTACTCCTTCAAAATACTTTTGTAATTTACAAAAGACTATTATCTTTCTTAAAAATATTTGTGATAATTATATTATTAGTTAATACTCCCTCCATCATTCCATTTGTGATGAACTAATTAAAAGAAAGTACTGAAACAGTTTTAAGGAACGAACTAAAAAAATATTTTTAAGGGATAGATAAAGTATTAACCACTAATCAATTTATTACAAATTAAACCAAAACTTAAAATAAAACTTAAATCTTTTCCGATATAAAACTTAAATATTTTCAAAAATAAACATATACATGCACTTTATGATTTTTTAAACAAAATTTTCATCATAAAAATTACTAGTAAATTATTGACTTTATTTAAAACGTGATAAACTTGATCTCAAACATAAAATATATAGGCTCATACTCATATGTAATAATTTACTTTTATTTTACAATATAATTATATTATTTATTTTAAAATTCACATGTAATTAATTATTTTTAACTTAAAATGTTATTTTTACTTTTTATTTTTATTCCACTTATTCACTTCAGTATAAACCATTAATTTCAGTTCAATTCAATCATTTTTTATTTTAATATTTAAAATTTAAATTGAACTAAATTTCAATTCAGTTCCATTCAAACTTATTAAATTCAATTTAAATTGGTTCATTTGAGTGCAGTTCAATTCAGACATGCAAACTTATTAAATTCAGTTCAAAGCAATTTATTTTAGTGGCTCACACATATTCCGTTCAGCTCAAATCAACCACTTTAGTCCAAAATAGCATATTCTAAATTTTTGTAACATTAGACATTTAGACTAATGCATATTGCATATTAACATGGAACATTAGACTAATGCATATTTAAATAATTTTTCATTCACAGTAGACTAATGCATATTGCACATATTGCAAATTACATATAATTATTTTATTTTACATGCACAGTATCTTCATATTTAAATAAAATAAAACAATAAAATAATTATATGTAATTTTTAATTAAATTATAATTATTTAAATATCAATAAGTATCACGTATTTCTGTATTTGTTTTCAATAAAAATAATAATTTTGTACTGTGAGATAGACTTATTTTTACGAGATACTGTGAGATAGACTTTAATAATCGATATTCGATACAAAATATTCACACTCCCGGGTTTATTCTATGCTACCCTAATAGGGGTAGTACCCAATCCATATAAAATGTTACACGTGGCCACTATAAAAAATTTAACCAATGAAAAAAGTAAAAAGATAAATATAAATACACATGTAAATGGGTGTATGGCAATGGAGTAGTACCCTTATGCTAGCATAGAACTAACCCCCTATATGAGCTACAGAGCTAGAAGTGTAATAAATGACAAATCTTCACTTGCACCTCCACGCGCAGCCACGCGCGCTCTAAGTCAATCTGTCAACACTGAAACTTTGTGTAAACCCTAGACTCTCCTCTCTCTCACACACACTCTCTCTACAGTCACGCTCGCTACCTCTCTCCGCCGCTAAGCCGCCGTCTTTAGAATAACTTCAGGCGAACACTAAAATTAAAAAAAAGTCATTCTATTATTAGCTCTAATCCACTTTTTTCATATATTTATCTTTTTGCTTCTGTAGTTGTTAATCTGCTCGTAATTTTTTAAGTATGGGGACGGAGGAGAATGGCGGTGGTGGCGGCGGCGATCAGTCCAGTTATCGAAACGATGTCGTTGTGGAAGGGCCCCCCAAGTCGCCATGGAAGACTCCGGCTGCTGCTTCTCCCGCAGTGGCTGCGGATTCAGAGTCATGGCCCCTGCTTTCCGACGCGCAACAGCGGGCTAAGAACAATGAGGGTGTTGATTCCAGCTCCGGCAAGTCTCCGCCGCCCTCTCAGGCCGATGCTGATGGTTTTGGAGGTGCTCTTCCGGTAGCGCGACCGGTCAGTGTTATTTACTCGATTCTTCAATTTTCTTTTTTCTTTTTTCTGTTGATCAAAATTTGTTGCGTACCAAATATATTTGAATTGAGAGTTTTTAATTGTTTCTCATTATCGTGTAGTTATAAACTGCTTTTTTAGTCAGGATCAGATAATATAGGCGTCATGAAGAAATAAATATTTTGAAAGATAAGGTTTCATTTTTACGAAGGAGCAGATTAGAGTTTGTGTGAATAAAGTGAATCACTTCTCTGTTTTCTACTTTTTCAAAAATATATGTATATGTGTAAATCTGAGTCATAGACTCATAGTTACGGTTTATTCCTGAAAAACAGATGTAAGACATGAAAACAAGTTTTAAGATTGATATGTTCTTCGGCCTGTGAAGTGTGAACAGTGATTCGTATCACTGTAATTTGAGTACCGTTAAATTCATGTGCCAAAATTTCTGCTTCCCGGACTATTTCAATGAGTTGTGAGCCTTTGGCTTGAAACTCCTACCGTAGCTGAAATATATGTTCCCTTCATGGAAGAAAAGACCTCTAGCAGTAGCATAGAGCCGGATCAAATCTGATACTTGCTGATACCAGCTAAATGATTATACCGTATTTGTGGATCAGATAATTTACTGACCGTTTTCCTTGTCTTTCAGCCTACCATGGACCAGCAGAAGTTCCATGGACGTAATTCTATGAAGTCTCCGCGGAAACCATACCCCAATAATCAAAACAAAACTGGCCCAAAGCATGGCCCGAACGGCGCAGCTCCACTTCCTGTGCCCTTACCCTATTATCAACCAGTTTTCGCCCCAGCTTTTCCCGTGGGACCCATGCCTGTTCCTGGATATGCTTATCCGTTTCCCCATGGACCTATTCCTAGAGTTACTACCCAATTGCTAAAGTCTGGCGATGATGCTCCTTCACAAACATTTATGCTGCCAGCAAATGGTGGCTTTCAGCCTTCACCCCACAATGATTCAAACACTCACGATTCCAGTTCTGTTGGAAGAAAGCCTATTGCAAAAGAACAAGGTGGGCAAATGAATCCTTCCTGGAATAATCAAAGGCCATTTGCTACTAACAACGGCTTTTACTTGCAACAAAATATGGGTCCAAGACATTTAGTAAGACCTCCATTTTTTGGTCAGACAGGTTTTGTTGACGGATCAAACTTCTCAGGTATTTAAATAGATTTTTTGAAAAAAAATTGTCGGTGTGTGACTAAGGTTGCTTTTTCCACTAAGATACCTCTTCTTTGAGGTTATGCATCTTCACTGCCTAACAAGGTCGTTCATGATTCAGGTCCTCCAGGAGGAATCATTTATTTACCTGCTGCTCCACCAGGCTCTGTCAGATTGCCATACCATCCATATTTGGTTCCCTACCCTATAAGCCCTGGAGTTCACATGCCACCTTCACCAATTCTAGCCTTACGAGCTAATATTGTGAAGCAAATTGAATATTATTTCAGGTAAAAACTTCCTGACTGATCTCATGTTAGCCAAGTGGTGTGGTGTCTGTGTCTTTTTTAACGAACTGAATTTTTGGATCTGTTCATGATTGAGATGATATATTTACTGAAGAAACTTTATATTCTAGTGAAAATACAACAACTATGATTAAGTTTTTATTACTTTGGCAGTGACGAGAACCTGAAGAGTGATACCTACTTGATTTCCTTGATGGACAGTGAAGGCTGGGTTCCAATTTCAACTATTGCTGACTTTAAACGGGTAATGTTAAAGAATCTCTGTGATAATTATATGCTTCATTGGATATATTTCATAGAAACTATATGAGCTTAGTCTTTTGCATGTATGTGGCTGAGAGCTGTTCTTGTATAATCTTCAGAGCAAAAAAATTGTAATGTGAATGTTGTTTTAATTATTTTTGGGGAAGAAAATATTATAGAATCCGTTTTGGGTTTTATTTCCCAAAGAAATGTCCTACATTTCGAAAGAGTTTTTATTATTAGAATTTAGAATATATGTGTGGATATATGTATTCCAATTTACTGCACTTAAATTTATATATTTACATGTTTTCCAATTATTACACTACTTTTATAATATACTCCTAGTATATTGTAAGAATTATATACTGTCTGATGTGAAAACAATAATCACTCAAAAATATTACTACTACACATAGCATGACATCCACAGCAGAAACTCTCATTCTGGAGATGACACCAACCTTTTTCTAAAAAACACCACTTTTCTGAACCAAATCAATCAGATTTCATCCTCCATACTTCCCCAAATACAATGTTGCATCACTCAAAACACATTTTCTTAATGACACCCAAACTAATTCCAAAGAGTGAACAAAGAGTGGATAATTATGGTTCTACATTTGACGTTGAAACTGGAGCTTGAATCACTTCTTCAATTGTAGTCTTTTCTGAATTTTAATAGTAATCTTATCTGAAATTTTCCCGCTCAGGTTAAAAGCATGAATGCAGAGGTACCATTTATTCTGGATGCATTGCAGGCTTCAGAGACTATGGAAGTGCAGGTTGAATAATTTTCCCATTAGTATTGCAGTCATTCATATAATTCTCTCGATTGTGATGTGTAAACATTCCTTGCAATATTTTTTTTCTTACTTTTCCATTATTGTTCGTAAATCTCACTTGTCCTTTTAAATTTCAATAACCGTAGGGTGAGAAAGTAAGGAGACGCAACGGGTGGTCTGATTGGGTTTCCGCTTCTGTTATCAGTAAATCTTCTTCAATCATTTCAAATGTTGTGAAGGAGGATACTCTCAATGAAAATAAAGAGGCCTGCTCTGAAGGAGCGATAAAGCTTCCTACATCAAATGGATTTTCTGTGAATCCCTTGCCATTGGAGCAGGATTATAGAAACGAGTCCATTAGCAACAGTACTGATCAAAACAGTGAAACTATTTTTCCCGAGGGTGAAATAAAAACATTTGCTTCTGGGAATAATAATTCCAGCACAGGGCTGGATTTTCAGACTGATAATAGGAATAACAGAACCGAACATAACAATGACCCAAATTACCGAACTCTCCCACATGGAATTGGTTCTTTCAAAACATTTGTTGATAAAAACAGTGATAATATCAAGAAGGTGATTTCAAATCGAAAGCTACAGAGTCCAGATGACTCATCTAATGATTTTTCAAGCACATTTATGCTTGACGAAGAACTTGAAGTGGAGCAGAAAACAGTAAGAAGTGATCATCCTTCGGCCATGGAAAGGTATTTCTTTTCTTGATTTATCTATATCTGCACATTTTAAATTTCTGTCACTTGTTTGGTGTCTGTAGCTACATTTTTATGCCTATTAACTGGCTAATGAAGACAACGAATTGAGGATCCAAAATTTAAATCACGAGGTTGTTGACCTGATCTTGGTTAATCATATTATTTCTTCATGGTTCAGTGCATGTGAATATTGGACCCGGGTGCCTTTTTTTCCCCTCATAAAATTGTGAAATCACATTTACCAAGCCTAAATATCCTAACATGTTTACCTAATTTATTTCAAGAATATATATTGGTATAAGCCTGCTTGGCATGTTTGTTGGAGTCATTCCAGTTGTATGCGGCATCCTCTAAATTTTTAGAGAGTCTTCAACCTAGACTACTAAGTTCTAGTCTAATTGTTTTGTTCTGTACACAAGGTTTTTACTGACAAACAGTATGTATTTGATTGATGAATGTTGGCTGCCATGTTTTTTTTTTGTTAGGCAATTACCTAAAAGCCTCGGTCAACTGCAATATCTGAATTTAAATAATTTCCACAGTTATAGCTCAACAATTGACTTGTGGCAGATAAGGCATGGGGTTAAGGTCTTGGCAGCTCATAGTCTTAAGTGTCTGAATACAACTTGGGATCTTACGTTTTGTTGCAAGTCCTTAATTCTAGTTTGCACTGAAAATTATTCTATATTTTCTGCAAAAAGTGAATAATAATCAACTCTTAAAATATTACCTGGTGTGCTAGGAAACAATTATGTTTTCATTTTTTCTGTATTCTTTTTCATACTTCCAGAAAAAAACAATCCTCAAATGCTAGGAAATATACTGTTTATATCGTTCTTTCATTGTTACCATCTCACATGCTAGACATGTTCATAATCATTTCACTTATGAACTGACCAAGTTCCTTGCGACGTATTTTCTAGTTGAAGATATTTCTTATCAATTCAATAACAATATTCTTGGCGCATATTGTTTTTTATATTCCTTATGTTATACATTTCTTTGTCATTGTTTAACTTTTTAACCGCCCTGAAGTTTTTGACTTTTCTTTTCAAAATCAGGATTTATGATGAAGATGATGAAATAAAGGTTGATGATCAAGCAGTTGAGAGGCTTGTTATTGTCACTCAGGTGAGATCATGTGATGTTAGTCGGCTAGTTTTAGATATACTATCTGCTTATTTGTTTCAACTCTTTTCAGATTAAGATTTTATTATAATTGTTATTTAAAGAAATTTATATCATAACAATATGGTTGAACTAAGCAAATGCATTTTCGAACTATTTCGTTCTATCATAGATTAGGTTGAGTATATTTCTTCTTATATTTATAAAAGAAATAGTGTTTACCATATTTCTCCTATTGAGGTGCTACTAATTTTTCAGACATTCTGGATAACCATGTTTTCTCTTATATTTGTTACTTCTAACCTCTTAATTTAGTTATTCGTTCTCTAAATATATCACAAAACTGATATTAACTGCAGTTTATCAAGATATAAAAGGCTCTACCATATTTCGCTCGTAAAAAATCCATAAAAAAATAGTGCTTGATGAGAAGTTGATTATATTGATAAGTTTCATTTTGATGAATCAATGACTAACTAGATTATTATCCCACAGACTAATCGGACTGGTGAAACACCTGCTGGGAAATCAAAAAATCCCATTACCAATGAGCTTGCTTCTGCAATAAATGAAGGCCTCTACTTCTATGAGAAGGTTTTTAGATTGTTTTCTGTATTTCTGTTGCATTTCTACCAGAAGCAAACATACTTATACGGAGACCTCTTCAATTTTCAGGAAATAAACTTAAAAAGATTTCACCGTAGACATAATAAGCCCATTAACGAAAGCAGGGGCGAGAACTCCAACTCCAGATCTTCTGCTAATGATGCTTCTTTATTGAACTCTTCAATTCCTGACCACTCTATTGGAGGAAGCAGTTGTGAAGGCCCCGGACATTCAAACTATCGAAGGAAGCATAACAAAGGCAGCTCCAAGCCTCAGTCCATTCAAAGGCAGCGACTCTTCCCTGGGAACGTCAGAACGCATGGGAGCAACCAAAACTCTGTTGGTGTTATATCTGAAAGTCCACCCAGTGACGCTGTTGGGTTTTTCTTTGGTTCCACACCTCCAGATAGTAATGGGTGAGCATTAATTTTGTTTTCCCCATTCTTATTCTTCATTTCAGATTACTACAAACCTATATTCTATTAAAGGGTCCATGCTAAGCCCCCTGAGTATCTGGCCTCTACTACCTTTGGGCATGAAGCCAGGAACTATATATGTTTATTTTCTTTTTCCTCTCCGACCCCGTCCCCACTTTCGATCAGTGAGATGAACTGGGTTATATCTAATTTTTCAGATATGCTAAAACTCAAATTTTGCAGGCTAAGGTCCTTAAAGTTGAGTGCTTCACCTCGCAGCAATCTCTCAGGAAGTAGCCCGCCCGTTGGATCAGCGCCAAAATCTTTTCAACCATTTCAGCATCCAAGTCATAAACTTCTAGAGGAAAATGGTTTTAAACAGCAGTTGTAAGTAGATTTAATTTAAGGCAATATTAGGTTACATATGGAAAATTCACACTATGCTGCACATATATTGTAAAGTCTATAAATTTGAACTGAGTTATAAAGTCTCTTCTTAGGTACAAGAAGTATCACAAGCGCTGCCTTAGCGAACGAAAAAAACTAGGCATTGGTTGCAGTGAGGTATCTTTCATTTAAACAGTTTGTCTGCTCTGATTTCATTTAAACAGTGAGGTATCAGCATGGGTATATCTGAAAGAAATCTTTAAAGCTTCATTTAATGTGCCCATTAAGTTATCAAAGCTTTGTAGAATATCTGTTACTTACGAGGCTCTTTTGGGGAAATATTGTTCTTATAATTATTTATTTGATTTCTTTAGGGAGCTAATTTTCAACAAAGTCTCTTCTCCGGCTTATAAGATTGTGTAAATGCATTATGTTTTTAGATTAACTCTGTATAAAGGTCCATGCCAAAATTTAAATGAGACTTCAAATAATTTATCATTTAATACAGTTTCCTCTTCAACATAAATAATCCCATCCCTTTCCTAAGCTTGAATATTTGGTGTTCAATGCCAGTTAGAATCTCTCTTTTTGTGTTCTGTACAGTTCATTTAGAATGAACTTGTTTTTAGTTTTACTCACTGAAGGCGCAAGCCAATATTGTATTTTATTCTCAGCTGCACATATCAGCAGAAGTTACTATTGGTCACATCTAATATGTTTTTAATCATTATATGGCATTCTTCTAATCTCTTGCCCTTTGAAATATAAACTATGGTCCTGCAGGCTGCCTCGATTATCAAATCAATCATTCCAGTTCAAATTTTGAAATCATCTTGTTTTACCTATTTACAATATAATGTGTATCTCCCTTTTTATTTTCCATTTAAGTCAACTTATGTTTCAATGTAATTACCGACCAATATTTTACTGACTCATACTATTTCAATATAATATTTTAATGATACATAAATACGTCTCTTTCTAGTCTCTACAAAACCTTTCTATGAATTCAACAGACAATTAAACCATTACTGAAAACAAATGAATGTAATAATGTTTTTGCCTTGATGGATTCTATATTAGAGAGATACGTATCAAGTGTCTCTTTTGTTATTTTTATCCTTTACTTTTGGGGCTAGTGTCAGTTTACACAAGGGATAGTATCTATAGATCAAAATTAGATCATAACAGGTCAGATACCTCTTGTCCAAGACAAGAGTATGAGCTGCATTTCTACCTGTATTTGGAAACACATCACTGGCAGTTATTTTTGTTCAACTATTGTTCAACTCAAGAAAAATGACCAAAACTTGTGTTTACCGTCAGTTTTAAATTATCATTCAATTTTTATGTTATGAACTGTACATGATTCTGATGATATATCTAGTTTTGTTTCTATAACTTCTGTTGCTGACAGTATAGTACTTCCTCCATCCCATTGAAACAGTCATGTTTGTATTTTGCTAAGATTAAGAAACATGTTTTATGTATATTGTGAATTTTTGTGGTTGTAATTATTTGCTAAGATTTTTGTGGTTGAACACCCAAAATGGAAAGACTATTTCGAAGAGACAGAGGGAATATATCTTATCATGTGTCACTTACATACACTGTGATGTCTTTTTATGTCTTACTTGATGTGTTTACATAACTGGAATTGTCTACTTGCAGGAGATGAATACATTATACAGGTTTTGGTCATTTTTCTTGAGGAATATGTTTGTACCTTCCATGTATAACGAATTCAAGAAGTATGCTCTAGAAGATGCTGCTGCTAGTTACAACTATGGGATGGAATGCTTATTCAGGTTTTATAGGTAGGCATTGAGTGTGGCTTGGCTCACTGCTCATAAACACTTGTAGGTCGTTTCGTAATTTTTGTTCCTCACTTCTGCTTTTCCTTGACAAACTTTATTTAATGTGATCCAACTATTCTTGTTTCAGTTATGGCTTGGAGAAGGAATTCATGGAAGAACTATATGAGGATTTCGAACAGCTCACATTATCCTTTTATAAAAAGGGAAACCTCTATGGCTTGGAAAAATATTGGTATGTACATTGTTCTTTTCCGCACTGATTTTGTGATCAATTTCTATCCTCTGCTGTATTCTTAATGTATGTATCATTACAAGGTCTGCTAATTCGACATACGAAGTATTGATTATTGCAAGTATGAAATGCTCTAGAATGATCAAATTAAACTATATCATTCTCCATCTCCGATTATTGTGTGCATATGGGTTATAGGTGATTAAAAGTAAAATTGATAATAATTCCAGTAATCAACTCAAGCCACATTGATTGCGTAAAATGCACAGTCCTAATTGCCATCACTAATGTTGTTTCTTACCTGGCAGGGCATTTCACCATTATCGGAAGGACCGCAACCACAAAGAACCACTTAGGAAACAACCGGAATTGGATAGACTTCTGCGAGAAGAATTTCGCAGTTTGGATGATTTCAAGCGTGCCAAATCTAAGAAGGCTACTAGCAGTAGCCATTAAGCTCTCTGCTAGTGTTTGTACCATGCAACTGGCAATCTCGAGTTTTGGGAAGAGAATTAATACTAACAGTTTATAGAGCAAACTGAAGTTGGAGCTCCATTTTTCGGTCATATGGGAATTAGGGTGATTTGTGTAAATAGGGCCCGTCGAAATGCATGGTGATGGATACTGTCCCTCTTTTGTCGGACCATATGGGAGTTTGTTTGAACCAACTTGTTGGGAGTTTTTTTGTCTTTTTTTCTTTTTCTTACCTTCTGGGTTTGTAACTTGTATATATATATAATTGAAAAAAAATAAACAGATTATTAAAGACTATAATTGCTTGACCTTGGTAGTTTAAAACTGATTCTTGGAAAGTGTTTTATATTCGATAAATACTCATCAAAAGGTCAAAACTATAACTATTCTTATACAGTGGTCTCATTGTTTTTTAATCTACTGATTGAATAATTTGCCTATTTTTAAAGAACAAAAATATCATAATATATAAGTTACTACTTTACATTCTTATAAATTGGTTAGTTCGGCCGCACAGGGAGATAATATATACTCCCTCCGTCCCATGTCCCATAACAATAGGTGGTCAACGTTGACTTTTTTCGTCCGTCCAATACATATGATAAATAGTGTACAAAAATTATGAAAAAAATACTAAAATAAAATTTAATAGGTATATTTTATTTTAGTAATTTTTTCATAATTTTTCTACACTATTTATCGTACGTATTGAACGAACAAAAAAAGTCAACGTTGACCACCTGTGACTATTGTTGTGGGACAGAGGGAGTATCTAAGAAGAAATGTTGGTCACATGATCATTTTCATAATGTTTTTTTATGTAATTCAACTTTGATATAAAATAATTTAAGATGCTACCAAAGTTACAAAATTCCTACTTGAAAGTTGCTAAAACAGGCACCAAACTCACAATTTCAGATTCAACACATAAGATCTCAATGATCACAAGCCATAAAAGCCCTAGAGAACATCACATGTACAGAACCGGCAATCTCGGTTTCAACAGAAACTCTTCAATGCCAAGAATCACTAACACTAACCAAGAAGCAACAGTTGGCAACTGAGAATACTGTCAAATTCACCTCTAAGTGATGTCATACATGTTTGATAGATTCCAATATGCTTCAGAAAGCATGGTGATGTAGAGACATGTTTGTCCACGAGGAACAATTCACTTGCTGATAAAACCCGATTCTATCCTGCGAATCGAATGGGCAAATACCTATAACCGATTTCAGCAATCTCTTCTAGCACCAACTGCCTTCCAATCAGATAACCCAGCCTTTACAAAAGTAAGCCCCCAAAGACATAAAAATGTATTTGCAATAGATTAAAAGCAGAAGGGACTTGAAAAAGTGGAGGAATTAGAATACAGGGACAAACGAAAAAAGTTTATATGGCTGAGCTAAAAGAAACCAAATGCAAAGCCATGACAAAATTTTGAAGAAGTCACTAAGACAGCTATGTAGCCAAATCACTTCAAGATATTGAATTTTCAGAAACACTGATTATTTTCCGAGTATTAAAAGTCAAGTAGTCCAGATAGCTGCTGAATTTAATAGAGTCAGGAAAGTTTTTTAGTAATTCAACTATTCAAGTGCCTAGTTACAATTGGATTATACCTGATTCAGATCCGTGATTTAACATGTTAGATGAACTGGAGTTTATTAGGGATATAATAGGGCAATAAACACACACACCGAAAAAAAGTGGCAGTGGCTCTGATATGTTATGAGATATCCAGGAGTATGAGTTCCTGCAACAGAGCTGTTACAAGGTGATCAAACTATCAATATGTTAGTAAAAATTGGGTCACTGAATATGCTCATATGTTCAGCAAACCATTCAAAGTGAGGGGAAAATGAAAGCTTAGCTTCAACCCCTTGGATATGTTTTACGAGTCTAGAGAAGAAAAAGGGTTGCTTAGGATATTTAAATATTGAACAATTCAAATCAGTCAAGCTGAGTATAAACATTAAAGTAAAGGCTAAGTTTCGTAATAAATCAAAATGGAGAGAAGTGAATCCTAGAGTTGGAAGAGAAAAAAAATACTTAATTGACATTCTTTCAAACCATTACGTAGAAAGATAGAATGATAGCTCAATCCTTTAAACAAATTGTTACAAGTTCCAAAATAAGCTTTCAAATCATTAAGTAGAAGGAATGAAAGATAAGGCGTGGCTCAATCCTTTCAACAAACTGGTACAAGTTCGAAATAAAGACATCATTTTGAAAAATGTTAAACAAAAGAGTAACTAAATAGAAAAGCAATACAGTTTTTTAGATTATAGTCTTTAGGCAAATCACAAATTCAACAAGGAAAGACTTCATTTGCAAGATTGCCCGAACTTCAGAAGATTCAGCAGATTCCAAAACTAAAAAGTTTGAGGCATTTTTGAAGAATCTGCACAATGAATAAATAAATTATATATTATAAAAAACAAGTTTCTAAATTCATTCATTAGTTACAAAACCAAAAAAAAAAAAAAAAAAATAGAAGTAAAGTCATTTTCACCAAAGTAAATAACTTTACCAAAAAAACAAATGTCTGTGAAACTGTGGAAAACATAAATACAATCCTGCATACATGTCAAATCTGGGCATCTGATCAACTGTTCAGAATCACCAGTAAGAATATTAAACTAGGAAATTAACATCGTATATCACATATAGATAAAGAGTAAATATAGCTTATCATCCATATAAGCACAAGAAGATTCTCCATTTGATATTGATCCACAATACTACGTGGAAGCTGAAAATGTATGTTAAAGGATTCGGAGGTTCATTTAACAATTGCACAATTTATCAGCTGTAGTTTGGGTGTACTCTGGAAATTTGGTTCTTACTCAGAGGTGTGTAAATCAACATCTTGGGTCAAATAAACTAAATGCATAGAGTTCAAATTTATTCAGTGTCTACTATCTAGTAAAATTCATCCCAGTCCTATCTTTTCCAAGTTAATATATAAAAATCATTTCCTTATAATCTAAGGTCCATTCAAAGATGAAGATCCTTAATGATATAGCTGAATAAACGTTTTTAAGCCTCAGCAACATTTGTTATGCAGCCTATGCCCTATAAACACATCAATTAAATAGTTGTTCATCATCACTAAGCTGACATAAAAAATGTCATCCAATGAACTAAGCAGTAAACAAGTTTGCTACTGAAAGTCTGAAACCTAGTTTTTAAACCTCAAATTAATATGTTTTTAGGGATAACCGTCAAACACTCTATACATGAGTAACTGGAGTATTTGGGTGAAGGTCAGACTAACTGGAAATATTATTACAAGTAGCAGGAACAACATTCATATCACTAAGCATACTTCTACTTACCTAGATACCATGGCCCATGTAGGGTCCGCCGCCTTGATTTGGCCTAACACCACCTTGACCCATCTGTTGCTGCTGGCCACCATAACCTCCCTGCATACCAGGTTGACCTCCATAGCCGCCACCACCAATCTGACCTCCATATCCACCACCACCAATCTGACCTCCATATCCACCACCGCCAGGTTGACCTCCATAGCCGCCGCCACCAGGTTGACCTCCATAACCGCCACCACCAGGTTGACCTCCATAGCCGCCATTATTCATCATGGGCTGTACTCCCTGCTGATTAACACCTGCACCAATTCCTCCAAGCAAATTACCAAAACCCAATCCCGCACCTTGCGTTGCCAACAAAGCTGCCACAGCCTGACCAATAGCCTCAGGGGCAACAGCTTGATTGTACCCAGTAGAAGAAGCACCGCCACTTGGCGCCATCAAGTGTCCACCCGTACGCCCCACACCACTGCTTCCGGCATACTTCCCCTTCTTCGCAGGATGACTGTAATACTTTTGTTGTCCGTGCTGCTGGTTGAATGAGCCTTTAGTGTGCTTGGGGCCATCTACAGCCTTTTGGCAATGAAGGGTGTGCCCCTCGTAATTCTTGTGTGGTTCCTCCAGGGCCTTCTTGGCACTCTCGAGACTCTTGTATACAAACAAACAGAAACCTCTGGGTTTCCCTGTCTGTTTATCCAGACCAAGAGGGCCCTCCTCAATCTCCCCAAATTCGGAGAAGAACTCCAAGAGTTTCCTCGGGTCCAGCTCAGCTGCCACATTGCTCACAAAAATCTTCCTCTGAGTGTACTCATTTGCAGGTGCGGTCGGCACTGTGGCTACTGCAGCTGGTGGGGGAGCCTGAATCGGCCCAGCAGATGCAAGCTGACACGAAGCCAGACGACCCAGAATCGTCTTCTGAGGCTGCTTCAGTGCTCGGCGGGCCCCATTGCGGTTCTTAAACAGGATGAATGCATATCCTTTGGATTTCCCAGAGATCTTGTCCTTGACGACCTTACAGTCCTGGATCTCTCCATACTTGCTAAACTCGGATGTGATGGTCTCGGTGCTGGCCTCCCAGCCGAGCCCGTGGACGAATATCTTGCAGTGAGCGGGGTCGGCATCGGCAAGCCGGTGGACACTCTCGATTACATCGGGGTGCTTGACCACAGCTTCTTTGATTAGGAGAGTAAGCTGATCTCTAGAGAATGGCTCGAGAAGCTTCTCCAGCGGCTCCTCCTCTAATTCCTCATCCCCTTCCTCGTTGTCCTGCCCTTGTCCATTATCAGCGACAGAGGGCTTGTCGGCAATTTCAACCCCTTGGTCGTTCTTCTCTGGGTCGGTGGCAACGGCGGCGTCAGGTTGCTTATCTTCCTCCAAGTCAGTGGCAATGGCTTCGGGTTGCTTATCTTCCTCCAAGTCAGTGGCAACGGCGTCGAGTAGCTTATCCACCTCCAAGTCAGTAGCAACGGCGTCGGGTTGCTTATCCTCCTCCATGTTTTCCGGAAGCTCCTCATCCCCTTCACCATCCCTCATTCCTTCTTCTTCGTCGTCTTCTTCTACTTCTTCTTCAACTTCTACTTCTTCGACAACCTCTTCTACGTCCCCCGCGGCTTCTTCTTCCAGGGGTTCCACGGGTTCGGGTTCGAGCTCCGGGACAGGTTCGATTAGCTGTACGGGTTCGGGCTCCTGAGTAGCTTCGGTAGCGCGGGTTTTTCGTTTTCTGGCCATGGTAATTGGGGCAAGGAAAGGTTAGGTTAGGGTTTTTGTTCGATGGGGAAAAATGAAAATTGTTAGATTCAGAGAGAAAATAATCTATATTTATATGGGCTGTATATGAAAGTGTATATGAAAGAGACAAGTTGCAACCCAATTCAGCCCAATTACTTTGGGCTTGGCACAATTTAATATTCAGCCCATTACATTTACAATTGCATATCAAATTATCAACACACAAACAAACTTACAACGGTACTCAATTTTTTTTTTCTTGCATCAAACTCTACACGCACGCGCGACAGCGAACCTCGCCACACCGCCGCCGCCGCGCCATCGCTGCTCAATCGACATATCAGTAAGAACCCCTCTTTTCTATTTCCAGTGGTTAATCTTGAATCCTTATTCATTGTTAGATCTAGTCTGGAAATCGCGAATAAATTGATGCCTATTTTTATTTTTTTTGGGAAATGTAAAATGTAAATATAGCTGAGATCGAAAATGGTGAAACTATATATATCCAGGTTACATCAAAGTATTACAACGAAGTAAGAAACAATCAAGTGCCCCTAGCCACTGTCGAAGGCACTATGATGTTTTTCCAGTTCTTGTTCTTCCGACCAGCCGTGTGTTTGAAATGTGATTTTTGTTTTTGCATTTGGAATGTTTGATGGTATCTTGATTGGTTCTTTGATTGCATAGGTTAAAAAACCAGACAACTCAAAAAATGTTGAAAGGTAGGAAAGTCGGTGGCAGGGGAGAGACAATGGCGGCCCACTATGCCTTTGGTTTCGGCCCGCTTGAGGACGACAGCGTAATTAAACACAGGCTCCTTACCCGCAATGGAAGTAGAGAAAGAAGCTGATAACCACAGTGACTGCGAGAGGCTTGCCAAGGCTTTCTTGCAGGAGCTCAATACTTTCGAAATCCCGCTGCTCAAGAGTAAAGCGGTCGTAGATGCAAAAGTTAGGGAGAAGGAGAATTTCAACGAGCTCAAAGACGAGATAAGCAGGCAAATTGTGCAGGCACAGGGTGATATAGAGGACCTGAAGAAGCAGCTGGAAGAGAGCAAGATCGAGAGGCAGCACAAAGAGGAGTGTGAAACTATTCGGAAGTTGATTGCTATGCAGACTCCGAGATCGGAGACGCAGAAAATCATAGCAGACCTTGAGAAGGAGACTGGAATGTTGGAAGCGGAAAATACAAGCGGCTCGAGAACACTGGACCTCCGCAAAAAGCAGTTTGCGCTTTTGTTGCACGTGGTACGTGCCATAATTCTGTAGTCATTTTTTTGTGTGGGTTTTCGATTATTTTGCTGAGTTGTCATGCCTGCATTTTGGTATAAGGTGGATGAATTACAAAACACCATTGAGGAAGAACATAGAAGTTTAATGGAGGAAATGAGGACATCGATTGATGAGCATAGGCCCGGCTCGGAGGATGGTGGCCCTGATGCTATGGCTGTTGATTGAAGGTAATAGAGAATCGCAACATATTGTATAACTTGCTGCCATGTTTTATGAAAAGTCTGTTTCGGTATGTGGGATTGACTGTATTTGGGGTGATCTCCGACCATAGCTCCCAAGAGAAATGTTTTTTCTTCGAAAAAGGAGTTAGACTTTCAGGTTGTGGCCAATATACTTACAATGCGTTGGATACAATTTTAAATTGTTTTTGATTGAATGTAGGCAGAAAACCTTAGGCCTCCAAATACATCTTATTTTGTGTTTTTTGCGTGCCGTCATTGTTTGTAAAACAAAGTATTGGCATGACCTAGTTTTACATATCTGTGTCAAAAAAATATTTACAGAAGGCAAACCAAAAACATTATTTCTTAAGTATAGCAAATGAATAGATGAATGCTACAAGCCTTCAAGGACCGCCCAACTTGGGTTTTACGTTTATAAGGGAACTACTGGGGCAATATATATAGAGTAAGAGTATAAGACTTGAAATTCAAATGATCAAAACAAGAACTTAAAAACAACGCACCATAATTCCAAAAGGATTGTAAATAACTTTGGAGGGATTGTCTGAAACTTCAATATCTAGATTGAACAAAACATGGTTCTGCATACAATATTCAGAATGTGTTTAAACAAATCCTTCAAAACATAAAATTCAAAAACATGAGCTCCAATCACTTTAGATAATTCCAATCTTGTTGGCGACATCCAGAGCATCATAATCGGGAGTCAACTTAACGTAGGCCTTCTTAGTCCCATCAGGCCTGCACAACACATAAAAATCAACACAGGCCACAGAAAAGCCAAGAAAATTGCATATACAAATCTCATAGAATGCATAGAGTTCAATGACAACACATTTGCTCACCTGATCAGAGTATTGACCTTTTTGGTCTGAATATCATACATCTTCTTGACAGCAGCCTTGATCTTCTTCTTATCAGCACGGATGTCAACAATGAAAACGAGGGTGTTGTTGTCCTCAATCTTCTTCATAGCAGACTCGGTGGTGAGAGGGTACTTGAGAATCCGGTACTGGTCGAGCTTTTGACGGGGTGTGGCACTGATGCGTGGATATTTTGGGTTCCTGTCCAATTTCAGTGTCTTCGGTCGATGGAATGTGACAGTGGTCCTGATTTTCTTAGCCTTCTTGATGGCGGAAGAGCCAGATTTCACAGCTTTGGCAGTCTTCAGGGCCTTTGCCTTTGGGTCTGCCTTCTTGGCCTTGGCCGTGTCAACTGTATATATATAATCAGGAGCAAAATCATTTATATCAGAACAACATAAACAGTAATACCACTATATTCAGCACAAAAGAGTTTATTTCAAAACATACTCATTTTACAATTCAAATATCTAAACAAGTCTGCAGAAGCAATAATCTAATATCCTAACTTCCATTACCAATGTTTAGCAACAAGTATATAAATTTCACACACAACATATGACAGAAACTGAATTGTATCACAAACACACACGCACAAAAAAAAGATATGGCAGAAACTGAGTTGTACACAGTCACACACACAAACTGACACGAATGTAGTTTGAATAACGAGGAAATCTTAACATTTCATACGAGGATAATGGAAGCGTCATTTTTGAACAATCTAAATACATAAATTTAGAAAATTAACATTTGAAAAAAAAATGACTGCTTTGATTGATTGAAAACTGCGTACCTTTAGCTGGAGACATTTTGAAGCGGATGCAACCCTATACCTTCAAGGAAAGTCTTTCGTCTTACCTGCAAAAATAGAGAATTTAGATAAATAATTTGTTACATGAAATATACATACGTGTGCGAGTCTTACTGATACAGAAAATCGAGAAAGACGCAGAGACGAAGGAGAACCTCACCTCAGCCGCGGACTGTGGTTCTAGGGTTTTGAGAAGCTGCCTCTTTTTACTCATTTTATATTTTTTTTTTTACTTTAGTCCAGCAACTTAAAAGGCCCGTTGTTAGCCCATGATACATTTAGCCCAAATACGTTTACTAAAGAAAAGAGCCCAATAATAAATTAGAGTACTAAAATTAAGAAATTAATATTCCATCTATTTCATAATACGGTAGAAACTCCGTACAGTCATATCGTTGGGACCGGGAAAAAATATTACTATAGAGAGTTATTCTTATATAGAGTTTTACAAAATAAAAATAATTTTTTCTATAAAAATTACTACAAATATAAAAATAATATACATACAATATTATTTATCTTTAAATTCACAAAATCAATTTAATAGTTTTGAATAATAATTTTTGACTATATATATGTAAAAATTGTGTTTAACATACAAATTAAATAAAATATTAATGAATCTAAGAACTATAAACTTTGATCATATACTATATGTTATTGATTTTCATAAATATTTCAAGTCATCTTAAACATGTTATTGATTTTAATAAATAAAAATATTATTAATAAATATTTTTATTATATATTAATCATTTATTCTTATATAAAGGTATAAATCCTTAAGACGGGACCTAAAAAATGTATGACTTATGACAATGTGGAGTTTATTCCTATTTATAACTGGTCCCAAGTTGGGACTTGCATTTTTTATTACTATAGGAGTTTATTTCTATATAAAGTATTACTATATAGAGAAATAGTTGTTTCACGAACTTCCCAAAAAATAAAATAAATACTCTTAATTTTTTATTTAAAAATTAAATTTTAAATAAAATAAATACTCTTAATTTTTTATTTAAAAATTAAATTTTATTTCTACGTTATACATTTATTTTTTTACTCATTATTTAAAAATAAAATTTTACTTTTACATTATTCATTTATTTTTTTACTCATCTTTCCTGAGAAAATATAAAATAATTCTTAAAATTTGAAATTTGAAAAACTTATTAAAGACATTTAAGTGATACTGAGTCGTTAAGCAATTCTATAAATTCTATAAAGTAAGTACGGAGAAAGTATAAAATAATTCTTAAATTTGAAATTTACTTCGAAACAAATAAATAAATATGTATAGTATTTTATTTTGATTATTTATTTTTTATATACAAGATAAAACCATATAACTATGATTTTATAATTAATATTAGATTCTAAATCTGAATTGTATAATTAATCTAATAGTTATAAATAATATTCTAAAAAATATAAAATATCAAATTCTAATATATATATATATAATTTATTTATAATTTTAAAATACTACACAACAACACATGTTATAAAATCTAAACTATTTCAAAAAAATTTAAATTGTGAATAATAATAATTATATTAAATTATAAAATATAAATATAAATAAAATAATACTATATTCAAGATAATATTCAATACTATAAAATAACAATTTATTAAATAATTTTGTAGTTTCTTATTATCTATGTAATTTAATATTTTTATTTTTATTTTTAAAAAGAAACAGAAAGAAAATTGTGGTTTAAAGTCGAAATTTTAAAAACGTGAAAATACAAGAATATACTGTATTATTTTTTTAAATGAAAAAATAAAAATAATTTTTTTTTATCGGTTTGACCATTGACATGAACGATGGTACAAGATGTGAAGGATGAAATCAAAAATTTCTTTATCCATAACTGAAATTTTTTGTTTATCGTGTACATGTATTCTCCATCAAGTTCATAATGTGGTGCATGATTAACTCGAGTTCATAAGTAAAATTGTCATACTATCAAGTTCATAATTTGCCGCGTTGGAAACTTGCTGGTAAAAAGTGAATACGATTGATTTGCTATCGTTACAATTAGAGAATCACCACGTGGTTTGATCGCACTTGATCAGCGTTTTTGTCTATTTGCTTCCCAAGCGATGTGTTGTAAACAGGTAAAGCATCTGCATGAACAAAGGAATACCAGCACTTATATTTATCACGGAGTAGTTTTATATATAGCCTTTGTACATACTAAGAAAATGTAGTGTTTCTTCTGTGACTCTGTCTATGGCTAAACATGCCCAAAATTCTCAAGTATTTCAGTAAGAATAACAAGCCCCGAGCCTCCAATTACGAGCGATAGGGTGAGCTTGCCCCCAGGAACCAGCACAGGAATCTTCAGAGACTCGTATCCTTCTTCTTCTGAGTACCTGTCCGACCACGACATTGCAGCTGGAAGAACTCCAAACAGCACCAGCACTGTTTAAATATTATAAAAAAACGAGGATTGATTAGCTAAAACAACTGTAATGTTGCTACACTATCTATCACATAACCTGACCACAACAAGAAAATATAGTTACCCCCATATGTCCCGGCAAAATCCAGTGCCTTAAAAAATATCTCTGGATACAGCAAAGATAAAATCAACGGTGGAACTAGAGTCAGCAGATACGGCAGAGGCCTGTTCTGACCAACCGGGAGTTTCAGCACTGCAGATCTCGATAGTTATTATTTCAGCACAACATCAAATGGTTTAATCTTGAATAATTAAGAACTACAATTATATATAGACAATCCGCTTACAGTCAGCAAGGAAGTCGGAGAGACCTAGAACAAATCCAATGTAAGAGGTGGCAATCGCAAGAACCGAGAACACATCTACTATTGGCTGTAACGAAAGGAATATAAAATAAAAAAATGAATGTTAATTTCATCGTCTGTCTTTCACTCATTGTATAGTGAGAAAGAATTGTTAATTGGTAGAAGTATCGAGTTACAGACCCCAACAACTCCATTCGTAGACCGCAGTTGTTGTAGGGGATCCATCAGAGTAGTTGAGCCCATTTCAGAAGTTGCAATGGTTCCGAGTATGACAGCATCCCAGACGAGAAATAAAGCAAGTGGAATAGCAGTGCCCGCAACAATTGCAGTCCTGCCGATCAACACATCGAGTAAACGATAAGAGTGATAGATTATTACATTTTTCATAAAATGAAGGGACTATAGCTTGTACTTATATTCTGGAATATAATGGTTCAACCTAACAAACTTTTTATCACCTTACTTTTGATAAGTTGCCTTCTAGATTTGTACATAGAACTGGCACTACATTCTGAAAGATAAGAAAAACAGTTAGTTTGAAATATTATATTATGGAGTATATATAACATCAAAATGCTACCTGATAAACAAAAGAAAGTGCTATAATAGGTATACTTCGAGGTGCAGCCTCTACATTAGCTTTCAGAAGAGCATCCCAGTGTAAGTCTCCACTTGCCACAGCCTATGAAAACATGCACAATAAATTGAAAAAAAAAAAATACTATAGATTTGTAGTTTTAGATAGTAATAAGTGGTCTGATAATTTTGTTCATAGAAAGGTCGCCACACGATAAATTACGCCAAGTGTAAGAAATGTATGTACCACAAGAGCTGTGAAAGACGCGATGATACCAACTACTAGAGCACCATTTACAGTTCCAATCACCCGCTGGCTACAAAGGAATAAAATATTATCATCCATGGAAGTTCTTGAGAAGAACCAAGAATTGTTGGGAAAAATAAAGGGAGATAGAGAGGGAAAAGAGACTGTGTGGCTAGTTAAAGTATAGACTTACAAGCATCCAAACGAAACTAGCTAACGAAGATAAGGAAATATCATGATTAAATCAATAAATTAGTTACGTTACTTGCTAAAGCAAGATAGAAGATGGAGTCAACCTTCCAAAGTAGCAAAGACCACCAAGAAGCAGTGAAAACAAAGTCGCACTTTCCAATCTGCAATCATAATGCTTCCCATCAATCAGCAACAGCACAACTTAGCAAGCATGACAAATCGCTGATAGCAATAAGTAATAACCTCACAAAACTAAATTAACAATAGGCTAGATTATTAACACAATCACATAGAACGCCATATACCCAGGCTTTGGCATGGAATAAAGTGAAAATTTTAATACGTTCGAACTTCAATGTTCATCATAAGCTAATGAACAAAAGGAAATGAAGAAGAGATTCAAAATCAAGATCATAAGCTGATGAAGAACTGGATTCTATACAATGGAATGCCGAGGAAGTTTGTCAAAATATCTGACGAACGAGCTACATAAGCAACAAGGAGAGCATAGTGGATGAAAATGTAAGACCAGCTGCAGCAAAAAAGAAATAATTTGTCACATACAAATTTGATGAAACTAAGAATGTAGAACCAGGCTGTGAAAGGGAAAAGAAGAGTGAAAGTGCAAGAAAGGTATAATTACGAAAGAAAATAAACAGATGAAAGAAAAAAAACTCAAATTTCAACATTGATATTAACGAGTTTGGACTGATAGTTAAGGATAGAGTACAGAAATAGTTTCTTACCAGGCAACCTGGACTCCAGTGTTCCCAAGTGTTCTCTTGGCCATTGATACCTTTTTTAAAAAAAAAATAAGACCAAAACGAAGATCATCAAATGTTGGTCCACAGTTATTAAATAAAACCCATGAATCAATCATGGAATTCGAACTTCAGCAAGATTATGACCAACATCAAAAAGTCTTCTTTTGTGTTCAGTATATATACATGTGTTGTAAATCTTTCACCTTGACAATTGTTTTTTGAAACGTAAGTATGAAGAATATAGCATGATCGTATAAAATAGAGATATAAGTGACTTACCAAAGAAACACCCCCTGAACCAAGCTCACACATCGTGTTCACATTTACTTCAGCAACTAGCAGCCCAGTGACAACCTACACCAGTTGGACCACATAATTGAACAGGTCAATAATAATAATAATAATAATAATTGAATGGTTTCGTCCAATTAAACAAAGAAATAATACACAAGTTTTCTTTGGAGAATAGAAGGCATTAATTGGAATACCTTGTATTAGTAGTATTTTTGTAATCATTTTACTTTTGCAATATCAAGTCTTGCTAGTTGAAACTTGAAACAACCCAGACAGAATATGGTTAAGCTTATATTTCATAAAATGTTTCGATACAGTTTTTTTTTTTTTTTAATCTTAATTTTTGTCTAACACCCTTTAGTCAGTTCAATTTTTAGAATAACTGGCCATTGGGTATTCTATCTTGAACATGGTTACCACGGCTCATATAGTTTTTTTTTTTTTCCCTATGACACAACAAGTGAAGAATATGACCCGACAAGGTTTGTTCATTAAAATTTAAAATAGATAGTAAAACATATAGGAGAGACATAAATAATCATTACCATAAATATCCAGCAAAAGATGCAGATAACTGCTGATGCAAGAAACCCAGACTCTTGTGTCACCGCAGGGATAGCAAGTATTCCTGCACCTACCTACGTAGAACATATGCAGCATAGCATTGAGCCATTGACTGTCAATAAATAACACGAAAAATAATGGAATGTTTTTCCCCTTTTTTTTCCTTGCAATTTAGCTTCATAAGAAACAAAAATAGTAACATGTGATATATATATCAGCAATTCAGCATAAAATAGATATTTTGACACAGAAATGTAGCATTGAAGATTCTTTACAAATGTATAGTACTTTGTAAATGATAGTTATCACCTCTGGGAAATGAGAAATTAAATAGTACTAGAGAGTTTTAGAATGCAACACAAAACATGGTTTTTTAACAAGAACACTTCCAAGTCTCATAGAGAAGAAAAATGGGTGGGAAAACTTGGCAATGTCACTTATTAGAAACCATCCTCTTAAATGGGTCGAACGGATAAAAGTCATTGTCACTTATTGGCATGTCACACAATATATATATATATATATATATATATATATATATATATATATATATATATATATATATATATATAGTGATATACTACAAGGAAAATCACAAACAAACAAACGGTCAGTATTAAGAAAGTCGAAGGAACATACAGTGGTGCCAGCTACAAGAAAAATTGCACTGCTTAGGCTTCCTGGAATTAAATACAAGAACAATTGAATCAATCATTAACCAAAGAGGTGACAGTGTTAACTGTTAAGGCAATTCTTTCATGTATAATCGGTATTTTTTTAACATCAAAAGTCGTAATTTAAATCAAAATTATAGTGATTCATTAGAGTTATGACAAAGTAAGGCATATAGATTATTCAAGAGCCAGGATGTCAGAGAAGGGAAAATTACCAAAACCATTAAACCATAAGCACAAGAAAATTCTATGGCTGTCTTTATAACATAAATATAAAGGATAAAGACGGATTCTATTCTTATACAAGCACTACCTACTTTCTCATTTGGAGAAAAATATTTTTAATGTCCCATAAAAATAGTTGAATCTCGTTTTGGTCTCAAATTAACACATTTTTTTTATTATGTCATTTATTGTTCAAAGAATCATAATATAGGACTTAGGAGTATATTTCAATCCCGCATTTTGTTCTTTAATTTTTTAAAAAATCAATATTCATCCTATTCGACAATTTTCTTTCTTTTTAGTGAATTTTTGCACTTGAGTCGAACTTGACACTTAGGTGATGACGTACTTTAGTGTTCTGCCTTGTGTGACACATTTAGACGAGTCATTATCGCGCAAGCATGAACTAATTAAATGGTTTTCGCCTTTTAAAGTAATGTTCAAACATTGACTGAACTAAATAGATGTCACACAAACATAACACGAGGGGGTAAAATAAATAAAATGAACAACATTTCTCCCAGTACTTTAGGGGTAAAATCTAGAGTGAGTAACTTACCAGGTTCCCTTTTCAGTGTGGTTTGATTGAGGTTTGAAAACAGCCTCTCGAAATCGCGAACTTGTTCCTCCTCAGCTTCCGCCTGTTGTACCCGCTGCTGATTTTCTTGTTCCTGCGAGAAGCATTTCAACGGTGCCCTAGAATCAGCATAGAGAAGGCTGAGATTATTATTACGGTGATCTGAAGAGCCGAAAAAGGGCAGTAATTTGTTTGGCTTGATTTTGCGCGTCGTATAACCGCGATGCGATGAGTGAGAAAACGACGACTTTGGAGTTTGAGCTGAAGTAGATGGCGAGAACGAACAGAGCATCATCGCGAACTAAAGTAACTCAACTTTTTTAATTTCATGGTGTTTTTTTTCGCACGAAATGTATAGTTTGAGGACCGGATTGGAAGATGAAGATTGGTGGGCCCATGCGAGTTTTACTTCATTCATTTTCTTTCGAGTGGTTTATATAGAGGCCCGTAAGAGTAAGACCCGAGCCCGAATACTTTGTTAGAGCGCCTAGTTGTTTGGAATTGCAATGTGATCATTTTGAAGGACTTCAAACAGTGGTGAATAACAACAAGGTAGGGGGTAAGGGATCTTTTATACGAAAAAAAGAAAACCGGAGTCTCTAACACTGAAGTCCGGTCGGAGGTTCATATGGTAGAAAAGAGATGAAGAATACGGGTTCCTTTGAAGATATGTTTTTGACTGCGATGAGGATGAAGATTCTTGTCAGAAATTTCTAATAGCAGAAAACCAATACACTTTACAGTCACAAATGAATACTTTGTAGAATGTATTAGTTTTTTTAAACCTTATTTGACATCATAATTGGAAGCAAGAACAGACTCCATGACTTCAAGATCTCCTTTCCAGGATCAATAGGAAATCCGAAAATTTGAAGCTACTATCCTGCCAATCGGTCAGTGTCGAGCACCAGTTTCCTTGACGGAAGCACGAATGTTGCCACTGGTTTATTCTCTAGGTTACCACCAAATATATATCAATCTTAAGTTGCCCATGTGGACCTTGCTATCACTATAGTTTTTTAATTGAGTCTGGTATAATCTGAACGTCGTTTCTGCCAATGAGTGCGCCCCATCTCCAACACTCTCTTCTTGCCCTCGAAAATGGGCTGATCTGGGAGTCACAGAGCCCAGCTACATTTGCAGCTTAGGTTTCTCTCAAGAATTCTGCTTAAAATTCAGACTGATAGGTGTTGTATCTTCTGAGTTCATGCCAAATCGTGTCATTGGGCAAGTTCTGTGTTTTAAAATGTTTTCGTAGTGTCGTGGTTTTCATCCAAGGAATTTTTATGTTATTTAACTCAGTTTTTGAGTAAGTTTTAAAAAGCTTTTACTTGAAACAAAAGGCAAGGAAGATGCTTAAAAAACAGAATGGGAGAAACATTAAACCAAGGGAATTTCTATGCTTTTTTCCACTAAAAATTGGCAATTCACAACAAAGGGAAAAGCATCACAACAACCAACACCAATCCAAGAGCACATTTCTTTCTGGTCTTTTTTTTTTCTTCCTAATTATTCTAACAAGAGAAATCTTCACCTTCCATCATCTTATAGAGATGGAGATGAAACAAACTGTCTGGGTAAACTGAAAAGGTCCTTCTCCTCAAACGGGGAAGTCCATTCCCTGGACCCACCAGAAGTCGGTTCGCCAGAAGCTACTACCCCCTCCTGCAACCCCTGGATCAGTCCACCGTTTCCATTGGATGACAGCACCGGCCTCGTACCAGACTTCGCGCCAAAACCATAAGCAAACGAATCATAATCGCGGGCATTATTCTGCAATCCAACATAGGTCGGTCCGGCCCACAGCCCATTGGGCCTTGACGGCAACGCACCCACATTCAAACTCCAGTCTATGCTGGTGTAATCCAGATGCAACATTGAACTGCCCGTGCTCCAGTCCACCGAAGACGAAGGTCCAGACGAGCCATTTCCGCCTAGCCCCGAGAAGAGCCCGAGCGATGAGGCAGCAGAGAGCGTCGGGGACGCAGCTCCTCTGGCCCACGAGCCATTCCCCCAGCCTGTGGCAGGAACTTGAGAATCCATCGAGTTACTACTGTTGGGCACAATCTGCTGATGTGATTGGTGCTGGTAATGGAGCTGGTTGTATAATGGGTTCGAATTCGAACTAACATCATTCGGACTAAGACTTCTGGAAACAGCAACAGATGGGATCGGGCCCTTAGGCTTCATCGTATCCACACTATTATTAGGATACCAACCACCCATAGTCGTCCCAGGAGAGCTTTTAATACTCGAAACCGGAGCATGTTTCGCATTAACGGATTGGGGTCGTTGCATGACTGTGACTGGTTCTCTCACAGAACCAAGCTGCAAGTTTTTCAACTCATTCCCAACAGCAAGATAACGAGCTTCCAGCTTCGCAGAGGGGGACGAAGCCTGCAGAGATGGAGCTGCCGAACACGAAACAGAAGGGTTGTTAGATCCCAAACTAGAGGGCCACCTTTTATCCATGGGCGCTGCAGGGACCTGCTGCAGTTTGGACCACTCTGATTTAGGGGGGATTTTCTTTAGTGGCTGTGCACTTCTCACCCCGGGATCTGCAGAAGTGGGCACTGTAATTGTTGGGACTTTCGTGTAATTGAATTCTCTTTCGTCCCTCTTTAGTTGTTGTATGGTATCTGATGAAATGGCTCTTGCTACTTGTACCCTCATTGAAGCACTCTGACTTGCACCCATCGGTTGGGTCTTGCCATTGGCAGGGGTAGGAGGATCCCCGGTTTCCTCTGGCTTTGGAGGGACATCCAGAGGCTCCTGCTTCTGCGCCTTCAATAAATCTTCAGCCTTCTCGAGATTACCCTCACAGGAAACCACGGTCCTTTCAACCTCCTGTTTGGAGGCCTTGTACTTCACCTCCATGTCGGTTATTCGTGCCAGCTCTTCCGATATATCTATCTTCAGATTCCCCCCGCTGGCGATATTACGTTCAGAGCGCTTGTCTTCTTCGCCTCCTTCGAAAAGCCACGCCACCGATTCCTCTACTCGGCCTTCATTCAGAATAAGAGCCATTGTCGCCCGTTCCTGAGAGAAACCCATAACAACAAGCTGCTGAGAAAGTGATTCTAGCTTCCTCGACATGAGGTAGCCACTGCACCGCTCGTGCAATTCCTGGGCACGTCTCTCCTTTTGACGCTGGTGTTTCTTCTCATTCTTCTGACGTATCTTTTCTCTTTTGTCATTGTCGGCCCCGGGTACTGATTCCTGGCGTGATGGTTGAGATACCTTTTCCTTTTGGTCTTCAGACTCACCCGACCAGCTTCCGTTATTGGAAACAGAATCATACTCAACACCAGTCCCAGACGAATTCCCATTGTGATCATCTGAATCATCTATGGTTCGAAAACGACCATTCACGTGAAGTGGACTGACGGAAGGCACAGGTGCTGTCTCGAATGTATGGAATGTTCCAGAAAGAGGATTGTATCCACTTGGCGGGATCCCACCATTGGAATTGACATGACCTGAAGGCTTTGAAGAACCCTTTGCAGTTTCCTTCGCAGCCTTTTTATCTTTGGACTTAGATCTAGATGCTGGAGACATGGCCTTTACTTCAAGTGTAGAGTCCTGAAAAACGAGTACAAAACGTCATCAGCAATCAACAGAAACTAACTCAACCATATATGTATAAAAAACACGCCGAGGACATTCGCTCTAGTATACAAATAGGTTTTCTAGCATAGGAAGTGTAAATCGAAAATCCAAGTTGAACATGGAACACGTCCAGTTTTATCTAAAAAGTGCAACTGAAACTCTATAATGACAGTGAGATTTACAGTATCAAAATTTGAGGCTATAGAGCCAACTCTGAATAGATCTCAGCTGTGAATAGAAAGATGCAAATTGTGCACATGTACACTACTAGTTTCAATAAAGGTGGGTTGACAACATGACAGCAAATAAAAATAACAGCAGTTTTATTTCTCTTTCAAGAAGAAACAAATGATGAACCGTGTTCTGGAATCGCAAGTCTTCCCCAAAATGACTTCTTCAATCAAGATCACCAACTCTTTTTATGATCATTTTGCTTGTTCTTTTAATCCAGTTAACATATTTGTAAAGGATGTGTCCATAGAGGGAACGGGAATAAATAGGGTCACACAATATCAAAAGTTATGTGCTCTATGTGAAAGAAAAAAAAATCCGACCATTCACATATAAAAGATAATATATCTGAGAAACAACAATCCCTATAACCACAACTCAATATCAATCCCAATCAAGTTTAATGGAACACGAGAACAAAAATATGTACATGAGAGAAAGGGAGAAAACATTGCCTAAGGAAACATAACATAAACATATATGAATTGAATAAAGTAATAAACATAAAGAAACCAACTAGATACAGATTCCACTTGCTTGACCTTTTGGCGTTTGAATACTATGAATACATAATTAATAATTTCTACAAGAACAACAAAACATGATAGCCGTGTTTCGAACAGGTCGAGTTTCGGCTGTTACGCTAGTCACATCCACTCAAACTTTGCTAATTAATTTCCATAAACTGATTCAGTGGAAATCCATAAAGTCACTTTTTCTCTCAAACAAATACATAGAAAATAGTTCTTTTTCTTTTTGATTGAAATGCTCGCCCAAAAAATATAGAAACAATTACGCAATTGAAGCACTATTACGCACATCGTAAGACAATTACGCACATTAAATACATTGCATTAGTGACACTCTAATTTTAACTGGTCGAAAATCATCACAATGCATACACTTTTGGTCATTTCAAAATCTACCAGATATCCTAACTATAAATTTTCTCAAGTCCAGTAATAGAATTTCAAATCTAACAGGTATCCTAACTAACTCGTCTCAAGTCCGTTAATAGAGCCTCTGACCATGCAATGTTGTCTCAATGGATTGGGATCATCCTTTTTAATCATAGTTCAACTATTTAACCACAAAAAAACAGCCAATAATCCACTATCCTGCACAAACTAAATAGTAATAATACTTAACACCCTTTCATTTGGCTTAATAGCATCACATTCATATTCCTAGTTACTATTATCCAGATACCACCGCCAGAACAAAAAATTAGTAGGGAACAAGAGGAGCAATCACACAAAACCGACTGCACAATCATATAAAACCAAAAAAATTAAAAATAAGATGTAATTACAGCATACAGAGAAATAAAAAAAACTTATGGAATAATCCAATCTCAATCAGAAGTTTTCTACATACAGATCAATCCATCATTATATTAAACGCGACGATTAATAAGCTAATCAGCTAAGAAATAATTTTAGCCCCCAAAAAGGTAAAAAAATAAATTTAAAAAAAAAAAAAACGAACGCTCAACCTATTCCACCTAATTCAAACCCTAGCACCGAGATAAATTCTACATTAAAAATTGGAAATTCCAAACGTCGTGCCGCTCCCATCCCTACCCACCGATGATCGATCGGAAAATAAAAACAAAGCAAAGACGTGGCGGCGGTGCCTCACCTGAAACGGATCGATCGACGGAGAGACGAACGCAGTCAATTGAATTCGTTGTTCAAAAACGGGGAACTGGATTTGGCTCGAGAGAAAAAGGGAGAGCAGCAAAAAAAACGGATGAATGTAGAGAGAGAACGCGAGGAGAGAGATATGTAATGCAAGGCTGAAAAATGAATCAGAATTAGGGTTTTTTTTTTCTTTTTTTTTTGTTGTAATATTGGGAAATGAATGAATGTGTGTGGGTATACTGATTCAATGAATAAGGATCTCCGAAATGCCACGTGTGTATCATGTGCGTGGGATGATCTCGACCGTTCATTTATGTTGTTCCTTCCTGACATATTTAACCTTTGAATCACAATGTACAAGTCACTGCTGCGTGGATTTCCGTAGGGGCTGTTGCAGGTGATTATGGCTGTGAGACACGATGATTTTAAGAATAACGGACGGGCCACCTGGCCGGAGGGAAACTTTTTTTACCTTTTTTTTTTATATAATAAGGAATACAGACGAAAAACTCCATCCCACCCTAACCTAATTGATCGAATATGACATAAATCGAGAAACTTCACTCTCATCCAGGAAAAAACTTCATAATATTTCAATAAAAAATTGTCTCACCTGAGGTTCGATCGTATAAGATTTAAATCGAGAAACTCCACACCCACCAATTTCATAATATTTCAATGAAACTTATCTCAACCCCGAACAAACTTCATAATATTTCAATGAAAATTTGTCTCTCCCGAAGTTCGATCGAAATCGAGAAACTCCACTCTCACCCCTCTCATAAATTTCATAATATTTCAATAAAAAAATTTGTCTAAACCCCCGAACAAACTTCATAATATTTCAATGAAAATTTGTCTCACCCGAAGTTCGATCGAAATCGAGAAACTCCACCCTCACCCCCTCTCACCACATGACAAATTTCATAATATTTCAATGAAAAATTTTGTCTCGCCCGAAGTTCTATCGAACTCGAGAAATTCCACTCTCACCCCTCTCACCCCATGACAAACTTCATTATATTTCAATGAAAATTTTTGTCTCACCCGATGTTCGATCAGATAGGAAGAAAAAATTTGTCTCATCCAAAGTTCGATCGAACTCGAGAAACTCCACTCTCACCTCTCTCACCCCAGAACAAAATTCATTATATTTCAATGAAAAAATTTGTCTCACCCGAGGTTCGATCGGATAGGAAGAAAAAATTTGTCTCATCCAAAGTTCGATCGAACTCGAGAAACTCCACTCTCACCTCTCTCACCCCATGACAAACTTCATTATATTTCAATGAAAATTTTTGTCTCACCCGATGTTCGATCAGATAGGAAGAAAAAATTTGTCTCATCCAAAGTTCAATCGAACTCGAGAAACTCCACTCTCACCACTCTCACCTCTCTCACCCCAGAACAAAATTCATTATATTTCAATGAAAAAATTTGTCTCACCCGAGGTTCGATCAGATAGGATGTAAATCGAGAAACTCCACTCTCACCAACTTCAGAATATGTCAATAAAAATTTGTCTCACTCGAGGTTCGATCGAATAGGGGATGTAAATCGAGAAACTCCACTCATACCCGTCTCAACCCAAGATAAACATCATAGTATTTTAATAAAAAATTGTCTCACCCGAAAATCAAACTTTGCGTCACTGAGAAATTGCACTTACATCATCACAAATCTTACCACTCGGCTATGCCCATGTAGGCATTGTTTTCTCGTAATTAAACAATATAAGTGTCATTAATATTTAATACTATCCTCATTCCAATATAATATATTTATATGCACTAATTTAGCGACTAGTAGCTTTAAAAATGTTATTTTTTGACAAAAAATAAAGAGTAAAATATATTTTTAAGTTCAAAATTAAAGTAATTGTGAATGAAATTTAAAAAGTAAGTGAAAAAAGTAGGTAAATTATAATTTAAAATAAAAGAATAAAGTTTTTATTTATTTTTTTAGGGGTGTACACATAATTAATTGAGACATTAAAAAAATGTGCATAATTAGTTAGGACAGAGGTAGTATAAAATATTATTACATTATTTTCTACATTTATATTGTTTCACAATGTTGTAGTTAACATTTATTTTTTAAGAAATAATTTAAAATTTGTTATTAGTATCACACAATATAATTAAATTATTATAGCATATTTATGAATTCTGATAGATGCTTTCTATTTTTGCCATATTTATTTAGTAAAAATAATAGTATCACAAATTTTGGTTAATTTATTCTAATTTTTGTTTTAATGGTGTGATGAATTTTTTTGTGTGATTATTTGGCACGGTGTTGGAGATGCTACTCCTGGAACAATGCTTCAGGCGGTATATCAACCGTTGAATGCATACACAATACATAAGGAGTGTGTGATTGTGTGTGCACTTGTATTAATTAATTTTAAATCAACGGTAATTAGTTACATGGAGTATTACTCCTAGTCTAGCATAGATATATAAATCATAATTGACACTTGAAAAAAATTAACTATCTTGTGATGGTAGAGTCTAATTGTGACCCATTTACAATATTTTTTATGGATTTATTTAAGAAAATTTAAATTAATGTTTTCTATGGATTTATTACAATAAATTTGTATTTGCATTAGTTTGAACTTTCTTATAGTATAAATGTTTTAATTAAAACAAAGGTACATTTGTATTTTAAATGTATTTTAAAGTAAAAAAAAAAAAGATTTTTCATTGTTAAAGTAAGAAAAATATATTTCTTTTTTGTTTGTGTTTCACCTATTGTGAGCTATGATCAAATATGAAAAGTGATGCAACTTACTTAAAACAAAAATATTATATCATATTAGTATTCAGTATTAGTGTATTACCTCTATTACAAGTAATTATGCATTTTTTTTTTTGTAAATTACAAATTAAAAGTGCATAATTAGTTTGTACGAAAGTATATATGATTAGATTAAATCTGCTTATTTGGTGATGTTCGGTTAACGGTACCGAATTATGCGGTTAACTGCAATAAAAATATAATAAAATTAATAATTGCATCAACGATCGATTAATGGATTCGTTAAGCCAAATAACCACAAACTTAAAATCAAAAATAAAATAAAAAATCCTTATTGTTTATGAATAAGTTTGTATCACCCAAAATTTAACCTAACTAAGTGTAGTATCTTTTATAATTGGAGTGTGTATATCATTAAAGAAAGATAGTAAAAATGAAATAAATAAATCGAGGCTCGTGTTAACATGATTTCCTTAAAACAAATTCGTCTTTTACGGGTACGATTGTTTCCCAGTATACAACAATTTCAATGCAAAACATTCGTTTATGGCGAATTGAGATGTTGCTTAAGAAATACCACTGAAGAGTCAAATAACCGGGGTAAACAAAACTATAAATGAGAGCGATTGCTCGGAAGACGTTAGTAGATTTCTCAATTATTTTCATACTCATTCTCGTTTTTCATGCAAAACCGATTGCACTTATATTGATAATGTTGGAGTCGAAGGTTTACTGAATCTGAATCGTTTGACCACAGATCATAATGTCTATCATTTAAATCACACACTGAAATAAGTATGAATTAATACTATTAATTCAATTGTAACTAATTATAATATTAATAATAATATTATATTATTATTATATTATTTTGTCAACTATTGACAAATACTAGTATTGCTTAAGAAAATAAAATGACAAAATCACTCTATGTATATCTACTACACAATATGCATATATTTTTTTACAATTCATTTCAATTTCTCTTAAATTAATTATATTGATAATTAATTTCTCATTTATACTACTCGAAATTGAGCATATGCGACATCACATCGAAGCTTTATATGGGACACGCTCATTTTACAACAACTAATCACAAGCTAAATCACTTAATCATTAAATCAAAAGTCACAAAGTCACAAGTATAAAGTAAAATTAATAGTGTCAACAACGATTCACACAACAAATTGGGGAGACAACTCACAAGCTAGATTCTGGCGGCATTGTCGGCATTGTCGTCGTCGTCTTCGTCGCAAATTGGGAGACTGACTCACGAAAGATATTTTTCTTCGTCGTCATTGTTAGCAACGAGATTTTTAGAAATTGATAAATTAGTAAGATGATTCACACCTTATTAGTAAGAGGAAATAATTATTATTTAGAGATTTTCACTATAATTTTTTTAAAATTTTAATTTTAAATTTGTGAACACCATATTGTGTTTATATGCCATAATCGAGTATCAAATTAAAAAGCGAAAGAAAAAAGTATTTCATAATTTTTTTTAGGGGGTTTTACAATAAGAGTAAGTTCTTAGTGTTTTATTATATGTAAATACCAATCTTTCGTCTAATTATAAAAGAGTCAAAACTTCCAAAACTACCCTTTTCTTGTGTTTTTTTTTATCAATTAACAATCACAATATTCCAATTAAATAATTTACATATAATAACACAAAACCGAATACCCAAATAATTCTCTCATTCTCTCCTAAATTAGTTTCTCCATTCAAGTGAAACCCTAGCAGAAAGCCATTCATTGGAATTCATACAGCATACTATAATCTTGAGATGCTACAACCATTAATTAGAAACCTAAGCAAAACTTTGTGCGGTTCCAGTTTCTACATTGAAATTAAATCAATAATTGTGAGAAAAAAAACACCTTATATAGATTTCATTCGAGAATTGTGTGAAGACGGATCCAATTTCTACATTGTGCGATACTTTCGGCGGCCCAGAAATCCGTTTCAATCGCCTCCCCGAACGTGCTACTCCAAAGGATACATGATGTTCCGAGCTTTAAGGTAGCCGTCTCTCGGAAGCGTGTGGTCTTTGCTTACGGTAGAAATCAATTGTTCACACATTTTATTGATTCACCGTTCTATAAAGTTTAGAGGCGGCGAATTTGCAGATCCGGCGAGAAAGATTAACACCGAGTAGGTTTTTTCTGGATCTCGTTTTTCACAAAATTATAATCATGTGTCAAATTTTGAGAAACTGTACACATCCAATTATTTCCATCTATTCCTTGAAAATTAAAATTTGAGGGTTTGTCGAGTTGTCTTTCACTTTCGATTGTGAGTCCTCCATCTGTTTTTACACTTTCACATGCAATTAATTGTGAAATTAGATTACCAGTTGGGGAAATTGTATATTATTGATAGTTCCATTGTATGTTTTGGTAGGGTTTAAGCACATGCATTTTCGAAAATCTGATTTTAAAGTCTATTGAGCAGGGGTATGGTTTGTAATATGTTGTTTTGTTGAGAAGTTCACTACACATATTGCCATTAATTCAAGTGTTCTATGTGTATGAATGTATACATGGAATCAGGTTACCACCCTATGTGGTAATTAATTTTGTCTGAAATAAGCTTCAAAAGTATGAAATTTGAATATCGTTTATAGTTTCAGTTCTTGTTTAGGTAGTTTTCTGCACTGGGAGCTTTGAGATCTAATTTTGAAAACGGAGTGTTTTATGTGTAAGTTGGTTTGATAGACACTGTTGTTGAATTCGAATTCGTACATTCAGTGTTTAGACTTATCATGTAAGTTTTTTTTTTTTTTTTGCCGACCTTTCAGATTTATTTTCATGATGCTGACACATATTTTCACGATTGAGATCCAAGTCAAGGAAGACAACTACATTTTCACGATTGAGACAACTAGCGTTGTAGAAGCATCGCAACAGTTTCTCAATGCCATTGATGTATTGAAGTAGAAATTGGATGCAATTCGTTTGTTCGTCGAACACAGTTGAAACTGACGAGCAGTATGGGGAGATGGGTTTGCACATGCGTGGCGGTTCATGACTTTTGTGTTCCTGACATTTGTTTTATATTTTTATTAAAGTTCAAATATAGTTTCACTACTTCCTGACCTTTGTTTTATATTTTTATTAAAGTTCAAATATAGTTTCACTACTTGTTAATGTCTATTTTAATAGATATATGATATTAAAACATAGTTTCACTACCTGTTTGTTAGATGAAATTAAATTAGTGACTCCTCTTCTAAGATTTAGCACTTGCCTATTTATATTTGTGGAGTAACTGCCCTCACATTACAAAGATAAGAACGAAACTAACATAAAATTGATAATTGTATAAGACGAAATTAAAATTGATAATTGTATAAGATGAAATTAGAAACGTTACTTAGCATAAAAATGATAATTATATAACACTAAGAACAAAACTAGCAAAAAACTCTAACATAAAACTAATAAACTAGGAGAATACTGTATGCTACGACAAAGACGAAAAAATTTGTAGTAGGTGCGGCCTGCAAGTACGAAGATCTGTAAAAGAATTGCTACCGAAAATGATTGAATATGCCGGAGGAAACGCAAAATATATAACTGCTCTCTTCATATCAACTCGACATCTGTGTAATTGTACCATGACCACTAATCAAAGTATCAATCTACATGCTCGTTGCATATCATCTTAAATCATCAACCACAAAAAGCACAAATACCTGAAAGTTAATAAGAACACAATTTCTAACTAGCACTATCAAAACTAACAAAAAAACTCCAGCAACTAGGAAGAAAGTTTCGATTAACTTATCCTTACTCCTCCTCCCGGTCTCGATTCCACAGCTTGATCCTAGAGCTACGTTTCGCACTCCCTTCCTCACGGGACTCCTGCTCCGACTCCTTCTTGGGCTCCCTTCAGCTCTTTTCGTTTCATTTTCATGCTTACCATCTCCAGATTTCCAACCCCCGACTCGGTGGCCCCACGTTGGTGGGCGTACGATTTAAGGAATGAATTTTTTCGATAGCAAAAGGAGCAACCCAAATTTTGGATTTTTCCCATAGCAAAAGAAGCAGCCCAAAAATAGTAGATGTAGACAATTTTGTTCTTACAGTTTCAAATAAAATTACCCAAAAAACAAAATAATTAAAACTTAATCGTATTACATAAAACTAAGAACAAAACTAGTAATTGTATTACAAAAAATTAAGAACGGAACTAGCAAAAAAAGTGGTAATTATAGTACACAAAATTAGGATGATAACATCAAAAAGTCTACGTATACTTCCTTCCACAAGACTTAATCGTATTAAATAAAACTAAAAACAAAACTAGTAATTGTATTACACAAAATTAAAAACGAAACTAGCAAAAAAAATGATAATTATATTACACAAAACTAGGATGATAACATCAAAAAGTCTACGTATCCTTCCTTTCTCAAGCGGTATTGATTATCAAGATCATGTTTTCAAGCTCTTGAATCACGCGCGCCGAAACAGCCACCGGAACGGCTGCAAGAACTCCACCCGCTTCTTCCTTCAGAACCAAATGGCTCCATTGTATTGTTCGTTGCGGATCTTTCGAGTGGCCGCCCTCCAATCATACTTAATTAATGATTGACCGGCAATTTCAATGTTTCTCTCTCGAATTCCAGTGAATCTGGAAGATCCTCAAGAGCTCCATCTCGGCAATGACAGCTACGTCCTAGAGGCAATGTGTTTCGTCCCGTCGATGTGCACTGCTGGGGAGGAGGCCGAGCAGGTCATGATCGGAGCTCTTGATAGTCTCTCTGCGAACATATACACCAACGTCAATCTTAATTAGGAGATCGGCCGGAGTATTTGATTTCAATTGTAGCTTATTTAATCCGACGTTGTCTCATTGATGCTGACCTTCAAGCCTTACTTGTCGTACCTGGGGCCTGGGGTGTCGGCGAAGATGAGGTACCGGACGAAGAAACCCCATGTTCAAGCCAACTCCACTGTCATCGCGTTGCCACGGCCATTTGCCAGGTCGAGATTGGGAGGAAAAGGGGATGTCGAGGTCGTCGGCTTGCTCTTGGGTTCGCTTTGACGTGGGAACGCTCAGCGACCGTCTCATCGTCGATGCGTGCTTTCAAGTTGGAGGCCGATGTTGGAGGCTTGGACCTCGACATTCTCTTCGCCAAGTGAAAAATGTTGAACTAGAAAAGAGATTAGGGTTTCTTCCAAAACATGTTTATTCAACGAATTAAAAACAAATTATTGTTTGAAATGTAAAGGGTACGTTAGACTTTTTAATTTTGAAAAAGTGTCTTAAAATATAATTAGAAAACATAAAAATATCTTAAAATATAATAAAAGAAATTATAATTTACTTTTTCATAGTAATACCAATCTTTAGTATTTTATTATAGTTTCATAAGTCAAACTATTTTTTTTTCTAAAATTCTCTTTTTTTTAATATACAAAAAGAATGGAATAATTTTTAAATTAAGGAGCATATTATGCATATATGATGCCAAAAAACCAAATTACCCTAAAATCGAAAGTGTACCCTCGATAAACAACATGGACCGATGATTTATTAGCTCGGACCATTGACCAAGTCATGCCCACGATAAGGATCATCAATCGTTCCTCATTCGTACTCTCATTACATGGCACCCGCTCATTGGTTCGCTGAAAAGTTTATTAGTTTGGTCCCACACGTGGCGCAATATTAATGGACATAATTAGTCGCCCTACCGCAGCCGATCTCATTCACCAGTTCAAAGTCACTGGAGGAAATCGGGAACTGATGAAACCCTAATTAAAATCGCCTCGCAAAAAATTAAAAAGAAAGAGTTGAAATTGGACTCTGTAAAAAGTAAAAGGTAAAGCTAGGGTTGTAGGGTCCGAGAAAATAGAATCTGCTGATTTTTTTGAAAATAATATTATTAAATTTGTGGGGGAGACGATTCGATTTCGAATTTTCCTGCGGGCGAAAACTGTGATTTTTTTCTTCTTCTGGTAGCTTCAAAATCCATTTATAAATAAATTTGGGCGTGCGTTTGTGTTCGAGTTGCGGCTAGGGTTTAGGAATTCAGAATCGATTGAAAAAAGTTGGAACGCCATGAGGAAGAAGCTCGATACGCGCTTTCCCGCTGTAAGTACTCTTCGCGCTTTGTTCCTGTTTTTCCTTTATGATTGAAGTGATTAATTTTTTTTTTAATTTATTGGCTTTGTGCGCAAACGGTTTTTGAGAATCTTGTGTGTTTTCAGTCGGTTCAGATTGATTTGTTTGTGTAACCACTAATCATAAATTGGTTGAACCTTACACCTAATGGCAATAGTATTTTTGGCATGTTTTTCGGTTGGCCGGGGTTCTTTTATGTGTAGCCCAATTCTTTTTATGCTTAAGAGGATTTGAAACGACGATTTTGAGTGTATCGAAACGTGTTTTATGTTAAACTCTTGTATTGTAAACACGAAATATGTAAAATTTGTAGGTGTCATGAGATTTATCGAGAATTCTTATGCTAGCCCTCCCGTGTCCCCATCGTTGTACTGCTCAGTATTTCTTGTTAGCTAATAAATTGGGTCTCACTAAAATATAGTGAATACAAGGATGAATAGAAACGTAGACGAATGCTTTGTCCAATCTTTTGATTTTTTTATCCTGATTTGCAGTCTCGGATTAAAAAGATTATGCAAGCTGATGAGGACGTTGGGAAGATTGCTATGGCTGTACCCCTTTTAGTCTGTATGTAATTTCAGCAGTGAGATTCGTTTTTTAGTTTTTTTTTCTTTTTCCTGTTGCGTTGGTTCTTAGTTTAAGAAACATGCTGTCTATGCAGCAAAAGCTCTGGAACTATTTCTACAAGATCTCTGTGACAAGACTTATAACATTACTCTTCAAAAGGGAGCAAAGACTGTGAACTCTTTGCATTTGTAAGTTTCATTGAAAAAATGCTGTGAATTTGTTTGTTTATTTTACAGCCTCAGAAATCTATTGACACACATTCACTTGCAGGAAGCAATGTGTGCAGAGCATTAAATTGTTTGATTTCTTGAAGGACACAGTCAGTAAGGTTCCGGATTTGGGTGGTGGTTCAGATGCTACTCCAGAGGATAAATCTGCTCCCAAAAAAAGGTAAAGAGATATAATCAATAGTCGTTTTCTTGTTTGGTCAAAACAGTGATAACAAGTTGTATCTGAAATTGAATTAATCTATTTGTTCGATACAGGAAAATTTCTGAAGATGAAGATGGAAACGACGAGGATTCTAAGAAAACAATCAAGGTAAATATAATCTATTAAAGAAGCATGAGCCCTCTTCGGTTCATTTCAATTCATCGAGATATTTTTATGTGTTTTGGAGAATCAGCGATAATACTAGTGTTTCAATGAACAAGTCATTAGTTAAAATTAGGCTTTTGTGGTCAATTGTCTTTAGAAATTACAATCTATCACTGCAGCATGAACCAGAGCAAGTCAGTAGCAACGGGAGAGGCAGGGGCAGAGGCAGGGGTAGAGGTAGAGGTCGCGGCCGAGGTAAACGAGCTATAGAGAATTTTGAAGATGTGGTGGATGACTCTTACCTGAACAATGAGGACCAGAAACAAGATCTCGTAATAAAGCCCGATTATATCCCTGGTCCTGCCGATCCAAGAACTACAAGTGGAATGGATGCGGATAAACCGGTCAGAAATTTTGACCTTAATGTTGAACTAACCGACAACGTGGATTCTCCGTTGACATTAGGTGGTTCCCTTTGTGATTCGTTATCGAAGCAAGATCCCGACAAGAAGCATGATGTTGATACTCATGGATGGTCCCTAGAAGACATGGAACAAATGGCTGTTGACCCAGGTCAACTTGCCAATTTAAATGTTGTGGTGGATGAAGAGTATGAAGATTACGACGAAGAAGATGAAGAAGATTAGCAAGGAGTGCTTTTTTTTTCTAGTACTTGTATTTAATTCTAGTACAGGTTATTAACATCATATGTATATAGTTTTATTGAAACAGGGGTTGTAGGTGACTAGGAGTAACAAATATTAGGATATTTTTAGAATGATATGTTTCATATGTACAAAGTGTACAGCAATATTTCTAGTCATTTAAATTCCTTTGGTTTTGTATTTTCTTCATTTACTTCTAAATCCAAGGGGTAGTATTTGTGTCACTTCAAATGAGACTATGGGAACCCACTTGTGAAGAACAAAACACAATAATGGAAACATCAAACAAAAAAAAACTCCATGAAAAAGAACATTTTACAGATTTCTAAGAGTCTAAGATACTTTATACTTCGTATGTCTTGATGTATGAGATCAATCACCATATATTTTCGTATGTCTTGATGTATGAGATCAATCACCATATATTTGTCGAACAACGTCATAGCAAACACAACTCATGTTTACACTCACCATACATTCGTCGAATAATGTGAGATAGTAAACACAACTCATGTTTAAATCGACAGTTTACGATAATGTTGTTTCTGTTTATCCGTTCATCGAAAATATAACACACTTGACAACAACATAGATATCATTTCCAAATACTTCATGTTAAAATGTTAAAGCAGCCTTGCTGAAATCAGATAGAGTTAACTTCAAAAACTACATTTTATTTTTAATTATCAAACTGCAGGCACTACTTTTTTATTTTCAGTTAATACACTCTGATCATGATCTTCAGCAAGGGAGACAAGGAGCTTCGATACGATACTCAAACATCGCCGACGTGCTTGAAATCCTGAACTTCCTTGAAGTTCATCCACGGCTTGACCCACACCTTCGCCTCGTACACTTTCTTTTTCTCGCCATCCGCCGCCTCGAGGGTCAGATAGTACATGGTTCCGGCCACCGTTTGCTGCTTCACGTTTGTTACCTTCTTCAGCTCCAACAGTGAATTCTGATTTCAAGCAAAAAAAGAATACACACAGACGATCAAGATCTAATTTCGCCGACCTAATAATCAATTATATACAAAAAAACCACACAGATCTGAAATTAACAATATATGTATATATGAAAATTGTGCGATTTTTCATATCCGTGAAGATAATTAAAAATCAAGCCGAAGAAGGCGCGAGGGCCGGTACGCACCTGTTTCTTGTTGTGATCGTCGACGGCGAAACGAGCAAGGTCTTCGATCTCGAGGCTGTTCTGAGATCCTTCAGTCTGACGAATGGATCCGGTTGTCGCCATTATCGTGGGATTATTGACCTTATCCGTAACTGTGTGTGAGTGAGAGGGGAGGCAAACAGGTACTTTTATAGGGTCGGGTGTGAAGAATCGAAACTCGCTTTTACATAACTTAGTTGAGAAGGTTCATAGAAGACAAAAATCTGCTAATTACTTTAATTAATTTAAATTAGAATGATTTTGTCAAATGAGACAAGGGTGAAAGAATAAGATTCTAAAGACTAAAAATGTGACAATAATTAAAATATAACCAACACTAATAAAAAAAGTAATTATCCTATCATTAAGATATTTTACTTATTAGAAAATTGTTAAATAGATGTGTAAAATATAATTTTGATTATAGTATTTAAATGAATTTTTTTGTTATAATAAAATTATTTTGCAAGTTCAGATCTTGTAAATAACAAAAAATGCATTAGCCGTGTCCAAACTTTTAAGCATAATTAGTTGAGACTTTAATTAATAATTTTAATCTTATTTAAATGTGTGTTTTATGTGAATTTTTTTATATTTTATTTTTATGTCCATTAAAAAATTCTAAATGAAACACACACCCATATTTGTTTATGTGAGCACTACCTTTAGGGTAAAAGCTTAAATTTAATTAATAATACTAGCAAAATATTTAGATACAAATTTTGATTTACAGTTCAATAAAATAATGCAACACATACTACACAAAAACAAAGTAAGAAAATTCATGTAAAATAAGCTAGTTTGATTCTTAATCGAAAGAGCTAAGTTGTTTTTAATGTGACACAAACCAACCAATATAATTCACCACAATCTCAAGAGTAGACTTATCAAACCGAAGATGGTTGTTCAGTTAAAGGCTGCTAACCACAATTCCAAACAAAATTGGTGCTAACCACTTTCCGATCTCTATACTTGAACAAGAAAACGAGAGCATTTACGGCGCGCATACATAAACACTTCAGAAAAATTGCCTAGACAAGATATGCATCATCTGCAAGATGGAAGACTCTCTCTCTATACTTGGACAAGAAAACGAGAGCATTTACAACGCGCATACATAAACACTACTACGCTCCGATAACATCCAAAAATTAAAACTAAAATGACTGTTTTTCTTTCTTTGCCAAGGACTCTCCCTTGTAGTCACTTCCAGCAGTGACTACAAAACCAGCTCCGACCTAAAAACAAAACAAAACATAATTCTGAAAAGGCACTACACGCACAGCACACAGATCCATCAACGATAAAGAGTGAGTGCTACCTGACAATCCTTCAACAAGGCACGTTCATGGAGCTGTGCGTTACTGCAAATAATAGAACCTTGGATCGAACAACCATCCCCAATTGTGACATAGTTCATAACAACAGAATTCACAATCTGCAAACGGGGGCAATATCAGAAAAGCATTTTTTTTTTCGGAGGTGGTGGTGGGAGGGGGACTAAATAATTCTAGAGGGGTCAATTTATATTCTGATCTATTCACATGGCATATAAAATTATATTCATATACATTTACATTTTCTTCACATCCAGATTTGTAATTGGGGTGTAAATAAAATAATGATGCCAAAAACTTGTCGATACCTTCACATTTGAACCTATTCGACAATGACGGCCAATAACAGACTTCTTCACACTGCATTTGTCACCCATTTCCGAGCCTTCTCCCAGCATGCATTGTGGTCCCACCTAAATCATTTTTTCATATCAGAGCATTTGTGAGAAATAGCAGTAACCAAAAAATTTACATGCAACAGCACAGATCTTGCCACATTTATCTGAGCTCGTCATCAATGACTCTAAACATGGCCATGTTACATAATGTAATCCCTTATTTGCAAACCAAGGAGCGCATGTGATATTGAAGTATCAAACTCACAGTGGTCTTAGATCCAAGTACAGCCGAAGGGTCAATAATGTTGTTGTGGGAAGAGAAAGTATAGCCTGATAAGTGATTTGCATCTCCTACTACCTGCGCCACCATAATACAAAGCACAATTTAAAATTTCCATACCAAACAATAAGAGAAGCTAAAAAGTCAAGGTTGGCTATGCTTCCATGTCCAATTTCCAGTGTTAGAAAGGGAACTTCAAAAATTTGTTGGTTCAATTTAGATAATAAAGTTTGGATGATTACTTTTGACATAGTTTTGAGGAGTACATGATAATTTCAAAGTTGTTAGTGGTGGGTGCCATTAGAAAGTTGCAATTTATAAATAACAGTATCTTAATGGTGTTGAGATTCACATGCAAAGAGATTAAAGATGTAATTGCATGTGGTTTAGTGCAATGATTGAAAGCGATGATATACAAAGGACTTAATAAACAAGCATGATTCGAACTATACGAACAGGGCGATAATGAAAACTGGTGGTTAGACAGCCAAACAATGACCCAAGTATTGAGCAAGAGCTTCAACTACGAAAACTTACTTCTCTATTTATGTCGCTATATGCTTGAATGGAGTTCAACCGTGCACAATATTTGCTCTTATTAGCAATATAAACGCAACATTTATGTGTTTTTGTTGCCGTAGGAGCAGACCCAGCGGGTCCCAGAGCATAGATTTCATGAAAACTTGGGGTAGATGTATTAGCCAGCAGCTGAGAGAGCAAAATTTTACTGTCCTGGAAAGCATCCTTAGCATTGCCATTTTCTTCTAATTGAGCTCCATTTGTTAATAATTCAGATCTCTGCCAGTTATCGAGAACATGTGTTCAGAACTTGGAATTAATTGATAATTTAGAGCTACCGCCACACAAAAAAATTAGTAAAAGAAACTAACCAGCTGGCTCCTGACTAGATATGGCAACACATCACGCCTCAAACTATGAAAAGATTCTTTTCTATTCAGGACATCTTGCAGAACAGATCTGTACGAGGATCAGTGCGTAAATCTAAAGGAAAAATGATTTGCGAAGAAAGAAGCCTAATTTACTTGGACTACAGTGATTCAGTGAAAAGCCTCAAACCTCTTGAATGCATACATATGAGCATCCATAAGATCTGTACGAATCTCCAACTGCATAGAAAATTGAAAGAAAACTTCAGCAAAAGCAAATTACAAGTTTATAAAACTATTGAAAGAAAACTTCAGCAGAGGCTAATTAGAAGACTATAAAACTTTTGCAACTGCTGTGGCTGCTGATTAGCCAACGTTATTATGATGGCCTTCATCAAAAAGCCTGTTAAAGGTATCTTTGCCACTCAGACAGGATACACAATTCAGAAAAAAAAGTTCAGTCAGATTTATCCAAACAAGAAAATTCTGGAATTTCAAATAGCATAACCAATGTTCACAAAAATGTAACTGACACACTCGTGATCCATATCTCCGCCTCCAGGATTATGTAGATTCAACTAATGACTTCTCCCAATCCTATAGTATTAGATAATGCAAGTGCAATGGGCCAAATACATATCACAACTTTTTGTGGCACTCAATGCAGTTAACTGACAGATGTCCAATGATTTACCTGCCCAACAGCTCTAAGAATGCTTTTCTGAACTCGAATAGCTTTGTCGACTTCGGCTCCTATCACAAGTTCAATAGATGTTCAATTACAGCAAAATAAAATTAAACATTAAATATAAACATAAAAACATCCATATTTTACATCTTACCAGATGCTATGTGCAAGAGAAATTGTTTAGTTGGATCCAGGCCTACAATGTTATAGTGTCCTTTTTTTTTGGCTTTGTCCTTAGCACCGGATGAGCCTGAATCTGATGGTCCGCTAACGGGAACAGAGCAAAGCATTGAAGTAACAACAGCATCATGCCGTCTATGAGCAGCTGCCACTGCCCCAGGTGGAATTTCACTAACCAAATCACCGCTCAGGACCTGCATAATAATGTTAGTTCTAGCCGTTACCCAACACTTCTGGAAACTGAAAAAGAAAAGAAGTCAAACCAATATGTCCTTCGCGGTCAAACGGTGATTAATAGCTCTAATAGCACCAGCTGTGCCAACATCCTCAGGAACTGCAGTCACCTGAAGCAATTACATGTCAAGATTTCAGATTCCAGAAATTCATACTATTCGAAAAAGCAAAAATCATATGTAAGCCAATGCCAATCCTACGGATACCATAGACATAGATACAATAAGAAACCCGAGAAGTAGTTCAAGCTCAAAAATTAAAGGAACGGATTATATTAAACAATATTACTAATTAATTCTGGCAATTTTATCATAGGAAATACACAAAGTCAACTGCTCTATAGAATGAGTAGTATACTTTATTGGAAAATCAGTATAAACATTACATAGTACAGTATCCAGGTTTTACAACAAGGGAAATTGAAACTCATTTTATTGTATTTAAGGTAATTGCATCATAAAATAAAGTTCACGGTTTAATATTGAGGTGGACCAGTTGTACGAAGAACTAAGAAAGTAAAAAATCACTTATCAAGCTTCTCCCATGGCAACATGATATGGATGGTTGATTTAAATATCAGAGACTTCCAAATGCACTAATTTCCTAGGAACCAGAATATCAATATATTTTCACCACGTCCACATAGGTACGTCTTTCTCCTGCCCTGTATTTCATGTAATCTCTGCAACGTGTTGTTTCATGACTTTCATCTAATTGGAAACCAAATAGAAACATATTTGTGGTCTTATTTCCTACATTTAGAGCATCTAACTTGTTGTTTCCCTCTCGTGTATGTATGCCTCTAAATTCATAACACACTGTGCCATGCACTCTTTAGCGGCAAACACCAACCTAAAAAAATGATAGAATCCTAAATAGAGAATATACATATAATTCCTAGCTCAATAATAGGCTTCTTGCTAACATATACAGTAGTGCATATAGAACTATAAGTTAGGGACTAATATCAAAAGTTTTCATAGTTTTTTATATCAATCGAGTCTTTATGACAAGAACCAGACGTTTACATACAAATTAACAACACAAAAGAGTTAAATGGGAACATAAAAAACATCAAAATCAGGGGTTTACTTCAACATTCAATCGGTCATCGAACGTGCTTGAGATCCAAGAACTTATCAAAAGCGCCGCGGATTCCCCTTCAACGACCTACAACAGCAAAAACAAAACCTTCAATATCGTCCTGTCCAACACAGTAATAACGAAAATGCCATAAAAAGAACAAAAAAACTCACAACAATGGCGTTCTTTAGGTCGTTTTGCTCGAGAAGCTCCAATACATAAGAGAGAACCGGCCGGTTCGCCACAGGCAGAAGCGCCTTCGGTACCTCCTGCGCATGATTCAGAAGCGAAATAACAATTTCGATACATCAAACGAATTTAATTCTTCCCCATCAAAATCAAAATTGAAAGAAGAAAATGGACCTTGGAAACGAGAGGGACGAGTGCTTTCGAAAATCCGCCTGCTAATACAACCACTTGAAAATCCATGAATACTGTCACGCGACTCGGAGAGTGTTCGAATTATTGGAGAGAAATAAAACCTAAACCCAGCAACAAAGAAATTGAGTTTTTTTTCTACTTTCATGAATGATTGACTAATTTTAATGTGAAATTGAAATACTGTGTTATTCGTAATATATTAAAATTAATCTTGTAAGTAAAACCATATTTCAACATTAATAATAAAATACAATATTATTTAATAATTATGTAATTGATATTTTATATGAATTCAAATTAAAAAACCATATTTCAACATTAATAATAAAATACAATATTATTTAATAATAATGTAATTGATATTTTATATGAATTCAAATTAAAAGTATTTTGTAGATTTATATAAATTAATTACCCATTTTGTTCTATAATAATAGATAGTATAATTTTTTTTAAATAAATGTCCCACAATATAATAATAACAATATATACTATTCATTTTGTCTTATTAAGAAAAATTAATTTACAAATAAAGTGTGTATATTTTACAAGACAGATAATTTACTTATTATCTTAACAAAAATCTTTAAATTACAATTTTACATTTTTTTAAATATTACTTACAATTTTTTTTAAACTTAAAAATATTTATTTTACTTTTTAATATTTTATTAAATAATTAAAATTAATATTTTCTAAAAAAAATATGCTGAGAAATAAAAAACATATTTAACTAATAGCCATTTTGTTTTATGAAATTTAATTTCAGTTCATTTCAGTTTAGTTCAATTGAATTCAGTTTAGTTCAAATCGTTTAAGTTCGTTTCAATTCAGTTCACTTTGTCGTTTCAAAATAAATTAAAAAAAATAAAAAAATAATTAGAATCAATAATTTTAATTATACAATCTAAAGTAATATTAGGACATTATTATTATTATTTTTTTTAAATATTTAACAACTTATAATAATAGTTATTATTATTATAAAAAAAATAATTTAATTAAGTTCAGTTCACGTCATTTCAGTTCAATTCAATTCATTTAAGTTCAGCTAGCTTCAATCCAAAACAACATGTTAAGTTAAAACTAATGTATCCAAAAAAACATAATAACCCAAGTATTATAATTTTATTTTAATTAAAACTAAAATACTTGTTAGTATTCATTACTAAAATTAAAAACAAATAACATACTGTGTGTAGATATATATATATATATAATAAAGTATGATAAACATGGTTGTAAACAAATAACATACTGTATATATATACAATAAAGTATGATAACATTAATATTTAATTTTTATTTAATAAATAAAATAGAGCTACGCGTATTTATTTAGAACTGTGAATTACAATTATCTAATCGAGTTCGATCCGCAGGGCTACATGAATTTTATGGGGCTGGGCTGGTCCGGCTGAATTCTTGACGGGCCTACGATTTTATGGCCCAACACTACCCGGACATGACCATTTTGACCCAATACTATATTAAGAGAATAAATAATAAAATTACATGTTTTTAAAATAATAAATTAAATTAAAATAATATTTAAATTGTAAAATTAATATAAAATATTTATTATTATAAATAATAATACGGAGTACTTCATATTTAACACTTTTTTAGTAACATAAATTTCAAATAATGTAGTAATTTTTTTACAAATTTAAAAAGTATATAAATAAATTATTCAATTATATTTTAAAATGAAAATTTTAATTTTTTATTTTAAAATAGTATATTTTATTTTTACTTTATAAGCTTACTTTTTAAACTTACTTACTATTATTTTTATTTTTTAATTTAAAAATATATTTTTTTAATAAAAAATCAGGAAATTATATTTCTTAGAAATTTTTGTGTTAGTAAAATTAACCTTTTTTGGGACTTTGAGAGGGAGCATAATTTTATTTTCCAGTCTTCTATAAGACCATCTCCGGAAGTAATGTCGAAGACATTTACTTCCAATAGGAGATATTGTATAGTAACATCTTTTCAAATAATATTTTGAGAATTATTCAATAATTCTCTAATTATTCTGATAAAGCAAGTAAAAAGTGGGGCTGGTGAGCAAGGGAAGAAGTGAGTTGGCGAGAGTTGGGCAGCTCGGGCAGGAAACATATATTTGTTTTGTAAATGTTATTTTTCACATAAAATTAATAAAATAAAAATAAAATAAATTACATCAATATTTTTTATTTTTCATAATCTATAAATAGAGACCAAGTTTGTTTGATTTGGATACCAATTTTTTTTTACAATTTTCTTCACATTTATTTGTATAATTTGTGTTTTTGATTTGTGTTCACAAAACGTACTTACGTATTATATTTTGTTCAAAATTTAAAATCCGACCTCACGTAAAAAGGCTATTCGGGTTTGTAAAAGAGCTATTCGGGTTTGTAAAAGGGTAAAATGACCTATTCGAGTTTGTAAAAGGGCCTATTCGTTTTTTTAATAATATAATTTATTTTGATATTTTTCTAATTATATTATTTTTATTAAATAATAAATAAATAATTTAATTATTTTTATATCAATTATTATTTAACAAATATTATTATTAATTAAAATTTTATAAAACATGCAATTAAAAATAAAAAATAAAGTAATATATATTATATAGTGGGGTATAGTGGAATAATGATGTGTAGGAAAGAGAAAATGAAATATCTTTTAAAATATTTTCTATTGTAGAGTATGAGATATTTGAAGGATAATTGAAGATATTTGATGAGGTGTAAAATGGAATAAGCTGATGTGGCAAAGAATATTTAGAAGTTGAAATATTTGCTGCTAGAGATGGTCTAATATTATTTGTTAATATTATTTGTTAATGTGGGTTCTATCCACCTACATAATTGTAATGTTTTTTTTAATAATTGTATTTTTATTTTACATTGTATATTTCTTCCACTTTAATAATCGTACTGTATTTATTCATGGCTAATAATTGTATTTTCATTTGAATAGTTGTAAATTTTATAATGTATAATGTTGTATTATTAAGTATAAGTTCTTGTAGTTTTAGATAGACTCAAATCATGCTATACATTTTGTCTTTTGTTTATTCATTCAAACATTGGTCAAGCCTAATTTTATGTCAATAATGAATTTTCATAATATTATTAGTGAGAATTTGGTAATTTAGTAATTTTCATGATAACACCGATTTGGTTAAAATTATATTTATAATTTTGCTGCAATTGTGATGTCTAACGGCTAGTTATTAGTCAATACATTACACAATCCACATAGATTTATTACGAGCACCAAATCCCCAATCCACACCGTCCATCCATCACCCATCTAACGGCTCATATTCGTAGATGGGGAATATGACCGTTGGCAGGAAATAGGCGTCTCCTTCCGCTTCCCATATATTCTACAGTTTACTCATCGTTATTTAATTCACTTAATTCTGAAAAAAAAGTAAGGAAAATTACAGAGAACTAGAATTCTTATAGAGAGAGGGAGAGAGATTTATTTTCCGTTACGAAATCAACGGTCAAGAAGTTTCCGATTTCCGAGATGGCTAGCAGAGTTGCAGTCCCGGATCAGCCCAGGGGTAAGTAACCTTTTAATTTCGATTTCGATTTACGATTTCCTTCGACGAATTGTAGGGTTTTTGAATTGTCTTTGATTTGGGGATTTTTTTTGCCCTAATTTGATCTTGATGTTGTTCTTAATTAATTATCAGCCGGAGGAGGGAAACAGAAGCACGGGCAGGCTGAGGGAAGAAACCGGAGAGCCCTGGGAGATATCGGAAACTTAGTAATTGCTCCGGCGGCTGTCGATGGGAAAAAGCCCCAAATTCAGACCACGCGCCCAATTACAAGGTTTTTTCTTGGGCTTTGTAAAATAAATAATACTGATTACCGTGAAAAATCATTGACAAATATATTAATTATGCTTTTTTTTTTCAGGAGTTTTGGTGCGCAGTTGTTGGAAAACGCACAAGCAGCAGCCAAGAAAAACAACTTAAAGGTTTGATTTTTTTTAAAAAAGTTCTTTTTTGTTAGAACGTTTTTTTGAATTGAAATTGTGATTGCAGAAACCCTTGGCAGAGAAAAAGGAACAGCCTCTCAAGAAGAAGGAACCACTGAAGGCAAAGAACGTTAACGAGGTCGCTGCGATTATCAGTGCGAAGAAAGTCAGGGAAGGTTCATCTAAGAAGAAGCACAACAAGACCCTTACATCAACCCTCACCGCTCGTAGCAAGGTTTCTTTAATTTCTATAAAAAAAAATTAGTACAGTTTAATAAGTACTCTGTTTGTCGGAATGTTGATTTTAAGTTATAATTCTGTTTTTTTTCAGGTGGCTTGTGGAATTACCAAGAAACCGAAGGATCCCATAGTGGACATCGATGCCGCTGATGTGAACGATGAGTTGGCAGCCGTGGAGTACATTGAGGACATCTACAAATTCTACAAGGACTCAGAGGAGGATGGCCGGGTGCACGACTACATGGACTCGCAGAAAGAAATCAACTATAAGATGAGAGCCATTCTTGTCGACTGGTTGGTTGAGGTCCACAGAAAGTTCGAGTTGATGCCCGAGAGTCTCTACCTTACTGTTAACATCGTGGATCGGTTCTTGTCCGTTAAGGCTGTCCCGAGGAGGGAGCTTCAGTTGGTGGGCATTAGCTCTATGCTGATTGCGTGCAAGTACGAGGAGATTTGGGCTCCGGAGGTATATTTCACTGTCATTATTCCCTCGATCGGTTAATTGTGAAATTTAGTGGAAGCCCTTTTGGAGTTTTATGCATTATTACTATTATATAAGACATTTTCTTTCTTTATAAATATTGTTTAGGTCTGTGATTTCATAGCTATTTCGGACAATGCATATGTTAGAGAGCAAGTGCTTCTCATGGAGAAGGCTATTCTCGGGAAACTGGAGTGGTATCTGACTGTTCCGACTCCATACGTGTTTCTCGTTCGATACACAAAGGCTTCCGTTCCAGCTGATAAGGAGGTATACTTTTTATACATATTCCTCTTTTAGGAGTTTTAGAATGCAGATGTAGAATTTAGGAATGATTTCTCATTTTTGTATTTAACCCAAACCCCAGGGGTAGTTTTTGTAATTATCCCTAAACTTGGTGATACAGTAATTAAAAAGAATATGCCTCTTTTTATCTGCAAGTAGCTAATTTTTGGTTGATGATGCAGATGGAGAATATGACGTTTTTCTTTGCCGAGCTCGGGTTAACAAACTACTCGACAGTGATAAACTACAGTCCATCCATGGTAGCTGCATCTGCCGTGTACGCTGCACGTAGCACTCTTGCAAGGACACCTTTGTGGACGGAGACTCTGAAGCACCATACAGGCTACTCTGAAGATCAGCTGATGTGTGTGGATTATTTACTACTATTATTATTATTAACCTTTTTTTTTACTATAAAACTTGAGACGTTTTCTTGAGACTGATTATCGTGTCGTTTTCTGTAACACAGGGAATGCGCAAAGCTCTTGGGCAGCTTTCATTCTGGTGTCGTGGAAAATAAGCTGAAAGCCGTCTATAGGAAGTACTCAAATCCGGAGAGGGGCGCGGTTGCTTTGTTTCCTCCTGCTAGGAACTTCCTCCCAGTTGAGATGGTGAAGCAGCAGCAGCAGCAGCAATAAAAGATGTGGACATGTGTTTTCTTTGTGTTGTGATCTGATCATTTGGCTTTCATGATCATATCTCATCTGTGTGTGTTTTTATTATTTCAAGAGGGGATTTATTTTTTAAATAGAAAGAATGTGTTGTAAAAGTCACCTCATATTGTTTCATTGACATTTTTTTAGTATATAGAATCATTATTCAATTTTTTGATGTTCAATTGTGTGTGAACAAACATTTTGAGAAAATTTTAATTATAGCAAAACATTTGAACTATGAAATACTTATGAACTAAAGTTTACTATACATAAGTATGAATTATGAAATCAATAAATAAAAAGCAATTATTTTTTTAAATACTCACACATATTTTTAATTTATTTACTATTTTTTTAATTAATTATAAAAATAAAAAAATGCAAATCTCATCCAAAAAATGAATAGTTAGTAAGTATTGCTTAAAACTTAAAAGTAAAAAAATGAACTGAAAAAAAACACACAAAAAAAAAGATTTTATTTAAGTATTTATTTATTTTGCGAATTAATAATATTATCACAGCTCACACAATTGGACAAAAGTAGCAACTCCTGAAAAAAGCCCACCGCGTCCCCTCAAACCGGCGACCCCCCAAATCTCAGCATCTCCTCCCCCAATAATTCCGACCGGCCACCATTAGTAATTAGTAAATCCCCTCAAAATCGAGCTCAAAACCCTAATCAACCTTCCACTTTCTCTCTGTTATCCATTTCCCCCAATTCCGGAGAAAAGAATCACGAAGGCCTGCGCCGCGAAGAAATGTCGGAAACACCGGAGAAAACCCCTAATCAGAACTCGTTGATTTCCCCGACGAGCTCCCGGTCCGTAACAGAGACGATAAATGGGTCTCACCGCTTCGTGATCCAGGGATATTCTCTGGCGAAAGGTATGGGCATCGGCAAGCACATAGCCAGCGAAGATTTCACCGTAGGAGGGTACAAATGGGCAATTTATTTTTACCCAGACGGTAAAAATCCAGAGGATAGTTCGACTTACGTATCGGTCTTTATTGCCCTGGCGAGCGAGGGTACGGACGTGCGGGCGTTGTTCGAGCTGACTCTCGTTGATCAGAGCGGGAACGAGAAGCATAAAGTGCATAGCCATTTCGATAGGTCGCTTGAGAGTGGACCATACACGCTCAAATACCGTGGCAGCATGTGGTAAAGTCCTAGTTATCTTTGTTAGATTTGTGTTTTTGACCATATGTATTTCAAGAGATTAAGTTTGTTTTCTCGGATTAGCAGAGTCTGATAATCTTTTCTAACTGACTATATTTTTATTGTTTCTTAAATTTTATGTAAGAATGTTATGTTTAAGGATAAGAGTGGCATAAACAATTACACATTTGGTTTTATGCTAAGTTTTCTTAGTGCATATTTGGCAACATTGTGGAGTGTTTTTCCATCTATACGCCTGGATTTGCTTTACGTTCGATTGGTGCCTCTGGTCTGTAATGTCTCAGTCTTTCTTTTCCATTTCACTCTACTTGTTTGTGTTATCAGTTATAATTGTTGCATGACACTCACACCACTTATTCTGTTGCGCCTGCAACTTATGGAGGAATTGGAGTAGAATGAGCTTTGTATAAACTGGAACATATAATTGTAGTTGAATGGATCATTGATGATGGGACTTTCTCACCGAGGAAACCTGTTGAACGCTCTTTATTTTATATTTGTCTATCGAGTAGAGTGTCTTTAGTCTGACATCAGTTGCTTTTCCATGTATATAAATAAATGAGCTACAAATATTTAGTTATAATTTAAATGTCGCTCTTGCCCCAATGTTCCAAAAAACGCTAGGCGCTAGCAGGTCGGTGACCCAACGACTAGGCGTGCGCCTAGGAGGATTTCTATTTTGTTTTAATCATCATCATTAATAAAATAGTCTATAAGCAAAACAAGTTAAAAGAATAGGAAAAATAAGATTGTGGATTTGTGACCAGAAAATAGCCTATAAGCAAGTAAAATAGTCTAGAATCCGTAGCATGAAGGATTGAAGGTAAGGAATGTGAGTTACAACATCTTTATTTTAATTTGTTTTATTTTTCAGGTGGGCGTCACTTATGGTTTCTGCAAAACAAATAGTGTACAGCCCGCCTAGACCACTTAGAACCTGATTAGACCCCAACCAGCCTAGCCCTGTCTGCTTAGGCTGAAATCGATACGGTTAACAGCCGCCTAATGCCTAGGCTGTTTTTTTAGAACACTGTTTTGCTCGCATCTATGTCTCAAGTCTTAACTCTTAAGTACTTCTGGCCATTGAGTCTGAAAGCTAAGAAACTTCACTAAAACCTGTGGTTGATTGTGTGGTCAGAGCGTCAGACATTGTTGGAATAAAAATTAATGAGCGACATTTCATCAGAAGAAGAGGGTGTGTATCATATCATTTCTCCTTTATTACAGACTTCAATAAGGGTTGTCATGGGATAAAAGGGCTTTTTCATTTTATATATTTGGTGTTTTGCAATCAATAACTGCTGACCAGTGACCAATTCTTAGGGGAACCTGTAATTCAAATCTTGTGAGAAGATTTCTTTCTGCTCTAAGGTTGCTATTATTTGCTTGCTCTGGGTTAGGACAAATGGAGCTCTATCAAAAACTCTAAAATATAGATTTCTAGGAATGTAAGATGAATAACTTGGACGAAAGGTTCAGGAATTCCGAATACAGTTGTAAGCAAATTATTTTAGGAGTCATAATTTTATGGTATAGTCGTATAGGTAAGAAAAAGGATTCGGTTAGTTGTCTTTTCTCTTTTTAAATTTAAATTTCCGCATTTATTTAAGAAATAACATTCTTCCATTGCTTCCCACTAATTTGACCCTTAATTTAATTAATGCAGGGGATACAAGCGTTTTTTCAGGAGAGCTATGCTTGAATCTTCAGATTATCTTAAAGATGATTGCTTGAAGATTAATTGTACTGTTGGGGTTGTGGTTTCTGCTATTGATTGTTCGAGTCTACATTCAATTCAGGTTCCTGAATCTGATATTGGGTCAAATTTTGGTATGCTGCTGGAAAATATGGAAGGTTCTGATATCGTTTTTAATGTTGCTGGGGAGAAATTTAATGCCCACAAATTGGTGTTGGCTGCGCGTTCCTCTATATTTCGCTCTAAATTTTTTGATGATCTGGATGGCAATGAGCAAGAGATCATTGTATCAGACATGGAACCCAAAGTTTTCAAGGTTAGTAGATAGCATTTGATCTGTTTTAGTTTCTCAAGAAAATTATTCACCTCTTTAAAAGTTATTATCTTCTTGATTAATTCATTCTAAGTTACGCAACATCCTTTCTTTCAACTGTTTTTTATTTGATTTTTTCCATGATTGGAATAGCCTCTGAACTTGCCTTTTGTGTGACAGGCGATGTTACACTTTATATACAGAGATTCCTTAGTTGAAGATGAGCTGATAGCATCAAGCTCTTGTTCATCTCCTTTGGTAACTGACACGGTAACTGCAAAGTTGCTCTCAGCAGCTGATCGTTATGATTTAGGAAGGCTAAGACGGATGTGTGAATCTCACCTTTGCAAGGACATATCTGTAAATTCTGTTGCTCATATACTTGCTTTGGCAGATAGTTTTCATGCTGTGGAATTGAAAGCTATTTGCCTTAAATTTGCCGCAGAAAATCTTGCAGGTATATATGACTTCTGCCCTCTTAGTGATTTCAATGAAGAAGTTGTTCTTGCTTTTTGATATCTTATATAGCTGTTCCTTTGCTCACGATGAGTGCTACTGTAATTACGTTTTTTTTTTTTTAATTTAGAAACAAATTCTAGTATCTGGCATTTTCCTGTTTTTATAATTATTGTATTTTAGTTTATGTTCTAGGTATTTACTCTTTTTAAAATAAAAGTGTTTGTTTTCTAATAAATAACCTTGTATGTTATTTGAAAACTTAACAGGACACTTTTTATATTAAAGTTACAATAATTTAATCTAGTTGATTTGTAGAATATTTCATCATATTTGTGGGGCTAGAGATGTATATTACTTCATTTGGAAATTCCTTTATATTGTTATAGTATAATATAGTCAGATAAAGTTCTCAAATATCTAGTTTTATATATTGCTAATTATATTTGGAAATTCAAAAATATTTAAAATGTTAAGAAAAGAAAGAAGATAGTATGATAAGTTTCGAGAAGAGTTTGACATTCAAAGATCCACGTAGTCATACTGCCATGTGTTGAAAGCAATGAGAAATTATTGAAGTAATGTTAGTCCTCCTTTTGTTTAACTGCTTGATTAATATTTATATTTGACAAAAAAATATCACTGTTATTATAGAATCAGATATGGTTAAGGATATTTAGAGTGCGGTCAGTGGTGAGTGGTGACTTTTCCTTTTGCACAAGCAAGTCTCATGTCGTAGACTTTTTTTTTTTGTGAGAGAAAATCCGCAACTTTCTTACAACCAAGCAGTCAAGCACAAGCATAAATTATATCAAAACTCGCCACCTATGCAGCTTTATATCAGTTTCAAAATGGCATTGACCATCTGATCCTGATTTGCCAAATAATCAGATTTTATCCATGTATTTATCTTGTGCTAAGAAATGTTTTTATTGTTTTTAACAAAATTTGCAAGTTTATTTCATTGTTATTTTTTTGGAAGGTTTTTTGTAATATCCTATCGATAATCAGAGTTTTGTCAGAATTGTACGGAAGTTAAAATTATGATTACTGTGCCCAACTTTTATAGAATAAGGTCACAAATATTAAATTTGTAAGATCATCAATCAGTAGGGCAGGAACAAATTTATTATAGGGCTTCAGCTTCAACATGTTTCCAGAATTGTACTGTTCTTAATGTTAAAGTTCTTCACTCGTCTTTCTTGATGGTGGTATTATTGCAGCGGTTATGCGTTCAGATGGGTTTGAGTATCTCAAAGATAACCGCCCAGCTCTACAGTCAGAGATTCTGAAGACTGTGGCCGGCTGTGATGAGGAATGCAGCAGTGGTGGTGGCAAGTCTCGGAGTGTGTGGGCCCAGCTCTCTGATGGTGGTGATACAAGCGGCCGAAGAGTAAGGCAGCGGACTTGATACCAAATGTGACATGTGTGACATATGTGTAATGAAAATCATGTGTACTAAACATACCTCTGCAAACACTTGTAAAATGAAGACTTTCACAATTGTTGATTTTTATTTTATTTTCATAAATGACAACTGATAATAGCGATGACCTGACAACAATTGCTATGTTTTCTTTTAGGTTATTTACCATGTTTTTCGTGATTAAGCTGTATTTGCAGTAGGGTTGATTAGATGATAACTCTGTACTTAAGCTGCTACCAGACTTTGCAGGTCACAGTAATGAAGTGTTGTATTGTTTCACATATTTCACAATGAAAAAATGCTAAAGTTTTCAGGTCATTAATTACTCCGTTTCCTAGTTTTTCACACATTGTTGTCTATGTTCGCACAGTAGTCATCAGTGGTTGCCTCTTGCATCTTGTGCCATTTTTCGTGTTATACTACATGTACAAGTTACAAGTTGTGGTTGTGAGAGCATGTGTATTCAATACGCGAAGGCCCTCTGAATTTATTGCAAGCTGCAAGGTAGACATTGCAAACACGGTCCATTAGGCCTTTTGTGGAAACTCATACTTTTTTTTCATTAAAAGTTCTTCCATCAACAACAATCAAATGGGTGATTCGACTCATTTGAGTTCATAATCATGGTCCTAAAAGATTATGCTCAACAACTGGTTCCTCTAATGGAAACTGAACCCATGATAACTAATTCATGGTTCCGGTTCTAAACCATGGAAACATCTATATAGTAGGCTTAGACGATGAATTACATCCAAGTTTAGTACAAAGCTCTCGGCACTCAACATTGAGCTAGCCATACATGATGGATACTGCCTGTTTTTTTCACTTCAGTGCCACAAATATGAGAAGCAATTTCTCTATATACAAAAAAAAAAACAAGAATAAAATCATGTCACATGGATAACAAATTAAACAAGCAATTGTGTACTTCTTACTGACATACAAAAAGTGCAAGTACATGGTCTGCAGCAGTCTCCCTATAACACATCTTAGTTGAGCATCACAACAGGTCGAGTCTAAGTCACAGCATGAGCAACCATTTATATGGAGAATATAATAGTCGGACTCCAAAGTAATCCAAGCATAAAAATAAACAAATTTTGAAATTGATTTCAGACATCAGATAGAGAATTCCAAACGCAAGAATCATCAATTTGGCCATGAGTTGAAGTAGTAGAAATGACGGGTTTCTGGCAATCCCTGCCCAAATCATCGCTAAGAAGCTTTCCCAACAGTATCATTAATCGAGGAATGATCCGCAATCGGGTCTCTTGTGGTCCAAAACAATCCTAGGCAAGCATCAAATCCGGCCTAGTGAAGGTCATCTCTTTTTTCGTCTCAACCCTGTCGCTAAATTGTATTGAAATCAAGGTGCCGGTGGGATCTTCCACATTGCACCCTTAAAACAAACAAAAGACATTGCATCACATTAGCATAAAACCTCACTATAATAATAATCTATTAGAATAGAAATAAGTTCCATCAATAATAGTAGTATAAAAAAAACACAAAGAAGTTTCAAAATTACAAAAACAAAATTTCTGAGTCTTGACACCACCTAAAGGTAGTATCTTTATGAATGTGAAGGAGGGGTTTGATAGTTTATTTTTAATCAATAGCCCATTAGATAAGTTAATGTAAGATATTCATCAGACCTTGTATTGTTTCCAAAGACTCCAGCTCATCAAACGAGTTCCCACTGATGTGGGTGGTGTCCTCACTGAACACAGACGAAGAAGAATGACACAGAGGAGAGACCGTCTGACGGCCGTATGCTTCTTCCCATTCGGTCTCGTGAAAATCTCGAGACCCTAAACCCATATCAGAAGCAGCATAATGTGAAGTTTTCCCATTATTTGAATTTCTCATGTTGTTTGATTCGCACAGCACCGCGTCCAACAGACCACTATTTTGGGCTGGAGAATTAGTCGAGTGCTCATTCAAAAGAGTTTGGATAAACGTATCGACAGATTCTAGGGAAGGCAATGGGGAAGAGGGCTGATCCCAACTGCCCATTTGAGTTTGGAGTGAAGGGAGCTCCATCTTCGTTGCCCAGGTGGGCTCCGAAGAAGAACAAGGGTTGCCGTTTATAACGGCATGTTCAGTGATTAAATTACTATTAGGATCGTACATGAAAGATGGAGTTACTTGTTGATACTGACCGGGGAAGAAAGGCTGCGGGTAGGAATGGAAGCTTGTGGGGAATTCGAGAGGCTCAGGTGGGTAAAACTGATGCAGGTTCTTGAACTCTATGGAACGGATTTCGAAGATGTTGTTAGCCGGGGCTAAGGGAGGGAAATGCCCGTCCCCACCAGAGGAGAAAGCATTGGTGTGGTCGCTCTCGTTTAGTGATTGAGAGCAGATGTCCGGAGGGTAGATTGGTAATCCGGCACGCTGCTTTCTCTTGATTCTTGTGTTCCAGAAGTTCTTGATCTCGTTATCCGTGCGCCCAGGCAACTAAGTAGAAACACACATAACATCAGAAACATAGTAATATAATTAGTTCACTAAAAGGGAGATGCATACCTCGGCGGCCATCCGGGCCCACTTATTCCCGATCTTGGCGTGAAGCTCGATGATATGCTGCTCCTCCTCTGGAGTAAAAACGCCTTTCTTGAGATTAGGCCTAAGGTGATTGGCCCACCTCAGACGGCAGCTTTTACCACACCGAGAAAGGCCTGAGTGTTTCTGAACTGCATTCCAGTTTCCCTCTCCGTGCTTTGTAACATACTCGATTAAAATCGCATCCTCAGCGGAAGTCCATGGGCCCTTCTTCAGGTGATTGTTCCCCCCAGCACTTCCACCGCTGGTGTCATCGTCTATGGGGTAGGGGCCGGGCGAGCCTGCGCCGTTCATCGTTTCATCACTCTCACTCGCTAAGTTCATCTCTAACAAACAGAGGAAGAATCAATCCAACAACGAAAAATGCACCAAGATTCGAGAAACAAGTATACACCAAAAACACTCCCTTAAAGGAAATTGCACATACAAAACCAAACTAATACTAAATCTAGAAGGAAATCTCAACAAGTACAGAATAAACAACATTAGAAAAAAACACTTCCAAACTCCAAATCAATCATGCCCAAGATCTTGGGGAAGCTGATAAACCGAAAACCAGTCTGCATAAACGAAAAAAATCACATTTGTTACGGATCTCATACTTATTAGCCACCCAAAAAAATTGATGATAGCCCATAGCGAAGTGTTTTTATTTTCTGAAAAAAGAAATGATTTTTTTATATAATTTCATAACAGAGTGTAAATCCAAAAACCCAAAAACAGCAACAATTACATTGTTGTGAATCACAAGAAAGCTTACATCTTGATGCTTTGTTATATATCAGAGAAACAAGAAAGAAAGTACAGAAAAATCACAGAACAGCAATTGATGAAACCAAGATGTAAATTTTGAAATATAAAAATTTTAAAAAATAAAAAAAGGAGGATTGTATGGCAAAAAGAAGAGAGAAATGGATGAGAAATTTGAGGGATGAACAACACCTCATTTTCTTGATTTTATTTTTGAAAACAAAATATCATTTTATTCAGCATATAAACACACACTGAGATTTGCATGTTTACTTCAAATTAATTTGCTTTTACTATAATGTGTATCAAAAAAAAAGTATGTATCAAGATTTATTATTAGGATATACTTACCCGCATAATTCTCTAACCTCTCTGTGTATGAGAGAGAAGAAGAGAAACCCAACCTGCGCAAAACTCTCAAAAACTCTCTCTCACACTCTCTCACACACATCTGTGTGAGGGGAATGAGGGCTTTTTAGTCATTTCAAGAACCATTTAGGAGGGTTGGAACATTTGTTGGGAGAGATGGTTTAGCAGGGAACTCTTAACCAGAGTTATCTTTAGTGGCAATGTACAAGGTTTTAGCACACTGTATTCCACATACTACTCATTTTTATTTTTTTGTTTAAAAAATTATAAAATTTCAACTGTTTATTCACTTAGTTGATAAAACACTTATTAAAATTTTAAAAAATATTAGTATTTAATTTTTTAACTAAAAAATAAGAAATAAAAATATATATTTTAAAATTAAAAATTAAAATATTTATAATAAAGTTTATAAAAAAAATGAAAAAATTAGAAATAAAATTGTATTTTAAAGTTAAAAAAATTAATAATAATAATAATAATAATAATAATAAGAGTGTTAATATTATAAAGTTATTGGAACATAAATGTAATACTCCACACATTTTATTTGTAAAAAGAATTCATATAATTGTTGTTTTAAATAATAATAATAATCAAGAATAGAAATGAAATACGTGCAAAAAACATCAAAAGACATATTATTAGGCACCATTGCACCAAGAAAGCATTTTCATTTCATTGATAAATTACTTGTAAAACAATATTAGTGATTTAGTGTAAGCAAATTTGTAAATATATTAGTAATATTTAATTTGTTTGCAATTTTTGATCATTTAATTGGAGTACTTGAGAGTTGATACTCTACTCTCTTCTTGAAGGTGATTGTAATTATTTTGTGGTTAGAAATATTTAATAAATATTTTTAAATAAGAAACAAATTAATTCAAATAAACGATCAAAAATTGAGTTTCTCATTATTATTTTTTTGATTAAATAATTAATAATCGTGATTAGAAACATAAGTAAATATCAGCATTTATGAGGATTGGGACAAATATAGGGGAGATCCCATGTGTTCACATTTGTAAGTCGATGAGCATCCTCGTCCGTCCGATTCAAATTCTTGATACCGATTTTGTCGTTAACATCGGATACACGTATGCTAAGCTAAGGTGATTAACCTTATAATATGTAGCTTAAATTTTGTCTCTATTATACACTTGAAATACTTAAGTGTATAGTTTCTATTACAATATAAAAGTGTTGCTAATTCGATTATGTTTCACATATTGTCACTACAAGTCTTAATATTATACTATCTCATGCATGCTAAAAATAGTTACCGAATATTGAAAAGACTGTAGTAAACTAATTAGGTGATTAAAGTTAAAAAATAATTGTACATAAGTTGACTTTAAGATGTCTGAGAATGAAATCGTAAATATATAGTAAACATATGAATGCATCATTTTAAGTATCTCAAATATTCTGCACATTTGTACAACCTAGTAGCTAACAAATTATGCAATTTGTGTAAATCAAAATAATTCATTTTTAAACGTGAAACATTTCAGTTTTGTATAGTGAAACAAACAATAAAGAGGTTTATTATCATAAAAATACATTATATACACAATCCATTTGCCCACTCTCTTTTAAGTTTTGTTTTTTCTCATAAATTTTACCAAAAATAAAAATAAATACAAAATACAAAATGTTGATGCATATGGCATACCAACAAAAAGGAAATTCATAAAAACTCTTCAAACCCAACCCAAGAACGAGACGTTAATGCCATTAAGGTCCACTATATTGTATAGGCACATGCCCAAAAGTTTGGGTTCGTTTAGTGTTGATAGCGAAGTCAAACCCAATCAAACTTATTTCTCATCCGTTCAACCTTTACTGCATTAATGAAATTGGTCCATAAAGGTGCTCGTTGTCTCCTCGAGGTCCACCGGATAAAAGGTTGCCTGAAATCGATTTTCTCGAGCAAAGTACGATACTCGACGTGCAAGTGCGAGCGTAAGCTTTCTCAACTTGCTTTTTAAAACTATTCACAATTATTTACTCTCACATTTTTCAATGATTACACTTCTTTGTAAATTATATTAAAAAAAAAAGTGTTACCATAAAAAAAAAATCTTACACTAAAAAAAAATATATTTTTTGATAAAAAATAATTTTTTTTTAGTATTCGCGTCCAACCAAATATTTTTATAAATACGAGAGAGAGGAGTATTTTAGTCCTTTTATTCTAACAAAGTTACACTTTCATCTCATAATAGTTATAACACTTTTTTTTTTTAAGTTGTTCCACAATATTTGATAAACTTTAAAAAAAAATCTAGTAATTTTTTTTTCACTTTAAAATATAGTACTATTTTACTTAGGTAAAAGACTCTCAACTCCAAAAAAGAGTATTTTAGCCCTTTTATTTCAATAAAGTTACTCATTCATCTCATAATAATTGCAACATTTTTTTAAGTTATTCCACAATAGTTGATAAACCTTAAAAAAGAAAATATATAATTAAAATGTTTTACTTTAAAATACTACTTAGAAAAGCCTCTCAACAAAAAAAAAAAAAAAGAGTATTTTAGCCCTTTTATTCCAATAAAGTTACTCATTCTTTTATTTCAATAAAGTTACTCATTCGTCTCATAATAATTGCAATATTTTGTCCCCAGAGCATAGCCGAGTGGTAAAGCCTGTGATGCTGTGGGTGAGATATTCCCCGACGACGCAAGGTTCGAATCTCGGGTGGGACAAATTTTCATTGAAATATTATGAAGGTTTGTCCTGGGTTCGACCTGTTGGCTCCCTCGCACAGGTGTCTGCTACTCGGGCACATCCCTCGATTTACATTCTACCCGATCGAGGGATCTCCGATCGGGTGGGGTGGAGTTTCTCGTCTCTCCTCCTTATCAAAAAAATAAAAATAAAATAATTGCAACATTTTTTTTATGTTATTCCACAATAATTGATAAACATTAAAAAAGAAAATATATAATTAAAATTTTTTTACTTTAAAATACTATTTTACTTTTATGTACCAGAAAAACCTCTCAACTTTAATAAATACTCTCATATTTTATTTACATGTGATTTTAGACTTTTGCCCAATTTTTAATAAATAATTAATGTACCTAATTTAATCCTATTTAATGTTAAAATATTATTTATCTTTTCAAATTATATAATAAAAAAATGAATCCATGATAAATAGGGAACAATTAATGATGGTAAAATATGTCAAAATATTGTAAAATGAGACTTAAATAATAAAAAAAAAAAAACTCAAAACGACACGTAATATGAATGGAGTGAGTACTTTTTTGTCAAAAAAAAAATCAAAAATTAATATTTTATATGCTCAACTTTTATGGAAGAGAGTAAGACAATAATTTCCACATTAAGTTATTACACAATTGTGAAATAAAATTTCACTCTTAATTTTATTAATATTAAATTTTGTCACAATAATTTTATTTTACAAATTAAAAATAATTTTTTATTTAATAAAATAATGAATTAAAAATTATATTTTTTTCTTAATTTTTCAAGGACATAGATTAATAATTGGTGTAGCAGAGACAAATATCTCTATCCATGATCAAAACAAAAGAAGGTGTGATTGTGAGTGAATCAGCGAATGCGTGCCACGTACCCAAATCTCGCACATGCCCCTTTGCTTAATTCACATGTTCATTATTATTAGTCCAAACACTCCTCCTTCTCTGACCAACATTTCCAGATATTTACTCTTCATTCTTCCATGCTCTGTTTCCCCTGCAACCAAAAACCCACTAAATAAAAATGGATTCTTTACAGTTTTACCCCTCCGAATCATCCGTTTACGGACACAGATCCGTCAACTTCGCCGGCTACAATTGCCTGCCCAGGAATCTCAAACGCAGCGCCGCCCGTTTGAGGAATCTCGGAGCTTTTGACAATGCGCCTGCCCGATGGCTTCTTCAACCCATGGGTATGCTCTGTCATTCATTTTTCCTCTTACATTTCTTGTTGGCTTTTGTTTTTTACTTTTTACTTTTTTTTTTTGTTTAAAATCTCTTGATTGTGTTGTTGGTGTTATCAATGTGGAGAATGTGAGTACAATGTATGGACAAAAATGGCTTTACTAGATTGGTGGTGTTAAACTCTTGGTGGCCCGAATGTGTTTCGATGGGCCTGATTAGCCCGTCGTTCGACTAATTGGATTTTTGCTCGAATTCGATTTTTGTTCAACATATAGTGATTTTATGTTTGTTTGTTTACTTTTACCCTGTGGTTTTTCCCGATTTGAATTTTCAACGCGCTAAACGTGCGTGTGATTCTTTTTTTTTGTCGTATTTTCTTTTACTTGTCAACAACTTATATCTTGCGACATTTATGGTAAAGTTTTCGTATTTTCTTTTACATTCGTGTGTCGTCACACCGTTGTAAAGGGGTAGTGATATAGTATTCACTTAAGGTAGCGTAGATCATGTATGTGAATCGGGTTGAGCCCGTTTCTTAGGAGACCTACCATTGCCATTTTACTTGCACCAATTTGTAACTTGAAGTAATAGTATTGTGTTTAGTTGATTAGCTGCAATTATCTTGACAGGTGATGGTGATTCGAGTCACATCGGTTACGAGATTGAGATGCCCGAGCCATTTGAAATTGCTTCCGTAAGAAAATGTTTCGTGTTTAGTTCTTACGGTTGTTTATTTGTTTTCAAGTACAAGATTTGTTGTTTTGACTAATTGTGACATGGTTATAAATTCAGAATGCAGTCACCGTTGGTCGCGATCGTGAGAGAGCTGATGTAGTTGTTCCTATACCTACAGGTACTTACTACTTACTCATAAGAGGACTATTAATGAAACTATGCTGCTTCTTCCATTTTCTCGATTTTCACGATTTTTCACGCAATGCCTACTGTACAGTCTCGGCTGTGCACGCTCGGATTCAAAAGACAGAAGAGCAACTCCTGATCACTGATTTGGACAGCACGAACGGGACATTCATCGACGAAACACGCCTTCAGCCAGGGGCTACAGCCGCAGCATCGCCCGGGAATCTCGTTACATTCGGTATCAACTCGTCATAAAACTTTTCATTATTACACTCCCGAGTCGTCATAATCTCGTTCTAACCGCGTTTTTTTTTTTCTTTGAAGGGGACACAAATTTAGCAATATTCAAAGTATACAAGCTCGAGAAAGAAGAGTCCTCCACCGTCGGTGAGTCCGTGAGCTTCGAGAACTAAACCTGCATCTGCACCTACACACTCGCAGATGATCAAGAGTTAGGCCAAGAAAGCAATGGACCACCAAGACCAATAATTAAGTGCATTTTTCAACACTTAATTATGTTTAGAGATATTAATTAAGATTATTTATTACAAGATGAACTTTCTGGTATATCATTGTTAAATGTTTGAGTCCCAATGTTTCTTCAATGAACTGGAATTCGGCGAAAAACTCACACGAGGCGCGTGTTTACGCGAAAAACTCGTGAGTCAACTAAACAGAGAGAACAGGGGATGATCACACAAACATCACAACACAAATAACAGCCATCACCTTAAAGAATCAACACAAGGAAATGGGGATTGTTTGTCTGAGTTTTGTGATGTTTCTGATGACCTTTGTCGATAGAAACGGGCATGTTGAAGCCGTTTTTTCGCAGCTTTCAGGTGCAATGTACGTGTTGGGAGACTCATCCGTCGACTGCGGAGACAACACTCCTTTCTACGTTCTTCTCCACCGAAACCTCTCCCTTTTCCCGTGTAACGGCTCTGACGCAACCCTACTTCCTCACCTACTCGGTACTCTATCTATGTCGTGCTTTATAAACACGTCTCGATCTCACTGTATTTCTTATGTCATGCAGCGCAGAAGATGGGGTTGTCGAAGACGACACCCTTCTACAGCCAAAACGGCTCGATTCACTCTATCTTAGGCGGGGTCAACTTTGGGTCAACCGAAGCCACGATCCTTTACCCGAGCAGCCGGAGCTACCAGTCCCTCAACCAGCAACTCCGGCAAGCCTCCGAGATCATCCAGCTCCTGCAGCTCCATCTCGGCCAAGAGCAGACAAACGACTTCATCAAGTCCTCCGTTTTCTACCTCTCCTTCGGGAAAGACGACTTCGTCGACTACTTCCTCGCCAACTCCTCGAAAATCGGGAAAAACTTCAGCCGCGTATTGGCTCGACAGATGACGAACGCCGTCCGGAACCTCTACTCGAAAAACGCGAGGAAAATAGTCTGCGCCGGAGTTCTTCCCTTGGGATGCGCCCCGAAAATGGCGATGCTCGACGGCTCTTGCTCGGACGAGGTCAACTCGCGCGTGTCTGAATTCAACAAGATGATGGAGGAGAGCGTTGCTGCAGTGAACTCGGAGTTGAGGGACGTAAGCGTAATCTTTTGCGACGTTTATCGAGCGATGAGAGAGGTCATCGATAATCCCGCGGTTTACGGTATGAACGACGTGAGGAATGCGTGCTGTGGGATGGGAAAGTACGGCGGTTGTCTTTCGACTGACATGGCTTGCAACGAGGCCTCGGGTCATGTCTGGTGGGACTCGTACAACCCCACCCCTGCTGTCAATTCGTTGCTGGCTGATTCGGCCTGGTTCGGTCGACCTCTGTCTTCCATGTGTCGACCCATCGCCGTTCGAGAACTCGTCTCTCGTTCGTCGTGAAAACCCGAGTGTCTCTGTATAGTACTTATGAAACAACTTCTTAGTAGTAACATTTTTCACAAAATTTGTAAGCCATAAACTGAAATACATAAACCAAACTCAAAGGAACAATAATTTTCAGATATTACTATATGCAACATTATATGAAAACAGCATGAAAAATCCATGTAATAGATCGATCGAGCAATGCTGCAGAGGAAACGATCGAGACTATTTGATCGATCGATATGTCCTAGACTGGATCGAGCAACCGAACGAAAATGCAAGTAGCATGAAGTATCCACAACATTAGAGTGAGTGATTCTTTCTTTCTCATGTACATTTGCTTGCTTATCTGAAAACCAACTTGAACTTCACCTACAAAATCAAACATGAATATATATAACACAAACCTTGTGATCAAAATCTCAGAACCACTAAACTTTTCCATGGCTCTTCCTGTTCAAGAACTTCATTTCCCTCATCTAAACATCCCGATAACAATCGACCGAATGGAGCCCGTGTATCCGCTAACACCCCACAGCCAAGACACTCTTTATCTGTCTAACCTCGACGACATGATCGGCGTGCGTGCTCTCACTCCCACTGTCTATTTCTACCCTTATTCAGACCAACAACAACAACAATCCATCGCCCAAACACTCAAAGAATCTCTCCGAAAGATCTTAGTCCCTTACTACCCTTTCTCCGGTCGACTGCGAGAGACGAAAAACGGAAAGCTCGAAATTTTCTTCGCCCCCAACCAAGGCGCCCTTCTCGTCGAGGCCCACTCCGAAATCCCGTTATCGGACCTCGGCGATCTAACAGTCCCGAATCCCGCGTGGACAAACCTTATCCACATTCTCCCAGACGAGCACCAATACAAGGTCGTCGACATGCCCCTCCTCATAGCCCAAGTCACGACTTTCTCGTGCGGAGGATTCAGCCTGGGCCTGAGAATGTGCCACTGCCTCTGCGACGGCTTCGGGGCCATGCAGTTCCTATCCGCGTGGGCCCGGACCGCGAGGTCCGGGTTCCTCATCCTGGACCCGAGTCCATGCTGGGACCGCGAAGCTTTCCGCCCCCGCCGACCCCCGAGGATCGAGTTCCCGCACACCGAGTTCAAGAGAGTCGACGAGACGAGGAAACGGCTTTGGGAAGGGAAGCTCGTTCAAAAATGCTACAGGGTGAGTCGAGACTTCCAAGCTCGTCTCAAGGCGGCGGCGGCGGCGGAGTTCTCGTGCACGGGGTTCGACGCGATGTCGGCTCACGTTTGGAGGTCGTGGGCGATGTCGTTGTACGGTGGTGATGACGTGGACGTTGACCGGCTGCAGGTTCTGAGGTTGACTTTTTCGGTCAACGCGCGGGGGAAGGTCGTGGACCCGCCTTTGAAGGAGGGGTTCTACGGGAACGCGCTGTGCGTGGCGTGTGCTGTGTGTAGTGCGGAGAGGCTGTGTGGGGGGAGCTTGGGGGAGGCGGCTCGGCTCGTGAATGAGGCTCGGCTCGGGGTGTCGGAGGAGTACTTGAGGTCGACGATTGACTATATCGATCAGCGTCGGCCGGAGAGGCTGGAGTTCGGGGGGAAGCTGACTGTCACGCAGTGGACTCGGTTTTCGATTTACGAGCTGGCGGATTTCGGGTGGGGGAAGCCGGTTTATGCGGGGCCCATCGACTTGACCCCGACGCCGCAGGTTTGCTTGTTCCTGCCGGAGGGGGGAGGAGGAGGAGCTATGGTGATATGTGTGTGCTTGCCGGAGTTTGCTTGCCGGAGATTCGGAGAATTGTTCATGGATGTACCGTGAATTTCGTGAGTTGTTTCGCGTTGAAATTGTATGAGATTGAAATGAAAAAAAAAAATTGCTGATTTATAATATTTTAAATCTAATTTCATAAGAGGATAAAATAATACTAGTGAAATAAGGGTCTTGAAACGCATGAAATCAGAGTGAATGTAGAGAAGTTTAGAACATGAATATGAATGGAGAGAGGTCGATTATAGTTAGATGATGATCAAAAGAAACGTGTGAGGAAAACAAAAGCAATCCCAATAAGAAATTGATGGCTTCGCGCTAAATTGATTGGGCCTCCACTCGCCGTAACCCCTGGAGATGGGCTTGCTCCCAGCGGCCCACCTGCATCATGAAATAGATGTTAATTAATTAACTACTTAATCATAATTGAGTAGGATTAAATTTATGATTAACTATCTTAATATTCTTACCATCTGAAGAAGGGGATGGGGAAGGAGAATCATCACTTGGTGCAAGAGCTCCTACTGGAACACCAATGGCTGCATTGAATTAAAAAAAATGCTTTAATTCGTAATTATTAATATTTCTCTCTCGTATAAAATGTTTATAAAGTACGGTAAAAGTTGTATGTGCTACTAAAAACTACAGTATAGTGTAGAAATTTTACTGTTAAACGGATGGAATATTATTTTTAAAATAAATAAAAAGATAAATTTAAATAATACTATATTGAAATGAATTTAATATTCGAGTATTAGCAATTCCTATGCGGTCCATACAACAGAGGGTCCATGTGGTCTGTCGGTCCGGAAGTTAAGGCGATAAATGGTGAATAAGACAAGAGAGAGATCATTTCGTTTCACTTTATTTATTATTATTAATTATTTTAAATTTTTTTTATAATTGTTTCATTTATCTTTATTACTACAATCTTAGGGTAAAAACAAAATTGATTACAACAGTAAAACAAAATAATACAAACTCATTCGAATTGCAATTAATAATTAATAACTAGTACTAAAAAATAGTGGGAAAATTGTACAGTACTTCATTTTCCACGACAATCTTCACAAAAATATCATTTTGTACGTTATTCTTGAATTTTACTATAGGTAAAACTAAATAAATCATATACTATGTGAAAGTAATATTGATGCAAAATAAAGCCCACAGGCCACAACTCAACAATAAATATAGTTAGGAAAAGTAGGTAACATATTTTAATGGTTAGTTTTCACATTGTTATAATTTGATTTTTAGTATTTCAAAAATATCTCATATGGTAAATAGGGAGTAGATACTTTATATAATTAAAATATTTTAAAAAGAAAAAAGGGAAATTGCACGTACCTGCACACAAGCTAACCGGAGGGGTTGTGACATTGCAAACGGTGGGCAGTTGAAGTGCTTTGTTGAGATCGACCGGAATCCCGATCTGAGCGGGGTTCCCTAACAGCTGGCACAAGCAGATTGGCTGCGTGTCGACCAGGTTTGCCAGCTCCGGGCAGCAGCCCCGGTCAGGCCTGGTCAGGTTGCTCCCGCTCTCCACGAACGTCAGGCAATCCGAAAGGTTCAACAGGTACGTCATGCAATCCAGCGCCGGGGAAGGCGCCGTCACGCCCGGTGATATTGGGGCCGGTGAAGGCGGTTGTCCGGCTAGGAGCGGCAGCGCCGCCGCTAAGAGGGCGGCAATTATCATGAGCTGGTGGGCGGTGGTGGTGGTGGTGGTGGTGGACTTGGCCATGGCAACACTCTATTATGTTCTTTGGTGTAGTGTGTGTAATATGAAATGTAGTTTTAATATAAAGTTTTTATTTTGTGTGATTTTATTTATAAGGAGATGGGAAGAAAATAAAAATAAAAATAAATAAGTAAATATTACAGCTGTGGGGCAAAATAATAAAATAAAAAATGGATTTGCATTTACTTCTTTTGAGGTATCTATTTTAAATTAAAATAATGAATGATTTATATATGTATGTTTGTGTTGTTACTTGTCACTAGTCCATCTCAAAAATCATTTTGCAGTGATACGACGATTTTCGTATATTTTATGCATGCGTGTACAAATAAGAATAATTTAAACACCAATTTGAGAGCATCCTCGATGCTCACTTACAATTCTAATGTGTCACAATTTTTTATTTAGGTAAAAAACATCACGTAAGATTAAAATGAGATAATTTTGTGGATATTTGTTGATATAACAAGTGACGCGACACAAATTTGTACTTAAACGAAGTATAATGTTGAAAATATTCTTGAAAGTACAATTTGAGAAGGCCTCAAACTTTTTATACTAAGAGCATCTCCAACCGATACCAAAAACTTATTTTGGAGTAGGGGAGATGCTCCAACCGATACCAAAACATAAACCTATTATTGGTTTATAGGTGGGACCCACACAAAAAATACTTATATTTACGTTTACCGTAAACTCAAACCAAAAACTATTTTTTATTTATAAAATGATTATTTTTTTTACAAATTAATTAAAATAACTTATCAATTATTTTTTAGTATCTTATTTAATATCTTTTGTAGTATAATTTTTTTAATAATCATATCATTAATAATTAAAATAAATTTTAATAAAAATATTTTTAATAATGAAATAAAAATACATATCACAATATGAAATAAAATTAAATAATTAAATTATATAATTAACATTAAAAATAAAATAATAATAAACAAGATATTAAAAAAAATGCTACCAATTACAAAAACAAAAATAATTAATAATTAGTTTTTTAGTGTTTTAATGTAATTTTTTTAATAATTAAATAATATTTTTATTTAGTATTATTTATATTTATTATGTTTGAAAATTTAAATTGAAAATAATATTAATTATATTTTTTAATTTAAAAAATTATGAGATAAAATTGTAAATTTGTAAAGATGTTGATTATTTATATAAATAGTATAATATAAGAAAAATATTAAAAAATATATATATTTTAAGTTAGAGTATTAGTTTCTCGGTTGGAATCAAATTACTGTAAACGTAAACTAAAACTAATTTTGAGTTCGGTTGGAGTCAAATTACTGTAAACTTAAAATAAAACTTATTTTTGAGTTTGAGTTTTTGTGTTCGGTTGGAGATGGCCTAATCAACATATAAAATACTTTTGGTATATGATAAGAACTCCATCAGTTTTAAGAGTATTTGTTCTCTTTTTTGGTACAACTTTACTAATTAGTGTATACGAGTACACCGCTGGGTCGAAGTAATGGCCTTACTACTCGGGGGCAAAAACTTGGGTCTTTAATATGTTCACATGTACTAATAAGTTTGAATACGTTGGGAGGAAAGTGGTGTGAGGAATTAAAGAGAATTCTATTTCAATTTCTCCACTCCATGTTTCAAATGCCTAATGTCACACCTAAAATACAAGTACAAGTCATATACCACAAGAAAGTAATGTATTTATTTTTGTTGGAGTCGAAATTAATTAATTTAATTAATTTTGACTTTGACTAATTTTGACTTTCTTTGGTGGAATATTTATTTTGGGAATATTTATTATTGGGAGGAGAATCCAAGATAAAGAGAGAAAATATATTCAAAATCTACAAGATAAGGTACAAGATCTTCTAGTTATGGAAGAAGTCCTTTTACCATAGAAGACTTATTACTTGGAGGAGAAGACTTGTCCCTTATAAATAGAAGACTCACGTGATTGAAGAAAAAGAGAAGCTGGAGCGCCATATTGGAGAGAAAATATTTTTCAGCACACGCTTTTATTTTTTAGATATTTATCCGAGTATTAACTATTCAATCTCGTGATTGTTTAGTCTTTATTTCTTTTTCTCGGATTATTTTGTATTCACGATTATAGTGAAAGTTTATTGCTTTTGAAACAGCTTGGTAGGTTGTATTGATTAATACAACTTACGAAGATTATATCCTTGTTCTTTACGTTTCTCAGTTGCTGTACTTTTTACTATTTCCGCTGCATAACTGAATCTGCTGTTCTGTGACAGCAGTACTCAATCTGTTGTTCTCTGGACAGCAGAACTTTAAACTCGTTACAGTGACTGACTTTTCTGTTTCAGTACGTGAACTGCGAGTCGACCTCTTTTTCAATTGGTATCAGAGCAGGTCACTTGACATACAAAGTGAGATCCGTGCAGTCGACTCAACATGGATTCAAGCTACTTGATTCGTACTATTGTGCTTGATGGAACCAACTACTCCCACTGGAAGGTACGTACTCGTTCCAAAATTAAATCTATTGACACACGTGCGTGGGATGCAGTTGAAGACGGATGGGAACATCCGATGCATGATGACCGTGGAGATCTAGTTCACAAGCCCTCGAAGTTATGGACGAAGGATGAACGAGAAGCTGCTTCCGCAAACGAAAAGGCGTTGACGGAACTCTACGGTTCTGTCTACACAAATATGTTCAGACTAATCAAGAACTCAAAATCAGCAAAGGAGGCTTGGGACACGTTGCAGATCCACTGTGAAGGAAACAAGTCCGTGAGGGAGTCTCGGCTGAGGGTTCTCGCAACTAAGTTCGAGAACATGAGGATGAGAGAAGATGAAACCGCAACAAGCTACTTCAATGCGTTATATGACATTGCCAACGAATGTGCAGAACTTGGAGAGCCCATGCTCAACAAGACACTCGTATCCAAAGCCTTAAGAACACTGTCCTCTAAATTTCTCATCAAGGTAACGGCTATTGAAACGGCAAAAGTTGCAGGGGACATCGAATTTTCAGAATTAATGAACGATATCAAGACGTATGAGATGACGATGCTTGAGCGAGATCAGCGTGGTTCCAGTACTCTGAACGTCACAGCACTCTGGTCAAAAGGAGACCAAACAGGCGGTACACCACAAGCTAGCAGTTCCAGACCTCTGTCCAGTCAACAGACTGAAGATGATGATGAAGAAGCTGACCTGATGGAACTCCTGAATGCTAGTACTGAGGACAAGGTGGCCCTATTGACCAGACAAATGAAGCATCTGTACAAGAGGCGTTTTAGTCAGGAGTCCAGGAACAAAACCTCTGAAGGACAGTTTCAGCAAGGTACCAACACTGGGAGTAACAGCAACCAGCTGAACACTCCACAAAGACCTGGAAGACATACTGATAGTCCTCCGACTAGCCAAAGACGTGCTTATTCTGACAATACGAGATCGAAGAATCTATCAACTATTCAATGTCACGAATGTAAGGGGTTCGGACACATTGCCAATGAGTGTGCAAACACGCTACGGAGATTGGGAAGAAAAGTCACCTATGTTGCTTTAGATGATGACAACTTGAGTGAAGACGAAGGTGACATGAGTACCCCAACACATGATCAAAGTGCCTTGTTCGCAGAAATTGATGAGGGGACCCTTTCAGACTATGAGTTCGATAACTCAACAGATTCTGATGTTACGAAAATAAGGTATGGCACTGAGCACTCTACATTATTTTGTCTAAACTCTGTTGCGTATGATTCAGATGGTGAACACGAGTATGCATCTGAGGAAGATCCCATGAAGCTATTCTTTCAACTCAAATCGTTGTATGACATTCTTAATGTCAAGTACAAAGACCAGTGCAGTATAGTACAACAACTGCAGATTGAGAACAAGTCTCATAAAGCTGATTTGACACGACTTGAAAGGATGCTGACTAAGAAGGACGTTGAACTGAACAAGACTAAAAACAAGTTGGAGGAAGCAAATGCAACATTCAAGAAGATGAACCAAGGTAAAATTACTCTTGATGAATTGTTAGTTATGGGACATGATGATAAATGTGGTTTAGGTTTTCAAAATAATGATGATGAAGTACAAGACCAGAAAAACTCAAATGCTGTTTTCTCAAAAGTTGTTTCAGCAAATGGAAAATCTTTTGTAAAAGCTGGTACTAGTACTTCGTCTGACATAACTAGTCCCAGTACTTCTGAACTTGTCACTGAACATCAAGTTGTTACTGTTGTCTCAGCAAATGAAAAATCTCTTGTAAAATCTGGTACTGGTACTTTGACTGACATAACTAGTTCCAGTACTTCGAAACTTGTTACTGAACTTCAAGTTGTTACTGAAAAAAAACAAGTTGGTACTAAACAAACCATAAAGAAAAAGAAGTATATTTGTCATTATTGTTTTGTACCAGGACATATTAAGCCTTTTTGCAGGATAAGAATGAGAGACAGTAGAAAAGGAATTTTGAACAATTTTGGTTCAGGTACTAAGACTGAGATTAGTACAGGACATGACAACATAACCTCAAGTTCTGTTCAGAGACCAAAGACTGTTTGGGTACCAAAGTCCCAAATGCTGTGTAATGTTGTTATCACTGTCTCTAAATCAAAGTTTGCAGGAGCATGGTACTTTGACAGTGGTTGTTCCAGTCACATGACAGGTAACAAAAACTGCTTAGTTAACTACATTCCTTTCACTGGAGGTAGTGTTACTTATGGCAGTGGTACTCAAGGTAAAATCGTCGGAAAAGGTACTTTAAATGTTGATGGTTTACCTAAATTAACAAATGTGCTGCATGTTGAAGGACTAAAGGCAAATTTAATTAGCATTAGTCAACTTTGTGATGATAATTTGCATGTGAAGTTTAACAAAGAGTCTTGTGAAGTGTTTGACAATAATTCAAAGTGTGTCATGAAAGGTGATAGGTCTCGAAACAATTGTTATTCGACGGAAAATGTTGCTTGTAATTTTGTACAGGTTGACGACACAACTCTGTGGCATAACAAGCTTGGACACACAAACTTCAGGAATCTTCAAAAACTTCAGATGTATGATGCTGTTGTTGGACTGCCAAAGATAAGCAATATTGACAAGAGAGTATGTGGTGAGTGCTTCAAAGGAAAACAAGTACGTGCTTCACACACTGGAGGTGACTCAACTTACATGAACACTACTGAATGTTTTGAATTGCTTCATATGGATCTTATGGGTCCAATCGAAGCGGCAAGTCTCGGTGGTAAAAGGTACTCTTTGGTTATTGTAGATGATTTCTCTAGGTACACATGGATAAAATTTTTAAGTACTAAGACTGAAACTTTTGATGCTTTCAAAGAAGTATATACTCGTATTCGTACACTTTTTCAAGGAAAAGTAAGAAGAATACGGACTGATCATGGAAAGGAGTTCGAGAATTCTTTGTTTGCAGATTTTTGTACCAAGAGAGGGATACACCATGAGTACTCAGCACCAAAGACACCTCAACAGAATGGTGTGGCAGAACGGAAGAATCGCACTCTACAGGAAATGGCACGAGTACTGCTTAGTTCCAAGCAATTGTCAAAAGGGTTTTGGGATGAAGCTCTCAACACAGCCTGTCACATAACCAACAGAGTGAATCTGAGACCAGGGACTTCGATGACATCCTATGAGATTCTAAATGGAAGAAAACCTAACGTTAAATACTTTCATGTTTTTGGTTGTTTGTGTTTTGTGTTGAATGACAGGGACACTCTCTCGAAGTTCGACTCAAAATCTGACAAGGGGATTTTTGTTGGATACTCAACAAATAGTAAAGCATACAGGGTGTACAATCTACGTACTAGAACTGTCCAAGAGAAAGTCAATGTGAAGTTTGATGACCTGAAAGATGCCACTGGAAAACAAATGGAAGATGACCTACAAGGACTTGTGCAAATCAAACATGTTCCACAACCCACTGATTCAGATGCAGTATCAGAACCAGTCACAGAACCAGGTTCAGAACCAGTTACAGAACCAGTCCAGGAACATGCAGATGAGTCAGAGTCATCTGATGATGAGTCCTCAGAACGAGTCAGTACTGAGACTGAGATTGATGATGTTCAACGAACCACAAGAAGAGATGCACCTGGACATGTTCGGAAAAGTCATCCATCATCTCAAGTCATTGGAGGTATGCATGATAAGCTCAGAACGCGAGGTAAACCTAAACTTAATTATAGGGATATGATTAATGCAGCATGTATGTCCTCCACTTTTAACAATATCAGAATAGTTTCTTTCTTGTCTCAAATTGAACCCAAAAATTTTAAAGTTGCACTTGATGATGAGTTTTGGGTAAATGCCATGCAAGAAGAACTAAATGAGTTTGTTCGAAACAAAGTTTGGACTTTAGTCCCCAGACCCCCCAACGTAAATGTTATAGGTACGAAGTGGATTTTTAAGAATAAAACTGATGAATTCGGACAAATAGTTCGAAACAAAGCTCGTCTTGTTGCACAGGGATACACACAGGTTGAAGGCATTGATTTCGACGAAACGTTTGCACCAGTCGCGAGACTGGAGTCAATCCGACTTTTGATTGCCATTGCATGTTTACTCAACATTCGACTTCATCAAATGGACGTCAAAGCTGCCTTTTTAAATGGAGTCATTGAAGAGGAAGCGTTTGTTGAACAACCAAAAGGGTTCGAGGACCCAGAACATCCTGATTATGTGTACTACCTACACAAAGCACTGTACGGTTTGAAACAGGCTCCACGTGCTTGGTACAGCTGCTTAACTGACTTCTTGCTGTCATTTGGATTTACTCGAGGTACGTTTGATAACGCTTTGTTTTTGAAAAGGAGTAAGACTGACTTGTTGATTGCACAGATTTATGTTGATGACATTGTGTTTGGTTCTACAAATTCTATCATGCTTGATGACTTTACAAAATCCATGTCTACTAACTTTCAAATGAGTATGGTTGGAGAACTTTCAAATTTCTTAGGCTTGCAGGTCAGACAAAAGGACAATGGCATTTTCATATGTCAAAGCAAGTACGCCAAAAATCTGGTCCAAAGATTTGGTCTTGAAGGTGCAAAGTTTACCAAAACGCCCATGAGTACTACTGAAAAACTGTCTAGTCAGGAGACTGGAGTTGATGTTGACCCAACTACATACAGATCAATGATTGGTAGTTTACTATACCTAACTTCAACCCGTCCTGACATTATGTTTAGTGTCTGTACTTGTGCTAGGTACCAGTCCAGACCCAAGGAAGTCCATCTCACTGCTGTGAAGAGAATAATCAAGTACGTCAACTCGACGGCTGACTTCGGAATCTGGTACACCAAGGATACAAATTCAAATCTTTTTGGGTACAGTGACGCTGATTGGGCTGGAGACACAGACGACCGTAAGAGTACAAGTGGAGGATGTTGCTTCTTGGGCAAAAACATTGTGTCTTGGCACAGTAAGAAGCAGAACTGCATTGCGTTGTCCACAGCCGAGTTCGAGTATGTTGCTGCAGGAAGTACTTGTACTCAGCTGCTTTGGTTGAAACAGATGTTACAGGACTATGGCCTAAAATCAGAACCTCTCATCATGTACTGTGACAACAACAGTGCTATCAGCATCAGTCACAATCCAGTTCAGCACCAGCGTACTAAACACATCGACATCCGTCATCACTTCATTAGGGATCTTGTTGAGAAAAAGGTAATCAAATTAGAATATGTCAATACAGAAAAACAACTTGCTGATATTCTAACAAAGTCTTTAAGTTTTGAGAGGTTTTCGTCACTAAGGAAATCTCTTTATCTTTGCACCGCATGAAGTGATCGAGGAGGTTGAGTCAACATGAGTACTGACTGGTATGTATTCTGGTCTAGTGACTAATCAATTTTTATGTTCAGTTCAGTTGAGAATTCGAGGTCTTAAAAATTTCGCAAAGAGATGAAAGTGTTATTATTTCACTAATGATGTATAACTTGCTTGCATATCATATTTCTACACCGTTCGGTACCAGAGACAAAAAAAAAAAAAAAAAATCAAAAAAAAAAAAAATCAAAAAAAAAAAAAAAAAGTCTCTGAAAAACCGAGTGTAGAATTAAATTTATGTATTGATGAGCATCGGAGTTGATTTTCTCGCTTATTGGACTATTCACCATTCAATATGCTGAACTCGACATAACTATTGTTTAGTTGCTGAACTAGTATCATTTGGTTTTCGGCCATTGTTGACTCGACATGGAATGTGGTGTGTTGTGTGTGCTCTGATAACTGAGTTCTCTCTAAGTGTTTAAAACTCTTGATCTTCTTGACTGCCACGTTAGTTGTCTTCAATTTTATTTCTGTTTGGTATATTTGACATTTGATTATTCGATCTCTCTTCATTATCTCCTAACCCATGTTTAGTGAAGTGTGTTCGACCAGTCTCACATAAAGGGGGAGTAAATTTTTCATGAGTTTTGTGACTGGTTTTTCATGTGTTGTGCGACTGGTCTGCCACCAGTTCCTGTTCTGACTAACCTGATGAGAGCACTGTTCCTGTTTAGTACACTTTGTGTATATTTCTCGTTGAGTACAGAGACCGCAGTTCGTACAGAGTTCAAGTTCCAGTACTCAGTTCCCAGTTCCCTGTTCCCAGTTCAAGACCTGCTGCAAGAGTTCCCAGTACCAGTACTTAGTACAACGCCAGCTTTGCAGGGGGAGTTTTACGACTTCATATGAAGTTTATATTCGTAGGGGGAGCATTTGCCAAGAGAGTTCATATCTGTAGGGAGAGTCGTCTCGACAGTACTTCAAGAGGAGAATTGACATCGAAGAGTTGACGACACCTTCAGAAAGACAAAAAGGGGGAGTTTGTTGGAGTCGAAATTAATTAATTTAATTAATTTTGACTTTGACTAATTTTGACTTTCTTTGGTGGAATATTTATTTTGGGAATATTTATTATTGGGAGGAGAATCCAAGATAAAGAGAGAAAATATATTCAAGATCTACAAGATAAGGTACAAGATCTTCTAGTTATGGAAGGAGTCCTTTTACCATAGAAGACTTATTACTTGGAGGAGAAGACTTGTCCCTTATAAATAGAAGACTCACGTGATTGAAGAAAAAGAGAAGCTGGAGCGCCATATTGGAGAGAAAATATTTTTCAGCACACGCTTTTATTTTTTAGATATTTATCCGAGTATTAACTATTCAATCTCGTGATTGTTTAGTCTTTATTTCATTTTCTCGGATTATTTTGTATTCACGATTATAGTGAAAGTTTATTGCTTTTGAAGCAGCTTGGTAGGTTGTATTGATTAATACAACTTACGAAGATTATATCCTTGTTCTTTACGTTTCTCAGTTGCTGTACTTTTTACTATTTTCGCTGCATAACTGAATCTGCTGTTCTGTGACAGCAGTACTCAATCTGTTGTTCTCTGGACAGCAGAACTTTAAACTCGTTACAGTGACTGACTTTTCTGTTTCAGTACGTGAACTGCGAGTCGACCTCTTTTTCAATTTTTGCCATAAAAAAGTACAAATCCATCCCCAATAACAATAATAATAACAAATTAACATTTGGACTTATGAACTAATGAGATATAAAGAATTAACAAGCGCATAAAGATAAACTTTATATCAACTTAGAGCTAACCACAAACATCCGAAATTGAAAGACAACAGGTAAGAGAACAACAAACTAAATACTCTATACTAAAAAAAGAGATAGTTATGTATTATTGATATTGGAGTGGTTGGATGGTGATCGTCTTTGTTGTGCACAATGTGGAAAACCTTGGAGTTCACTTTCAATAGATGGTTTTCGTGTTGGGGTACAAAAGTGATGGAGTGAGCGGTGCGTGGGCCCACGCGACATATTTCAAACCCACAAGGAAAGAAGGAAGTTGGGTGTTTAGGAATTAGATGGGAAATTCAATTCAAAGCTGCATTTCCATTTGCATTTGCATTTATTATGTATTGATATGAATGCCCCAAAATTAATGCGTCTACACAAACACAACACAAACAGCTGTATTTATGCATTACTAAAACCTTTTAAATAGTGTGTTAGGTCACACCATTCTACATTAAACTTAGGGGGTCGGCGCCTGACGAGCCCAAAAATTTCAAGGCTAAATTTTTGAACGGGTCGAGGTTTTTTTAAAGTGAAATATCGACTTGAGATTGAGTTCAACAGTTTGATTATAATTATTTTAAGTCCATTTTGTTTTTGTCCTTTCATTTTTCAAGAAAAAAAATATCTTCTCTGTCTCAATAAACAAAACTACTTTCTTCAAAAATATTCTACTAAAAGAGAGACTCTGTTATAGATCCGTCCATGAATAATAATCAAAACTTTCTTTATATGAAAGTAATAATCACTCTTAAAAACACAAAAGTATTCTCACATTTTGAATCAAATTGACATAAGATATAGTTATTGAATGAAAAATGTGAATTTTTAAAGGATGAACGAGTGAAGCCACACGCACAGAGTTTAACCGAACACATATAGAACACGTTACCCATTTCAAACAATCCTCACACAAAAATAGATAACAGTTATTCAAAACTCACCCAAATGCGTCCGATCAAAATAGCACCCGGTGGGTCCTCCCTCGGGCAGCAAAGCGAGCATCACGGACCCTTCAGCTCCTTCTTCCACTGTCATTGTCCCCGTACGCCAGTTGATATCGGTGTTAACAAACCCTGGGTGCACGCAATTTATGCACATCTTGGGATACCTTTTAGCAAGAATCCTCGTGTACGCATTGAGAGTGGTCTTCGAGATGCTGTAAGCCGGTAACATCTTTTGCCATCCGTTGGATTCAAGAGCGTCTTGTTGCAGATCGTGCATAAACTTTTGCAGTATTCTGTCGATTTTCTCTTCTGTTAATGTGTCGATATCTCCGAGTTCTTTCCTTGTCTGCTCATTGGGGACACGCTGCCACGAGAACAAATTAAGAAAGAAACGGTGAGGTTCTGCTGTTCGGATTGGATTGACTGATTGTTAAGAAACTAGCTTCTTACACTTAACTCGCTCCTTAGGGAAGTGACATTCACGATTCTTGCGCCTGAGATTGAGCGTTGAAGCGAAGGAAGAAGGGCTTCGGTTACGTTCTTGACGCCGTAGTAATTGGTGTCCAAGCATTCTTTTGCCTTGTCATATGTTGTTTTCATGACGTCTTGAATCAAGTTCACGGCTTTGCCTGCTAACTGCGTCGTGTGCAGGACAAAAGTTAGAAGAAGAAGCATTTTGTTTCTTTCAAATTAACATGATCTGATAGCTCAGTCCTGAGTATTGAGAAAATAATAAAGTAATTAACATGATTTGCAAGTTACTCGATCTTTATTTTGTTAGGCTCGAGTACTCGAGCAAAGTGTGATTTTATTTGTAGCATATTGCAGAGCTATATTTTCTTACCCATATTGAAGGGTCAATGTTTAACGCTCTTAGCCCATCTTCGTCAACTTCAACTCCAGAAGCTCCAGCATTGTTGACCTGTAGATATCAAGGTGAGAAAAAAAATAAAATATACAGCATGTCGACTAAACTTCCATAAAACCCAATCAAAAATATGTTTCTCACAGAGAAATATCAGGAAACCTCGATTGGAAGCTGGTAGGTTTGGTCATTGATGTATCGAAAGTTCTAAAATAAAATAAATCCAAGTCAGAAATCTCTAAGCTTGGAGTCAATAATAAGCAATTGTCTCCAAATTTTCAAAAAGCGAACTCGACAAACTTCCACCGAAGCGGTAAAAAATATGCTTCTCAAAACAAATATCACGTGGAATATGTTGGAAGCAAGTAGGTAAGATATCAATTTTTTTAATAAAAACAAATCCAAGTCAACAATCTCTAAGCTAGAAATCAATAAGCCCTAATCTCCAAATTTCAAAACAAATATGACAAACTTTCACAAAATCTCGTCAAAAATATGTTTAAATATTGTAGGGTGAAGGTATCAAAAAATGGCTGAACTCAAATGATTCTTCTCTTCACTCATTACAGGCACTTTCTATCTAACTAAATAGATCAACCAAATGCATATATGCAACACTAATTCCGGAAACAGACTATTTGGAGTTCAAGTTTTTTAAGAAGTCTTTTTTAGACTTTCAGCCCAACATTTTGAAGAAGTTGAACATTCAGGTCCCACTTTAACATAAATAGTGTATTGTTATCACCTATCGGGATCGGTCGACCATGGCTAGGGTGCAAAACATGTCGGTTTTTACGCTGTCTTGTGGGTGGCAATGGCTGTCTGGATAAGAACCCGGCATGATTAGAAACATAATCACAGTGTCAACGCCCTTGAATTATACTCATCATCACTATATTACCAAATAAGGGAGAAAATCTGAAAAGCAAATTTTGACATCGACAATCTGGTCTCTGTTAAATTATTTTTTTTCCCAATAAAAGTGCAAGTAGGTTTACAAACGACAACAACACCGATAAAAGTTTCATTTATTTACGAGTTAGTTTAAAAACGACAACAACACCAATAAAATAAATTCGTTCACTTTATTAACTTAATTAAGTTTGTTTTTAATACAGATGGTTAAATTTAACGAAAATGGTCAAGTTAAAAAGTTACTAGGGATTTTTGGGTCGCGGATCAGTACAATATGACGAGAGGAAGCAAAAATATAAAGATCATTGTGCAGCACAATGATTTCGAAAAAAAATGGAAAGACTTTGAGAAAATTTATTTATGTTCTTGAAGATATTCTTAACTAAATGTAAGTCAAATAGGTAAAAAAATATTAAGTTGGAGTAGCTATTTATAATACTCCAAGAAATGTAATTGCATGTTGCTACACTTATCATCCTCTAATGAAATTATCTAGACAATTATTATATATTTTAAAGGATTTGATTTTCTAATGGAATTATCTAGACAAAAATTATATATTTCAAAGGATTTGATCCTCTAATGGAATTATCTAGACAAAAATTATATATTCCAAAGGATTTGATTATTGTGGATGTATCTAAATATGATAGCAAGTGCATTGTGGGGTAAATTTTAGTACATACACTTTCTATCTAACTAGAGAGATCAACCAAATGCATATATGCAACACTAATTTCGGAAACAAACTATTTGGAGTTCAAGTTTTTTAATAAGTATTGAAGAAGTTGAACATTCAGGTCTCACTTTAACATAAATAGTGTATTGTTATCACCTATCGGGATCGGTCGATCATGGCTAGGGTGCAAAACATGTCGGTTTTTACGCTATCTTGTGGGTGGCAATGGCTGTCTGGATAAGAACCCGACATGATTGGAAACATAATCACAGTGTCAGCGCCCTTGAATTATACTCATCATCGCTTTATTATCAAACAAGTGAGAAAATCTGAAAAGCGAAACTAGCACGATTTGCCACCCCTCGGGCAAATATTTCCCTATATATCGTAAACAAGTCAACTGTCCACACAGAGTTCAAAGGGGACTATTCCCTATGTACCATTCTCAAATGACCTAGTCCAAAGTAAGTTTGCAAACAAATCTAAGTCAAAACATTAGGTTTTTATTGACTTGAGATCGATTTAAAATTAATTGAGTCGAGCTCGACCAGCTGATAGAGCTCGAGTTTCGACTCGAGAGATCAGGTGGTTTGCACCGTGATCCAAAGAGAACATCTACTACGCATCAAAGCATTATTCATGATAACTTATAGTTTTCAACCGAAAAATTTACCAAAATATCGAGCCTCTGGAATCGATGCGCAATGAAGTCGGCAAGTGATTTTATGCTCTGTGCATCTCGAACATCGAGCTGATGGAATATGACATTAGACGCGCCACGTTCCTGCAGCGACTCTGCCGCCTCCAAACCCATCTTCTCGTTTCTGGCGGTTAGGACGACGGTGGCGCCGGCGTTCGCAAGCTGGCGCGCCGTCTCCAAACCAATCCCTTTGTTTGCTCCGGTCACCACCGCGTACCTGTTAAGCAAATAAAATTGATCAAGAAACGTTGTACATTCTCGTTGTTAATGATTGTTGATTCTGGGATTACCTCGGCGGCGGCGGAGAAGTGGTGAGCTCCATCGCTGCAAATGTTTGGGAGGTCTTGAGGTTTCTAGTCGGTACGAGGAAATTGGGGGTGTCTTTGGGCTGTAATGGCGGACCATAAAATGATGATGATGTGAGGGATTGAATGCAGTCCATGATTAGGAAATTTCGAATCAGAAGATTTAGGTTTAGTAATTTGGGGGTTTGTTTTGTTCTTTAATGGGAGAATTTTTTTCTTGGTCCCATAAAGTTGGACCATTTTCGATTTAGTCTCATGTAGTTACACATTTTCAATTTAGTCCCATATAGCTCAAATTTTTGTTCGATTTAGTCTTTTTTGGCCGGAATCTTCAATTTTGACCGGTCAACTAATGACGTGGCAGCCCGGAAGATGATCGCCGAAGCCTTGACATGCGTCTTCTCCAGCTGATTGGCGACTGTAATCAATTTTCAAAAAATAAAAAATAAAAAAATGTCACGTCAGCAAAACCTAATTAATAAATAAAAAAAGAAAATCAAAATTTGAATATAAATAATGAGAAACGGGCATTTACCGGTGGAGAATTACAAAATCAAAAAATCTTTTCTCCTCAATTCATATCCCTAATTCCCAAATCAGAAGAACCCTAATTCTCTAATCTACCCAATTTTTCCCCAATTATTCAAGAACCCTAATCATATATCGCACCGAATCAACAAAATTGGGTAGATTAGAGAATTAGGGTTCTTATGATTTTTTGTTTCTGTAATTCCCCACCGGTAAATGCCTGTTTCTCAATTTTGATTTTCTTTTTTTATTTATTAATTAGGTTTTGCTGACGTGGCATTTTTCTTTTTTTTTCTTTGAAAATTGATTACAGACGCCAATCAGGAGAAGAAGCGTGTCAAGGCAAATCGGCGATCGTCTTCCGGGCTGCCACATCATCAATTAACCAATCAAAATTGAAGATTCCGGCCAAAAGGACTAAATCGGACAAAAATTTGAGATATATGGGACTAAATTGAAAATGTGTAACTACATGGGACTAAATCAAAAATGGCCCAACTTTATGGGACCAAGAAAAAAATTCTCCCAAGTTTAATTAATAAATCAAAAATCCCATCTAGTCTTATAAGCTAAGTTTTACTAAAACAACTTCTAAGTACAAATTCAATTGTGTCTTACTGGTGGGTTTGGCAAGCACAAAGAAAACAAAATTGTGCCTGAACTTGTTGAGCTTGTTGAGGTACAAATTAATAATGATAAATATTTGTTGATGTGTGAAATGACATTTCATTAAATTTAAATATGTTTAGGTATACATTGAAGATGCTTTTATATATATCACAATTATTTATCCAAGTGTTAAGAAAAATGTACTCTTCTATCTCATAAAAATTGTCGTACTTTTTGCATATTCCTTTTATAATTTACAAATTGAGTATGATAATTTTTATTAAACATAGTTTGTAATTTTTATTTTAAATTAAAAGGTAAAAAGTACAAATATATTTTTAAATTAAACGTAAATTATGATAAATTATGTGAGTAAAGTTTTAAAAGTAGTTAAAAAAACTAAGAGTAAAATCATATGTTAAAGTAAAATAAAACAAAATATTTTTTATGAGTAAACATAATACTAGGTGAAAAATAAAATATTTATTTCTTTTTTTAAGATAGGAAATAATATTAGAAGTATTATTTAATTGAAAATTTTGAATTACATAGTATCATTGTGTTATTTATTCAACATTATCATAAATAAAATTGATACATTTTTTTAATTATTTTCTTTATTATAAAATTTTATTTTTACCATTTTCTATAAACAAGTAAATATTTAATTTTTGTCTTTACAATTTTTGGATAAAAATATATAAATAAGTAAATTTTAATTTGTTATTTATTCAACATCATCATAGTAAGTATAATCAGATGAGATCAGGTAAGTATAATCAGGTAAGTTGAGAACATGATATACGAATTTTATTTTATTAGGAAGTTTTAAAAAATTTCTTTATTATAGCATTTTGTTTTTTACAATCTTATAAAGAGATATAAACAAGTAAATGTTTATTTATACTGTACTATTCACTTACTAATGAATATAGTTTTTTATAAGAATTTTAAAGATAATTCTAGAAAAAAAATTCTAAAAGCTATAATCTTAAACATAATTTTAGCAAATAAACTGATTTTTTTAGAGAATTCTAACAAGAATTTTAAAAAGAATTTGGGAGGTTTGTGAAATTAGGATTTTTTTCTTTTGAAAACGGTTGAACGGAAGAACTTAAGTCATCTGAAGAACTGAACTGAACTTAAGCGATACGAATTGAATTAAACTAAATTGATTTTTTTTATAAACATAGTAATAATTTCTATTAATTATTTAATATTTTTTTTTAAAAATATTTATATTATTGTTCCATTCACTTGATTGTATAGTTAAAATTATTGATTCAAATTATTTTTTATTTATTTTATTTTAATTTATTTTGAAACGAGTTTAATCGAACTGAACTGAAAGGATCTGAACTGAACATAACTGAACTAAAATTAAATTTAAAAGAACAGGTTGAATTCCCTCGCCTTAGAGTATCTCCAGTGGTAGTTTTAACTTTTGGGTGAGAGTAGACCACATATGCGTCAACTCATACTTTTTCTACTTCTGCCTAAAAAAACTTCTACCTCGTACAAATGTTCTACCTACAAAAGTCCCACCACTAACTTATTTTTTATTTTTTATTTAATATTTATAGAAATAAATCAAAGATATATTAATTTTTAAATTTTAAGTATTTTAAAATTTTTATTTTTAATTAAATTTTATATAAAATAAAAAATAGTTTCTAATGCTAAAAATTTAACTATTTCAAAATTTTTATTTTTAATTAATTTTTATATAAATAATTTTTAACGCAAAAAATTTAACTATTTAAAATTTTTTATTTTATATTAATTTTTAAATAAATAAAATAATTAGTTAAAATAAAAAATAAGTCAAAATTTAATCTATTTCAATATTTTTAATTTTAAATAATTTTTATATATTCAAATATCTAATTTTTAATTAAATTTTATATAAATAATTTTTAACAGCTAAAAATTTAACTATTTGAATTTTTTTATTTTGTATTAATTTTTATATAAAATAGAATAATTCGTTAAAATAAAAAATAAGTTAAAATTATATATAATTTAAAATTCTTAATTTTAAATAATTTTTATATAAAATAAATAATAATCCGTTACGTTAAAAATTACAATTGTAGTATTAATTTTGTTAATTAATAATATTAAATAATAATAAAAAATTAATAATGATAAATAATAATAATAAAATAATAATATATTTACCTCTACCCGGGTAGAAGTTCTTCTACCCCACATGTTTTAGGAACTCCTAACCTTAACACGTCATCGCATCTCCAATGGCTTCTACATCATTCTTTGGTGAGAGGTAGAAGTACACCTAGACTTCTACCTCACCATTGGAAATGCTCTTATATAGAATGGTGTGTAGAAACTATAATTGAATTAACATTGAAATTTTTTAAAAGATATGATATTATTAAAATTGTAAAAAATTGAAAAAATGAAAATGACATTTAATTTGAATTTTTTTAAACGATATGATATATTATCATTTATACAAGACATATTGTTGTGGCTAGTGCATATGTTGAGAAACTTTTAGGATCACCTATTTAAGTGTTGTGGAATGACATTGTGGAATAATTATACATATTAGGGACTGTTCATTTGGACTTAATTTTAGTTCATTTCTTGAACTGAACTTAAATGATCTGAACTGAACTAAATAAGTTCAAAAAACATATTGAATTCCCTTGCCTTATATAAAATGGTGTGTAGAAACTATAATTGAATTAACATTGAAAATTTTAAAAGATATGATATTATTAAAATTGTAAAATCAAAATGACATTTAATTTGAATAGAAAGAATTTTTAAACTATATGATATTGTCATTTATACAAGACATATTGTTGTGGCTAGTGCATATGTTGAGAAACCTTTAGGATCACCTATTTAAGTGTTGTGGAATGACATTGTGGAATAATTATACATATTATGACATGTTCTTTTAGATTTAAGTTTAATACATTTCATTCAAATAAGTCCGAATTAAGTTCGTTTAAAAATAAATTAAAAATAAAATAAATAAAATATAATTTCAATATATAATTTTAAAAATACAATTTAATTACAGTCATAATATTTTTTAAAAAATATTTAAAATTTTATAAAAATTATTATTATTTTTATAAAAAAATCAATACAGTTCAGTTTAGATCGCTTAAGTTTTTTCAATTCATCCGATTTCAGTTCAAAAGAACAAATTCTCACTCCAATGTGGAGTAATTTTGGAATACTCTCTTTGTATACAATGTATGATCACATCGCATTGCGACCAAAGAATAAAATACAGTTTTAAGGGTTTATATAATTATATTAGTACTCAATATTGCAAGTGATATTTATAGAATAATTACTATAATTTCTGCACAGCACCATGACATAATCCTTGTATAAGATGAACAAAAAATTTCAAAATGAATAATTGGATTTTTATTATATAGATAAATGTTTTTTTATAAATTAATTAATTATTCCTTAATTAGTTAGTCAAATAATTTTGAATGATTATTCAAAATTTCAAACTTAGAAGTATAAATTGCCAAAAATATACAGAGTCCTAACGTCTCGAAAATATCGTCCTAATTTACACATTAATTTCCAAACGAAAATAATAAATGTAGTAGTAATTAAAAAAGCAAGAAGAGGGCGAGATACACCGTGTAAAAAAAGTGACGCCTTTTCCTTGCCATTATTACTATTCTTTTCCGCAAGAGAATCTTGCACTCTAAAAGTAATTAAGGTGACAAAACTAATAAAGTACGAACATTAAAAATTTAAAAGTAAAAATATATTTTCAAATTAATAAAATAAATAATTATAAATAAAATTTTTAAAAATAAATAAAAAAGTAAATATATATATTTTTTTTAAAAATAATTATAAAAAAAATAAAAAAATGTAAGAGTAAAATTTCTATTTTTATGGGATCAAGGGATTAATTAATGAATTAATTATATTATTTTCGGACGAAACTGAAGAAATTATTCCATTGCTTTATGCTAAGTCAGCGTGGCGGTGGGCCCACTCTCCACGCAGCCTCTCTTCTCTTGTCTCCCTCTGCCCAAAAATCCCATTGCATTCAATCAAACCCCATCCTACGGTACCTCTGTGGACTGTCACACACACAAACACAAACACACTCCTTTCTTGATTTCTCCTCTCACTGTGTGAAGTAGGGGTTGTTTCTTGTACACTGAAATCCATGGTCTTTTTTCACCGACAGTTATACTTCAGTTTCTGAGATAACCTGTTTTTTCTTGTTCTATCAGGTAACTAATGGCGAATAAATGAATCGATAAAAACAGAATTTTATGGGTTTTAAATCCCATCTTAATTTTGGGTTTTCTTGCTTTTTCAATCTTTGAAGGGTTTGTGATTTTTGTTTTGTTCTTAGTGGTGTAACTGAATCTTGATCGGCTCGTTTTGATTAAAGTTGAAATCTTTTTTGATTTTCCTGAGATTGGATTTTCAGGGATCCCCGTGTGGTTTGGATTTAGGTTGTTTTCATGGTGCTTGAATTGATTTGGGATTTTGATTTATGTTTGTGTGTGGGTGGTTCTGATTTCTGGGTGTTCCATTCCATCATTTGATGTGCTTGTTTATGTTTCCGGATGGCGTTTTCGATTGTTCAATCCTATAGATTGTATAAGATTTAGTCGGATGCATAGAAAAGGATGTATATGTTTAATTGTTGAAAGGTTGACGAGTTTTTGTTGCATAAACCATTACTGCTCTCGAGTTGTTCCGATTTATCCATATGATGCTTTGATTAGTTTGGGCTGCTTGTACAAATTGCTTCCACGTGCCCACCTCGTCGACATTTATCCTCACGCATTGATTCCTTTTTATTTTTTGTTTTCTCTTATAACTCGTGCGATTTTCCTTTTGGCAATTTAAGATAATGTGTTTCAATGCACCAAATAGTTTTGTTGGTTGGTTAATTTATCATATTAGTTATGAAATAGGTTTGATCGTTTCATGGACGTTTTACATTCATTGAAATTGTGTGCACACAAGCAAGTTAGTCATGAAAAAGAATCACTCTAATGGTATGACACTTGCTGCATCCCACATATTTTGGAAAAACGGAAATTTGTAGCCTTTGAAAAACGAATAAAAAACATCCATAAGCTGGTTATGCCTCTGTGTCTAGTGCTACTTGTTTTTCCTTCACCATTCCGCTTACTCTACATGTTCAAACTTTTTCAAATTTTTTCTTGAGAAATTTCTTGTTAAAGATTCTCACTTTCTGTTATCTAGCGAGGTGTGCGACAACTCGTGTTGGGAATCAAAAAGTTCTGGTTCATTTATTTAATCAATCCGACTATTTATGATGAATCCTATTGCATTACCTTTTCCGTGATGTGGATTAACTTCTAACGACACGTGTTGTTTTAATTACGTGTTTTCAGGGCATTTGACTCTGCTTGCATGCTGACTTTGTAACTGAAAGGTCAACAACATCCAATGGGAGCTTCGAATTCAAGACTGGATGAGGACAAGGGCCTGCAGCTTTGCCGAGCAAGGAAGAAGTTCATAAAACAAGCACTTAACGGAAGGTGTTCCCTTGCGGCTGCCCACATCGCATACATAGAGGAGCTTAAGATCATTGGAAACGCTCTAAGAAGATTTGTTGAAAACGATGTTCAAGTCGAACCTCGCCCGCACCCAGATCTGGGCCCACGTGCTCTGACTGAAAAGTCCGTCTCCCAGTTTTCCTCTTCACGATCCTTTTCCCACAATGCGACGGAATCAGCCGCGAATATCTCGCCTTCTCCCTCAACCCCACTCTCCAGCAAGTACCACTCCCATCACATGAAGTTCAGAGGCGTGTTTTCCAAGAAAGTCGAAGAGAAGCCTCCCGAGCCAGTCACTCTCTCGATCTCGTCGACTACTCCTCCGAGCGTCACCCCTCGCTCCACCGAAGCACCCGAGCCGTTCGAAACTCCAACCCCGTCAGAAACTACTCCGTGGGATTATTTCGGACTTTTTCATCCGATTGACGATCATTTCCCTTCGTCGGATGACCGTAGAAATCCTAGGGCAGAGGATGTGGAAGATGTGGAAGAGAAGTTCTCGTCGGATGGAATAGAAGAAGAATCTTCTCAGGGGTCGGAAGATGAATTCGATGAGCCCCCGTCTGCTACGCTCGTGCGGAGTTTTAAAAATGTCAACTTGGCAAAAGAAAATGGTGGCGGTGGTGAATCATCTCGGTTGGATTTGGAAAGTAGAGTGAAGGAGGTGAAAGAAAAAATAGTCGATGGAGATTTACAAACTGGGCTGCCGGAAAATGTGAAATCGGAGACCAAGTTTGGGAATAGCAACAACTCTCCTGAGTTATCGCCACTAAGAGGTGCATCCTCAAGATTTGAGCATTTGAATGATGTGAAGATAACGCCGATGGAGCATAGTCGACCAGAGGAAGGAGACCAGCTTGTACCTAAAGATTTCTTTTTGAGCGTGAAAGATATCGAACAGCTTTTTGTTAAAGCGTCTGATGCAGGGAAAGAGGTGCCCCGGATGCTTGAGGCAAACAAATTCCATTTTCGTCCGGTGTGCCGTGGAGAACGTATGCTCTCTCTCTCTCTCTCTCACACACACACACACACACACACACCTACTTACATCAATTAATGAACGGAATCACCAAGATGTTTTTTTACCCTTCTTTTGGCAGGTGGACCATTTACCTCATCAATACTAAAATCTTGTTTCTCCTGTGGAGAGGACCCGAGTGAGATTCGACAAGGTAGGTTCTGTCCATATATTTCAAGCAATTGATCAGAAACTTTCGGATTTCAGTCTGTAAAAGTCACACCATTAAATCACTTCATTCTTTGATATGCTTTTAAATTACACGCCCATGTCTCTATTAAGGTTAAGTAATAAATGTTTGATTACTTCTGCCTTCCGGCACGTGGCATCCCAAAATTTAGCACCTTTTTTTTACAAATTTTCACTAGATTTTATTTATGATTCTAGAGCCGGCGCAAAACTCGGTCAAGTACTTAACTTGGCATAGGTCGACATCTTTTCGGTCTGGTTCATCCCGGAATCTTCTGAGTGCAAACTCTGCTGATGTTGGCGATGATGTTGGCAACAACAATCTCTTTGACACCTTCTGTATGGTTTCTGGAAGTCATGCCTCAACCTTAGATAGGCTCTATGCATGGGAGAAGAAGCTTTATGACGAAGTTAAGGTACATGATTACTATTAGTAACGTCCTGATTTTTTTTTTGTTAGTTATTTTCAACCTGGTTAAGAAGAAGTTAAGTCTTAATATTTGTTAACTTTCCAAATGCACCTACTTTATCAGGCTGGGGAGGTACTTAAGAGTAACTTTGATCAGAAGTGCAAACTCCTTCGACAGCAAGAATCACGAGGAGAGAACACTGACAAGACTCGTGCCGGGGTCAAAGATCTACACTCAAGAATCGGAGTTGCTATTCATAGAATCAACTCCATCTCTAAGAAGATTGAAGAAATTAGAGACAAGGAGCTTCAGCCACAGCTCGAGGAGTTAATCGAAGGGTATGCATGCCATTTCTCGTTTCTTCTCTTTCGATTATCAAATTTTAGTACACACCAGATCACCCAACTGCTTGGGTCATTACAAAAAAAAAAAAAAAGTAAAATGATATATTGACCAAATTTTGCAATTTTAGGAAGTCCTATAATCAGATGAGAACACGACTATAATTTTTGTCTCTCGTCTCGAATGACAGGTTAAGGAAGATGTGGGAACAGATGCTGGAATGCCACAAGCTCCAATTCCACATCATATCCATATCTCAAACCCCTTCCGGAGGCGCAAAGATCACCGCCCAGTCCGACTCTCGGAGACAGATCAGCATCCTCCTCGGCAGTGAACTCAGCTCTCTATCCTCTGCCTTCACCAAATGGATCGAGGCTCAGAAACTGTACTTCGAGTCCATCGAGAATTGGCTTTTCAAATGCGTCTTCCTCAAACAGAACACTTCCAAACGAAACAAGAGATTCAAGCCTCCCTCGCTCAAGGACCTGGGCCCGCCCATATACATGATATGTGGGGCCTGGCTGGAGATGATCAAGCAGCTGCCTGCTAAGGGGGTCACCGAATCTATCAAGGATCTTGCTGACGAAGTCGCACATTTCCTGCCTCGTCACGAGAAGAAAGGCGGGCATCACAACTCTCACGATCATGAAGGCGTCAGCATTCTGAGAGACGAAGCTTCCGAGGATTGGGTGCCTGTGCTGGATCGTTTCCAGACGAGCTTGGCCGGTTTTCTCGGGCAACTGAACAATTTTGCGGAGTCGTCTGTGAAGATGTTTGCTGACCTCCAGGAGGCGATTAAGCAGGCCAAGGATAACTATGAGCTGTACAACTCACAGCAAGGATAATAAGCTTATGACTGATATATTTTGCAGGGAATTAATTGAAGGAGATAAAATTGAAATAAAGAATCACATATACTATATAGAGGTACAGAACTATAGAAACATGGTGGGGGTATTTATTTGTACATGCCAGGTTCAATAAAAAAATATACAGTATGCTGTTTGTTTTTTTGAAAGGGGATGTTATGGAGGATGTAGCTTTGTGTTTTAAAGCTATACAAAATAGTACTATTTTATATCAGATTTTTATGTTTTTATTCGATTTTGATTCGGTCCACTCGAGTTTTCAGATTATTTGAATTTCAATTGCTGCGAGTAGGATCGCAAAGTAACCGAGTCGAGTCCAACTACTTTTCAGATTATTTGAATTTCAATTGCTGCAAGTAGGATCGCAAAGTAACCGAGTCGAGTCCAACTACTGGACATGTTCAATGCTATATTGCTCCGAGTCTGGTTCGTGATCATATATGTAGGCAAGGCATGTAGCTAGATTCAAATTCAAATTGTCTTAAAATAACCGAAAGTATCTGTTGCTAAAATGACTATTAAAAATACCCTTGGCAAGTCGATTTTTGTGAACTTAACAGTAGTGTTGCCAAGATGAACAAAGCCTGAATCAAATCACACCCATTCGAAATATTACAAACAGACCCAGTGACTAGTAATAATTTACAAATAATAATACTAGTTTGAAAAAAGATACAGTATAATAATTAATTACATAAAATTAAGCCACATTAACTCACTAAAAAGTTGTGCAAACAATGCCAGGAGCGAGTAGTTCATCGATAGGATGCCTTACAAACTGGCCACAGTCTGTCGACGCCTTGTCCATAGCTCCAACAATCGCACACATTTTAAGGGAATAATACCGATACTTGATATTAGAGTCTGGGCAAAGTTGATCCAATGCCTCTTTGAATCTTTTGCTGTCAGCCTTGACTTTAGGTAAGCAAGTATACTTATCCTCATCCAGGAGATTAATACGACGGTCAATGGTGAACTCCGAAAGCATACTGATAGCGTTGATGACGGCTCTTGCATTACTCACACTCAACCTCATCATGACATCATCATTCCTTGCCTTCTCCAAAACACCTAGAATGGCATTTAAGAGACTCATATGATAACAAAAATGGTATGGGGAGCTATCGTATGTGTTGTAAAGGCCGCTGATATGACCCCAAGGGAGATGGTTTTCTGGATTGGCATCCATGAATTTCAACGCGAATTCACGCTCCTCACACCTTCTCTCATCCAGACATGCTCTATATTTACCAATTAATTCGCTGTCCAACGTTTGCCACTCTTCCTCATAAATTCTTGACACTAATCTTGTTATCACAAAGTATCGCTGTCAAAAAAGAAAAGAAAATAAAAAATATATATATTCATATACACGTAGAAAGTTACCGTTCGAGAATCGAAGATGTATATATATATAGTATTTACCTGATCCCAAGCAAAGCTATTGTAAGGATTTTTTTGAATGATAGCACCACAAAATTGAAGCTCAGCTTTATCTTCCCAGTCTTCACCAAACGCATGAAAAACCCACTGCAACAAATAATCAAATTCAATTGCATGGTTTAATTATTTAAAGACCAAATACAAAAAAATGGTGAACGAATCGATAATCTCGAATATTACCTGTCTGTGTGACCAAGCACGATGATTGTAAGCGTTGTCTTTTATGATATCAGTTGTAAATTGAAGTTCATCTAAAGCGACTTTGTTGCTACCGGAAAGTTTGGCCATCACTCGCCTAGCATCCCTGCATAAACAATATTTTTGGCTTTACATTTGCTACACAAAAATAGCCCATCACTAGTAAATACTAGTATAACATTGCAACGCGGCTTAATTACCACTTTAGATCCTCTAAGGCATCATTTTCGTCGCGGTTATATTGTGTTTGTTTTTTCAAGTAACTTCTCGTTAAGCGTTCCTTCCACTGCCAAAAAAGATTAACGAATGAGGTTCAAAAAAGTGTCTGATAGGTATACATAACCTTATTCTTGGAGGAAAAAAGCTAGAATCGAGTTTAATACGATACATATGTACATACCTCCATAGACAAGCCGTCAAAACCATTAGATGTTAACCAGCTCTCGAATCGATCCTCCAATGGTTGAAGACTAGGCAAATTATCACATATATCCATTGCTGCCATTTCTGAAAATCGGGGCAAGCTAGAAACAATTAATTAATATAATTTAAACTTCAAAATCGTTAGTATATTCATCAAATAAATGCAGGTTTCAGAGAAAGGTAATTAGATGACCATTACCTCTGTTCATAGAATTCTGATGTTCGTCCTTCTCCTCCTTTTCCTCCTCTTCCTCGTCGTCATCAATATCTTTGTCATAAATAATATCAAATGCCTCTTCCTCCTTTTCCTCCTCCTCATCGGCCTCTTCGTAGTCGTCGGTGTCATCATCAATAACATCAAAGGCCTCTAACGAGTAATTATATCCACGACATCTCTTGTGGTAACGTATTCGGGAGGCATCTAGGGAGAGCGCAAGTGCACTGACTTTTCTTGAAAACTGCGACCCTTCCGAAAAATCAAGGGGATCTATATGTGAGTAAGTCCCAACGAGGTTTTCAATGAGAACATCCACTGCTTCAACCAATCTCGTGTTTAGGCTCGCCTCGTAACCCACAACCATAAGAGCCGCAACGAGACTCAGAGCATTCAAACAACCTCGTTTATCCACATACGCATAGTTTGTCCTCCTGTACCCAGGAGGAGGATCCAGTTCTGCCCCAAATTTTATACGGTCAGCTTCCTCCGCCAACAAATCCACGTATACTCGTTCCAAATCCGGATTTTTGTAAAGGCTATTAAGGTCTTTCATGTATAGGAATGTAAGGTATGACCATGGACCTTCGTTCCCAGGGTGCTCATAAATGACTCTCCTGGCATACGCGACTTCAACGTCCCTCAACTCTTTTGTCATGTTAGGATACAGTTCTACTGCACGGCAAATCTATATGTATACATATTTTGTTAGAAAATAAATAAATAAAAATTTGTAACTTCATATTCAAATTGAATATGTACATACCTGGTCCCACGCGGAGACGTTAAAAATGTCTCGGTCCAGAATTTCGTGGCAATATTGAAGCTCTCCAACAAGTTCCAAGTTCTCATCGTATGATTTCCGGTCATCCTGATCGGCCATACTCTGTTTTCCTTCCCTTCCTCGATCGATTACGATTTACAAGTTACAAATAACTTTTGTCTTTGGGGCTGGCAGCTGGTTATTGTTAGTAATTTGTATTACGTAAATAAAATAAATAGATATAATATTTTACGTAAATAGATTAATTATATCAGTTTCCAACAGATATAAATTAATAATTAATAAAACAGATAAAGTTTAATAAACTTTAAAAGTTAATGCTAAACGTTGCGTATAATTTGCGTATAATCTGAAACAAATTGCGTCCCTTTAAACTGTTGTAAACTGAAAAGTTTAATGTGAAATGTTGCGTCCCTTGTGAACAATATATCTTCTGCGTATAAATATATATTTGCGTAAGAAAGTTAAAAGACAAGTTACAGATATACAGTAACACATACAGAGTGAAGCAACACACAGTACACAAAGAGTACGAAATAGACAAGCAAAATATCTCCAATAAGTTTCTCAAAATGAATTTTGTGCCTTGTTGTATCCTGTAAACAAATTTCTACATAGTGGAAATATTGTTTTCGGATAGTGATCAACACGCCTCAAGGCTTTTCAATTTCTGTCTCCTATACATATAAAAATACACAACAATCGAAAACAATACTTCCGACTAATAGAGACAGAAGAAATCATCAAGAAGGTGCAATTCCAGAAATCAACATGTGAAGGTGCAATTCCAAGGAGAAGGACTTCATCAAACTCGATGGCACAAACTATATAAAGTGACAAGATAAAATAAGGTGACATCTACTCTCTTTGATAAGTTGTATATGTTATTATAAACTTAATGTTACTAATAAATTCAAGTTAGTATCAAGAGAAATTAAAAGTGATTATTATAAACTTATTGTTCCTAATAAATCCAAGTTAGGATTAAGAGACATTAAAAGTATTTTGTTGGTTAGTGTTCCTAATAAATCCAAGTTAGGGTGAAGGTACATTAAAAGTGCTTTGTTGGTTAGTTCCTAATAAATACAAGTTAAGATCAAGTGACATTAAAAGTGCTTTGTTGGTTTGTTCCTAATAAATCCAAGTTAGAATCAGGAAAATTAAAATTGTTTTGTTGGTTATGCTCAAAAAAAAAAAATTCAAAATTATAAAGCATAGAGATTGTTGGATTTATAATCTAATATAATAGTGAATCCATTTAACTGGAATTTTTAAAGATATATTCTTAGCTAATATCGTTCAGCCTGAGATAAAAGGCAGAGGATTTTAAAGCAAGATGAAATATATCAAATAATCATGGTATACAGTGAAAAGATTTAAGTGTAAATTCACTAAGAAACTAAGAAGTCTACGAGTAAGAAAAGAAAAGGACTTTTGTCCTGTTTTTATTTCAGTGGATTAAATAATCGCAATGAATCTTGATTATCTTAGAAAAATCTTGATTATCTTAGAAAGACTAAGATGATAATAACTTTCAAATGTAATAGAAAGTTAATAGATGCAAGTTTAGAGAAAAATATATCTCTTAATGAATATTTGTAATATAAGGAGAGACTATAAGTTGGTCGCCCAATAAATAAACTTGCATATTATATTGTAAAATCTGAGATTATAGGCTTGAGCAATAAAAGTATATTGCACAATAAAATGTTTATAGCTTTGTGTGAGCAATAAAAGAGAAAAAAAAATATAGAGTTGTGGCCACAAACCCCTGTTATTTCTTTGACAATTGCGCTACAATGTCAAGAGTATATTGATATATATATATATAATAAACATATTGGTTTAAAACAAAAATTTAATTACAGAGTGTGTAATTAAATATTAAAGAGCATATATATAATTTAATTACAAAGTGTGTAATTACAAAGACCATATAATAAACATATTGGTTTAAAAGTCTAATATGTAAGATTTAATTACAAAAGGTGTAAGTAGAATTATTTATAAAGATTTGCGCAGATCATCTCATTAAAGGAATTAGTGAGTAATTCGACCAAAATTATTGGATTTTTAAAAAAAAAAAATAATAAATAAGCAAACCCAACTTTGAATTAGTAACAACTAATGATAAAGTTCAATGGGTAATAACAAGTTATAGTAATGTGCTTGATAGCACTAGTGTATTTCAAAACAATACAATTATAACTAGTGGTGACAATTGCCAGAAGAAGAGGATTAACATATTGTTCTTAATAAAGTCTTAAGTCTAAAGCAATTGGGACAAATTAAAGACTTTACCTAAGTAAACATAGAAGTGGTGCCGATCTTGTATTCATATTGTATTCATAATATGTTTAAAGTGGAGACTATACAAATTAGTGGGAGATTGTTAGTAATTTGTATTAAGTAAATAAAATAAATTGTATCTATTTTAAATAGATATAATATTTTACGTAAATAGATTAATTATATCAGTTTCCGACATATATAAATTAATAATTAATAAAACAGATAAAGTTTAATAAACGTTGCGTATAATAACGCTGAACGTTGCTATAATCTGAAACAAATTGGGACAGTTTAATAAACATTGCGTATAATAACACTAAACGTTGCGTATAATCTGAAACAAATTGCGTCCCAAACTGTTGTAAACTGAAAAGTTTAATGTGAAATGTTGCGTCCCTTGTGAACAATATATCTTCTGCGTATAAATATATATTTGCGTAAGAAAGTTAAAAGACAAGTTACAGATATATATACAGTAACACATACAGAGTGAAGCAACACACAGTACACAAAGAGTACGAAATAGACAAGCAAAATATCTCCAATAAGTTTCTCAAAATGAATTTTGTGGCTTGTTGTATCCTGTAAACAAATTTCTAGTGGAAATATTGTTTTCGGATAGTGATCAACACGGCTTTTTAATTTCTGTACCTATACATATAAAAATACACAACCGTTATCACCTAATTATGAGTATATTTTTATTTATTTATTTATTTATTCAAAACAAAACCTAACATCAAATCAATATTTTACTATATCTATGATTCCAATTAATACTCCATGAGCCCATGACGCCACACTATATTTCGGTTTCGATTACTATCAGAATTGAAACTTTCCTTAGACCGTATAGAATTAATACCTCTCGTGTGTCGGTTTTTTTGTCTGTTGGCATAACTAGATGGGATAGCGCTACGTCTTATTTACACTAGCATATAAAAAGTATGGTTTTTTACATTAAAAAGCGTTGAATGCCCCAATTTGCCCTTAGAGCTGATAGAATAGGTTAAAATACCATTCTATTCTACCGTTATTTTTTTTTTATGTTAAATTTTTCTAACTTTTCTTGGTAAATTATTGTTTATCGAATCAAAATATTTTCTTTATAGAATATGTTTATATTTATTTGTCGAATGTTTTTATTATTTATCGAATATATCAGTTTTATGAATACAGATTTTTGTATATGTTTTTAATGTTTATCGAATATAAATCTGTTTCGAATATATGATATTTATTTGGCGAATATGTTTTTAATGTTTATCGAATATAAATTTGTTTCTTCAATATGTTTATATTGTTTATCGAATAGGTTGTCGAATACATTTTTCTTCAATATATTTTAGTGTTTATCGAATGTAATCAGATAGCTTGTCGAATACGTTCAGATAGCTTGTCGAATACGTTCCTCGAATCAGATAGCTTGTCGAATACGTTCAGATAGCTTGTCGAATACGTTCCTCGAATATGATTCAATAGTTTTTTTGAATCGAATACATGTTTGCATTCAATTCATGATAAATTTATTGAATTTGTAATAATTTCTCTCCGTTTACAATATATTTGACAAATAAAAATACTTATTAGATGCGCAAAAACAATACATTATAACAAATAAAAATATATAATGCTCAAACATTATATACAATAAAAATATTGGAAAAAAAAATCCGCAAATAAATAAATTTAAAATAGCTAAATAAAATAAAAAACAAAGTTGTTAATAATCTACAATAAATTCGACAAATAAAACAATTTATTTTAAAAACAAAAAATATATAATTCGCAAAAATAAAAAAATTGCGTAAACAAATAAATTTAAAATAGCCCAAAAAAATTTAAAATAGTCCAAGCAAATAAATTTAAAATAGCAAATAAATTTAAAATAATCTAAAATAAATATTTATTCTAATAGTGTATTCGACAAATAAAAATAATCATTCATGCGCAAACATATTCATTCGGACAAATAAATATTCATTCGAGAATAATGTTCGGACAAATAAATATTCATTCGAGAATAATGGTTACGTGTATTCGACAAACATTAAATACCATTCGACAAGGGTTAATCTCATTCGATAAGGGTTATATAACTTATATCTCATTCGAGAAACATTAAATATCATTCGACACCATTCGACAAGGCTTAAATATATTCCACAAACATTTATTGAGAAATGGTTCTGTAAATGTATTCCATATAAAAAAAAGAATATTCAACACAGAGATAAGTCTATTCGACAAAATATTTATATTCGATATATCTACTTAAAATACTAATACAAAGTTAATTTACATAAAATTACATTTTAAATACTAATATAAAATTATTTTTCGTGAAATTACAATTAATTACTAATATACAGTTAAATTAGATGAAATTACATTTTAAATACTAATACAAAGTTAATTTACATAAAATTATATTTTAATTAGTAATATAAAGTTAATTTTAATGAAATTACATTTTAATTACTAGGACTCATATCAACAAAATTCAGCCTTTGATTACCTTGAATGAATGGTTGTGATGTAAAGTTGACAATTGGATCGGATCAACAAACACAACTGTTGATTACGTTTGAACGGATGGTTATGATTAATTCTTGATTTATTCATTTTTTATTTATTAAAATTAATAGATGGATGTGATTAATTCTTATATTATTCAATTTTGAACGATGAGTATGATTTAATTATGAATCTAGACATACATACCTAAACATAATTGTAATATACCTAATGCAATTCTAAATTGTTTAGTATAAAGTCTTCTATTGGTATATAAGTCAGCTTCTATAAAATTACAGATAGATAGAATTTCAATACACCTAAGACTAAATGTCATATACTTTCATTAAATTAACTTTATATTAGTAATTAAAATGTTATTTAAGGAAATTAACTTTATATTAGTAATTAAATTTCATTATATTAGCTTTATATTAGTAATTAAAATGTTATTTCATAAAATTAACTTTATATTAGTAATTAAAATATTATTTAATAAAATTAACTTTATATTAGTAATTAAATTTAATGAAATTAACTTTATATTAGTAATTAAATTTCATTAAATTAACTTTATATTAGTAATTAAATTGTTGTTTAATGAAATTAGCTTTATATTAGTAATTAAAATTTCATAAAATTAACTTTATATTAGTAATTAAAATATTATTTCATGAAATTAACTTTATATTAGTAATTAAATTTAATGAAATTAACTTTATATTAGTAATTAAATTTCATTAAATTAACTTTATATTAGTAATTAAATTGTTGTTTAATGAAATTAGCTTTATATTAGTAATTAAAATTTCATAAAATTAACTTTATATTAGTAATTAAAATATTATTTCATGAAATTAACTTTATATTAGTAATTAAAATGTTATTTTATAAAATTAAGTTTATATTAGTAAAATAAAAATGTTATTTCATGAAATTAATTTTATATTAGTAATTAAAATATTATTTAATGAAATTAATTTTATATTAGTAATTAAATTTAATGAAATTAACTTTATATTAGTAATTAAATTTTATTAAATTAACTTTATATTAGGAATTAAAATGTTGCTTAATGAAATTTACTTTATATTAGTAATTAAATTTCATAAAATTAACTTTATATTAGTAATTAAAATGTTATTTCATTAAATTAACTTTATATTAGTAATTAAAATGTTATTTTATGAAATTAACTTTATATTAGTAATAAAAATGTTATTTCATGAAATTAACTTTATTGAGTAATTAAATTTCATGAAATTAACTTTATATTAGTAATTAAATTTCATTAAATTAACTTTATATTAATAATTAAAATGTCATTTCATCAAACTAATAATAAAAAAGTCATCAAAAGTATTTTACATCCGCGATAAAACGATCTCGAGACCATTAAAATTTCATGAAATTTATCTCGAGACTATAAGCTAGACAAATATATAAAATTTTAAATGAAATTATTCTTAAGTATATATATATATATTTAAAATTTGATAAAAAAATTAATCTAATTCACATGGTTCATGGAAAATAATTTCATTTTCTAGAGCAAAGTCGAACCGTCCTGGGTTCAAATCCTTCATATCCTCGCGAATTTTATTTTACTTGTTTAAATGTGATAATGGCAATATAACATTTCTTTGTTTAATAAAAAAACAAAACAATTAAAAATTAAAATTTGACTTTGTTAAGGCTTCATAAACAATGTATTCACAATTTCTTGGTACAGTAATTGTCTTGAAATTTTATTTTAAATTAAAAAAATATATTTTTAACCCAACAGAGACTTAATAAAGTAAAATAAAAATAAAATAAAAAACAATTACTAAATATTAACTACAGTAATTGGTAACTTTTTTTCTATCATCCCCGCCAAACGTCTCCTCCGTCGGCGCCAAACCCAAATCCGCCTCCTCCAATCTCATCATCGGCCGAAACAACAACAAAAAGGGCCAAACGATTAAAGCCCAACCCAATCAATAATCAACCACTTCTATAGAAATGATAGTATGGAGATTATATTTGATTGTATAAAATGTATTGAATATTCCGTATAATGTAAATATGGTACCCTAGCCTTAATTGTAGGGATTAATTGCCTAGAATTAAGATACGTTTCTTGTACATATTCTCTGGTTGTATCTTTTTCATTTGCTATGAGAGTTAGTGTTTTACTCCAATTTTCAACTTGAGCACATTATATATATTGTGTGTCTGGGTGGTAATTAGGGATTTAGAAATGGCAAAGGCAGTGCGGGCGATAGATCTAGAAATAGCTGCAGAGCTAAACCCAGAGGCAGCGGAGGAGACGACGGTAGATCTAGAAGCACGGCGGAGGAAAATCGAAGAAGACTACAGATGGGCTCAGATGAGGGCTGATGACGAAGCACTGCAGAGGCAAATGGACGAAGACTACAACCGGGTGAAGCACCTGCTATGGGTGGTGGAGAAACCATTCATATTGTTCTCTAATTTTGTAGATTGGTTGTTGGAATTTAAATTGGATCCTTTTCAGGAGAAGCCACGTCGCAGAAAGGTCTGGGTTGCACTCGGGTTTTGCTCATGGTTTTTCACTTTACTTTTCGGTAAGGATTTAAAACTCAATGATGACAACAAATCTATACCCATGATCTATGCTTTATCGATTCTTTTCGGTTATCCTTTGGTCTTGTTTTGCTTGTACAATATCCGTGACCCTTTGCACTACTACGTGCTCCGGCGTTCCCACAAGCAGCTGCTCGAGTCGGCCCTCGTGCTCGTTTCTTCGTCTTGGGTTTACTACACAACAGACGATGATACCCTCGATTTATCGATTACCGGGCCTCTTCTTTGCTTGGACCTCATTCCGTGCTTGAATCTTTGGTGGAATTTTGACGACAACTTTGGCTTCTTGGATAGCTGCCTCTTCATACTCATAGAAGCAGCCCTGCTTTTTTGTCGCCACCGCGGACTTGTTGTTTTGATGGCGGTTACTGTCGTGGGCCTTGCTCTGCAGTTTATCAAGAATGCATACACAGAAATAGCTGCAGAGCTAAACCCAGAGGCACCGGTAGATCTAGAAGCACGGCGGAGGAAAATCGAAGAAGACAACATCCGGGCGGAGATGATCAGGGTTGATCTAGAAGCACGGCTGAGGAAAATCGAACAAGACTACAATATCCAGGTGGAAACAAGGGTTGGTCTAGAATCCGAACAGATAGCAGAGCTAAAATTAGCAGTAGTACTGCTGAGGAAAATAGCAGAGGATCTAGAAGACTACAGATGGGCTCAGATGAGGGCTGATCACGAAGCACGGCATATGCAATTGGAAGAACACTACAACCTGGTGAAGCACCTGCTATGGGTGGTGGAGAAACCATTCATAGTGGTCTATAATTTTTTTATATTGGTCGTTTGATTTGTGAGACTACGATTACTTACTGCTTTGCTTTATTCTAATTTTAAGGCTTAACTACACTTTTCTACCCCACCATCTGATCGGATTTTTTTTGCTATTTAGTACCCAACGTTTATGAAAATTACACTTTCCCGCTTGTTATAACATTCTTTAGGTAAAATATTGATTTATTAAAATATGTAGTACGAAGTTTATTTTTCTAATAATGTTTTTTGTACATTATTTATATTGTACAATTCATTATATTTAAAATAATTATAAATTTAATTCTAAATAATTAATTATACATAAAATAAGTATTACTTAAAATATACTTGGAGTATTTTCTATTATGAAATTTATTATACTTCAATTTTTTTACTAGTCTAATTAAATTTTGTAATTTAATTTAAAATTTTAATTTATCAATTGAATGTAAATACTTACTTCATTAGTTTTATTAGCAATATAATTAATAAATTTACTAAAATAATTAATAAATTTAATTTAAAATTAAATCAATCAATTAAATAAAATAATTTACTTTCAAATTTATAATAACTAAAATATTCTTACTAAATTTAACAATAGAAGAAAATTAAACAAAATTTGATTTGATTTGTACTACCAAATTTATAGATATCATATAAAAAATAATAATAAATACTTTAATCAATAATGACACGTGTCAAAATTTTATTAGCAGTGTAGAGAGTGATCTCTACAACTGGCGTTAATGTAGCCTTGTCCAAATTTTAGTATTGAATACTCCTGTAAAATGTAAATATGGTATATATAGATATGTCAGGTTAATATCCTAGCCTTAATTGTAGGGATTAATTGCCTAGAATTAAGATACGTTTCTTGTACATATTCTCTGGTTGTATCTTTTTCATTTGCTATGAGAGTTAGTGTTTTACTCCAATTTTCAACTTGAGCACATTATATATATTGTGTGTCTGGGTGGTAATTAGGGATTTAGAAATGGCAAAGGCAGTGCGGGCGATAGATCTAGAAATAGCTGCAGAGCTAAACCCAGAGGCACCGGAGACGACGAGTGTTGATGTAGAAGCATTGCGGAGGAAAATCGAAGAAGAGTACATCCGGTTGGAGATGATCAGGGTTGATCTAGAAGCACAGCGGAGGAAAATCGAAGAAGACAACATCCGGGGGAAGATGATCAGGGCTGATCTAGAATCCGAACAGATAGCAGAGGCAGCGGAGGTAGATCTAGAAGCACGGCGGAGGAAAATGAAAGAAGACTACAAATGGGCGAAGATGAGGGCTGATGCCGAAGCACGGCAGAGGCAATTGGAAGAAGACTACAACCGGGTGAAGCACCTGCTATGGGTGGTGGAGAAACCATTCATATTGTTACATAATTTAATAGAATGGTTGTTGGAAAAGAAATTGGATCCTTTTCAGGAGAAGCCACGTCGCAGAAAGATCTGGGTCGCACTCGGTGGCTGCTCGTGCATTTTCACTTTACTTTTCGGTAAGGATTTAGTACTCGATTATGACAACTATTCTATGTTGTTCTGCCTGCACTTGTTCTATAATTTATCGATGACTGTCGGTTATCCCTGGATACTGTTTTACCTCTACAATATGCGTGACCCCTTGCACTATGTGATCCGGCGTTCCCACAAGCAGTTGCTCGAGTCTGCCCTTGTGCTCGTTTCTTCGTCTTGGGTTTACTACACAACAGATGATATCCTTGAATTATCCATGACCGGCCCTTTTCTTTGCCTCGACCTCATTCCCTGCTTGAATCTTTGGTGGAATTTCGACGACAACTTTGGCTTCTTCGATTGCTGCCTCTTCATACTCATAGAAGCAGCTCTGATTTGTTGTCGCCATCGCGGAGTTGTTGCTTTGATGACGGTTACTGTCGTGGGCCTTGCTCTGCAGTTTATCAAGAATGCATACCGTCACTATCGTTCTCACAAGATCAAGAACCAAACACTCGATCATTTGGTTTGATTTATTTGTGAGACTACGATTACTTGTACTGCTTTGCTTTATAAATTTACTTTAGTCATTATTACTCAAAAGTTAAATATACAACTGAGGTTTAATCTAAAACATTTACACCCATAATTAAGCTGTATAGATACCAAGGTTTAATTCTTTCATATATGACAATCAAACTGATTAAGGTACCTTTGGAAATATTACAAATAGACACAAGTGACTAGTAATAATATAGAAATAATATATTGGGCCACAACACTAACTACTAGTTTTTAAAGAAGAGTATAATTTTAAATTTAATTGCTCTTACGGAAATAATTTAATTTGATATTTTCTCAATAATATCATATGATAATATTATATCATATGATAATACTATCGTAATATTTTTATGGAATATCCCAAGGACAATTTGATTTGTTTTAATTTGATATTTTCTCAATAATATCATAGGATGATATTATCTTAATATTTTTCTGGAATATCCAAAAGACAATTTGATTTGTTATTTCTCGAATAATATCAAGTCAGGATGATCTTAAAAGATCAATATAATATTTAAACAAGAGTATATGTTCTTCAGGAACATTCAATTTAATTGATATATTAAGAATAATTGATTTGATATTACTTCAGGAATATCAAATTATAATGCAACTCAAACTTGTGAGAAGTTACTTTCATGATAGTTTTATTATATGCCTCAACAGATTTAAAATCTTGTAATCGAATATGGAGTCAATCATACCACGTTTTGGTAGTACGACCAACTACAGGTGATCGTATTTTTCTTTTAAATCTTTTCACAAAGCTAGTGGATCTTTCACGGTCAATTTTCAAGGATATTATTCTAGATTATTAGTATCTAATCATAATAAATTTGATATTGATATTTTTACGGGAATATCATATCACGATATTCTTCACGAACATTAAATTTTGATATTTCGTCAGGAATATCATATCATGTTCTTAAGAAACATTTAGTTTTGATATTTCTTCGGGAATATCATGTCACAATGCTCTTCAAGAACATTAAAATTTTAATCGATTTACTAAGCATAATTAATTTGATATTACTTCAGGAATATCATATTATAATGTTTTTCAGGATCCTTTAAAATTTAATTGCTTCAACATGATTAATTTATGAAGAAGGGAGGAGAAGTAGATATATGTATAACTATTATTACTAAGGGTGGGAATTCCGGTTTTGGATATCGGTTAAAACCGAAACCGAACCGAAAATTTCAGTTTTCGGTTAACCAAATATAAGAATTTTGGTTTTCGGTTCGGTTATCGGTAAGAAAAAATATATATATTTGGTTATCGGTTAACCCGATAACCGATTGTTAAAAACCGAATAACCGAAATATATTATATATACTACATATTATAGTACCTTAACGACCATTGTCTGACAACACACCTTTGCTTATTTCGGATTTTTGGTATTTTATTGATTTTATGTATGTTAGGTTGAATATGTTGAATTTTGGTTTAAATTTGTTTAGATTTTAGATTTTTTTTTCTTTTTTTCCAAATAATTTCTTTTGAAATTAGCTAACTTTTGTTCTTATCGGTTTTTTGGTTAACCGATAACCGAACCGAAAAAATCGGTTTGGTTATCGGTTATCCAATAAATTATTTTGGTTCGGTTATGGTTAGTCATTTTCATCGTTTTCGGTTCGGTTAACCGGTCATTCGGTTCGGTTTCGGTTAACCGAACTTCCAGCCCTAATTATTACATATGAATATAAATTCTTACTTGATGTTGAATCTTTGGTAATTGAAACCTTAAATCTTTGGAACTTCAGATCTTTGATGAAGAACACATTGAACTTTCTTAGGGCATCGTGGTGATAACGTGTTATAAACTCAAGAGAAATTGAGAGAGAATAATAGAGTAGTAAGAGAGACAATATGAGAGGAGAATAGAATTGTTGATATGCATGGTAGACCCTTTTATATAGATACAAAGTAGGGGTTTCTGTCTTGTTGACTTACACTATTTATAATAATTAAAATATTATTACATTTATAAAATAATTATTTATAATAATTAAAATATTATTACATTTATAAAATAATTATTTAAAATATTTCTGCCCGTTTAAGAGCATCTCCGGTGGTGAGTGTAAGTTTTGGGTGATAAGTAGATCAACTCATATTTTTTCAGATTCTGCTCATGGGCCCAATCTTTTTAATTTTTTTATATTTTTATATTTTTATATAATTTAAAATATAATTACTTAAATGAATATCTTAAAATAAAAATTTTATTTTTTATTATTATATGTTATAATATATTTTTTCTTTTTAATTGATTTTTTTAATATAAATATATATAAGAATATGCATTATCTTTAACAAAACATTTTTTTATATATTATTTTTGTGCAATATATAATATATTGTGCCACAACTCCCTAGCTAGTTTCAAAGGCGGCGAGGAGTGAGTAATTCATCGATAGGATGCCTCACAAACCGGCCACAGTCCGTCGACGCCTTCTCCATAGCACCAACAATCGCACACATTTTAAGCCAATAAAACTTAAACTTGATAGTGGAGTCTGGACAAAGTTCATCCAACACCGCTTTGAATCTTTTGCTGTCAGCCTTGACATTCTCATCCTCCAGGAGACTATTACGACCGTCATTGGTGAACTCCGAAAGCATACTAATAGCGTTAACAACAGCTCTTGCATTGTTCACAGAAGCTGACGATCTCCAACTCAACCTCATTACCGAACCCTTGTCTTCGTCGTCGTTGTCGATATCAAGACGTCGGCAATCTCTCGCCTTCTCCAAAACATGTAGAATAGCGTTTAAGAGACTCATGTTATCAAAATAATGTTCTGCCGAGCAAATGTTTGTGGTATAAAGGCCGCTGATATGAGCCCAAGGGAGATGGTTTTCTGGATTGGCAATGATAAATTTCAACGCGAAATCACGCTCCTCACACCTTCTCTCATCGTAACAATCACGGAATTTTTCGAATAATTCCTCAAGCCTTCTCTCTTCGTAATAATCACGGTATTTTGGGAGTAAATCCTCGTTCATCCTCCAACGTGACTGTTCCTCATGTATTTTCGGCAGTATTCTTGTTATCATAGAGTATCGCTGTCCAAAAAACAAATAAACAAATAAATATATACACATAGCTAGAATGTAATCGATCGAAAGAAAAACGAATTAGCTAGCTAGAATTACCTGATCCCAAGCAAAGGTATTGTAAGGATTTTTTTCAATGATATCACCACAAAATTGAAGCTCGGCTTTAGATTCCCAATCTTCGCCAAACACATACAAAACCCACTGCAACAAATTAATAATCAAATTAATTCACTGTATATATTTAAAGACCAAATAAAAAAACAACAATGAATATTACCTTTCTGTGTGACCAAGCACGATGATTGTACGTGTTGTTGTTTATGATATCAGTTGTAAATTTAACTTCATCCAAAGCACTATTGTTGCTACCGGAAAGTTTGACCATCACTCGCCTAGCAATCCTGCACAAACAATATATATGTTTATTTTTTTGTTTTACATCACAGAAATAGCCCCAGCGCACTATACGTAAATACTACAGCAATATTGCAACGGGCGGCTTACCACTTTAGATCCTCTAAGGCATCATTTTCGTCGCGATTATATTGTGTTCGTTTTTTCAAGTAACTACTCGATAAGCGTTCCTTCCACTGCCAAAAAACAACGAATGAATGATGAATGAATGCATCATGGAGTTTAATTAATACCATATAATATATACTAAGTACGTACGTACCTCCATTGGCAAGCCACCAAAACCATTAGATTTTAACCAGCTCTCGAATCGTTCATTCATTTCTGAAAATTACACATAAAAAATTAATTAGCATGTAAAATTCATCAAATTAATATTATTTAATTCAATGGAAGAATTTAATTAGATGATCATTATAAATTACCTATGCGCAAAGAATTCTGAAGTTCGTCGTCGTCGTCCTCGTCCTCGTCGTCTGTGTCATAAATATTTATATTAAAGTCCTCTTCATTGTCCGAGTCGTCCGAGTCATAAATAATTTGAGATCTCCCATACCAACGGTATACGTATCCAAGACATCACTTAAGTGCACCGACTTTCCTTGAAAACTCCGAACCTTTTACAAAGGGTTTATGTGAGTAAATCCCACCGTATCTTTGAACGAGAAAATCCACCGCTTCAACCAATCTCGTGTTTAGCCTCGCCTCGTAACCGAGGGCCATAAGAGACGCAACGAGACTCAGAGCATTCAAACAACCTCGAATATCAACCGAAGTAACATTTGATACGATCAGCTTCCTCGGCAAGGAAATCCACGTACACGCATTCCAAATCGGGATTTGTGTAAAGGCTCCGCAGGTGTTTGATGTATAGGAATGTAAGGTAGGTCCACGGACCTTCGTTCCCAGGTTGCTCGTAAATGACTCTCTTGGCGTATGCGACTTCAACTTCCCTCAACTCTTTTGTCATGTTAGGATACAGTTTTACTGCACGGCAAATCTGTATACTATAATTTGTTAGAAATGAAATAAAATAAAAATCATGTGTATCTTCTTCAATTCATATTCAGATTGATCGAATATGTATACCTGCTCCCACGCTGAGACGTTAAAAATGTCTCGGTCGAGAATTTCGCGACAATATCGAATCTCGGGCAGCCACAAGTTTTTATCGAACTTTTGAATGATCCACTGCATGCATCATCGAGGGTAATTTAAAATTCAACTAATTAAAAAAACGAGAATTGAATTTTTTTGAAATATATTAGGAATATTGATGATTTGTAAATTAAGGTATGTACGTACCTCTCTGTGGGACCAGGATTGAATATTGTAAGGGTTAGATAGTAAGATTTTGTTGGTAAATTCGAGTTCGTCGCTCACTGCTCCCGCTCCGATATTGGACACCGTACGCCGCCTATCATTCCTGTACGTACCCGTACGTCGTCATGATCATATATACATCATCAAATAATTTAATTAACAATTAAATTGTATTAAATTAAAAACCGATCGAACCAACTATCGAACAACCGACGAGTTAGAATCACAAATGGTCCCATTAAAAAAAGTAATTCTCAAAAAAGCCCCACAAGTAAGCACTTTCCAACTGTTCATCCTTTTTTACACTGTTCCGGCAGAAATTTCACTGTTCCGGCAGAAACCTCGTCAATCCAAGTCAGCATTCCGGCGCCACGTCAGCAGTCACGTGACTTTCACGTGCGATTCCTGCCGGAACAGTGTCAAAAAGGACGAACAGTTGGAAAGTGCTGACTTACGGGGCTTTTGTGAGAATGAGTTTTTTCAATGGGAACATTTGTGATTCTAACTCAACAACCGACCGACGATAATTAATTAACGTACCAGATGAGATAATTGTAGGGTTGTTGTTCAATAAGCTCCCCAACAACTTCCAAGTACTCATCGTCATATGATTTCCGGTCCTCCTCCTCGGCCATATTCTTAATTTAATTCTTCTTTTCCTTGATTGATCGATATATTACACAAGTTACAAATAACTTAATTTGGGGTTATCACTAGTTCATGAGTACTACTAGTACTACCGATTAATCAAATCCTTTGCTTAATTGATCTTTAATTTTTCACGAGTTCTTTTTTAAGGAAAGTTGAGGTGCGGAAGCGGAAGTGGAAGTAACCCTAGATAATGTAGATATTACAATTACTTATACTAAAAATATTTAACAATTTATTATAATAAAACAAAAGTCCTAATTCTAGGAGGAAGAGGAGTACGTGATCTTTATCTTCTTTTTATAAAAATATACTACCACTACAGTATTATTATACAACGTACCCCAAACTAACTAATGGTCACACTAATAATTAAGGTTTTAGTAAAGGGGCGATCTGATTCCGGAAGATCCAGAAATGGCATGGGACTCTTCTCATGGCTTTTCACTTTCTGTGATAGTTAGAATCTCAGCCCTATAGTCAGAAAGTGTTGAAATTATTATGTATCTAGAAATGAAAGGTTATGTATCTAGATATGAAATGTCATATATTCTAGTTGAAGAGTCACACACGACATTATAAATAGTCGTGTGGAATAAGAACTCTTTAGGGGTGTCATTCGACATATGAATAATATCTTATGATTCGACATATGAATAATATCTTATGATGATTTACCCCTCTCTTCAAGAATTACTATACGGGCCACCCTCCAAATTCTAACAGAAAGATGGTCGCTACTCAGTCAAGGACGCTTATGCTCTTCACAATTCTTTGCTCCCGGCCGATACCTACTGCTAATTTGGATGAAGAAGTTTGGTCTGTCTTTCCAACGATTTGGAAACTTAACGCCTTTGAAATTTTCGGGGCTTGCTTGGAGAATCTTAAGGTATCACATGTCGACTAAAGTTGCTTTGCGTAAGAGGAAAGTCCTCTGTGATGATTCAGATATTCTTTGCACTTTTTGTGATCAAGGCGACGAAGAAATTAAACATCTCTTTTTTGATTTTCTTTGATTGTGAAAAGTCAAATCATGTTTGGAACCATATTGTTATTCACTACAAGAAAACTGGGAAATGCTTACGGATTTTGCTTACGGATTATGTCCGTAAGCATTTACTTACGTATTTGCTTACGGATTTGTAATCTGGTGAAAATGCTTACGGATTTGCTTAGGACATCTGACGTAAGTAAAATTCTGTAAACAAATCAGCCAGCTTTTAGGCGGCTGTTATTCCCTCTAATTTTGTTTACGGATGTGCTTACGGATGTGCCGTAAGCATTTGCTTACGACACGTAATCCGTAAGCAAACGGAGCGCCAAAATTTTCTCCCAATTTTTCTTACTTAAATGCTTACGGAGGTGAGAAGCCGCCAGCATTTGATTACGGAAAGTATGCCGTAAGTAAATGTTTACGGAGCTACTGCCGTAAGCAAACGCACGCGACTTAATACGACGTCGTAAATTGGGGTACTTAAATGCTTACGGACTCAGTCCATAAGCAAGGACGTCAGCAAAATATCCTAATTAAACAAATAGCGGGCAGACAAAATATCCTTAATTCATTTCACTTCTCTCTTTTATATTTCTCCAGCGGCGGCGATGAGAGAATCCACCGAAAATCGACCTGTGCGTGCGAGAAGTGGCGGCCATCCCCTTCGAAGCTCCGGCGAGTCCTCAGCGGCGAGCTACATCACCACAGCTTTGGCCGTTTGTAGCAACGAGCGAGCAGCGGGTTCTAGGTCGAGCAGCGAGGTTTCGAGTCCCGTGGTCTTCAGCGGCGGCAACATGAAGGTATGTAAACCCTTACCTCTTTAGTCTCGTTTTTTCGATTATTTGTTGATATAGGTTTGAATTTAGTTTTGATTTAGGGTTCGAATATTATTTGGTAATTAGGGATATATTTTGGTTCAACTTAAATCTTAACCCCCCAAATTTCTTTATGGGCAATTTTATTTACAACTCAAAAATCTCTAAATACACGGATTAATTTATATTTACAATAATCTTATTTAGTTAAAAGTCTAATCTATCTCTTATTAACCTAAATACAATACACCCCAATACCCCATCAATTCTTTGTCCACGAGTTTAACTTTTTGATATTTTTTTCCACACCGTCGAATTTGCCAACATCACTGGCTACTCCATCCTCTCCGGCCTGAGACCCTTTGCGGCCAAGCCTTCGTCACCAAGAAGTATACCCTTCTCGGATTCTCCCTCAAACGCACCGCCTCCTCCTCACCTCCCTCCCTATTTTCCTACTCGGCCGTCGCCGTCCAATCCCAAACCTACCTCCTCTACTCCATGCCGGACTTTCGCCTCCTGTAAATGGATTAATTTGGGGATTTACAAAGAGAGAGATTATCACCTGTAGAATTAAAATGATGTTAACCTGTGAGAAAAGGAGCTCAAATATATGAAGCAAGCAGAGGAGTATATGTGACTAAATGGAACTGCTGATGCAGCGATCGGCGGCGGCCGTGTCGGAGAACTGGTGACGAGTGAGAAGGAAGAGAGAAATGTGGGTCGGAAGGATAAAAAACGAAAACGAATTCTAATTTTTTTATATAAAAGGGTATAAAAGATATTTTAGGGTGATGTATTTAGTATAAAATGAATATTGGGGTGTGCTTATAGTTTTTTGGGGTGCAAATAAAATCACCCTTTCTTTATAAGACATAGGCAGACACCTAAACACACACAGTTGGCTTTACGGGCTTGAAAAATACACACAAAAGAAAAGGAAAAAATAAAGCATTTTCATATATTTGCACAGTTTTCTTGATTAGCTATGGCTTTGAATTTGCTTTCTCCAACTGAAATCAAGACTATTTCTTTCTCGGACTAATCCAAATCGAAGTACAATCTTGATATTTTTAGTTCTAAATCAAGCATATTCTTGGATTTCTGTCTCCACCGTGCTTCCTAATAGATCTGCATCTCACTTATTGCAACACTTGGGCGTTTGGAGAAGAAAATGCTCTAAAAAAAATCTTGGGTGTCTTTGGTCGTGCGTGCTTTGGTTTATTTGGAAGGCGAGAAATCTTCAAGTTTTTTAAGGCATCGAAACCACTTCGGAGAAGATTTTTGAAGAAGCTAGAGCTAAGTCTTGGAGTCTATTTTCTTCATTAATCATAATTAATTCTACTTTTACTTTTCAAGATTGGTGTCATAATCTTAGATTATGAGCCTGTTTGGACGAGCTTATTTAAAATAGCGTATAAGATGTTACGTTTATTTAAAATAGCGTATAAAATGTTACGTATAAGATCGTCTTATATTTCAAAAGCTGATAAGCTGTTATTTCTTATTTAATAAATAAGTTGTTAAACCATTTGGATAAAATAGGTATATAAATTTATAAGATGTTAATTTGTTTGGCAATTTAAGATCTTATATAGTGAAAATTACAAAAAAATAAATTGTTATATATGAAAAAAAATTAAAAAAAATTATATTAACTAAATAATAAATTTGAAATTTTTGTATATATATAAGAAGTAATAATTTTAAGGGTAATTTGGTCTTTTATTACTTAAGTTGTAAGTTGGAAGAACTTATAAGCTGTTTAAAAAAAAATACCTCCCCTTACTTTTTTATTAAACAGCTTATAAGCTGTTAAACAACTTATTTTAAAGTTTTTTAAATTATTTTTTAAACTTCACCAAATAAATTTTATATAGGCTGTTTTAAAGAGCTTATAAGCTTAGTCAAACAGACTATATGTCTCTTTTAGGCGATTTTGTACTTTTGTAAATTTTGAGTACTTCTAGTACTCTATATAAGTTAATTCCCTTTTCCGATAAAAAAAAAAAAATGAATGGGCGGCCATATCAACTATGACCGACCTTTGCCGTTGATTGTGCTGCAGTGCTTCTATACTTCATTCGTTGGGCTTGGTTATCCTTTGTTACTGTTTTACCTGCTCCATGTGCGTGACCCTTTGCACTACGTGCTCCGGCAGTCCCACAAGCAGCTGCTCGAGTGGGTCCGAACGGGTAATCGAGTATTTCGAATATACTCGAATGGGTAATCAAGTACCCTAATACCCAATATTTTTAAAAATGAATTTCGTAACCCGAACCTTTATCCAAATTTATTTGGTACGGGTATCCGAATACCCAATCGAGTACTGGTATTTCGGAACAAATCTGAATACCCAAACTCGAATAGTCACCTCTAGTTCTTTATAATTATAATTAGTAATCTTTTTTATTAATTTATAATTAAATTTTATTAAATATTAATAATTGATTTCAATTTATTAAAATATAATTATATATATATATATATAAATTAATAAGAAAACAATAAAACACTTAATTGTAAAATGTGTTTTATAAGATATAAGTTCTAAATAAATAAAATTTGAATAACTTAAGATAATAATTACTACAGTACTCAATAAAAAAAATTATTTTAAATTTAAAATATTTTTTTATTTGAAAAATATATTTATACGTATCTAAAACTAATAACAATATGGTTTTCATTGTAGTAAGTAATCTATTCGGTTAAACTCGCCCCTTTTAAAATACTGGATTAATTATTAATGGACTAAATGGGTCAAGGATCCACGAGGCCCTTTTTAAATACTGGATTAATTATTAATGGACTAAATGGGTCAAGGATCCACGAGGCACTTGATCAGCAAATTTCATCAGAGAAAGAAGTCCACACAGTGTCTTTTTTCGACTAAAATTCGAATTTTCCGATCAAATTTTACTAAATTGACTATATTTTTTGATTTAAGAGACTTAATTAAAATCGATTCCTTTTAGTGGATTAAATCGAGACTTTACCCCTTTTAAGGAGCCAACACAAATTTTCGACTATATTTTGGTGATTTAAGGAACTAAATTAAAATCGACTCCTTTTAGTGAATCAAATCGAGAATTTACCCTTTTAAGGGATCAACAAAAATTTTCTCACGTTATATAATGCATTAAAAAAATAATGAAAAATGTAGTAAAATGAAGAATGCAAGTAGCAAAGAAACGAAGAATGTAGTAAAACGTGACATTAATATTCAACATATATAAGCTCACTAAAAATTAGTGTAAACACAGCCTTCACAACTAGGAGTGAGTAATTTATCGATAGGATGAATAACGAAGCGGCCACAGTCCGTTGATGCTTTCTCCATAGCTCCAACAATGGAGCACATTTTAAGGGAATAATCTGTAAACTTATTGGAGTATGGACACAGATCATCCACTAGCCCTTTGAATCTATTGAGGTCAATACGACGGTCATTGGAGAACTCCGAAAGCATACTGATAGCGTTAACGACACCTCTTGCATTGTTCACGGAAGCTGACCCCTCACTACTCAAGCCCATAACAGAACCCTTGCCATCGTCTCTCGCCTTCTCCAAAACACGTAGAATAGCGTTTAAGAGACTCTTGTTTTCACAAAAATCATCTAACAAGCTATCGTATGTGTTGTAAAGGCCGCTGATATGACCCCAAGGGAGATGGTTTTCTGGATTGGCATTCATGAATTTCAACGCGAATTCACGCTCCTCACGTCTTCTCTCATCCAGATAATCAATGTATTTATTGTTTAATTCCATCTTCATCTTCGGCCGTGACTGAAGAACACATATTCTCGCAACTATTCTTGTTATCATAAAGTATCGCTGTCAAAACAATAATAAATAAATAAATAAATAAATATATATATATATATATATATAGCTAGAATGTACGTAATTATAGCTAGAATTACCTGATCCCAAGCGAAGGTATTGTAAGGGTTTTTTTGAATGATAGCACCACAAAATTCAAGCTCATCTTTATCCTCCCAATCTTCACCAAATGCATGAAAAACCCACTGCAACAAATAATAAATTATTATAATCAAATTAATTCAATTGCCGAATGACTTAAATACCAAATAAAACAAAATAAAAATGCATATATACGTATATGGTGAACGATGGATAATCTCAAATATAATTACCTGTCTATGTGACCAAGCACGATGATTGTAAGCATTGTCGTTTATGATATCAGTTGTAAATTGAAGTTCATCCAAAGCAACTTCATTGCTACAGGAAATTTTGGCCATCACTCGCCTAGCATTCCTGCACAAATTAACAATTTTTTTTTTTGTTTTACATTTGCCTCACAAAAATAGCCACAGGCACTAACGAACTAAACGTAAATATAACACTATTAATATTGCAACGGGGTGCTTACCACTTTAGATCCTCTAAGGCATCGTTTTCGTCGCGGTTATATTGTGTTCGTTTTTTCAAATAAGTACTCGATAAGCGTTCCTTCCACTGCCAAAAAAGAAAAAGAATGAATGAATAGAGTTTAGTTGATTAATTAACACCCATATATATATATATATATATATATATATATATATATATATATATATATATATATATGCGTAGGTACGTACCTCCATTGGCAAGCCGCCAAAATTATTAGATTTTAACCAGCTCTCGAATCGTTCATCCATTTCTGAAAACTGATGTTCGTCGTCGTCCTCCTTTTCCTCCTCTTCGTCGTCATTGTCTGTGTCAAAAATATTAATATTAAAGGGCTCTTCGTCATCCTCTTCGTAGTCGTCGGTGTCATGGATAATATCAAAGGCCTCTAAGGAGTATCCACGACATCTCTTGCGGTAACGTATTCGGGAGGCATCTAGGGAGAGCGCAAGTGCAATGACTTTCCTTGAAAACTCGGAACCAATATCTCTAGAGGCTTCTATGCGATAGAGACATTGATGTGAGTAAGTCCCATCGAGGCTTTCAAGCAGAACATCCACCGCTTCAACCAATCTCGTGTTTAGGCTCGCCTCGTAACCGACGACCATTAGAGCCGCAACGAGACTCAGAGCATTCAAGCAACCTCGTTTATCTAACGAGGCATAGTTAGTACTCCAGTCGTCTGGAGGAGGATCGAGTTCAGCATAAAATTTTATAAGGTCAGCTTCCTCCGCAAGGAAATCCACGTACACGCATTCCAATTCGGGATTTTTGTAAAGGCTCGGCAGGTGTTTGATGCATAGGAATGTAAGGTAGGTCCATGGACCTTCGTTCCCAGGGTGCTCATAAATGACTCTCTTGGCATATGCGACTTCAACGTCCCTCAACTCTTTTGTCATGTTAGGATACAGTTTTACTGCACGACAAATCTATATAATATAATTTGTTAGAATACAAATAAAAATCATGTGTATCTTTTTCAATTCATATTCAAATTGATCGAATATGTATACCTGCTCCCACGCTGAGACGTTAAAAATGTCTCCGTCCAGAATTTCGCGACAATATCGAATCTCGGGCAGCCACAAGTTTTTATCGAACTTTTGAATGATCCACTGCATGCATGCATCATCGAGAGTAATTTAAAATAAAGGATATTGAACTGATCGAAATATAACACTATACATATATATATACATAATAGTAAATTCAACTAAAAAACATAATAATAACAAAGTATATATATATATATATATATATATATATAAACCATCGCTAATCAATTAGTTGCAAGCAGCTAGCGTAGGTTAATTAAGGTACCTCTCTGTGGGACCAAGCTTGAATATTGTATGGGTTAGACAGTAAGATTTTATTGGTAAATTCAAGTTCGTCCCTTACTGCTCCAGCTCCAGCTCCGGAGATCATATGCCGCCTATCATTCCTGTTCCATCATCATCATCATCAAATTATTAAATTATGCTTCACAATTAAAATTAAATTAAAAACCGACCCATCTATCTACGTACCAGATGAGATCAAATAATTAATTATGCTTCATAATTAAAATTAAATTAAAAACTGACCGATCAATCTAACGTACCAGATGAGATAATTCTCCCCAACAACTTCCAAGTGCTCATCATCATATGATTTACTACGCTCCTCATCGGCCATACTCTTTCTTTTCCCTTCCTCGATCGATTACGCGTTACAAATAACTTAGTCGTCTTTGGGGGCTGGCTTATCACCTTAATATATATACTACTATTACTTAATATGACACCGACCTTCCACAATTCTATTCCTATCAGAATTGAAACTTTCCTATTAATTCCTATATAATTAAGTTATCAAAATTAATTTTTTATGCCCCTATATAATTCGTATATTTTTTTTAAAAAAATTTTAACTATAAATTATTAAAATTTAATTTATATATATTATCTCATTTTATGCGTTTTACATGACACACTCTCTTGTGATTCTAAATATAGAGTACGATTTCTATAAATTAATACTCGATTGATTAATAACTTTTTTAAATTAATAGTATTTTTCGTTTCCCGACATAGTCTTTTATTTATTGAAGTTCTATTTTATTTCAAAATAGACAAGACATTCATGATTTATCAAGCAATCGAATATCCTACTACAAATCACATATTTCACACTTAAATTTCGAACTGCACCAAACGATGCTCTTTGTAGTACTACTATATAGCCGATCCTATATTGAAACTACAGTAATGTATGAGTTTTAAAGATTAATAATTCACAAATCATTAAAAAATCTTTACTAGATAAAAACCACTCATAATTTTTTAAGCGAGTGAGTTATTGAACTATCTAACATGAACGCTTATGTCGATTTCACAATATTGAAACTGTAGATACAATCCATATACACTAAGTTACATTAAGTTAGCATTACCATAACATTTTTATTGTGCTTATGACTAGGGCTGGATATCGCTTCGGGTTCGGGTAACCCGAACCGGATTTTCCGGGTACCCGAAACAAAATTTTTGATATTTTAAGAAAAAAAATCAAACCATTATATTTATCGGTTTTTGAAAAACCAAATAACCGAACTAGGAACCATCTATCTACTTCTTATGGAGCAGAAATTTTCACTCTCTTTTTAGTTCTTCTGCAGCAAACCAACATATCAAACACATTAAAAAAATTATTGAGATTCCGAGCAGGGAACACTTAAACCCTAAAAACTCTTCAAGGGCAATTCCAGAGAAGAATTGACGGGCGATTGCGAGTGGTTGAAGTCCGAGGCTCCGAGCTCAAAAGTAGGCGATGGGAGGATGAAGATGAAGATTGAATCTTCAGAGGAGTCCGAGCTCAACCGTTGATTTTATGATCTAGATTTATATATAGTTTTTTTTTTATCTCTTGCGTTTTAGGATGAGCAAAAGTAAAATTGAGGATTAAGAATACTAAAATATACACATATATAATTATTACTCTTTTCAATGCTTTTTCGATCTTTAATTGTTCGGTTCCGGGTTACCCAAAAACCGACTAGCAAAAACTTCACTATCCCAACACCGACACCGAATAATCGGGTTTTTTTTTGTATAGGTCAATTGCAATGTCTTGGGTTCGAACTTAAGACTTTTGATCTTAAATTCGAGTGCTCAATCCAATAATATTTGCTATCAGCTTTAAACCCAACACAAATGATGAACAAAACTACAAGTTTTATGTTTTATGAAATCGAGCACTTGATCAGAGGAGGAGTGAGTCGACGTATAGAAGTTAATGAGTAACAAATAGGATTGTAATTCAATTTTACGCTACGTAAAAAACTAAACTACTAACTAAAAAATAAATTTTTTTAGTTCAATTGCAATGTCTTGGGTTCGAACTTAAGACTTTTGATCTTAAATTCGAGTGCTCAACCAATATACGAATTTTTTGTATTTCGGTGATTCTAATCTGTGCTCGTGTAACCCGAAATATAATCATCCAGCCCTACAGTTATGACCTCGGGTTTAGGGTTTCAATCCTACAGTTATGGGTCAAACTTTTCATGTGTTTTTCAGCCAGTGGAGGTGATCGAGTTTCTTCATGTGAACACACAGACTCAAAGGCTTAGAAGATCCAGGTCCCAAATCCTGAGATACGCAAGTCAACTTCCATACAAGCCTTAGGCAAACAAAGTTAATTTATTACACTGAAATTATGATTTTGCGGTCATCGGAGAAGGGCATGATTTCGTCCAGGAGTATATCGTCAAAGTGTCCAGATTGGTACGAAGATATCGACTTCTTTGTGTCCCACTCCCAAATTAATATTGACCATTGTTCTCCAAAAGGAGTTATTAAATATGTATATATACAACTTTGAGTTATTAACCATTCATCAAAATAGTAAATTAGAAAATAATTTTCATTTCAGCGTACGCGTTCGACTCCATCAACGCCTTGGTCGAAAAGGCGTGCAACTGTTTGCCCTCGAACGATAGACTCCTGGAGGCACAAGCGCAGAGCACGCTCGACAGGGCAAACGTCTCTCAGCATCGCCACGAAGAGTTCGAAAGTCGTTCCTTCTTCGTTCCTGCTTCTGCTGTAAGTGCTGTAAACAGAAGTTCCTTCTTCGTTCCTGCTTCTGCTGTAAGTGCTGTAAACAGAAGAGACATCAGCTCCTCGTTCATCCTCAATCGCTCCTTCGAATCCCTCCGACTGTGGAACATACTGAAAGACATGAATACAATGAATGCACCTATAAGTACACTGAATGACATATAAAAACACTGAATGTAAATTGTTACTCTAGTCATCTAACCAAAATACCAAACACGAATTTAGAATCAGCTCACTCAACTCAATCAAACAGAACCTAAAATCAACCCACGTCAACCTGCTCCAGGCTCCTCATATTGGGCAGCGAGCCCCGCAGGCTGTTGAAGCTGACGTCGGCGGCCTCGATCCGGCCGTTCTGATCGCGCGCCTGTCCTGTTGAACCGGCGGATGAATGTCTTCCACTTCGGACAGAACACGAGCTCCGACCACTCCCTCACCTTCTTCAGCGCGTCGATTCCTCTCCCCAAAAAACTCGGGAGATTCCATCCCCTACGCCGAGATTCGCTCCCAATTCTCTGATTTCCGATTGGATTTCCAGAAGTAGTAGCATGCGGTTTCCTGAGATTCATTGCTCGCCTCGAGTTCTGATCGAATGAGGGGATTGGGGTGGGGTTCGATCGGAGATATGGAATTTAAGGAAAGTAACGATGTATTTACACATTTTAAGCGGCCTAAAAAATGTTGAAAAAATGACTAATTACCATTTTTCCCTATTAATTAAGATACATAGTTTGATGTAAGTAACTATAATAAGGAAACATGCATTTGAAAATATTAATTAGGTTACTACTAGTTAACAAGTACGTACTCCGCTTGTCATTAAGATATAAACTAGAAATCAAACCAAATGATCGAGTGTTTGGTTCTTGATCTTGTGAGAACGATAGTGACGGTAGGCATTCTTGATAAACTGCAGAGCAATGCCCACAACAGTAACCGCCATCAAAGCAACAACCCCGCGATCGCGACAACAAAGCAGTGCTGCGTCGATGAGGACGAGGAGGCAGAAATCCAAGTAGCCAAAGTTGTCGAAACTCCACCAAAGATTGAAGCACGGAATGAGGTTGAGGCAGAGAAAAGGCACTATGATCGAGAAATCAAAGGGATCGTCGGTGGTGTAGTAAACCCAAGACCAAGAAAAGAGGACGAAGGCCCACTCGAGCAACTGCTTATGGGAACGCCTGAGCACGCAGTGCAAGGGGTCACGCACGTAGAGCAGGTAAAACAGTAACCAAGGATAACCAAACGCAACGAATATAGAGTAGCACTGCAGCAGAATCAACGGCAAAGGTCGGTCGGAATCAACGTCCCGTGCTTTTTACAGAATTCCCTCCGCCGTTTTGCTTCGAATTCTAGATCTACCGTTCTCCCCATTAGCTCTGCCGATAAAATTGCTATTTGTATATCTCTCGGCCCCAGTTCCCCTGCCATTTCTGAATCAGATCGCCCCTTTACCCAAACCCTAATTTCTTATTCATAAAAAAACTTTAGTGTTAATTGGTCTCTTTACACTTATGTATATAACAAATCCTCTTATATACTCTTCCATATAAAAAATTCTATTTTGTATACTAAATAATAATAATGTGACTAAAACACCCTTTACAACCACATTTAATTTTTTTTGAAATATATCTGCATTCACTTCCCACAAAATCCGCCCACGATTTTATAAGATTCTAAGAATATCTCCAAATCTTTAATTATGTAAATTCAATACTCTCTAAAAAAACTAAAAAATTCTGCAATTACTATATTTATTAAACACCAAAGCTCTACCTTTTTCTGGTGTTATATACAAGGTATAAATTCATACCAAGAACTCAATGATTGTTCTTTGTTCTAATGACTGTACTTGTTTGTGTTAACGTCATTTTTATCTAAGTTTTATTTATTTTACAGATGGCCAGGAAGAACTTGAAATTGCGTTTTCATGGTTATTGGAGTGGCTTGGAATATAAAGAAGGTGAGGAAGAGATAATAACTGTACCCACTAAAGAAGGCATTTTTGATTATTTGTTAGAGACGGTGCATCACAGTGTTCTTGCCGATATGAACAAATTGGGATACATTATACACAGCCTTGTTGATGTTAATGGTGTAGGAAAATTGGAAAGGAAAAAACTGAAAAAACGATGATGATGTTCTTGATTTGTTTGGCGAGTCTCAAATTCCTGTAGTGTTCGTTTCATTGAGAAAAATCAACTATGATCCAAGTTTTCCAACACCAAGGGATAATGTTGTCTTTGCTCCAATAAATTATGGTGTTGCTGATCCAAACACACCAGACGACTTTATCAATTTACTGAACTTGTAGAGTAATTACCAACAGAAAAATACGACTCTTGGAATGCGTTATTCATACTTTCCCCAAGTTCAGAATGATTATCCCCAGCATAAACGATTTAGAGCTAATGTTGATGAATCTTTTGTTCAAGAACCGATTAGGGATAACGTTGTTGTGGATACGGATTTTGAGATGGGTGATGGAATGAATATAGATTTAACTGATAATGGTGTTGCAGATGCAATTAATGGTTCTAGAGTTGATTTGGATGTCGATGAAGTTAGGGGTGATGAAAATGAAGGGGGCGATGAAGTTGAGGGTGAAGAGAATGGAAGAAGTAGAGCTGATGAAGTTGAAAATGAAAGAGGTAGTCAACGAATGCAAAATATGTTTGAGGATTTCATTAAGTGGTGGGGTGCTAATAAAAATAGGGCTGGTAGTAGCCAAAATGCTCAACGACCACAATTAAATCAACATGAGACCGCCATAAATGAGGTTCAAGAATGCAGGTCAAGCGGTAGATGGTTAATTCCGGGAGCTTTAAACGAGGAAACTGATTTTCAATGGGATGAAAACAAACCGCTCTTGTCGAATAGCGAGTCTATTAGTGTTGGTTCTATGTTTAGAAGCAAAGAAGCCTTGACGATTGCTGTTGGAATTTATCATATTGATAAAATTGGTTCATATCGAACAAAATATTCAGACAATAGAAGATTGAAGGTGATATGCAAAAGTAAAGGATGTCCTTTCACCATATCGGCTAGTGGTAAAGAGTCGGTATGGCGGGTGTACAAGGTGATTGATCACATTTGCACCTTAGACCCGAATTGGAGTGGACCTCGTCGGTTGCCTTCAAAGGTTCTAGGTGCATTTTTTGCTCCTCGACTTTTGGAAGAAAAATCTACATTGGTTCCTAAATCAATGATAAGCGAGCTTCAGCAGAGAAACTCTGTACACGTGAGTTATGACGTGGCATTACGAGCAAAACAGCATGCGATTGGGATGATTTACGGCAATGAAAAAGAGTCATTAAGCAAGTTACCTTCATATTTACATATGCTAAAAGAATCGAATCCAGGTTCTATTACTGCACTGGAGGTGGACAGTGGTGACAACAAGTTCAAGAATGCATTTTTTGCCTTAGGTGCTTCTATCTCTGGTTTTCGTGATCACGGTCGCCCCGTCATAGTTATTGATGGCACACATTTGAAAGGAAAGTACAATGGCATCTTGTTTGTTGCTGTGACTTTGGATGGAAATAAACAAATTTTTCCATTGGCTGTAGGGATAGGTCATCTTGAAGATGATCTTTCTTGGACTTGGTTTTTGGAGCAGTTGAAAAATTCTTATGGTACACCTGATGATTTGGTTATAGTGTCAGATGCCCATAAAAGCATAAAAAATGCGATAACCATGGTATATCCTACTGCATATCATTGTTTGTGTTATGTCCATATTAAAAATAATATAAGGGCATCAGGAAAGTCAGTTGTGAATTTGTTTTATAGAGCTGCATACAGTTTTCGAGAGTTTGAGTACAATGATGCCATGAAACAGTTGCAAGCATTGAATTTAAGCGTATACGAAAAGTTGTTGGGTATTGGGCCAGAAAGATGGGCACAATGCAAATGTCCTGCTCGTAGGTACGAGTTCATGACTTCGAATGCAGCTGAGTGTTTCAATAGTAGAGCAGTTTGGGCAAGAAAACTCCCGATAACCTCAGTTTTTGAAGTCTTGCGATCAATTATTGAGAAGCGGTTTTTTGAACGAATAAGTGAAGCATTGTCTCGAGATCACGAAGTTAGTGCTGTTGTGGCTGATGAGTTGAACCAATCCATTAAAGATGGTTCTTCCATGAATGTTGATCGTATCGACAACACCAAATTTAAGGTGAAAGATGGAATTAAAATACATATAGTGGATCTCACGGCCAAAACTTGTACTTGTTGCCAATTCAACTTAATGTTGATTCCATGTTGCCATGCCGCAGCAGCCTCAAGGTAAATTTCACTTCTTCAAATTATGCCTGTAAATATATATACACATATTGTATGTCTGTTGATATAATATATATTCTGTTTGTATAGTATATATATTCATTATTTTTGTTGAACATTTTTTTAATTAAAGTGTAATACGTTTTTTATAGGAAAATAAATCACAATATATTTTCATATGTTGATGATTATTATAAAATTGACTCTTTACGCGGGATGTGGTCCGGTGTAGTTATGCCTATTTCCGAACCCGCGTGTTGGAAGGTGCCTCCAGAAATTGAAAATGAGATATGTTTACCGCCCGATAGACAAAGACAAGCAGGAAAGCCTCGGCAATCACGATATTCTATTGGTTCGACATCTGTTCGGAGGACACAAATTTGTTCACGAAGTGGAAGATTTGGGCACAACAATATCACATGCAATGAGTATATAACTACACCAACAGTACAATCACAAGAAGTTAGACGGCGTCGAGAACCAAAGAAGTGTAGTATTTGTCGTTCTACCGAACATACTCGTAGAAAATGTCCCTTGTATGCTGTTGAATGACACTAATTCAAAATGTTCAAGATTGTACTTTTTTTAACTTTTAAGTAAACATGCGTTTTTTGGATTAATTGTAACTTAGCATTGATAAATTCAATAGTTTCATTTATCAATAGTTTCATGTGTGCTGATATTGGTTATCTTTTTATAACAGTTTCATATCATATGTTGGTTTGTGGTTTATGAGTTTTTTTGCAGGGATCTAGAGAGGTCATGTCTTGATGCATTTTTTTGAAGAAAATAGTAACTATGAAGGCATGAAAACTCTTTGGGGAAGCTAAAGCATGAAATTAATGGTCTTGTTACTTTTGTAGCTAGCATTAGCTTTACTTGAAGTTAAAAAGTATACTGTACACTAATGATATATTTTCTTTGTTGATGGTGAATTCATCAACCATTTACTGTACTTTGTTTGTTACAATAAATAAAAAAAATTGAGATCTCAAACAACAAAGAAAGAGTATTACATTGCAATTTAAATATATAATTTCTGGAAAATATATGTCAGATCTAATGGATGTGAAACTAGTACAATCGGCTTGGCCATTTGACATCTAATCTATAGTCTTCAAGGCTAGCGGCCCACAAGAATCGTCATCCTACTGTTTATATGTTTGCACTGAATTCCCTCGATGCATATGCCACTCACCCAAACAAAGCCTGCAAATCTCAGACCCATGCTTCCAGTATCTAAAAAGATACCAAATTTGCGGCATGTTTCGTATAGACAAAGTTCCCCCAGATTCGTAAACAATGAGATCTTGATGGTTCCTGCTGAAGGTTATAAGGTACTGTCCATCGTCACTAAACTTGCGAAAAAGAATGTTCGGGCATTCACATCGAAGACCGTGTGTCCCGGAACAATGTTCTCGTAAAATCGCCGAGCTGTGTGGACCTGCAGGAGGAATAAAATAATTATGGAATTTCTAACCGTGCCAATTCCCCAATTTTTTCTTGATTTGTCGAACGATGGCGGCCAGAAATAACACACGGACACGGGCATTAATCAAATATACTGAGAGAACACATGACAATTATTTTTTTTTCTAGAAAGAAAGTAATAGTGGTAAATTCACCCCAAATCCCAGATAAAAAATAAAAAGCAGTTCAAGTAAAAGCCCACGATCCCTAATTGAAATCAAAAAACAACAATTTAATTTTGCAAAACCCTAAATATTCAGAAGTGAAGAAACAACGAAGGAAAAGATGAGCGGGTTCAATCGCGTGGACCTGTGACCCAAGTTGGGGTATTAAGGCGACAGAAGATCGATAATTCTTTGTTAACCACCCGCTGCTCGTCTACATTTCAGGTCCAGGTCCGACCTCAAACCTTTAAAAAAACGAAGGAAAAGATGAGAAAACAAAAAAATTAAAAAAAAAAATGAACGATAATAGTACATTAGATTTGAGGGTATTTTCGTAAAAATATATATATAAGCAGTTTTTTAAATGAAGGTGTAAAAAAGAATGTATCTTATCTAAATAGTTGTAGTTTGAAATTTTCCCCAAAACTTTACTCCAATATATATACTAAAACTTTAGTTCAATATATATACTACTACAGGTATTTGTATAAAAAGAGGATAAAGACAATTATGTAACTCATTTTTTTTTTAACTTTAAAACGCAATTTAAAACATGATTTAGGTCAAAAGGAAAATTACATTTATGCCCTTGGAGTATGGGCAGCTTCTTGGGCGTGCTAACACTGGGGAGGTGCAAGAGTCTGCTAATAATGATCAATCTGAATGAGAAACAAAACACAATGATAACAAGAACTCCTCTTATTAAGATATAAGCTAGAAATTTACAACGTCGGGCAGAATCCTAATCCGATGCTTGGCACCGGGATGAGCTTCATCAGGCGACCCATAATTAAGCTCAAATCAATTCTATTTATGATCGATAAGCAACTGATCAGAACAGATCAAATCAAACCAAATGACCGAGTGTTTGGTTCTTGATCTTGTCAGAACAGAACTTAAGGTAGGCATTCTTCATAAACTGCAGAGCAAGGCCCACAACGGTAACTGCCATCAAAGCAACAACCCCGCGATCGCGACAACAAAGCAGTGCTGCGTCGATGAGGACGAGGAGGCAGAAATCCAAGTAGCCAAAGTTGTCGAAACTCCACCAAAGATTCATGAATGAGGTTGAGGCAGAGAAAAGAAAAGAGGACGAAGGCCCACTTGAGCAACTGCTTATGGGAACGCCTGAGCACGTAGTGCAAGGGGTCACGCACATAGAGCAGGTAAAACAGTAACAAAGGATAACCAAACGCAACGAATAAAGTATAGAAGCAGTGCAGCAGAATCAACAGCTAGCAAAGGCCGGTCGTAGTTGATAGGGCCGAGATTCTGAAGGCCTCTTTGACGAAATGCCCTACTGTCCCCCCTTTATTAATAAACCATCCCACTCTCGTTTATTTTGTATGATATACCTCTTTTTTTATTTACTTATTAAAATATATGTGCAATTACTTAAACACCCTTTACCCATATTAAAATTCTACCCAACCCAAACCCATTCCCTACCCAAACCCAAAACCCAAACCCATTCTTTTCTACCCGCACAATCCAAAATCGATTCTCAAAATTCTAATATCTATAAACCTAATTTCTCGCGGCACTAGTTTGAGGGTCGCTCGATATTCTCCGTTTCTTCCTCTTCGGCCGCTCTCCTTCTCCTTCTCCCGGAACTCCACCGACCGGAAGGTCGCCGCCTGGTACATCACCTTCTTGTTCGACGCCGACATCAAGCCATCAATGGATTCGAACGAGCCGGCGATATTCGTTGTAGGTTGCGAGCTCCTAGGCCCGGGACCTGGAATTGAGCTATTCTGGTGGAAGGAAGAGTTGATCAACAGTCTTGCCGCGGCAGTAATCGACGTGGCCTCCCATTCGACACTTGCGCATCCTCCTCCAGATCTTCATCTCAAAAAAGTTTGTGGTTGAATTGTCAATTAATTCTGGAAAATTGTTGAACCGCAATTATATTGTATAACGAAAATAATAATAGGGGGATTTTCTAAAAGGGTAAATATCTTATTCTCAATTATACATTAAGACTAATCTTTACACTATTTATAAAAAACTAGATTTACCTAAAGAACCCTTTTAATTATCGTAAACTATGTAATATATTACATTAGTATCTCTTAATTTATGCTATTAAATATACACTTACCATATTGAACAATACACTGCAATAAAAAACATAAACGAATGCTAAATATTAACTTTCCATATAACATAAAGCTACTTACAATACACTACATATCACAAATTACAAAACAGAAACGTGAAACTCACTTCCTTCCGAATTGGGATTCCTCCGACAGAATCGTCGTCGCCGTAGTGTTTCATCGCAAAGCTCGAAGCGCACTCGTGTTAAGGTAAGTTTTCTTAATTCATTATCAATTGGGGTGACTAGATTGCATACCTGATTTAGGGTTCTCCGATTTGGTGTTTGATTCTACCCAAATAATGAGTTTTTAGGTTTTAAAATCCACCTTTTATGTTTGAATTGACATAGTGTACTAGTCGAAATGATTGCATGTTTGATTTATGGTTTTTGAATAGATGTTTTAAATCGATTGAAATCTGAAATTTTTAGGTTGGATTTTATTTTGTGTTCATGTACAAATAATTTCATGATTTTCAGCTTGGACCCAATCTGAGTGGGTTTGTGAGAATATCAACTCACGAGATGTTGAAACTTATTCTACTTGATTTATGAAGTTATGAAATACGGAGTGTATAACGTAAAAGAGCATGTAAAAAGAGGATAGAACGAATACTTGAAGGTGGCATTCATTTGTACAGTCGTTCATTCTAACTGCAGGCTAAGTGTAATTAAAAAAACTTGTCTGATACTAATCCTAACTTTGCTCAATACCCCTCAGATCAAGCTCATCAGAAAGTCAACTTGCCCTCGATTTGGAAGCAGCAGTTTATTGATGCTTTCACGGTACTATTATTAATTTTATCAAAGTTTCAAATTTCATCATTTGCGTTGATTACTAAATTTAACCTTGAGGATTGACCTAATTACAGAAAAAACCAAACTAACTTTCAAGACTAAATTTTTAACATTTGTTTTTTGTAATTTTGAAAGTTGGTGAGGCCAGAATCAAGAAAGTCGAGCAGCCCATGGTTACTGCTGGCAAAGGCCTTTTGGTCTTTGCTCCTTGCCCCATGGAGATTAATTTTCGCCATTATACCTCCTTACCAGGTAGCCCATGAATGGGTCGCTTTCATTTTCTCTTTAGCTTTCATTAGTAAAAAACGTTTTTATAAACATTGGCTGTAAAAAAGGTTTGTATAAATCCGAAATTCTGAATAGAAAATGATCTATTCATTTTGCCTGCTATTAGTTATAATATGTTCATATAGGGTTAACGATGTTTCAGAACTTTTGATCACACTTCGTATTGTTGCCAACCAGCGTACATGAAGTAGTTTAGTAGCTTAATAGCAACAATTTTTAGTATGTCAAAAGTGTTAATAGGCTAATTACCATTAAGCTACTAAAATACTTCATGTAGCCTAATACTAACATGAAACCATTATATGCATAATGTCAGATACACTATTACATATAGTGTATTTTATTTCAATGTGTTTGATAAATACATTAGTACACTATTACATGTTTGATTCAAAGACAGTACACCATTCCATACAGTGTATGAAATACTTTGAACAATCTTATTTATAATTCTACACTATATTTGCGTAGTACACATATTAATCTATTGCAAACACTGACCATTTTTGTCAGTGTATCCATTTAGTTATAATTGCTGTAAACGAATCGTTTCTAATGGTTGGAAAACAACAGAATCTACTATAAACACTGATCCTATGTGTTGAGTGTATATGATAGTTCTAAATGGATAAAGTTGTTTAATTGCTACTGAACAAATATTTTAATATGCTATTATTGATAATATGTTCTTATAGGGCTTACGATGTTTCATATAGAACTTTTGATGACACTTTGACTTGTTGCCAACCAGCGTACATAAATTAGTTTAGCGGCTTAATACCTACTGATTTAGTGCATGTGTAGAGTAGTGTATTTCCCTCATTGTATTGTAGAGCAGTGTATTTGATAAATACATTATTACACTATTACAAAGTTAATTTAATACAATACACTATTAGATATAGGTACAGGCTCGTGATGTCTCCCACAACTCGTTCCGATTCATTGACAAAAAAGGTACAGGCTCGTGAGGCGTATTCTAGAAAAGCCAAGAGAAGTCTGGCAGATGACTTTGAGGCAACGACATTGTCTCCCATTGTCTCAAGGGAATAAGGTATTTAAATCATTGTCTTGAAGAATTCTTTGTGAAGATCATCTAATATATTTTTCAAACTAGGTTACATACACTGTACTCACTTGGGAATACTCACTTGGACAGTGTAGTTGTTAGTTTAAAATTCATAAATTAGACCATTAGTCTATGATCAAGTATTTAGTAGATTAATAGATAAGTTTAAAAATCTAGTACAAACACTGTACCTTTAATCGTCTACGCACACGTAGATTACTATATTAAATAGTTGAAATAACTTAAAATAGTTTATGGACATAACACATATTAGTACCAATTATTAGATTAACCTTGATAACAGGGTTGACTTGAGTGTTAATCCATTGAAATTTTAACTGCGGCTTTGCTTCGCTCATGAACATTTTCTTGTCGGAAGGATCAAATCTTACTACATGCAATGTTATAGGTAGTTCTCTTCGATCACATAATTATCTGTGTGTTATATTTTTTTAGTTATGCTTATTTTTGATACACTAAATTGTTTATTATTTATAACCAGACAAGTTGGAAGAGGATAGACATCTTGGAAATTACAGTCGAACCTTCCTCTGCCACCAGAAGGATTCGAGAAATAGGAAAGCGCTAAGAAAGAAGGACAAAACAGTGTTCTATGCCGATAGGCTGAAAATTCCTCCCCTTCTTCTGATCCCAAGGAGAAGCATAACCCTTCATGGAAATTACGTGTTTATAACCAACTTTTTAGGGAAGGAAGTTACTGATTAGTATTCATTTATAAGCTTACTTGGAGTTCAAATAAAAAAAGTGCAAGAATTCTTGGACAAGTTATAATGTATCTAGAGCATTGCTTGTACGCAGTACGTGACATCATTTATTCTAAACAAAGTGTGACAAGCTTAATGATTCTCAAAAACATTTTCTTATATATTGTTATCAAGCCCACCTTTATTTACTTTTTATTGTAGGTTAAATGATTGCATAGAATTGCTTGAGGATTTGGAAGAGAAGGGTTTGTTGGATATGGATAAGGCCACTTTGCATTTTGCTGATTTCATACTATTACAATATACCATGCAAATGTTTATTTGTCTATTCAATGTCGTCCTTCTAGGTTAATCATACGATATTTTTTGATGTCTGCAAAATTCAGAAGACTGTTAAGGAGCCATTTCGCTTTGCAAAGTTTATCCGAAACCCGACACTGAGTACATTCAATATGCTTTTGTCTGTTTGCACGAGCTCTCAAGATTCAGAAGGTATTCATCTCTTCCTTAACTAAGTGATCCCTACATAGATGTCAGTGGCATTCAATGCAATACTTGACTTACTCATTTTTGTCCTATGTAGGTGCTCTTCAAGTTCTTCAACATGTCCAGAAGGCTGGTTTAAAAGCTGACTGCAAACTTTACACTTCTTTGATATCAACATGTGCTAAAAGTGGTAAAGTAGATACAATTTTCAAGGTACAAAAACCCATTTGACATGGACATTTTTCTAAATTTATGTGTCCATTTAATATAATTGAGATTGGGTATGAGATGCAAATTAAAATTTTAACTGCACATCAGAATCTATTACATACACTTCACTCGTTTGGGGACAGTGTAATTTGTAGTTCAAAATTCATAAATTAGACCATTAGTTTACGAACAAGTATTTAGTAGTTTAATAAATGCATTTAAGAATCTATTATAGACATTGTAACTTTTGTGCAGTGTATTTTATAGTTTTATATGCATAAAGTGGTATAATCGTTTAAGCACAAGTAGATTATTAAAACTTCTTCATGGACATAACAACTATTTGTGCCAATAGTTTAAACATGATTTCAGTGTTGCCTTGGGGAACGATAAATGATGGTTTAACTTTATGTCATAAAGTATTACCAACACTGTACCGGCTCGGGCAGTGCAGTTGGTAGTTCAAAGGTTCAAAGGTAATATGTGTGACTGAATTACGATATAAAATATACTTGTGTTTACATTGTGCTTAAAATATTGATTGGTCAGTGACTTGAAATTGTCTTTAACCACAGTGCAACTGTTGAAGGTTTAAACAAATCAGTGCGACCTCTTTGCAAAAAGTGTTTCTGATCTACAACTACATTTTGTTTAATCCTATACAGGTAGCGGATAAGAATTTGGACACAGTGGCAATGCATGGTTTAATTTTAGAGCTGTGTATGAGTATTTGAGGAGCGCGCATTTAATCATGATTTGCGAGAAGTTCAAAGTGCTGGAGGGTAGCACGTTAGAAAGTTCTTTGAATCTGATTTTGTTTTATGCAAACAATAATAAGTAGGCAGCTAGATACTCAAACAAGAGTTTTATATTTATGTACAATATTCATTTTGGGATACTCAAACAAGAGCCTTATATTTATTTACATTGATATTGGTTTAAACTATTGTTTTTCTATCTTTATAACTGAATGGTAATTCTTATTTCTTGCGTTCTGGTTCATTGAATAGTTTTTTGTGATTTTCCTTTCACTTATCTCCCGAGCACATTTTGATGGTTTAAACTATTGTTACTATATTTAGAGTCGTAGTGTATTGAACATTTTAAACTATTGTTTTTTATCTTTATAACTGAGCACTTTTGAATAGTTTAAATTATTGTTTTTGCTAATTTAGAGTTGTAGTGTATTGAATAGCTGTTTGCAAAATGAAATAAAAATGTGTAGAAAAAATTATAGAAAGAGCACTGAGCATATGATATACATTCTATAAAAGAATATACACACCCTACTTCATCGGCCTATTTTTTCCCAATGAACTGTACAATTAACCAACACTACCTATGTTAATACACCAATCATTACAAGGTAAATGTTCTGGTTCATGAAAAAAAGTTTATTTTCCAAATTAGCAAATTACTAATTACAATAATATAGTCGAGCTTTTTTATTTTCTTCGATTGATGTCTCACCGAACTAAAACTAGATCATTTGAGTTCTAGTTTTGGTCGAAAAACGATCAATGACACACATAAAACATGACATTAAAATTGTCTTACAAACTTTGACAGAAGGCTGCAAAAACCACTAAATAACTCTACAAATAAAGTGTGTACGCGAGTTTCTCAATGAAACTAACAAAATTTAATAAGACAACTCTATTCTAGGAAACATCTCTAACACGCTCGGCCATGATAACGAGGGTTTGTTGGTCGCCGCAGCTGGTTTGATAGGCCTTGCCCGCAACGAGCTGACTTTCCTGGGTCAGGTCGGCAACAAGTTTGGGAACAAGTTTTCCTACTATTTGGGGAACTGGATGACTTCCTCTGACTCGTCTTCCTCCTATCTGGACATTGGAGATTCGCCGGCTTGCGGAAAACCCGTTTACACGCCGTTAGTGAAGAACCCCATTCGGGAGGAGTTTAACATGTTTTACTACGTCGGGTTGGAAGGAATCTCGATGGGCGGGTCGTGTGTTCAAGAAATCAATGCGTCGACGTTCCGGATCGACCGGAAGACCGGGGACGGTGGAGTGATTGTCGACTCCTGCACTACCGTGACGCGACTAACTAACCACGCTTACTTGGCCCTGAGGGATGCTTTCCGCAAGGGCTGTAAGCACCTGAAGCCCGCCTCGAAATAATCGCTCTTTGACACATGCTACCATCTGTCCCGGATGAAGGAGGTGAAAAGCTTAAACAAATAAATACACTATGCTAATTTCAAGCCCTACACTTGAACGTCTCGACTTGAGAAGGCATACTCACAGGGTCAAGCTCGACATCCCGAGTATTCGTAAGTTAACCTTTAGCTGCTCATCCATTCCTAAACTCTCTGTTAGATCAAATTCGAGGGGATGGGAGGAGTCTCACGTATCCGTATCGCGTCGCAAATGTCTCAGTGCTTCGTGGTTCAAAAGACTGAGCAACTTTCTAAACAAGTTAAGGTTTTCAAGGATATCTCTCTCACTTCATGTTTCCTCTCGAGCCACATTTGATTACGAGCCGAGATACATTAGAGGTTTGCCCAAGCCTGAAATCGAGAATCTGAACATCTACCATGAGCACCTCCCAACCCAAAGTTGCTATGTTCTCTTTGATGGGTTGTTGGGGACGTGTCGCCCAAAGGTGATTACTCAATACATGTCTGATAGTGATAGTGACTCGTCATATGGCCTTTGCGAGACAAACAATATTGGAGTCCCAAATTTCCTTGGGAAAAGACCTTTAGAAGCACGCGGTGCAAAAGTCCCGATCCCAAATTACTAATTCATGTATGGCTTGAACGATCCCAAGGAAGCAAGAGCGCAAGTTTTTGATGCAGCTATTTCAACGTGGAGGGATGTGACATTGGACTCATTACTAGATGAGTATTTAACCATTGATGATGCAGAAGATTCTGATGACGATGAAGAAGTTTATTATCCATTGCATCGCTTTCAACTCAACTGGAAACTGTAGCACTTTAAGTTTTTAACTACTGCTCTAATTTTACTTATTATTTCAACTCAACTGGAAATTGTAGCACTGTTGAAGAGTTGAGACTCCACTATTGTTCCGGCATCAAGGAATTCATCATGTCGAGCGAATGGAGATTTCCAACTCCAACAGCCCGTTCAAGGTTATAGTCGAATGGAGGTTATGCTCGTTTTTTGAATTTTGAAAAAAAAAAAGGAATCTCAATCAAAAACTATTTTCTAAAAAAAGCATCCAGATTGTTTTCAAGAATCTTTGTTCAAAAACGATTAAGATTTACACACTAACTAAAGAATGGAAAATATAATTAATATAATACAAAGGTTAAAATAGACAAATTAAATTTGAAAAGCCTACCTAAATTATGAATACAATTAATATCAATACATTAAATTATATATATTCCAAAAATTAATTATCTTTTTTATTAAGAATGTAAACTATGTTATTTTTTAAAAAATCATAAAACCATTCTAATTTTTTCTCTAAATTACTCATAATAATATAAAATTAATGTAAATGAAATTACATTTTAAATACTATTAACATAATGTGAATTTTTATGAAATTATATTTTAAATACTAATATAAAGATGATTACATGAAAATATATTTTTAATACTAATATAAAGTTAATTTACTTGAAATTACATTTTAATTACTAATATAAAATTAATTTACATTAAATTACATTTTAAATACTAATATAAAGTTAATTTACTTGAAATTAAATTTTAATTTCTATTATAAAAATAATTTACATTAAATTATATTTTAAATACTAATATAAAGTTAATTAATTACATAAAAATATATTTTTCATACTAATATAAAGTTACTTTACTTGAAATTATATTTTTAATACTAATATAAAGTTAATTTACATTAAATTAAATTTTAAATACTAATATAAATTTAATTTACTTGAAATTAAATTTTAATTACTAATATAAGGATAATTTACATGAAATTACATTTTAAATACTAATATAAAGATAATTTACATGAAATTACATTTTAAATACTAATATAAAGTTAATTTACATGAAAATATATTTTTAATACTAATATTAAGTTAATTTACTTGAAATGACATCTTAATTATTAATATAAAGTTAATTTACATTAAATTACATTTTAAATACTAATATAAAGTTAATTTACTTAATATTTAATTTTAATTACTAATATAAAGTTAATTTACTTAAAATTACATTTTAATTACCAATATAAAGTTAATTTACATGAAATTACACTTTAAATATTAATATAAAGTTAATTTACATGTATGGACTTTTAGTTCTTAGGTATATGACTTTTAGTTCTTAGGTGTATGGAAAATCGATCTATTACATATGTGATATGTTTAAATGACGTGTTACACACTACAAAAAAACCAGGGAACCCCTACGGGAATTCCCTACGGCTTTTTTCCCGTAGGGGTTTCCCTACGGCATTCCCTACGGGGATCGTTTTCTGAGATCCCCTACGGCATTCTCTACGGCCCGCCGTAGGGGTGACTCCCGTAGGGGATCCCCGTAGGGGACTGCGCGCGCATTCGCGCCCTACAAGAGGCCCTACGGGTCCCCTACGGCTAGGCGTAGGAAAATACTACCTACGGGCATAGGGGAGTAAAAAATCCGTAATTTGTCCCTTTCGGCTATTTCCCGTAGGGGATTGTGTTTTTTTTTTTTAAATATTAATTTATATAATAATAAATATTAATTTATATAATAATAAAATAATATAAGTAATTAGAAAAATTACGCAATTACGCAAAAAATTGCGCAATTTTATAAAAATAATTAATTAAAAACATTATGCAATAAAATTACAGAAAAAATAATAAAAAGAGTTTTATACTTTAAACAAATCTCAAAAACTACTACTAAATAATACTTAAATTTAAGTAAAACTTGTAAACGCAAAAAAAATAAAAATAAGAGTCCTTAAAAATTAATAAAAAACGATTGTGAGTTCTATTTAATTTAATATATTTAAATGCCCTTTTATTTTAAATTATCTTTTTTAAAATCACTATTTATATTTATAATTTGATATATATATATATATATATATTATCTTATTATTACATTTTTACATAATAAATATAAGTTAATGAATACATATATATTATATTTTAAAAATTGTACATATAACTCAGATAGCCTAGTGGTTATCTACCTCCTCTTCACTCATGAGGTCCAGGCCTTGAGTTGTTGCGATATTGTCGGGCCTTGGATAAAAACGTATTCCCTACGGGCCTAGCCGTAGGGAATTCCCCTACGGGCCAACCTACGGGGATGCCGTAGGGAATTCCCCTACGGGGTTGTTGATTTCCCTACGGAAATGGCCGTAGGGAATGCCAGTTTTTTTTGTAGTGACATAAATGGCCGTAGGGAATGCCAGTTTTTTTTGTAGTGACATACATGCATATTACTTCTAAAGTTGTTTTCATATGAAACGATTAAAAATTGCATATATATGTTTTGATTTATTTTTTGAAAGTTCAATAGAACCACCAATTGCATAAGGTATCTTATTACTATTCTTAAGTATGTGTATTCAAATTTCAGATGCTTAGGTATATTATATATATTCTTAGGTATATGTCTTGAATATTTTGAAATTCAATAGAATCTCCCGTCATTAACTTTCATTTTAATTTTCACTCCCTCCATTCAAATTCAAACCAAAATCAAATTGTGGAAGATGTCAAAATTTTGTTCTCAAAGTCCATCTTGTAAAATTTCTTTTTATCTTTTAATTTATATATTATTTATTTTTAAATATAAAAAAACATATAATATTAATATATATATATATATATATATCATTTAAAAAACAAATTAAACTTCTTTATTAGATAAACAAAAAATACTTACAATTGTACCGTACATCTTTATACATTAAAACAAATATTATTATGAAAGAAAGAAAAAGTCATGTTTATTCTTGAATATCTTATCAAATTTTATAATAATAGTCTTCTTTCCTCATGGTTTGGGGTCCATGGCCACTCTCGTAGTGGAAGTCAATCAAGGGAATTCCTATTACATCATAACATAGGAATAAATTTGAACAAATTAGAGACACTAAATTAATACAGTACTATATAATAGCATAGTTGCAAATATCCACAAAAACAAAGTTTAATTATTCATATATATATGCAAATTTGGATACAAATAGAAAAATTGATCATTAGCATAATTGCAAATATCTAAAAAACAAAGTTTAATTATTCATATACAGATGCAAATTTGGATACAATTAGACAGACAAATTCAAAACCGAACTCGTTTCAATCAAGCTTACACTACAATTTGGATACGTACTATATATTATCAAGCAAGCTAACACTGAAATTTGGATACAATTATCACAGACAAATCCAAAACAATCTATACAATACAAAGAATAAAATTAGCACAGACAAATCTAAAACCAAAATCAATACAAAACTAAAAATCAGTGACACTCCGAGGAGATGCTCAGCTCCAGGGGCAAGCCCTTTGAACAACAGCGAGCAAACAAAATCAATGAGGAATCGAACCTCGAGCAAGGACAGCAGCCAACAAGGATCATATATATATTTACTACAAATTTCTCTTTTATGCAAACAAATGTCTCTTGTGATTTATTTTCCAAACAATTAATATCAATTTTTCTTTTTCAAATTCAATTCAATTCCATTCATACCTTCTCCTTCTCTCACACGTACACATTCTGCATCTTCTATTAGCTACTTATGCATTTTCAAAACTAATTCAAACAAGAAACAGGGTAAAAAAAAAAAACTCAACCAATCTACCATGAACGGGAAAAAGCAGAACCTCAAGCTGATCGCGTCCCCACCGAGCCGCTACAACCCGCGTCCCCGAGCTGCTCGATGACAACTTCACCGGCTAACTCGTGCGTCTCGTCCAAGCTTAGCCAGGCGAAGGACGACTGCGGCGATGGCAGCCACCTATTCCGGTATTCGTCGAGCCCAGGTGCTAGCCCAAGATAAAATTCAACACAAAAATGAAAAAAAAAAACTAAACCTTAATTTCGAATTGATAGATTGGGGGTTTATTTGCACGTGGATTTTTCTTCTCGATTTAGGGGATTCGTCCGCCGTAGCACACTGTGCCGCCGAAGTTGGGGATTTAGCACATTGAGCCGCCGGAGTTGGGGGCTAGGGTTTGGTTCAGCCTTAGAGTAGTTCGACACCGTTGGGGATTTCGGTTAGCACATCATGCCGAAGGTGATGTGGGCTAGGGTTTATTGTTTTACCTTCATCTTCGCGTAGCAGCTCTTCCATTATTTCCACATAAATAGAAAAAAAAAGGGGGAGTTGGTGGGAGATGAAATGAGGAAGAGAAAATAGAATTTACGAAACACATAAATAAAGGGGGACAATGTGGACTTTTCTAAGCTACAAAATTAATTCCTTTATATTTCTATTTTCTTTTTGAATTATTTAAATAATAGAGTAGTAAGTGAAATAGACAAGGTCAACAGGGTATTCCATCAATTGTTCCGTGAAAAGCCATGAGAAGAGTCCGAGCAAAGCCCAAACCTTTGTGCGGCGTGACTGATCCCGTGCTATATCCATTTTTGTATCAAGCCATTTGAAAAGTAAGATGACCGGTAACGATGCTAATTCGAGCAACCACATCGGAATCAACGGCCCGTGCTTTTTACAGAATTCCCTCCGCCGTTTTGCTGAGAGTTCTAGATCTACCGGCGTCCCCGTTAGCTGATCTGCCGCGAAAATTGCGATTTGTATATCTCTCGGCCGGCCCCAGTTCCCCGGCCATTTCTGGATCTTCCGGAATCAGATCGCCCCTTTACTAATACCCTAATTATTAGTGTGACCATTAGTTAGTTTGGGGTACGTAGTATAATAATTAATAATACTGTAGTGGTAGTATTTTTTTATAAAAAGAAGATAAAGATCACGTACTCCTCTTCCTCCTAGAATTAGGACTTTTGTTTTTTTATAAATTGTTAAATATTTTTAGTATAAGTAATTGTAATATCTACATTATCTAGGGTTACTTCCACTTCCGCGCCTCAACTTTCCTTAAAAAAGAACTCGTGAAAAATTATAGATCAATTAAGCAAATTAAAGATTTGATTAATCGGTAGTAGTAGTAGTAGTACTCATGAACTAGTGATAACCCCAAATTAAGTTATTTGTAACTTGTGTAATATATCGATCAATCAAGGAAAAGAAGAATTAAATTAAGAATATGGCCGAGGAGGAGGACCGGAAATCATATGACGATGAGTACTTGGAAGTTGTTGGGGAGCTTATTGAACAACAACCCTACAATTATCTCATCTGGTACGTTAATTAATTATCGTCCGTCGGTCGGTTGTTCGATCCGTTTTTAATTTAATTCAATTTAATTGTTAATTAAATTATTTGATGATGTATATATGATCATGACGATGTACGGGTACGTACAGGAATGATAGGCGGCGTACGGTGTCCAATATCGGAGCGGGAGCAGTGAGCGACGAACTCGAATTTACCAACAAAATCTTACTATCTAACCCTTACAATATTCAACCCTGGTCCCACAGAGAGGTACGTACCTTAATTTACAAATCATCAATTCCTAATTCTCGTTTTTTTAGTTGAATTTTAAATTACTCTCGATGATGCATGCATGCAGTGGATCATTCAAAAGTTCGATAAAAACTTGTGGCTGCCCGAGATTCAATATTGTCGCGAAATTCTGGACCGAGACATTTTTAACGTCTCAGCGTGGGAGCAGGTATACATATTTGATCAATTTGAATATGAACTGAAGATACACGTACATGATTTTTATTTTAGGTCTAACAAATTATATATAGATTTGTCGTGCAGTAAAACTGTATCCTAACATGACAAAAGAGTTGAGGGACGTTGAAGTCGCATATGCCAAGAGAGTCATTTATGAGCACCCTGGGAACGAAGGTCCATGGACCTACCTTACATTCCTATGCATCAAACACCTGCCGAGCCTTTACAAAAATCCCGAATTGGAATGCGTGTACGTGGATTTCCTTGCGGAGGAAGCTGACCTTATAAAATTTTATGCTGAACTCGATCCTCCTCCAGACGACTGGAGTACTAACTATGCCTCGTTAGATAAACGAGGTTGCTTGAATGCTCTGAGTCTCGTTGCGGCTCTAATGGTCGTCGGTTACGAGGCGAGCCTAAACACGAGATTGGTTGAAGCGGTGGATGTTCTGCTTGAAAGCCTCGATGGGACTTACTCACATCAATGTCTCTATCGCATAGAAGCCTCTAGAGATATTGGTTCCGAGTTTTCAAGGAAAGTCATTGCACTTGCGCTCTCCCTAGATGCCTCCCGAATACGTTACCGCAAGAGATGTCGTGGATACTCCTTAGAGGCCTTTGATATTATCCATGACACCGACGACTACGAAGAGGATGACGAAGAGCCCTTTAATATTAATATTTTTGACACAGACAATGACGACGAAGAGGAGGAAAAGGAGGACGACGACGAACATCAGTTTTCAGAAATGGATGAACGATTCGAGAGCTGGTTAAAATCTAATAATTTTGGCGGCTTGCCAATGGAGGTACGTACCTACGCATATATATATATATATATATATATATATATATATATATATATATATATATATATATGGGTGTTAATTAATCAACTAAACTCTATTCATTCATTCTTTTTCTTTTTTGGCAGTGGAAGGAACGCTTATCAAGTACTTATTTGAAAAAACGAACACAATATAACCGCGACGAAAACGATGCCTTAGAGGATCTAAAGTGGTAAGCACCCCGTTGCAATATTAATAGTGTTATATTTACGTTTAGTTCGTTAGTGCCTGTGGCTATTTTTGTGAGGCAAATGTAAAACAAAAAAAAAATTGTTAATTTGTGCAGGAATGCTAGGCGAGTGATGGCCAAAATTTCCTGTAGCAATGAAGTTGCTTTGGATGAACTTCAATTTACAACTGATATCATAAACGACAATGCTTACAATGCTTACAATCATCGTGCTTGGTCACATAGACAGGTAATTATATTTGAGATTATCCATCGTTCACCATATACGTATATATGCATTTTTATTTTGTTTTATTTGGTATTTAAGTCATTCGGCAATTGAATTAATTTGATTATAATAATTTATTATTTGTCGCAGTGGGTTTTTCATGCATTTGGTGAAGATTGGGAAGATAAAGATGAGCTTGAATTTTGTGGTGCTATCATTCAAAAAAAACCTTACAATACCTTCGCTTGGGATCAGGTAATTCTAGCTATATATATATATATATATATATATATATATTTATATTTATTTATTTATTTATTGTTGTTTTGACAGAGATACTTTATGGTAACAAGAATAGTTGCGAGAATATATGTTATTCAGTCACGGCGGAAGTTGAACATGGAATTAAACAATAAATACATTGATTATCTGGATGAGAGAAGACGTGAGGAGCGTGAATTCGCGTTGAAATTCATGGATGCCAATCCAGAAAACCATCTCCCTTGGGCTCATATCAGCAGCCTTTACAACACATACAATAGCTTGTCAGATGATTTTTATGAAAACAAGAGTCTCTTAAACGCTATTCTACGTGTTTTGGAGAAGGCGAGAGACAATGGCAAGGGTTCTGTAATGAGCTTGAGTAGTGAGGGGTCAGCTTCCGTGAACAATGCAAGAGGTGTCGTTAACGCTATCAGTATGCTTTCGGAGTTCTCCAATGATCGTCGTATTGACCTCAATAGATTCAAAGGGCTAGTGGATGATTTGTGTCCATACTCCAATAAGTTTACAAATTATTCGCTTATGTGGATTCAAAGGTGCACAACTTCCATGCACATGTGATTCCTTCTTCTGATTCTCATGAACAACATTCCCTATTACTCGGTCATCCATGCAGCTACTCGGTTTCAAACCACATACAACAAGTTTACACTTGCTTTCACCCCTCTCAATTCAAGTGTGCCTATATCAGTGACCTTTAACTTGTTTCTGAGGTACATCATGAAGAATTGCCCTGAAAGAGCCTTTGTAAAACAATCTGCCACCTGTTCAATACTAGGAACATGTTGAACTTTTATCTCTTTACTCATCACTTTCTCCCTGACAAAATGAATATCCAATTCAATGTGTTTAGTCCTTGAATGAAAAACTGGATTAGCTGCCAAAGATACTGCCCCAACATTATCAACCCAAATGATGGGCACTCTCTCAATTTTCCTGCCTAGCTCTTCAGGCAATGATTTGATCCACCCAACATGTTAGGAACATAATTCCTAAAATCAACGGAAAATTCCGTTGCCCAAAGCCAACAGGCTGTTCTTAATATTATTTATGAATGAATGAATTAAATCCTAAGTAAGGACTTATATAGAGTCCTGATAAAATAGAAACCCCTAATGATATAGAAACAAAATAAAAATCTAAATAATAAAAGGAAATAGAATATTAATTAATTGAAACTCCTTAGCCCACGAATAGTGGGCTCAAGCCCGTTTCCGCTCCATATCAATTCCAACCTCCTTCGAAACAACCTTATCCTCAAGGTTGAAGTTTGATCCTGGCAGCAGCCCTGAATATGTTCTCAAAAACTGCCCATACAAACTCGAGTTTGATCCCGGAGACTGCCGTGCAGTAGAACTGTATCCTAACATGACAAAAGAGTTGAGGGACGTTGAAGTCGCGTACTGGACTCTGGGCCATGAGGGATGATATACAATCTTAATTGGAATCTGGAGGTCAAAATTGCTTGCACAGATTAGTAACAAGTGGTGGCATACTGGCATTAGTGGTGTCCTCACCCAAGAGTGATCGGTGAAATAGCGATGCTATTAGATTTGAGTCAAGTAGTTTTATAAAAAAGAGAAAAAGAGAAACCAACACAATCTTTTCCATGTCATCTAATTACAAATGATTATAAAATAAATTATGTACTCCCTCTGTCTTTTAAATATCTTCATACTTTCCTTCTTTTTGGGTTGTCCCACATATATCTTCACCCCCAATTTTTTTTTTTTTTTTACTTACTTTTCACTTTAAAGTTTAGAAATACAATTCTACTTTTACACACAAGTACACAACTACCTTCACTTTTTAAATTTAAATACCAAATTACCCCTACTTTTTTAACCAAACTAATATAATGTTATATTTTTTCTTAATTTATATTCTATGAAGATAATTATGTCACGGAAAGGGAGTATTATACAAGTGGCAGTAAATCATGCGTGGAAAAGAACATGTCGACTTACCAAGAACCTGCTGAGCTGTAAACCTTCTCGAAGTGTCCTTACTCCTTACACTTCATTCCATCTATCAACTCATTTTCCGGGCCCAATAAAAAAATCCAACAAATTAGACGGAAACCTTAAGTCTGCAGCCCAAACAGCGTCAAATATTCGTAACTTAGTCTTCCCGCAAAACAGAGGTATCCCGCTAAGGAGAATGCAAAGTATATAACACCCACACTCCAAATGTCAGCCGTCCGATCATAACCTCCGGATAGAACCTCGAGAGCTATATAGAATGGGCTGTTCAACTGTGCCATGTAAGCTATGTCCTGTTTGAGCAAAACAAAAAAATATGGTTTAGGGAAATAAGGAAAACTATACAAAACCGGTCACATATCTTTAGGGGTGATGCAATATTAGCAGTCCTGTGGCAATGTTTAGCCCCTCAGCAAAAAACTACAACTTTTGGACACATAGTTGGCTGCCAAGGGCGTTTTGGGAACGGATATAATACCAAAACAGCTCACCGGGATCATATTTTTGCTCAAACTTGAATCTTGTAAGGATGAAAAATGCACACAAGTCTCAAACTTAGAGGACCAAATCAGGGGACGATTCACGATTAAAAGGGTTGCAATTGCAACTTTAGAAATTACTAACAGGGCTGGTAATTTGATATTTTGGTACCATTACATATACACCAAATTTTGCATTTGTCTTCAGAGAATAATTGAGAAATATTCATTCTATTAAATTATTGGTTAATTATAGTATAAGTTATCATTGAACTATAATTACTCTCACAAACACGGAAATAAACCGAATAATATAACAAGGTAAAGCATAGAACATCCTACCATGACTGATGTAGGCCGCGAGACCGAAATACGCCAATTTAATCGGCGAGGAAGAAGACTTTGTAGCCAGGAGTTTATTCTACGGCTTCAGATCCCTATGAACCACACCATTTTCGTGACAATACATCACCACCCGCATCAAATGCCCAAAAATCACCCGCTCCGAGAACCTCCCGTGTTTTTCCAGCTCGTGAAAAAGCTCCCCTGCGGCACAAAGCTCCATCACAAGATGCACATGACTTTCATCCCCGTACAGTACACGGCTTTTAGGCCGACCACATGATCTCGGGAGCTCTGTCATGATCTCAATCTCAAGCTTAATGCTCCGGATGTCTTCCTGAGTGACTAACTTATCTTTGGCGATTGACTTGCAAGCTAAGACCTCACCGTTGGATTCACCGAGTCGTAACCCCAAATTGCCCCAGCCGAGTTGTTTTCAGAGTGTGTACCCGTTCGTATAGATTGGCAGTTTTATCGGTAATCAAAATGGTTTCTCACAGGTTCGGACTTTATAGCAAGTGCAAGAACCTCGATCCATACACGAAATATGCTGTGGAGTCAAGGGATTTGATTTCTGGTCACATGTTGCCGTAGTCGAGCTCAAAAGACCAAAAGGGATTTGAAAAAACCAATCAGCTTCTTCGGCCACAAAGCGAATAATTCAAATTTCGAACACATACTTCACAGATATACAACAGCAAAAAATGATTCTTTTTCACACAGCATCGAGACCTTGAGCTTAACGGAAAAAGAAAAGGGCAGGGGAACCCAGATATCGAGCTCGGGGGGTACTACATGGAGAGCGCAAGGTACAACGGGAAACAAGGTCAAAATCCCGATATTCGCACAGCTCGAAATACCCAATTGGTAAAGAACTCTGCTTTACAGTACTACAAAATAAAACACAAAAAAATTGAACACCTCGAGAAACCCTAATCACGAAGCATCCCCAAATTCAAAAATTGGAGAAAAAAACCGACACACCGTCTAAGGAAAGTTTCGATTCCTATTCAAATTCCTACACGGTCTAAGGGAAGTTTCAATTCTGATAGTAATCCAATTGGACCGAAATACTGTATAGTGTATAGTGTGGTGTCATGTAATGTGCTGTATTAATTAATACGAATCATATTGTAGTATATAGTAGGAGTATATGTTAGGTCGGTTAATTTATTTAAGGAAAAGACTTGATTTGATGTTATTTGTTTTGAATAAATAAATAAATAACTAAAAATATGCCCTAACAAAATAGTATAAATAATTTGGTGATAAGCCAGCCTCCAAAGACAAAGTTATTTGTAACTTGTAAATTGTAATCGATCAAGGAAGGGAAGGAAAACAGAGTATGGCCGATCAAGAGGACCGGAAATCATACGATGAGAACTTAGAACAACCCTATAACTATCTCATTTGGTAAGTTCGGTCGGTCAATTTTTAATTTTTAATTTTAATTTTAATTGTGAAGCATATATGAATAAATTATTTGATGATGATGATGATGGTGATCGAACAGGAATGATAGACGGCGGCGTATGATCTCCGGAGCTGGATCAGTACTCGACGAACTCGAGTTTACCAACAAAATCTTACTATCTAACCCACACAATATTCAACCCTGGTCCCACAGAGAGGTACGTACCTTAATTACCCTATGTACGCTGCTTACAAATAATCGATCAGTTCAATTCGTAATATATATATATTTCAAGAAAAATCAATTCTGATTTTTTTGTTGAATTTATATCCTTTAATTTAAATTACTCGATGATGCATTCGCAGTGGATTATTGAAAAGTTCGATACAAACTTATGGCTGCCGGAGCTTCGATATTGCCACGAAATTCTGGACCGAGACATTTTTAACGTCTCCGCGTGGGACCAGGTATGTACATATTCTGAGACGTGAGACCTATATATGATCAATTTGAATATGAAGTTACAAATTTTTATTTATTTATTTTCTAACAAAATATATATACATATAGATTTGCCGTGCAGTAGAACTGTATCCTAACATGACAAAAGAGTTGAGGGACGTTGAAGTCGCGTATGCCAAGAGAGTCATTTATGATCACCCTGGGAACGAAGGTCCATGGTCATACCTTACATTCCTATACATGAAAGATCTGCCTACACTTTACAAAAATCCCGATTTGGAACGAGTATACGTGGATTTCCTTGCCGAGGAAGCTGATCGTATAAAATTTGGTGCTGAACTGGATCCTCCACCTGGGTACAGGAGGACAAACTATGCGTATGTGGATAAACGAGGTTGTCTGAATGCTCTGAGTCTCGTTGCGGCTCTTATGGTTCTCGGTTACGAGGCTAGCCTAAACAGAAGATTGGTTGAAGCGGTGGATGTTCTCATTGAAAACCTCGTTGGGACTTACTCACATGTAAATCCCCTTGATTTTACGGAAGGTTCGGAGTTTTCAAGGAAATTCAGTGCACTTGCGCTCTCCCTAGATGCCTCCCGAATACGTTACCACAAGAGATGCCGTGGATACAACTTGTTAGAGGCCTTTGATGTTATTGATGATGAAACCGACTACGAAAATGAGGAAGAGGAGGAAAAGGAGGAAGAGGCATTTGATATTATTTATGACAAAGATATTGATGACGACGAGGAAGAGGAGGAAAAGGAGGAGAAGGACGAACATCAGAATTCTATGCGCATAGGTATGTAATGCATGGTCTTCTAATTACCTCTCGCTGAAACCTGCATTCTTCCATTGTTTGATTATTGAATTTAACAATTGATGAATATATATATACGTATGATTTTGAAGTGTAAATATATTAATTAATTGTTTCTTGTGCCGATTTTCAGAAATGGCAGCAATGGATACATGTGATAATTTGCCTCTTCGACAATTGGAGGAAGGATTCGAGAGCTGGTTAGCATCTAATGGTTTTGGCGGCTTGCCTATGGAAGTACGTACATATGTATTAAACTCGATTCTAGCTTTTTCCTCCAAGAATAAGGTTATGTATACCTATCCGACTCTTTTTTGAACCTCATTCGTTAATCTTTTTTGGCAGTGGAAGGAACGCTTAACGAGAAGTTACTTGAAAAAACAAACACAATATAACCGCGACGAAAATGATGCCTTAGAGGATCTAAAGTGGTAATTAAGCCGCGTTGCAATGTTATAGTATTTACTAGTGCTGGCCTATTTTTGTGTAGCAAATGTAAAGCCAAAAATTTGTTTGTGCAGGGATGCTAGGCGAGTGATGGCCAAACTTTCCGGTAGCAACAAAGTCGCTTTGGATGAACTTCAATTTACAACTGATATCATAAAAGACAACGCTTACAATCATCGTGCTTGGTCACACAGACAGGTAATATTCGAGATTATCGATTCATTCCCCAATTTTTTTTATTTGGTCTTTAAATAATTAAATCATGCAATTGAATTTGATTATTTGTTGCAGTGGGTTTTTCATGCGTTTGGTGAAGATTGGGAAGATAAAGCTGAGCTTGAATTTTGTGGTGCTATCATTCAAAAAAATCCTTACAATAGCTTTGCTTGGGATCAGGTAATTACTATATATATACATCTTCGATTCTCGAACGGTAACTTTCTAGGTGTATATGAATATATATTTTATTTTATTTTCTTTTTTGACAGCGATACTTTGTGATAACAAGATTAGTGTCAAGAATTTATGAGGAAGAGTGGCAAACGTTGGACAGCGAATTAATTGGTAAATATAGAGCATGTCTGGATGAGAGAAGGTGTGAGGAGCGTGAATTCGCGTTGAAATTCATGAATGCCAATCCAGAAAACCATCTCCCTTGGGCTCATATCAGTGGCCTTTACAACACATACGATAGCTTGCCAGGACCTTTTTGTGAAAACACGAGTCTCATAAATGCCATTCTCAGTGTTTTGGAGGAGGCGAGAGATTGCCGACGCCTTGATGATGATGATGATGTTGATGTGATGAGGTTGAGTGTGGGATCATCAGCTTATGTGAGTAACGCAAAAGCCGTCATCAACGCTCTCAGTATGCTTTCGGAGTTTGCCATTGATCGTTGTATTCCTCTCCTGGACGACGAGGAGAAGGAGTATAATCTCGAATATTTTTTGTAACCAATTAAGCCACCCTTTGTATTTTTTGTAATTTTTTTTTGAAAAAATATATTAGTTATTTCATGCTAATTAGCCTACTATTCCTTTTTTGTGGATCCGCCCCTCCCATTTTTGCTTTCGCGTCCAGTGCCACCCATATATACATTAATGTACGTACATCACATGAACTTCTATATATTTGATCATTCTATATATTTGATCATGTAATTAATGTTGTGATTCTTTATTTAATTATATGCATGGATAAACTCATTATACTAATTAAAATTAATATATATATATATATATACTAGTAAAAAAGGAAAGAGGGTAGAATCTTTCTTCGCGCGCGTATAATCGGGGTTACCGTTAACGCAGGCTTGCAACGCTTATATATTAGCGAGGCTCTCCAGGATTTAGGGTTTCTTCCGCAATATAAATTAGTACGCAGGCTTGCAACGCTTATAAATTAGCGAGGTTCTCCAAGATTTAGGGTTTCATCCGCAGCGAATTTTCTCCTTTCCTCCCAACACTCTCTTCCACGGCAGCGATCGAAGGGGTTTGCAACTCTCTCCCAATTCAAGACTCTCTTCCACGGCAGCGATCGAAGGGTTTGCAACTCTCTTCCACGGCAGCGATCGAAGGGTTTGCAGGTACGTATATGCTTACTTTCAATCGTTGTTTATCGATTTTTCTCATTTTCTCTAAGTCTTAGGGTTCTCTTCCACGGTCGAAGGGTTCGCTTACTTTCAATTATTTATTTATTTATTTATTTATTTATTTATTTATATATATATATATATATATATATATATATAATATATGATTAAACATGTTAAATTTTTTCCATGTAATTAGGGCTCCGAAGGTGTATCTTCTCCCCAGCCTGTGAATTAACCGTTCCTTCCACGCGTGTCCTTTAATAGGGTTAGTTACAATATTTTTCCGTTTATATGTGTGTTTTATAATGCAAACACAACCCTCTTCTAGGAATTTTATATATATATATGCGCGCGTGAACACACTTTACATTCTGACTTATCTTATTTCAGGAAGGATTTTAACTTGAGCATTATCAACGCGTAATCATCAGGTAAGTTGTTTCATTTTGTTTTTTCTCAGAAAATGAAGGCACCATGGACCTGTAACATTATATACACAATGAGAGGCACCATGGGACCTGTATATTATATACAATGGCAGCCGTAAGTTTATTACATATATACGTACATCGATTAGCTAAGTGTCAAGGTATTCACATAAGTTCAATATATATAAAATTTGTTTGGAGCTGAGAATTTACAAAACTACCTGTACCAAGTACAGGTTGTTGAGTGTGAAGGGTGAATTCACGCCGAAAATCGACAAAGACAGGCTCAGCACCCGCCAGGGGGTCTAGCGGGTGCCAGACAAGCTCCAGCGGGCGCCAGACCAGTTCAGCGGGCGCCGAAAGGGTTTCGGCGGGCGCCGAAACCAAGAAAAATGGGCAAATTGTTTTGACGAGTCGGGGACCTATTTTCAGCGGGCGCTGAACCTCTCCAGCGGGCGCTGGACGGGGAAAATTCCAGGATTGGGATTTTGACTTCTCCCCCAAGTTTTCCCTCCCTATATAAACCCTATGCTATTGTAAAATAGGGTTAACACCTCCAGAAAGTCTAGAATCAATTATAGCATTACAAAGTCGTGTAATCGAGTCTGATAATTATTCTAGTGAATTATTGCAGCGGCAAGAGTGGACGTAGCCCTCGTTAACGGGTGAACCACTATAAATCTCGTGTTCTATTATTCCGTATTTTTCGTTCTTGTGTTTGTTCGTATTGCTTTTCAGGAAGGGAATTCGGACGCGAATTTCCCAACAACTGGTATCAGAGCGCTAGGGTTATAGCGATCGGGGAAAAGCAATGACGGACACCACCACCTCGTTCGGGGTTACGAAATTTGACGGGAATAACTATGGGCACTGGAAGATGCAGATCGAGGACTACCTTTACGGGAAGAAGCTCGGAATTCCTTTGAAGGGTAGACCGGAGAAGATCAAGGATGACGAGGAATGGGAAAGCCTCGACAGGCAGGTGTTGGGATTGATACGTTTGTCCTTGGCTTCAAACGTGTCATTCAACGTGCGCTCAATTACCACAACCAAGGATTTGATGGCTGCCCTATCAAACATGTACGAGCAACCTTCAGCGAACAACAAGGTGTATCTCATGAAGCAGTTGTTCAACCTGAAGATGTCGGACAATGCAAACGCAGCCAACCACATCAACGAGCTGAATTCCATCTTGGATAAATTGAAAGGAGTCGGGGTGAATTTCGATGATGAAATTTACGCTTTGATCCTGCTTGCGTCTTTGCCGGATAGTTGGGAGCCCATGCGGGCAGCTGTTAGCAACTCTATGGGGAAGGAGAATCTGCAGTTCTCCGAAGTTAGAGATAAGATCCTAGCCGAGGAAATCCGGAGAAAGGATTTCAAGGGAAAGTCTTCTAGTTCGGCCTTGAGTGTGGAGAACCGGGGGAGAAACTCGGGTAGGAATGCTAACAGGAACAGAGGGAGATCCAAGTCTAGGAGTGGAAGAGATAGCTCGAAGTCCGAGGATAATGAATGTTGGAATTGTGGGAAGACGGGGCACTTCAAGAGGGATTGTCGTTCTCGGGGGAAGAGTGACAACAAGAAGAAGGGAACCGCCAATGCGGTAACACAAGAGGATGACGACGATGGGGACGTCCTTCTCTGTTCGGTCGACTCACCGATCGATTCCTGGGTGCTGGACTCAGGGGCTTCTTTCCATACTACAGCACAGCGAGAGGTGATGTTGAATTACGTCTCGGGTGATTATGGAAAGGTATTTCTTGCAGATGACGAGCCACTCGATGTAGTCGGGATGGGAGATATCAACCTAAAGATGTCAAACGGGCAAACTTGGAAGATTTCCAAGGTCAGACATGTGCCGGGGTTGAAGAGGAACCTAATTTCGGTGGGCCAGCTTGATAGTGATGGTCACCGGGTGTCATTTGGAGATGGGTCGTGGAAAGTCTCGAGGAACGCCATGACCATAGCTCGAGGTCATAAGACGGGCACACTTTACATGACGACGAGCGTGAGAGACTCGGCTGGTGTTTTTGATAGCACCAAGAAGACCGAATTGTGGCATTGCAGGCTGGGGCACATGAGTGAGAAGGGGATGAAGATCATGGCAAAGAACGGGCTGCTGCCCGAACTCAAGGCGATTGAGTCTCACGTGTGCGAGAGCTGCATTCTTGGAAAGCAGAAACGAGTGAGTTTTTCCAAAGATGGAAGGGAGCCCAAGGCGGAGAAGCTGGAACTAGTACACACGGATGTTTGGGGTCCAGCTCCCGTCGCCTCACTCGGAGGATCACTCTACTATGTTACCTTCATCGATGACTCCACAAGGAAGGTATGGGTGTACTTCATGAAAAATAAGAGTGACGTGTTCTCTGTTTTCAGGAAATGGAAAGCCGAGGTTGAGAATGAAACAAATCTCAAGGTGAAGTGTTTGAGGTCCGACAACGGTGGTGAGTACGTTGACGCCGACTTCAAACAATATTGTGTCGAGAGTGGGATCAAGATGGTGAAGACTATTCCGGGGACCCCACAACAAAACGGAATAGCGGAGCGAATGAACAGGACGCTAAATGAGAAGGCCCGGAGTATGCGGTTACATTCGGGGATGCCTAAGATGTTTTGGGCATATGCCATCGACATGGCAGCTCATTTAATCAACAGAGCACCGTCGGTTCCTCTGGAATATCGGATTCCTGAGGAGGTTTGGAGTGGGAAGAAGCTGAATCTGTCCTACTTGAGGGTGTTCGGGTGTCTGGCGTATGTCCATATCGATGAAGCTGCTCGTAGCAAGCTTGATCCTAAATCCAAGAAGTGCTTCTTCCTTGGATATGGCGGCACGGAGTTCGGGTACCGATTTTGGGATGCCGAAAATCATAAGGTGATCCGAAGCAGGAATGTGATCTTCAACGAGGCGGTCTTGTACAAGGGTAAAGACGAGGTTGTTGAAGAGAGCATTGATCCCGTGAGAGACACGGAGGAGGTTCCGGTGGAGGTCGTGGAGACCGAGAAGATCGAAGAGGACAACACGAGCAGCGAGGATGAGCAAGATGAGAATGCTCATCCCAACATCGATCCAGTCACACCGAAGCCGTGGAGGTCGACTAGGGTAAGAAGACCTCCCCATAAATTTTCACCTTCCCTTAACTACATCTTGTTGACTGATAGGGGTGAGCCGGAGAGCTACACCGAGGCTATACAAGCGAGGGATTCGATCAAGTGGGAGTCTGCCATGAAAGAGGAGATGAGCTCATTGATGTCGAATCAGACTTGGGAACTAGCCGAGCTTCCGAAGGAGAAGAAGGCCTTGCACAATAAATGGGTCTTCCGGGCAAAGGAAGAACACGATGGGAGCGTTCGGTACAAGGCAAGATTAGTGGTGAAAGGATTCCAGCAGAAGGAAGGGATCGACTACACGGAGATATTCGCTCCGGTAGTCAAGATGGTAACCATCCGGGTGGTGCTTAGCTTGGTGGCGAAGGAGAACTTACATCTTCAGCAAATGGATGTAAAGACCGCATTTCTTCACGGGGATCTAGATGAAGAAATCTACATGAAGCAACCGGAGGGTTTCGAAGTCCGAGGCAAGGAGAAGCTGGTGTGTAAGCTTCGAAAGAGCTTGTATGGGTTGAAGCAAGCTCCGAGGCAGTGGTACAAGAAGTTCGACATGTTCATGAAGCGAGTCGAGTTCACGCGGTGCGAGGCGGACCACTGCTGCTATTTCAAGAGCCTTGGAAGAGGTACCTACATAATATTGCTCCTTTATGTAGATGACATGTTGATAGTCGGGGCGAGCTTGGCGGAGATCGACAAACTCAAGAAGAGTCTATCGAGGGAGTTCTCTATGAAGGATTTGGGTGCTGCCAAACAAATCCTGGGGATGAGAATCACGAGGAGCAAGGATGGTCTTGAGTTGTCTCAAGAGGAGTATCTGAAGAAGGTGCTAGCACGGTTTAACATGGAGGATGCGAAACCCGTGAGCACTCCTTTGGCTAGTCACTTCCGTTTGTCAAAGGAGGACTCGCCGACGAGCGAGAAGGAGATGGAGCATATGGATAAGGTCCCTTACGCCTCTGCGATTGGGAGCCTTATGTATGCCATGGTGTGCACGAGGCCTGACATTGCCCATGCAGTGGGAGTTGTCAGTCGATTTATGAGTAATCCGGGGAAGCAACACTGGGAAGCCGTCAAGTGGATCTTTCGATACTTGAGAGGGACTTCCGGTTTTGCTTTGAGGTTCCGAAAATCAGATGTGGGGTTACTTGGGTTCGTGGACGCGGATAACGGAGGTGACGTGGATAGTAGGAAAAGCACTACTGGGTACGTGTACACTTTCGGGGGTACAGCGATTAGCTGGGTGTCGAGGTTGCAGAAGATAGTAGCACTATCGAGTTGTGAGGCGGAGTACGTTGCCGTGACGGAAGCCGCGAAGGAGATGATGTGGCTACAGGCTTTCTTGCTAGAGTTGAGACAAGACCACTCGGGGAGTGTCTTGTATTGCGACAGTCAGAGCGCCATTCACTTGGCGAAGAATCCGGTGTACCATGCTCGAACGAAGCATATCCAGCTGAGATATCACTTCATTCGATCGGCCTTGGAGGAAGGCGTTTTGGTGTTGGAGAAGATTCTTGGGAGTAAGAATCCGGCCGACATGTTTACGAAGGTGGTGCCGTGCGAGAAGTTGAGGTTGTGTTCAACCTCGGTTGGTCTTCTGGGATGAGGACCGGGACGTCGCTGCAATGGGAAGAGAAGATAGGGGTCGTGAATTAACTTCAAGTGGGAGATTGTTGAGTGTGAAGGGTGAATTCACGCCGAAAATCGACAAAGACAGGCTCAGCACCCGCCAGGGGGTCTAGCGGGTGCCAGACAAGCTCCAGCGGGCGCCAGACCAGTTCAGCGGGCGCCGGCTACTTTCGGCGGGCGCCGAAAGGGTTTCGGCGGGCGCCGAAACCAAGAAAAATGGACAGATTGTTTTGACGAGTCGGGGACCTATTTTCAGCGGGCGCTGAACCTCTCCAGCGGGCGCTGGACGGGGAAAATTCCAGGATCGGGATTTTGACTTCTCCCCCAAGTTTTCCCTCCCTATATAAACCCTATGCTATTGTAAAATAGGGTTAACACCTCCAGAAAGTCTAGAATCAATTATAGCATTACAAAGTCGTGTAATCGAGTCTGATAATTATTCTAGTGAATTATTGCAGCGGCAAGAGTGGACGTAGCCCTCGTTAACGGGTGAACCACTATAAATCTCGTGTTCTATTATTCCGTATTTTTCGTTCTTGTGTTTGTTCGTATTGCTTTTCAGGAAGGGAATTCGGACGCGAATTTCCCAACGGTATATTGCCTTGCCAACACAACGTTAGGGCCGCCCCCTTCATGATTCTATAGGTTTGCCCTTTTTTTTTTCTGCAAATAGTATTATAATACTTAATTATTTTATTTTATTTCAGGGATTTCAAAAAGTTATATAAAAGTATGCTTTTTTGGACCTCCCATCGAAGATTGGTTTTCTACACCACATTTAGTGAATGGGTGAACAGTTCTTACCAAGCCCCTCTTAGTTTTAAAGGATGTATTCAATTGAGGGGATGTATTCAATTTAAGAGGGGTGTATTCAATTAGGATTTCATTGGATTTTTTTGGACTTTAAAAAGTCCATGGAGTTTCGTTGATTTGGAAAATTCACAGAGTCTATGCAGAGTTTGAATGACTTTATATATGGATTTTCATAGAGTCTGATAGACTTTCTTTTATACATTTATGTAAATTTTAATTTTGTGAATTATTTTTTAAATATTTTTTTATTAATTTAAATGGATTTTTACAATTTTTAAACTAATAAAATATATAATTAAAAAATAGTTATATTTTTTAAAATAACTTGATAAATAAATTTAATTATTTTTATAATTTTTTACTAAATACAAATTTATTAATTTGAATCCGCACGAATCGGATTTTTTGAAATAGCTGCAAGACCAAAAGAGAGTGAAAAAACCGAAGCATTTTTTTTTAAGTTCCTCCCGGATACATGGCTTATATACCCGGCTCAACATTCTTGGAAAACAATCGATCGAGGGTCCGGAGGAGAATTGGTCATTCAATCTCGTGAACTAATCGAGACCAAAATTGGAAAAAGATTTTTAATAATTTTAATATTAATTTTATTATAATATTATTTTTTGAAAAATTTATTTTATTTTTATTTTTTTCATATTTTCTAATTTTATTATTAATTATACTATATTTTTATATATATTTTTATGTTTTATTATTTTTAATAATAAATTAATCAATTAAAATAGAAGTCCATAGAAATCTCACGTATTTAGGAGATATTTCAAATGATGGAATTCTTTTGTATTTTGGACATGAAATCAACTAAAATCCATTGACTTTTAAAATCCATTAACTTTTGAATACTGGTAGATTTTTAAAGACTTTTTAAAATCCGTATTGAATACCTCAAGATTTTAATGGACTTTTAAAAATCGGGATTGAATACCCGTAGACTTTAAAAGTCCATAAAAATCCTATAGAGTCCTGATTGAATACACCCTCCTAAAACTTAAAATAAGTTTAGTTTTTAGTTTACACCTTAAAATTCTAAAACTTAAAATAAGTTTAGTTTTTAGTTTACAGTAATTTTACTCCAACCCAGAAATCAATACTCAAATTTAAAAAAATATTATTGTAAATATTCTTTTTATACCATTTTTATACTATTTTTATAAATAACCATCATCTTTATAAATTTACAATTAAATCTCTTAACTTTTGAAATTAAAAAATAATAAATATTACTTTAAGAATATGATAATATTATTTTAAGTATTTTGTTATTTTAATTTTAATATCAATTGAATAATTTAGTATTTAATTTAATTCAATATTATGATATGTATTTTTATTTTATTATTAAAAATATTTTTATTAAAATTTAATTGATGTATTAATGATATGATTATTAAATAAAATTATATTGCAAAAAAACATTGAATAAAAAATTAAAACAAATAAAAAATAAACGGTTAGCATTTCCTCTATTCCAAAATAGGTTTTTGATATCGGTTTAGAGATTCTCTAATCGATACCTAAATATAAACTTATTGTTAATTTTATATTGTGTCCCACGTAAAAAAAATTAAATTTACATTTAACTTGAACTCAAACAAAAAAACTATTTATTATTTATAAAATTATTCTTTTATTTTAAAAAAGCTATTTATTATTTATTACGTTTATTTTAAAAATAAAATAGATATTACAATATTAAATATTTCATGTTTTCTTTACAGTAATTTTTCATATATAATTTATATTTTATTTCGTCTTTTTATATTAATTAATTTTGAAATTATAAATTGAAAAATAATATTTATTAAAATTTTTAATTTTAAAAGTTATGAGATTAAATTGTAAATTTGTAAATATATTAGTTATTTATAAAAATAGTATAAAAAGTGGTATAAGATGAATAATTTAAATTATATATATTTCAAAAATTAATTACCTTTTTTATTAAGAATGTAAACTATGGTATTTTTTTTTTAAATCATAAAACCATTTTATTTTTTTCTCTAAATCACTCTAAATTATATTATTAAAAAAATTGAAAGTGTTTCAATTACTATTAATAAAGGAATGTAGCATCTTTCCGTGTTATTATTAGGAGTATTATTTTGGGAATGAGTTGAGGGAACGAGAGAGTAATATTTAAAGATGTGCATGGCATAATTAATATTTGTAGTACAGTACAATTAGTTAGTCAATTACTATATCATTATAATTTGTGGGCAATTGGATTATGCAAAAACTCAAAGGTGCATGCATGTATGAACAGCTTACAAGAAGCCTTCCATGTTCTTTTGCCAGAAAATGTTTCTTCAAGTTTCAATGTGTGCCGACCCCTTCATCACCACAAACATGACTTGCAACAATTGATGTACTCGTAACATAAATATATTAGTAGTAAAATATATACCCCTTTTGTCCCACAAAAAATTGTATGTCTCTTAAAATGGCAAAAAATAACCCACTAAATAACCGATGTAAAAAAAAATTAATGATGGAAAAATATATTAAACATGTTTTGAAGTTATTTTAATTGATGCGTAAATATATTAAATGTTAAATATTAGTTGGAAATAAATTTGAAAGCTCAAATATAAGTTGAATTACCTTATCGCCTTAACAAGGCCTTTTAAGGTGTTACTGACCCAACTTTAACATGATATCAGAGCACAACCAACACGATGATGGGTGTCCAGCCGATGAAATTTCCGACTTGCCCAAAGATTACACTATGTCCACGAGTAGAGCCGACAAAACCGAGCCTATTCGTGAGGGGACGTGTTAAATATATATCCCACATCGGTTGGAAATAGATTATAAAGCTCAAATATAAGTTGAATTACTTTATCACCTTAACAAGATCTTTTGACATTAAACATCGTTGTAGTTACCATCAGTGGCTCCGAGTTACCATCTCCGACTGCAATTCGACCGTCGGTGGTGTTGATTTTTTTAATAAGAAAATACACTTAAAAATAAATAATTTTTTTAGAACCTTGTTGTTACATTACAAAAGATAACAATGACAACACTTGAACTATATAATTAATCTCTCCCCTCATAATATAAAATATATAGGAGTTTAATAGTAGTAAAAGAACAGTAGAAGTGTAAAACAACAAATTTAGAAACTCGTTTAATTATTTTAATTATAATTCAGATAAAGAACGTGTGAGTATTAATTAATTAATTAACGAACCTTCTTAGAACTAACGCAATCTAGCTAGAGTTGATTAGTTTTTAGTGTTAAAAAGTGGATTCGATTCTTGCAAGTTTATCACCAAAACCAAATGGACAGATATTTGTATTAAACTAAACAATAATCGAAAATTTAACTCAATAAGTTAATTTACGTACTTCATTTTTTTCACAATAAACCACAATCACGTTTTTTAGTAAATATCAAAAGTTACGGTATGATATCACTTTAATTTTCACATCAAAAACTACATATTTTTTCGTAAACAAAACTACTATCACTTTTCACGTCAAAAACTACTTTTTTATATCGAGTTTTTTTCGTAAACAGATACTAGTTCGGTATGACAACGTGGGTCAAGCCTATTCATAAATCATAAATAATAAATCATAATGGGTTGGGTGGGGTACAAAAAGGTGGACCTTTTGATAGATAATGTAACTAGGCCAAGACTAAGTACCAAGAATCCCAACCCAACTGATGGGACATGAAAAATAATAATGAACCAAAATTGGTGTTCTGCAATGCCACAACCCACAAGCTAGCACAACAACCTGACAAACACTATATGGAAATTGGAATAGACAAACACAGCTTCTTCAATTTCAGTCAACAAAATACAGCCCCTTTCCTTACACATCATCCAACTGGCTGCCCCAATGGATTTCAATTTTTCAACCACCAAAAAAACAAAAAAGAAATTTAATTATATTATGTTATGTAACATCTTCTACAACATATCTAATCCACATTTCTAGCACACCATGTTAACTTTGTCTACAAGGGGGTCCATCAGCACGACTTGGGCCCCCTCGATCGGTCAACTTCTTCGTCTCAGTACCAAATCGTAACGTCGTGCTTAGGCACGTTACCGGTGTAATCCACTGGCGGCGTATTGAACGGAGCACCAAACACGAATTGAAAATTCTCGTTAGGGTTGGGATTATACGGAGGAGGGTTCATGACCTTGGCCTGATCGAACCTATCCGCTTGACTAAATATCATTGGATTGTTGTTGTTGTTGTTGTAGTTGTCTTCAAATATGTTGACCAATTCCGGCTTGTTTTCGTAGCACGACATGAGATCGTTGATCATTCTCTGCCCATCTTCCGGGACTCCAATTCCCGACAGATCGAACGGCTTCGGCTGATTAGGGAAAATGATCGGCTTCATTTCATTCGCGCTGAAGTCGGAAACACCGAACCCAGAGGAGTGCTTGTAGAGTTTTCGATCCGTCATCATCGCACTCAGCTCGTCACATCCTCCCCCGGGCTTTCGTTTCCTCGAAAAGTCCAAGTTATTGGTTAAGACGATTTCGCCCTTGATACTCGCGTTAGGTTTTTGCTCAACATCATACTCGCCGCTATCGTCCATAGCAAAGGCGGGCAGATGTTCGGGCAGAGGCGGGCAGACATTCGGGTAGAGCTCCCGAGCAAGCGCCTCCTCCTGATTCACGACGGCGAGCCAGGTGGCGCTCTCTTTCGCCGTCATCTTATCCTGCAGGCACTTCGACTGCCGCACGAGCTTCCGGATCTTCGCGACGTCGGGGGACATGTGCTTGATGACAGCTGTCAGCACGCCGACCTTCCACGCCTTCTTGAGGTCGTGGGGCTTCTTGTAAGGGGGCGGGCCCGCCCCCAGATGGTGGGGCCACCACTCCTCCTCCCCGCTCGGCCACCACGGGGGCGGCTGCCCCCGCTCGAGGGGGAACCGCCGCTGCGGGGGGTCGCAGTGCTGCATGAGGGCCGACAGGAGGGAGCCGAGGGTCGTGTCCTGGAGCTCCTGGAGGGTGTGAGGGGTGGGCCCGGATGCGAGGCCCGAAGACGAGCCCGTCATAGGGCCCGAGTGGTCGGCCCGGTGCTTGGCGACGGCGGCGGGCCCGTTGCGGTCGAAGCGGACCCTGTCCTTCCACCACTCGCGGAGGTTGTCGGAGGCGCCGCCGACGGGCTTGCCGTTCTCCGGGATGATGCCGTAGACGAAGCCCTGGGCCTTGCAGACCTCCATCATTTTGAGCATGTACTTGAGGATCCCGTCCTGGGCCCGGGACATCTTCTTCCGCCGGGCCTGCTCTTGGGACTGCCGCTGCTTGACGGCGTCCGGGCCGTCCGGCTTCCCCCTGCCCGCCGTCTCCTTGAGCCGCTTCAGACGCATCTTGTCCCTCCACATCCGCCGCTCGAGCTCCTCGACGTCGATCTCGTCGTCGGTGTAATCGTCCGCCGCCGCGGCCGGATCTGGCTCCGCCGCGGCTTCGGGCTCCTTGGTAGGACCCGAGATGAAGAAATCGAGGTCGCCGCAAAAACCCATATCCTCAAACAACATCATCGCGTTTAATTATTCAACTGCAAATCAAATACGGCTACAGTTACAAACACACATATAATATAAAGAATCTACTTTTTTTTATCTAGAAGGACTTCGACCAGGCAGATCAGGATAGGTTTTGGGGAAAGTCAAAATTAGGGGTAAAATCAGATTTCCAAGAAAAATTCAACGTGTGCAGTAATTGCGATTCAAGAAACCTAAAATCAATCATGAATTAAATACCTGGTTCGAACTCTGTTCCTCGTATGGTCTATACAGAGAAAATAGGAAGAAGAAGACAGAGAGGCAACAATATCATCTTTCACATACTTGTGTGTGTGATTGACTGGGTGTGTATAATATATGTATATATATGTGTGTATATGTAAATAAATGAACAGTGTTATCGGGGAGGTGAAAAGTGTCGGCACTTGGTAAAGCAGAGTAAAGACAGAGAAATGAATAAATAATTAAGATAGGAGAAAAACACGGTCAGATTCATCTTCTTCAGTTATTCTCTTCCCTGTGAAAAATTAATTACCTCCGAGTGCGTGTAGATGCATTAAATACACGAGCACTTTGCGTGTGTAATTTGTGTGTATTTACCGTGTAATGGTCGGTTAATTCAAGCCGTTAGTTCCTGAATTGGACTTCGAAAAAAACTACTTATGAAAATCGGTTTATACTGTACGAGATACGACCTTTAAGAGTTTAGCAATGCGAGCAGAATCTACAAGATCGTGATGAACGAGTAGAACCCTCGAATCAAAAGAGTAAAGAAAAACGAAGAACACCCCCAATTATCATGATCACTTTAGATATGTAAATATGACTTGAAAACCTTGAAGAATTAAGTTGGTGTTGTAAATGATACAATTAAATTAAAACGTGTGGTGTGGTTTGTGTTACAATACATAAATACACTTGTTTTTTGTACATGCCAATTACGAAATGATAACTATTCTTCGACTGGATGTGAAAACCAACCCTGCAGATTCTTGATCCAAACCCCGAGCGCAAACGCAAAGAGAGCGACCAGAACCATCGTCATCTTCTGCCTCGTCACCGGTTTCCCTTTTGCATCCACGAGCTTGCCATCCCCGTCTACTTTTTTCGCCACCTCAGCATCAGTTTTTCCTCGTTTTTCGCTTGTTGCTGCAGACTTGTCCGGTGCATTATGGATCCTCTCGTCTGACTTCTTGGTACTCTCGGTGATTTTCTGCTCGTCTTTGGTGGATTTTTTAGCCCCTTTGTTGTCTACGAGCGGGGTGTTTTTTTCGCCGGCTGCTTTTTCTTGATTACTGTTAGAACTAGTCTTTGTAGCAGTGGGAGGTGTGTTGTCTTCTTTTCGTGTCGGGGCAATCAGCTTAGGCTGTCGCACGTACAGTGTTCCTTCTTCGAATTTGGCAGTGATTTTGGAGGTGTCGCAATCAGCCGAGAGCGGAAAGTCCTTCTGGAAACTTCTCCATTTGTTGTCCCCGAGTGGGCGCGTGCCGCTGATCTTCAGGACTCCCGATCTAGCTAGCTGAACTCTCAGCTGTTCTTTTACGAACCCTGCTCCATATTATACGCGCGTATTTAGAGGCGATCCCAGGGGAAGAGAAAAATCAAACTAAAACGAAAATGAAAATGAAAAATATATACCGGGAAGATATACGAGGAGAGTGTCGCAATCCGCCTCCTGCACGAAGTCAGACAGCGGTTCGAAATTATTGATGTTTGAATCTCCTGCTCCGGCCTTATTAGTCGCATCCATGAATAAATTTGTATATTAATTAGTTCTGTTGTTTCTTGCTGTGAGTTATGTTAACTGTTTTGTTTTTCATATACATATATATACTATGTATTTACTTTTCTTTGAGAGCAGATATACCTTCATTGCCATACATGCTGAGCTTTTTCTTCAATCTGAAATCTTCTCTTTTGGAAAAGATTTGAGTCTTTCTTTGTGTATACTTTGTGGCTTCCTGTTGAGGGAAAGAACAAAATATGATATTTGCAAAACTGCACAAGTGGGGTGCAATATAGAAATAATTCTTTTTTTAGGGGTAACTTTTATATTTAGCATAAATAAGGGGGGATTTGTATAATTAACCAGAATGTGCAGTCCATTGGTCTCTTGTTGTCTTTTATTTGTACATACACATAAATTGAGTCTTTCTTTGTGTATACTTTGACACTTTATACATACAAAACTAACCGATAAATGCAGAAACGAGGACGATGACAGCTAAGCTCGATCGGTGAGAGAGGGCAAGGTCTTCAAGTAAGCCTCCACAGAATCCAGGCCACAAAGTTGCTTAACAACGGGCATAGTAGCCGGAACATCCAACTGAAATGCAAATCAGTCCCTTCCGATACTCCCCAACTCTTGAGCTGTTTTCTTGCTTCTTTGATGGCTGCCCTCGTGGCCATCAAAGAATCTTGTGATCGGCTTCATCCATCCCTTTCGAGAAATCGCCGACCGTGTTTACAAAAGGGACAAAATCGATGAAACTGGATCGTTCGACGGCCTCTTCAACCGTTAAAACGGGCGGATCTAAGCCTTCTGTGTCGTAATCAACCACAGCAGTGCTTGCAGCTAAATTCGCATTCTTTTGCGTATCTGCAACCTACATATATACATTTTCCGAGGCAACGAGTTTATTACTACGTAATTACAGCAAACAGACGAGGAAAACGTAAATTAATTACCACGACGGCAATGAGGTCACCAGCGAAACCCAGTTACATCATCGACTAATCTTGTTCGGGCCGAAAGCTCGACTTCTCATGAAGTCTTCCGTTTCAATCCTCTCGCGCTTACCGTCTTCTGTGAGTACGCCTACGCTAGCTAGAACACACGGCAAGAAGCAACGTGACGATATCCGAAGGGAAGCGCTTCCTCTGCGCAATGACCAAATTACCCCCGATAATAGCCGAGTTTCTTATAAACCCCGAAGCAACCCTCTCCAAATGGTCGGCGAACATCGACGTATTATTCCTTTTCTCTCTCAGATGCAAAATGACTTTGGAGATCGACAGAGCCGCCCCGAACTCAACGCCCCCCCCCCCGACTCATCCTTTCTCGGAGTTCAAAAGCCTCCTCCCTGAGGGTAATTCGGTAATTACACCTCCCTTCCTCGGTAATTCGGTAATTACACCGGCGATGGGCCTGTAGCCGGTGCAGCGGCAGAGGTTTCCGGCTATAGAGTTCTCGGCCTCCACAGCTGTCAGCGTGGGGCCCGCGAGCGCGGAGATTTGGTGAGATTTTTTGTTATAAATTTTTTTTAATTGAAAAAATATTTGAGGGTTCATATATAGTCAATTTTAAATAAACACTTAATTTATGTACCAACAGTAAACAATACACGCATTACACCTTCACCGCAGCCAAGCTTAACACTTTTGAAACGAGTCCGAGACCGCAAGAACTCCAGCAGAGTAGTCGATGGGTCAACCTGATCATAAGGGTCCTCGAATCTCTCCCCGTTGACCTCAAAGGTCAAATGGCCATCTTCGAACATACGTTGGGCCAAAACCTAAAGGGGAAAAGATCCAGCTAGCGCAGAATCTTATCATCAAAGAAACACCGAAAGACGTGGCTTTCGTGTAATAAAAAATGAGAAATTTGTAAAGAAATACTACGGAATACTTAAAATGCAAGTGAGACATCTTTAAAAATAGATACTCCTACATTATTTGTATAGCAATTTCAATCATAAAATTATTATTAATTTTTTTTATTTATATTAAGAAATAATAAAATAAATTATTAGTATAAATAATATAATTAATATAATATAAATATAATAAATTAGGGTTAAGTCTATATAAAGTCGAGTTTAACAAAGCCTAAACTCGACCTACGTATAATTTAGATCTAAATAACAAATCCATCAAGCCAAGTGATTGACATTTACATTTTATTTAAAATCATATAAATAATTATATAAAATAATTAAAATTCCGAAAACTCAATTTAAATAATAAAATATATTATTTTTTTATTTTATTTTTCCTATCAAACTTTTGTAACTTTTCTAATGAGATGAATGTAGTCAAACAAATGATACTTCATCTTATCTTAGAGAAATTGAATGTAGTTAAACTTATTTTCATTGGATTGAATCATACTCATCTAAACTGAAATTTAATTAATAATAATACTTTCACTTTTCTATAAAAATGATCACACTTATTATAAGAGTAGTCACATTTTTTTCGTAGAAGAAAGTGTGAATTGTGATCATGCTAGAGACTAGAGTAATAATATTTTTGAATTATTAAATATTTTTAGCTTAAGTTAAGATATTTAAAATTGTTTAGGTGAAATTATTAATTTTAATTATTTTTAATTATTTTTTTTATTTTGTAAAGATTTAAAAATAAATCTAATTGAAAATCAAAATGAATTAAACAAATTAATAAAAATGAAATTAAAGTGAACACTGAACTATATTAGTGAATGTTTGGTGATATTAAAACTCCCAATAATTTATTCATTATACTAAACTATTGCGACACATTCACGAAATAATTTGTTGATAGGACTGCGAGTCGCTGCAACGAAAGCAAAGCCATGGATTCCCAAGCCCCCGTGGACATAGATGGAAGTCGGATAAAGCTGTCTGTAAAATTCGCCGGCCGTACTGTACCGGTCGAGATCACCGCAGACTCTACCATTAAAGACCTCAAATTTCTCCTTCAAAACCTAACCAACGTCCTCCCCCGAGGCCAAAAGCTCATCTTCAAGGGTATTTTTTTCTCACTTTTTTTGTCTCTCTCCTTTATTAGTTTTCTACTCGAGTTAATTGGGTCCGCAATTGCTGGTTATACTGCCGTACATTTCAGGGAAAGTTCTATCGGACGAATTGACCGTGGCGTCGTCGGATCTTCGTGATGGGTCGAAGATCATGCTCATGGCGTCTCAAGGTGTTCACCAAGGGGTAATCACTATATTATGTTTGTGTGGTGTTCAATTCTAATACTCTGTGGAATTGGAATGAACTGTTAGAGGGTGGATCTGTGATTCGTAAATTGTGAATTGTGAGCATAGCAGTTTTCATGTTCTTGAACAGGCTGGCTTTGTGAAAAAGGAAACACCGGTTTCGTCCCGTGTCGACAGAGTGACTGATGGAAGGAAAGAAAAGAAAGAGACTCCCATCACTAAGAGCCAGCTAGAACGTTGGAAAGCCACTGGAGTCATAGCGTTGTCCGATTGTAATCTCTCGGTAGGCAGTAGTTAAACCTTGAGTAGGAAATAACGAGACATTTAACTTGAGTTCCTACATTACATCACCCAATGTGTGTTGCTGAATTAAGACCATTTATGATAATGGATTTATCATGATCATCAAAGATAAATCGTTAAAATCTTATCTATCCTAGAACCAATGAGATATGTCTGTATTTTAATCATAGGCCTCACCTCTTAAAACATGTTGATTCTTCTGAGCATGTTAAATCCTTGAGAATGCTCACACTCCTATGTTGGGAATTGCAAGATTATACCTGAAGATGTCTGGACATGTGGACCTTCTACTCGAGTACTTGATCTAAGCCTCAATTCATTGCTCGAGGTGCCAGCTACAATCGGCTGTTTAACCTCCGTACAGGTCAACAAGTTATCTGCTCTTACTTTAAGTGTCTGATATCTTTATAAATATTGAGTTTTTTTCACCCACATTGCCTCATTTTTTGTTGTTGAAATCCTTCCGTAGAAATTGCATCTTAGTGGCAATCATTTGTCTGACAAGTCCGTTGGCTGGGAAGGATTATCATCTTTGAAGTCTCTTGTCATTTTATCCTTGAACCAAAATAAGTAATTATTCTTCATGCTCCTGCAGTTTCATTTTATATTGTATTATTCATGTGAAGTGTTGTGTCGCATCTACTGCAAGTGACTAATCATAAATCTAACTCTACATCCTACTATAAATATAATAATAACTACCTTCAGTTTTTCGTTGCTTACATCTCTATGTTCCTATTGTTTACATTCTTGTTCTTGTTACTTCGGTCTGCCTCTCGTCGGGTTTTGTTCATTTTTCTTTTATTATTTGTATGATGTAAGAGTTTAAGGAGAAAAACCCATGCAGCTTCAAGAAATAATAACTACTTAGAAGAAAACGAGGAGCAAACAATTAAGGAGCTTAGTGCTGAATGAGAATCTGTTTTGCATTTTATAGCTTTAGTTAACTGTCTAATATTGAAAAGCAGTCAAGGGTTGTTAGCTCAGTTGGTTGAGCACTCGAATCTGGGATTAAAGGTCCTAGGTTCGAACCCAAGACATTGCAATTGACCTAGACAAAAAAAAAAAAAAAATAATAATATTGAAAAGCCGAAAGCTGCATGCAAGATTTGATGATACCTAGTTCCTTGGGGTTACTTGTCTAACTGGATACTTCAGGTGATTGAAGTTGATTTAGGGGGTCTGATCGGGGTCATCTTGAACTTTCTAGAAGCTTGATGTGAATATTGTATTTGATTGGATGATCGCAGTGTGGTAGGAACTTCAATAAGTTCCTTTCATGTAGCTGGTGGTTTTGACATAGAAACAACATTATCATCATGTGTCTTTTAAGTCTCCATCTGCAGGCGAAGCTCATTTTCCTTTTTTGTTTTTTTTCTTATACTAATTTTTTTATTCTTTATCAATTTCATATATCTTTATATTGGCGTCGCTTTCATTCGTTACATCTCTGGCAGTCATATTTAGTTGTCTTAAAGTTTTCTTGCTTTATCCTTACAGTTTGACAGAACTTCCTTCTGCAATTGGTGCATTGACATGCCTAAAGCAACTTCATTTAGCAAGCAACAAGTTGACGTGTATCCCTACTGAAATAGGCTTTTTGAAGGACCTACAGGTTTTGAAAGCCCAGAGTAATAGGTAGAATAATCAATTATCACAAAGAGTTATGCGTATATAAAGCTTACCAATATCTTTTCTTCTGGAAGGATTGAAGTGAAGCATAGTTATTTGATCATATTCTTTGGTTCATTGCTCTTTATTTTTTGCCATATAAAATTGTATGTCAATCAGTCAATGTCCCAACTCACAAACTCCAGTTATTCCAGAGTTTACTTTTTTTTTTTTACATCATTGTGGCTTGCGGCGAAATTCAACTTTAATGTTCTCTTATATGCTTTATGCTTATGGTTTGTTTGACAAACACTAAGTGTTCAATTGTGCCTTGTTCAATATCTCTATATCTCTATATTTATGTGTGTGTGTGGCAGTGTAGTGTTCCAAAAATGGAAACTGGATTCATTTTACTGACTTGACGAGTCTTGCTGAATGCAGGCTAAAAACTATTCCCACAAGTATAGGAGGATGTGTTTCTCTTGTAGAAGTATGTCCCTGTTTGTTTCTGCCTTTTTCATGCTTCCTTAGTTATCTTTCCTTCTATGATTATTGAATTTGTAACTGTCGTGTGGATCACTTTGCACGCCTTATGGGCGATAACAAATAGTAATAATGAAATGGTGTGATATTCTGCAGGTTGATCTTTCTTGTAATCTCCTGGCTGAATTGCCCGAGACGTTTGGCGATTTAAGGAATTTGAAGGTAAAAGTCCTTCATCTATGAGTCTTTAGTGTTTTTTATTTTTAAGTATCATCCATGCGCTGACCTTCAGTAGTTCAGTGAAAACGAGCTATGTGTTTTTTACATATATTCCTACTTTCAGTGTGTTATTACTTATTCTTGGACGATGTGTGCAGACATTGTATCTAGGTAATAATGGGCTGAAGTCCCTACCCAGTACACTATTTAAGATGTGCTTACAACTATCAACTCTGGATCTTCATGGTACTTCAATTACACTCGAACTTCTCCACCAGGTAACTGACTGACATCTCTCCTTTATCAGGTTTCAAATGATATTTATGAGAAATTTCTATGGGAAGACAGTGTGCTCCTACACCAGGGTCTAGGCCGTTGGCAATATTAATATGATGATATTTTTTTGGTTATTATACCCGTTCTACCATTTGGATTTTGACGATAATTCATGTTTAGAAACTCTCTTCCCACACTCCCAACACAGCACAATTATGCTTCGACTTTTTGTTGATTTTTTATTAAATGATCCACAAAACTTAGAAAGCCAATCGTGAGCACCCTTTTCTTTTGGCTTTTTAATTTATCGGAGGGCAACAAGTCATCTTGATAAATAATTGCGTTTACGGTGAATTAACCAGAACTTCTCATTGAAACAGTTTGAAGGATGGGAAAGTTTTGACAAGCGTCGTTGCTTAAAACATCAAAAGCAACTTGATTTTGGAGTCACTGGATCTGCTGAATTCGACGAAGGTGCTGACAAAAACTGGTAATTGCCAAGCAAGGCTTACTCGTTGAAAGGTGGCCGTTTTTTCTTAGAAAAATATTCTTGATGGTCAGTCTGAGCATTGAATGTGTACAGTTCAAGTATATTGATAATGGAGGAAATTCAAAATGAATTATATACTGCACCATTTGATCCATCACTAAAGGAGGGTGTATTCATTCAAAACTCTATAAGATTTTAATGGACTTTTAAAGTCTAGGGGTATTCAATCCGGATTTTTAAAAGTCTTTAAAAAGTCTTTAAAAATCTACCGGTATTCAAAAGGAGGGTGTATTCATTCAAGACTCTATAAGATTTTAATGGACTTTTAAAGTCTAGGGGTATTCAATCCAGATTTTTAAAAGTCTTTAAAAAGTCTTTAAAAATCTACCGGTATTCAAAAGTCAATTGATTTTAAAAGTCTATGAATTTTTATTGATTTCATTTTTAAAATACAAAAGAATTCAAGTCTTTGAAATCTCTCCTAATTAAATGAGATTTCTATGAATTTCTATTTTAATTATTAATTTATTATTATAAAATAAAAAAACAAAAAAATATATAAATAAATATAATACAATTAAAAACATGAAAAAAAATAAAAAAACAAAATAAAATAAATTTTTTAAAAAATAATATATTATTATATATTGAATATATAATAATAAATTATAATAATATTAAAAATTAATATGTTAGTATATGTTGATATATATAAAAATAATATTAAAATTATTGAATATATTAATAAATTTTTATTTGGTGAAAAATTATACTTGTATAATAATTGTAAAAATAAAAAAAAATTATTTAACATTTTATTTTTAAAAAATAAATACTTTTTGTAATTTAAAAAATATATATATATATATATATATATATATATAGTTTACATTTGAATTTATTATTTCAAAATTGAAATTTGGTCGAAAATTAAAATTTTAAGTTTTCTAAAAACGAACAAAAAAAATTAAAATTAAACATTTTATTTTTAAGTAAAAATCGAATTTTGAATTTCAAAATTAAAAATATAAAATATAAAAATTAATATAAATCAATAAAAAAGTCATTCAAACTCTATGAAAATCCATATAAAAGTCAGTCAAACTCTATATAGACTCTGTGAATTTTTTAAATCCACAAAAGTCAATAGACTTTTTAAAGTCCAAAAAAATCCAATGAAATCCTAATTGAATACACACTCCTAAGTGTATTCATTCAAGACTTTATAGGATTTTAATGGATTTTTAAAGTTTAAGGGTATTCAATCCGAATTTTTAAAAGTCCATTAAAATCTCGAGGTATTCAATACGGATTTTAAAAAGTCTTTAAAAAATTACCGGTATTCAAAAGTCAATAGATTTTAAAAGTTTATGGATTTTTATGGATTTCATTTTCAAAATACAAAAGAATTCAATTCTTTGAAATCTCTCCTAATTACGTGAGATTCCTATGAATTTCTATTTTAATTATTAATTTATTATTAAAAAATAATAAAACATAAAAAAATATATAAATAAACATAATACAATTAAAAACATGATAATAACACATAAAAAAATATATAAGTAAACATAATACAATTAAAAACATGAAAAAAAATAAAAAAACAAAGTAAAATAAAATTTTCAAAAGATAAGATGTTATTATATGTTGAATATATAATAATAAATTATAATAATTTAAAAAATTAATATGTTAATATATGTTGATATATATAAAAATAATATTAAAATTATTGAATATATTAATAAATTTTTATTCGGTGAAATATTTTTATTTAACATTTTATTTTAAAAAAATAAATACTTCTTGTAGTTTAAATATATATATATATATATAGTTTACATTTGAATTTATTATTTCAAAATTGAAATTTGGTCGAAAATTAAAATTTTAAGTTTTCTAAAAACGAACAAAAAAATTAAAATTAAACATTTTATTTTTAAGTAAAAATCGAATTTTGAATTTCAAAATTTAAAATATAAAATATAAAAATTAATATAAATCAATAAAAAAAGTCATTCAAAATCTATGAAAATCCATATAAAAGTCAGTCAAAGACTCTGTTGATTTTTTAAATCCACGAAAATCCATAGACTTTTTAAAGTCCAAAAAAATCAAATGAAATCCTAATTGAATATACCCTACTAAGTAACCACACAAACCAGATATTGATTTAGGACCTATTCGTTTGTACTTAATTCAGATCGTTTCAATTCAACTCGATAAAATTCGTTTCAAAATAAATTAAAATAAAATAACAAAAAAATAATTTGAATCAATAATTTTAAATATACAATCTAGTTAATAATAGAATATTATCAATATTTAAAAAAAAAATATTTGACAATTTACAAACTTTATTATTATTATTATAAAAATATCAATTCAATTTACTTCGGTTCAGATCGTTTCAGTTTAGTTCAGATCTATTTGATTCCGCCGATTTTGATCCAAAAAAACATGAATCATTATAACAAGATATATAATTTGAAAAATAAATGAAATAGATCCATTATAGATAGAAGATGATAAAAAAACTATAAAGATATGAGAGATAATACAAAGAATATGATCATGATTATGAATCAAAATACATGAATATTAGAATATAATTATATAAATCATATTTTTCTTAAGTAAATTAAAAACAATAAAGGTAGATTTTTTTATAAAGAATTACGGTATATTTTAAAATAATAAAAATATAAAATAATAATGGGCCAAAATGTGTAGAGCTTAAATAACAAATTTATCAAATAAATTAATATCAACCAATACATGTGAATTTAAAACAAACAAACAAAAAAAATCCACATCGTCGTGTGATTGGTATTTGATGGGTGTATATATATATTTCCAAAAAGAAAATCTAATCATCACTCAATTTCCAATCAAATTTTCTATAATTAGTCAAACGGCTTTCACATTTTGAATATTATTAAAACATGGTTTTTTTTAAGAAATGCTTTTATAGTATAATAGAAATAGACAAATATGACATAATTTCTATAAATATACAAATGGGAGGTAATAAATATTTAAATAAATAATCTATTCATCCTATTAATTAAAGTTGTTTGACTTCAAAAATTATCATCATCGCACATAAATCTTTATATATAAAAATGAAATTAATATACAGATAAAAGAGTGGGATAATATAAAATTTAATTTTGAACAAGATAATGCGGCATGATGTATCACATACTCTCTCCGTAGAGTTTTTTTTTTTAATATTCTTACATTTTAAGAAAATATAGTAATTGTTTTATTTTTTAATTTTAAAATATAATTTTACTTTTATATTTTTAAATATTTTTTTTGATTTATTTTTTATAATATTTGTGTCAAATAAAGTACTCCTATATGCAATAAATTCGTGAGACGGAAAATATTAAATAGATTGCCTAATTGTTGCTTTAAATATCACACGCCCGAACTTAAAATAAATACAAGGACAACAGAGCAGAGTCCCGAGAGGCGCAGAGCAAGCCACGAGCTGAGATTCCCAATTGACAGTCTGTTCACCATCTCTCTCAACTGCACAATCACAAATTCAAAACACATTCCAGTTTTCTATCTCTGTCGAGATCAGGTGAAACCTCTCGTCGTCGTTTTCCATGGCTTCAATTCCAGAATCTGCTTGGACGGTAACTACTTCGTCTCCGTCGTTCTCGTTTGAAATCTATTTGATTGCACCGACTGATTTATCGATTAATCGATTCATATTCTCTCTACCGAGAGCTTACCGGAGGGAGGTTAATTGTGTACAGTTTTAATCGTGCTGTGGTTCTTTTAATGTGTGCCATTTCTTTTTAAATGTTGAGAAAAATGTTTGTGGAATAAATGATGCATGAACCTGGAACGTGCCAGAGGTATCGAGGGTCGTATGCGATTTTTCAGATGACTGATGTGAAGTGTTTTTTTTTTTTTTTTGTTTTGTTTTGAACCTTTCTTATATGCACGTGAAGAAACAGTGGTGTGTAGGTGAGTGCGCTTCTTATATCTGAGAAAAAGAGCATGTTGAGATGTCGGGTTGTGGATCTAGATTTTTGATGGTGAGATTCGTTTTATGAGTTGAAAACTGAAAAGAGAGTAAAATAAGCTTTTGACTGTACCTGTAACATAGAATATTGTGAATAGCGCATCGTAAAATAACACTACCCAATTAGTGCTTGGTTACTGGAATATATTCTTTCTCTCGGCCGATATGTAGACATCCTAAGGTTAAGTGATGAAATTGGGCCTTCCGAGACCAACAGAGTGATTTAGTGAAGTGCAATCTGTTGTTTAGGAAGTATATTGTTCTAGGTGTATGCTTCTATAGGTCGCAACTATTTTTCGTTTAGTATTCTTTTAGAGTGAAAAAAGCTGTTAGGTCCCGAATTCACCTTCATGGATGCAACATTCAAGGATTCGTTCACACTTTATCTGTGGATAACATAACCCGAATATTATAGTTTTTGACTTGATTTCAAGAAAACACACACACACACACACACACACACAAGGATTGTACCTATTTTAGAGCTCTGATATGATGATATCATCTTATTCAACTGGTACAATCTTTCAAGCATGTTCAATCATTCTCACATAGCCAGCATGTCAAATGCTTCTCTATTGCGCTCTCCTTGACTTGACTATCTTGTCTGTTAAGAAATGTGTGTGTGTTGTGTGTATAAATTTAAATCCCAGGTGTAGGCTAAATTATTTAGACCTGTTGAAGTATTAGCAATGATGGTGTATCCCACTCTATCATCAAACAGTGAATAATAAATTGCATTTAGAAAGATTCTTTACTGTTGGCATAATCAGTGGATCCGGAGATTCCCGAATAGGGCAACCTTTCGAACTAATACACTAATTCATTGCACCCATACATGCAATGCTCCCTATTTATGGTTGGAAACAACATGTAATCACATTTGGAAAGGAAAATTTTACTTTGTTCATTTGGATTAGTCATTTTCTGCATATTTATACGTGTTGTTCAAATTTATTGGTATGGTTAATTGTTTTTCTCGTGTCCTAATTGCCTGGTTTTTAAATTACTTTTGAATATTTCATTGTTTCAGTATCTCATCACCCATTTTAGTGACTTTCAACTGGCTTGTCTTGGAAGTTTCTTCCTTCATGAAAGCATCTTCTTTTTCTCTGGTCTTCCATTCATTTATTTGGAAAGGGCGGGATGGCTGAGCAAGTACAAAATTCAGGTTTCACTTACTGACTCCGTTGCTATTGTTCTTCTACTGTTTATACTTTTAATACATTTGAATGGTTTGGTAATGCAACATAATTTAACTGGCATTATATCGGGATAGTCTTGCTTCAGATTTTCTATTTGTCCTGCAAAGAAATAGACCAAAAAACTGAGATATAGTCCTCTAATTTGCTATAGGATGTAGGTTTGTGCTGCTATTTTTTTTATTATATTAATGGCCCAAATTAATTTTAGCTGTTATTGTGGAGAGGAATGATCATGCCCAGTATTCTCATTTTAGAAAAGCATCGGCATTGATAGTAAAATCTCCCATATCAGATTTAATCTGCAAACTTTCATAGGGAGTGAAATTTGGGGTTGGCACCAGACTTGAAATCCTTTAAATTTCTTGTTAGGAGCTTAGTTGACTTAACAAAAAATTAAAGATGTTTTGTTGTGTCTATCTAAAGAATAAACACACCTAAAGGATCTTAATTTTGATTGGTCTATGAACTGGGTCTGACCACTTTTTGCATGGAGGACAAACCAGGAGTCTGTAAATGAAGATGTGCATATTTCTCTTTCTATGTCATTGAGAGGTTCGAATTGGAATTCTCCATTCCTGACTCTTGTTGGTCATGATTCTACTTCCCACTCTCTACTATGAGCATTTTTTTCCAATTATAACCTTAATAGAAAATTATTCTGTCAATATGGAAATGTGGTACTAAATAAATGTCCAGGTCCAATTTCTTGTTTCCAATGTTGAAAAGCCGATTTCTTGAATTTAATGTTTTTTTTGTGTAAATTAGAAGTATGTTTGATTAATTATCTGAATTTCCAATTGTCTTTAGGATAAATCTATAGGGGAGTTTTCTTTAATTTCCCTTTATACCATAGTATCTTACATCAATTCGTCTCTGCTGTCAGCTACAATGAGTTGATGTTTGCAATTTTAACTGTTCCCTTGGAAAGAAGGGCTTCTATAAAGACTTTAATATAATCGATTACTTGGTTCTCTATTGAGTTTAAAACAACGTTTTTTCTTAACTGGTGTCACTGAATGGGATTGACAAAGCAAGTAACAAAAATTGAAATGTGGCCGACTGGGTGAGAAAAGAGAAATAGTTAGTTAAGTCCATATAGATAGTTATTATTAGGATTTCCCCTTTGGACAATCAATTTTTTTTGGGGCTCTCAAATTTCAAAAGTTCTCCAGTCTTATGTGCTAACAAGCATATTAAGATGGAGGGCTCAGGGTTCCTTTGAAAATCCAGTTACTGGACTGGCAGTTCTTGTAGATTAAAGAACACATCATATCAGTCTACTTATGGCTTTCTTGGTGCAATAAATAGGATGATTATTTGTTTTGTTTTTGATTGGCGCAGAATAAAAACAACACCCCTGCTGCTCAAGAGAAATGTATTACTCGTCTGGTGCTCTATCATCTTTGTGTCAATTTACCTGTCATGATTCTATCCTATCCTGTCTTCAGATTCATGGGGATGCGAAGTACTCTCCCATTGCCGTCCTGGTATATTTTAGGTTCTTTAAATACTAGCTTGATTTACCAGATTGATATAGTTTAGCATCTTATAACTTACAATATTGATTGAAATCTTCGTAGTGTGGGGTTGGTCTTGTGTAAATACATTCTGTTACCTGCTATTCCATTCCTTTTTGCTGGGATACTCTCTAATTGATATATATATATATATATATATATATATATATATATATTTGTAATCAAATTGTCATTTAATAATGCCATCAGTTCACATGACATGCATTTCAAAGAGCCTGATTCGTTAAGAGAAACACCTTGTTAGACTATGCCAACAGATTTATGCGTCATGAAGTTGTCAATTACTCAGTTTAACTGAACAGCCTCAATGGGTTTAGTGTGTGATCACCTTTTATGTAAAAACTCAAACCCAGAAGGAAGTAGTTGATAAAAATGTCAGATTATAATATTGGTCTCAATTGTTGCTCTTTTCTTTTTGCATAACGTCCCTTAAGTTGCAGTAGAACATCTTTTCCTGGTTTTCTGGGAATAAATAAACTGACTTGGTTAATGCAGGAAAGTAATTTCAACTCAGATTTTATTCTACTTCATCCTAGAGGACTTTGTTTTCTACTGGGGCCACAGGATCTTACATTCAAAATGGCTTTATAAGCATGTACACAGTGTCCATCATGAGTGAGTAATAATCGGAATTCCTTGGTCTCATGATATAATACGGTCATGTGCCTTCTACGTTTTACGAATATGCTTGAAATCTGTACAGGTATGCAACACCATTTGGATTGACCTCTGAATATGCGCATCCGGCTGAGATTTTGTTTCTTGGTTTTGCTACAATACTTGGTCCTGCCATCACTGGTCCCCATCTGATAACATTGTGGTTATGGATGGTTCTTAGAGTCCTTGAAACAGTCGAGGCACATTGCGGATACCATTTCCCATGGAGTCTCTCAAACTTCTTGCCTTTATACGGGGGGTTTGTACTTTTGTATCTTTTCTCTTCAGTATTTTTCATATTTCTAGATCACCTTCATGTTTGGAATTTCTTTTGTGAATTTTCAGTTCTGATTTCCATGACTATCATCATCGACTGCTGTACACTAAGAGTGGAAACTATTCATCAACCTTTGTTTACATGGATTGGTGAGGGTTTATACTTTTATGTGTAGTATAATTGTTAAACCTTTTTTGGCAAATTAAAAAATATTGAGGAATTATCCAAATGTACATATTTATTTTAAATATGTCTATATTTGATGAAAATACATTGAGAATAATTGATTTAAACCTTTTGCATTATATGTAACTAGAAAACTACTACATGTGTTTGACGGAAATCAAATGGGAACAGGTTTGGAGAAGAATCTTAGGGTATGTTTGTTTGAGCTATCCAAGGATTTGTTTTGGATTTTTGCCCCTAACTCAAAAAATCCAAATTAAAACACCCTTACACTTGACAAAATCTGATACGCTTCAGTAACCTAACTACCCTATAAAATTTTAAATAATATTCACTCCTCTTATCCTATTACATTCACACTCAAAACCAAACCAACCAATATTTGAGTAAGGATAACAAAGAATAAGAGGAAGTTGTATAATGCATTTGGGTAAAATGATTTGCTTCTGAAAGGCAATTGATTCTCTCCCTATTACACCGGAAAAGAGATGCTTTAACTGCTTTTCATCCTTATCCTTGAACATAAGTTGGACTCCTTGGACAAATTTTAAAAAATTGAGCTAAAGATGATCTGCCTGTTAAATCTGCCAGTTTAACTATAAGGTTGTACATTATGATTATATAGTCCTATTACCTTTTTGTGATTGTAGAGCATACTTTGGAAACTGCTTGATGGTAGAGAAATGTTAATCCTAACTTTGTTTGACCTTTTCCAGGATATTTGGTACTGATAAGGGATACAGAAAACTGAAGGAGTTGAAGAGTGGAGGAGACGAGACAGCGCTGAAGGAAACATAAAAAGGTGAATGGGGGATGTGTTTGGTTGCATTGCATATATGTTTTTGGTATTGGAGCATCATCATTTGAATTGGTCTAGTTTTGGTTCTTCACCATCTTCTATTCAACTACTGCATTTTGTGTCCAATTGCTCTTACAGACAATATGATTTTGTGTAATGTGGAATCAATTTGTGGCTTGCTTGAATTTTGAGTCCTACGCCTGTAACCCACACCTATTCGTTTTATTCTGTCTCTCTACTATAAGCAGTCATGGTTCCCTTGGTTGAAATCCTATCCATGCATCCATGTTGTCACATTCGGAGCAGGGACGGATCTAGCATATTGATTGGGGTTGGGGTGTAGATTTCTTTTCTCTTGACCTAATTTCAGAAATGGTAACTTCCTCTTGGTACAGGCTGGTTTGCTCGCTCTATTTTCTAACCCAGCACCGACTAGCGACTGTCTACTTGTGTTGACAAAGTACAGTATATTCCTTCTTAGGGTTGCCAAAGAATAAGACCCATATTTGGACGTGTTGTACTTGTATCATGAAATAATAAGATACCGCGCTGAACTTAGCGTTGATGTCACTTCTCATCCATCGACTTTCTTGTGGATTATTCTTTGATATCTAAGTAAACAGATTGATGTGGCAACTACTAAGAAGAAATTGAGAACACAACTTTTTATGTTGAGTACTTAATAAGCTTACAACGAAATGTAAAACTATGATAACTTACTCACCGCAAAGTAATCAAAGATTGCACTCTGAAAGAAATGGCTAATGAAATGATGCCAAGTTCTATAGGCTATACTTAATAACTGTAATGCTTGTTGTATACTTGTATTCTTGGGCAATAACACCTATCACGCCTATCATTTACACGAAAGAAGGATGCTCTCATCGTTTCAATAGCAGTTTGATACCAGAAAGTAATTGCCTCACAAATAATCGATATAAAGTATCTCAAATTATGGATACATGACTTCATATCAGGAAAACAATCTCCAAAGATGGCCCAATCTTGTTGCTCGTCATTATACTATTCATCGTCGATATAAATGGTTTCCTGCTGAAATAAACCGCCAAACACCTTCCTCGTCTCTCTCTTGGGTTCTACGGTTTTAGGTTTTGGTTTTGAATTACCCGAGCGAGGATTTTTCACTACTGCCTTGAGAGAAGGCAGTGACCGAGCCTTGGCCTGCCCCCTAACCGTGGCGACCCGCACTTTAGGTTCCTCGTTGGTCTTCTGAACAGCGGACTTAAGCTGTGAACTCAAGTTTTCCCACGACAAAGACACACCTTTAGCTTTACTCAAGAGGCTCTCGACTGAAGCTTCTGCTTTCTTTTGGGCTTCTGTTGCCAGACTAGGCGCTCCCCGAGTTTCTTCCTGCTCCAGCTTTTCCACCTCTTGTCCACTTGCTTCGTCTGATGCTTTAATAGCTTCTTTCTCAGCCTTCTCTTTTGCAAGAGCTTCAGCATATGCTTTTCTTCTACCGTCCACTGGAATCGCACTGTGAAGTCAAACAGTAAAAGATCAGACTATGCCCGCCTTCTCGAGAAACGTCCGTATATATACTTATCAATGTGTTTACCTGAAAAGTTCATCAAATGCCTTTGAAGGTGCTGATGGATCAGTAAAGACCTCGACTACCTGAAAAAACATGTTATTTAGATCAACGCCCTCAGGTCGAATTTGGAGCTCCTTGGATATACATTGAGCTAATGACAAGCAACTAATAACATTTTGTATATCTAATTTATTAAAAAAACTGTATAATGTTAATGAATCAAAGGCAGTATGAGAAAATAAAAGATTTATCAGACAGTTCTAAGCATAGAAGAGAAAAAATCATAAATTCTTGGAGAAAAACACTGTGAAAAAGCTTGAATAATTATGCAAGAAATGCAAACAAAATTATTAGCATGATGAATTGATTGAATTCATTTCCAAGCAATACCTTATTTTCTGCAACTGCTGTATTTGAGAAAACATCACCCACCAGCGAAGCTATCTGTGATCTCGTTACCTGTTTTCGTATTTTCATTTCAAATTCTCAAACGAAAGAAGGAATAGAAATTAGCATCTGTTGAAATAAAGTCTCGGCAAGGGAACGAAATATGAGTCGACCATTTGGCGCTCACACGTACGGACTCTAACATAATAAGCCCAATGAAAAAAGACATTGCATGCATACATTACATTACTTTGTAGTCGGTATCAGCAGAAGCAGACGCAGCTCCTTCTGGCGACACGACAATGTTGTATGCACTCTCAGGGGAGAAGTCATCGGTTAGTTTGGTCTTAACGAGCGTGTAGCTAACGTCAGTCGTCTCCACCAGTTCTTGCAGAAGCTCTGCAACAGTCAAAGACTGGGGCCTCGCAAAGAGGTTGTTGAAGAAGGACGAGATACCGTCAAGGACATTATTTGTCGACCCGACCCCTGAGTACGCATCGTAGATTATGGCCACGTGGCTAACTTTCGCCAACTGGGCTGCCTTGATCACTTGAAGGGCATTTGATGTGGTCACTTGGGCATCGGGCCCATTCTCTGCCGGCCCAATCGTCACCACAACTTTGCTCGCGTTTCCGATCGCCTTTGCGATCGACTCTGCGTCGTCATCGAACGACGAGTCGACGGCATTCAGCCGCTTCGATTCCTCCTTCGAAATGATCTGACATGAGGATATTAAGGACATAATTACAACTAAATCAGCTTTGATAAACTCATAAACTTAATTGATTCCAAACTAAAATCATGATAATTAACAACTTGATAAAACTATACATATACTAAACCAATTTACAACAAACAATCAATTTCCATCCCATACTAACCAATTGAACTCAATTATAAGTTGCATAACATTAACATCTCGATAAAAGCCCGTTTAACGTCTCGATAAAGCCCGTTTAAGGTCTTATTGGTATTCGAATAAATTAGTAACTACATATGATTCGAATAAATTACTATGATAATTAACCTTGTAGTTGGCGGCCAAACGAGCTAGTTCTTGGGCGGCAACGAGGTCAGGTACTCCGGCCCTCACACTGAACCCTTGGCGCAGAAGCGTCTGCGCAATGCGGGCCCCGGACTGCCCGGTCGCTCCGGCGACAAACACGGTCCCAGGGTCCTTGCGCCTCTGGATCCCGAAGCTCAACCCGGGCGACGACGACGGGTCGGAAATCACGGCCGGAACGAGAGATCTCACGTCGGCCCATTTGCCGAAGTCGAATCGGATGCTCGGGCCGCCGCCTCCGTCGTCTTCGGGCCCGGCGGCCTTTTTGGCGAACACGGGCTGCCTCTGGCTCTTGGGCTTGGCGGTTCTCGAATTGGGGGAAGCGGCGGCGACGGTGGTTTGGAGGAAGGAGTTCGAAGTGAGAGCTGACGCCATTTAAGGGAAATCGGTTGGGTTGTGTGGATTTCATTCGATCATGTTTTATCCATGGGGAGGGAGAGTGAGAGCGCCACCGCCCGATTTCGGTTGCGTTGGTCATGTGGATTGTGTGGAGAAAGATAGATTGAGAAAGAGGTTGATGTCCAATGGGAGAGTGCCACTTGGATCTATATTTTATCTACCCAACTTTGCTGACATATTGATTATTGAAAATGAAATCCCAAAACATGATATTGCAAGTGCATGGGCCTGGTCCCGGACGGCTCGGTGGGGCGGGCCCGATTGATTGGGCTAAGTAAGGGATAGAGACCTATGGTTCGGCTAGGAGAAATGGGTCCAACCACGGGTCAGGGGTCTGTAGGAATTCAGTTCGACTTGAATTGAAGTGATTATAAAAGTTATTTTTGATTGTTCGTTCCAATGAGCTAAACAGATTACAATGTGAAAAATGGTGTCGTGAGATAAATATGGAAATATTAACATGGTGTATTGTTTTCAAAAGTTGTGCACAGTTATCAATTTCGTTATTTTGTATGTTATTGGTACTCTAGCCCTTTCGGCTAAATTTTGCATTTTCCTTTTCAATTTATTGATCATAAAATAGTATTTAAATGTCCACCACATTATATTATCTCTACCCAATAGATTGAGGTTCATTCCCGCCAAGCCGGAGTAAAACATGCCCAAATGCCACTTGAACAGGCACTTAAGCTTATTCAATGTAGTATACTAGTATACCACTCACAAGAGCTTGTTTGAAGAGGTAACAACGACGACTATAATTATCTTCTATTTATTGAAGAAGAAGACTAAAACTTTTGACTAGCAAAAAGACTAATTAGTAAAAAATAAACTAAACAAATTCCCTTGTATAAACTAGCTATTAGAGCATCCCCAATGATAGGTACAATTCCTACATGGCATGGAATTGTACCTAGGTATACCATTGGGGGTAGAGGTACAATTTAGGAGAGAGAAATAATAGTATCAAAGATTAGATACCAGGTACAAATTGTTTTGTTTCTCATTTTGTGGGTCCCTCAAGTATAAAATAAAAAATTTGTACCTCAACTCATTGGTATATTGAGGTACAATTTGATAGGTATAAATTTTTGTTGATGTGTCATGTGAAATTTATCTAAATTGTACCTATGTTTGGATACACCATTAGAGATGCTCTTAGTAATAAACTTGCTCAAATACCCACGCTGCCACGCATATATACACACACCGACACACGGAGCAATATTTTGGTATTTTTTATACATTTTGTTTCTCCAATGTTAATGATATAATAATTGATACTCCGTACTACACAAAACTAATTATTTTATGTCAACAAACTCAACACCATTTTTTGGGATTCTTAATTGGACACAATATAAATTGACACAACTAGTACCTGCGATGCACGTGGTATTTTTTTTTTAAATTGATGTGCATGAAAATTTTATTTTATTTCATAATTTTACTTTTACTCTAATTTGTAGGGTGGGCATAAGACGGAATTAGGAGAATCTCGTCCCGTTCTGGGAATTTATAATTGGTTTGAGATCGAAACAGGATTAAGACCTCCCAAAATTTAAATAAAATTATAAAATTAACAATTAAATTAAATATTATCGACTTATAAAATAATCAAAATACAAATAAAATAAAATTTTTAAATTTTTAAGAAAAATAAGTTTTTAATTTAACAATTAAATTAAAATTGTTGAGTTATTATTTCTATAAGCCAACTATTTTTTTTTATAATTCAAATTTCAAAAGTACATGAGGTGATCTATTAAGAGCCTGTTTGGCAGAGCTTATAAGCTCTTTAAAACAGCTTATAAGTTGTTTAAGAGTTTATAAGCTCTTAAAATTTGTTTGGTAACATTTTAAGAAAAGATCTTAAAAAATTAAAAAATAAGCTGTTTAAAAAAAAGTAAGGGGGGAGGTACTTTTTTTTTCAACAGCTTATAAGCTCTTGCAACTTAAACCATAAAAGACCAAAATACCTTTAAAATCATTACATTTTTTATATATACAATAATTCTAAATTTATTATTTAGTTAATATAAATATTTTTAATTATTTTTTTCATATATTAAAATTTATTTTTAGTAATTTTATTTATATAAGATCTTAAATTACCAAACAAATTAACATCTTATAAGTTTATATATCTATTTTATTCAAACGGTTTAACGACTTATTTATTAAATAAGACATAACAGCTTATCAGCTCTTAAAACAACTTATAAGACGTAACATCTTATAAGCTCTTTTAAATAAGCTCGCCCAAACGGGCTCTAAATTAAATTGATAAATAATAATAATTATTTTTGGTTAATTATATTTCATTCTCAACTAAATAATAATAAAATTATGAAAATAAAGTATAAAATCTGATTATAGAAGATATTATATTTATTTGATTATTTTTAATATTTAAAAATTCGTCCACCATCATATTGATCTCATCTACAGTGAAAAAAATATATAACGAAGAGAGCAAGATTCGAGAATCATGATTAAGCTGTGAAGGGGACAGATCAAGGTCGAGAACTACCGCGGCTACGACCCGTACGTAATTAGCTCATCGAAAATAGATTTGTAAAATAGAAAATGTTAATTTATTTCTCTTCCGATCAATTAACGTTGCAATTAGCAAATAGATATGCAAACCTTTTCATAGTCGTCATTTATCAAATCTTGTATCAATTCTACACATACTGAAAAGAATCACATTCCAAACGGACTGTAAGCTAAAATTCCAATTCAATTTATGAAATATTGAAAAAAACAATCTATTAATAAATTATATATACTTGAATTTGATTCTGAAAAAAAATTGAATTAAAAAAAAAACGAAAAAAATAGATAATGAAATAATTAAAGCATACATAAAATTTTGAAAAAATATAAAAAAATCCGAGAAATATATATACGCAGAAATATTGAAGCATGAGAACATGGAATATATACCTCGGCGAATTGATCTCGAGATGTTCTATGAAACGCGTATGATTTTTTCTTGGAAGATAAGCGAATTAATTAAAATTTAGGAATATGAGAAGAATATGTTTGATGAGAAAAAAATTTTTAGAAAGAAATAAAAAACGTATTATTAATTAGAATTATATATTTTAAACCGTGGAAATTTATTGAATATAAAAACCTCCTAAAGAATTATATTAATGTATAAATTTTGAATTAATAATAATATTATTGTTGTTATTTATAATTTATAGTTAAATATTATTATTTTTATTTATAATTTATAGTGTGAACACAATATTATTAAACCTTTCTCATTGGTCCACGTGGCATGGAGAGATCCAAGAATTATATATGTATAGATAGATTTATGGGTGTTCATAATTTGGACCTGACCAAAATAAAACGAAATCGGACGGGTCAGTCCGGTAAGATTTCAGACCGGTTTTTGGTCTAAACAAATATAAAAATCCAATTTTTGGTTTATTTTTGCTCAAAATCGGATCGACCGGAATTTACTTATTTGGTCCGATTTTTGTGTCATGAATTTTCACAATATCAGTTCTCGTTCCGGTTGAATTCGATCCAATTTTAGGCCGAAGAACACCTCTAAGGACTTGTTCTTTTGGACTTAATTTTAGTCAAGTTCAGTTCAGATCGCTTCAGTTCAGTTCAGTTCAGATCTCTTCAGTTCAGTTCAGTTCAGTTCAGATCTCTTCAGTTCAGTTCAGTTCAGATCAGATCGTTTCAAAATAAATTAAAATAAAATAAACAAAAAATAATTTCAATCTATAATTTTAAATATAAAGTCTAGTTAGTATCCTAATATTATTAATATTTTTTAAAAAATATTTTATAATTTATAAAAATTATTATTATTTTTATAAGAAAATCAATTCAGTCCAGTAAGTTCAGTTCAGTTCAATAACTTAAGTTCAGTTCAGTTCAGATGGCTTAGGTTCAATTCAGTTCAGTTAAATTCAGCCAGTTTCAGTCCAAAAGAACAGATACTAACTATATTAATCAAATTTCAAGATGCAAATAATGAATAATTCAATTAGAATAAAAAATTACAATTATATTAAAATAATTTATACAATTATTTTGCGAAATATTAGACTGCACCTGGACCTGAATTCATGACACAAAAAATAGCCACACGACGAAACCAAGCGAGCCCTAAATAGGATTTTAGTTTACACCCAACTTGAGTGATGATTAATTAATACTGTAATTAATGATCGCAAAATCAACACACTATTTATTTTTTAATTTATTTTTATATTTTACTAAAAAAAATCACTTTAAATATATATACTTTCCATTTCTGCTCTCACACGTCCTGCGAAAAAGATTGATCAGATTTCAGATGCTTCTCCCTACATTGCTTCCTCAATTTCAGTGATAAGGAAAAACCCTTATCGGTACAGGTACACACTTTTCCCTTCTCATCATATTCGACCGACCACGCAAACTTTACACTCGCGAGCGAGAACACTTTCTCGCGGGTTTATGCGATTGATTGCCGGCGAAACAGTGCAGATCTAGGGTTTCAAGTTCTCGTTTCTTGTCTATGTTCTTTCTTAGTGATCGATTTATTCATGGTTTTTACCTGTTTTTTTTTTTGTTTTGTTTGTTCTTAAAACTATGCTCGTAGATCAAAATATTGTTCTGTTCTGTAGCGGAGCTGGATTTGGTGTTTGTTTTCCACCTGCGTTTGTATAAAGTCCTGGAATGAGGTAAGTGGGTGTTGCTTTATGCTCAGGGTATTCGCTTACAGTTCGGGTTTTGTTGTGAGCTGTGTATTTGGGTGTGTAGATATTGAGGCATCGGATCAGATAGGTGAATCGGAAGATGAGTGAAGGCAAGCAGTTTCAGCTGGGGACGATTGGGGCGTTGAGCCTTTCCGTGGTTTCGTCAGTGTCGATTGTGATATGCAACAAGGCACTCATTAGCACTCTTGGCTTCACGTTCGGTGAGAATTTTATGGGCTCAATTATTCACTATAATGTTAAGATGTGTGACAATTCGGACATACTAACTTTTCGTTATCTTTTAGTTTCTCACATTGACCAACAGTGTCTTCGACTTTGTTTGCCTTTGGAGCATTTGTTTCATAGTTTTTTTACCTTGGCTTGTACATTTGTTGTAAAGTCATTGTGGCTTACAAATCATAAAGTGATCTTCGTGGTTTGGTGAAATTGCATGAAACTTCTGATTTTATGCCTTCAAGGAGGATATATACAAAGTTAGATATCTCTATTCTCATTGGGAATCAGAAGATCATAAGTTTTATTCTATATGCGTTCTATTTAGTTTCTAACTTTGCATTCTCTTTCTTTAATGGGGCCATAAAACTTGTTGTGAAATATCTGTGGAGATTAGGTGTGATTAAATGGGTTTAGATTTTGAAGGCATGGAAAATGTGTTCCATTATTGATATAATTATACTCCCTTCCAACTTTTGTCAAACGATGATGTCAAAAAATGGCCACTTCAGGATGTGTCAATAACTAAATAAAAGAATGGCTAAAATTGGAAGTACATCTTAAATGTCATCCGAAGTAACAGGGTGCATTTTCTAGATAATATTATTGATATATTAAAGAGAGGTTTTGAGCTTCTATATGTGATGAGATACACACTGTGTTTTAGTGGATCGCAGTCCCAAAAATAGTTTAATTAAAAAATAAAATTTCTTTACTGTTGGTGCTTCTGTGAAGTGTGAATTATAAAGATAACCGAGCATATCAGCAACATCAATTGAGAGTGTGGAGTGGGGAAGGTTGAACAAAGAAATTGTAGTATTTCCAATTTTTAAACCCGTTTACCATTTTGCGTACATCATTAAATTTTTTATAACTCTACTCATTAAATATACCTAAGCCTTCTTGATATCGGAAGTCACCATATGGTCTGTAGTCTGTTAATTTGTCCAGCATTTACTCTTCCTTGACAGTTGGCACGCTAAATTTAGTTACACTTGTATTTGAATTGTTGAGGTCATTAACCTAGCTTACCTCCATCTTACTTTTCAGCTACTACTTTGACTAGCTGGCATCTCCTCGTTACATTTTGTTCTCTCCATATTGCTCTATGGATGAAATGGTTTGAGCACAAGCCTTTTGATCCTAGAGCTGTCATGGGATTTGGGATTCTGAATGGAACATCGATCGGACTTCTAAACCTAAGCCTGGGTTTCAACTCCGTTGGTTTCTATCAGGTTAATTTATTTCGCGTTCTTATTTCTATCTCATTTTTTTAGGAAGGTGAAATTTTGCATCTTTGTAGCTATTAATTCTTCAGTCCCAGAAAGATAGGTTCATACAACATTTCACATAGATTAAGAAAGCAAGTTAATCCCCTATATGTAATGATATAAAATGTTTGACCTTTGTGTCTATGTTGTATTCTTGTTATTCTCTCTCACATATTTCATTCAGAACATTTTCATTTGTTCTTTACTGTTTTATTGTTATTTCATGACGGTTTAAGCTTCCAAATATTCACATGTTCTTATTTATGCATGCCAGATGACAAAATTGGTAATTATCCCATGCACTGTCCTTCTAGAGACTCTATTCTTCAGAAAAATATTCAGGTGAGATCTTTGCATCAGTGTAGTTTCTGATTTCTTGAAGATTTTCTTCTTTCATCTTTGTGCTGTGGTATATGAGAGGTGTGCATATTATTCATTTGATCATTTATATGTCAAATTTTCCGTTTGCGAAGAAAGTATACTGTTAACAACAGCAACTAATTTAGGTCGGAACCCTCATTGCCTGGTTTTGCAGTTCTGTCCACATCACGCTAGTTTTCTAACATATGTGCTATCAGCTATCCTATATGGAAATTGCCGCTGCTGCACTTTTATCTTTATTAGAAATTTAAAATGGACTCTTGAAATTTTTTGTTTCTGATGTTAGATCATCTGACATGCCAATTTTGAAAGCACTAATCAGAGCAGAGAAGGTGGTTGAAAATTGAGATAAACTGGACAGCGAGTAACTAGCTATAGTACGTTTGCTATTAATAAAAAGAAAATATTGTGATACTTGCAAATTTCAGATTGCATTGGGAGTTGGGACTAACATTTGTATCAAAGTTGTATGCTGTGTGTGTGGTGTGTATTTCATTGTTTTAAAGATGGCGTATACAAGGATCTAATTCAAGTTTCTGTAATTTCGGATTTGACCACGAACTATATTCAGTGTTACTGTTACTGTGTATTACTACAATTTACATTTTCATGTGTGAACTCATAAAGTTTCCGTTTTGGTTGACAATGCTTTCTTTACCATCATTTTTCAGTAGGAAAGTCCAGCTATCTCTCAGTGTTCTTCTCATGGGTGTTGGAATTGCGACAGTGACGGATCTGCAGCTCAATGTTCTGGGTTCTGTATTGTCTCTACTTGCAGTTATTACAACTTGTGTTGCTCAAATTGTATCCTCATTTATTTTACTGTGCTTATATTCTCTTCAAGTGTGTAATCACCCCAAAACAAGCATGCTTCCATGTAGATATAGAACCTTTTTCTCCAAAGATAAGGTATAGCATCCTGGAAAAAATGTTACTTTCGACTTGCTTTATAAAAAACCATCTGTAGTTTTGCATTCCATGTGCATTTTTTCTGCGAAAATCTTGGGATTAAACCTCTGCATTTTGTTTGGGTTACTGATTTTTTTGAGCAGTTTTGAGATCTTTAACTCCGATGAACATCAGATGACAAACACCATCCAAAAAAAGTTCAAGGTTTCTTCAACACAACTTTTGTACCAATCATGTCCATATCAGGCAATCACTCTGTTCATTATCGGACCATTTCTGGATGGACTTCTGACGAACCAGAATGTATTTGCTTTTAATTATACCCCTCAAGTTTTGGTGAGTACTGGAATTTTGTCCTGCCATTGGTAGATAATATGCACAGCACATGACTATCATGTTTTTGCATGCAGGCCTTTATTGTTCTATCATGCTTGATATCAGTTTCAGTGAACTTCAGTACCTTCCTTGTGATTGGAAAGACATCACCAGTCACTTATCAGGTCCTAGGGCATCTAAAAACGTGCCTTGTTTTAGCATTTGGTTACGTTCTTCTACGAGACCCCTTTAGCTGGCGGAACATTTTAGGGATCCTGATTGCTATTGTGGGGATGGTATTATACTCGTATTTCTGCACTGTTGAGACCCAACAAAAGGCCATTGCCGAAGCATCGCAAGTATCTCAGGTTTTTATCTTATCCTTGTAATCTCGTTCTCTTAATACTCTAATTGATAACACTCAGCATTCTGAGAAAAAAAATTATTTCTCTAAATCTCTATTCTGTATATGAAGGACAAGGAAAACGAATCTGATCCTCTATTGAGTGTTGAAGATGGACCCGATGAGGGTGTTGTGAGGGATCCAGGATGGAATTCAAACAAGGACCTGCGGGCGTAAAACTTTTGTGGTATCAATTCATTTACCTAGTTTTTATGTGGAAATCGTCTCTGCTATGGAGATGTTGCCAGGGATACCATGCTTTTGTCGATTTTTTGAATCGCTTGTTCCAATAGATAGAACTATTTTCCATATAGTAGTAGAGTTAAATTATGTCCTTGCAGTGAAAGAATCTATAATTGTCGATTTTTTTCTGAAGCAAATGCTATAGCTTTGTTATAAATTTCCGGTTGAGTAAAACATATTTGGTCAGATATGATCCGAACACGACCAAGCATTAACCAAGAATTAACTTGCATTGGTCGAATGCTGGACCATGTGCGTTGTGAAACTCGTCACAACTTGTCAGTACTTGATAAATTTCTAGTCAGGTTTTGAACAGGCATGTTAAAGTTTAAGCAAATTGTTATCAAAGTTTATGCCCTCTGGAAATTCATCCAAGGGTTCCCTTAAGACTTGACAAAAGATACAGGTTCCCTTGACATCTTACTATTGAAATAAAATTGGAAAATTTATTCAAATATTAATATTTGGATTTATTTGAATATTTAAATATTTGATTTAATATTTAAATATATTACTATATTAATATGAATAAAAATTATTAATATATTACTATATTAATATTAAAATGATTTAAAATAAAATTGATATTTTATTATATAATTATTTAATTTTTCTGCACGGATAAAAAAAGTGATACGAAAAGAGAATATTTAATTTGCACGGATAAAAAAACGTAAAATCAAAAATAAGTTTTATTTTAAGTTTACAGTAATTTCACTCCAACCGAGATTTCAATACTAAAACTTAAAAGAATATTCTCAAAATATTCTTCTAATACAACTTTATATAAATAACCAATATCTTTACAAATTTACAATTTAACCTCATAACTTTTGAAATTAAAAAATTTAATAATCATTATTTTTAATTTAAAATTTCAAACATAATAAAAAAAATATTGTGATATCTCATATTATTATTTTATTTTTAACGTTAATTAAATAATTTAATATTTAATTATATTTTGTATTATCATTTTTATTTTTATTTCATTATTTTAAATATTTTTATTAAAATTTATTTTAATTATTAATGATATGATTATTAAAAAAAATCACATTATAAAAAATATTAAATAAGAAACTAAAAAAATATTGATAGATTATTTTTATTAATTTATATAAAAAGGATTATTTTATAAATAATAAAGTTTTTGGTTTGAGTTTAAGATAAACGTAAATTTAAGTATTTTTTTTTGTGGGTCCCACCTAAATACCTATAATACGTTTATGTTTTGGTATCGCTTGGAGCATCTCCTCTACTCCAAAATATGTTTTTGGTATCGGTTGGAGATGCTCTAATAAGTTATGTATATTGTTTTTCATACAAAAAATATTAAATATACTATTGGGTATTATTATTTTTATTTTTTCAACTTAAAAACAAAAAAATAAAAATATATTTTTAAAATTAAAAGTAAAACAATATTTAATATAGTATATGAAAAAATAAAGTTATTATTGTACCGCTGTCATAACTTAAATAAACAATGTATATTTTAAGGTGAGAACTAAATAGTATTTTAAAGTGAATAATTAAATTAATTATTTTATTTTTTAAATGTGTATTTTAAGTTGAAATATCTAAAAAAACAAAACTGTGCATATTTTTGTAAAATGTTTGAAGTATATATATTTTAAGTAACCTAGAGTACTAAATAATTTCAAATGTTGAGTATTGCCGTATTGGTAATCCATAATAACTAATAAGTACGTAATTTAATTGTATTGAATGATCCAAAAGAAATTATATGTACCTAATTTAATTGTATTGAACGATCTGAAAGAAACCATATCGAGATTGAGGTGAAACGAATCCTTCGAAAGCTAACAAATTTAAATTAAATTAAATAGAAATATTTGATTCAAATATATTGTAGATAAATAAATTTATTTTCTTAAAAAAAAAAAGATAATCTCGTTCTGATAAAATGAAAAAATGATAATAAAAAAACCCCGACTCTTTGGGCCATGAGAATGCCGGTATTTAACACGCCAGCCCACCTCGTCGGCCCGATGAGCTCAGCCGGCATTTTGGTAGGTCGGCCTCTAGTCCAAATTCTAGTCTCCCACTCCAGATTCAAGAGTTTCCCTAACAAAATTAATTGGTTTTCTTCTATCTCTCGACCCCTACCGCTACCAAGTCTAGCAATGGCGGCCGGCGGTTGCGTTCTATCGTCGGACAGCGTCGTCGTGAAATCCCCCACTGACCGGCGTCTCTACAGATACGTACAGCTTCCGAACGGCCTCTGTGCTTTGCTAGTTCACGATCCTGAGATTTACTCCGATGAACCTTCTGGGAACCCGAAGGCGGACGGAGATGGCGATGAAGACGAGGACGAAGACGAGGAGGACGGGGAAGAAGAGGATTCGGAAGAAGAAGATGATAATGACAGTGAGGAGGATGAGGAGGACGAGGATGAGGAAGACGACGAGGATGGCGACGAAGAAAATGAGGAGGTGAAAGGATCGAAAGAATCGGCACAGAAGAAGGTTAGGCTCGCTAATGTTGGAGATATTCATCGAGTTTTGTTGAGTTATCGATTTGAGTATTTAGTTTTATTTTGGTTGTTCTTTACCTGTTTTTGCAGGCTGCAGCGGCCATGTGTGTAGGAATGGGAAGCTTTGAAGATCCTTACGAGGCGCAGGGCCTGGCCCACTTTTTAGGTTTTCCCCTGACCCCACATTTGCTGCTTTGCTTTGAGTTATTCTATAGGGTAAATAGGACGATTGCAAGAAGAATTAACTAGATGTTTCTCATTAGTCATATTTCACTGGATATGTCCTATCAATGCAGAGCTTAAAAATATGGAACAAGGGATTATAAACTATATGAGCAGTAAGCTGTTGAAGTGTCACTATGTCCATAGGTGTTCTCATACCTTATACAGTATGAAATAGCTCAAAGAAATGTAATTAATCGGTAAGTTACCATTAAGTACAAGTATGGAAAGCGCCGAGGCTTGTAAACTGATCAAACATGGTGCAGTAGCTATGCGTTTGCATTTGTAATTTGTACTTTCATACCTTTTAGCTGTTTCACCAAAATGATGATTGTGCACAATAAAATATATTCCTGCTAGTTGTTACTCTTTGAGGGGTGAAGCGTAATTGTGGCTAGTGAGAAGATACTGCGCATCCATGATTTTCATGTTCTTGTTGTTTACAAGACAAGAGAATACTGTACTGACAGAATTTTAAAAATAGCAGAATTGTGATAGTTGCTAGGGGGTAGAAATTTAGAAAAGCAGAACTGAATGACTAAAGTAGATCTACAATTAATCTTATGATGTATGTGTTCTGCATAACTAGAATAGTGATTTGAGCATGGCTTCTTGTTTCACATTTTTTTTTATTGCAGAGCACATGCTTTTCATGGGGAGTGCTGCTTTCCCTGATGAAAATGAGGTTTGTCAGTTGGTTCTGTTTTCTGTTTTCTACTTTACATTTTAATCGATGATTGGTGGTGCTTTGTAGTTGGTAAACATTCCCCATGTTTCGAACATGAAAAGAAAAACTGAATCTATAATATTAAGCCATTGTGATTGACCATTTTTTGTTTTGTTTTTGAGCATTTATTTTGGATCCAGTTTTTTCATGTTGGACTGCATTTGACTCCTGTAATTTTAAAGTTGCCTTTATAATAATATTATGCAAGACTGGGGATATGATACATATGAAACTGAACTAAAGGTCGTTTATTGTATAAAAAAAGACAGGAATAGTAGATATTTTGAAGATATATGTGAGTTTCTTAGTGAAATTTGGGGTATAATTAACTATGAAGTCGCTTTGTGGTCTATCAGTCAGACTTGTGTTAGGGGCAATTCTGTTTCAAATTTATGTAGAAATTGTCACTATTCAATGTTATCCAACCCTTTAATCATTTGTAGGGACTTGAATTCTCGTACCTGTGCTTGTTATTTATAGAGTATGTGTTATAAAAAAATTGAAAAAGTCCATATATAATAAATATAATGATTTAATGAATTTCGGAAGCATTCCTCCTGGAACTGAGTTGTGTATTCGTAACTTGTGTAATCAAAATTGATCTTGAGCTCTTTTTTATAATTTCGCAAATTATAAATTGTAACCTAATTAATTTCACATTTATTTTTGTAGTATGATAGTTACCTGTCTAAGCATGGAGGTTCCTCTAATGCTTATACAGAAACCGAGTATACCTGCTACCATTTCGAGGTAAAAAGGGAGTTTCTTAAGGGCGCTCTGACTAGGTAATGAATGGGAATTTATCTTTTAGTGAAATTTTATCATCTCATTCATTAAAAACTCTCAAGGCCAATCTAATTTCAAGTATGTCTATGTTGATCTGGATATATGACTGCAACTCATTACTATATATTTTCAGGTTTTCCCATTTTTTTAGTTCTCCTTTGGTAAAAGCTGAAGCCATGGAACGGGAGTTGTTAGCAGTAGATTCAGGTTTGTCCATATATTCATACCCGTCTTCCAGTAGATTGGAGTAATATTAATTGATTTTCTTTATTCACCATTAAATTTGATCTCTCTTTGCTTGCTAGTTGAAGCTTATATTATTTTTAATCTCATTATTGTTTACAGAATTTAATCAGGTTCTGCAAAGTGATCCGTGCCGACTGCAGCAACTGCAGTGCCATACATCTGCCCCAGGGCATCCTTTCAACCGGTTCTTTTGGGGTATGCTTTTTTGTGTTCCTACTTGTGTTTTGATGTTCCATGTATATGTGTTATTAAAAATTCAGTTTACTCATTGTAGGAAATAAGAAGAGCTTGGCTGATGCTATGGGAAAAGGAATCAATTTAAGGGATCAGATTTTGAAATTATATAATGACAATTATAATGGTGGATCAATGAAGCTAGTTGTCATTGGTGGAGGTAAGTTTTTTCACATCTGTTTTAGAATTAAATGGGATTGATGCCAAATGTCTTTTATTAACGAAATTAATCTTGTCTAATATTGAGCGTGTATCGGGTTCTGTTGTCTAACATCTCGATTTCCATAGCTTAAAAGGTGAAGACTGAAGATAAATGATGTTTTTTATTGTATTAAAATGCAAACAATTATTCTCAAGTTTTTAATATAGAAATTATGATAGCTATTTTATAAGCACTAAATTTAGGTGAAATTGCAAAAATTTCTTACGTTTATTTGATCTCCAATAAGCGTCTTCCATTTTAACTGTTGAATTGATTTCTACAGAGACTCTTGATGTCCTTGAAAGTTGGGTCCTTGAATTATTTGGCAATGTCAAGAAAGGCCTTTTAATTAAGCCGGAGAGGGGCCTAGACATTCCTCTTTGGAAAACTGGCAAGCTTTACTGGTTAGAGGCTGTTAAAGATGTTCATGTACTTGATTTGTCTTGGACATTGCCCTCTCTAAGAAAAGATTATTTGAAGAAAGCAGAAGATTACCTTGCTCATCTCCTTGGACATGGTACGATGGTTTTCTGCTATTACTACTTTTCCATGATGATTAATTTCATTCACAAAATCAAGGACTGATGTTTGTTTTGTTTCTGCATCCATTGTTCTGTTAGTTCTTATTGACCTAGTTTCCATTCTGTGCTTCGTAATAGGGGTAAGATGCTTTTACATGATTCTGATAAATGATGCATCTTAGTACTTTTTACATGGTGCCTCTTGATGGCCTTACTTCTTGATGGTCTTACTCTATTCTTTGGATGTATTTGAGTGGGTCAGATGGAAAATAATGTTTTTTCTGTTTTTCTTATCATGTCGTGACATGCAAGAATCCTATCTCTTGTACCATCAGTTTTATTAAAGGATGTAACTTTTACTCTTCATGTCAACGCTTTTCTCATTTCCCTTTATTTGCATGAACATACTCGTTTTTTGACACAATTTCAGAGGGGAGAGGAAGTTTGCATTTTTTCTTGAAAGGTAAAGGCTGGGCAACTTCCATATCTGCTGGTGTTAGTGAGGAAGGGATGTGTCGTTCCTCTATAGCATATATCTTTGGCATGTCAATACACCTGACTGACTCCGGCTTGGAGAAGGTAAGGGTGTGATTTTTTGTTTTGGAAAATAAGTATCTTATGAGTGATTGGATATGAGGCAAATTTAGTGTTCAGTTAGAAAATAGTGACTGGATGTTGAATATTCGTCCATTTCCGCTCAACTGTTTAGTAAGTGTATATGCTTTTACTTGTATATTTTGATTTGATTTTTTTATATGGTCAATAGATTGTACATCTTTGGTATTGGTTGCAATCCTAATTCTTCTTCTCCTACTATCTATATGGGAGTTGTATTGCTCTAATACATTTACAATTTACTATTTTTCTCTCTTTATCATAGTACTTCTTCCCTAACTTAGGTTTAATCCACAAATGCTAATTCCCTGATCTCTTACACAAAGAAAACAACCTTTATTTTTTCGACCACCGTTCTCTTACTCTGACCTGCCATCGCTTTCCAGTCACATTCTTGACCCGCACAGACAATGGTCAACCCTGATGACCCATATTGTTAGCTGCCTTGTGCGACAGCATTCCATCTTTAGTTTAGTTCAATTTGGGTAGTACCCTCTCACTTCAAAATTTCTTTTATTTTCATAATGATATCTGCAAAGAGTAAGCATTCCCTAGGCATTACTGTTAGAATAGGTTTGATTACACATGTTCCCGACCTTTGATTGTTTTCTTCGGTATATTAGGTCACAAATTCAATTGATACATTATATCCAATCCCTGGATTCCAAGGATTTTAGTTGGCAACAAGCGGAGTCCTCTGTTATGACTTGGATTTTAAATAGCATGGAGAACCCTTTAAGTACTAAATTATGTTTTCACAATAGCTATCCCTCGTGTTTGAGTTTCCTGAAGCATTGTTCTCCCATAAGCAAGATGGTTATTGTTACCTGAAGCTTTATTATTTCCTGCATGTAGCTTGGTTTTATCACTACTCTATGGGATATCACAATATTTTTTTAGCCTTGAAAGCTGTTTAATCTCAATTTTTCTTTATGATATTGATGATGTAGATCTTTGAAATATTGGGATTTGTTTATCAATATCTCAAACTATTGCGTCAAGATCCTCCTCAAGAATGGATATTTAAGGAACTTCAAGATATTGGGAATATGGACTTTAGATTTGCTGAAGAACAACCTCAAGATGATTATGCTGCCGAACTTGCTGGTATCTGTATTCATTTTTTTAAATATATAATTTCTAATGCCTTGTATTTCTTAATTTTAATTATTATAATAGCTTGGATATGTTTATGCTATTGCTTGTATGGACATATGATCTACTCCATCTACTGTATTTTTCTTATCATCAATTGAGCTCTTCATGTGTTTTTTGCGGGTGAGTCCAATTGAGATTATGTGAATCAGACGACCACATCTAATCATTGTTATCATGCTTACGACTAGTCGGTAAAAAAACTTTGACTGTAAACGAATTCCTAGATATGACTTATTTCTATGTTAGGAAAGATGACAAATCATGATAAGAGATGGTCGATATCAGAGTTGTAATAGCATGATTTTAGAACTTTTGTTTACAGGCTTGCATTCTAATTGTGGGTCTTCTCGAGGGTGTGTTAAATGATTAATGTTTGTGATTGCAGGGAATCTACTTGTTTATCCTCCAGAACACGTTATATATGGAGACTATGCGTATGAAGTCTGGGATGAGGAGATGATAAAATATCTCATGGCTTTCTTTAGGCCTGGAAACATGAGAGTCGATATATTAACCAAGTCTTTTAAGAAGTCACAAGGTATCTTTTCTATACACTGCTTGACTCTTCTCTAGATTTAGAACAATGAAGATCTCTGTCAAAGCTATACTAGTCCCTATATTTATGGGTTTCGCACTTCCTATAGTAGCTTTGTTGATATATTTTGAATTGATGAAATTTTATAAATCACTTTTTCTTTTAGTGGATAAGTCATCTGTATCTGTACACCTTAGGTGAATAAGGTGGAGACCGTGGAGTAGGCTATATAGCAAATTTATCAACATGAAATCAAGTCCACTGTCTACATATGTAGTAGTTTGATGACTGGCCTTATTTGGTCGAAAGCTGCTTAATTATATTTTTCTCATATGGTTTTGCTTTGTCAAAATGGATGAGATTCTCATTCAGCTTAGAAACGTGTCAGTCTCAGCTTGGTAATTTTAAATCTTTGTTCTAAATGCCAGTATGTTTCAGCCTAAGGTTGTGAATCAATAAATGTAAAACAAGACGTGCTGAGCATGTTTTAAGAGAACCATTTTGTTTGGATCATTTGTTTTCAGATTATGCTACTGTCTTTCAATCAAATCATGGTTGAAACATTTACGTTTTTTGCCAAAAAATTCTTATAGCTGTGTGAAATATGATAATCCGTATTTTACATTTTCCAAATATATGAATGAACTAAATTATAACCATAATATCGCAGTCCCTATTTTATATTTTTCAAAGAATATGGATCAACTGTTATTTTGATAAGGTCAATTGACCACTTAAATATTAATCCACTACTTCCATGACATGGATTTCAGATATCCAGCATGAGCCATGGTTTGGATCACAATATGTTGAGGAAGATATTCCGTTTCATCTGATGGACCAATGGGAAAATCCTTCTGAAATTGATTCCTCTTTACATCTTCCTTCAAAGAATGACTTCATTCCACGTGATTTTTCCATATTCAGTGACAAGGCATCTTCCCAGGCTGAAGATGCATCTTATCCAAGATGTATACTTGATGAACCTTATATGAAGTTATGGTACAAGCTTGATAAGACTTTTAAGCTTCCTCGTGCTAACACATATTTCCGCATGACACTAAAAGGAGCATACAATAATATAAGGAGTGCTCTATTGGCTGAGTTATTTATTTTGCTCCTGAAGGATGAGCTCAATGAGATTACTTATCAGGTCCTTCTATTAAATTTGATTCTTGTGACGTTCTATGCATTATGGGTGCTGAAGCTGCTGATAATGATAAATATTAGTTATTTTTAAATTATTTAAAGATGTAGTATATTTTGGTTGCAGGCCAGCATTGCAAAATTGGAGACTTCTGTTTCTCTATATGGTGATAAGTTAGAGCTAAAGCTCTATGGTTTTAACGATAATCTTTCAGCTCTCTTGTCTAAAATTCTGGCAATTGCAAAAACATTTTTGCCGAAGGATGATCGTTTCAGGGTATGTTACATTGTTCCCTTCATATATAAAGAATGTTCAAGAAGGAAATCAATGACAATTCTATATCCTTGTCTTGGAGTTAAAAACAGAGTGGAAGAGAAACACCTTGAGGATGGGATTCTTAGTTGATCGTTCAAAAACAGCATATTCCGATGCTATAAATGGATATTGTTCTGTGCTCTTCCTACATATGCACTTTCTTATGTATTTTGTGTTAAAATCTAGAAAATTGATGAACTAAATAATCTGTAGAGTCAGCTTTGATGTCAATTGTGTTATGTCCTTGTAAGCATATGAATGTTCTAGCTGTTCTTTCCAAGAATGAAAAGCATGATAACTCATCACTACCAAAAAATAGTTTGTTAACATCTTTCTTAAGATGGATTTACGAAGTTGTTATTTTTTAGCATTTCCATTTTCTCATGATCAGATGTTAACAGGTTGTAAAAGAAAATATGGAGAGATCTTTGAGAAATACCAACATGAAGCCTCTAAGCCATTCTTCCTACTTGAGACTACAAGTTCTATGCCAAAGTTTCTGGGATGTGGAGGAGAAGTTATCCTTGTTAAATGGCTTGTCTCTCTCAGATTTAATGGCTTTCATACCGGATCTTCTTTCGCAGGTTTGGAATTAAATATCAATTCTTAAGCTATCATATTCCCGTCAGAGTAATTTATTTTATTAACAAATGATCAGTACACAGGCCTGCTGCAGGTAAATCGGAGACTTTTATTTTGTTTATATTGCATGTGAAGGAAGGTCTGAAAAGATGAAAACTAGGACTATGGGATGGGGGCATGTAACCTTATTAAGATTCAGAACTCATGAAAAAGACAAATATGAATTGGATGAATCCATTAAATTGCAGATGGGTCGATTGTAAATTGTTCTCACCATACATATATTAAAGATATACTAAGCTAATGAACGAAGTTGATTCATCCCACATTTGTGTATGTATTGTTTTAAGGGACTCAAATCTTAACTGTATCGATTTGTTTTTGTGATTGAGAGAGTTTTGTAAATTTAATAGGAGTATTTGTGTTATTACCAAAACAGCATATTGTGAATTCTGGTGATTCGAAATGGAAATATGTTAGTTCCTGTAGTTGTTTAAAGCTTTTCGCCGGATAGGTGATACTACTAAGTCATATACTGTGATAAGTTGCTTCATCTTATATTTTAAAATATCCTTTGATTTTATTTTTCACATTTATCATGGAGTCAAAAAATTGAAAATTTATTGAGAGGGAGAAAGAGAGAGCACATGAATTGGCTTCATGTACCCTTAAATCAGCAGTTGGTCTTGCTGGCTACATGGAGCCAATGCACGAATTTGATAATTTTTGGGAAGTTGAGCCTTGGTGTGGCAGATGATGATCCTATGGGGATTAGTAATGGGGATCCTAAAATTTTTGGGAAGCAAAGCTGTATAGCAACTCCTGTAGAAAATGGGATACAAGTGAGGGTTGGTAGATATTTCAGATTATGATTTAAGAATAGTCTTGTATGCTGTGCAACTGTCATTTCTGTGAAGTTCCCTCTTTTCCCCATACTCACTCCCATTTGCCTCTGTGCAGTTGTATATTGAGGGCATTTGCCATGGGAATTTGCCGGAAGACGAAGCTCTTCAGATATCAGATATATTTAAAAGTAATTTTTCTGTCCAGCTACTTCCACTTGAGTTGAGACACAAGGAATTTGTGATGTGTCTTCCTCCAAGTGCCAACATTGCTAGAGATGTCAGAGTGAAAAATAAGTTAGAAACAAACTCTGTGGTAGAGGTAACACAAAAACTATTTGTGTATTCTTGTATCTGTTGATGAACACTAAGATTTAATTGTTTATTATGTGTTTAATGGTTATAATTTGTTTTTTTTTTTGTTTGTTTTGTTTTTTGGCAGCTTTATTTTCAGATTGAGCCTGAAGAAGGAATAAATTTGATTAAGTTAAAAGCATTAACTGACCTTTTTGATGAAATAGTAGAAGAACCACTTTTTAACCAACTCAGGTATGTTGTGTTTGGTTAAAGATATTGCACACCTTATTTTACTGTATCCCAGGCTATAAATATGAAAACGTTACTTTCTCTCTCCGTCCACTCTCACTATGTGTATGTGTCTATGCACTTCATTTGTGGAATATCAAACATGCTTCCCAAGCATTAACAAACACACCTGCATAGGGCACAATACTCATCCATGATTTCATGCCGTCTGGTACAGGACAAAGGAACAGCTTGGTTATGTTGTTGATTGTAGCCCGCGGGTCACATACCGTATATTAGGATTTTGCTTCCGCGTTCAGTCATCTGAATACAATCCTGTCTACTTACAAGGGAGAATCGACAACTTCATAAATGGCTTAGAAGAGATTTTGGTATTTGTACACTCACTTTTTCATAAGGCTTATTGGTTTTCTATGCTGTAGTTGCATGAGTGAGATCTTGTTGGTCGTTTCATTTCCAGCTCAATCTGCGTTAAACATTAATTATCTCAATACTTTGTGTTGTTTTTATGAGGGATTATTTAGAGTTACGTAATTGCCACATATATATGCTGATATGCGTAGGATGCCCGAAATCTGATTAGATTTGAGTGTATTGCATGCTCAAATATTTTTCTTTAGACAAGTGCATGTGTAAATTGTGTTGACAATATGTGTTCTATAATGTTGTATAATGATCATCTTCTGTTCTCCTCCCCACCATATTGCCTTTTCATAGAAGATAATGACTAGAATATGGATAAATGTGATTATGTTTGTGTTCACATTCTGAATGTTTTTCATAACCTTGACATCATCTCACAAGTTCTACATATTGTTTCGTCTGATGTTTCTTACGATGCAACTGTCATCTCCATCTCTCTTTGGACAATCATAGATATCATATTGATATATGTTTCTTAAGGCCATGTCTGCCAGATTTATTTTCCTGACTGAAACTCTGAATGTGCAGAATGGACTTGATCATGATTCCTTTGAGAATTACAGAAATGGTTTAATGGGGAAGCTTCTCGAGAAAGATCCATCTCTTTCATACGAAACAAATCGTTTTTGGGGTCAAATAGTAGATAAAAGGTACTTTTCTTTTCTGATGCCTGAAAAGTCGATTGAATTACATAAAAGCGAATATGGTTGAATCTACTAGTTGAATCTTCAGCCTTAAGTGTATAGTGTGTACTCTAGCATTCTATCTTGAATCTATTTAGCAAGCCGTGTTGATATATTTTAGAATGTTCACATGTAATTTTAAGTTGTCTTGTTTTAGATATCTGGGATCGTAATTTAAATGCATGACTATAACGTTCCCGGACATATAGACGTAATGTATTTGGGTACTACGTATATATTACTGGGTTGACGCAACCACACATGAATTTGGTTTTCAGGTACATGTTTGACTTATCCCGGAAGGAAGCTGAGGCACTAAAAGACATTCAAAAGGCGGACATCACTGATTGGTATCACAGCTATTTAAGGCAACCTTCTCCCAAGTGTCGGAAGCTTGCGATCCGTGTGTGGGGTTGCAACACGGACTGGAAAGGTGCAGATGCAGTATCGACTTCAGAACAAGTTATTAAAGACCTCGAAGGTCTCAAAAAATCGGCTGAATTCTATCCGAGCTTTTGTTGACAGAGGTTATTTTGGACAATCTCAATGAGTTTAATTTCATTCGAGATAGATAATTGCATTTGGATGTAACAATTGGAAATCAAGAATCTCAGGGTAGTGACAAATTCATAGTTTGTTTGTCAGACGTCCAATGTACCTGATTACCTGAACCAAATTCTTTAATCGCGACCTCGTTTCATTGCCTGAATTTCTTAGTAGTATAAAAAAATTAACTTTTTTACCTCTCAATATCTTAATATATTACTCCTTATTTATTTGTTTCGTACAAATCAAATTAGCTATAAAAATAATTTAAAGTATGACCAGTTTCATTTTGAAATCGGTTGGGGATGTTTATTTAAAATTAAAATAAAATTAGAAAAATACAATCTAAATTTTAAAAATAATTAAATAATATTATTTATCTTACAAAAAATAATAATATTTAAAGTTTTCAAATACTAAAAAAATTAATGTAATAATTATTGGATAAGTAATGGAGTAAATACAATATAGATGTACAAAATAATTTTTTCTCTTAGTAAAAATCTTAGTATGTAATCTTTTCTCTAAGTATTTTTAAACGTTTTAACTTTTATTAAAGAAATGGAGTATAGATTATTGGTTATAGCCTTCCAATAATATCTTATTAGTACTATAAAAAGAACATAAATATCTTATATACGCACCTAAATAAAGAAACAAAAATCGTGTAAGCTAGCTCAAGTTCTAATTTCAACCAATGTTTTAAATTACGCGACTCGTATTTGAGGCGTTTTTCTCTTGAGGCGTGAGGCGTACGCCTCGAGGCAGAACGAGGCGTACGCCTCATAAAAATAATTTTTTTATATAAAAAATCAATAATATTTTAATAAATTATAAATAAATCAAATAATTCTTAAAATAAAATTTATTTGTTCAAAAACTCATTAAAAATTGAAATTAGTCTATTCTCGGTTGATCCCTTCACCATTTTCAATAATTTTTCTATATAATAGTGTTTTAAAGTGCATCCATTATATGAGGAAAAAAAATCAAATATCATAATTTCATAAACATATAAGAATGAACCTTAGAATATATAATCATTTTTTATGCATTTTTTTTCATAATTGTTGGTTTGTTGCATTTAAGTTAAAAAATGAGGATTTAAAACATTTCAAAATAAAAATATAAAAATAGGTGTACAAGCAAGATAAAAGAAGAGAAAACATAAAAATATGCAATGAAGTTGAGAAAATTTTGTGAAAAATTATGATTTTTTGAGTTGCCGGACAAAAATGGAGATAAAAATTGTATGGTTAAACAAAGATGGAACAATATATGATTAAACAACGATACAATATAATAAATTAATAAATTACTCTATCATTTATATAAAAAAATAAAAAAATTTGATGAGGCGGCCGCCTCAGACGCCTCGACTCGTACCGCCTCGACTCGTACGCCTCACGTATAAAGGTGTATAAAAACTAAAACGTCTTTGACTCGTACGCATCATCACACGAAATCCCTGAAGCGATACGAGGCGCGCCTCGAGGCGTACGCCTTTTTAAAACATTGATTTCAACTCCTCTCTCGTAGTTTTTTTGGTTGCGTAAGTTATCACCTTTTATAGAACCCTAATTTCATTTATATTGAAATCGGTTTCCCTCCTCTCCTCTGGTACTGGTTGTTTTTATTTTATTTTATTTTTTGTTTATTGTGTTTTTTCAAAAGCATAAATCAAATCAAACCCTAATTTTAATTTTGCACAAGTTTTGGGTTTGGTGAAATTTATTGTTGTTGTTGTTTGCTTCATATAGATGGTTGTTGTATCACTTATAAATATATCATAATTTAATCTACTAAAATACTTAAATTAAGTAAATTACAAAAAATGAACGTTTTCTTTACAAGACATAGTGCTGCAGAATAAACTGTTTTCTGCAGAATAAACTGTTTTTATAGGTCAATTACAATATCTTGGATTCGAACCTAAGACCTTTGATCTTCAATTCGAGCGCTCAACCAACTGAGCTAACAACCCTGACTAAAATAAATTATTCTACCGAAGCACACTGCCTTATTTAAGCAGCACATTTTCCTGCGTTAAATCCGTGCATACGACTTTCAATATATATATTTTTGCTCATGTTCCTCAAAAACTATTTATATAGGAAAACCCCTATATTTATTAATTTACAGAGCATATATATGCTTAAACATCGCGAGGAAAAATTATCATATATTTCAAGTTCAATCATGCAAATAACATTATACCTCAATTATGATGCGTGAGCAACTAACATTGCAACAATAATCACACAATTTTAAGACAAGAAATATACACTCTAGATTGAAAGATTTAGCTTAACTACATGAATTTTAAAAACAATTGCCTAAATGTTTATTAGGATACGATTGAGATTAAATTGAGATTAAGACCTTCACGAATACATTGATCAAAACTCTCATTCTCCTTCTATTCTTCCTCCGTTCTCTTCCCGTCAGCTCTTGCATGCTCTCCTTTCTCTCTTTATTTCTTCCACGTCCATGACCATATTTTCTATAGCATTCTTTATGCCTACTCTCCTTTCTCTCTTTATTTCTTCCACATCCCAAACCATATTTTCTATATCATTCTTTATATTTACGTGTTTGTTTTATTTAAATATAATAATTAATTTTGCCTAATAAAAATATAATTCAATTAACACATAAAAATATAAGTTATAACCATTAAAAGAGAAATAAATTTATATCAATCCATTAAATAAGCAGCCCAATCTATAAAAATATTCAAGTCCAATCAACACTTATACAAACGAGTTACAGTAAAACCTCTATAAATTAATATTTTGGTCTTGACTTGTTTTCTTAATGAAACTTTATAATCCTGCTATTAATTTGTAGAAGTTTTACTATATTTTAATTACAAGTATTTATATTGTATTTTAATTACAATATAAGTATTTATGTACATTTTTATTTTATTAAGGAAGTATGAATAATCAGTTATACCCTTCCAATAATATCTTATACGGAATACATAATATACATAGTATCTTATAAAAGAACATAAACATCTTATACCACATTACCACTACCTAAATAAAGAAACAAAAATTGTGTAAGCTAACTCCAAGTTCTTATCCCAACTCATCTCTCATTAGTTTTCTTGCCTCCGCAAGCTATCGTCTTTCGTCGAACCCTAATTTTATTTTTTATTGAAATCTGTTTCCGCTCCTCTACCCTGGTACTTATTGTTTTTATTTTATTTTTTGTTTATTGTGATTTTTCCAAAGCATAAATCACGTCACACTTATTTTAATTTTGCAGCACTTTTGTGTTTGTTGAAATTGCTCCTCTCGTTGCTGTTGTTTGTTGCTGTTGTTTGCTTCATATAGATTGTTGTTGTATTCATTTGTGAAAAAAAGATAATGTCTTCTCTGATATTAGTGATTATGTTCTTGTTCAGATTTGATGTGAAACCTATAAAATAACTCTATCTTCTCCTTATAAAATTTGTTTCTTTTTCCTCTGCACGAGTTTATGTCGTCTCTGTTTTCTATTTCTTTTATTAATAACATGAAATCAATTGTATATTCTATTCTATCTCTTTTGGTGAAGTGTTTTAATGTGATTATGTTTACTTTTATATATCGATTTGCATTATTTTAGTACTATAAGTTTATATTCTGAATTGTTAATCTTCAGGAATTCAAATGCGAAATAGAAATAAATATGTCAAAGAAGAGAGCAGCCTCCCCTGATTCTGATAGTGGTGAATTCACGTCTCTAGACGACGACGAAGCTGAAATATTGGTGCTTAAAGATCTTGTTGATGTAAGCAATACTTCTCTTTTATTTTTGTAAAAGTTATGCATTCTACATATCAGTACTTGTGAAATTCTTGGCGATTGGGGAACACAAATCTGATGGTTTACTTTTTCGAGAACATATTCAATATTATCTTTGACTTTTTATTTAATCCAGGATGCAAACATGAATGAGCTGGCTGATGAAATGTCTAAATGTAATGAAATCGTTCAAGTTCTTAAAGATCTTCTTCATTCGCTCGCCAACGATCCAGTCGGTAAATCAGCAGATCAAAAGTCGCTTCGTCACCGTAAGGATTTGGATCGTGCACTAAACCACTTTAATAAAGTGGAAAATGTATGGAGAAATATGTCATTTATTGGAGTGCTTGTAAAGGTAAAGATGGTTTTGTTATACATTGATTCCCACTTCAAATAACTTGCGATTTTTTTTCTGAAAAATCTATCTTTATTCTTGTGCACAGGAGCCTTTGTTACCTTGCTCAATGAATATTTATAGACTTATAGCTGATCGAAGATTGTCCTTGTTCCTATTGCGCGAGATCAGGATGGACCCCTCATTTAAGAGCATATTTAAGTATAAGGGCACTGCTAGTATGATGAGGTTCGTTCTGCTCCAAATTTTATTAATATGTTTGGTGCTAAATATTGTTGAATATTGATTTATTAAATATATCATTGAAGTGTCAAATAAAAGTTTGTTTGAGTTTAATCAACATGAATGTGTGCTGCTGATTTTGGCATGTGTGGAATTGCCGACCCACATGCAAATTTGCATTCCATTATGAATTTGGGTATCGTTGTGCTTAAGTTTGAGCACCATTTATTTCCTGTGATATTATGGATTTTCAATTCTTTCTTTTTTTCCTCAATCAATTCCAGGAATGCCTTGAGTATTTTAATAGGATATTGGAGTAATGAAGACACGATTGCTTTCATCGTTTTTGCATTGGGACGCTGCTCTCTTGGATTAAGATGTGACTCTAAAGATGCTCCTCTTAGTGTGGTAAAGGTAAGAGTCTGAAGTTATGTATGTTGATAGGCAATTGATGCTTTCAATTTTTGCCTTTTTTTTTTTTTTTTTGAAATCTTATTTTCTCCTATTTTGCCCTGAACGATTTATTTAGTATCAGAAATTATTTTTCAGGGAGATAAAACTCTTGCTTGGGGAGAAGAGAAAATTGAAAATAAAATAGGTACAGAGTTTTCAACCCATTTTGAAGACATGCCAGCTTTCCCTTTAGTTGCAGATCTTCTTCAGGTATGTATACATGTTATATTTCTATAATTTTTGTAACTACGGCCTCAACTATCCAGTTCCATTGATAAAACACTTTACTCTTGTATTCCAACTAAGGATAAATCCATCAAGGAATTGGCCGACCAGCTACTGCATATTAAACCAGCAGTTAAGGTGTGTCGACGATTCTTGAAGTCTCTTAAAAATGAAGTTTCAGTAAGAAATGATCTTGAGGAGCATAGGGTTGCAGCAAATCGATTTTGGCTTAATCCACGCATCTTGAAAGCGTTAATTAAGGCATTGAAACAGGTATATTCTTGTAATAGTCTCATGTTAATTTATAGACATAGTACGATAACTGTTTTAGCAATTATTGACTTTTTGTATTATTTGTTAGTCTACATCCCTATTCGATGCTTTTAAAAAGTATTCAAGAGGTGCACAACTCATGCGATGTGTGGAACGGATGACTCGTATACAAAAAGATCCTTTGTTGCGCCGTATTCTCAAGAGTAATGATCAGGATAAGATAGTGAGGTTTGTTTTATTTCTATTACGACAAGAAATGAAATCTCTATTACGTTGTGGGTCATTTTCAATCTCGAATTATTGTTTTAATGTTGCACGATACTAAATTTACAAAATAAGTGGAAATAAAACTAAATTTTGACCTTGCTTGATTTCCATTCATGAATTTCACAGTTGTGGTGGTCTGGCTGCATTAAAAAATAGTCACTATTTGATTTAATTTTGTTTTATATTGAAGTGGAGCTTTGGGCATATTGTATGGGTACTGGAGCGATCTAGATGTGATTAGGACGTTTCATACCTTTTATGTTGTTCAACAAAGGACTCAGATATTGGATGGTGTTGACTTGACAAAATGTGTTATTCAAGTTTTCGAGTATATGGCTATCGGTCCTGATGACCTGGAGGTATTGTCTTAATTTCTATTATGTAAATTTTGAAATATAAACAAATTGAATTCGTTAATAACTTTATTCCATATGGTTTTGCAGGGGTTGGAGAATGCGCTGGCCGATAAGTATATCAAACACTCCAAGGATTACCGTGATCTATTCAACACGGTATGTGTGATATATAATATATATTTACACTCTCATACATACTTGTATATATGTATATTCATTTGAGTTGGTATGTACTCTCAGATCAGCAAGTCTCAACTGAGTGAAAAGCAAAATGCAACGGAGATGTCTTCTGATTATTGGTACATGATAACAGTTATGTTGAGGGATGGAGAAGTCGTATATTTTGACATGCATAGGTTTCCCCGCAAGCATCGTTAAAGCCTTATGTTTTGTTTCTCCTAGATATCATTTTTGTTGATGGATGGAGAAGCCATATTTTCACAGGCACATGTTTCACATAAACATTAGTAGTCGATCTCGATTTAGATATGGTGATGGTTTTATTTATATAAACCATACAGTAAGATCTTTTAAATGGTACTCAACACCATTTGTATTTTTGTTATATTTAACTAATGTTAAGTTTTTAAGTACACTGCAAATGTTGTGACAAGTCTGAGATTATTAATTATGCAACAAATAATCTTTAATAATATCCTAGTGTTGTCTAATTCAGGAGATTAGATGGCGAGGGCCTTTGTCTCTTCCACGTTAGACAACCGATCTATTATCGAGGGGAGTACTAATTCGGAGCAGTTGTCGTAAATTGCATATGATAGACCTATGTTCAGATAAATCAATATTAAAATGTTCAATTCTTTATACTATACTATTAAACTAGATTATTTACTATATTAATTTTATTTTTATGCATATTATTATGTTTTTCACCATGTACTATATATTTACAAAAATATTTTTATTTTTCACATAATTAATAATAATAATAATAATAATAATAATAATAATAATAATAATAATAATAATAATAATTGTAAGTTTTTTTTATCAAATTAAATCGATCATAAATTTATTAAGTTTTTCATTTTAAAATTAAAGTTTACAACAAAAATAATTAAATAATTTTGAATTTTTTTTGTCAAATTGATGAAAATTCATGTAAATAATAAAAAAGATATGATATTAGATAATTTTATCAAATCTATAAAAATCAATAAAAAAAAGTTATTCAAATTCTATATTAATTACATAATTTTCTAAGTACATGTACTTTTTAAAATCTATAAAAATTCATTTTTAAAATCTATAAAAATCCAATATAATTCAATGAAATACACCCTCTTAATTTAGATCATCAACGTTAAAAAAACATCTTGACATGTCTTCCTACCGATTGGTCAGATCTTTATGTTTTTACCGTAATAAAAAAAATACGAGTACAATATTGAGATCGATGAAATCTTCAAAGAAAAAAACTATAGTTCATAAAATAGACTTATTTAATATATTTATAACAAGTGTAACATAAAATAGATTTATTTAATATATTTATAGAAACGGTTTGCCATTTTGTAAATGGGAGTCTCTTTTGAGTTTTGACGGCAGCATTTCATCAAACACTCGGTGAAGCATATTTCGGCTTTCAGGTTTGACATCAAATGCGGCGCTAAACATGCCGGCGAAAATTGCGTCGAGGTGCTTGAGGATTATGAATCACGCCGTTCCTTGTCGATGCTTTAATCATACCCCGCCGGCAGTTCTGAACACACTTCGCGTTGCGCCTCCGTCCAACCTGAACTCCGTCTTTATCGGAGCTAAAAACCTCTCAATTCAAAGCCGGCCGTCTGTGCTCAAGCTCAACGCCTTCCTCTCTGATTTCCCACTCAAACCACCTCAAAACCCCGTAAGTGCAATATCATAACCATTTTCTCGGTTTATTTATTTATTAATTGATTAAATATTATTGGCTAACAGGGCTCCCCCGCCAAAAGAGCACGCCCTGTTTTCAAAAGAGGCAAAATCCAGCACCAAAGCAAGAGCCAACGTAACTAGTTTCCGACGCTAAAATCTTTGCAACGTTGTATAAAGACCTGTGGAAGAATGATAATATCGAGTTTCAGCTTCGAGTCATTGCTGCCGTGGGCCTTCTAATTGGCGCCAAAGTAACTACTTTCAGTTTTCATTTCAAAGTTGTATCTATATTTGCTGTCCCAAATTTATTTCCGGTTTTGTTGTGGTGGTGTAGGTTCTAAATGTTCAGGTGCCAATATTGTTTAAGCTTGCTGTTGATTGGTTAGGAATGGCTTCAGGCAAAGCCGGTGCTCTTGCTGATTCTACTTTTCGCTGGGCTGCGTTTTTATTGGATATGGTGTAGCTGCTTTTAATGGTATATTGCTGTGAACTTACCTGGATGTTTGATCGGATATGGTCTGTGCTCTTGTAACAAGTGAATGCCTATGCATGACTGCATGATCATACCAGAGTCTTATTATTACTGTTAAAACTCTATTCCCTGTTTCTAACTTTTACTGTCATAATGTGTTGCCCTTAAAATACTAATGGTATCTGGTATCCTTGCTTATAAATTTGGAGCACCGTTTGAATGGAATGGATTACATCCTTGTCGATGGCAGCATACATAGCTTTCACATTGGCTGTGACACGGGTATTTTTTCTTTACTTCTTTATTGATAGTTTAGCCTCCTTTTAGTGTTTTCAGTTGACCATTACCTGGAAAAGTAGCATCTTTTCTGCACTCAAGTTTTTTCCTGAGTCATTTTTTTTTTTTTTGTATTTCTTCAGTTTTAGTTGCTGCATGAAGAGGCATAAATCTTAATTACTGGATGCTGGGTCCTTTGTATTACTTCTATGTTGCTTAAGCTACTTAACATTCTTGTTATTGAATTTCCTTAAGGCAATGAATAAAGCTGATAATGATGTTAATACACGGGCAATTGATTCTTTAATCAACTATGAGGCGAGTTCACTTCTTTGGGAGATTTATTCTGAAATTGAACTAAACAACAATAACAAAATCAATCTATGGTTATTAATTAATTTTTAACTTCTTTTAGAGTTCAGACTCTCAAGTATTTCAACAACGAGGCTTTCGAAGCTGATAAATATGACGAGTTTCTTGCGTGTAGCCATTCCGCCTTAAAAATCTTCGTTGAATGATTAATTACAGTATATTTTTTCCATTACACAGTTTAAGTAGAATGATGTGAATATTTTTGTTAATAATTAGATACTGAATTCACAAAATGAAGGATGGTGGTATGGATGTTTATGAGCGATTAATAACTATTATACGCTATATGTATTACAAAAACAATTTCCCCTTCAATCTATATTTAATTTAATAGGTGATTTTTTTTCCCAGGGCATACATTTTTTTGTTTTCACATACCTGCACTGGTTCAGCAAAGAAACTAGTTATACCAGAGCCTGTATTTCTCGTAAGAGAGCCTCATCCTGCAGCCACATCAAGTCCTTTCACATTGTAGGAATTGTCTGATTCGGCAATTAATTCCCACTTTGCCCTCCAAAACGCTTATGAAAGACATATCGTATGTTAGGAGGCATACAACCAAGCAAATATTACACTTCTATGGGAGAATTAAAACCTTTCTATTGCTAATAACTCAGTAATTGTTAAACTATTTGAGAGAATTCTGTCAGGATTATATCACCTGGAAAATTGCCTATCTTTATCCTTTTGAGTCTTGGTCACGACCACTGTAGTAAAGCAATTTTTTTTTATTTCAAAATATAATTGCTTGTGAAGTTTCTACTTGTCACAAAAGTTTCAAAGCATCTGCATGGCTCAATGGGGTCAGTCAGATTTAGTTGATACAAAATGAAAATAATGAGAGCTGTAGTAGAGCTGCAATGAACATTAGGATGTGACTCATGTGAGGCATGGAGACAGTTATTTTCTCTTGCTTTATTTCTGTTCATCTTCCTTTTCTGCACCCAAACTACTGATTGCTCTACTCTTTGTGAGCATGGAGTTTATATATTCTGATTTTTTCTGTATTTGTATTTTTTATTCATTAACGTTAAATTTGGTTTGCAAGATATAAAGAAATTATTTTAATGTAGTAACGAAAAGCATAAACTTCTAAAGGTATAAACAAAGGCTATGTGTCGGAATGGGGTCATTGCTGGATTTTTTTTGAGCGATTGATAGATATTATGCACTATATGTATCACAAAAATAATTGTCCCTTCCAACCATATCTAATTTAATAGGTGAAGAAAGTTTCCCAGGGCACACGATTTTTTTTTTCACATACCTGCTCTGGTTCAGCAAAGAAACTAGCTATAAAAGATCCTGAATTTCTCGTCCCGCAGCCATATCAAGCCCTTTCACATTGTAACTTGGCAATTAATTCCCATGTTCCCTCCAAAAGACATGTGAAAGACCTATCTTATGTAACTTGGCAATTAACTGGGGCAGCTGCTTTTAATGGTATATTGCTGAGACAGGATGTTTGGTTAATCGTCTTAATGCTATATTATTGCTACTAGTTTATAATATATTTCCCTGAAATTTTACTGCAGTTATTCCCTGTTTACAGTGTAACTTATTTTACTTGATGATTTGATGTTATGACTTGATTTCTTTGGGCTAAGGTACATTATTGCAACCATTTTCCAGCAGGTCTTTTCACATTTGCATGAACTGAACTTGTGATATCACCTTATGTAATTCAAATTCTTTCTTAGTAAAGCTTTATTCTGATGTTTCCTACAATGCTTGTTTGCATCTCCGGTGCCCTGTAAATGTGTAAATGTAGCTTGTAAAATTTATAACAAATGCTTATTTTAAGTTTGCCGGTGCAGTTTTTTTCATCCTACTTCTCCGTTGCTTATTATCAATATAAATGACTGTCTTTCTATATTTCTGTTTGTAGTCGAGAAACAGGTTCTCTTAATCGAACTATTGATCGTGGTAGCCGTGCTATTAATTTTATTCTTTCGGCCATGGTCTTCAATATTCTGCCTAATTTATTAGAGGTAATATTCTTGCGGTCTACCATATATTGTCTGGTATTCGTTAACTTCATTGTTTGTAGTGAACGCTATGCATGTTCAGTATGTGTTATTGTTACTGTTAGAACTAAGTTCCCTTTTTCTAACTTTTACTGTCATAATGTTTGGCTTTTCAGATATCAAGTATCTGGTATCTTTGCTTATGCAGATGCAGTAGCGACATCCGAACATGTTATTAAAGACCTTGAAGGTCTCAAGAAATTGGCCGAATTCTATCAGAGCTTTTGCTGACAGAGGTTATTTTGGACAATCTCAATGAGTTCAATTTCAGTTCAGATAATTGCATTTGGATGGAACAATTGGAAATCAAGAATCTCAGCCTAGTGAAAAATTCAAAGAATATATATATATATATTTGTTTTTTTTTATAGTATTGAACTTTTAAGTACACTACAAATTTTGTGACTATCAGCTGTGATTATATTAGGAGGTATAATAACATCCATTTTTGCATCACTTGTAGTGATTAACTTAAGATCCCATAATTCGGAGAGCCTGAATAATCAACTAAAAACTTATATGGTTTCATTTGAATTGTTGAATTCCACAATTAATATCACCAACAATAATCAACTACAAGAAGATACGAAGATGAATAATAATAAAAAAAAAATGATCCAAAGCAAATTAAATTGTAACTACTTGTTCACAGTACTTAAATTGAAAGTTTACATGACAGCCCTTCTCACTTAAAGAAGATACAAATTAAATTGTAACTACTTTTCCACAGTACTTAAATTGAAAGTTTACATCAGAGCCTTCTCTTCGGCGTCTTTCCCTTTTTTCGATGGTCGTTTTCCTTTCTTTCCTTCGTGCGTTGTTTGGCGACTCCGAGTTCACCTTCAATTTCACTCACTGTCTCGATGACTTTTGTATTGTTCCGTAAGTTAAACCGTTTCAGCTCGGTTTCGAGTTTATCCAGGGGCTCATGATCCTCCCTATGCCTAAGGAACAGAGTGGATAAGTTCATCCAGTTTCTCACCAAACGTCCTTTCCAAGCTTGTTCGATCACGACTTGGACCTTGTCTTTGTCTCCTTCTCCTTCTCCTTCCCCTTCTCCTTCTCCTTCCCCTTCTCCTTCTCCTTCTTCTCCTTCTCCTTCTCCTTCTTCTCCTTCTTCTCCTTCTCCTTCTTCTTCTCCTTCTTCTTCTTCTTCTTCTTCTTCTTCTTCTTCTTCTTCTTCTTCTTCTTCTTTGTCGTGAAAGTATTCCCTATCATTGTTCATTTCCCAATTCCTTTCCCAATTCTCAACGGCATCCCTAAGAATAGAGTTCAAACGAGCCGCTTCTGCGTAGAGGGTAATTACGGTAATACACGCTTCTGAGATCGCTTTCGAATTCCCGGATAAATAACGATTGTCCTTCTTCATTTTTGACAAAGTTCTAATTGCGTTTTGGAGCTGGTACTCTCCAACAACAATGTCATCCGGTGATCCCCACCTTGAGCTTTTCAACATCGAAGAATAATTCTCCTTAAATGGAAATGCTTCGGACTTGCTCTTATCAAGCCCACTGTCATCTCCAAGTCTAAACCAAACTCCATCATTGTTCTGTACTGCAATTAAATATAGACTGTCTATTTGGAACTTCCCAACACAGTGATATTCACCGTACCTAAAGTCGACGTGTGCGATTTTCATATCCGTTTTCTTGACCGGAGGAGTCGGCAGTATATAAACAGTCCCGATACTTTTGTCGACGCACAGCAACCTTCTCCATTCAACCACATTTTCCGAAAACGCTTGGGAATCCATGGGAACGTTTTGTTTGAAAGTGAACGAGGGCTTCTGTACACATAAGCCCATCAATGAATGGTTGTTAGAAGATACAGTATACTATTATTGATGAGTAGTGACACTGTGACAGTATTTATATACACAAGAAATCCAACTAGCAGTGGTTAGCAGCAGAAAATGATAAATTTAATTCAACAATGTTGGTATGTTGGTTAGAGAAAACTCAACTGAATCAATTCAATCTAGGGATATATAGAAGGATGTTGTCTGATGCTAGTGAATGGTTTTTAGTGTCATATTATTCAAAACATATGAGATTGCAATCTTTTCCCCTTCGGTATTCAACTTTAACTAACTGATACTGAGTAAGGTTATCACTTATCATGATATCTAATTTTCTCCCCTTGCAGAAAGAGAGGCCTCTAAATAACTAGTAAAATATTAGTAACAAGTGACAAACAATTGAAATAATCTTGAAATTTGAAATTTTATTTGCCCATCTGTTCAAGTGTGTAGAATATGTTGTTCAACTCTGTGATTTCCCTAATTTTATTTATTCAACAATATATATAATTGTTGTACTGGACTTTTTGCAGGGGTATAACAGCAATGGAATCAATTCAATAAACTCGCAAGATTCAAATAAGGAAAAAGAATGATAGCTCAAGATCAGAAAACCAGTTTTCAAATCTTGATAACCTTAGACAACAATCTATGGCACAGAATCATATGCAACCTCAGATGCACACCTTGGAAACAAAGTTGAAGGCATCTCGCGACTTAAGGTTGCAACTACGTTGCAGTGGTTTTAAACCTCACTATTTCGCCCATTTAACTTCGATTTTCTTTGTTTTTTTTATTTAATTTGATTCTACATGATCAGTACACACTACTCAGCACAACCTTTTGACACTAATGAAATGATAACTCTTAATTTAGATGTGAATTGTGATATATGAAAAGTATCTAATATCTGAGGAAATTAGCTAGCTAGTATCTCTACTTAAGTATGTATGAAACCTAATGCAAGGTAAATCTTTGTGCCATTTATGAAAGCCAACTTTTTATCTCAATGTGAAATGTGAACCCGTAATTTAAGGAACCCGTAGTTTCTTGTTATAAATTATTCAATAATTTGGCACTCGAGATTTTCACATAAACTGACTAAGGCATTTGGCTTGTTAATATATAATAATCGATGGGAAATATATATAATTAATGATAATGAGCTGCCTTAACACTCTCTATCTGTTATAAACATCAGGTTTCTATGGTAATGGGCTACTAATTAAGCAAAACTTCTACTCTAAACATCAGGTTTCTATGGTAATGGGCTACTTATAATTAAGCAAAACTTCTACTGAGAGAGCTGAAGACAGTCAAAGCTAACTTTGTGTTTGCTATGGAACGATGTGCTCAGCTGGAAGAAGTAAACAGAATCCTCTGGGAGAGTCGTGAAAAATGTGACAACCAAGAAGATGATGACTTGGTGTGATCGAGTAAAGTCTCTCTGAAAATAGACTATATATATATATATATATATATATATATATATATATATATATTGTTCTAGCACCGAATGAATCACAATCAAGTGTCTAAAACCTCCTGCTCTTTGTTTTCTGTATTGCTTTCATAATTCGTAATGTCGCGGGCTTTTTTCAATATGCCCGCCGCTGACGTGGCTCTGCCACCTCATCACTCCCTCCCCCATTTTTTATAATTACGTTTTTAGTTCCCTTAATTCCGTTTTTAATTCCCTTAATTACCTATTTACCTCCTCCAAGCAATTTATTAGGTGGTACTAGCACCATACTGAGAGACATGTATCACTTTTTAATATTTATAATTTTTATTTTTTGTCACTCATTTCTTTCTTTCATTTTTTTTCCTCTTCCTTTTTCTTTTCTCTCGCTGCTCTCTTCCTGTCCTCTCTCTCTAACCCTAGCCTCTCAATTTTCAATACGTGTTCGAAGTCGAAAATAATCAAAAATCGAAAAAAACTGAATGAAGCAGAGCGATGGGAGTTTTGATTACTCGACAATCGATTTTCGATCGGGGAAATTAGGTTAACTGACCTGTATAGAGCGATAGAGAGTTTTGAGGGTCGAGTAGGCAGAGGGAGAAGAGCGATGGGAGATTTTTTTTCCCCTCTTTTTTGTGTTTACCCGATTCTATGCCCAGCAGAATCCTTTTTCATTCTTCGTCGACCCTCTTTTCACACGATTTTGGGATTTCACTCTTCGAAAGCTTCGGTGAGGCTACGACGGCGAGGTGGCGAGGAGGCGAGTGGTTGCGAGCAGCGGCGGCGAGGCAGCGACGACATGAGGTAGCGGCGGCGAGGCAGGGACGACACGAGGCTGCGTAGAGGTATTTCAACCTAAACTCTTTCTCTAGTTGCGATTTGTTTCAATTTTTTTCGATATAGAGTTTGAATATTATTAGTTTTCGATTCAACCCTGTAATCTTTCTTCTTGACCTTCGACTTCTCTGGCGCCGAGTTTCATGTTCCATCCGACCGAGAGGGAGCTGGTGCAGTACTGTTTGAGGAGGAAAGCTTGCGCGAAGCTTTTTCGATTTCAAGCCACCACCGAAATTGTTTACGCGTTCTTCGTGGCCAAGCTGTTAGAGAGCTTGGCACAGCGGCACTGGAGCTTCAAGGTGCAGCAGGCTGGGAACCGCTCGAGGGCGGCGCCACGATTCTCGTCATGTTGGCCAAATTCCCACTCAGGAAGCTGTAGAAGAAGTCCCAGGACAAGCTGATGGAATCGAAGGACGAGAGGATGAAGTCGACGACCGAGGTTTTGAGAATAAGAAGTTTAGCAGGAGCTAGTTGAGTAGGTTTGTGTCCACTTCCAATCCTCAAACGTTGATCAACAGCTTCCAGAACGAGAAGCTACACCGAAAGGGACATTCTTCTTCTTTCCTCTCTACTTCATTTTTGTATTCAGTTTTAATGATGGTGATAATTACACGCTTAGTTTTTCGGCTTTTAAAAATTTGGGGACACAGGGATGAAGTGTCTGGACCCTGTTTCCGCTACCATCTGAGGCTTTTGTTATTTTCATGGTCAGTGACATGAAACCGAACAATTTGCTGATTGGACCCGGCGGGCAACTTAAGCTCGCTGATTTCGGGTTAGGTCGTTTATTTGGCTTGGTTGTTGTCTAATGATTTGTTAGTTTTTGTTAAGTTTTCCGTTGTCATTATTGTATAGTTGTGTTCGTTTTGTGTGGTTTTATATCGCATCTTAGTGGATTGTCTCGTTTTACCTTGATTATATCGCAGGAGAAACAAATGAATATGAGGAGATCCATGAACCAGTTCCACAAGACCCAGAACGACATAGTTCGGCAGGTCCGTGGGCTCATTAACCAGATCAACAAAGGCAAGTCGACCTCCGAACTACACCGCCAGGCCACCCGTGACCTCGAGCACGCTGTATCCGCGTGGCACTCTGCCTTCTGCCGCCTCGCAAGATTTCAGTGCGACTTTGTTCAAGCTCACCTTCCTCCCCATCCATCACGAGCCCCAAACCAGCCAACTCTGCCGACAAAGAGCAAATTTCGAATGCTTTTTCCCTCTGCCAACGAGTGGAAAATCACATATATGTATACAAATATTGTAATAGTTATTATTTTAATATAATTTTTAATAATAAAATAAATTCTACTCTATTTTATAATGGGTTCTACTGTGTTTGTTATTACATTCTACTCTGTTTTTATAATGAGTTCTCTTATTTTACTGAATTCTGGATTCTTTCTCTTTAGTCTCGCTCGTCTTTTTTATGAATTCTTGATTCTTTCTCTTTAGTTCTCTCTTCTTTTTTATTAAAACTGCAGGGAGACATTTTATAAATATATGTATGATCTAGTTGTTGTTTATGCTCAGTCGGAAAATGAAGATTTCGACTTATTCAATGATTATGCTTTATTATGTATTCTACTGTTTTTAATACTGAAGTCTACTATGTTTTATACTTAGTTTTAATACTTTTCTGCTGAGTTTTTTTAGGACGGCGAGGATATTTAAATTGTGCACCCTTTTTCTGAAGATCAAAGATTAAAAGTTGTTTCTCCGATTACAAGTTCCAGACTTCCCCGAGTGTTATATGATTTTGTTCCCTATTTGTTTTTAATTTGTGAAAATGTTGGGTTGCTGACATTAGTTTTTTAGTTTTGATGACATTGGTTTAGGGTTAGGGGTTTAGGGGTTAGGGGTTTAGAGTTTAGGATTTATGGTATAAATGTAGTAGTATATACTAATAAAGAGAGTAGCATTCACTAACCAATGCAACTTCGATACAAGACATTTTGAAACAAAGCCTTTCGAAACAAGACCCACTTTAAGGTTTAGGGTATAGGTATAAATGTAGTAGAATATACTAATAATGAGAGTAGAATTCACTAACAAATGCAGTAGAATTCACTAATTAATGGAGTATATGTTTGGAATACATAGAGTAGAAAACAGTATTGAAACGAATGTAATAAATAGAATAAATTTTATTTTGTAAATTCTACTGTTTTCAATGTTTATATCTACTATGTTTTATACTAAGTTCTACTCTATTATAAATAATTTTTAGTGTTTATTGATTTATATCATGTATTTCAAATTAAAAATAATTTACGGACAAAAGGAGAAGAATTAACTTATAAATTGAGAAGAATGCAGTAATAATGTGAGTAGAACATTGTGAAGATTATAGATCTCCACTTCGATATAAAATCTTTCGACACAAGACCCTCTCCCCCCTCCCCCTTGATCCCTTTATAAAGCCCCTGAGGCGACGAAGGAGACCGTAATCGATCGTCTCCCTTGATTATTGTTCGCCTCCCTCGATTATTGTTTCCACTTCGATACAAGACTTTTCAAAATTTATAACATGGAGAATTATGTAAAGGTATTTTTTTATTCATGTATTAGATGTTATGTAGAAATACAGTACAAATCACTAATAAATGGTGTACAATTTGATCATAAAGAGAGTAGAATGCACTACTACATGCAGTAGAACTCATTAGAACATGGTGTCGTCCTCGATTGTAGTTTGCCGACCTCGATTATAGATCGCAACTTCGATAAAATACCTTTTGAAACTAGACCTACTTTTGGGTTAAAGGTTTAGGGTTTATGGTTTAGGGTTTATGGTTTAGGGTTTATGGTTTAGGTTTTAGGGTTTATGGTTTTAAGGTTTAGGGTTTAGGGTTAAGCGTCTTAGGGTTTAGGGTTTTATGGTTTTATGGTTTAGGGTTTAGGGTTCATGTATTAATGTAGTAGAATATACTAATAAAGAGAGTAGAATTCACTAACCATTCCAGTAGAATGCACTAATAAATATAGTAGTTGTTGACACAAAACCTTTCGATTTTAGGATTTAGGATTTAAGGTTTAGGGTTTTGGGTTTTGGGTTTATGGTTTAGGGTTTAGGGTTTTAGGGTTTTAGGGTTTAGGGTTTGGGGTTTTAGGGTTTAGGATTTCAGGGTTTTGGGTTTAGGTATTAATATAGTAGAATATACTACTAATAATAGTAGAATTCACTAACTATTTCAGTAGAATTCACTAATAAATGGAGGAGTAGTTGTTGACACAAAACCTTTTAATTTTAGAATTTAGGGTTTAGGGTTTTAGAATTTAGGGTTTTAGAGTTTAGGGTTCAGGGTTTAGGGTTTTAGAATTTAGGGATTAGGGTTTTAGAATTTAGGGTATTAGGTTTTTAGGGTTTTAGAATTTAGGGTTTAGGGTTTTAGAATTTAGGTTTTTATAATGTTGTAGAATATAGTTATAAACAGAGTAGAATTCATGAATGAATTGAGTAGAATATGCACATAAACAGAGCAGAATGCACTACCACTTCGATACAAGACTTTTCAATACAAGACCCCCCTTTATCCCTTTACTAAAATTCTGAAGCCGCCGAAGGTGGCCGTAATCATTCTCCTCCATCGATTATTGTTGCCTCCCTCGATTATTGTTCGCCTCCATCGATTATTGTTGCCTCCCTCGGTTATTGTTGCCACTTCGATACAAGACCTTTCGATACCAGACCCCCCCTTTATCCTTTTATTAAAATTCTTAAGCCGTCGAAGGTGGCCGTAATCATTCTCCTCCATCGATTAGTGTAGGCCTCTCTCGATTATTTTTCGCCTTCATCGATTATTGCTCGCCTCCCTCGATTATTGTTGCCACTTCGATACAAGACCTTTCGATACAAGACCCCCCCCCCCCCCCCCCCCCCCCCCTTATCCCTTTATTAAAATTCGGAAGCCGCCGAAGGTGGCCGTAATCATTCTCCTCCATCGATTAGTGTTCGCCTCCCTCGATTATTGTTCGCCTACATCGATTATTGTTTGCCTCCCTCGATTATTGTTGCCACTTCGATACAAGACCTTTCGATACAAGACCCCCCCCTTTATCCCTTTATTAAAATTCTGAAGCCGCCGAAGGTGGCCGTAATGATTCTCCTCCATCGATTAGTGTTCGCCTCCCTCGATTAGTGTTGCCTCCCTCGATTATTGTTGCCACTTCGATACAAGACCTTTCGATACAAGACCTTTCGATACAAGACCCCCCCTTTATCCCTTTATTAAAATTCTGAAGCCGCCGAAGGTGGCCGTAATCATTGTTTGCCTCCCTCGATTATTGTTGCCATTTCGATTAGTGTTGCCTCCCTCGATTATTGTTGCCACTTCGATACAAGACCTTTCGATACAAGCCCCCCCCCCCCCCCCCCCCCCCCTTTATCCCTTTATTAAAATTCTTGAGCCACCGAAGGTGGCCGTAATGATTCTCCTCCATCGATTAGTGTTCGCCTCCCTCGATTAGTGTTGCCACTTCGATACAAGACCTTTCGATACAAGACCTTTCGATACAAGACCCCCCCTTTATCCCTTTATTAAAATTCTGAAGCCGCCGAAGGTGGCCGTAATCATTGTTTGCCTCCCTCGATTATTGTTTGCCTCCCTCGATTATTGTTGCCTCCCTCGATTATTGTTTTAGAATGAATCAAAAAATGGAGTAGAATACGAAATTATAATAGAGTAGAATAGACTACTAAATGCAGTAGACCTCATTACAACAACATAATGACCTCGATTATTGTTCGCCTACCTCGATTATTGTTCGCCTACCTCGATTATTGTTTGCCTCCCTCGATTATTGTTGCCATTACGATTATTGTTGCCTCCCTCGATTATTGTTGCCACTTCGATACAAGACCTTTCGATACAAGACCTTTCGATACAAGACCTTTCGATACAAGACCCCCCCTTTATCCCTTTATTAAAATTCTGAAGCCGCCGAAGGTGGCCGTAATGATTCTCCTCCATCGATTAGTGTTCGCCTCCCTCGATTAGTGTTGCCACTTCGATTAGTGTTGCCACTTCGATACAAGACCTTTCGATACAAGACCCCCCTTTATCCCTTTATTAAAATTCTGAAGCCGCCGAAGGTGGCCGTAATCATTGTTTGCCTCCCTCGATTATTGTTGCCATTTCGATTAGTGTTGCCTCACTCGATTATTGTTGCCACTTCGATACAAGACCTTTCGAAACAAGACCTTTCGATACAAGACCCCCCCTTTATCCCTTTATTAAAATTCTTGAGCCACCGAAGGTGGCCGTAATGATTCTCCTCCATCGATTAGTGTTCGCCTCCCTCGATTAGTGTTGCCACTTCGATTAGTGTTGCCACTTCGATACAAGACCCCCCTTTATCCCTTTATTAAAATTCTGAAGCCGCCGAAGGTGGTCGTAATCATTGTTTGCCTCCCTCGATTAGTGTTGCCATTTCGATTAGTGTTGCCTCCCTCGATTATTGTTGCCACTTCGATACAAGACCTTTCGATACAAGACCCCCCCCTTTATCCCTTTATTAAAATTCTGAAGCCGCCGAAGGTGGCCGTAATGATTCTCCTCCACCGATTAGTGTTCGCCTCCCTCGATTAGTGTTGTCACTTTGATTAGTGTTGCCACTTCGATTAGTGTTGCCACTTCGATAAAAGACCTTTCGATACAAGACCCTCCCTTTATCCCTTTATTAAAATTCTGAAGCCGCCGAAGGTGGCCGTAATCATTGTTTGCCTCCCTCGATTATTGTTCGCCTACATCGATTATTGTTACATCCCTCGATTATTGTTGCCACTTCGATACAAGACCTTTCGATACAAGACCTTTCGATACAAGACCCCCCTTTATCCCTTTATTAAAATTCTGAAGCCGCCGAAGGTGGCCGTAATCATTGTTTGCCTCCCTCGATTATTGTTGCCATTTCGATTAGTGTTGCCTCCCTCGATTATTGTTGCCACTTCGATACAGGACCTTTCGATACAAGACCTTTCGATACAAGACCCCCCTTTTATCCCTTTATTAAAATTCTGAAGCCGCCGAAGGTGGCCGTAATGATTCTCCTACCTCGATTATTGTTCGCCTCCATCGATTATTGTTGCCTCCCTCGGTTATTGTTGCCACTTTGATACAAGACCTTTCGATACAAGACCCCCCCATTTATCCCTTTATTAAAATTCTGAAGTCGTCGAAGGTGGCCGTAATCATTGTTTGCCTCCCTCGATAGGGTTTATTTTTAAGGTTAAGGGTTTATGGTTTATGGTTTAGGGTTTATTTTTAGGGTTTAGAGTTTAGGGTTTAGTGTTTAGGGTTTATTTTTAGGGTTTATGGTTTAGGGTTTAGTTTTAGGGTTTCTGGTTTAGTGTTTAGGTTTAGGGTTTAGGGTTTATTTTTAGGTTTTAAGATTTAGAATTTTAGGGTTATAAATAAAGTAGAATATAATTATAAAGAGAGTAGAAGTTTCGAATAAAAAGAGTAGAAACCAGTATTGAAAAAAATGTACAATAATATAGTAAAATTAATTTAGAGATTTAGTTCTACTTTCTTTGTTTGAAATCTTTTTCTTAGTACTACTATGTTTCATAGTGAGTTCTACATTGTTTTATAATGATTTCTACTCTTTTCATAATTAGTTCTACTCTATTTTAATTTGTACTATTTTTAAATGTTTGCATTTTTAAATTTGTGTTTGGTCTGTTATTTTGGGACTTTAATTTGTGTTCTCCACAAAGATGCTACCATTGAATCAACACTCAAACAAAACAGAGTAGAATTTAGTATATAAAATAATAGAACTCAGTATACAATAGAGTATAACTAAGAAAACAGATGTCAAACTAAAGAAGCAGCATAAAAGTGAATAATGAAGAACAATAATGAAAAATATGAAAATTATGACTTCATAATTTAGATGAACACCAATATCTTAGGAAACATCACATGCATCACATGCCGAAAGTGGGCCCGATCGTTCGCCTCCCTCGTATTTAGTTCGCCGCCCTCGATTATAGGATTTTATTGTTTAGGATTTTAGGATTTAGGGTGTTAGGGTTTAGATTTTAGGGTTTAAGTATAAATGTAGTAGAATATAGTAATAAATATAGTACAATTCAATAACCAATTCAGTAAAATTCATTAATAAATGAAATAAAATTTATATTAACGTATTATAAGGCTTTAGGTTTTTAGGGTTTAAGCTTAAAAATTGAGTAGAATATAGTTATAAAGAAAATAGAAAATATTATTGAAAATAATGTACAATCAATAGAGTAAAATTCATCTAGAGATTTAGTAAAATTTTGTTGTTAATTGAGTAGAAATCATAAATACAACTAGTTAATCAAACTAAATATACATTTTAGAATACAACTAGTTTATCAATCTAAATCATACTAATTAAAATGTTACAAAAGAGCAGACCAAACGGAGAAGAATACATAACAATCCAGTGTAGATTCTAGTCAACAACTGTGATGATTCACTTTTTGATCTTATATCTATTTAAACTATAATATACTATATCATCACTCTCCTCTTGAATCTTGATGTAGTTCTAATAAGATGTGTTCATCAGATTGTAACTTATGTAGCTATGGTGTTCATCATCATACTAATTAAAATGTTACAAAAGAGCAGACCAAACGGAGAAGAATACATAACAAGTAAGTGTAGATTCTAGTCAACAACTGTGATGATTCACTTTTTTGATCTTATATCTATTTAAACTATAATATACTACATCACCCCTCTCCTCTTGAATCTTGATGTAGGTCTAATAAGTTGTGTTCAGCAGATTGTAACTTATGTACCTATGGTGTTCATCTTGTAATTGTGTTCAAAGCTACGTCATCGATCAAGCTCACGCGGCACAAGGAGCAGCCATGCATCTCGAAAAGAATCCCAGTATCTTTTTTACTGCAAGCAATCAACACAAGTAAAAGTTGGAAACAATATTAACGAATCGACCTGTAACGTACATGTCATAGAAAAACACAACAAACACCAAAGAATACATATCAAATCAGTGTAGATCCTAATCAATAACTATGATTATTTCTTTTTTCATCTTACAATTTCTTGATTGTTAATTTATTTTTAACTCAATTCATACTAATTAGAAATTACCAAGAAAACAAAGAAGAATACATTCCAAATCAAGTAAATATCTAATTCACTCTGTCATAATAATTGAAAAATAAATGTATATAAAAAACACAAAAAAAAGAGATACGTACAAGTCTTCTTGCGAGCAAGCACATGCGGAGCAGCGGCACTTGTGAAGGTAGAAATTGCGGCGGTCGCACCTCACACACTGTGTGTGCGTCTTGTTCCTCCTCTTACCTGAAGCTTCTGTTCCATTTTTCTATAAAAAAAATCAAGTTATAAAGGGAGTAGAATATAGTTAGAAAAAAAGTAGATTAATGTTATAAAGAGAGTAGAATGTAGTTTTAGTGTATAGTTTTATGATTTTATGATATAGTTATAAAGGTAGTAGAATATAGTTAGAAATAGAGTAGCATATAGTTATACCGAGAGAAGAATTCAGTTACGAGAAGACTTCAAAAGCCATGCACAATGTAGTAGATGATAGGTTTAACAAATAGCTTCTTACATGATCATTCCTCCATCGATGGTTAATACTTGTGAGATTAGACCAAACTACACTAAGGGAAAGCTAGAGTACAAAATGATCCCAAATGTTACTAAGTCCAGAAACTCAAGGTAAGGTAATCTTAACAAGAAAATATTGAGACACACTAAATCCATGCCCCTGTAAATTTGAGCAACAACGATGCAACGGAATTGATATATTGCATCAAAACACACATATGCACACAACGTTTCTATAGTCAAATCTGTAATAAATCAAAACTACATTCATCAGCAACCATTAGTAGGGCTGGTACTGACATCTAGATTAGCCATGTAATACAAGTGACACGCTGAAATAGTTATTTATTCATGAATTAATAAAAAAATAACCGCACCAAACAGCAACATTACCTGAATTTTTTTAGTTAAGATATGAGGCTAGGAAGAAAAAGGTCCTTGTGAAATTAAGATAGCATATTGGCAGTACTCAGTAGCATCATACTTGTTACAAAACAGTATTCCATGAAGTAACTTTTCGTAGTATACGTGAACTCAGATTTGACTTTGTACAAATCTTCCGAATGATTCATTTGCACAGCATCCTTTACCTATAAGTTTTTACTAATTAGAATGTCAGGAAAAAAAGACCAAACATAGGAGAATTCATTACTAATAAAGATAAACTTAAGTTCATAGTCTGCACTTGTTCATCAGCATCATCTTTAAACCACGTAACACGCATTACATACTCAATGTGTATGCCATCAAAATTGTTAACGAAAATACAACTATTCAGATTTTTGATATTATCAAATGAGGAGGAAATATCATTGAGTGTAATGGAGACACTGAGACAAATATATTTTAATTATAAAAAAGTAACAGTGAAAAACATTTTCATTTCCTACTATGAAATTTGAAGATTGGAAACCGAATTCCGATTCGAATTTTCATAATCCATAACCTGATCGTCTGCATCGACCGCACCACTCGGCTGGTGAAATCTCAGGCTCAGCAGGGCGCGGGGAAGAAGTTCGTCTGCATTGCTCGGCTCCACTCGAAGGTCCCCGAGGTCGCAAAAGTCGTCCGGGCACTCGGAAATCAACCACGCGTTGTCAGAATTCTCGGTGACTTTCATCAAACGCCTGACGGCAGTCTCTTTCCCCAATTCGGTACCCGACTCAAAAACCCTAATTAGCGGCCCTATTACTCCGGCGCCGATCAACGCGCCTTTGCACGCCTGGAATCCGGAAATTAGAGATGTTAGGGTTCGACGCCGGCGGCTAATGCTTCGAGGCACCTGCAAACAGAAACACCAAGTACAAATCAGATCCGTAAAACTGCCTTTAGGTCAGAGCAACTCCCAGATCTCAGCGGTCTGAAGATCAGAAAGATCCAGTCCACATGGAAATGATCTGGGCTTGATGAACCATAAAAGCAAAAAATAAACCAGTAGCAGAAAAGAACAAGGAAGAACAGATCTGAATATATATATATAGATCTATAGAGAAAAACAGATATCAATATGTTTTTCGGCTCAGGACTGCAGATCCGTCATCGTAGCTATGACTGGTGGTAGTAGAGAACAGGCAGTGATGTCACAGCGGCCTCGCCGGCGACCCAGGAGCACTCAAGCTCACACCACTCTCTTTCACCGGAGCCTCCGCCTCACAGAAGAGGACACCACCAACACCAGCGCTTCACAGAACGTCTCCGGCTGCCGAGCTCACAAGGAGGTCACCGGAGACGCCAAGGGAAGTCGTCGGAGAAGGGTGGTCGGAGGAGGGACTAAATCGCACACACTCTAGGTGTAAATCGCACACAGAGTATTAGGGTTAGAGGGAGGCGAAGAAGTGAGTAAATGAGGGAGGCCGGTTCAATATATCATAAGGGATCAACGCACCAGATTCACTCTCACACAACTGCCCTAAATCCAAGGGTCAAGAATGGTCAAACAGAGAGTGGGCTTTAATTGTTTTCAGAAACAAACAAATGGGCTGGGCTGTAAGGATATAAGAACTGGGCCTGCACTACAACTGGGCTCGGCTGCCATAGTGATTAAGGAATGGGCCAACACCCAATAATTCCAACATTCTCCACCTTGTTGGGCCACCACCACACAGTCATATACCTGCTACTAGGAACACAATCAAAAAACAAGTTTTGAATACAAGTACAGTCTCATCATCGCCTAGCCCCGCTGCCGGAGCAACGGGGACTTACCCTGCTGTCTTAAACAGTCAGGGTGGTTGCCCTGAGCAACCGTCACACTTAAGTGACAGCTAACACCCCAAAGGGTGAGAGCTTAAAACACGTTTCTTCTGAAACGCCACTGACTCAGGGGGAGTGGCAAAAGCGTGGGCTTTAAGGCTGTTTCTATACGTAGAAACACTTGTTGCACCCAAAGCAACAAGTAAAAGAACACCTCCTGGACTGGCCACACAACAGCAGCACCCCAGGGGGTCCCACTGGCACAGCATCAGTCCAGGGTAACAAAATTCAGCAACTGCAAGCAGTGCTTGAATTTTTCAAGGGGCAGGGGCTTAGTCCCCATATCAGCAGGATTATCATGTGTGGATACCTTCTCAAGCAAAACGTCACCATTTTCAACAAGCTCTCTAATGAAATGGAACCTAACATCAATATGTTTAGTTCTATCATGGAACACAGGATTTTTGCAGAGTTGTATACCAGATTGACTATCAGAAAATACAATCACAGAAGCATTTAACATCTTAATCTCAGTTAGCAATCCCTTCAACCACACAGCTTCTTTGAAAGCATCAGTTATAGCAATGTATTCAGATTCAGTGGTAGATAAAGCAACAACATGTTGTAATTGAGATTTCCAGCTAACACATCCATTACACACAGTAAACACATAAGATGTAGATGACTTCCTAGTATCTCTATCATTGGCATAATTAGCATCAACAAATCCACACAAAGACACATCAGCTTTTGACTTACAAAATTTTAACCCCAAAGTTTTAGAACCTGCTAAGTACCTAAGCAACCATTTCATAGCTTCCCAATGAGGTTTACCAGGATTAGACATGTATCTACTCAGACAACTAACAGCATAAGCAATATCAGGCCTAGTGGAAACCATAAGATACATCACAGAACCAACAGCACATGCATAAGGTACAGAACTCATAGAAGCATATTCAGTTTCAGTCTTTGGACATTGGTCCTTAGACAACAAAAAATGTCCAGCTAAAGGTACAGCAGCAGTTCTACATCCAACCATAGAAAATCTCTCTAACAGCTTCACCACATAATCAGATTGATTCAAATGAATGCAACTATCAGGCCTGTTCCTAACAATGTTCATGCCTAGAATCCTTTTAGCATCTCCTAAATCTTTCATTTCAAATTTAGAACTCAAATTTTTCTGAACAGATTTCACAGCTTTCAAGCAAGGACTCATAATGAGCATATCATCAACATACAAGACAAGGAACACAGGCACATTTGCATCAAACAGGTAATAAAGACATGGATCATAGGAGCTTCTGCAGAATTTTAAAGACAACATAAATTCATCAAACTTCCTATTCCATTGTCTAGGTGACTGTTTTAAACCATACAGAGATTTCTTCAGCAAACACACAAAGTCAGCTTTAGATTTATCAACAAAACCTTCAGGTTGGGACATGTAAATTTTCTCATCAAGTTCACCATGCAAAAAAGCAGTTTTTACATCCATTTGTTTTAATTCCCAGTCAAATTGAGCACATAAGGACAACATAATTCTAACTGTAGTGAATTTAACAACAGGACTAAAAATCTCATTATAATCAACCCCTTCTTTTTGTGAAAACCCTTTTGCTACAAGCCTAGCTTTATATCTGACCTCATTACCTTCAGTTTTCAATTTGTAAATCCACTTACAATCAACTAAAGAACATTTAGGTGGTTTAGCAACAAGTGACCAAGTGTCATTTTTAATTAAAGAATTCATTTCTTCATGCATTGCAGACAACCACATAGAGGACTTATCAGATTTCATAGCATCAGCAAAAGTTTTAGGTTCACAGTTAGCAACAAGATCATGCATATTGAACACAAAACTACCAAGTTGGAAATCATTAAATCTAGCAGGCAGCCTAGGGTTCCTCCTAGCTCTATCCCTAGTTAACTGATAACTAGTCAGATTTGGATTCACATCAACTATAGTTTCATCTTGTTCATATTGAGCATGCATGGGGGGATTATCATTTGCAGGCAAGTTTGGATTCACAGGATTTGGATTATCAGGGTTTGGATTATCAGACAAGACAGGTTCAGCAGGCATATTCATATCATTCAGATTAGCAGAATTATCAGGCAAGTTTTCAGGTACATTTTCAGTAGAGGAATCAACAGCAGAATCAACACCTAAGGGACCTACAGAGGGAGTAGACTCCACCTCACCAGAGGTACCAACAACCTTAGGGTTACTATTCAAGCAAGGCATTTCATTCTCATTAAATACCACATCTCTACTAACAATTGTCCTAAAACCAGGTTCACTTCTGAGCCACAGCCTGTAGCCTTTAGTGCCCTCAGGATATCCAAGGAAAACACCTTTCCTAGACCTAGGTTCAAGTTTATCAACAGATTGATGCACATAAGCAGCACAGCCAAACACTTTCAGATTATCCAAACTCACATTCTTACCACAGAAAACAGACTCAGGACACTTCCCTTTTAAGGGCACACTAGGTGACCTATTTATCAAGTAAGCAGCAGTCAAAACAGCTTCACCCCAGAACCTCTTGCTGAGGCCTGAGGATGTCAACAAACACCTAACCTTATCAAGTAGGGTTCTATTCATCCTCTCAGCAACTCCATTTTGCTGGGGGGTGTAGGGCACAGTCCTATGTCTCCTAATACCAAATTGGGCACACAAGTTGTTCATTTCAGCATTGCAAAATTCAAGTCCATTATCTGTCCTAAGAGTTTTAATCTTATTACCAGTTTGATTTTCAACCAAAGTTTTAAAATCACAGAATTTAGCAAACACATCAGACTTGTTTTTCATCAAGAACACCCAAGTTTTTCTGGAGAAATCATCAATAATAGAAAGAAAGTACTTATTACCACCTTGAGTGGGTTCAGGGGCAGGGCCCCAACAGTCAGCATGCAGGTATTCAAGCACAGCAGAAGATTTGGGCACATTAGGGGGAGGGTTCACAGGAAAACTAACCCTAGTTTGCTTTCCTAACACACAAGTTTCACAAAATGGCAAGCAAGACATTTTTTCATTACCAAAGTAACCATCAGATTTCAGAAATTTCATGCCTTTTCTACTTATATGCCCTAACCTCTTATGCCAAAGCTCAGAGGCACTATCATGCACAATATGAGCAGATTCTTTCAAATAAGGATATGCATTGCAGATGTACAGATTATGGCATTTAGCAGCTTTACACATAATGATTGAACCCTTCACAATAGTCATAAAACCATTTCCCCACTTTCCAGAAATTCCCTCAGATTCTAATGCAGCACAGGAAATCAGATTTGGCATAAATCAGGTACATGTCTAACATTCCTAAGAGTGTGCAAGTACCCAGTATCAAATTTAACACATATATCCCCAATACCCTCTACCATGCATCTCTTATCATTAGCCATAGACACAGAAGTATTATGCAGCTTTTTATATGAAGTGAATAGATGCAGATGAGGAGTCATATGATATGTGCAGCCAGAATCAATCAACCATTTATTTTCATCAAATAAAGCATGTGCAGCATTTACATCAGGAATCTCAGAATTTTCAGAAAGCATGTAAACCATACCAGCATGATCATGTTCAGCAGCAACATTAGCCTGGTCACCATTGACCTTTTTGGGCTTGGGACAGTCCTTTATGAAGTGTCCCAGCTCACCACAATTATAGCACTTCTTTCCTTTAGGTCTGGACTTTGACCTTGACTTACCCCTCCCCTTTTTCTTATCATTGTTTTGATTACCATTACCTTTGTGGTTCTGGTTACCATGATTCCTAGACTTAGGCCTCCCTCTAACTTGATTAACTTCAGACACCCTATGGCCTCTATTAGACCTTAAGTCTAGCTCTTTACTTTTAAGCCCATTAATCACAGTTTCTAAGGTCACAGAATCCCTACCATACTTAATAGCAGACTTCACATCAGAATAGGAATCAGGAATGGCATTCAACAACACAATAGGGGTATAATCATCAATATGTCTATCACCAGTCAATTTAATATCTTGAATCAGTTTTGTAAAAGCATCAATGTTATCAGATATATCTTTACTCATATCCAGTTTGAATCTGAAAATTTTTTCAAGTAAGAACAGTTTGCTATTTAGTGAAGTTTCAGTATAAAGTTCATGCAATTTTTCCCACAATTCTTTAGCAGATTCAAGTTCACCAACTTTCCTCAAAACAGATTCAGACAGACACAGGATTATAGCAGAATGGGCAAGTTCATTTGTTTCAAATTTAACTTCATCAGAGTCATCAGGAGAGTAACCTCCACTGATTGCTTTGTAAACCTTTTGTTGGATCAAAATCCCTTTCATCTTTTGTTTCCAAATAGAAAAATCCCCTTTTCCATCAAATGGTGCCAAGTTAAAACCAGACATTTTGAAAACACATTTTGATGACTCAGTTTTTGGAAAAACAATTTGAAAGCAACAGGTTTAAGCAGATATCAGAGAACCACACAAACAGCAGTTGACAGAAGATAGTGAGCACCACAGCAGGTAAACACACACACACTTCTAACCTTCTCACCAAAGTGAGAGAAAAGATCCTAAACGCCTTACTTCCTATTGAGTAACTTAGAGCCTATGTTGAGCAGGTAAGCTACCCAGACAAGTGTGCAGCCCCAGTCCCTTGCAAGGTGCCGGATACCTCAAGGGGATCCAGCCAGGAAGGGTCAGCCACCGGGGGTCACCACCAGGAGCTTACACTCGCACTCAACTAACTCCAGATAGGGTAAGTTACTATAGGGTTCTGGTATCACAGAAGAAAAACCCTAAAACTTAAACACACAACAGTGCAGACAACTAGGGTTCAAGTAGGTTTAGGCAACAACACAGTAACACAAAAGTCACAGAAACAGAGTGTTCATCATATTTTCACAAGTTTAATTTTCAAAACACAAAATTTCAGAAAACAACTTTTCCAGAAAATAACTTTGAACAAGGGTTTAGAAAAACAGATTTTCAAAAAACACAACACTTAAACACACGACCACCAGGCGGGCCACACCATCACGTAAGACCACCAGGCGGGTCGGACCATCACAGAAAAGCCTCCAGGCGGGCCGACCATAGCAGAAAAGAGAGAGAGTTCAGAAACTTACTTTGCAGGGTTTTCGCAAGGGACCCCTTTTGCAGTTCACGTTTCGCGTTTCACAGGCGATCCGGGTACCAACCTTACACAACCAAGGGGGTGATCAAATCCCAATTTACAATGGCCGGGGGTACCTAATTCGGATCTGCTACCTGGGCCTCCTACCGAGCAGTGCCGAGCAACGAACGACCCTCCTGGACTTGCAGATCTGGAGCCCTACGGGGTCAGATCTACAGATCCGGTTGCCGAACTCCGCCGTGAATGCGCTCTGATACCACTGTTAGGGTTCGACGCCGGCGGCTAATGCTTCGAGGCACCTGCAAACAGAAACACCAAGTACAAATCAGATCCGTAAAACTGCCTTTAGGTCAGAGCAACTCCCAGATCTCAGCGGTCTGAAGATCAGAAAGATCCAGTCCACATGGAAAGGATCTGGGCTTGATGAACCATAAAAGCAAAAAATAAACCAGTAGCAGAAAAGAACAAGGAAGAACAGATCTGAATATATATATATAGATCTATAGAGAAAAACAGATATCAATATGTTTTTCGGCTCAGGACTGCAGATCCGTCATCGTAGCTATGACTGGTGGTAGTAGAGAACAGGCAGTGATGTCACAGCGGCCTCGCCGGCGACCCAGGAGCACTCAAGCTCACACCACTCTCTTTCACCGGAGCCTCCGCCTCACAGAAGAGGACACCACCAACACCAGCGCTTCACAGAACGTCTCCGGCTGCCGAGCTCACAAGGAGGTCACCGGAGACGCCAAGGGAAGTCGTCGGAGAAGGGTGGTCGGAGGAGGGACTAAATCGCACACACTCTAGGTGTAAATCGCACACAGAGTATTAGGGTTAGAGGGAGGCGAAGAAGTGAGTAAATGAGGGAGGCCGGTTCAATATATCATAAGGGATCAACGCACCATATTCACTCTCACACAACTGCCCTAAATCCAAGGGTCAAGAATGGTCAAACAGAGAGTGGGCTTTAATTGTTTTCAGAAACAAACAAATGGGCTGGGCTGTAAGGATATAAGAACTGGGCCTGCACTACAACTGGGCTCGGCTGCCATAGTGATTAAGGAATGGGCCAACACCCAATAATTCCAACAAGAGAGACCAATTTGAAGGCCCCCTCCTGAATTTCAATCTCCGGCGAGTCGGAAAATTGACGAGGCAACCGACGAAGCCGTCGATCTCCACGGCTACTCTTACGCACCTCTCGTCCTTCTGAACGACGTCGATGAAGGACGGTGGTTGTTCCGATGGTGGTTGCGGCGGTGGCTACTGCGGATGGTGGTTGCGGCGGCACCGTTGAGAGATGAGAGCTCCGGTGTTCACGGCGACTTCGTGAAGAGAGTGATTTCTCTTCTTCTGATGACAGAGAAGAGAGCGAAAGGATTTAATTGGTGCGATATAGCGGGTGGCAATTTATTAGGTGGTACTAGCACCATACTGAGAGACATGGTATCACTTTTTAATATTTATAATTTTTATTTTTTGTCACTCATTTCTTTCTTTCATTTTTTTTCCTCTTCCTTTTTCTTTTCTCTCGCTGCTCTCTTCCTGTCCTCTCTCTCTAACCCTAGCCTCTCAATTTTCAATACGTGTTCGAAGTCGAAAATAATCAAAAATCGAAAAAAACTGAATGAAGCAGAGCGATGGGAGTTTTGATTACTCGACAATCGATTTTCGATCGGGGAAATTAGGTTAACTGACCTGTATAGAGCGATAGAGAGTTTTGAGGGTCGAGTAGGCAGAGGGAGAAGAGCGATGGGAGATTTTTTTTCCCCTCTTTTTTGTGTTTACCCGATTCTATGCCCAGCAGAATCCTTTTTCATTCTTCGTCGACCCTCTTTTCACACGATTTTGGGATTTCACTCTTCGAAAGCTTCGGTGAGGCTACGACGGCGAGGTGGCGAGGAGGCGAGTGGTTGCGAGCAGCGGCGGCGAGGCAGCGACGACATGAGGTAGCGGCGGCGAGGCAGGGACGACACGAGGCTGCGTAGAGGTATTTCAACCTAAACTCTTTCTCTAGTTGCGATTTGTTTCAATTTTTTTCGATATAGAGTTTGAATATTATTAGTTTTCGATTCAACCCTGTAATCTTTCTTCTTGACCTTCGACTTCTCTGGCGCCGAGTTTCATGTTCCATCCGACCGAGAGGGAGCTGGTGCAGTACTGTTTGAGGAGGAAAGCTTGCGCGAAGCTTTTTCGATTTCAAGCCACCACCGAAATTGTTTACGCGTTCTTCGTGGCCAAGCTGTTAGAGAGCTTGGCACAGCGGCACTGGAGCTTCAAGGTGCAGCAGGCTGGGAACCGCTCGAGGGCGGCGCCACGATTCTCGTCATGTTGGCCAAATTCCCACTCAGGAAGCTGTAGAAGAAGTCCCAGGACAAGCTGATGGAATCGAAGGACGAGAGGATGAAGTCGACGACCGAGGTTTTGAGAATAAGAAGTTTAGCAGGAGCTAGTTGAGTAGGTTTGTGTCCACTTCCAATCCTCAAACGTTGATCAACAGCTTCCAGAACGAGAAGCTACACCGAAAGGGACATTCTTCTTCTTTCCTCTCTACTTCATTTTTGTATTCAGTTTTAATGATGGTGATAATTACACGCTTAGTTTTTCGGCTTTTAAAAATTTGGGGACACAGGGATGAAGTGTCTGGACCCTGTTTCCGCTACCATCTGAGGCTTTTGTTATTTTCATGGTCAGTGACATGAAACCGAACAATTTGCTGATTGGACCCGGCGGGCAACTTAAGCTCGCTGATTTCGGGTTAGGTCGTTTATTTGGCTTGGTTGTTGTCTAATGATTTGTTAGTTTTTGTTAAGTTTTCCGTTGTCATTATTGTATAGTTGTGTTCGTTTTGTGTGGTTTTATATCGCATCTTAGTGGATTGTCTCGTTTTACCTTGATTATATCGCAGGAGAAACAAATGAATATGAGGAGATCCATGAACCAGTTCCACAAGACCCAGAACGACATAGTTCGGCAGGTCCGTGGGCTCATTAACCAGATCAACAAAGGCAAGTCGACCTCCGAACTACACCGCCAGGCCACCCGTGACCTCGAGCACGCTGTATCCGCGTGGCACTCTGCCTTCTGCCGCCTCGCAAGATTTCAGTGCGACTTTGTTCAAGCTCACCTTCCTCCCCATCCATCACGAGCCCCAAACCAGCCAACTCTGCCGACAAAGAGCAAATTTCGAATGCTTTTTCCCTCTGCCAACGAGTGGAAAATCACATATATGTATACAAATATTGTAATAGTTATTATTTTAATATAATTTTTAATAATAAAATAAATTCTACTCTATTTTATAATGGGTTCTACTGTGTTTGTTATTACATTCTACTCTGTTTTTATAATGAGTTCTCTTATTTTACTGAATTCTGGATTCTTTCTCTTTAGTCTCGCTCGTCTTTTTTATGAATTCTTGATTCTTTCTCTTTAGTTCTCTCTTCTTTTTTATTAAAACTGCAGGGAGACATTTTATAAATATATGTATGATCTAGTTGTTGTTTATGCTCAGTCGGAAAATGAAGATTTCGACTTATTCAATGATTATGCTTTATTATGTATTCTACTGTTTTTAATACTGAAGTCTACTATGTTTTATACTTAGTTTTAATACTTTTCTGCTGAGTTTTTTTAGGACGGCGAGGATATTTAAATTGTGCACCCTTTTTCTGAAGATCAAAGATTAAAAGTTGTTTCTCCGATTACAAGTTCCAGACTTCCCCGAGTGTTATATGATTTTGTTCCCTATTTGTTTTTAATTTGTGAAAATGTTGGGTTGCTGACATTAGTTTTTTAGTTTTGATGACATTGGTTTAGGGTTAGGGGTTTAGGGGTTAGGGGTTTAGAGTTTAGGATTTATGGTATAAATGTAGTAGTATATACTAATAAAGAGAGTAGCATTCACTAACCAATGCAACTTCGATACAAGACATTTTGAAACAAAGCCTTTCGAAACAAGACCCACTTTAAGGTTTAGGGTATAGGTATAAATGTAGTAGAATATACTAATAATGAGAGTAGAATTCACTAACAAATGCAGTAGAATTCACTAATTAATGGAGTATATGTTTGGAATACATAGAGTAGAAAACAGTATTGAAACGAATGTAATAAATAGAATAAATTTTATTTTGTAAATTCTACTGTTTTCAATGTTTATATCTACTATGTTTTATACTAAGTTCTACTCTATTATAAATAATTTTTAGTTTTTATTGATTTATATCATGTATTTCAAATTAAAAATAATTTACGGACAAAAGGAGAAGAATTAACTTATAAATTGAGAAGAATGCAGTAATAATGTGAGTAGAACATTGTGAAGATTATAGATCTCCACTTCGATATAAAATCTTTCGACACAAGACCCTCTCCCCCCTCCCCCTTGATCCCTTTATAAAGCCCCTGAGGCGACGAAGGAGACCGTAATCGATCGTCTCCCTTGATTATTGTTCGCCTCCCTCGATTATTGTTTCCACTTCGATACAAGACCTTTCGATACAAGACCCCCCCCCCTCCATCGATTATTGTTGTCTCCCTCGATTATTGTTCGCCTCCATCGATTATTGTTGCCTCCCTCGGTTATTGTTGCCACTTCGATACAAGACCTTTCGATACCAGACCCCCCCTTTATCCTTTTATTAAAATTCTTAAGCCGTCGAAGGTGGCCGTAATCATTCTCCTCCATCGATTAGTGTAGGCCTCTCTCGATTATTTTTCGCCTTCATCGATTATTGCTCGCCTCCCTCGATTATTGTTGCCACTTCGATACAAGACCTTTCGATACAAGACCCCCCCCCCCCCCCCCCCCTTTATCCCTTTATTAAAATTCGGAAGCCGCCGAAGGTGGCCGTAATCATTCTCCTCCATCGATTAGTGTTCGCCTCCCTCGATTATTGTTCGCCTACATCGATTATTGTTTGTCTCCCTCGATTATTGTTGCCACTTCGATACAAGACCTTTCGATACAAGACCCCCCCCCTTTATCCCTTTATTAAAATTCTGAAGCCGCCGAAGGTGGCCGTAATGATTCTCCTCCATCGATTAGTGTTCGCCTCCCTCGATTAGTGTTGCCTCCCTCGATTATTGTTGCCACTTCGATACAAGACCTTTCGATACAAGACCTTTCGATACAAGACCCCCCCTTTATCCCTTTATTAAAATTCTGAAGCCGCCGAAGGTGGCCGTAATCATTGTTTGCCTCCCTCGATTATTGTTGCCATTTCGATTAGTGTTGCCTCCCTCGATTATTGTTGCCACTTCGATACAAGACCTTTCGATACAAGCCCCCCCCCCCCCCCCCCCCCCTTTATCCCTTTATTAAAATTCTTGAGCCACCGAAGGTGGCCGTAATGATTCTCCTCCATCGATTAGTGTTCGCCTCCCTCGATTAGTGTTGCCACTTCGATACAAGACCTTTCGATACAAGACCCCCCCTTTATCCCTTTATTAAAATTCTGAAGCCGCCGAAGGTGGCCGTAATCATTGTTTGCCTCCCTCGATTATTGTTTGCCTCCCTCGATTATTGTTGCCTCCCTCGATTATTGTTTTAGAATGAATCAAAAAATGGAGTAGAATACGAAATTATAATAGAGTAGAATAGACTACTAAATGCAGTAGACCTCATTACAACAACATAATGACCTCGATTATTGTTCGCCTACCTCGATTATTGTTCGCCTACCTCGATTATTGTTTGCCTCCCTCGATTATTGTTGCCATTACGATTATTGTTGCCTCCCTCGATTATTGTTGCCACTTCGATACAAGACCTTTCGATACAAGACCTTTCGATACAAGACCCCCCCTTTATCCCTTTATTAAAATTCTGAAGCCGCCGAAGGTGGCCGTAATGATTCTCCTCCATCGATTAGTGTTCGCCTCCCTCGATTAGTGTTGCCACTTCGATTAGTGTTGCCACTTCGATACAAGACCTTTCGATACAAGACCCCCCTTTATCCCTTTATTAAAATTCTGAAGCCGCCGAAGGTGGCCGTAATCATTGTTTGCCTCCCTCGATTATTGTTGCCATTTCGATTAGTGTTGCCTCACTCGATTATTGTTGCCACTTCGATACAAGACCTTTCGAAACAAGACCTTTCGATACAAGACCCCCCCTTTATCCTTTTATTAAAATTCTTGAGCCACCGAAGGTGGCCGTAATGATTCTCCTCCATCGATTAGTGTTCGCCTCCCTCGATTAGTGTTGCCACTTCGATTAGTGTTGCCACTTCGATACAAGACCCCTTTTATCCCTTTATTAAAATTCTGAAGCCGCCGAAGGTGGTCGTAATCATTGTTTGCCTCCCTCGATTAGTGTTGCCATTTCGATTAGTGTTGCCTCCCTCGATTATTGTTGCCACTTCGATACAAGACCTTTCGATACAAGACCCCCCCTTTATCCCTTTATTAAAATTCTGAAGCCGCCGAAGGTGGCCGTAATGATTCTCCTCCACCGATTAGTGTTCGCCTCCCTCGATTAGTGTTGTCACTTTGATTAGTGTTGCCACTTCGATTAGTGTTGCCACTTCGATAAAAGACCTTTCGATACAAGACCCTCCCTTTATCCCTTTATTAAAATTCTGAAGCCGCCGAAGGTGGCCGTAATCATTGTTTGCCTCCCTCGATTATTGTTCGCCTACATCGATTATTGTTGCATCCCTCGATTATTGTTGCCACTTCGATACAAGACCTTTCGATACAAGACCTTTCGATACAAGACCCCCCCTTTATCCCTTTATTAAAATTCTGAAGCCGCCGAAGGTGGCCGTAATCATTGTTTGCCTCCCTCGATTATTGTTGCCATTTCGATTAGTGTTGCCTCCCTCGATTATTGTTGCCACTTCGATACAGGACCTTTCGATACAAGACCTTTCGATACAAGACCCCCCTTTTATCCCTTTATTAAAATTCTGAAGCCGCCGAAGGTGGCCGTAATGATTCTCCTACCTCGATTATTGTTCGCCTCCATCGATTATTGTTGCCTCCCTCGGTTATTGTTGCCACTTCGATACAAGACCTTTCGATACAAGACCCCCCCATTTATCCCTTTATTAAAATTCTGAAGTCGTCGAAGGTGGCCGTAATCATTGTTTGCCTCCCTCGATAGGGTTTATTTTTAAGGTTAAGGGTTTATGGTTTATGGTTTAGGGTTTATTTTTAGGGTTTAGAGTTTAGGGTTTAGTGTTTAGGGTTTATTTTTAAGGTTTATGGTTTAGGGTTTAGTTTTAGGGTTTATGGTTTAGTGTTTAGGTTTAGGGTTTAGGGTTTATTTTTAGGTTTTAAGGTTTAGAATTTTAGGGTTATAAATAAAGTAGAATATAATTATAAAGAGAGTAGAAGTTTCGAATAAAAAGAGTAGAAACCAGTATTGAAAAAAATGTACAATAATATAGTAAAATTAATTTAGAGATTTAGTTCTACTTTCTTTGTTTGAAATCTTTTTCTTAGTACTACTATGTTTCATAGTGAGTTCTACATTGTTTTATAATGATTTCTACTCTTTTCATAATTAGTTCTACTCTATTTTAATTTGTACTATTTTTAAATGTTTGCATTTTTAAATTTGTGTTTGGTCTGTTATTTTGGGACTTTAATTTGTGTTCTCCACAAAGATGCTACCATTGAATCAACACTCAAACAAAACAGAGTAGAATTTAGTATATAAAATAATAGAACTCAGTATACAATAGAGTATAACTAAGAAAACAGATGTCAAACTAAAGAAGCAGCATAAAAGTGAATAATGAAGAACAATAATGAAAAATATGAAAATTATGACTTCATAATTTAGATGAACACCAATATCTTAGGAAACATCACATGCATCACATGCCGAAAGTGGGCCCGATCGTTCGCCTCCCTCGTATTTAGTTCGCCGCCCTCGATTATAGGATTTTATTGTTTAGGATTTTAGGATTTAGGGTGTTAGGGTTTAGATTTTAGGGTTTAAGTATAAATGTAGTAGAATATAGTAATAAATATAGTACAATTCAATAACCAATTCAGTAAAATTCATTAATAAATGAAATAAAATTTATATTAACGTATTATAAGGCTTTAGGTTTTTAGGGTTTAAGCTTAAAAATTGAGTAGAATATAGTTATAAAGAAAATAGAAAATATTATTGAAAATAATGTATAATCAATAGAGTAAAACTCATCTAGAGATTTAGTAAAATTTTGTTGTTAATTGAGTAGAAATCATAAATACAACTAGTTAATCAAACTAAATATACATTTTAGAATACAACTAGTTTATCAATCTAAATCATACTAATTAAAATGTTACAAAAGAGCAGACCAAACGGAGAAGAATACATAACAATCCAGTGTAGATTCTAGTCAACAACTGTGATGATTCACTTTTTGATCTTATATCTATTTAAACTATAATATACTATATCATCACTCTCCTCTTGAATCTTGATGTAGTTCTAATAAGATGTGTTCATCAGATTGTAACTTATGTAGCTATGGTGTTCATCATCATACTAATTAAAATGTTACAAAAGAGCAGACCAAACGGAGAAGAATACATAACAAGTAAGTGTAGATTCTAGTCAACAACTGTGATGATTCACTTTTTTGATCTTATATCTATTTAAACTATAATATACTACATCACCCCTCTCCTCTTGAATCTTGATGTAGGTCTAATAAGTTGTGTTCAGCAGATTGTAACTTATGTACCTATGGTGTTCATCTTGTAATTGTGTTCAAAGCTACGTCATCGATCAAGCTCACGCGGCACAAGGAGCAGCCATGCATCTCGAAAAGAATCCCAGTATCTTTTTTACTGCAAGCAATCAACACAAGTAAAAGTTGGAAACAATATTAACGAATCGACCTGTAACGTACATGTCATAGAAAAACACAACAAACACCAAAGAATACATATCAAATCAGTGTAGATCCTAATCAATAACTATGATTATTTCTTTTTTCATCTTACAATTTCTTGATTGTTAATTTATTTTTAACTCAATTCATACTAATTAGAAATTACCAAGAAAACAAAGAAGAATACATTCCAAATCAAGTAAATATCTAATTCACTCTGTCATAATAATTGAAAAATAAATGTATATAAAAAACACAAAAAAAAGAGATACGTACAAGTCTTCTTGCGAGCAAGCACATGCGGAGCAGCGGCACTTGTGAAGGTAGAAATTGCGGCGGTCGCACCTCACACACTGTGTGTGCGTCTTGTTCCTCCTCTTACCTGAAGCTTCTGTTCCATTTTTCTATAAAAAAAATCAAGTTATAAAGGGAGTAGAATATAGTTAGAAAAAAAGTAGATTAATGTTATAAAGAGAGTAGAATGTAGTTTTAGTGTATAGTTTTATGATTTTATGATATAGTTATAAAGGTAGTAGAATATAGTTAGAAATAGAGTAGCATATAGTTATACCGAGAGAAGAATTCAGTTACGAGAAGACTTCAAAAGCCATGCACAATGTAGTAGATGATAGGTTTAACAAATAGCTTCTTACATGATCATTCCTCCATCGATGGTTAATACTTGTGAGATTAGACCAAACTACACTAAGGGAAAGCTAGAGTACAAAATGATCCCAAATGTTACTAAGTCCAGAAACTCAAGGTAAGGTAATCTTAACAAGAAAATATTGAGACACACTAAATCCATGCCCCTGTAAATTTGAGCAACAACGATGCAACGGAATTGATATATTGCATCAAAACACACATATGCACACAACGTTTCTATAGTCAAATCTGTAATAAATCAAAACTACATTCATCAGCAACCATTAGTAGGGCTGGTACTGACATCTAGATTAGCCATGTAATACAAGTGACACGCTGAAATAGTTATTTATTCATGAATTAATAAAAAAATAACCGCACCAAACAGCAACATTACCTGAATTTTTTTAGTTAAGATATGAGGCTAGGAAGAAAAAGGTCCTTGTGAAATTAAGATAGCATATTGGCAGTACTCAGTAGCATCATACTTGTTACAAAACAGTATTCCATGAAGTAACTTTTCGTAGTATACGTGAACTCAGATTTGACTTTGTACAAATCTTCCGAATGATTCATTTGCACAGCATCCTTTACCTATAAGTTTTTACTAATTAGAATGTCAGGAAAAAAAGACCAAACATAGGAGAATTCATTACTAATAAAGATAAACTTAAGTTCATAGTCTGCACTTGTTCATCAGCATCATCTTTAAACCACGTAACACGCATTACATACTCAATGTGTATGCCATCAAAATTGTTAACGAAAATACAACTATTCAGATTTTTGATATTATCAAATGAGGAGGAAATATCATTGAGTGTAATGGAGACACTGAGACAAATATATTTTAATTATAAAAAAGTAACAGTGAAAAACATTTTCATTTCCTACTATGAAATTTGAAGATTGGAAACCGAATTCCGATTCGAATTTTCATAATCCATAACCTGATCGTCTGCATCGACCGCACCACTCGGCTGGTGAAATCTCAGGCTCAGCAGGGCGCGGGGAAGAAGTTCGTCTGCATTGCTCGGCTCCACTCGAAGGTCCCCGAGGTCGCAAAAGTCGCCCGGGCACTCGGAAATCAACCACGCGTTGTCAGAATTCTCGGTGACTTTCATCAAACGCCTGACGGCAGTCTCTTTCCCCAATTCGGTACCCGACTCAAAAACCCTAATTAGCGGCCCTATTACTCCGGCGCCGATCAACGCGCCTTTGCACGCCTGGAATCCGGAAATTAGAGAGACCAATTTGAAGGCCCCCTCCTGAATTTCAATCTCCGGCGAGTCGGAAAATTGACGAGGCAACCGACGAAGCCGTCGATCTCCACGGCTACTCTTACGCACCTCTCGTCCTTCTGAACGACGTCGATGAAGGACGGTGGTTGTTCCGATGGTGGTTGCGGCGGTGGCTACTGCGGATGGTGGTTGCGGCGGCACCGTTGAGAGATGAGAGCTCCGGTGTTCACGGCGACTTCGTGAAGAGAGTGATTTCTCTTCTTCTGATGACAGAGAAGAGAGCGAAAGGATTTAATTGGTGCGATATAGCGGGTTGCGTGCGGCGGAGAAAGAGATTTCGTTGCGGTTTCCCTTTTGAGTTGTGCCGCATGAGCGATGAGAAATTGTTGTGTGGTTTGAGTTGTGTTTGAATTGGGCCTAATTGGTTTTGTTTCTGGGCCGGTACCATACTGTTCATATGGTACCACTAACCATGGAATAAGCCCTCCTTCTCCATTTTTCATTCCCGTAAATCAAAAACAAAAACAAAAAATGTTTATTTACTTTTTCCTTGTTTATGTTGCTCCTCCCCAACCATCGGGTCAGATCTACGACTATTGCCGGAAAAGACGAGGTGGCCGGAGGATAGTCATAAAATGTGCTTTCATATTTTGGCAAAACAAAAAAAAAACCAACATGAAACAAGATTTAACACACGTACATACCTCCATTTTTTCAGCTAGCTCTCGACGTTGCCGGGACTCTCGTCGTTCTTGGGTGGAGATGGTTCTTCAAGTCTTTGGAGCTGGGAAGGCTGGAGTAAATGAAGAGTTGTTCAAAACATTTAATCAACTAGCTACAGTAACTTTTTCTTTATGAAATAGATTTTGTTTCCTGAGTTTCTATATTTGTACGAGATTCTCTCTGGATCAAACTTTCTATATATGTAATGCGGACAAAGTAGTATTACTTCAAACTCAAAAATGCACCACCTTTTATTACTATTATTATTATTGTTTTCTTTTTTATAAGCATTTGAAAATTGGAATTAAAATCGATTTTCTAATTATCCTTCATTTCACCCACAACCGTTGTGTACCCTAACTTGCAGCACTCGTTTCAACTGAATCGAAAAAAAATACAATCAATTCTATTCAAATTCAAATTAATTTATAATATAATTAATTATATTAAAATAATTTAAATTTTATTTACTAAATATATAGATGTTGGTAGAGTATATACGTGTGAAAATTATGAATAATAGTATAATTATAGTACTACATATATATGCATAAATATTACTTATTCAATATTATATTAAATAGATTCTTATGTTTTTTTAAAATTTAATTTTAGTTCCATTAAGTTTAGTTCGGTTCATGACCTCAATTCACTTCTGTTATAAATTAAATTATAAAAATAATTAAAATAAATTATTTTAATCATATAGTAATATATTTCATACTAAAATATTTTTCATAATTTTTGTAAAAATATTTAATAATATATAAAAATTATTATTAATTCTATAAAAAAAACTCATTTCAACTCGATTAAAGTTTTGATCTTTTGGGCTTAATACATATTTTTTTACTTAATTTCAGTTAATTTCCGTTAGTCAAGTCCAAGTTAAGTTAAGATTGCATCAATTCAATTCAGTGTAGTCTCATTCAGTTCAGCTCGATTAAGTTCGTTTCAAAATAAATTAAAAAAAAAATAAAAAAAATAATTTTAATCAATAATTTCAAGTATACAAATTAGTTGATACTAGAATATTATTATTATTTTTTAAAAATATTTTGTAATTTATAAAAATTATTATTATTATTATTATTTTTATATCGATGATCAATTACAATGTTTTGTCATCTTAAATTCACAACTCTTACATTATACACAATTTATAAACGTGTGTATATATAAGTTAGATTATACACATTTCTGGTAATCAAAATTAATTGATTGGTACAAAATAATTACAATACAAGTAAATAAATAAATGGATCTGGGCAGTAATTTTATTGTTCTAGAATTAAAGTTGTAAGATGTGTGCTCCCTAAAGTAAATATGGACTTCATCTTATGTCTACATGTGAGAGACTAGGGCTGGAAGTTCGGTTAACCAAAACCGAATCGAACCGAATGACCGGTTAACCGAACCGAAAAACAACGAAAATGACTAACCAAAACCGAACCGAATAACTTATTGGATAACTAATAACCGAACCGATTTTTTCGGTTCGGTTATCGGTTAACCAAAAAACCGATTAGAAAAAAAGTAAATTGATTTTAAAAAGAATATCGTGGGAAAAAAAGAAAAAAAATCAAAATATAAATAAATTTAAACTAAAATCCAATTTATTCAACCTAACATGCATAAATCCAATAAAATACCAAAAATCCGAAATAAGTAAGGGAGTGTTGTCGTACAATCGTCCTTAAGAATATATATAATATGTAATATATATAATATATTTCGGTTATTCGGTTTTTAACAATCGGTTATCGGGTTAACCGATAACCGAATATATAAAAATATTCTTACCGATAACCGAACCGAAAACCGAATTTCTTATATTTGGTTAACCAAAAACCGAAATTTTCGGTTCGGTTTCGGTTTTAACCGATAACCAAAACCGGAATTCCCACCCCTATGTGAGACTATGTGAGAGGGAAAAAAAGACTTCTATAAGTGGAAAGTATATTTTTTCTTCCAACTTATTGACTTATGATTGTTTTTTATGTATACTTAAAAGACCGTGCTTTCTTATTGAATAATGTTTGAAAAGACATTTATTTTAAAATTTAGTGATACCAGATGTAACGTAAAAATAACGTAGTAACTATTTTTGTTTAGTACAACATTTTTTTTAGCCTTTTAATTATAATAAAACCATTGAGAAACATATTTTTCCATATTGAAATTTGAAACACTTCCATGCATATTAACTTTGGAGATAAAGGTATCTATAGATGAGATTTCGCCCAACCATGAACCATGAGCGCCTTTGCATATAGAAAAAAAAAATACAAAAATTTTAAAACGAAAAACATGTAGAACTCAGTGCAAAAGCAGTGTAATTGTGTAATTTCCGAATCACGCCTATTCTGTTATTTCTATCGCTGTTGCCTGTTAGGCACTTTACAACTCCAACATCCAGATACAAAATCGACGTGTTGGCACCTGCAGGAGTGGAGTCTCGAGTGAGCAATATACAGAGGAACGAGAACAAATCGAATGCACATAGGGTCTCATCTTTCTACTGAAATAACTTTATGAACTAACTCTAGAATTGTCAATTTAGTTTTTTAATTAATCTAACTAAGTTTTATCTATAGTCTCATCTCAACTTATTAGCTTTCTCGCATCATCAGCTGTCAAGGGCTCAAGGCTATTAACTATATTGAGATCCCCATAATCCATTTGCTAAAGCTGACAAAATTCTCGGGTCTTTTTTCATAGCACAAGTCGTCCCATCACATTTAAAATATAAACGATTTGCCTCAGGCTGAGTGAACCAACAGGCTCGGCAAAAAATATCATTTTCGGGTGGCTTAAGTGATCATGGTCTAACTTTGGGGGGGAAATGGGCTGTTCTAGATTTTGCCCGAACTACCGTTAGAAAAGTACAGAAATTGCATGTTCTTATAAAATAAAATTTGTGCAAGTGTGCAACTAAAAATTGTTTAATGTAAGTAATTATATATCTATATGATCATGTGAAATATACATACCTCAATGACCAGTATGATGAGAAAGGATGACTGAAGAGATGGAAACCTTCATCTACTACTCTGGGTGAATATAACTTATTTGTCATGATTTCCTGGTTGCATCACCCCTCACTGTACAAGGAAAACAAAAAAATATTACATTTCAAGTTTGAAAAGGTCAAATCCTTAAAACTTAGAACCACAATATAATAAAACCAAAATGATATAACCTGCTGTTGAAGAACATGATTCTTCGCTGTTGAGTGAGACAGAATACAAGTTAGTTAAAGTTATAAGGAAGGAAATATTTGATATGACGAAAAAATTGGCAACTCTGAATTCTGAAACCTCAGCAGACTCATGCTCTCTCTGTTATCTTCTCTAACAAAGTGGTTAACAGCATCTGAAACATTATCATCAATTCTCACACCAGAATGCCTGTCATCATACAGGACAAGACATTAAGTGAATCTAGTGTAATCATAAAATAATCTTTAAAAGTTTACGTACCAGCTTGTATTGGAAAATTTATCAGAAAGATCCAATGTGGTCTGATGCTTTGAATAAGGAACTGGTGACCCTGATCAAAATGACAAAAAATTGTCTGGGACTTCATATAAATCAACAGTACATTCATATAGTATCTAGAATCTTCCTTGAGAGTTGAGAGTCCAAGCCAATTATAAATGTATACTTTCCCGGGTACGCTATAGAAACAAAAATGCACACAGCTACTTCTAGGGTCATATATTTTAGAGAAACATATATGTTGGGTAGTAGTTGTAATAGAATAACAGAGATACAGTTAAAAAAATGTTTATATGGAGATTAAACATCATAGGATTATAGCTCTGGCCCATTGCCTCATCATAATGAAATAAATTCTTTTTTATGTCATAGAACTTAAGAATATTTTAGAGTTCTGGAAGAAGAAAATATTTCAAGTAACAGAACACAAGTCCCATTCAATAACTTAAATATATGTAAAATATTTCAAGAAAACAAAAAATCAACAGAAAAAGGGAAGCACCCACCTCTTCTATCAATTTTTTCAGTTTTTTCAGTGCTGAACCTGCACAGTCATAAAATTCAATCGGTTAACTGATAATATTACGAAGTGGATGGAAAAGCAAACTCAATAGGCAAACCTTTTCTTCTGTAAATTCCATCCATCGAGATTAAAATCTCTCTTCCAGAAGTCACTGTTATGAAAATATTCATATTCATCATTAGGAACATTTCTTTGATTTACCCTATTCTTGCAAGATGTATCATGATCTCCCAGGTCATCAATATTCTTGTCTGAGAAGCTAGGACCTACAGAATCAATCAATAATAAATAAATAAATAAATAAATGAAGGGTGGCACTTAATCAAACTGAAATTAAAGCATACAGAATATATATGAATAATTTGAAAATTATATAAAACACAATATGTAAAGACATCAGTACATACAAAACAAAAGAAAATAGATGTCATTTTAAATCCTTAATTTCAAGTAGTCAATGAAACAATAAGAAAATGGCACTTAACCATCAACTGTTGGCATATGAAAAGCTAATAAAAACCATATCAATTATCTAATGCAAAATGAAAAGTGTGCACACTAATACACACGGTAAACCTCCACATCCACAATTAGAATTTGAATCCACAGTAAATCTTGATAATTTAATACTCGATTATTAAAAAAAACTAAAACAATATTATTTCAAATCCTGAATTAGGACCAACATTCTAAATTAATATATTGATTATCTATATCTCTCTAAATTAATGAATTTCATATATCCCAAAGCTTTGGTTTAAGAAATTTATAAGTTAATATTGCTTTCCACAGAGTTGCTTACACAGTCTGAGAATTTTCCTTTTCAGCGCTGCTTGAACCTTTCAACATGGTTATGTAAACCACCCAATGCATATTTAAGGTTTTAATATTTTTATAAGCCATTCAGTAAGCTAAAGAGAGCTAAGACAACTGAGGATGACGATTGAACATAAAAAAATACTACCATCCCAAATGTTTCTGACACTGTTGCAAATGTTGTGCATGGGCTCATCATTGTCAAAAGTACTCTGAAAGTTACTACCATCCCAGTTGAATGTAGGAGAACATCTGCGATTCGGGAACATCAGGTTTGGATCACCTATAATATTCTCTGTGTCCTCTGGGCAGAAAATCTGCTCTATGGAACTGTAATATGGAGAAAAACCAACATCCTGCATCACAAGACAAAACAACCTGTAGTTTTCCATTAAATAGTTTGAGAATATTCAAATGAGCCCTAAAATACAGGATGTATAAAACTGGAAAAAAAAAACGCCATCTCAAATATAGGAAAAAACAGTCATAAATTTAAAAGGCATTACATGTGCATCCATCTAAATATATATAATGATCCTGACAAATAAGTGAGACATAAATAGTGAGACTTTAACTAATAAATCATCTGGTTTGGGTATTAATTTACATTGATTTCCCTCTAGGCTTCCCCTAGAAATAAATTTCTCTATGTTTCTCCACGAAAAGGAAAACCGCATAGGAATGTAAGAGTAAAAGTTGTTGAATTCTAAAATAATACTCCTACTATCATAATTCATAACAGTCAGAAAATCAAATTACTAGTAAAAATGCTCTGGAACCAAGAACTAAGTTGGCAAACTTGATTGATATATCGATTGCAGATGGTATGGAATCTCTTAATTCATTAATTCATCCCCAGACACCCAAACTAAGGCATGGTGGAAAACAAAATTATGAATTAACCCACTGTAGTTCAAAGAAGAAAAGAATTAGAAGTAACGAAAATTTAGCTACAATCTTATGGTTTAAAATAAAAAATGGAATCCCATGATTATATTAGCGAGCAACATCAAATGCACGGTAGACCCAAGAAATTTGAGAAATCATATGCTACAAAGGCTCTTACCACTTGGGTCCCCAGGTCATGAAAACCAAAATCTGTATGTTTGGGTGTGAGTAGTTGTCTCCTTGCTTTTTTTGGAGAGAAACCAATTGGAAAGGGTCTGCAGTAATGTAAAAGAATAAAGTATTGATCAAGATTGAGTCCACTACTCTATGGAATCGTATATGGTAGCACCACTGAGGCTCTTCATATTTCTTTCAAAATTCCTTAGGAAGATGATTGTACTGCATCTAAAAGGACTGATGATTACGAGAGCCACCTCTTATTTCTTATAATAATGCTTTGTTCAGAAGTTACTATTTGGAAGTAAACCATGATATGTAGGAATTTCAATGTTTTTAAGACGTTCAGAAATCTGCTGGATAGGCTTATGTAAATTGTAAACCAGTTAAAGGGTTTGAAGAGATCGCTTGTTACCAACTTCTTTCTCTCTAGTCTATTCGATCTAAAGTAGGCTACAACCATTCATATCCTTCACTATCAGAACAACACTTTGACTAAGCAACAACCCTTTTTAGTAACGTCCACTCGGTATCGTTTGTATTTTCGGGTTATTTCCCTTTGCTTATTGTAAAGACAGACAATTGTTTGGAGTTTGCTAGACCCTCACAAAAGTCCTGAATACTTCATACTTGCGGGATAAGAAATACTAACACCAAACGGCATATGTTATTTATTAGCAAAGTGTCCTGCGATCTATAATGTAGCACCTGTCTAGCTTAGGATGTCTATATAAGGCAGAAAGTCCATGCAGGACTCATTCGTAATTCATGCACTATGTATTACCACTCATGTCCATAGAACTTACCTGTCTTGTATCTTTGGTGAGTGAAGTGGCGTATCTGTTTCCACTTTCCCTAAGCCTGAAATGTAATGTAGTCGTTCAACACGAAATGCATCATCTAAAACAATAGGTTTCTATTATAAGTGATTATTAAGCTCATAATCCTCTAAAACAAGAAAGAGGAAGAAAGAAAAAAGAAAGATAAGTATGTTTATTAAATCAATGATAAGTACTCATATGCCTGGCTAAAAATACTCGGATTGTTTATTAAATCAACACAAAACCTTCAATTGAAAATGCAACATGAGCTTCCTGCGCATGAGCTGAATTTTCTTCAGCGTTAATGTTTGCTCCACTGTCACTAAGCAAATCAATGACCGATATTTCTGCTGCAATAGAACAAGAAAAATAATACAGTACTTAGTAATAATTTGATTGATAATTTTTAAATGATCACATTTCTTTAAACAAGGTAGCAGACAACCACAGAGGTAAAAATACAAGTACGAAGAATGATTCACTAACTTGGTCACAGTATTTTCAAGCATAAGAACATAATGGTTTTATGGAACAAAGAAAGTAAACAAACAAATCAATGCTGATACTCACAGAGTGTCGCAGACAACTTGAAAGGATCACGTTTGTTTCCATTTCCAACTAAATCCTCATTATGAACTGGTAAATGATTTGAAGCCCTGTAAAGCTGTATCTATTAAAAAAACTAAGCCTTCTTATAAAATTTCCCTGTTGCATCTTTGTTACACTATAAGATAAATATTCTTAAAAATATCACTTCCACATTGAGACAGGCTTTTTATCTTTGTTACCTCTCTGAATATTCAGCCTCTGTGCCATAACTTGATGGAGTTCCTGAACCAAATATAGTACAGGCTAGAGCATGTCAACATACAATATATAGCATCTCAAGCAACCAGTGAATGGCCTTGCCAAAGCAGAAGAAAACATTGAGTAAGAACAGAAGCATACTTTCTTCATTTATTTCAGCTTGATCAACAGGAATGGCTTCATCTTCAAGATTACTGTGACTAGGTAGTGCATATTGATGGTTCAAACTGAAATCATAGTCCTCTGACTCATCTCCTGCTTCTGGAGAATGAAAAAAAAAGGGTAAAATGAATAATAATATAACCAATATTGGAATTAAAAGCTCAGGGGAATTTCCTAAGGCTAGATGTTCTAATCGCATGTCTTAAAATAAAAAGAAAGTTTATGTAGTATCAACTCATTAACTACCATCAACATAGTGGGCTCATATAAGTATCAGATGCAAAGGATTACGATTCAACTTAAATTAACATGAATTTATTAACAGTGATATTTTATTTTTGATATCAAACACTCATTTTTTTAATAAAAAGAACAAAATGGCCCAACTCACAAGAAGTCAAGAACAAGTCAACAATCACCCCTATGTAGATGACAGATTTATTTCAAATTAAGTTAAGCCAGATATATCAGGCAAGTGAATGGCCTAACAATTACTTTGTAAACCATGCACCGAGAAATGTCATTTATGTATTCAACTATTCATGCATAATACTGTATTATAAGGATGTTCATCTCACCCAACCCCCATGCACCTCGGAGGATACCATCATACCAACGTATGAGAAATTACTGGTTTTTCTAAAGAATAAAATGTTATAACAACTTACCACTGAGGCAACTGATCTTGCTTTCTTGAGCTACAGATGATACATTTACCAGACTAAGAATATCAAGCGATCTATTATTTTCAATGCATGAGCGTTTTCCATCAGCAAGGCTCTCTAAACCAGCTGTGTGCTGATGCTGTTGACGTTTCCTTTGCTCAAAATATTGTTTTTGCCTGTGTATATGTATACACTTGGCAAGTAAAGTGAAACCCACCTCATATGGAAAATGACAAGAACAGGCCGAAAGATAAGTATGAAGAAAGTTGAGAAAATTCACCAATGGACAAAAATAGTATACTATTTGTACCTTTTATGAGTTGAATTTCTTGACTGCAAGTATTCCATTCCCGCATGATTAAAATCCATGATGTACAAAACATAGAAAATAAAATGCTTTTATATTCAAATAAGTAAATTATGAAACTGACACAACTCAAGTAGCAAAAAGATAGAACTGCGTGAATGATCGTGAATTCATGATGTGAAATTTAAAAATAAAAACAAAGAATAAAACAGACAGAGACACATAAAAATTTGTTTTAAAGAGCCGGAGGGACTTCAAAATACGAATAAAAATGGAAATTTATTTAGACCTTTTTAACATCAGGAGTTCACAAGCCTAGTAGTATAACTGAGTCCTCTACAAGATGTCACGCTTCAACGAGAATAAGCCTTTTATTATCAGGAGTTCTGTTCACACAGTAAAACCCGTTGTTTATACAGCTGGAACTAGACAAGATCAAAATAAATTTAAGCCATGTTCAATCAAACAAATCTGCTTCTCATTTCTTAAACTCAAGTCATTGGGAATGTGGGAATGTGGGAATGAGGTTAGGCCAAAGAACAGTAGTCTATCGACTGAGCCACCCTGTATGCCAACTTGTATAATCTAGTTATATTTGTAATGATAAAGTTTTATATAATAGACATGCTTATGTTAGTAATCTACTGATTTTAGTTTCTTAGATGGTATAATACAACATATCACTTACAGAGATGTTTTATACAGTACTACAAGAATTTTATAATATGAATATCAAATATAATTTTAATATCAACAAACTACTTCAGCACCAAATATGCAAACTGGTGGATGATTTCTCACATAGAAGAAGTGTAAGATGGAAGGAAGTAGCACATAAACATACTGTTGTCACTTTCCGCCTTGATCCACCCATCCATTGTAACATTGTGTAACAGACAATATATTGTTCGGACTGCACTGAAATAAAAACACGGGAAAAATCATTAGCAATAGATAGTGATGGCAAACAAACAAAATAATTAAACAAAGGAAGAGCTTCCTAAAACAGTTGTGACAACTGATCATTCCCAAGCAATTCACATGCAAGTATAACGAAACATCAAAAGTTCATGATCGGTAACTAATGCTGAAAATACCGAATTCTAAGCAAACCGCCAATATACTAAACAATTAGCCTTTCTAAACACCGGCATTAAAATCCACAATTCATAAACATACGTCTCCAACTTGATGGAACAGTTCCAAGTAAACCATTTGTATCCTCCAAATTTATGGAATTATAATGACAGGCTATCAGATAACTTCCCCCCTATTTAGTAGCAGCGGCCAAATGCCTGATTAGTGATTTTTTGTGTTGCTAAATAAGATTAGCCTAACTAGATTACATAGTTTCAGATTTAGTTGGTGTAAATAATCGTTGGCCCCGGATATATGAAAAAGAGAAAAAGAAGCCGAAAAAACAAAAGCTATCTACGTCAGTCAATGGATTCAGGCACACAGACGACAGTAGAACTTCGGTAAAATGATTACATGAAAATTGCAAAAGAAGATGATGATTTTTGATTGAACTACTTTCCGAGGAAATGAATACAAAATCTGCTTCTAAACTCAAATTTTGAACGCAGAAATATGGATTCAAGCTCAACAGAAGTAAAAGGAACAGGAAACTTGGAAAGAGAGAAAAATATTGATTTTTACGGATATGATGATTGAGCAGCAGATCAGCGGCGGCGGCGTCGATTGAGGTGTCTGGCTCGTAGAGGAGGAGGCGGCGGCAAGTTTGGCAGTTGGCGACCGTGGGATTTGGTTTGAAAATACAATTGGGGAGAGGAGAGTACGGCTGCCTTTATACAGTATCGGTATTTTTCTAATTTTTCGAAAGTGAGATATAATTATAATAGTATAATTATCGCTATTTTTCTAATTTTTCGAAAGTGAGATATAATTATAATAGTATAATTATAGTACTCCTATATTATTAAGAAAAATATTATTTCATAAGGTCAATGTTGGTCAATGTTTGAAGCTTGAATTGAGGATTATTTGGAAGCTTGAATTGAGAATTGTAAGGTTTAAAGTTCAAGTATGTATTTAAATTCGCAAAAATATTATTATTAAGGACATATTATTTTGGAATTAATTTCAGTCCAGTTCATTCAGTTCAGATCGCTTCAGTTCAGTTCAGTTCAGATCTTCAGTTCAGTTCAGTTCAGATCGTTTCAAAATAAATTAAAATAAAATAAACAAAAAATAATTTCAATCTATAATTTTAAATATAAAATCTAGTTAGTATCCTAATATTATTAATATTTTTAAAAAAATATTTAATAATTTATAAAAATTATTATTATTTTTATAAGAAAATCAATTCAGTTCAGTTCAGATCGCTTAAGTTTAGTTCAGTTTAGATAGCTTAAGTTCAGTTCAGTCGGTTTCAGTCCAAAAGAACAGGTTTTAAGTAAGGTTCGAAGTTCGAAGCTTGAATTGAGGACCATTTTGAAGCTTGATACAAAAAAGAAAATAAAATTATATTTTAAATTAAAAAGTAAATTATTGAGTAAAGGGTAAAACTTATGTTTATAAAATTTATTTTAAATTTTAAAAGTAATTTATTTTAAATTTTAAAAGTAATTTATTGTTAGGAGTGCAAATATCACAATATATATCTGGATTTATTGAGTAAAGTGTAAAAATTATGTTTATAAAATTTATTTTAAATTTTAAAAGTAATTTATTGTTAGGTGTGCAAATATCACAATAGAAGGATTAATATTTTTGGAAAATAATTTTTAAATTCCAAAATTTTCTCAAAAGTTTAAAAAACTTGACAATCTATAATGCACGAGTAATTCACGTTTAACTAAGGTTTACTTTCTGAAAAAGATACTAATAAAAATCCACAGAATTACTTACGTTTGGCAAATGATTTATTTTCTGAATAAGATAATAAAAATCAAAATAACTACTTAATCGATATAGTAAAATCATGTATCTCATTTTTCTCCAAAACAAAGCTTAACCAATATAAGAACTTTGTACAAAAGAACAGCTTCACGCTTACTCCAGAAAAAAGCTTCACAAGTATAAGAACTTTGTACAAAATATCAGCTTAAAGTAATCATGCAGCAGCAATCCGACGACCAAGTAATCATGCAGCCGCAATCCGACGACCAACAAGCGCACGAAATCCAGCCTTGATAGGAGCAACTGATCTTCCAGAACCACACTACATTAAATACAGTAAAAAAAGAACTTTAACACAGCATTACAAGTAAATCACATAGGAAACAAAATACAAACAATAAAATCTTGTATGATTTGAGTAGATAACAGAATTTATAGGGGTAAAAGAAAATTTGAAACATAAAAAAAAAAGATGAATTACACAACAAATTATTTACAATTTAATCTTTCAAAAAGGCCTCAGACTTAGAAACACTCTTCAAATATAACAATGCAATCAGACAATGTAGGCAAATATTTTTAATCATCCCGGGCCTCAAAAAAATAATGACAAGAATTCTACTTTTTTTAGGTCAATATAAATAACACTAAGGATTAAAGGATATCAAAAATTACAAATGATAATAATAAATTTAAATTGTCAACTTTCTCAAAGGGCTCAGATTTAGAAATAATCTTCAACTAAAATAATCGGACAATGTAGGCAAATACTTCAATCATCACAGGCCTAGAGAGAAAGCAATGACAATGTTCTAATTTTGTATGCAAAAAAAAAACTATGGGATTCAAGATATAATATAAAGTTCATAGCAAAGAAACTTTATAATTGTTAAATTTCCAAAAGGCCTCAGAATAAGAAACATTCTTCAACTAGAACAATCAGACAATGTAGGCAAATACTTTGATCATCACAGGCCACCAGAGAAATAATATAATTAAGGTTTCTTGTTTAGTATGGACTAGTAGCATTTCTGGGTCACTAACATGTGAACTTTTCAGAATATCAGATAAATCATAAATCGTCACAAACATGGCAGCACACTTTAGCTCAAAAACAATTTGAGTTACATAGTTAAGTGAAACTGATTGTGCAAACAAGACAAAGAAAAGAGATGAGAAAGGACACTACGTTTTCGCATCGTAGAAATGAGAGACGGTTCTCCTTTGAGATCATGGTATTTGCATTTTTGCAGCCATTGCATATCACATACTCATCTGCGGACATTTAAATATCAGTAAATACATGCAGAAAGAGGAACAGAAAGGTAATAAACAAAAAGCAGAAAATGATTATTGTCAAAATATTGTAGTACAAACAAACAACGTACTGAGATAGCACCGCAGAATTCTTTCAAAATTCTTGGGAGCAAACCTTCCCTTCACTACCAATCTTTGTTGTCCATCGAGGGACCCAGTTGTTCCCAATTCAGCCAACAAAAAACTCTGGACATGCTCGGGTTGCCTACGAATCCTATCAAAAGCAAAAACTAAAACATCAGCATTCCTAAAACTAAAAGGCCAGTGTAGCTCAAAACCAAAAGAATCAAATGTATATCGACAAAAGCACAAAACATATTATTCAATAAAAGCAAAGATTAACGAGTTTAAATTTCAATAGGAATAAAATGATGTTAGTTGAAGATAAGAAGTAGTCACATACATTAAGCACAGATCCATAAAATTCACAAAAACAGTTTTCCTCGTGCCTTCACGAAGAACTTGAGGAGGTGGCAGAACTATCCTGGGAAGATTACCAGCAAGCTCAGGATTATTCTCACGGAGGATATTGAAGACTCGTCCCAGAAGCTGCAACATTCAGAAGCAGAAGATCAAAACAACTAGAATGAAAAAAAAAACAGAAAGACATAAGGATGCAAATTCAAAAACCGATTTCAATAAGTAAAAATATATTAACCTCATCGTATATGTAATTTTCTTCGTCCGCCATGATTGTGTAAAGATCTGCAACACGAATCCAACACAAAATATTCAGCCCAAGATTTACTATACAATCAAAGAACCAAATCGAATAAATTACGCCCTGATTAAAAAAAAGAAGGAAAAAATGATCGAATACTTCAAACAATTCATTCGTATCGTCTGTTCTCAAACATCGAAACGCCCAACAGTAAATAACGACAAAAACTAATAATGTAACCCAAGCACAAATTTAAGATATCGAAACAGAATACATACCAGAAATTAGTGAGTGAGTGAGTTCGATCTAGTAGAAGTCGCAGTGACGAGAGATGATAACACGCCGCGATTGTATGAAGATAACTCTCCGATGAGCAAGGTTTTTATTTGTTTTTTTGGGTTAGGGTTTGTGGTTTAGGGTGTTTTTGTGCCGGTGAAATTTAATGGACTGGCTTTAGGTTGACAAATTTTCAGGCCCAGAAGCCCAATACAATTTGTCAAGTCGAACTTCCACTAATCAAGCCCAGTCTAATTTGCAAAACCGGCTTTAATCACACTCCATGTTGTGTATAAATTGTAGGGGTGGGCACTTCGTCCGAATCCCGATCTCGTCCCGATTTTATCCTGAAAACTAGCAAGATGGAACGGGATAAATTTTATAATCATGTTCCGTCCCGTTTTAAATTTTTTACAACGGGAACGGGACGATCCCGTTTAATCCCCGTACCGTTTATTTTTTAATATCAATAATATTTTTATTTTTCCACAATTATTAATAAAAATATCAAAATATTAATCATAGTTTTAATTAAATTTATTATATTTTTACAATTTAATAATATTTCAAAATAATTTAATTTTTATTTATATATTTTACTTAAAAAATATTAACATTTATACTTTAAATTTTTTTTAAAATTAAAATATTGTTTAAATGAAATAAAAATAAGTATTATTTAATTTATTTAATAATTTATTTTTAAAATTAAAATTTTAAATCAATGCAATATATATAGTATGTCAAAAAAAATTGTCATTCTTATATTATTTAAATTTTGATTGTTTTATAAGTTCGTAATATTATTATTTTATCTCAATTTTTAATTTTATTTTTTACTTTTATTTTTTATTTAAAATTGTGGGACGTCCCAATCCCGACTCGAACCCAAACAGGATTGGGACGTGCGAGACGAATTTTTAAACTACGAATCCCGTCCCGTCTCATCTCGTCCCACGCCCACCCCTAATAAATTGTTGAGTGGTGGATTAAAAATGTTTTCAAACTAAATCAGATAAATTGAAATTTTAACAATAATAATTATTATAATAATATATTATATAAATTATTAAATATTTTTAAAAAATAATAATAACATTATTCTAATATAAATAAGCTTGAGTTGAACTAGAGTTCATTGGACTAAATTAAACTACAATTAAGTTTAACTTTTTGATTGAAAAATATAATTTTACTCATATTTATTCCACTACTTTTTAAACTTTAATTACACCTGCTATTTATACGGTTAATTATCAATTTGTTTATGAAATTATGATATTTAAAGTTCTTAATTTTTTTTTTCGTATAATGGATGGTGTAATGGATGCATTTTAATATTTTTCATATAGGAGAAAAACTAGTGAAAACAATGAACTTTATTTTTAAAATAATTTAATTTAATAGTAATTAATTTAAATATTATTTTTATTTTTAAATTATGTGTCGTTACGTGTAATTATTCTATAATATTTATCCGTTTCCGATCCGAATCTGCTCTGTTTCCGATTCGTAGTCCGATATTATCCGCATTTGTATCCGCATCCGTTAAAAAAATATGATTAAGGATATGAAGAGAGCATTATTCGATCCGTTTCCGATCCGTAGTCCAATATTATCCGCATTTGTATTCACATCCGTTCATTATCCGCTCTGCTTTGAAAAAATATGGTTAAGAATATGGAAGGAGCATTATCCGATCCGATCCGTTTACACCCCTAGGTTTGCTGAAACTAATTTATGAGACAGACAATTAAGGAAATCAGAACAAGGGATGGTACTACCGAGCAAAACATTTAAATGTACAAGTATTTAATCTCCCAAGTCCCAACAAACATTTGCACTAGATAAATACCAAGCTCTTCATTGCCTCCTCATCCAAGAAAAAAAAACTGAGTACAAAACAAGTGGCTGTCTGTTACTGATCGAAAAGGATCACCACCTAGCCTAACCTAAAACCGAATGAGCTCTAAAGCATCAGAGACCTACAATTGTAACTTTGGGATGAACAATCAATGGGAGAAACACAGACTAGTCATCCCAAGCATCAGCAGCAGCCCCCTCGGTTCTGGTAACAGTGGGGCCAATCATGTGCCTATACTTTTCCTCTACATTTATTGCTGACGAACCCACCAGTGAGAGCTTTGATAGTGAAACGCTTGTGTCTTTCTGAGCAGCTAAAGCTTCTCTCTCCTTCCTTCGGGCGGTCTAATTTATTGAATTGGAAACAGATTGTTTCAGGTATTTGATATAAACTGAAGGAAGCTTAAGTTGCAGATGCAAGGGAAATGAAGGTTGAACGTTCCTTTCCCGTAGCAAAATATAAAGTATTACCCGAGTCCACATCTTGAATTGCTCTCTTTATTTGTGCTACAAGATACTGCACCCAAATAATAAGACGACAGATTAATAATAGGCACAAATTATAGGGAAACATTCAAGAAGAAGAGGCAAACAACTATATTCGAATACCATGTCACGGTCAGTGTAGAAGGATGTAGCTTGGCCTGTCGACCCTGCACGGCCAGTCCTTCCAATCCGGTGTACATAATCTTCCATGGTCTATATATTTCACACCCAAAAATAGGAATTACCAAACAGGCTACATTTATAATTTTAATACATCAAGCATTTTTAAATTTAATACTCCTATATCAGTATACTGTGTGAAATGTGAGTCATTTGGCAACATACGACATATAAAGATTACTCCTTATTCTTAAAGAAAAGATTATTCTAAAAAGATCATCAAGATCCAGAACTAACACTAATTACCCAAACTGCCAAACATATTATATTGGAAGGGTACTCCGATCTGGGCCAGACTTACCTTTGGAAGATCGAGATTGATGACATGAGCAACTCCAGTAACATCTAATCCCCTTGATGCAACATCTGTGGCAACCTACAAAACAAGAACATAAATGTGTAAAACGATGGCCATGGCAATAACAGAACAAACTCAGTGGATATTCAGAGCATCAGATGCATTGTTCATATCTTTAAAGAGTAAGGTGCAAAAGACAATATTATATAATAAAAAAAAATTGAATGTTCAATTGGGAATTAATCAGCAGCAAACACAGGAATTTGTTTAATTAGCAACCAACAACAAAAAATGTTTCTAGAATTTTGCAATCTCAAATTCAAGAATTTATCACTGCTCCAGAATAAGTTGATCTAAAGACCACATGGGTATTGAGCTTCAGCATGACTGGAGTTTGAGTTGATCAGTCGTAACTCTCATTTTGAAAGTATATGAGACCGCCTTTGTCAAAAGAGTCACAATCACAAATGAATGTAAGAATAAATGGTTTTGCTCTAGTGATCACAATGGAAGCCAGCTGCCTTCATAAACAATGATAGGGGAGGTGCCAAAATCGAGGAATGACCAAGATCAAGATTATTATCAACAAATAGAGATCGTGAAGGAAGGTACTAGGCGTACCAGTATCCTGGTAGGACCTTGTCTAAAATCACGGAGAGCAGTCTCTCTCTCACTTTGACTACGACCACCATGAAGTGCAGCCGCTTGGAGACCTTGTTGTACCAATGCTTCAGCAACTTCATCACATCTGCTCTGAAAGATCAAACCATATGCAACATTTTGATCATAGTGTGCTGAGAAATGGGCAGAAAGGTGGAAGGTGTTGGGTTGAAGTGGAAGTACATCCACAAATGCTAAACTGAGACATAGGTGTCACAAAATGGGTAGATGAATACATAGGTTCACTACTATCATGTGGACAGATGACACAATTTGTTTGATTTTCAAAATTCCAAAATAGCTAATTTGAAATCGAAACTAACAAACTTAAAGAACACTCCGAATGTTAGATCAGTGTTGGATGGTATGTTAATATGGACAATGTTAAAATATCAATGAACTTGTAAATGAATGTAATGAAAACTTTAGTTGACAGTTAATCATGTAACCTACCAAAACCACTGAAATGCCAATATCATTCTAAGTTACATTAAAAGGAATCCCCATATGTCACGACTAAATACAAAATTATAATATACATAAGTTGACGAAGTAAACTGCACAGATCTCCCTCGTGTACCTAAAAATCTGCAGTTAAAATTGTAAACAAAGGAAGCCATTTTGCAATCCAATGTTTTAACAAGAACAGAAGTTCCAAACTTTTTGACGAGGTCCCCCATATACAAAGATATTTAGGATATTTTACAGGATGCATACAATAAATGTCATAACTAGCACTGGGTGACTAGTCTACGCAACAGATAAATAATTGCATTTTTAACCCTATACATAACCTTGAATATTGTATTTAGTATTTAGTATATTTACCAATCATAACCATGTATATCTACTTTCTGGTAAGAGTCAAAGGAGTAACAAATGAGAAAAATAACGTTCTGTAATAATGAGCATACAGTAGTTGGGAAAATAAGATATGAGCATAATTAAACATGCCCGACAGCTGAACACATATTAGTACTGGTCTGGTTTTACATTAAACATAATTTGGTATAGTTCTAAGTATACATATTAGGAAAGATTGCCCATAATGTAAATCAGAAATAAATCCAACACCTTAAAATATGGAGTTATGAGACTATAAACAAGTTGCGACATAAGGATAGTGAAACAGAGAGAATAGCATCAACTGCATGCCGGAGATTTAGTGTTGTACCTTTCTTTCCACAAATACAATGGTCAAGGGGAATAAATGGCCACATCTTTCCGAATGAGAAGATGCCTCAACAAGCATACCTAGCAGTCTGTCAATCTTTATAACACAAATAGTCAACATGTTGCATTCCACAAATATTCAGCAATGAATATCACAAATGTTTACACAGATAAGTGATATGCTTTGTCCATACGTGATGCCTAAACTTGAAATTCATGTAAAGCAAATATTCTCTGGTAACACTGGGAACAATGATAATACTTGGTTAATGCATTATTACAGTATGTTAAAAGGTTAGTTATAATGCAGAATTTTCTTTCTTAACGAACAAAATCACAAATTAGTGAGAAAAATGACATTTTATAGTTCTGAGCCTGATGAGAAAACAACATTTTTATAAATTTTGAGGAGTATGTATTGTTGCACACGTATTGCAATATTTAGGAAACAATACTATATTCGGATGATTTGGTTTCTATTAAAACAAAATGATTTCTTCTGTTATCAATCACTCTTGAAATTCCAGATAGTGTATCTAATTAAAGAACTCTCTCCAAGCAACACCAATGAACACTTTAATTTTCTAATACACAACATAACAGCCTTAATCTCAACTTATAACCTCCACATAAAGTTTTTAATCATAATTCTCACTTTCCGCAATTAGTAATATATCCGCTGATTTGCCTCAAATATAACTTTGTATGAGCTCGCTCTTCACATTTCCACAACAGTGCCAGGTCTCAGTTTTAAAAGACAAACAGCTCAAGTTGCCCCAACTCATTAAAATTTTACAAGGAACATAGCTCAACTGGGATCATAAATTATTGGGGGAGATTGACCAAGAAAAATGTCAGATAATGGAGATTATTCATTACCATAAACAAATTGATTAAGAAGGAATAATACATTCCTCGTGAGAGAGTGAAAAGAGACTCATACCTTCTCATTTTCTGCTACCTTCTCCAGAATCTGGGATACATTTGCTGTTGGGCTACTAACTTTTCCAACTTTTATCCGCACTGGATTTGTTAAGTATTCCTAAACATTTCATATAGCCACATGAATACATGATGCACAACTTTTTAGTAACAGAAAATATTTTCCTTTCCTTTTTAATCTTTTTCTTTTTTTCGGACGAAGTGACTACACATTGACATCAGTATCGGACGACCTAGACAAAATACCAAAATCTCTACAGAGAGCTGACATGTGCTAGCTCTTCAATCTCCACTGGCATAGTAGCACTGAACAACAAAGTTTGATGCCTTTGAGGAAGGCTTTGCATCACCTGCAACAACAGGATTACACCGCCCGTAAAGTTTTAATCCAGCATAATATTTTGAACGTGATTATAATCAGATGGAATCAGTGTGGAGTCTAAATTCAAATTTAAAGGTGAAAAAGCTCTGACAACTCTAAAAGAGAGAAAGAGAGAGGAACTACCAATGAGGGGATAGACCAACAGATCAATCTGCATGTTTTGATTCAATGAAGCCTATGACAAGGTTTATTTCAAAATAAAGAGCTTATAAGAACTTGTTACTCTTGTTTTCTCCTTCAACCTTTTATTACAAGAACTAATGCTTGATCAAACCCAACTACAGCTTTCAAATATAAAGCAACCAAGCTTAAGTAAATGCTACTGGCCTGACAAAGTTCAACAAAAAATGTTTTCCCATTGGAATTTAGAACTGATAAACAAAGAAAGCTAATTGAGCCCAAAAACATGTTTGGTCCAACTTATTTAATGAAATGATTGTGCATGAGAGTAACCATGTAGCTAGTAAATTGTGTCAGATCAATAACATATTTGATATACATTAAGATAACGGCTTCTTTTGGCACATCATATATAACAGTAACAATCATTACAACATTGATAGTGATGATGAGATAACCATGAACTAGACAAAGCAATAAAATACCACAAACAAACATCAACATTATACTTTTGATAATCATTCAAATAAAGGGGACTTTGATTGGCATAGAAAAAGTACAGAGGACGAGGCAACAAACTACAAAGCTTGAGGGGAAGTAAAAGGATAAATAAAATACTGTACATCATTTTAGGATTTCAGTACCTCTCTTATTTGAGGTTCAAATCCCATATCAAGCATCCTATCTGCCTCATCAAGCACAACAAATGATATCCTTGACAAGGAAGTATTTCCTTGTTGTAGATGGTCGATAAATCTTCCGGGAGTAGCAACCACTATGTCCACCCCTGTTCGCAGCTCATACCTCTGTGTTGGCATTCACTAATGGGAGGGAATCAGAATAACAAACATAACACAACCACATGTCTCCTTTAAAAAAGTAGAACAAGCTGTGGCGCTAATAATGAACTTCAAAAGGATTCCTAGTGACCTGTTCAGAAATGTTAGTTCCACCCACAACATTTGCCGTTCTGAAGGATTCCAAAGATCTACTGAAGGCCTTCACCTGGAATGAAAACAGATCTTAATGCATGATCAAGTGGAAACTAACATGAGACTACTTGTTTTCAAACAATTCATACAATCTACACCACAAGTAATATCTACTGTTATGCTACAGACGAAAAATCCTATTCTAATCCAGATACTCGCAAAGGATTGCTAATGCAGATGAAGCATTAGCAATCAACCTACAAAGAGACATGAAATCAGTTTTCAAGCTAGCATTCAACATGTAAAATACATGTGACTCTTTGTGGACAATCAGCTTTTTCTGCACTGAATCGGAATCCATTCAAGTAATGGACCAATATTTTGTGAGCACTGACTAACCAGCTTTGAGGAAAGAATTAGTGAACCTTGGCTGAAATATTAGATTATTATTACTCGAAAGTAGTAATAATCTAATATTTACATAATTTGCGACTAAGGAAGTTGTTAGAACCCATTAAAAAGAATTGCTGGTTGACTAGTGACCAATCATTTTTTGGTTTAGGTTTATCTTTCCCTTTCTTTACGCTTTTTACATTTGAAAACCTCTTAGTTCTAAACATACATACATAATGTGGATGTGTGTGTGTGTGTTCACACATATATAAGTACATAATCTATTAGCAAGAATTTTAGTCTCAATCTAAAGGACTTTAACATTAACATCCTCACTTCTTTCTCTATTTGTTGAGCGAGTTCTCTTGTTGGGGCCAATACTAATGCCAATGGTCCATCTCCACGCCGAATAGGAGGTTGAGCAACACAATGCTGCAAATTTAGAATTAAAAAAATACATAGATTAGGTTAAACTGTTAAAGTAGTTCAAGAAAATAAGTTCAATAAGGAGTGGGGCGAGATAAAAAAAAAAATTAAAACCTGTATCATAGGTATAGTGAATGCAGCCGTCTTGCCACTGCCAGTTTCTGCACAACCTAAGAGGTCCCTTCCACTAAGGGCAACTGGTAGGGCCTGAGCCTGAATAGAAGTCAGTGTGGTGTATTCATGAAATGCAATATCTTTCATTATATTTTCATGCAAACCCTGCAAATAGAACAAGTAATTAAGTCCCTACCGACAAAATACGGTGTATTCCTCAAAGGCAACTAATCTCAGACCACAGTGATAGGTATGCAAGAGTATTAAAAATAGCTAATGAACGCTTACCATGTCCGTAAATGATTCAATAGGAGCTGGTGGAGGTTGTGAATTCTGTGGAACTGCAGCATCGACATTAAGCCTTAAACGAACTTCCTCAATCTGCACATACAAATGCATAGTATAAGCTGTAAGATACTTAAGACATAATATCATACAGAAACCAGCTAACTCACAAATACAGCACCATCACACACTCCAAATTAGAAATTGTAACCCCACAAGTGAAACAGAAATGTACAGCCCTTTTTGAAACCCTTAATCGTCGTGATTTTGAAATAGAACACTCAAAACCATTTCTTAGCTATACGACAAAGAGTTGAGGAAAATGATCGAAATGAGAAAGAGAGGGCGGCCAAAGTGGATTATCGAACCTGTTCCGGTTTGAGCCGGGTAATACGTTCGGACGGGTTCCATTGAGGAAATACTGGGTCGGGCACCGGAGAAACGTGATTGCGACTGCCATTATTGTTGTTGCTTTTAGCGGCGGTGAACTGAGAATGAGAGCTGTTGGGATGTTTCGCGTGGAAGTGACCGCTGTTACCGTTGACCAGCGTGGCGGCGTCGCCGCCGCCGGAAGAATTTCTGAGGTGAGGAGGTACGTACGGCATTGTATTTTGGGTTTCACTGGGGACTGGGGAGAGATAAGAAGTCTCTGTTTATCGGTTCAGTCGTTCAGCTATCGAGTATTCGAGTGAAAAGTGTATATACTACTACTAAGAGCATGTACAATGGTAACAATTTTTTACTCTATTTGCACAAATAATTTTAGTTTTTTTTGATGTTTTTTAATTTATGAAAACTTAAATAATTTAAATTATTTGTTAATTAAATTAAAATTTAATTATTTTTTTAATTTAAATTATTTTACACATAATTTTAAATTATTAACAAAATTAAATACAATTTATTATTTTTATACATAATAATGAATAATAAATATTTGTAATTCAAGTGTATATTTTATTTAATAAAAATATATATAATTAAAAAAGTAAAAGTTTGTATGACCCACTCAATTCGGTTCAAACCAAAAAATCAATGCAAGTATAGATTATGTAGTTCAGTTAATAAGAAAAGTGATTGAAAATAAATTAATAAATTATTAATTTATGGTAGGTTGGTATGAACTGAACACACCATTGTACATGCTCTAACTACTGGGGTTGCTGGGTTAGGGATTTGTCACTTCTCATTAAAATGTAAAATAACAAAAATTAATTATCAAATATTGTGTTCCATATAGAAAAATCATAAAGTAAAATTATTAAAAAAATTAAATAATAATATTGTAAACTCGCTAGAATATTATTATACTCCTCAGAACTAAATTAATTATCGCATTTTTCTATTTTATTTGAAATAGAGTTTAATTTACACTCTGCTAGTAAAATAATGTAGAAATTATAGAAATTATATTATAGGTGGTTAGTCAATTTTTTTCTATCTAAATAACGCAAAGGAATCACTCTACTAAAGATTATATAATTTGAAATATATTTATTTTTTTTCTATCGCAAAATTCGTGAAATTATATAATTTTGCACAAATTTTGCACCTCAAATATTTATATTTATATATATATATATATATATACACAAGTAATTGCATAAATAATATATAAAGTTGTGATTTTTGTGCAATGTCTTTTCGATTGATTCGATATAATATGCAGTAGCAGTAGCAGAAGAAATGAAATGTGTTGTGTTAATTTCTGTTTTTGTGTTGGTTTGTTGATTTGTGAAAAGGCACTTGAAGTTAAAAAAAAAAGTTGAGTAGTACTGTATTAATATATTTCTGTTAGCCTCATTTTTTTATCTTTGGTTTAGCATACAGAGTATGTAAGAAAGAAAGAAATATTGTAGCAATCAAACAACAAACAATTTAATTGACACCTGGAACTAAAATTCTTAACAACACAGACAACTACTCCTTAATTAGCTAGAGTCCTAGCTTGTAAGGGACAGTGGTGTTGGGCAGCCATTCCTGTCCGAAAATAAAGATTCTGGCAGTGAATTGAGCCGCCTCCCTCGATTTCTTGATGGCTCTGAACGAAGGAACGATTTGTTCCTATTGGTCGTATTAGTCCCGGAGCCGTAGTTGGCGTACTCGTACATTTCGCACGCTCGTGGTTGGTCGAGCCATCCCATACCCTCCAACACTCTGGCTGGATCAGGTCCCCCAAGAAGCTCTGCATCACCATCGATCGTCACAGTCGCGGCTTTCCACGGTCTTCTTAGATACGTCTTCACCTGGAATCCTTCCGTGCAATCCCGGTACAATTGGCGGTTGTCTTGGTAGTACAAGATGTCTTAGTGCCCCTCGAAGCTGCACTGGAACAAGGCGGACTTGTCGCCGCTGCACCTGAAGGCTACGGCTTGCTCACCCTCTGGATGAAAACAATTTCTGACCGTTCGGAAGGTCATGCTAAAAATGTTCGTAACAATAAAAATAAGTAATTTTGTATATAACTATTATATTATATTAAAATGCACCTAAATTGTACAAATGATAAATTCATTTACATTTTGATATAATAAATTTATTTGTGCATTTTAATTGTTATGTGAAATTTACGTGCATTTTAATATAATATAATACTTATATATTAAGTGCATGTGTATATTTAGTTTTATACTAAAAACTAAAAAAATAATAAGTATTTTTGATAATTTTTTTAAGGAAATAGATAAACTTAAATGTTTTTTTTAAACCTACACTAGTATAATTAAATGTGAATAACTTATTTTTATATTTTGCCTAAGGCCTATAAAATGTCAGGAACGTGCATGGTGACGATGCTTCTTCCGATGCCTTCTCCGCGCATGAAGATGTTGGGCTTCCGAGAGTCAATCACCACATGCTCGTCGTAGACCCCGGCCTTCACGTCGATCACGAATCTCTGTAATACGTCATTATTATAAGAGTGTATTATTATTTAGAGGTAAATAATTATTTAGGTTAATAAGGGTAAATGAGACATTTAAACCGATAGCATAATTGTAAATATTAAAAGGATGGAGCAAATAGCCTTGCCCTTAATTGAAATCTATTATTATTATTATTATTATTATTATTATTATCAGTTTATTTTAATTGAAACATATTTTTGAGGTCATGTTTATTTATTGTAATTCATGCTTATTTAGGCTAGGCATCTTCAAATAGATTCAATTGAACGTAACATAATTTAAATGATAATGATAAAAAGAAAGATTGAATTATTTAAGTGTTCAGAAAACAATAATCATATTATTAATGGACAGATCTCATTTAAGTAAATAATTATAGTATTTTTATTTGTTTCATTTTAAAATATATCTTTTCTCTTATTTTTTCATCTATTTTTTAAAATTAATAAAAAAAATATTTAAGTAAATACTAGTAGTATTCTTATTTAAAAAATGATTAAAAAGTACTTTTTTTTACTTTCGTGTATTAAATCACATGATCATTGGTTACGAGAAATAACGGGTAATAAGAGTATTAAAACACGTTTTTTATATAGAGAATCAAACTAAATTGAATGAATCTGAATTGAATTTAAGTAAATTAAATTGATATTATTATAAAAATAAAATTAACTAATTTTTATAAATTGTTAAATATATACTCCCTTCATCCATTAATAATAGCGTCGTTGACTTTTTTCGACCGTACAATAGATAAACATTATACAAAAATTATGAAAAAATTACTAAAATAAAATTTAATAGTTAAATTTTATTTTAGTATTTTTTTATAATTTTTGTATACTATTTATCATATGTAATTGACAGTCGAAAGTATTTTTTTATAATTTTTGTATACTATTTATCATATGTAATTGACGGTCGAAAAAAAGTCAACGTGACTATTATTAGTGAATGTAAGGAGTATATATTTTTTAAATGTTAATAATATTTTAGGATTTACGAGTCCGTCGTATGCACAATACATTGTACATGCAGATTATTTAATAATCAAAATACAAATTAAAATTTTAATTTAACGTTAAATCTTAAAAAAAAAATTAACCATGAAATAAAATAAATATGCAGATCATTTAATAAAAAAATACAAATTAAAATTTTAAATTTTTAAATAAACAAAAATTTATAATGAAATAAAATAAATTTCATTCAATACAAAATATAAATTTAACACGATATAAAAAAATCATTTTTTAATTTATATTAATATTATTAATATTCATTATATATTAATATTCATTATAAAATCAAATATTTATTATCTAATAAATGAATTTTCATTCAATGGAAATCAAATCTTCATTGTTGTATTTCAAATATAGAATTTTCAACAATTTTATTTACAATAAATTAATCAAATATGATATTTAATTTCTACACGTAATAAAAAAAATATTTTTTAATTTATATTAATATTATTAATATTCATTATATATTAATATTAATTATAAAATAAATATTCATCATGTAATAAATGAATCTTCATTCATTGTAAATCAAATCTTCATTATTGTACTTCAAATATAAAATTTTCAACAATTTTATTTACAATAAATTAATCAAATATTCATCACATAATGCAGCAATCATCATTTAATAATACAACAATCTTTGTTATCATATAATTTTCAACATTAAAAAAAATGAAAAATTATTATTAAATGAAAAAAAAAAGAAAAAAAATTATTATATTATATTAAATATTACGCAAAAAAAAAATTGAATAACTATTTAATTTTTATACCACGCAAAAAATATATTAAGACAAAAAAAAGAAAAAGATAAGAAAAAGAGATAAGAGAAAAAATCAAATAAATAAATAAATTTAAATTAAAAATTAATCAACTAGATGTACCATGCTTTGTACATCTAGTTATACGCTATAAATTGCCAGGATTGACAAGATAGTCTATATGAAATAATTGATTATCGAGCTGAAATGATCTTAAAGGAAAAACTAAACTCAAATGAATTGAAATTAAGTCCAAATGCATCTTCAAATTCATATTATACATTATTTTTAATCTTTTTTACATTAGATGCTATTTTAATTTTATTAAATAAAGTAATAACATTAATAATTTTTTTAATTTTTCATGCACATATTTTAAAACAAATTACTCTGTATTTTATACTTATTGCGTCAAAACTAGGTTAGGCTGACATATACGAGTACTGCCTGTTAAAAATATACGAGGAATATAAAATTGCAATTGTCACGTTTTATATTAGAAGAAATGCAGTAAAATTTTGAAGGGATATATTCAAAGTTGCAATGATTATAAATCCCATTAATGACTTCATTTTTGTAGTGTCTCGAAAAGTCAACAAAGCCAATCCCATTACTATATTTTAATTGAATCACGAGCGAGTGCGAAGAGAAAGAGATGGGGGTGCACTGCTGCCCCCAGCATCATCATCCCATTATTTTCATAGCTGCTTTCTGTCAATGGCAATTGGCAACTCATTCAACTTCCTCCTCTCTCAAAAGATTCCAAACAGTCAGTTTCTCTATTTGCTCTGTATCCATTTTCTTTTATTTTCTTGTGCTTTTTTTATTAATATAAAAACATTAAAAGAAATGTTTGTTTAATTGTTTTATTTAATTGGATCCAATTTTTTTTACTGATATTGGTGATGTGTCTTTGTCATTGATAGTCTGAAAGCCTTAGCTTTTGTGTTCTCTTGAGAATTTTGAGAAGAATGTTTAGTTCAAATGTTGTTGTTTCAGGTTGTATAGTAACTAACTAAGCAAGTGTTAAAAAAAAAATGAACCACAATCTTGGAGTGTGCTTGTGCTTCTTGTCTCTCTTGATCATCGAGGCGAATAGCCGAAAAACGCACCCGGTTGAAGGTACTCGTGGAGTCTTTGCGTTTATTTTACATGTGTTTGTTACAAGATTCATTTTTCGCCTTAACTTTTCTAGTGAACGCCCTGCGATCCATCAAGAAAAGTCTGATCGACCCGTTTAGAAATCTTGGCAGCTGGAATAGAGAGGATCCGTGCACTTCGTATTGGGCCGGGCTCGCCTGTTACAACACAACGCTCGAGGACGGTTATCTCCATGTCAAAGAAATGTACCTATCTTATGTTTTCGACTTTTCGTATAGTAAAAAAAAATGATGTGGTTTAATATAGTCTCTCTGTTTCCACGACAGGGTGTTGTTGAATAGGAACCTATCAGGAACTTTATCTCCAGAACTCGGCCGCTTATCTCATTTGACGATACTGTGAGTAGTAACATTAATTCTTCGCGCTCTCTGCCAAAAAACAACATTAGTAATTTATCGTTTTTTGTAGGGATTTCATGTGGAACAATATTACCGGGACTATACCGAAGGAGATAGGAAACATCACGACTTTGGAACTTCTGTAAGGGAAAATCATGTATTTTTTTCGTTTTTAGTGTCATTTCCTAACTCTCGTTTCAGGCTTCTGAATGGAAATCAGCTAACCGGTTCTCTGCCCGAAGAGCTCGGCTATCTATCCAACCTCGACAGGATACAAATAGACGAGAACCGTATATCCGGACGAATACCGTTGTCCTTCGCCAACATGAGCAAAGCAAAACACTTGTAAATATTTCTTTTTTCATTTTAGTCGTGGTTTTACTTTTACGGTTTTACCCTTACATTTGCTTTGTTGTGTTATCAGCCACATGAACAATAATTCACTCAGCGGGCAAATACCGGCTGAGCTCTCTCGACTTCCGGTTCTCGTTCATTTGTGAGTCAGACAAATACACGTACGTGTTTATGAAACTTCCTGCTTCGTTACTGATTTGAAATTGCTTCTGCAGATTGCTGGACAACAACAACTTATCGGGATACCTTCCACCTCAGCTGTCTCAAATGCCGAGTCTACGAATACTGTACGACGTCTCACCTCTTAAAAATTAACCGTGTTGAATTTCTTATATTGTTTTTTGCCTTCAGTCAGATTGATAACAACAACTTCAACGGGAGCACAATACCCTCTTCGTACGGCAACATGGCTCGTCTCTTGAAGTTGTAAGTCAACTCGTCAGAAGTAAAACGGAATTGCATTTCATGTATAACGAAAAATTCTTCTTCGGCTGTATCAGGAGTCTAAGGAATTGTAGCTTGCGAGGAGGAATTCCTAACTGGAGTAATATGTCGAATGTTGCGTATATGTAAGTATCACGTTTCTCGCTTAACCAATAGTATATTGTATCCTAATTCCATGGCACTCTCGATCTCAGTGATTTAAGCCTGAACCATCTTACTGGATCTATACCGACAAGTGAGCTGTCCAGAAACATCACAACTGTGTAAGAAAATTTGTCGAACTCTTTTACAGTTGGTTAATGCTTCGGAAACAGATTAATATACGATTTTTTTGTTTTACGCACAGAGATCTCTCTAACAATAATCTAACCGGAACTATTCCTGCCAGCTTTTCGCAACTTCCGCTCTTACAGACACTGTGAGCGTAAATCGGTTTCGTATTAATGTTTAATATCAGATTTGACTGTCCCGGTTTTCGTTTTTTTTTTTTTTTTAACGCAGGTCGCTTGCGAATAATTCACTGACGGGGTCCGTTCCATCCGTCATTTGGCAAAACAGGAATCTAACTGCATCAGAAAGACTCGTCTTGTACGTTTAGGAAAAAAAACACGAAGGTTTTGCCTCTTTTTATTAAAGGTATTTCCAAACTCTCTGTGTTGAATGTTTACTTGCTGATGTTGCAGGAATTTTAAGTTCAATAAGCTGTCAAACATCTCAGGCAGTCTCGTTATTCTTCCAAACATCTCGATCGGGTTCGTTTTTTCCTATAAGCTTTCGACTTTGGCAATCTTTCCTTCTCTGAAAGTTTACGATATTTCGAAAAAAAAAAAAAACAGGCTTCAGGGAAATCCGGTATTATGTTCGAATATAAGCTTGGTTCGGTTATGCGGGCCCCACGGAGGAAGTTTCCGGAACACCTACAACATCACGAGAAATCCAAACGACTGCCTCCCTGAATCATGCCCGCCTCCTTACGAGTACGCCCCACCTTCTCCAGCTATGCGTTGCTACTGCTCTGCTCCATTATACATCGGATATCGCATGAAGAGCCCTGGCTTCTCGGATTTCCTCCCCTACTTCGATGCCTTCAAACAGTACCTAAGTTCCGGGCTCGATTTGGATCAGCGCCAGCTGGACGTCAGGTCCGCTTCGTGGCAAAACGGGCCCCGTCTCAGGACTCAGCTCGAGATTTTCCCGAAGTACGTGAACGACAGCGTGCGGTTATTCAACAGGAGCGAGGTTGTGCGTATTCTCAGCATGTTTGGTGGGTGGAGGATTCGTCACAGCGATGTTTTCGGACCGTTCGAGCTCCTCAACATCACGCTTTCAAGCGCTTACGATGATGGCAAGTTATCTTTCCCTTTTCCTCCTAATCGTAATTACTCGAAAATCGAATCTTTTTTTTTTTGACATTCACCTCTCCGTTTATTACAGAGTTCCACCCGTCTTCACCGTCTGGTATAAGCAAAGGGGAGCTATCTCTCATTATACTAGGAACCGTTGCGGGGTCCGTCACTCTAACTGCTTTCGCGTCGCTGTTGATTCTGAGATGGAACCTTAAGAAATACGGGCAACCTTCAAAGAGACGGCTATGTAAGTTTTGTACCGTATTAAGGACATGTTCTTTTGGACTTATTCTTTTCAGTTCATTTCAGACCTATTATGTTCAGTTCAGATTCATTAAGTTCAGTTAAGTTCAGTTCAGATCCATTAAGTTCAGTTCAGACATTTAATTTCTTTTTTATATTCATATTTCAATATTTTAAATTTAAATTAAATTGAACTTAATTTCAGTTCACATCAGTTCAGACATATTAACTTCAGTTCAGTCCAGCCGGTTTCAGCCTGAAAGAAAAGGTCCTAAGTCGACTAGTTTCTTTGTTTGCAGCGTCTAGGACTTCCATGAAAATCGACGGAACGAAAGATTTCACTTACGCTGAGTTGGCAGTCGCGGCGAATAATTTCAGCAGCTCGAACCTGGTCGGGGAAGGAGGGTACGGAAAGGTGTATAAAGGTATTCTCGAAGACGGAACAATTGTGGCTATAAAGCGTGCTCAGGAAGGATCACTACAGGGCGACAACGAGTTTCTCACAGAAATAGAACTGCTGTCGAGAATACATCACCGGAACTTGGTGTCGTTGGTTGGATATTGCGATGAAGAATGCGAACAAGTAACTTAAGAATACATCTACTTGTTTTGCAACTCTTTTTCGATTTTCAACCGTTCATTTCATGTTGCAGATGTTGATTTACGAGTTCATGTCTAACGGCACGTTGAGAGATTATCTATCCGGTAAATCGAAGGTGCCTCTGAGCTTTGCTCTGAGAGTAAGAATAGCATTAGGTGCATCGAGGGGTATACTTTACCTTCACACGGAAGCCGACCCTCCGATATTTCATCGCGATATTAAGGCAAGCAACATATTACTCGACTCCAAATACACAGCCAAAGTTGCTGACTTTGGATTGTCACGACTAGCTCCCGTTCCGGGGCTTGAAGGAGATATGCCTAGTTACGTTTCAACCGCAGTCAAGGGGACCCCGGTTAGTTAGAATAAACGAAAAAAAAAAAATTAGCTTTCCAACGAAAAATATCGTTTGAATATATTATTCGTATTTATCTGCAGGGATACCTCGATCCGGAGTATTTTCTAACTCATAAGTTGACAGACAAAAGCGACGTTTACAGCCTCGGGGTCGTGTTTATGGAGCTGTTAACCGGAATGCACCCTATATCGCACGGCAAAAACATTGTCCGGGAGGTAATTTTTTTCGTTGCTCGTTTCGCTTATCGTTTATTTTCCGTGAAAATAAATTGTAAAAGTTTTTTCTTCTTGATCCAGGTGAAAACCGCGTATCGTTCTGGGATGTTACTATCGATCGTTGACGATCGTATGGGGTCTTACCCGTCGGAGTGCATAGACAAGTTTTTGAATCTCTCTCTCAAGTGTTGTCAAGACGAAACAGACGATCGACCTACGATGGCGAAAGTGGTTAGAGAACTCGAGAACATATGGCTTATGTTGCCGGAATCCGATAACATGATGACTGAGTCCTTGGCCAGTCCTGTTGCGAATGTAATAACTTTATCATCATCTTCGTCGTCTTCTTCTATGCTGCCAACGACTCCTTATGCTTCGCAAGATGTCTCTTCGGGCAGTGATCTTGTAAAGAGTGGGGTTGTTTCCGGCATTGCTCCGAGGTGATCATCCGGATTTATTTTCATCGATGGAATTTCGTTTATTAGAGTAAATACATCGATTGATCGGCTGTTTATATTAGAGTTTGGTAAATAGTTTGTAGCTAGTGTCTATGCTTTTGAGGTGAAGTGATGAAGAAGAACACTTGCACTATTTTTGTTCTAGATTTGTGAAATGGTATGTATAGCCTGGGGCAGACCCTTGATCATTATTGAGTGTAATGATTTGTGTGATTGTTATATGATGAATATTTTAAATAAGCCAAAAAAATAAATAAAAATTAAATGGGTCGAAAATGATTAAGTGAAACTAATTCAACGAGACGAAAATAGGTACTTCAAAAGGCTTGTTTATATGAATGAAGGGGGGTCACATAAACATGAAGTTGCAGCAGAAAGTAGTTTACTTGTTCTTGTTTCTCAAACTTCTCCTGGTGGTTGATACATGTTGGGATCTTTCGTTGTCCGAATCGGTCGAATTGCTCAACTTTCTTTTCTTCGTGTTCTTTGGTGTTTCTTCAGTATCACTACCAGCTTCCAGGACCGCAACTTCATTGTTCTGATCCAGACAGTTGCTCTTGTTTCTCAAACTTCTCCTCGTAGCTGGGGATTTTTTGTCGATAGAATTTATAGACTGATGGTTCCCACTCTTGTTTCTGTTCTTCGTGTCCTTTGGTGCTTCTTCACCATCACTTCCAGCTTCCGGAGAGTCGGTTTTGTTTCTCAAACTTCTCCTTGTGGCTGAAGTCTGAGAGGACTTTTTTCCATTGTCGGACTTGGTAGAATTTCTCGGCTGATGGTTCGCACTCTTGTTTCCTTTCTTCGCACCCTTTTTAATTTCTTCAGCATCATTCCCAGCTTCCTCTTTTTCGCATGGAGCTGCATCGTCGTTGTTCTCATCAGGACAGTTGAATGCTCTAACAATGTAAACCTGCAGATTGTATAAAATCATATTATCGCGAAATTTCGAGATTGATTACTTTCTATCTAATTCTCAAAGAGGACTAGTCCAAACTCCCTAAAGACTTGATTTTGAGACGATCCCAACATCAATTAAAACATGAATGTATTCAGACATCTATGAAAATATATACACCAACCTTAAACCTCGTCGGCTCGACCAATTCAAACACTAAAGCATCTCCATCGTCCAGTTTATGATCGAGCGCAAAAGCTCTCCAACCACCACTAAGTCCAGTTCTCTTGCTAATGAAAACGGCATCATATTCCGAGCCTTCCTCATCCTCTAGCACCATATCGACTGTGGACCCCGGAAGGTAGCTTTCGCAAAATTTAGTTGGAAGTCCCTGCTCGGATATATATAGATAGCAAGTTCAACTACTTCTCCAGTAAACAACATCACACAGTGAGAGTCGACACGTGTAATTTGTGGTAACTTACCAACCAGAAACAGCTATAAACGTGTGACCGAACCATTGACTTCACGAAGGATGGATGTTCCGATTGCAGATTGCTTTGGAGCTTTTCTGCACACTTGTGAGCTCGAGCTCTTTCCTCGTACGAGGCTGATTTAACTTCCTCAATCGGCCTTGCAAGATAACTTCAATTCCAGAACCACCAATATTACTATGTGCATTATCTAGATTCACGAATCGAATTGTAGTTTAAAAAGCGGTTAAAATTATCAATACCTCGACCACGACGAGCTCGAACTCGACCTCCTACGCAACGAGGGAAGCAGTTCAACGTCAACCTGTCGCGATTATCATAAATAAATTTAAAACTAAATAGATTATGTAGAGAACTAGTTTCACTGATATTCGAAATACTTAATTCGTTACATCATCACGGTATGAAGGGACTGAATTCCGTGCACGAGAAGAGCGTCGTGGCTCTATTAAGAACTTTTCGGTCGGTTTTCGCCTAACGTGCTGGCTCTGCAACGCGTAAATTCCGAACGAAATATGTAACAAACAGGAAAAAAATACAGATACAGCTACACAAGTAAAGTCATGATTTTTACAAATGTCACCTGGGGTTTCTCAGCCTTTGTCACAACTGATAAGCTTTTAGCTAACTTCAACAGCCCCAAATTCTGTAACAGAAAAAGATTGATTTTTTATTTTCTTGTATTGAAAAAATTTAGGAAATAGAAAATTAAAAAATCTTAATACCTCAAATGCTTTTTTATTTTCTAGAAGCCTCTGATTCCGAGCATCTTCATAAGTATTGGTATCCATTGATACCGGAAAAAAAACCTGAAATTACACAGACAAAATAACCTAATCTCATCAACGGTAAATAATTGAAATATAATACAAAAACACTTATAATTAGTTCAAAATAAAATAAAATAAAAAGATAAAAATTGAACTGTTACTGAAGTGTTTTTGAACGTTGAGCACTTGAGCCGAATTCGACTGAATTCAGACGGGGGAAAAGTAATTTTTCAAAAAACGTAGGGTGAGTGAAAAGGCTCCTTTTCGTTGGAACTCTTTTTGTTTCGGTTATGGGCCTGAGCTTTTCTGTGTTGGGCGTGGTCTTGGTATTGGGCTTAGATTAGGCCAGGACATGGGCCTATAGTGGTTTGTACTTTATATTTCAAACGGATTAAATCTTGGCCTTCAACCGTATTTTGAGGGTCAAACTATTTACACGAATGTACAATTTTACCAGTAGAAAGTAATATTGGAAGTGTAATTGTGTAAATAGTTGAACCATTAGTTGAACCATTTTTTCCATCCTTCTTTGAAGTCATTGTTGCCCGTCACTATCAAAAATTCGTCGATTTTTTAGAATCCGGAATGGTAACCAACGGTCGGTCAAAGTTTACGATTTTTAACACCAGTCAACATAATTTGACGTGCGTTTCCACAACAATTCGACGATTTTGGGCATGTCTTTTATATTCGTTAGATCAAGTAAAAGGGAAAAGAGTCGCAAAATTTTGTAGCATGCAAGTCCAATTTCTAAGAAAACTAACCTATCTTTCCAAGCTAAAAAAATTACAGTCAATAGTAATACAAAAAAGTCAAATAACTCCCAAACATGTCAAACTCTATTTTTTGTTTTTGGTCACACAAATCATGTGGTGCCACTAAGCCTGGTTTGTATTTTTATATATTGTCACAACTCACAAACACATGCTGCATCTTACAACAGCTGTCTTTTGGTTTTTCATACTCTGCACTTTTGCTTTCACATTCTTGTGATAAAGACAATCAATAAACCCTACAATAAGATTCCATCCTCAAAATATTTGTGTTCCACATTCACCACAACCTTCTTCTTATGGGATGAACACATAGTATTGCTCTCTAGTGCATTGTACAAACATCAGATATTAGATTCAAGCAACAAACACAGATCAAGATAGAATTCACAATAGTAAAGACTAAAGAATGGAATTGAATTGGGAGAGTATCAGATGAGGCACTGAACAGAAGATTAAAAAAAAAAAAAAACCAATAAATTAGCAAGCAAGCAACTACCCTTAAGGCACAAACTCATTCTCTAGCACAGGCCTCGTCCGAGTCTCCATGGCCACAGGTGCCTTCGTGTACCCTAGGCTCGTCATCGACAACGGCACTCCCGATTCCGCAGCCTCCTCCATTTTCCGTACCTTCTTCCTACGTCTGCACTTTCTCACATAACCAAATATCAAACCCAATACAACAAGCAATCCAGCACCTCCAATAACACAACCAGAAATTATCCATGCTTTCTGACTATCTCTCCCCTTTCCACCGGGGGCAATGCCACCCCCACCGCCACCAGCAGGTGACGGGGCAGGCGAGGGAGCAACCGACGACTCCACCACAATCGAGAAGTGCCCTTGTTTAGTAGTCGAACAAGTGTTGTTTCCTCGAACCAAATTGTTAAACTCAACCGAACCGTCTAAAGCAAAACACACACACTTGGCATCAGTTCTTGATTCGACAGCGGAAGGGAATCTGATCGAGATGGGGTCGCCCGATGCCCGGATATCGAGCTCGGGCAGACCCGTGGCGGACAAGTCGGAAGCATCGTAAGCCAACAGCCCCAAAACCGGAGCCAAGAAAGTGTAGCCGGGCAGGGAGTAATAAAGGGCTGCCCGATTGCCCAAGTCGTGGTACACCAAAACAAGCCTCTCCACGTAAGGCTGCTCGACGAGACCTTCCGGGATGTCGAACTCTTTGAACCCGGAAAAACCCTTTCGCCGGAGGCTTCCGCTTCTCACTCTCAGCGCGGCTACTCGAATGCCGGTCAGATTGGAGGGCACGCTCCCATCGTAGACAACTCCGGTTTTCGGCCTGATAAAACCCTTGAAAGCATAGTCCTGGAGAAGAGAGTCGAGCTCCCGAGGGTTTCCTACACTCGGCTGCCCGGTTACTCGAAAAGGGCAGATAATCGCACACAGATACAACAATGCAAGGAGCATTTGAAGAAAGGAATCCGAGATTTAGATAACCCTTGTGAATTCGAAGATTGAGCAGCTGAGAAAACAATAAATTCTTTTTCCAATGGCGGCCATAGGCTGTAATTACTTACCCTATGGAAGATAATATAGATCTAGCACTTTAAAGGATCTTTCATATCATGAAGAATTAAGGGCAACAGAATTTATTTATTTTTTCTTTTTTTTTTCGGAAATTAAAAATAAAAATTGGGGGCGAGAGGGTGAGGTGAAATTTAAGATCTGCAGCAACCGGGGAGAAGGAAAATAAATGAGGGAGGGGAGAAGCAGCTTAACTAACCACACCGCCACCACACATACAGCTGTGAAAGAGGAGATTCCCACCGATGGCGTCTTTACTGCTGAATGGGCGAGCCAATGGGAGGGCGCCACGTCAGCTGGGGATGAAAAGAGAGCGAGGACCACCGGTGGCAGTGGACTGTGGAGAGGGAAGGGTATGGGGAAATCTGCAAAACCCCAATCTCCAGAAATACACACAAATATATAGATACATATATATGTATATATATGTGAATGATGAAGAAGATAAATATGGAAATGGTTGATTCCGTATATACTGTATCAGTAGGAAGGATTGTCTTTTGGTGACCCTAGATATATTTATGGCGTTTATCTTTCGAAAAATATACACTATAAATTTACTTTTGAATAATTAGAGTATACAGAGTATATGTTTTTTATTTTATTTTTTTACTAAAGCAAATAATGAATTACTTTATGGAGTGTATACTCTTGATATTCGGTCAAATACAATAATTAGTTATGTTTGAAAATTAAAAATGAATTTTATTTGAACATTATTCTTATTAATTGCATTGATACACATGAATCTTATTTGAACATTAGTATTTGTTGAGACTTTTGTTAGGTTTTTGAATTTGGAGAAAGTAATGTAGCAAATCTTATTTGAACATTAGTACTGTATTTGTTGAGACTTTTGTTAGGTTTTTGAATTTGGAGAAAGTAATGTAGCACGTCTTGTACTGTAATAATTCATTTTTGTATGGCAAAATATAAGTAATGTAGATTATGTAGTGAGGGTAAATAACATTTCAATAGCAGTTCGATCAATATTTAAAATTTTAGTAATTACAAAATGGAAGTATTAAATTTGTAAAACAAAAAATACGTATAAAAAAAATTATTAAATTTATGAAGATTTCTGTTATTAATACCTACCGTATTTACTTCACAAAATACAAAAAACAAAATTATATTTCATAATATATATTTGTTATCATTATTATAATTTTTATTCTCGTTTTAGTTTACTTAAAACTGAGTTCTTGACACACATTTCTAAGTAACATAGTCCTATTTCAAATGATATTATAAAATGGTAGATGTCACCTACACAAATTCTTTTTTAATAAAAATAATTTTATTTTTTATTCACCTGCACGTGCTAACTCGTTCTATAAATTATGGAGCATTATTTGCGTCTTTAAATAAATTAATTGTTTAAACAAAATCATTTATCTCAATGAAAGAAATTTAATTGATAACCGAAACAAATTAAAATTAAATTACAAAAAAAACAGATAATTAACCAAATATGAAAACCTATAATATCATTTCCATTACTCCATGTCTCCATTTCATGATTTTTTTTACTCTGGACAGCAAACCGTTGTGGGACTGGGGGTATGAGTTTTATCACCCTTCACCTAAAAATGCCTACATATTGTAAAGGGGGAAAACAGTAATTTACTGCATGAATAAACAGCCAAGCAATATCAATTTTTACAATCAAAATCGACACTGACACCATCAAAAACTTTAGCAATGGGATGAAATCGAACCACGGCCACCTTATCACTTAGCGTCATTCTAACATCTTCTGCAACGGACATTTGTGAAGCTACAGTACTTTGAAGTCTAGGGATAATGGCACACAGTTTAGGTCAGTAGTGAAATTGCACCGTTGGGAACTGTTGGAGTTGGAGAGAGTCCGGATATCATGCCAGAGGATTGGACGTCTGCAAGTGTAGGGTAGACTTCTGTCATCTCTTCACTGACTTCATCAAAGTACATGACATCCTGCATTGTAAGCTGGTGGTACTCGACAACCTCTCTCAAGAAACGGTTCTCTCGTGCATACACCGAGTTCTCTTGGGCAAGTCGAGCTTTCTCAGTCAAAAGAGACTCCAGCTGGAGCCTTATCTGATATATTATGAAAATATCGCCATTGAGTTGTTATATATTCATGAGTACTCTTTCAAACAAATCAATATCACCAAAGAAAAGAAAAAGGAAGTGATTGAGAATTGCTCTTAATCACAATGTAGGGCAAAGGAAACAGTGAAGACTTGTTGCCTCTCTGGGCAAGCTAGAATTCCTTTTCTTTCCAACTTCATTTTTGTAAAAAATGAATATTATGGTTTCAAACAATATTCCGAGATATTTGACTTTGTTTTACAAATTTCCCCATTCAGACCTTGCAAAATATAATTGTTGATATCCATACCAAGATTGGAAAAAGGAGAGGTACTTTGCGATACATCTTTAATATCAGTGATCACTGTTGATATGGCCTTTAAAATTTTGAAAAACTATTTGAGGTTTTGAAATTTTGTTGTAATTAGGTTAAACCTCAGAGTGTTTTTGTAATTAATCCTTTATTTGTAGTTAACTTTAGAGGGAAAATGTGGCCTCGGCTAAGGAGCTAACATGGACGAATATATCAGCAATTAAGAAAACAAAGATCAGGAGGTTTTTAGACACTTCATTGTGATTAACTCATTCGGTGCTAGAACAATATATAGTCTCTTTTTTAGAAAGAATTTACTCACCAAGTCATCATCTTCTGGGTTGTCACCTTTTTCACGACTCTCCCTAAGGATTCTGTTTTCTTCTTCCAGCTGAGCACAGCGCTCTTTAGCAAACACAAAGTCAGCTTTCACTGTCTTCAGCTCTCTCAGTAGAAGTTTTGCTTTAGTAGCCATTGCCATAGAAACCTGATGTTTAGAACAGATAGAAAGTGTCAAACAGCATGATAGGCTCCATTTCACTGCATTTCTTCAGTGTAAAGCAGCTCATTATTAATTATAAGTAGTTCCCATCGATTATTATATATTAACAAGCCAAATTCCTTAGTCAGTTTATAAGGAAATCTCAAGTGCCAGTCAGGAAGTCACAATTTATTGAATACTACAATAATTTATAATAAGAAACTCCGGGTTCCTTAAATTACGAGTATACATTTCACACTGAGATTAAGAGTTGGCTTTCATTAATGGGACAAAATGTACCTTGTATTGGGTTTCATACATATTTAAACTAAACAAAGTAGAAATATTAATTTCCTCAGATATTAGACTGTTCATATATTACATTTCACTCTCAATTAAGAGTTATCATTTCATTATTTCATTAGTGTCAAAAGGTTGTGCTGAGTCGTGTGTACTGATCATGTAGAATCAAATTATATAAAAAAACAAAGAAAATCGAAGTTAACTGGGCAAAATAGTGAGGTTTAAAACCACTGCAACATAGTTGCAACCTTACGTCGCGAGATGCCTTCAGCTGTGTTTCCAAGGTGAGCATCTGAGGTTGCATATGATTCTGTGCCATAGATTGTTGTTTAAGGTTATCAAGATTTGAAAACTGGTTTTCTGATCTTAGGCTATCATTCTTTTTCCTGATTTGAATCTTACGAGTTTCTTCATTTATATTTGCAGTACGATTCTCCACTGGTGTTATACCCCCCTGCAAAGAGTCCAGTACAACAATTATATTGTTGAATAAATAAAATTAAGGGAAAGCACAGAATTGAACAACAACTTCTACACACTTATTTCAAGATTATTTCAATTACTAATATTGTAATTATTTAGAGGCCTCTCTTTCGGTAAGGGGAGGAAATTAGATATCATGATAACCTTTATTCAGTATTAGTTCAAGTTGAATACCGATGGAGAAAAGATTGTACGCCTCATATGTTTTGAATTATATGACACTCAAAACCATGCACTAGCATCAGACAACATCCTTCTATCCCAACATGACAACATAGTTCAATTAGATTTATCATTTTCTGCTGCTAACCACCACTACACTAATCTGCAGACGAAATGTAAATCACATATATTTTCCAGACTATACATAAAAGTTGTCCTACAAACAAAAGACGGAACATAAAAGTTGTAGCAAAGTGATTAATGAGTATTGCCAACTGTACAATGAAAACATATAGGACAAATAAGTCCAGCATAAGTAAAAATATAAAATGGTAAGAAAGAAAGTTAGTGGAACTTTAGGATAGTATAATCAGGCAAATAATTTTCCACAGTAAACTATTTCCCAACTATCCCTTATACTGGGCAGATAATTGATCAGACCTAATCTTTAATGATGAAGCATGATTTTGTTTTCATGGAGAGGTAGAGACAATTTTTAAAATAGATTTTTCATAGAAAATAAATAATTGCTAAAGCTCCTTTTTCATATAATATAATGTAATTTGTGGCTTCCAATCGGGTCGAATTTCTGGGAAAAAATGTAATAAAAAGAGTTCCACACCTGGCCTGTTTTGCTTCTGTTACATGAATTTGATATTGTCCTTCTGTGTGCTTCACGTTTTTGGACCATATCATCATCATCTTCATCATCATCATCATCATCATCATCATCAAGAATTGATTTAGCTGTCCGAGTTAGAACCCTCCAGAAACCTTGCCTCGATTCATTCATGTCCTTTGATGTATCCTCGTATATGATTGAATCCTATATTCATATTGACAAACCACTGTATAAGCTGTACCAAGATGATCTGCACATTTAATTAACTATTCAAACGGAAGTATGGAACCAAAATGTAATTGCACAGTACTGTCTTTACACAACACATGAAACACTTCATTAGGATAAGAAGTCAGCAGGATTACACGAGCACACACACAAAGTTTAAATTCTAAATGAACAGATGATAAATAAGGCACATCCTCTAATTCTAAAAATATTATTGCAGTCGAAAAACTTACCCAGTTCCTCAGATTCAATCCAAATGTTTCAATTCCTATTAATTAACCTCATTAGTTTCATTTTTTTCAAATAATTTGCGATTATATATTTACACAAGAAGATACGTTCTCAAACCAAAAAATTAAAGCAATCAGGAATTCAATTGATAACGATTCATAACATCATATTTAATAGTAAAATCGTTTTCGAATTACTTCCGAATCAAATCGAAAAAAGAAAAGCAAAGTCTGAAACCTTGGCAGAGGGAGGAGCAGAGGCGCGTGGAGAAGAGAGAGCGGATTGTTCGTAGACGGAGGAAAGCGAGGAATCTCTGTAGGAAGACGAAGCTCTGATGGCTTTGGTGGCTAGCGACGACGACGACACAGAGGTGTCGGGAGGGGCAGAATCGTAATTGGAAGTGGGAGACGGCGGGTCAATCCTACCGACTTGCTGCCTCCTCCTGAAAGCCATTATCAGTCACCGCCTTTGTCTTCTGCGATTCAATTCAATTTCCACCTTGAAAAATGGAGAAGAGTGTACAGCTTGGAAAAAATTCGGTTCAGCTCCGTTACATTTAACGTCGCCACTATCTGAGATTCTGAATCTGATTCCTTCATTTTTCGCTCCATAAATGCAAAATTTACCTTTTAAAATTTTATATACGAAATATCTTTATTACCCTTATATTTTTTTAAGAATAATTGAAAATGTAAAAGGATCAAAAATACTCATTTTCAAATCATACAAATATACCTAAATACTCTATATAGACTATAGTAATAGTAGTATCATTTTCTCTATCCCAAACTACTAACTAGTTATTGTATTTCTTTTGTAAATTAAAGGAAATAGAAAGAAATATATATTTATAATTGTATTCAAATTTTAATTTAAAGTTTAGATGATTATAATTGAACTAGTTTTCAAACATGTTTAATTGATTTATTAAACTTTAAATAATCATAATTGATATTTTTCAAACATTTGTAGATTTTTTTTATATATAATTTTTTTAAATATATTAAATTGAGACCAAAAATAATATTGTCCGTTCCATTGTAATAAAATATATTTTTTTCAATACAAAATTAAAAAATATTATAATATTTAATTATTATTTTATAATTTAAGTGATTTTGTATAATTTGTTTTTTTTTTATAATAACAAAAAAATAAAGAAAGACATCTTAGGCAGTAATACACATGATTTACAATTAAACATAAATATTACACTTTACAAGTAAATCAACATAGTTTTTTGTAATTTACTGGGTAAGATAAGTTACTCGTTTTCCCCCTAGTATGAAAAGCAAGTAAAGAGTAAGTCAGTACGAAATTCACGCCTCTGTATTGATGGCTTCATCAATGGCATCGATAGTGGAATTCTGCTGCGACCAAAGCTGTGAATATCTACCCGACTTCAGCAATAGGACATCGTGCGATCCCTGTTCAACCACTCGTCCGTTCTCCAGAACTATGATCTGCCATTACAACAAACATAGCAAGGCTGATCAAACAACAATGTTAATAAAAAACAGAGGCTCAAAACCCGATCATGTGACATCATCTGTTTTAGTCGTCATTGCATATTTGCATTACACCCCATGAGATATTGTCGTTTTTATTTTTTCGTAATACGACATTCTCGGTACTTACAAACATAAAAAAGGAATATATATATATATATATATATATATATATATATATATATATATATATATATATATTGCAGTCCGGTTATATAATAAATACACACGCTGACGCGATAGTGTAGAATACACACCTCATCACACTGCATTGCTGTTGTGAGCCTGTGCGCAATAAATATTGCAGTCCGGTTATTTGCCAGGGTTCTGAGTGCATTTAAGATCTCTGCCTCTGTTGTGCTATCAAGTGCACTTGTAGCTTCATCGCAGAACCTAAGTAACAAATGGAAGGGGACTTTAAATGTATAGAGAATAGCTCATAATTCGATCACAACTGATAACACAAAAACTTGGAAATGTTGGGTGACAGAAATACTTCTAGTGCTCACAACTCACAAGCATTTCAGAAAAAACACAAACATTAGTGAATGGGAGCAAACATCTAAAAAATGGCACGCTTATTACTAATTGGAGGAAGCGGTGAATCACTACTATCTCCCGAAACAGTGGGACAAATCAAGTAAAAGCATAGATGGGGTCATATAGCAAGGTCCAAAACAAACATACAAGAAACTAAAGCAGAAAGAATGAACAGAAGACAACAAAATGAGTTTAACTGAGTTAAACAAGGGGTAGAAACCTGGAGTACTTACAATATGGGTGGTGCTTTCAAGAATGTACGAGCTAGAGCTACTCGCTGCTTTTCACCGCCACTTAACTGCAGAGAGGAGAGAAAATATCATTATCTAAATGTGGCATATCGGTGAATACTCATTAATCAAAACGCAGAACAAGTTCATAAATGAGTTTTGACTAACATAAGCTGACTATCGACTGTGTTCCATTAACATACCTCTAGGTGCTGACCCTGACACTACAGAGAATGGACAAGAAAATCTAAAAAATCTGCTCTACCTAAATAACAAAAATTAAATTAAATTAGAAGACACCACAATATTCAGGGCACACAATACGATTATCTGCTAAGAAGCTTGATAACACAATCCTTATTCGTGATATATAAGACTAAGAAGTTATTTGGCTAAGCAGATAAGCTTTTCAAAACATCTTCTATGACATTTAAGAGCTTATACTGGTCAACTTTTTACATAAGAGATCATGACTTTTAATATCATATATTTTTCAAATTGGTGGGAGATATCACATCTTTTTTCCAAAGTAGTAAGATACTACTACTATTTGTTTAACCATCTCCTTTGAATTTGACCACATTTTAATTACAAAAATGTTAATGCTACTATCTTATAAAATCTTTCATCTTATTTTATCTGAACACTTCAGCATCTTATTTTTTATTTAATATCCAACAACTTAATAATATGTAGGAGCTTATAATTACACCCACCCAAACACCCTCTAATTAGGAAATAGGCATGTAAAGGTTCTTTATTTCATATACTACATCTTAATTAAAAGCCACAAAGATGAGAAGGGATAGGATATTCATGAGATTAGAAAGAGATAAAAACTCAGGATATACCTTAAGTCCCCTTTCCCCGACCACAGTCAAGTATTTCTCTGGAAAATTCATGATGGTATCATGAATCGCTGCCTGACGAGCAGCACTGTATACCTAATATTACAAGACAATTCAGTATCAAATGTATAAAGTAAAAAAATTAGCTCAGTTAGTGTCAAAATTTCAGGAAACCTCCTCTTCTGTCGCTGAAAGCCGACCGTAATGAATGTTGTGGAAAATAGTATCATTAAACAGCACCTGCCAGTAAAGTACAAAATCGTAAGTCATCACTCCTCAGGACACTATATCAAGTGGTTTGGAATTCCCATGAAGCCAACTAATCACTACTGGTAAATCAATTCATAGGCAATCATGGAAACTCACAGTATCTTGAGGAACAACACCAATGGACTGCCTTAGGCTCTCAAGTGTAACTGTCCGAATATCTTGACCATCTATTTTTATCTGATCAATATATAAGTGTCAATGACATTAATAGATATGTCAGACGACTTAGTGGAACAAAACGAAGAAAATGATATTCTGATTCAGTTATATGTCATGGATTGTTTCTTTTGCTGTTAATGCGGAACAATGAAGAAAGAATTATCATAGGCTGTTAATATAAAACATGGCAAATATCACCACATGATAGGAGAACATGTTTTATCGAAGATATATCAATAGAAGCACTAAAAGAAGTAAAGAAGCTCGAATCATTCCAAGCAGGAAGTATAGTCGACCCTTCACTTATATAAAAGAATTTTTTTTCAGTCTTACACGTCCGGAATGGGTATCGAAGAATCTGAAAAGCAGTCTTAGAATGGTCGACTTCCCTGCAATAAAATGCCATATATTACAATATAGGTTGGACATCAGAAAAATAGGGGAATAAATTAATAATAGCAAAGAAAGTAACATAGACATTCATGTCAAGAACTATATCCCAAGCCAACAATAACGTTAAAGATATAACAAAGCCATATCACGTGAAGGCTGAGGCATAATGACAACCACTTCTGGCTTGCTTTGCTGGGTATGCCGATACATGAAACTATACAAATTGATGGTTCTTGTGTGAGAGAGAGTGCATTAACCTACATGCAACAACCATTCCAAACTCATAGTGTCTACGTGATGGCCATGACAAGTTAATCAAATATCAACAAATATTCAACATTTTGAATAGTCAGATATTAGTCACAAACAGTTCGATGAAGATTAAACTTCTGCTAGAAGAACCAAAGTCCAATACAAACAAATCATTTGATTCATTTCTAACTATCAGGAATTCAACATGTAACGCAACAATTTCTCATGAGTAACACATTTAATCAGTTTAAACAACAATAAGTATTCGAATAAGACCCACATGACAACTAATCATGTCATTTACTAGAACTAAAAAAAAAAAAAAAACTGAAAGAAAAATATAACATATAATTACCACTTCCGCTGGTACCAACAATAGCCACACTTTTCCCAGCTGGTACAACAAATGATATTCCATCAAGGATCTTCCTTTCTGGCAGATAACTGCAAAAACAGAATAAAGGTTGAGAATCAAGTACTCTACAAATTAATTTAGTCGTAGGCTGTAAGAGTTCTGTTAGATAGTTTGTAGGAGTTGTGTTAGATAGTTTCTTCACTAAGTTATTAAATTAAAGAAGTGAAAATGGGCTTGAATAAAACTCACTCCAAAGCTGGCACAGGAAGAGGGTGCCCAACTCACATGTATACACAATACGAGATCAGCAATTTTTCGATGTGGGAGAAAAAGAACTTCCAGGTGTGGAAGTGGAATTTTCACAACACGCATTTTCATCTTTCAATCAAAATATATCATTGTATTGATGCAAGACTATAAATGCTTTGAAACTACTCTAAACCTAAAAGGAATTTGAACGCTGTAGATAGTGTATCCGAACAAATGGGAATAAAAACTACGTGGGAAAACTTATATATTGTCGTTGTTATCATTACAGCTTAGTGACCCAACTTTCGAAAACAACGGAGAAACACATGAAAACTGCCGATTAAATTCGGAGGTGCCTTACTATGACAACAGGCTATACAAGTCAAGTCCTAAAGTAATGAAGTTCAATTCTACTCAGATGTGGTTCCACGTGAGACTTTTGTGCTTATAGTCTTATACCAGGAGCAATTTAATAGTAACAGAGAAGTAAAAGAGCAACTCCTTGTCTCTAGGAATAGAAGGCTCTTGGGATTCACAAAGAAGAATAGTTAGTTAAGTTGCTCACAGAATTGTACTAATTCAATTGCGATGCCCCACTAAATTGTATTCTGATAATCAAGCTGCCACAAAATGGCAAAAATCTAGTTCACTTTGACAAGGCAAAAACATATCAAGATAAAATAAATTAAGACTTCAATACAATCAAGATGCCACTGGATTGTATTCTGAATAATGACAATTAAGGTGCCACAAAATGGTGAGAAATCTAGTTTGCCTTAAAAAGACAAAAGGCATCAAGATTGATTATCACTTCAACTCAGAAAGATAATACAGGGAACAACAAAACTGATGTGTATGAACTGAATCTCAAAATGAACATTCTACCAAAGCAGTGTAGGACACAATTTTGGCAGTGGAAGTGTTTATACATAGAAAAGTTCTGACAAGCGTAGAATGACTCACAGATCTTCGTTGGCAGTGAAACATGCCATACCAATATGATTGCAATGAACACAATAACACCATTAGTTGCAAAAGACAAATTAAGATACCATTTAGCAAGCTCAAGTAATGATGAAGATTCCCATAGGTGGGAAAGATTATCAGGCACATAAATATTATGCATGTGCCTAAAAGTCTACGCTATAGCTGTGATTTTCCCATTCCCTTTCATCTCTCTTTCTGTCAAAGCTAAATTACATCTCACTGAGGTCTTATATACACTTCCTTAGTTTAGCAGAGTTCTACCTACACCAGTGAGTGCACTAAACAAATGAATAGCTGTACTTTGAAAGTTTTACTGAAGTAACGTTTACAAGATGATTGGAAAGACCTTTGTATTTGCTAAATGTTTTACTCAAATCAACATGTCATAGAGAAAGTTTAACCAAAAAAATTGGGGTGAACCTGAAGTGAACATCCTCAAATTCAACGCCACCCCCATTTAATTGCAAAGGCTTGGCATAGTCCATATCCACAATTTCTGACTTTTCCTGGCAGATGAAAGAAGGAAACTCAATTAGTTGTGTCAGGGAACATATTAAAAGAAAAGATAAAAATGCCAGGAAAGGGTTCATCATCAAATTATTAAATCTACGACAAGAGCAGCAGATAAATGTCCAACATTAAGATTTAAGAGGGTGTTTGGGTTAGTTTATAAGCTTTCCAAATTTGATTGGTAACGTTTTTTTAAAATAGATCTTATTTAGTCTCAAAATAAACTGTTAGAAGCTTATAAGACGTTTTATTAAAGGGTACCCTACTCATTTTTAAAAACCTGCATAAAATTTAATTACGAAAAATGATATTACTGATGTCTTATAACCTAAAACAACATCTTATAAGATGTAAAATCTTCTAACCACTTTAAAAAAAGTTCATACAACTCCCGCTAAGTCATCTTTCAAACAAAATGCTTTGGATGTGGGGGCAGCAAAAGCCGGAGAGGTAATAGGGGCAAATTCCTATGTCGTGACTAAAATGCTTAGTCCTTGCCTGGGTAATACAAACATTAGTATAAGATACTAAGGCAACATAACTTTTTTTCAAAGTACACTATTCAAATATATTTGGTAGAACTAGAAATAACAGATCTTCCTACACATCCATTGTCATCCTAGAATGATGAATCACTTGCCACATTTTCTAACTTAGTTCATAGACCTAGAAATGAATCTAGTACATACCAGAGAATAATGTACAGTAGCAAACACAATTATGGCTAGTGGAGATATATAGATTGAAAAAGAAAAGCTAACTCAACAACTCCTCTGCAAACAACAATAGAAAGATGTGCAGAAGATGAGTAAGTACCTCAAGTAATTGGAACATGGATTTCATGTCTATCAAACTTTGAATTGTTTCTCTATATACACTTCCAATGAAATTGAGTGGAAGAGAGAGTTGAAAAAGTAGCCCGTTTACCATTACCTACGAAGAAAATTGTTTAGTCATGATTTTATCCATCACATCAAAATTACAATTATTATGCATTTTCCAAGTGAATCCAAAATAGGGTAACAGGAGAGCTCATAATTATGGTAACATCTTTACCAAGTCTCCAACAGTCATATTGCCATTCATAATTCCACTGGAACACCAAACCATAGCAGTTGAGATAGCTGTGCTAAATATCAAAGTCTGGCCAAAATTTAAAGAAGCGAGACTACTTTGAGTTTTTAAGGCAGCATCTTCATATTCTGCAAGATGACATTACCATTAACATATTGTAAATCACTCTGTTAGGCATGTAAGAATAATTCGGACTCCCAATGAGATTTTGTTATTTCTTAATGTCAAAATACAAGGAAGAAAGATATTCAGTTTTGTTTTCTTTAAAAAACTAGAGCCATGGAAATCATTTGTAACTGCATAACCTTTAAAACCAAGCCACTTTGACTCAGCAACTCCGATTTTTCAATATATATATATAAATTACAGCTCTCATTGTTTTCATGACTTATCAACTTAATCTGAATGACTCCATTGAGCCATGCTTTGAAAGTTTTGTGACTAAATGCAAGTATAGTTAGAACTTTAAAAAATGTTTTTACATTCATGTATACATTTACGTTACAATGATCGTGACCAAGACTCAAAAGGATAAAGATGGGAAACTTTCAAGGTGATATAATTCTGACAGAATTTTCTCAAATAGTTAACCAATTACTGCTATATTATAAATGACAAAGTTTAAATTCTCTTTAAGACGAAATTGCCCAGTATAAGTGTAATATTTGCTTGGTTGTACGCCTCCTAACATACGATAGGTCTTTCACATGTGTTTTGGAGGGAAAATGGGAATTAATTGCCAAGTTAGTGTGAAAGGACTTGATGTGGCTGCGGGATCAGGGGTGAGGCTCTCTTACGAGAAATTCAGGCTCTGATATAACTAGTTTCTTTGCTGAACCAGAGTAGTATGTGAAATAAAAAATCGTGTGCCCTGGGAAACTTTTTCACCTATTAAATTGGATATAGTTTGAACTTTGAAGAGAAAATTGTTTTTGTGATACCTATATCGTATACTAGTATTTATTAATCGCTCATAAGCATCCATACCACCTCCTTTGTTTTGTGAATTCAAGTATCTACTTATTACCAAAATATTCACATCATTCTAGTTAAACTCTGTACGGGAAAATATATAATAATTAATCATTCAACGAAGACTTTTAAGGCGGAATGGCTTACTCCCAAGAAACTCATCATATTTATCAGCTTCAAAAGTCTCGTTGTTGAAATACTTGACAGTCTGAAAGAAGTTAGAAATGAATTAACAAACATAGCTTGATTTTGTTATTGTTGTTTTGTTCAATTGCAGATTAAATCTCCCAGAAAAGTGAACTCGCCTCATAGTTGATTAAAGAATCAATTGCCCGTGTATTAGCATCATTATCAGCTTTATTCATTGCCTTCCTAAACTTGGTTCTCCACTATGAAGGAAATTCAATAACAAGAATGTTAAGTAACTTAACAAACATAGACTGATAGAAGTAATACAAATGACCCAGCATCCAATACTTAAGATTTATGTAACTAAAACTGAAGAAATACAAAATAAATAAATAATGACTCAGGAAAAACTAAGTGGCAGAAAATATGCTACTTTTCCAGGTAATGCTCAACTGAAAACACTAAACGGAGGCTAAACGAAAGAGGTGGAGATATTTTCAATAAAGAAGTAAAGAAAAAATACCTGTGTCACAGCCAATGTGAAAGCTATGTATGATGCCATCGACAAGGATGTAATCCATGCAAAAGGTGCTCCAAATTTATAAGCAAGAATACCGGATACCATTGATATCTGAAAGGCCAAACATTATGACAATAAAAGTTAGAAACAGGGAACTAAGTTTTAACAGTAATAATAAAACTCTGGTATGATCATGTAGTCATGCATAGGCATTCACTTGTTACAACGAAGTTTACGGAAATAGAAATACATGGTAGACCACAAGGAACTTACTTCTAATAAAGTAGGCACAACATTGAAGACCATGGCCGAAAGAATAAAATTAATAGCACGGCTACCACGGTCAATAGTTCGATTAAGACCACCTGTTTCTCGACTACAAACAGAAATAAAAATATAGAAAAGTAAGACCATATCATTTGCACATCAGGAACCATTGACAGAAGAGCACGGAACACAGTAATTTATATTGATAATAAGCAACAGAGAAGTAGGATAAAAGTAATTGCATCGACTTAAAATAAGCACTCGTGATAACTTTTACAAACTTACATTTATACATTTACATGGAACAGGAAATGCCAACAAGCATCATAGGAAGCATAGAATAAATCTTTACAAAGAAGGAATACAAATTACCTAAGGTGATATCGTAAGTCAAGCTCATGCAAATGTGAAAATACCTGCAGGAAAATGGTTGGAATAGTTTATATTAGCCTAAGACTTCGCGAAATTGATTTCTTCATAACCAACACAACCAGAAATCGATTGTTGATTTCTAAAACAAAATTAGCAAATCAAAGCAACCATGTTTGTCTCTAACAATTCCAGCATTGACCCCATTCCAGAAGTTAGTGTTTTGTCGCTCCCTTAAAATAATTTTGTTCTATCTTGCAAACCAATTGAAAAGTAAAGAATGGAAAAATGCAAATACACAAAATATCAGTTAATATAAACTCATCAGACCAAAGTTTTGGTGAAATTTTGGAAGATGAAAAGAAAGAAAGAAAGAAAGAAAGAAAGAAAGAAAGAAAATTATCCTCATACCTCACGGGAAACCTGCCGGATTGTTCTCAATGCCACCTTAGAGAATATTGCAGTTCGCAGTTCTACAGCAAAATAATTGCAGTAAAATTTCAGGTAAATATATTATAAACTAGTAGCAATAATATAGCATTAAGAAGAATAACCAAACATACAGGTAAGGTCACAGCAATATACCATTAAAAGCAGCTGCCCCAGACCGCGCTATGCCATAACCGATCAGAACCGCAGCCGGGCTGGCGAAAAGCGCTAGAAAAGTAGAATTAGCTGCGGTAAACTCAGCAAGAGCACCAGCTTTGCCTGAAGCCGTTCCTAACCAATCAACAGCAAGCTTAAACAATATTGGCACCTGAACATTTACCACCTACACCACCACAACAAAACCGGAAATAAATGATTGAAAATTTGGGACGACAAATATAGATACAACTTGGAAATGAAAACTGTTTTTAATTTCTGAAAACAGTTACTTTGGCGCCAATTAGAAGGCCCACGGCAGCAATGACTCGAAGCTGGAACTCGATATTATCTTTCTTCCACAGGTATTTAGACAGCGTTGCAATGATTTTAGCGTTGGAAACTTGCCCCTCGGGTGACCCAGTTTTCCTCAACGACGTCGTTGGCTCTTGCTTTGGTGCTGGATTTGCCTCTGTTGAAAACAGGGCGTGCCCTTTTGGCGGGGAGCTCTGATAGCCAATTATTATTTAATCAATCAATAAATACATAAATCGAGAAAATGGTTATAATGCGCTTACGGGGTTTTGAGGTGATTTGAGTGGGAAATCCGAGAGGAAGGCGTTGAGCTTGAGCACAGACGGCCGGATTTGACTTGAGAGACTTTTAGCTCCGGTAAAGATGGAGTTCAGGTTGGACGGAGGCGCAACGCGAAGTGTGTTCAGAACTGCCGGCGGGGTATGATTAAAGCATCGACAAGGAACGGCGTGATTCATAATCCTCAAGCACCTCGACGCAATTTTCGCCGGCATGTTTAGCGCCGCATTTGATGACAATCCTGAAAGCCAAATTATGTTTCAGTGTTTCACCGAGTGTTCGATGAAATGGTGCAGTCAAAGAAAATTCCATCGAAAAAATCGGGAAAAAGCAAAATCTATTTTATGTCACTTTTTATTTTATATAAATTCTTACTGTGTTTTACAAAAATACTACTGGTACCTATTAATTTATTAATTTTACTCAAAAAAAAAATGATTTAGCATTTGTTAAAATGTCTTAATAATTTTTTTTACATTTTTATTTATTACAATAGAACAAGATTCATTTTGCATTATATATTTAAGATTTTAATTTTCATGTCGAAAATAACACATGGACGGTCATTTTTGTATGTTTTTTTAAGATTTCATTGATCTTAGGAGGTATGTTTTTGAAGATTTCATTGATCTTAGGACTTTCTTTTGGACTAAACCTATTTAAGATTTTAATTTTCATGTCGAAAATAACACATGGACGGTCATTTTTGTATGTTTTTGAAGATTTCATTGATCTTAGGATTTGATCTTAGAATGTATGTTTTTGAAGATTTCATTGATCTTAGGACTTTCTTTTGGACTAAATCGGGTGAACTCGCTTTAAGCAAACGATTTGAACTGAATTGATTTTATAAAAATAATAATAATTTTTATAAAATTTCAAATATTTTTTTAAAATTATTAATAACATTATGAAATTAATTAGATTGTATATTTAAAATTATAGATTGAAATTAGTTTTTATTTGTTTTATTTTAATTTACTTTGAAACGAACTTAAGCGATTTGAACTGAACTTAAACGATCTGAACTGAACTAGACTAAAATTAAGTCCAAAAGAACAGGTCCTAAGTAAAAATAGAAAGATCTTGAGCCGTTGGTAGAAAGATGCTCTATAATTTAACATTGAAACTACTTTTTAGAACGTTCTATCGCACGGTCTAGGTGATATGGTTGGAGAAGACCCGTTGTCGAACTTGGAAGAGCACAAAGACTGGTCACAGACTCACAGCATTTGTAGTGTACTTAAAAACTTATATCTACTATTAGTTAAACATTACAAGTATTTGTTAGAACAAAAATACAAATGGTGTGTTGGGTAAGAAGATCTTAGTGTGGTCTATATAAAGTTTATGGGAAACCTGTGCCTGTGAAGATATGGCTCTATATCTATCAACAAAAATGATATCCAGAGAAACAAAACAAAAGGCTTTAATGATGCTTGCGGGGAAACCTATGCATGTCAAAATATACGACTTCTCCATCCCTCAACATAACTGTTATCATGTACCAATACTTAGAAGACTTCTCCGTTGCATTTTGCTTCTCACACATTTGAGATTTGCTGATCTGAAAATAAATACCAACTCAAATTAATATACAAGTATGTATGAGAGTATATATATATATATATATATATATATATATACCTTGTTGAATAGATCACAATAATCCTTGGAGTGTTTGATATACTTATCGGCCAATGCATTCTCCAACCCCTGCAAAATCATATGGAATAAAGTTACTAACGAATTCAATTTGTTTATATTTCAAAATTTACATAAAATAAATTAGGACGATACCTCCACGTCATCAGGACCAATAGCCAAATACTCGAAAACTTGAATAACACATTTTGCCAAGTCAACACCATCCAATATATGAGTCTTTTTTTGAACAACATCAAAGGTACGAAGCATCCTAATCACATCTAGATCGCTCCAGTACCCATACAATATGCCCAAAGCTCCACTTCAAAATAAAACAAAATCAAATCAAATAGTGACTATTTTTTAATGCAGTCAGCCCACCACATCTGTGAAATTCATGAATGGAAATCAAGCAAGGTCAAAATTTAGATTTATTTCCACGTGTTTTGTAAATTTAGTATCGTGCAACATTAAAACAATAATTCGAGATTAAAAATGACCCACAACGTAATAGAGATTTCATTTCTTGTCGTAATAGAAATTTAACAAACCTCACTCTCTTATCCTGATCATTACTCTCGACTATACGGCGCAACAAAGGATCTTTTTGTATACGCGTCATCCGTTCCACACATCGCATGAGTTGTGCACCTCTTGAATACTTTTTAAAAGCATCTAATAGGGATGTGGACTAACAAATTATATATAAAAAAGTCAATGATTGCTAACACAGTTATCGTACTATGTCTATAAATTAACAAGATACTAATACAAGAATATACCTGTTTCAATGCCTTAATTAGCGCTTTCAAGATGCGTGGATTAAGCCAAAATCGATTTGCTGCAACCCTATGCTCCTCAAGATCATTTCTTACTGAAACTTCATTTTTAAGAGACTTCAAGAATCGTTGACACACCTCAACTGCTGGTTTAATATGCAGTAGCTTTTTGGCCAATTTCTTGATGGATTCATCCTTAGTTGGAATACAAGAGTAAAGTGTTTTTTTTCAATGGAACTGGATAGTTGAGGCCGTAGTTAAAAAAATTATAGAAATATAACATGTATACATACCTGAAGAAGATCTGCAACTAAAGGGAAAGCTGGCATGTCTTCAAAATGGGTTGAAAACTCTGTACTTATTTTATTTTCAATTTTCTCTTCTCCCGAAGCAAGAGTTTTATCACCCTGAAAAATAATTTCTGATACTAAATAAATCGTTCAGGACAAAATAGGAGAAAACAAGATTTCAAAATAAAATAAAAATGGCAAAAATTTAAAGCATCAATTGCCTATCAAACATGCATAACTTCAGACTCTTATCTTTACCACAATAAGAGGAGCATCTTTAGAGTCACATTTTAATCCAAGAGAGCGGCGTCCCAATGCAAAAACAATGAAAGCAATCGTGTCTTCGTTACTCCAATAGCCTATTAAAATACTCAAGGCATTCCTGGAATTGATTGAGAGAAAAAAAGAAAGAATTAAAAAGCCATAATATCACTGGAAATAAATGGTGCTCAAACTTAAGCACAACGATACCCAAATTCATAATGGAATGCAAATATGCATGTGGGTTGGCAATTCCACACATGCCAAAATCAGCAGCACACATTCATGTTGATTAAACTCAAACAAACTTTTGTTTGACACTTCAATGATATATTTAATAAATCAATATTCAACAAAATTGAGCACCAAACATATCAATAAAATTTGGAGCAGAACGAACCTCATCATACTAGCAGTGCCCTTATACTTAAATATGCTCTTAAATGAGGGGTCCATCCTGATCTCGCGCAATAGGAACAAGGACAATCTCCGATCAGCTATAAGGCTATAAATATTCATTGAGCAAGGTAACAAAGGCTCCTGTGCACAGAAATAAAGATAAATATTTTAGAAAAAAATCGCAAGTTATTTGAAGTGGGAATCAATGTATAAAAAAACCATCTTTACCTTTAGAAGCACTCCAATAAATGACATATTTCTCCATACATTTTCCACTTTATTAAAGTGGTTTAGTGCACGATCCAAATGCTGACGATGACGAAGCGACTTTTGATCCGCTGATTTACCAATTGGATTGTTGCCGAGCGACTGAAGAAGATCTTCAAGAACTTGAACGATTTCATTACATTTAGACATTTCATCAGCCAGCTCATTCATGTTTGCATCCTGAATTAAATAAAAAGTCAAAGATAATATTGAATATGTTCTCGAAAAAGTAAACCATGAGATTTGTGTTCCCAAATGGCCAAGAATTTCACAAGTATTGATATGTAGAATGCATAACTTTTACAAAAATAAAAGACAAGTATTTCTTACATCAACAAGATCTTTAAGCACCAATATTTCAGCTTCGTGGTCGTCTAGAGACGTGAATTCACCACTATCAGAATCAGATTCACCATTATCAGAATCAGGGGACGCTGCTCTCTTCTTTGACATATTTTTTTCTATTTCGCACTTGAATTCCTGAAGATTAACAATTCAGAATATAAACTTATAGTACTAAAATAATGCAAATCAATATATAAAAGTAAACATAATCACATTAAAAAACTTCACCAAAACTGTTGCAAAATTAAATTAGGTTCAACGTGTTCTTGCTTTGGAAAAATCACAATACACAAAAATAAAACAATAAAATAGAAAGATGCAATACCAGAGGAAAGGAAAGGATCCGTTCGCGGCTTTTTTTTTTCACTTTCTAGTCTAACTGTCTAAGTTTGGTTCGTGTGAAAAGAGATTTTGATTTTATGCAGATTTTGTTTCTAATTTTAATCTTTACTTATTTCATACTCCCTTCCTCATATATCTTACTGCCATAGATTAAAAACATAAAATTATTTATATTATTTTCTATAAATAAAGTAAAATTAATTTGATATTTGAAGTGAAAAAGTAAATACAAAATTAGATATATAATTATATTTTAAAGTGAAATAGTAAGTAAAATTGTTACTTTTTGGGAACTAAAAGAAGTGCAAATATACTACTCTCTCCAAACCTGACTAATAGTCACACCTACTTTGTATTTTGTGAAGGAAGTGTGACTATTAGTCTGGAGGGGAGGGAGTACTATATAGGAGTACTAAATTTAGGAGGGTGTATTCAATCAAAACTCTGTAGGATTTTTAAAGTCTACGAGTATTCAATCCAGATTTTTAAAAGTCCATTAAAATCACGAGGTATTCAATACGGATTTTAAAAAGTCTTTAAAAATCTACCGGTATTCAAAAGTCAATGAATTTTAAAAGTATATGGATTTTAATTGATTTCATCTTCAAAATATAAAAGAATTCCATCTTTTGAAATCTCTCCTAAATGCGTGAGATTTCTATGGATTTCTATTTTGATTGATTAATTTATTATTAAAAATAATAAAACATAAAAATATATATAAAAACATAATAGAATTAATAATAAAATTAGAAAACATGAAAAAGATAAAGATAAAAATAAAAAATAAAATTTTCAAAAAATAATAATATAATAAAATTAATATTAAAATTATTAATTTTTTTTCCAATTTTGTTGGTCTCGATTAGTTCACAAGATTGAAATGTCAATTCTCCTCCGAACCCTCAATTGATTGTTTTCCAAGAATGTTGAGCCGGGTACGTAAGTCATGTATCTGGGAGGAACTTAAAAAAAAAGACTTTAGGTTTTTTCACACTCTTTTGGTTTTGCAGCTATTTTAAAAAAAATCGATTTGTGAGAATTCAAATTAATAATTTTTATTTAGTAAAAAATTATATTTGTATAACAATTATAAAAATAATTAAATTTATTTATCAAGTTATTTTAAAAAAAATATAACTATTTTATTAATTATATATTTTACTAGGTTAAAAATTATAAAAATCAATTTAAATCAATAAATAAAATATTTAAAAAATAATTTAAAAAATGAAAATTTACATAAATTGTATAAAAAGAAAGTCTATCAAACTCTACCAAAATCAATATATAAAGTCGGTCAAACTCTGTATAGACTCCGTGGATTTTTCAAATCAATGAAATTCCATAGACTTTTTAAAGTTCAAAAAAATCCAATGAAATCTTAATTGAATACACCCCTCTTAGATTTGATATATGTTCTATTTCAGATTATAACTGACAAAATTATAATGTCAAATTATAATTTTATTAAGTATTTGATCATAATGTCGTAAATAATGTCTATTATATTTTATCATAATGTTTTAAATAATGTCTAGTAAATTGGATTAATGATATAATGCACCTAAGTATATATAGTTTATTAAATATAAAATAATTATTAATTTAATTATAAAAATTAAAGTTTAAAAAATTATATAATTATTTGAATATGAAAAATAATTATTAACAATTTAAATAATTCAAAATAATTTCAAAAAAGTTCAACAAATTAACAACGATTTAATTATGAGTTTAAAAAACTAAGTATAAATTGAGAACTTGGAAAATATGAAAATAAAGATGCATGAGTTTAAATTCTTAACACAAATTTGGCCCGTAAAAGTGAAAGTGTGAAAACATTTGTTTGGTTCTACGACTCTTAACATACAATAGGTCTTTCATATGCGCTTCAGAGGGAAAAATGGGAATTAATTTCCGAGTCAGAAAATTCCTAGGACCTGAAATGACTTGATGTGGCTGGGGAATCAGGCTCTACGAGCAATTAAGGCTCTGTATAGCTAGTTTCTACGCTGAAGCAGAGATGAAAAAGAATTGTGTACTCACTCAAACACATCCATACCACCTCCTTCGTTTTGTAATTCAGTATCTACTTATTCAACAAATTATTCACATCATTCTAGTTCAACTGTGTAAGAGAAAAAATAAATATGATTTATCATTCAATGGAGATGTTTAAGGCGGAGATGGCTTACTCTCAAGAAACTCGTCATATTTATCAGCTTCAAAATCCTCGTTACTGAAATACTTAACAGCCTGAAAGAAGTTAGAAATGAATTAACAAACATGACGTGATTTTGTAATTGTTATTTTGTTTTATTGCTTAATAATTCCCCAGAGAAGTGAACTCGCCTCATAGTAATAAAAAGGATCAATTGCCCGTGTATTAGCATCATTTTCAGCTTTATTCATTGCCGTCCTAAACTTGGTTCTCCACTACAATTGAAATTCAATAACAAGAATATTAAGTATCTTAACCAACATAGAAGTAATACAAAAGACCCAGCATCCAATAATTAAGATTTACGCCTCTTCAAGCAGCAACTAAAACTGAAGGGAAAAATACTCAGGAAAAAATGAGTACAGAAGAGATGCTACCTTTCCAGGTAATGGTCAACCGAAAACATGAAATGGAGGCCACTAAACGAATGAGGTGGAGATATTTTCAATTTTCATTAAAGAAGTAAAGAAAAACTACCTGTCACCACCACTGTGGAAGCTATATATTCTGCCATCGACAAGGATGTAATCCATTCCATGCAAACGGTGCTCCAAATATATAAGCAAGGATACCAGATCCATTGATATCATAAAGGCCAAATATTATGACAGTAGAAGTTAGAAAAAGGGAACTAATAAGTTTTAACAGTAACAATAAAACATACTGAACATGCATAGGCATTCACTTGTTACAATGAAGTTTACGAATACCAGACAATATATGGTAGACAACAAGGAAATTACCTCTAATAAAGTAGGCAGAACATAGAAGACTATGGCCGAAAGAATAAAATTAATAGCACGTCTACCACGATCAATAGTTCGATTAAGAGAACCTGTTTCTCGAAGCTCGACTACAAACAGAAATATAGAGATGTAAGACCATATCATTTGCATATCAGGAACCATCGACAGGAGAGCAAGAAAGACAATCATTTATATTGATAAATAAGCAACGGAGAAGCAGGCTGAAAGTAACTGCACCGCAAACTTAAAATAAGCATTCGTTATAACTTTTACAAACTGCATTTATACATTTATAGGGCACCTGAGACGCCAAGTTGCCAACAAGAATATAAATTACCTAAGGTGAATTCACAAGTCCAGTTCATGCAAATATAAAAAACCTGCAAGAAAATGGTTGCAATTATGTATCTTAGCCCAAAGAACTCAAGTCATAACATCAAATCATCTAGAAGAATATTTTACACTAATGGAAGTGTAAAGATTAACATGTCTGCTAGTCATACAATATTCAATATATATGAATGAAATGCAATGTTACAACATTAGTTTCAGCCATTCAGATCATTTACATTATTGGTGTTTAAATTTGTCAATTTATAGGTAGGTCTAAGACTTAGCGAATTGATTTCATCATAAATAACACACTAGAAATCGATTGTTCATTGCTAAAATTAAATTAGCAAAAAAAAAAAAAAACATTCCAGAATTTACCCCCATTTCGATACAAAGCCTTTGTTTATACCTTTAGAAGTTTATGCTTTTCGTCGCTCAATTAAAATAATTTTGTTATATCTTGCAAACCAAATTGAACAATAAAGAATGAAAAAATGCAAATACAAAAAATATCAGAAAATATAAACTCCATGCTCCCAAAAAGTAGAGCAATCAGTAGTTTGGGCGCGGAAAAGGAAGATAAACAGAAAGAAAGTAAGAGAAAATAACTTTGTCCTCATGCCTCACATCCTAATTTTCATTGCAGCTCTACTTATAATAATCATCTTAAATCTGAATGACCCCATTGAGCCATGCTTTGAAACTTTCGTGATAAGTAGAAACTTAACAAGCAAGTATATTTAGAATTTTAAAAAATATTGTTTTTGCTTTACTACAGTGGTCTTGACCAAGACTCAAAAGGATAAAGATAGTCAATTTTCAAGGTGATAGAATTTTCTGACAGAATTTTCTCAAATAGTTCAACAATTACTGAGTTATTAGCAATGGCAAGGTTTAAATTCTCCCATAGAAGTGTAACATTTGCTTGGTGGTAAGCCTCCTAACATACGATGTCGTATGCGTTTTGGAGGGCAAACTGGAATTAACTGCCGAGTCAGACAATTCCTACAATGTGAAATGACTTGATGTGGCTGCGGGATGAGGCTCTCTTACGAACAATTCAGGCTCTGTTATGGCTAGTTTCTTCACTGAACTAGAGCAGGTGTATGTGAAAAAAAAAAAAAATTGTGTGCCATTTAAAATTATTATAACCACAAAATTGCATCCCATGACTTGCTACTTAAGTAAATATCGAGTGTGAACTACGTATATTTAGGAATTCAGTGTCTGTTGATATCTAGATTCCAATCATTTAAGTATACTGTAACTACAAATCCTTCCACCTACACAGAATAGGTCGTGAAGTAACAAATACATAGACAAGTTCTCATCATGCATTCATAAGTAAGAGGAGGTAATTAGTTTCAGCATAATCAATTACAACCACAACATTGCACATGCTATAAATTTACATCACCGCCTAATCGCCTATTATGATCATCGGACAACATCAAATATAATTTCCCATTTGCAGATGCATTCAAGGAAGAAACCTCTGATGTCCATAAGCCTGGATGTTAAGGATACTCTAATCAATGCTTAAAATTGTTTCTGATCGAACATGCAAATTGTATAGGTAATAGAGATATAAGATATTAAATTAGTTAATAAAAATAATACCTGTAGGCCAAATAATTGCATCTAATTCACAGAAGTACGGTCATCGCTTATAAGGCTTGAGGTGATACTCTTTAAACTCCGACCCAAAAGATATTGATTCTTCCTCGAGCTTCTTCTTCAATCTTCTCCAAGTTCTCAACATATCAGCTTGAATCAAGCCTCGATACAGTGTCTCAAAAGTAATCTTTTGTGGAAGAAAGCCCTTCTCAACCATCTCCATGAAAAACTCACACGCTTGTCTCCATTTCCTTTTCTCACACAATCCGTGAACTAAAAGAGTATAAGCATCTAAATCCGGTCCAAGTCCACTTGCACTCATGTCATTCCAAACCTCCCATGCCAGACTCATTTTACCCAATTTCATAAGCATTCCCAACAGTATATTATATGTATGCATGTCAGGTGAAAGTATAGAACTATCCTCTTTCATCTTCTGATACAACTTCATTGCACCATCCACATCTTTCCTACCCCTATATTCCTTGAAGAAGCAGTTGTATGTTGCCGCTGTGGGACTAACCCCGTGACTCACCATCTCGTTCAACAAATCATAAGCGTCTTCAATTCTACCGCAAGAACAAAGACATTTTATGACAGAAGTATATGTTGCCACATTCAAACAGATCCCCTTCTCTTTCATCATTACTAACTTGTCTAAACATAACTGAGGCTTATGTGCCCTGCTATACACATGAAGCAAAATCGAGTAACTCGTAATATCAGGCTCTAACCCACACTCACGCATTTCAACAAACACCTTTTCTGCTTCCCTAATCACACTCTCAAACCTCCCCTCTGGATGCAAACTTGCACGCCTGCAAATCCCATTCAACAAGACATTATAAGTAACCACATTTGGCTCAATCCCCCTCTCCAACATCTCGTTGAAAAACCTCTTCCCCATCTCAATCTTCCCTAGCTTACACCACCCATAAATCAAAACAGTATACAACTTTGCGTCCTTTTCCAGTCTATACTTCTCCTTGTTAAACACCTCCACTGCCACCTTCACGAACCCATACTTGCAAAGCGTATCCAAAAGATAGCAAAAGCAAAAACTAAACCGCGACTCGAAAATCTCAGCACCAAGAAAAGCCCCCATGTCGTAAAACGCACGAACCGCAGTTCTTGTCATCCCAGTGGAAATCAAACGTCTGATCAGGACAAAGAAAGTCGTGAAATCGGGCTTCGAGTCACTCTTCTCGCTATCCATCTCTAGAATCAGCTGCCAAGCAACGTCGAATTGGCGAACTTTGCACAAAATGTCAATAACGATGTTGTAGGCCGAGGTGTCAAGAGGAGGAGGAGACGAGGACGACGAGGTGTGGTGATGGGTTTGAGCATATTTAAAGAAAGCGAGGGCAATCTTGGAATGGTGACTCAAACGAAGGAGGGTCTGGTGGACTAAAGATGGGGAAAGAGCAATGCCATAGAGCTGGAGAGAAGACTCCATGTGGTGGAATGGGTTGTGGTGGTGTATTAGGACTTGGCAGAGAGAGTCAGCTTCAGGGGAGCTTTGGAGAGGGGGAAGAGATGGTTTTCCGACTTCCTCAGCCTTCATATACGACGTCGTTGGCTCTGGTTCTGGGTCTGCCTCTGCCGAAAACAGAGGATGATACCCATTCAACGTGGAACCCTATTTCCCCAATTAGTCAGCAGTCAAAAATCATTAGAACCCCATTCAAGAAAAAACGATAATGAAGCACATTTTATAAAAGGAGAAACTGAAATAAATGCGCTTACCAGATTTTGAGGAGAGTAATCGGATAGGAAAGCAGAGGGCGGCGTCTCGGCGGAGCTCCACGACCTGGATTTGCCACAAGCTCCGGTGAGGATGGCGGGATTCATAATTCTCGAGCACCTCGATATCAGCATGTTTCCAAGCAGCGAGGCTCTAAAATTTTCACCAACTGTCTGATAAAATGCTCCAATGTAGTCTCGTGAAGAATCTGCGCACTTGTGGGTGGTGAAATCGAAAACACACAAACTAACTCACCAAATTGAGAGGTGGAGTGAGGCTGTGGATGTGGTTGTTCTGCAAATTGAATTGAAGGTTTCTATTCGATCCTTCTTACGACGCAACGAGGAAGAAAGGAATTGTTTGGTTTAGGGTAAAACGACATTAACCTTTTCAAAACCAGGTAGTAGTAATTTTTAAGAAATTAATGTAGTTACTCCATATTCTAATTTATGTGACTAGGGGTAAAATCGACATTAAACTTTTCAAAATAATAAACCAACTTTTTTACTAGAATTTATCTATGTCTAAATATGAGTCATTACAAAATACTAGTACTGTATATGTCTATATCAAAACAACTAAATTCAATCCCCTTATTTAATAAAAAAAATCAGTTGAATTTAAAATCTATTTATAGTTTACTTGGGTCAAATTCAATCCAAACAACAAAATAACAATAATTAATGTTTATTAATTTTAAAACTTTTGTATTGAAAATGTTTGCCTAATTAAAATCTCATGAATTCATATATAAATTTTTTGTTTTTCATTTCCATGTGATCAAATGTATACACGCTTTCATATTCATTAATGAAGCATGAGCTGGGCATAAAGGAGGGTGTTCCACGTGTCGGGAACACCAGCTATGCACCAATGGGTGCAGTCCATTCCCCTAAACCCGTTGTACTTGCTCGGATGACCGTCTCTTCTCAGCTGCGACAGAGTTGTGATGTCGAGCAGATGCACCGCTGATGTCACGTTATTCCCGCTCAAAACTTGTTTCAAAACTTTCAACGCCAACGGCTCGCCACCAGGGTACGTTGACCCGGTCAACGGCTTCGTTTCACGCGAGCAATCCTTTGCTCCCGGACTACCAAACTCGTTGTCACTGCGCGCAAAATGTAAAATAATAAACTCGATTCAATTGAAAAATTATCATTGTTGTTAAGTGAATTTATGTGATTGTGATTATATAATATTTTGCAATATATATGTGGTGTGGATTATTCTTACTTGTAATGTGAGGGAGAAATTCCTTGGAAGAAAACTTTGGTTTTAGAAGGATTGACATTTGCGTTGACCCATTTTGACCATGTGAGAAGACCTCGGCGGAAGGCTTCCATGCGATCCATGTCCTTCACTCTCTTCCCATCTACTTGGATAATATCCCACCTGAAAAATATGTAATTAATTAAGCATTAATTAATTAATTAAGGACTAATTAATTATACTTACGGTTGCTTAGGTCCTCTGCGATACCACCAAAGCCACGTGTTGAAGATTAACACGTCAGCTTTCTTCCACGTGTCTCCGTCCCTGATGGAATCGAGATTCAACACGCGACCTTCCTTGGTCGTAAATATGTCTACCAAGTAATGGCTGAGGAACATCAAGATGGAAACATTGTATTGCTGCAACATTAATTTATTATTATAAAATTGCTTACGTGGCTCACGAGCGTTCCATCCAAATCACTTTCATAAGTTTCATCAACAATATTAAAGAAAAAAATTATTAAAATTAAACAAACATGTTAGTGACTTTAAAAAAGCATCAATTATGGTTGTTATATCTAATCAATAATTTGATAACCACCACATGTTCACTTCCATTTCTTTATATATAATTTACTGAAGATTAATTATATTACTTATTAATTTAAAAGGGCAATTTTACCTCTCTTTACAAAAAAACAAAAAAAAACACAATAATATATTGAATAATTGACCTGAAATGTGACTGTAGAGACACTGGACTTGGTTGTGGAGGTTGTGAAGTTCGATCCCCCGGCAGCCCCGTGGAGAAGGCATAAAAGCGATTGCCAATTATTGTAACTCACCGAGTCCCCAATAAACATTACATTTTTGCCCCTCATTCTCCTCAAAAACTCTCCCCCATCAAACCTGCCAGATAAACAATCAAATTAATCTCTTAATTAATTATAATTACAGATATTATTTAATGTATAAAAATATTATTTTAGTTTTTGCCCAATAAAAAGAACCTTGGTAAGCTGCAGCCATTGGGCTGCCATCGGTACTTGAGGTAGCCGCGATCGGGTCGGCCATATTTCAAGCAGTCGAACTCCTTCCGAATAAACGGGCATTTCAAAGAGTCGAAAAGAGGGTACGACGCATCGACCACCCAATTTCCTTCGTAAAGGTTGCATCCTCTTCTCGGACGTGCGGCGTACGATGTTGATATCAGTATAACACACATGAAAACAAGAACAAACACAACATTATTAATGTTATACATATTTCTTGTTTGTATTTTCTTTTAATTTGTCTTAATTGTCAGATAATTAATATTGTGTTATGGCGTGCTCTTTATATACACATCACGTTTTTTTGTTAATTTAATTATTTTTGAATCAATAAAAATTACAATAATATTACTTCTAAGTTGCTTTTATTTTTTTTATATATATTTTTAGAATTTGAAATTATTCATGTTATACTTTATATATAGCAAGTTATTGTTTTTTTTAGTGCTTTTTTGTATTTATATTTATTGATATGGTAAATTCTATTTATGATATTTTGGCCATATATATATTTTACTCCTTTTTCTTAGAGCAGTTCTCGCATCATTTTTGTAATTAACAAATGAGGTGTGACAATTAGTATGCGATAAAAGAAAGTATTAAATAATGGGTCAACTAGGGTGGGCGACAATTAGTATGCGATAAAAAAAAGTATTAAATAATGGGTCAACTAGGGGTGGGCGTTTGGGCCCGAAAACTCAGAAAAAACCAGTCGCTGGTTGAGCACAAATTTATTGGCAAATGAGGTGTGACAATTAGTATGCGATAAAAGAAAGTATTAAATAATGGGTCAACTAGGGGTGGGCGTTTGGGCCCGAAAACTCAGAAAAAACCAGTCGCTGGTTGAGCACAAATTTATTGGGACTGACCCGCCAGAGCTCGGACCGACCGAAAATCCGACCTGGCCCGTTTTTAGCTTTTATATTATTTTTTTAATAAATATTATATATTTTTTAATATTTTAATTAATAATTCAATTTTAAAAACTTAAATTATAAATATGTTATACAATATTATTATTTAAAATTTGAAATTTTATTCTATTTATAAAAAAAATTAATAAAAAATTATTTTTATTAATTAAAAATAAAATTTTAAAATTAAAAAAATTAGACCTTAAAACCCGATTCAAACCGTCGGGCTCGATCCCAAGCCGAGCCTACATTTCAAAAAACACAAGTCGGTCTAGACCGTAAAAATCGAATTTTGGCCCGAACCCTCAAAATTTTAGGACAAGCCGGGCCCAGCCCGCGTCCAGCACTAGGGTCAACTCAATCAACTTTAATTTTAGTCATTCCACTAAAGTATATACATAATTAATAACATGATTATTGTGGATATTAATACTCAATATTTGATTTGATCATTTGATTTTTAGAAATTAAATAACCCCTCCAAAATATATAATCATAAACTTTTACTAAAAAATTAATACATTTATCATTGACTTTAATTTTTTTTTCTAAAAATTATTTAATTAATTAATTTTCACGGGCAAAAAAAAGTGTGAATATTATCGAAGAAGAGTTGGTATCAATTTTGGGGAAGTGGGTAGTACCACATTACCAAAATGCCTCTACAAATCTTAAGAGTTACTTAAATTATACTCAGTATATATGAGAAGTGGGTGGTACCACGTACTTGGAGAACGTCTATAGCATGTATTCTGTATTCATAATTATACTTTCGGTAGGTCTTGATAGTGACCTATTCAACTCAAGTAACAAAACTAATTTTTGACAAGCGGCGAATAAATAAATGGCACAATTTAAACGCGCACCAAACTAGAGCACACCACAAAACAAATCAAAATTATATTTTTAAATACTTCATTTATTTTATAATCAAATAATTATATAATACTACATCTATCGAAAAAATAACGTGTATTATTTCTTGGGACATAGACAGTATTAAAAATCAACTATTTATAACATATCACAAATGAGGGCAATTTATAACGTGTACCTAGGAATAAAATGAGAATTGTGTACCCACTTATTATTATAAAAAATAAAAAATAAAATAAATTTTTTTAAGTTTTTTTTTCTCTCTCTAAATCTTTATTTTTTCTCTCCCCAATATTTTTATTCTCTCAATCAATCTATATGTATATTTCACAATCTAAATTTTTGATTAAAATCAATAAATTATTTTGAGATTACACATATATGGTTTAACAAGAAGTGTTTTAATAATACTTATCAACTTCTCGTTGATAATCGAAAATTTATACGAAAATATATTAATGATTATTTATTAATTATTTGATGAAGATTATAATTAAATGTAAGGAGGATTTGATACGTTAAACAATTTTATTTAATTTTAATGTGTAATTTATTTATTTTAAGATTATTACTTACTTATGTAATTAAATAAATAATTTTATTTAATTTTAATGTGTTATTTATTTTTGTAAAAGATAATTAATTACTGTGATGAAGTTTTTAGTAACACATTGATTTCATGTTGTTGTGCTTAAGTTAGTGATTTTGTTATGCTTAAGTTAGTGATTTTTACTAGTGCAATAAAAGCGATGATGATTTTATAACCTCAAGATGATGATTCTATAGCCTGAAAATGAAGATTTTAACTATCAAGAATGATGATTTATATGATGATTTTTTTCTTTTTAGACAATGAATATTTAAGTTATAAGTATATTGATTTTGAGTTTTATTGATTAATGGGCACAATAAATAATTATGCTCCTTGGAGCATAGTATACGTATTGACAAATGAGAATTGATCCTATGCACATTTTTAAACTTGTGTCAGTCATTTATTGGCTATAAAAAATATACAAGAAATGCGCCCGACTTTTCCGTACACGTTTATATAATTTGTGTGAAATAAAATAAGAAATGATACGTGAACCAATTCGCTTCCGGTCTCTCACATGCAAATACACAAGATAGGCACCTATTTATTTGTTGGGATGTATTGCTTCTTCACTTCAATTCTTTAAAATATCATAGTAATATTGCAAATGCATGTATATTTTGAAAGCTTTTTCCCGGCCTCTCTTTCGGTCAATCAGAGCCATCTTTGATTTTATTGCTTTTTTGTTTTATTTAGATTTAATAAAAGTTCTAAAAGACCTTAGGCGATAGACAGAGCGTAGACCAAAGACCTAGCGCCTAAGCAGATTAATCGAGAATTAGACGAGAATTAATCGTTTTACATTTTTATATTTAATTAATTATTATTATATTTTAAAAATAATTAAAATATATATTTATTGAAAAATGACAAGTTTAATTTTTTTTTTTTAATTTTATTATAATAATTAATTTATTTATCTTCTTTTATAGATTAAAAAAGACTCAAATATACTACAATTTTTATCATTTCTCATAAATCATTTAAAATATCATTTTATTAACCTCTCTTACACATAAAATATATATTTTTTTAATTTTTGTAGCTAATAAACAACGTTAATTTGCAACGAAACGAGAAAAACATTAAATTTAAAAAATATATATGTTTGAAATCGACTAAGCTCGATTAATCCCCTCATAGGCCGTCTAAATTCGCCTAACCGCCTAGAACGGAAAATCTAGGGCCTAGGCCCCGTCTAGATGCCGTTTTTCTAGAACCCTGGATTTAATTAAGAACAAAAATAGTAACTACTCCTATGTATAGTATTTGTAATAACTTCAAAATATTACTCAAAAAAGTCGCATAAAAATATGGAACTTTTTGTAAAATTCAATAAAAAAAATATTATTTCTTTGTTTGAGTTCCATTTATTTTAATTTATTTAATTATATTTATTTTAGCTTGATTCACTTGAATGAAATTTAGCTCAATTTAATTCAGTTCAAAAAAAAAAAAAAAACATTTAGTAATGTATTCAAAATGTTTGCCTAATTAAAATCTCATGAATTCAAGTATAAATATTTTTTTTCCCATTTTCAAGTGATGGAATGAATGTATACATATTCATTGAAGCATGAGCTGAGCATAAAGGAGGGTGTTCCATGTGTCTGGGACACCGGCAATGCACCAGTGGGTGCAGTCCATTCCTCTGAACCCATTGTACTTACTCGGATGACCGTCTCTTCTTAGCTGCGACAGAGTCGTAACGTCCAGCAGATGCACTGCTGACGTCATGTTATTCAAAACTTGTTTCAAAACTTTCAACGCCAATGGCTCGCCACCAGGGTACGTTGACCCGGTCAACGGCTTCGTTTCACGCGAGCAATTTGTTGCTCCCGGACTACCAAACTCGCTCCCACTTCAAAAATGTAAAATAAACTCCATTCAATTGAAAATTTATCATTGTATATTTAATTGAATTTAATTATGTGATTGTAATTATATAATATTTTACAATATACTAGCTAGTATATGGTATGTATTATTCTTACTTGTAATGTGACGGAGAAATTCCTTGGAAGAAAACATTGGTTTTAGAAGGATTGACATTTGCGTTGACCCATTTTGACCATGTGAGAAGACCTCTTCGAAATGCTTCCATGCGATCCATGTCCTTCACTCTCTTACCATCTACTTGGATAATATCCCAACTGCATTTTATTAATTTAATCAATAAGCATTAATTAAGGATTAATCACAATTGCTAATTTAATTATTTAATAAATTAATGTGTATACTTACGGTTGCTTAGGTCCTCTGCGATACCACCAAAGCCACGTGTTGAAGATTAACACGTCAGCTTTCTTCCACGTGTCTCCGTCGGTGATGGAATCAAGATTCAACACGCGACCTTCTTTGGTCGTAATTATGTCTACCAAGTAATGGCTGAGGAACATCGAGATGGAAACGTTGTATTGCTACGACATTAATTAATTAATATTAAATTGCTTACGTGTCTCACGAGCACTCCACATCCAAATCACTTTCATAAGTTTCATCAACGTACAACAATTTATTAACATTAAATACACATGATAGGGAGACTTTAATAAAACATCAATTATTGTTGGTACGTCTTAATCAATAATTTGATAACATCGCATGTTCACCTCCATTTCTTAACAGTTAACAACATTTCATTTAAGATATACATTTATTTGAATTTTACTTAATCTTTTACTAATCAATAGTCATACTTTTTTCATTTCAAAAATTATTAATCTTGCATTATTCATATTTAAAAAAGATAAAACTAACAATTAAATATGTATATAATTATTAATTTAAAAAGACAATCTTACCCCTATAAAAACACAAAAATATATAAATATATTGAATAATTGACCTGAAATGTGACTGTCGAGACATTGGAGTTGGTTGCAGAGGTTTTGAAATTAGATCCCCCAGCAGCCCCGTGGAGAAGACATAGAAGCGATTGCCAATTATTGCCACTCACCGAGTCCCCAATAAACATTACATTTTTGCTCCTCATTCTCCTCAAAAACTCGCCCCCATCAAATCTGCCAGATAAACAATCAAATTAATCTCTTATTTAATTATAACTACAAATATTATTTTATATAAATTTTATTTTAGTTTTTCCACAACAAAATAAAAAGAACCTTGGTAAGTTGCAACCATTGGGCTGCCATCGGTACTTGAGGTAGTCGCGGTCGGGTCGGCCATATTTCAGGCAGTCGAACTCCTTCCGAATAAACGGGCATTTCAAGGAGTCGAAAAGAGGATACGATTCATCGACCACCCAATTTCCTTCGTAGAGGTTGCATCCTCCTCTCGGGCTTGATGCGTACGATGTTGAGATCAGCATAAGACATATGAAAACAAGAACAAACACAACATTATTAATGTTGCACATTATTGCTTGTTTTGTATTTTGTTTTGTGTTGTGTTGTATACTTGTATTGTCAGATGATCTGTCTTGTGTCTTGCCCTTTATATACACATGACTTTTTTTTTTTTTTTGTTAATTTGGTTTATTTATTTTTGAATCAATAAATATTACTACAATGATATTTTTTCTAAATTGCTTTTCTTAGAATTTGTAAATTATTCATGTTAATATAGTAGGTTATTGTTATTTTAGTGCTTTTTTGTATTAATATTTATTGACATGGTAAATTCTATTTATAATATTTTGCCCATATATATTTTATTAAATAATGGGTCAACTCAATCAACTAAATTAATCATTCGAAATCGAACTATATACATAATATATAACATGATTATTGTGGGCATTAACACACTCAAGATTTGATTTTATTTTATTTTTAGAAATTACATACTCCATCCAAAATATATAATCATAAAATTTTACTACTACTACTACTACAAAATTAATAAATTTAGCATTGGCTTTAATTTGAGAAAAAAAAAACAATTTCTTAAATTTTCGTGTGAAAAAAAAAATGTGAATATTATCAAAGCAGAGTCCTTGTCGATTTTAAGAAGTGGGTGGTACCACATTACCAAAATAATGCCTCTACAATTCTCAAGATTTACTTATATTTTGAGAAGTGGGTGGTACCACGTTTTGGAGAACGTCTTATAGGCATGTATCATGATTATACTTTCGGTAGGTATTGGTAGCGACCGTACCGGATGTTGGCGAAAGCTCGATGGAAACGAGAGATTGTATACGTACACGAAATCGATGCGAAGTAAAAATGGATTCAACGTACTCATGTAGCGAAACGAATTTTTGACAAGCAAACACTTTATCGAAATGAAGACACAATCCACAAACACACGAAACTAAAGCACACCACAAAACAAATCAAAATTATATTTTTAAATACCTCTTTATTTTATAACAAAATTAGTATATAATATTAAAAATCAACTATTTATAACATGTGACATGTTGAAATGTAAACAAAATTTGGATTTTAGAGGTATTTATACACATTTTGGACACATGGGCATTGTGGTCATTTCAACGAACTTGAATTTGCCGCCAACACAAAAACGACGCCGCTTTGACCGGGCGTCGTTTCTCCTGAGCAGCGCAGAATAGCGGGACGCATTGATCGATCGATTTCTCACGTGTTAGTTAATATCAATCCGAGAATCCAAGTGCTCTAAACTCCTCGTCATCTCACACACATCATGCGCATAATTTCGGTTAAAAATCTGTGGTTGAGATTCGCCCGATCGTGATTGATAGTAGAGTCATGTGCATGCGGGAATTAAACGTATTCGCGTGTGTATGAAAATTTAATTCACGTGTTCCGTGTGATCTAGAATTGTAACTGAACATATTTCGATAGCCTTGATAACTTGAATATTATTGAAGCACCGTCTTCCTCTCCGAGCACGAAGAACGATTTTCAGTCGATCAAAACTCGTAAAATTCTTGTTTATTTCGTGTGAGTTCTGTTGCGTTATACTTCAACAAGTTCGTAAATATTTTTAGGTGTGTTTGATCCCGTGTTCAACGTCGAATTCATTTTTCACCATTGTTGACTCGAAACTTTTGAGGTGGCGCGGTTCGATTGTTCGTTAATAGTTTGAATCCTCAACATCACAAATGAAAAAGGACCTGATATGCACATTTTTTAAACATGTGTCGATCATTTATTGGCTAGAAAAAATAGTTCTAATACCTAAAAAAATACTATAAGAAATGCACATGACTTTTCCGTACACGTATATATAAAATAAGAAATGATACGTGAATCGATTCGCTGCCAGTCTCTCCACATGCAAATACACATGATAGATACCTAATTATTTGTTGGAATATACTATAAGTCTATAACTATAGACTATATAATATATCCATCTTCAATTCTTTATGATATCATATAAATATTGCACATATATTTTACATGTATGTGAGTACATTATAAAACATTTACACGTAAATATATAGTTGACTTGTTATTGTACACGGAAAATATAACATGCACTACAATTTATATACTCGTTTCTTAAAAATAAATAAATAAATAGCTAGTCACATTTTTAGTAATGAGACGTTCTCTATTAATTGACACTACAAAACAATATATAAGAGCAATTTTTACTTTTATTTTTTATTTTAAAATATAATTTTATTTTTATAATTTAATTTATTTTTAATATTTTTACAATTATTTAATTTTTCAATTTAAATATATATTTTTGTCACTTTATTTTGATAAAAAATATTAAAATGTATTATAGTAACATTTTTTTTAATTTACTTGTTAAAAATGTATTTATTATTTCAGAAGATTTGAAGTTAAATTTTGTTAACAAACATTGATTAATTATGATCAAAATTGCTTGATCAAAATTGCTTGTTCTTAATAAAAGTGTGATTATAAATTTGAGATAGCGAATATCAAATCAAAATATGAGTGAAATTTATCTAAGTTTCTACATCTTTGATATTGTCTTATACTGCGAAAGACTTCGTGATACCCAGACTTATAGGTAGGGTCGAAATACACTTTAAAGAAAACTTTCACGCAATTCAATATTTATCCAAACCTTTACATCTTTCAGTAACACTCTAAATTATATAACACTCTAAATTATATAACACACATATCATGATTATACGCAATTCAATATTTATCCAAACTTTTACATCTTTCAGTAACACTCTAAATTATATAACACACATATCATGATTATACTTTCGGTAGGTCTTGGTAGTGACCAGACCGGATGATGGCGAAAGCTTGACGCAAACGGCAGACAGTATACACGAAATCGATGCGAAGGAGAACTCGATTCAAGTATGTTTCGAAAGAATAGCTCATCGATCTAATCAGTTGTTTCGAAGATCTGTCAGTAGTGATATGACAATTTTCTTCTAATCAATTTGCTCAGACATATTGTATCATTATTAGCAAGTATTTTTTCGGTCATTGTGAAATGGTTATATTTTTTTGAGATCAAGTACAAGTTAGTCAATAGTTATATTACAAAAAAAAAAAACTAATACTACATCACATTTTGAATTCTGAGTAAGGACATGTTCTTCTAAAAACTAAATTGAACGACCCGGTAATAAGTCTAAAAAAACTAATACTACATCGGTCATTTTGAATTATAAGGGCTTTCTTGGACGGCGACGGTAGATCCAGCAATTATAGAGGCACTGCGCCCGATAAATCCAGAAATATCAGAGTTACTGGCAGAGGCACGGCGGAGGAAATTAGGACCGCGGCGGCCGATATATAAACCAGCCGTCATAAAATGGATTGAATCAAAATATGATTTCGAACAGCATCAGCCACGTCGCAGAAAGGTTTGGGCTGCACTCGGTGTGTGCTCATGGGTTTTCACTTTCTGTTGCGGCAAGAAATTAACTAGAATCAGTTATAACTACGAATGTTTACCGATTCTTTGCGTGCAGCTGCTCTATTTGTTTACAGTTGGTGGTGGTTATGCTTTCATACTGGATTTCCTGTACCATATGCACTACGTCCTCCCGCGTTCCCACAAGCAGCTGCTGGACTCGACATTCGTGCTCTTTTCGTATTCTTGGGTTTACTACACCACCGATGATACCTTTGATTTATCGATGACTGTGCCTCTTCTATGTCCTCAACGTCATTCCGTGCTTGAATCTTTGGTTGAATTTCGACGGCAACTTTGGCTTCTTCGATTGCTGCCTCCTCATACTCATCGAAGCAGCCCTGCTTTTCTGTCGCGATCGCGGGGTTGTTGTTCTGATGGCGGTTGCCGTCGTGGGCCTTGTTCTGCAGTTTATGAAGAATGCATACCATCAGTATTGTGCTGACAAGATCAAGAACCAAACACTCCAACATACGGTTTGATCTGATCGGTTTCTTCTCCATCAAAAATAAAAAAAATATTGATTTGGAGCTTATAGGTCGTCCTAACAAGCAAGAGTAGTTGTTATCATAAACTTTTGAGAATGATGCTTGTGCTTGATTTGTGAGAGTACTCAGGGATGACATTGTTGTTAATTTTATGCCTTCCAAAGCTCTATTAGTTTTTTTTGCATTATTGATTCCTGTGATTTGATTTTTATTCTTACTTTCAATTTTACAGACAGTAAATTTGCCATTATTGCATAGGAATATAAGAACAAAGTAAATGAATCGGACAATCAATGTGAGTTTAAAAAAACGGAGGCACAATAGAAGATCATCGCTCTCGTTTCTGCTGAATGAAGATTTCATCCTACTTTTCTTTATGGGTGTATTTATGGTGAAGAATGAATCTAGGCCCCCTTTTTTTTTCCTTAAGGTGAATAAACGAACAATTTTGTTCAAAATACGATTATGTTAAAATACTAGTATTTTATTAAAAATAGTACTATCAACTCAAAGAGACAACAACCGGTCCTTGATTTTAATTACCAATAAAATTGCTCGGATTAATTTAATCCTAAATTAATTAATTTAAGAGTAACTAGTTCCTTATTTTAAATTATATAGGAGTGTACTTACCAACCGAAAAAATATAGCAAAAAAAAATAGTGATATAAGAACACTTGAGGGTTTTGGTAGGTTGGATAAAAACATGTTAGTGGAGTTAACTAAATAGTAAATAATGTGTTGTTTGGTTTGAGTCTAATGGGTATGCGTTAGGTTAGATAGCAAGACCCGTATTTAATCATTGTTCCTTTTTGAAAGACACATCGGTCCATTTCCTATAGATATGTAATTGTATTATCTTTGAACAGTACGTAGCATTGCCCACACCACCCAAAAATCACGTGATGAGAGAGAGTGTGTGAAAATCAACACATTTTCTCTCTCTTTGGAATTTCCGTTGCTAATCGAGCTTCTCCAGGGGTTAGATTCGAAATCCAAAAGATGGTTCTCTGTGTATTCGGATACGGGTCGCTTGTGTGGAACTCGGGCTCCGAAGTCGAATTTGAAATTCGTGGTTTAAAACAATGGTATTTGTTGTAAGTTTGGATCTGGATGCGTGAATGTTCTTGTCTGATCTATTCTATTTTTTCTTTTAATTGGAACTCGTTCACCATGAATATTGTGGGTTTTGTTGAATTTGATTAGGATAACTTTTTTTTTTTTTTTTGGGTTTATTGTTTTCTACAATAAAAAGGATTGAGATGAATTAGATTTCTACCAAAGCTACTTAATTTATCTACGGTCTCTAAATAGTATAAAAGATAGATATTTTAAGTTAAGTTAAGATAACTTATCTTTTCAATCAAACAAGGGCTAATGGGTTGAATAAAATAAAAAATTGGACTGAAGATATTATTAGGTGTTTGGGTTGTAGACAATATATATTGATTTGTGCCGCAAAATAAGCTGGCCTTATAGTACAGAAAGCACTGGCGCATAAATAATAAGTTTTGATTTTAGAAACTAGAAAGTAATTATTAAAGTGGATTTTGTTAAAAAAATATTGTAGTCTATTAAATTCTCAAAAGAGTAATTAAAATAACATTAATAATAATTAAAGTCAAATCCTTACAATAATAATAATAAATAAAATTCAAATCCCAACAAAACATAAATCAAAATAACAGAACTCCTCTAATATGCATAACCATCTCCATCAAAGTCAACATCAAGTAGTCCCATCCTATCTAAAATCATAATCATAATCAGCTTCCCATGGTACAAGCAAGCCACGTAGATGCTGACCCATTTCCATCCCAGCGGAGTCTTGTCGAAGTGGCCTAATATCCCTGAAGCCGCAAGTCCAACGAAGCAATCGCAAAAGCAGATAGGAAACAGACTGGGACGGTGAAGAGAGAAAAGAACACTGCTGGGGGAATGCTCGCTAAATCCGTCACCTCCGAACAACCCATGAGGGAGAAAACGACGAAAAAGGTCTGTGGGTACAGACGAATCAACTGGGGAAGATACTGCCTAAACTCGAAAAGAAAATCCCTAACATGCAACCTCTATGATATGAATGATCCATACAACCCACTCCGGAATAGGCAGATCAAACACGTAAAGGAATCCATTAAACACGTAAATGAAACCAGCAACGCACGCCAAAACAATCCTTATAATCAGCATACGAAGGAACCTTAGAACACGGAAAGACGCGATGGTCCATACAATACCAGCAACCACACACATAAACAAAGCATACGGAAGGATGTTCTCGTCTCCTTGCTCTCCAAATAGGAATCGTCCGATGTGGGAATCCTTAGACTTTACTAAAAGACATGAGGACCCCACAAAGAACAGCACATACGCAATACGACCCAAACGAAACCTGTTTTATTTTTCATATTTATTATTATTACTAATAATGAATAAATATTATTACAAAATGTGTAATTAAAAAATACAATAACAGTAAAAAAATACATGGGGTATTTCTATATTAATTAGGGGTGAAAGCGAACAAAGCTCAAACCTGACAGCCATTAATGGTGGAGTAAGAAGCTTTGGAGAAGAAGACGAATGTGAAGCTATGAAAAAGAGATTGAATATTAACATGCATGATAATAAGCAAGGAAATATGACGTGGATTAAAAAGGAATCTGGTGCATGGAGTACGAGGTAGCTGATTCCTCTCTGGTGCAGTATTTCTGCACCAGCCGTACCATGCACAGGCTGTGCATGGTGGTCCCATTTTCTGGGTAGTGTTTTACACTTATACCCTCTCCAATTCTCCTACTGGATGATTCTAGATTATTCTCTGAGCTATATTTTTGTATAAATACAAGCTGTAGCGTGTGAATTAAGCTAAGAAAACATATCAATGAAAATCCCCAATTTCTGCATTTTCTAGGGTTAGGGTTCTTGAAACCCTAATTCGATTTCTGTGTTATTTTGCTTTTCTTTCATGGTATCAGAGCTAAGAGCTGTAGATCCTACCTAATACCTTTCATTATATCACTACAGCCATGGTAACCACAGATTCAGCAACCCCATTTATCCAGCCAATGAGTCAGCTGGTTACTGTCAAGCTAAATGAAGGAAATTACCTGATCTGGAAACAACAGATCCTAGCTGCAGTAAGAGGGTATGGACTTGAAGGTTTCCTCAACGGCAATCAACGGGCTCCTCTGCGTTTTGGCCCAGAAAGCTCCTCTGTTGATGCAGGTACTTTTACATCTGAATACATAGCATGGGAAAGACAAGATCAGATGTTAGCTTCATGGTTACTTGCTTCCTTATCTGAGAGTCTGCTAATTAGTGTTGTTGGATGTAACACTGCTCATGAGATCTGGTCTACTGTTGAAAGTGGTTTTTCTAGTCAGTCTAGAGCCAAAATATTACAGTTAAAAGAACAATTGCAGAATACCAAAAAGGGAAAGATGTCCATGAGGGATTATTTAAACAGAGTGAAGAGTACCTGTGATGCCTTAGCTGCTGCAGGGCATAGAATTTCTGAAGATGATCAAATTCTGTATGTTATGTCTGGTCTTGGATCTGAATATAATCCAGTTATTGTCTCAGTCTCTGCCAGAATAGGCCCCATGACCATACTGGAACTATCATCTATCCTTTTGACTTTTGAATCAAGGTTAGAAAGAATTGAGGGCTTGCAGGTGAACATGGATCCCTCATCACTATCTGTTAACATGGCTATGCAAAGGACTGGCAACAACTATGGCAATAACAACTATAATAATAGCTATGGCAACAGAGGTGGAGGTAGAAGTTCTAGAGGTGGAAGAAATGGTGGTAGAGGCAGAACAAACAATGGTGTTAAATGCCAAATTTGTCACAGGACAAATCATACAGCTGATAAGTGCTTCTATAGAACCAACTTGGATTATGTTCCTGACCAGAATCGGTTCAACAACAACAACAGCAGTAATAGCAACAATCAGAACTCTGGCAGACAAAGTTACAACACTAATTTCAGTCACCAAAGTCCACCAGACCCTTCAACACAAACTGATGTTACCTCTGAGAATTCTTGGTACCCTGACTCAGGTGCCAACACACATGTCACCTATGACTTCAACAACTTAAGCCTCAGCAATGAATATCAAGGACAGGACAAGGTTCACATGGGAAATGGATCAGGTTTGCATATTTCTCACATTGGTAATTCCATAGCTAATCCTGTGAATCCAGACCTTCCAAAAAATACTTTTAAGCTTCAGAAACTCCTTTATGTGCCTCACATCAAAAAGAACCTTCTTAGTGTATCACAGTTTGCCTTAGATAACAAAGTCTTTTTTGAGTTTCACCCTCATTCTTGTGTTGTGAAGGATCAGGTCACAGGGCAAATTCTTCTCAAAGGGACTGTTAAAGATGGTCTTTACCACTTTCAACTTCACTGCACACCTCCAAGCCAGTTTCAATCACCATCCATTCCTGCTTTTACACATCCTAAATGGATCAACACAGCAACTTCTACTTTAAGTTTAGATATATGGCATTGTAGACTTGGTCATGCACCTCTTGATATTGTAAAAAGGGCTCTTGCCATTAATAAAATTTCTTATTCTCCTTCTACTTCTGTTTCCTTGTGTGATGCTTGTCTTAAATCTAAATCCCATAAACAACCATTTAATGACTCCATCACTGAACATCATAAAATCCTTGGCCTTATTCACACTGACCTCTGGGGGCCAGCTCCCCTCACTTCTCACAATGGCCATAATTATTACATATCCTTCATTGACCATGCTACCAGATACTGTTGGATTTATTTCCTTAAAAACAAAACTGAAGTTCCAAACATTTTCTCCCATTTTAAAAATCTTGTTGAAAACCAGTATAATGCAAAGATAAAAATTATTCAAAGTGATAATGGAACTGAGTATAAACCTCTTATCCCTCTGTTCCATTCTCATGGCATTTTGCATAGACTCTCTTGCCCTTATACCCCACAACAGAATGGCCTAGCTGAAAGAAAGCATAGACACCTTGTTGAAACAGGTTTATCCCTCTTATACCAATCTTCTCTTCCTTCCAGGTTTTGGGATGATGCTTTTGCTCATAGTGCCTTCCTCATTAATAGAACTCCCAGTAAAGTTCTTCACTTTAAAACCCCTTTTGAAGCCCTCCATAATCATCCTCCTGATTACAGCACACTTAGAGTCTTTGGATGTCTATCTTATCCATATACCAGACCCTATAACAAACACAAATTAGAGCCTAGATCCACTGCAGGTGTCTTTTTAGGACATCATTCACAGTATAAAGGTTTTAAAATCCTTCTCCCTCATCACAAAATCATCCTTTCCAGACATGTCATTTTTGATGAAACTACCTTTCCATATAAACCTCAGATTCCAGTCCCTGTTTCTGAGAATTCATCCATTAATATCCCATTATCAGATTTTTCACCTATCCCTACTGCTGCATCATTACCTTCCACTCACACCAACATCTCCACTTCTACTCCTTCTCATCATCTCAATTCTCCATCACCAGCTCACTCACAAACTTCATCTTCATCCTCTTCACCTTCTTCTCCAGTGCCTCCTTCCCCTCAAAACTCCTCTCCTCCTATCCTTTTGTCCCCACAGGGTCAGCTTTATGTGAATTTACCTTTTGAGAATATGCCAACTAACTCTATTCCTGTAGATTCCTCTCCTCCCATTGCAGGTACTCCACCACCACCACAAAATACTCACAGGATGACTACAAGAGCTAAGCATGGCATTTTCAAGCCCAAGAGTTTCACTGCCACTCTCTCCTCTGAAACTGAACCATGTACTTATCAGGAAGCTCTCCTCTCACCACCTTGGTTAAATGCCATGAAAACTGAGCTATCTGCCCTTCATAACAACCATACTTGGTCACTGGTACCCTTACCTCCTCATCAAACCACAGTGGGTTGTAAATGGGTATTCAAACTGAAGAGAAACTCTGATGGTTCTATAGCTAGGTATAAAGCCAGGTTAGTGGCTAAAGGGTACTCTCAACAGCCTGGCTTTGATTTTACAGATACTTTTAGTCCTGTTGTTAAACCTGTGAGCATCAGAATTATCCTCACTCTTGCCCTTCACCAATCCTGGCATATTCAACAATTGGATGTTGATAATGCTTTCCTAAATGGTGATCTTGATTCTGTTATTTATATGGAACAACCTCCAGGTTTTGAGCAAGGGGGAAATCAGATGGTTTGCAAGCTCCAAAAGTCCTTATATGGACTCAAGCAAGCTTCCAGAGCTTGGACTACAAAATTCTCCTCTGTCATCAACCAATTAGGTTTTCAAACCTCCAAAGCTGATCCCTCTCTATATTACAGACACTCACACTCTTCAAGTGTGTTTGTGCTTACCTATGTTGATGACATCATAGTCACAGGCCCTAACAAAGAAGAGATCAGTCAGGTTATCAAACAGCTTAGCAACCACTTCTCTCTCAAAGAGTTAGGAAGATTGAGCTATTTGTTGGGTTTGGTGTAGCCAAACCAAACCGACGAAGCCACGACGAAAAACGAGCGCGAATGAAGAGTTTCTCAAAACTCAGGAACTGGCACGTTCGTGCCAGAATGTGCCATTCTTCCAAAACTTCAGAGGCAGTAGCACGTTCGTGCCAAAACTGGCACGTTCGTGCCACTTCCAGGAATGTTATGGGCCAACTCGTTTTTGAGGCTTTTTGGGGCTTTTTAAGGCCTTTTTTGGGCTTTGACTAGGTCTTGACCATACTACTATATATACAACCTCCCCCCTCACATGTATCTTATCCAACACCATTTGTTAGCCACCATAGAGAGAGAAAAATTTGGGAAGAGGGTTAGAGTTAGAATTTGGGGAAAATTCTTGTAAGCTCTTGGAAGCTCTCGTTTATTTTTCGGTGTATCTCGTGGGGTGGGCTAGAGTGTGAGGATCCTAGAGAGAGTCGTGAGAGTTAGAATTCGAGAGAGAATTCTTGGAAGCTCGGTGTAACGATTCGGTTTATCTAGTGAAAAGATCGTGGCGGCAAAGTGGATGTAGCCTATTTAAAGGTGAACCACTATAATTCTCGGTGTCGTGTTTGTTTGCTTTCTCGTTTCGTTTGTGTTGATTGCTTCGATTGTGGATAGCTCTATTATTGCTTGAATATGTATATTGTGTATGCTTGGGGGCATTGAAGATATATATGTATTGCTTGTGATTGGTTGTCGTTGTTGGTTGGTCGGGAATTCGGAACACTCGGGTTGAGTGGATTCCCGACAACGGTTGGAAGTCATTGTTCTCGGAGGATTGGTAGTAGAGTACGGGGTGGATTCGTGCGGAGATCGATCGGAGTTTCCGTCACGCATTGGGCGTGTCCGGTCGATCGGGTATCGACGAGTCAAGGAAAAAGTCCTCGTCCTCTCTAGGCGGGTCCCGGTGGTCCGACGAGTAGTCGGTGGTCTCGTTGACGTAAAGCACCGCCCGCCTTCCCGGTGTATACAATCCCCAACAATTGGTATCAGAGCTTGGTCGAGAAGCTTAGACGAGGATACAATTGTTGCTAGGAGCATCAATTGGTATCAGAGCTTTGGTTGAGAAGCTTGGTAACGGAGCTTCGGTTGAAGCGGTCGGAGAACAATGACGGGCAACGACATGGTATGGAGTGCAATCGAAAGGTTCAACGGGTCGGATTTTGCACATTGGAAGGTGCAAGTGACGAACTACTTGTTCGGGAAGAATCTTCATATACCGTTAGTAGGCGAGAAGCCGGAGGGTATGAGCGAGGCGGAATGGGCTCTCCTAGACCGACGAGTACTCGGGTTAGTCCGTTCGACGTTGTCGGAGAACATCGCTAGAAAGGTGATGATGGAGAAGTCGACCTCGGGGATGATGAAGGTGTTATCCGACATGTTCGAGAAGCCGACCGAGAAGCCGTCGACGAGAAGCAAAAGCTCCTTGTTGGAGCGGTTCTTTCATTTGAAGATGGAAGAAGGAGGAGTTGTTGTGACTCATGTGAACGAGTTCGAAACGATCGTCAACGAGTTGTCTTCGGTTGAGATCGGGTTCGATGATGAAGTTCGGGCCCTTACTCTATTGGCGTCTCTACCGAGTAGTTGGGAGTCGATAAGAATGGCGTTGAATAACTCCGTTGGAAGTGATAGATTGAAGTATGCCGATGTGAGGGATCGTGTTCTTGCCGAGAAGGTTAGAAGGAGGGATTCCGGAGAGACATCGACTTCGACGACTAAGGCCTTGAGTTTGAGCCGAGGTAGAAATCATTACGGAGGTTATAACCGCGGGAAAAGGGTGGAGTCGAGCAACGGGAAGAAAAGGCGATTCTTATGTTGGAATTGCGGTAAATCCGGTCACATAAAGCGACTTTGTAGAAAGCTTCCGGGGAATGGAGGTGGTGCAAAGGTTGTGACGGGTGACGAGAGTGAAGATAAATTGTTGGTATCTTCGGACTCTTGTGAAGTCTCTCGGGTGGTCGACTCGGGAGCGGTGTCTCACACCATGGCGAACCGTGATGGCATGTATGTTGCCGGGGGACACGGAGAGGTGCATCGTGAAGATGGGGAACCTTTGGAGGCCGTGGGTGTTGGAGACGAAATTGTGGAGACGTCGTGTGAGACGTTTCGATTATCGAAGGAGATGTGCGTGCCGAAGTTGACGTGGAGTGTGATCTCGGTTAGTCGACTTGAGACGGAGCACAAGGATGACTTCGATGATGGGTCTTGGAGAGTGTCGAAGGGTGCGGTGATACTTGCTCGTGGTCGAAAGACGAGCACCCTTTACACTACGACGGGAGGTCGTGAGATTGTTGTACCCGACTACACCAATGGGCTATTGCATTGTGGGCTAGGTCGTATGAGCGAAAGGTGGTTGCAACCAAGAGCGAGTTCGGGTGTTCCTCATACGGATCGGAGTCCGGTTCTCGAAAGGAGACGAGTTCGATTCTCGGTGATTGAGAAATCGAATATCGGAAAGCGGAGACATGATGATGGAGGTGTTCCGGTAGAAGACCGACCGGTGGAAACCTTGGAGATCAATCATGTGCTTTCGGTTCGAGATGGTAGAGCAATGCGGGCCGGTAAATCGAGCAAGCGAGAGTTGAAAATTGGAAGCGAGCCGAGCTCGTTATTTTCACTCGGAGACTCGTCGGTGAGAGACGAGGTATCGAAGCCCGACATTTCCCATGCGGTGGGAGTTGTTAGACGATTCGGGTGCTACTCGGGTGATCGTTTCGGAGAGAGTCCCGTGGAGAGGATTCGGAAAACGAGGAGTAGGCAAAGGAGTCGTAGAGCTAGCAACGGTGACAATGTTGGAGGTTATCGGTCGAGATCGTCGGTGATAGACGATGGGCATGTGAATGCCGACGTTGCTCATTCGGTGGGAGTTAGCCGGTTCACGAGCAATCCGGGGAGGCGACATCTGGGAGCTTTGAGAAGCTCGGGTTCCATGTTGCGGTTTCGGAGGTCCGAAAGGGGATTGCGTGGTGACGGAGAGGTTGACGGAATGAGCGATGTTGTTAAAAAGAGGAGAGCGTCGAGGGTTGTGATGAGAAACCCGGGAATCTATGCTCGGTCTAAGCACGAGGTGCTTGAGACGTTCCGGGGAAGTCGGATGCCGACCGATGTGTCGAGGAAGAAGGTGGTGAAGCCTTTGAAGCCGAGGTCGAGAGAGACTTCGGTTGGACTTCTCGGATGATGAATGTGGCCGCCGCCATGGATGATGGGGAGTGTAGTTTGGTTGTGTCTCCAGGTGGGAGATTGTTGGGTTTGGTGTAGCCAAACCAAACCGACGAAGCCACGACGAAAAACGAGCGCGAATGAAGAGTTTCTCAAAACTCAGGAACTGGCACGTTCGTGCCAGAATGTGCCATTCTTCCAAAACTTCAGAGGCAGTAGCACGTTCGTGCCAAAACTGGCACGTTCGTGCCACTTCCAGGAATGTTATGGGCCAACTCGTTTTTGAGGCTTTTTGGGGCTTTTTAAGGCCTTTTTTGGGCTTTGACTAGGTCTTGACCATACTACTATATATACAACCTCCCCCCTCACATGTATCTTATCCAACACCATTTGTTAGCCACCATAGAGAGAGAAAAATTTGGGAAGAGGGTTAGAGTTAGAATTTGGGGAAAATTCTTGTAAGCTCTTGGAAGCTCTCGTTTATTTTTCGGTGTATCTCGTGGGGTGGGCTAGAGTGTGAGGATCCTAGAGAGAGTCGTGAGAGTTAGAATTCGAGAGAGAATTCTTGGAAGCTCGGTGTAACGATTCGGTTTATCTAGTGAAAAGATCGTGGCGGCAAAGTGGATGTAGCCTATTTAAAGGTGAACCACTATAATTCTCGGTGTCGTGTTTGTTTGCTTTCTCGTTTCGTTTGTGTTGATTGCTTCGATTGTGGATAGCTCTATTATTGCTTGAATATGTATATTGTGTATGCTTGGGGGCATTGAAGATATATATGTATTGCTTGTGATTGGTTGTCGTTGTTGGTTGGTCGGGAATTCGGAACACTCGGGTTGAGTGGATTCCCGACAACGGTTGGAAGTCATTGTTCTCGGAGGATTGGTAGTAGAGTACGGGGTGGATTCGTGCGGAGATCGATCGGAGTTTCCGTCACGCATTGGGCGTGTCCGGTCGATCGGGTATCGACGAGTCAAGGAAAAAGTCCTCGTCCTCTCTAGGCGGGTCCCGGTGGTCCGACGAGTAGTCGGTGGTCTCGTTGACGTAAAGCACCGCCCGCCTTCCCGGTGTATACAATCCCCAACAATTGGTATCAGAGCTTGGTCGAGAAGCTTAGACGAGGATACAATTGTTGCTAGGAGCATCAATTGGTATCAGAGCTTTGGTTGAGAAGCTTGGTAACGGAGCTTCGGTTGAAGCGGTCGGAGAACAATGACGGGCAACGACATGGTATGGAGTGCAATCGAAAGGTTCAACGGGTCGGATTTTGCACATTGGAAGGTGCAAGTGACGAACTACTTGTTCGGGAAGAATCTTCATATACCGTTAGTAGGCGAGAAGCCGGAGGGTATGAGCGAGGCGGAATGGGCTCTCCTAGACCGACGAGTACTCGGGTTAGTCCGTTCGACGTTGTCGGAGAACATCGCTAGAAAGGTGATGATGGAGAAGTCGACCTCGGGGATGATGAAGGTGTTATCCGACATGTTCGAGAAGCCGACCGAGAAGCCGTCGACGAGAAGCAAAAGCTCCTTGTTGGAGCGGTTCTTTCATTTGAAGATGGAAGAAGGAGGAGTTGTTGTGACTCATGTGAACGAGTTCGAAACGATCGTCAACGAGTTGTCTTCGGTTGAGATCGGGTTCGATGATGAAGTTCGGGCCCTTACTCTATTGGCGTCTCTACCGAGTAGTTGGGAGTCGATAAGAATGGCGTTGAATAACTCCGTTGGAAGTGATAGATTGAAGTATGCCGATGTGAGGGATCGTGTTCTTGCCGAGAAGGTTAGAAGGAGGGATTCCGGAGAGACATCGACTTCGACGACTAAGGCCTTGAGTTTGAGCCGAGGTAGAAATCATTACGGAGGTTATAACCGCGGGAAAAGGGTGGAGTCGAGCAACGGGAAGAAAAGGCGATTCTTATGTTGGAATTGCGGTAAATCCGGTCACATAAAGCGACTTTGTAGAAAGCTTCCGGGGAATGGAGGTGGTGCAAAGGTTGTGACGGGTGACGAGAGTGAAGATAAATTGTTGGTATCTTCGGACTCTTGTGAAGTCTCTCGGGTGGTCGACTCGGGAGCGGTGTCTCACACCATGGCGAACCGTGATGGCATGTATGTTGCCGGGGGACACGGAGAGGTGCATCGTGAAGATGGGGAACCTTTGGAGGCCGTGGGTGTTGGAGACGAAATTGTGGAGACGTCGTGTGAGACGTTTCGATTATCGAAGGAGATGTGCGTGCCGAAGTTGACGTGGAGTGTGATCTCGGTTAGTCGACTTGAGACGGAGCACAAGGATGACTTCGATGATGGGTCTTGGAGAGTGTCGAAGGGTGCGGTGATACTTGCTCGTGGTCGAAAGACGAGCACCCTTTACACTACGACGGGAGGTCGTGAGATTGTTGTACCCGACTACACCAATGGGCTATTGCATTGTGGGCTAGGTCGTATGAGCGAAAGGTGGTTGCAACCAAGAGCGAGTTCGGGTGTTCCTCATACGGATCGGAGTCCGGTTCTCGAAAGGAGACGAGTTCGATTCTCGGTGATTGAGAAATCGAATATCGGAAAGCGGAGACATGATGATGGAGGTGTTCCGGTAGAAGACCGACCGGTGGAAACCTTGGAGATCAATCATGTGCTTTCGGTTCGAGATGGTAGAGCAATGCGGGCCGGTAAATCGAGCAAGCGAGAGTTGAAAATTGGAAGCGAGCCGAGCTCGTTATTTTCACTCGGAGACTCGTCGGTGAGAGACGAGGTATCGAAGCCCGACATTTCCCATGCGGTGGGAGTTGTTAGACGATTCGGGTGCTACTCGGGTGATCGTTTCGGAGAGAGTCCCGTGGAGAGGATTCGGAAAACGAGGAGTAGGCAAAGGAGTCGTAGAGCTAGCAACGGTGACAATGTTGGAGGTTATCGGTCGAGATCGTCGGTGATAGACGATGGGCATGTGAATGCCGACGTTGCTCATTCGGTGGGAGTTAGCCGGTTCACGAGCAATCCGGGGAGGCGACATCTGGGAGCTTTGAGAAGCTCGGGTTCCATGTTGCGGTTTCGGAGGTCCGAAAGGGGATTGCGTGGTGACGGAGAGGTTGACGGAATGAGCGATGTTGTTAAAAAGAGGAGAGCGTCGAGGGTTGTGATGAGAAACCCGGGAATCGATGCTCGGTCTAAGCACGAGGTGCTTGAGACGTTCCGGGGAAGTCGGATGCCGACCGATGTGTCGAGGAAGAAGGTGGTGAAGCCTTTGAAGCCGAGGTCGAGAGAGACTTCGGTTGGACTTCTCGGATGATGAATGTGGCCGCCGCCATGGATGATGGGGAGTGTAGTTTGGTTGTGTATCCAGGTGGGAGATTGTTGGGTTTGGTGTAGCCAAACCAAACCGACGAAGCCACGACGAAAAACGAGCGCGAATGAAGAGTTTCTCAAAACTCAGGAACTGGCACGTTCGTGCCAGAATGTGCCATTCTTCCAAAACTTCAGAGGCAGTAGCACGTTCGTGCCAAAACTGGCACGTTCGTGCCACTTCCAGGAATGTTATGGGCCAACTCGTTTTTGAGGCTTTTTGGGGCTTTTTAAGGCCTTTTTTGGGCTTTGACTAGGTCTTGACCATACTACTATATATACAACCTCCCCCCTCACATGTATCTTATCCAACACCATTTGTTAGCCACCATAGAGAGAGAAAAATTTGGGAAGAGGGTTAGAGTTAGAATTTGGGGAAAATTCTTGTAAGCTCTTGGAAGCTCTCGTTTATTTTTCGGTGTATCTCGTGGGGTGGGCTAGAGTGTGAGGATCCTAGAGAGAGTCGTGAGAGTTAGAATTCGAGAGAGAATTCTTGGAAGCTCGGTGTAACGATTCGGTTTATCTAGTGAAAAGATCGTGGCGGCAAAGTGGATGTAGCCTATTTAAAGGTGAACCACTATAATTCTCGGTGTCGTGTTTGTTTGCTTTCTCGTTTCGTTTGTGTTGATTGCTTCGATTGTGGATAGCTCTATTATTGCTTGAATATGTATATTGTGTATGCTTGGGGGCATTGAAGATATATATGTATTGCTTGTGATTGGTTGTCGTTGTTGGTTGGTCGGGAATTCGGAACACTCGGGTTGAGTGGATTCCCGACAACGGTTGGAAGTCATTGTTCTCGGAGGATTGGTAGTAGAGTACGGGGTGGATTCGTGCGGAGATCGATCGGAGTTTCCGTCACGCATTGGGCGTGTCCGGTCGATCGGGTATCGACGAGTCAAGGAAAAAGTCCTCGTCCTCTCTAGGCGGGTCCCGGTGGTCCGACGAGTAGTCGGTGGTCTCGTTGACGTAAAGCACCGCCCGCCTTCCCGGTGTATACAATCCCCAACAATTGGTATCAGAGCTTGGTCGAGAAGCTTAGACGAGGATACAATTGTTGCTAGGAGCATCAATTGGTATCAGAGCTTTGGTTGAGAAGCTTGGTAACGGAGCTTCGGTTGAAGCGGTCGGAGAACAATGACGGGCAACGACATGGTATGGAGTGCAATCGAAAGGTTCAACGGGTCGGATTTTGCACATTGGAAGGTGCAAGTGACGAACTACTTGTTCGGGAAGAATCTTCATATACCGTTAGTAGGCGAGAAGCCGGAGGGTATGAGCGAGGCGGAATGGGCTCTCCTAGACCGACGAGTACTCGGGTTAGTCCGTTCGACGTTGTCGGAGAACATCGCTAGAAAGGTGATGATGGAGAAGTCGACCTCGGGGATGATGAAGGTGTTATCCGACATGTTCGAGAAGCCGACCGAGAAGCCGTCGACGAGAAGCAAAAGCTCCTTGTTGGAGCGGTTCTTTCATTTGAAGATGGAAGAAGGAGGAGTTGTTGTGACTCATGTGAACGAGTTCGAAACGATCGTCAACGAGTTGTCTTCGGTTGAGATCGGGTTCGATGATGAAGTTCGGGCCCTTACTCTATTGGCGTCTCTACCGAGTAGTTGGGAGTCGATAAGAATGACGTTGAATAACTCCGTTGGAAGTGATAGATTGAAGTATGCCGATGTGAGGGATCGTGTTCTTGCCGAGAAGGTTAGAAGGAGGGATTCCGGAGAGACATCGACTTCGACGACTAAGGCCTTGAGTTTGAGCCGAGGTAGAAATCATTACGGAGGTTATAACCGCGGGAAAAGGGTGGAGTCGAGCAACGGGAAGAAAAGGCGATTCTTATGTTGGAATTGCGGTAAATCCGGTCACATAAAGCGACTTTGTAGAAAGCTTCCGGGGAATGGAGGTGGTGCAAAGGTTGTGACGGGTGACGAGAGTGAAGATAAATTGTTGGTATCTTCGGACTCTTGTGAAGTCTCTCGGGTGGTCGACTCGGGAGCGGTGTCTCACACCATGGCGAACCGTGATGGCATGTATGTTGCCGGGGGACACGGAGAGGTGCATCGTGAAGATGGGGAACCTTTGGAGGCCGTGGGTGTTGGAGACGAAATTGTGGAGACGTCGTGTGAGACGTTTCGATTATCGAAGGAGATGTGCGTGCCGAAGTTGACGTGGAGTGTGATCTCGGTTAGTCGACTTGAGACGGAGCACAAGGATGACTTCGATGATGGGTCTTGGAGAGTGTCGAAGGGTGCGGTGATACTTGCTCGTGGTCGAAAGACGAGCACCCTTTACACTACGACGGGAGGTCGTGAGATTGTTGTACCCGACTACACCAATGGGCTATTGCATTGTGGGCTAGGTCGTATGAGCGAAAGGTGGTTGCAACCAAGAGCGAGTTCGGGTGTTCCTCATACGGATCGGAGTCCGGTTCTCGAAAGGAGACGAGTTCGATTCTCGGTGATTGAGAAATCGAATATCGGAAAGCGGAGACATGATGATGGAGGTGTTCCGGTAGAAGACCGACCGGTGGAAACCTTGGAGATCAATCATGTGCTTTCGGTTCGAGATGGTAGAGCAATGCGGGCCGGTAAATCGAGCAAGCGAGAGTTGAAAATTGGAAGCGAGCCGAGCTCGTTATTTTCACTCGGAGACTCGTCGGTGAGAGACGAGGTATCGAAGCCCGACATTTCCCATGCGGTGGGAGTTGTTAGACGATTCGGGTGCTACTCGGGTGATCGTTTCGGAGAGAGTCCCGTGGAGAGGATTCGGAAAACGAGGAGTAGGCAAAGGAGTCGTAGAGCTAGCAACGGTGACAATGTTGGAGGTTATCGGTCGAGATCGTCGGTGATAGACGATGGGCATGTGAATGCCGACGTTGCTCATTCGGTGGGAGTTAGCCGGTTCACGAGCAATCCGGGGAGGCGACATCTGGGAGCTTTGAGAAGCTCGGGTTCCATGTTGCGGTTTCGGAGGTCCGAAAGGGGATTGCGTGGTGACGGAGAGGTTGACGGAATGAGCGATGTTGTTAAAAAGAGGAGAGCGTCGAGGGTTGTGATGAGAAACCCGGGAATCGATGCTCGGTCTAAGCACGAGGTGCTTGAGACGTTCCGGGGAAGTCGGATGCCGACCGATGTGTCGAGGAAGAAGGTGGTGAAGCCTTTGAAGCCGAGGTCGAGAGAGACTTCGGTTGGACTTCTCGGATGATGAATGTGGCCGCCGCCATGGATGATGGGGAGTGTAGTTTGGTTGTGTCTCCAGGTGGGAGATTGTTGGGTTTGGTGTAGCCAAACCAAACCGACGAAGCCACGACGAAAAACGAGCGCGAATGAAGAGTTTCTCAAAACTCAGGAACTGGCACGTTCGTGCCAGAATGTGCCATTCTTCCAAAACTTCAGAGGCAGTAGCACGTTCGTGCCAAAACTGGCACGTTCGTGCCACTTCCAGGAATGTTATGGGCCAACTCGTTTTTGAGGCTTTTTGGGGCTTTTTAAGGCCTTTTTTGGGCTTTGACTAGGTCTTGACCATACTACTATATATACAACCTCCCCCCTCACATGTATCTTATCCAACACCATTTGTTAGCCACCATAGAGAGAGAAAAATTTGGGAAGAGGGTTAGAGTTAGAATTTGGGGAAAATTCTTGTAAGCTCTTGGAAGCTCTCGTTTATTTTTCGGTGTATCTCGTGGGGTGGGCTAGAGTGTGAGGATCCTAGAGAGAGTCGTGAGAGTTAGAATTCGAGAGAGAATTCTTGGAAGCTCGGTGTAACGATTCGGTTTATCTAGTGAAAAGATCGTGGCGGCAAAGTGGATGTAGCCTATTTAAAGGTGAACCACTATAATTCTCGGTGTCGTGTTTGTTTGCTTTCTCGTTTCGTTTGTGTTGATTGCTTCGATTGTGGATAGCTCTATTATTGCTTGAATATGTATATTGTGTATGCTTGGGGGCATTGAAGATATATATGTATTGCTTGTGATTGGTTGTCGTTGTTGGTTGGTCGGGAATTCGGAACACTCGGGTTGAGTGGATTCCCGACAACGGTTGGAAGTCATTGTTCTCGGAGGATTGGTAGTAGAGTACGGGGTGGATTCGTGCGGAGATCGATCGGAGTTTCCGTCACGCATTGGGCGTGTCCGGTCGATCGGGTATCGACGAGTCAAGGAAAAAGTCCTCGTCCTCTCTAGGCGGGTCCCGGTGGTCCGACGAGTAGTCGGTGGTCTCGTTGACGTAAAGCACCGCCCGCCTTCCCGGTGTATACAATCCTAACACTATTTTCTGGGGATTGAATTTACTCATACACCTAGAGGTATGTTCCTTGGGCAAAAGAAATACATTGAAGACATATTAAAAAGGGTTAACATGCTGACTGCAAATGGCTTGAGCTCTCCTATGATAACTGGTAATTACTTAAGTAAAAGTGAAGGTCAACCCTTTGAGGATGGCAGATTGTACAGAAGCACAGTAGGAGCTCTCCAATATGCTACTATCACCAGACCAGACATAGCATATGCTGTGGGAAAGATGAGCCAATATATGCAAAATCCCACTGATGCTCATTGGAGAGCAGTAAAAAGGATACTGAGGTACCTCTCTGAAACTAGGAATTATGGTCTGGAGTTCACCAAAAGTAAGGAGTTGAATTTGATGGGATTTGCTGATGCAGCATGGGCTACTGACTTAGATGATAGAAAGTCTATAAGTGGCTATTGCATTTACTTAGGTGGAAACTTGGTTTCATGGAGCTCAAAGAAACAAGCCACTGTTTCTAGATCAAGCACTGAAGCAGAGTATAGAAGCTTAGCCAATGCCACCTGTGAAATGATTTGGATACAGTCCTTACTCCAAGAATTAAAAAGGAAATCAACCAAAATACCAGTGATATGGGTGGACAACCAAGGAGCTGTGTCCTTGGCAGCTAATCCAGTCTTTCATTCAAGAACCAAACGTATAGAGCTTGACATGCATTTTGTGAGAGAAAAAATGATCAACAAAGAAATTGCGGTTCAGCATGTACCTGCCATCGACCAAGTTGCAGATTGCTTCACCAAAGCTCTCTCTGGACAATTCTTCGTGCATCTGAGAAATAAGCTCAAAATCACTTCCAAAGGTGCACTTGAATTGAGGGGGAATGAAAGCGAACAAAGCTCAAACCTGACAGCCATTAATGGTGGAGTAAGAAGCTTTGGAGAAGAAGACGAATGTGAAGCTATGAAAAAGAGATTGAATATTAACATGCATGATAATAAGCAAGGAAATATGACGTGGATTAAAAAGGAATCTGGTGCATGGAGTACGAGGTAGCTGATTCCTCTCTGGTGCAGTATTTCTGCACCAGCCGTACCATGCACAGGCTGTGCATGGTGGTCCCATTTTCTGGGTAGTGTTTTACACTTATACCCTCTCCAATTCTCCTACTGGATGATTCTAGATTATTCTCTGAGCTATATTTTTGTATAAATACAAGCTGTAGCGTGTGAATTAAGCTAAGAAAACATATCAATGAAAATCCCCAATTTCTGCATTTTCTAGGGTTAGGGTTCTTGAAACCCTAATTCGATTTCTGTGTTATTTTGCTTTTCTTTCAAGGGGGCAGCATGCATATCAACTCAAGATATTATAACAACCTAACAACCTCCTATAGTTTCTTTCAAGTATAAATAAAGGTTCTGTACCCAAAATACACACTTTTAATTTTGATATATTAATTACAAATTTAATAAATACTGTTAATGCAGGTATAGTACATTCAAGTGATTTAATTTTCACGTTATTAAAGCAACTAATCTCTGAGAGTTTTCAGTGTTTCAATATCCTCAAATCTCTAAAACCGCTAAGGTATAACAATTCCCAAAACAAAAAAAAAAAAATTGAAAATTTTCAGAGCGACGATTTCAAGGGTGTCTACGATTGAAAGAGAAAATGTGGCAAGATGAGGGTGGGAGGGGTTTGCTCCTGGACTGCCTGCCTATTCACATAGAAAAATGAAGGACGTGGGTTTTATTTTGTTTGAGAGTTTTGGCTATATATGCAGAGAGATTGACTCTTGTCAAAGAGATGGAGAAAGGGTTTGTAAAAAACAAGAAACTGGACGTGGTTAATTAGCTTAATTAGTAAAAGTAGCTAGTAATCAAATTACTGATATTGTTCAATTTTAATAAATCAATTACGAGGTTCATTAGTTATCACAATTATGCATAAACTAGTATAGTAATTATAACCTGGCAGCAGGTAATCACTGTAATATATAGTAATTTGTACATATATATATATAATAAGTTAATTTGTGACTAAAATAATTTCTTCATTTTTTCATGTTGGGTCAAACATACTAATAATGATAAGGAAAGACAAAAACTAATAGTAGTAAAAGAGCCTTTTATCTTTAAAAGACCTAGCCTAAAAGGAAGATAAATAACGGATTAAGTAAAACTGTAAATTAATTTTTTTTAAACATGCATATAGATAATGGATTAAGAGTAATAACGGTGCAATCGGAAATTAATAATTAACTGGAGGATCGGAGGAGGATGAATATTACGTACCTCGTCTTGCGTACAGTCTCCCTCCTTTGGGCCAGCGTTTCCTCTTCACGCCTTTTTCTTGTTGTCTCCTCTTGCTGTTGTGCGAGCAGAGTCAGGTCCTTCGCTCGTGCTGGCCTCCTTTAGCTTCCTGCCGGCCTCCTTCACTTGTCGATCTGAGAAAGTGCTTCCAGCCTCCTTCTCTTGTTCTTTCAGTTTTGCGAAGCCCTCCTTTATCTTTTCGTTCTGCTCCTTCGCTTGATCTCGTCCCAAAAATTCCTGCACAGTAAAAAAACAAATAATAATATGTGAGATCGATCTATGTGCATTTAAATAATTTATTATATATTAATAAACAAAGTGTGAGATCGATCTTACCACTCGCTTCCCGACAGTGTTTCGCGCATTCCTCCTTTGGAGGTCGGATGACGACGATTCGCTGGAGCCGGAGAAAGACCACGGGAACATTTTCTTTTTTTCTTTTTTTCTTTTTTTTTTTTTGAGATGCGAGAGTACAGAAGGCTTGAAGGTAGTGGTCAGTCGTCACTATGTGTGTGACCAAAATATACCCTCAATTTCAAACGGTCCTCACCCACTCTCGTGATTATCACGTGCTCCAGCTCTAGCTTAATTTATTATTTTTTAATACTCCTAGGGTTTAAGGGTAGCTGATGACTTACTATAAATAGTGTGTGCCGTCCTTTTCCATCAATCATAATCTCATTTTCACTTTTTATTATACACGCATAACCCTACTTTATCCAACATTTGTTTATTTTCAGCTTTCTTATGACATACTGGTAATATTTAAGTATTTCAAGATTAAAAAAAAAAAAACTTACACACTTCAATTAGTTGTTTTTTTATTAATTGTATATATATATATATATTTTTTTTTAAATATAAATAATTAATTGGTATATAGTAAATGAAATTTGAGTTATAAAAACCAGAAAAGTATATATTATAAAAATATTTTGTAATTTTTATTTTTCATGCTTATCAAAGTTTGCAAATTAAATCAATCGATACCAAAACAAGTATATATATATATATATATATATATATATATATATATATATATATATATATATATAGGGGCGGATTTATTCAAGGGCAGCACTGGGCTCCAGCCCAGTGCAAATTTTTTTTAATCTCTATTATATATATATATATATATATATATATATATATATATATATATATATATATATATATATATATATATATTATTAGGTACATATGCTATTTTATGAAGTATTTCTTTTGAACTTTTGTTATTCTTTACTCCGTAATTGTTAGTACTGTAGTACTTTTAGTTATTGGGCCCAAGTCCAATTATATTTTATATTAATAAAAAAATATTTTTGTTAATTAGAGAATGGTTTGAGAGGAGAGAACCGAGCACATAAGTTTATCATTTTTATTTATACTTTTTTTCATATTTCTAAAAATTCACTTTTTATTTACATTTTTTCAAGCTAATAAACCCTAAAAATCAAAATCTAATTTTCTCTTCTCATATATTAAATAATTTGTATTTTAATAAACTCTAAAAATAAAAATTTAGGAAATTGGAATTAAATTTTGAATTAAAAATATATAAAGCTATTGACCTTCGACATTCCTGAGCTTGTGGGAATTTAGATATTTTGCTTGTGAATTTTGGTGGTCTCCAAACGTGGTGCTGTCGTCCTCGTAATTCGCCTAATTAACAAGATTGATCCATCTAATTTTGACATTACTCGTTTTACTACAACAACTGAACGTGTATTTTTAGCAATAAAGAAAGTGAAGACGACATTTCGTAACAAGACGGGATGAATTACTTGAAAATTCTTTAATGCTTTATATTGAAATAAATTTTGTTAAAAATGTAGAGATAAATTTAGTTATCGATAAGTTTTATGTTTTGAAGTTTCGTAAGGCATAACTTATTTGAACATCAAAAATATTTTATTATTTATAAAATTATTGTGACTATTAACGATTTTTTTTTCCAGCCCACCCCTTCAGTAAATCCTGCATCCGCCCATATATATATATATATATATATATATATATATATATATATATATATATATATATATATATATATATATATATATATATATATATTTTATGTCCGTGTTTACATGTGGTGGAGTATATAATCCTCTCTCACATTTATCTCAGATTTTATTTTATTTTCATTTAATTTAAGGGAATATTACTATTTGCAACCTGTACTTTACATGTTTTTGCACTTTGCAACCTCGCCGAAAAACCGTTGCCGTTTGCAACCTGAGGTTTACATGATTTGCAAATTTCAACCCGCTTGAAGCCGGAAACGAATATTCCCCAAAATATTCCGATTGTAAGGGTTAATTTGGTAAATAGACATCTAATTTTATGAGTAATTACTTGAATGCCCTCAGATTTCCTTAATTAAAAAATAAAATTAAAATATATATATATATATATATATATATACACGCACTCAAAACCCTCATCGCGACCGTCAAAGCGCAAGCCTCCCCCAGCCTCGCCACAACCTCCGGCGGAACCCATATCTGCGTGGAGCCAAATTTTAATTCAAGAAGAAAATTTTAAAAGCAAAAAAAAAAAAGAAAAAGAAATTTTAATTCAGGAAGAATTAGGTGGTTGTTCATTGGTGAAGTAGTAGCCGAGGCTGGTGAAGGATCTCGCCGAGAGAGCCGAAACGTACCCGAACGCGCCACCCCGTCTTCTCAGATCTGTTTTTTTTTTCCAGATCTATTTCTTTTTATCTGCATTTATAGGTTGTTCTTGAGTTGAAGAAGATGAAGATAATTATGTAATTTTTACTGGTTGTAATTTTTTTTAATGATAATTTGTTGACTTGAAGTTTAGATTGAAGATCTGGAAATTTTGATATACAGGAACATCAAAGAAGATAAACTTGAGAAGATAAAAATTAATTAATTATTTGTTATTTTTATTATTTTAATAAATTTAGATTTTTAATAAATTTGGATGATTTAATTTAATTTTATAATTTATTTATTTTGAAAAAAAAATTTGAAAATATTTGAAAAGACGAAAATATCCTTCATTAAGTCAGGTGAAAAGCACATGATTGGAATATTCGTCGGAATATTCCATTCCGGCTTTCGGCGGGTTGGAAAGTGAAAAGTGATCAAACATCAGGTTGTAATCGACAACAGTTTTCAGGTGAGATTACAAAGTGTAAAAACGTGTAAAGTACAGGTTGCAAATCGTAATATTCCCTTAATTTAATCATGATTTTTGGACTCTAGTGTACGTAGTATAGGGATGTCAATCGGGCCAGCCCACTCGGTTTCGGGCCAGCCCACTCGGGCTATCGGGTTACTTCGGTTCGGGCTGAAATTTTTTCGGGCTATAAATTTGTAGCCCTAACCCTAAAATCTTCGGTCTCGGGCTGGAAAAAATAATATTATATAATAAAAAAATTAATTTTAATACTAAATTAAATTTAATATTAATAAAATATTAATATTTAATAATAATTATTATAATTCTAATATTTAAATTATCCAAATTATCAAATATTCATTCAATAATATTTAAAATTGTAATTTTAGTTGACAATTTTCTTTAATTTGAATATATTATTTTATTTATTTAAAATATTTCTATAAATAAATAAAATAAATTATAATATATTTAAATACATCGGGTTGTCGGGCTAGCCCACGGTTTATCGGGCTAGCCCACTCGGGCTATCGGGTTATTTCGGTTCGGGCTGATCGGGCTGAAATTTTTTCGGGTCGAAAATATTCGTCTCATACATTTTTTCGGGCGGGCTTCGGACTAGCCCACCATTTCGGGTTGGATTGACATCCCTAGTAGTAGTACTAGTAGTACTGTATATGTGGTAGTACGGTACACACGATATTGTTGTTTTTTTAACAATTGAAAAAATTAATTCATATACATTTCGAAGCTGTTTACAAAATTTTCCCAAACAAACAATTACTGTATATTTTCACTCTATAATTCCATCATTTTTTACAACCATTTATTTGAGTTCATTTTTCTAAACTCAATATTTGCTAAATCAAAACCATTTTAAATATTAATGTTTGGATTATAATATTTTAAATATTGTTCTATTTGTTGATTGCATAGAGGTTTCATGATCGAGAGTATAAATATTAATACAGTACATCATGTTAAAGGTTTCTCCAATTAACTCGTAATTAAATTACAAGCATTTTTCGAGCTGTAAATGCGGTACGTACCACATGTACTATGTACACAGTACACTTCTCCGACTTATAAATTTAGTTACATTAATTAAATCAAAAAAATATATCTACACATCTAAATTGAACTCATTTTTTTGTTTCGATTGGATTATTGGGTACATCTAAAATGGAATGTGAGTTATATATAAGAATCACGAGTCATAAATTACACGCAACTCAATTTATTTCGATCTTTCCCCAATTGGCTCAATCTAATAGACAACATTAATTAATCAAACTGAGGAAGGTCGAAATAAAATTTGTATAAAAAAATCGTGACAATAATAATACTGATTAATTATATACAGTACTCCAATTTATACTAATATGATTACTAGATATATATTCATTATACAACATAATAGTAGTACTATCACGTACTATTCATGCAGACTCGTGCAATGTGAAGCATTAATTAATAGTAATGTATTGAATCCAAACAAAACAAAAAAAAAAAAAAACAATAAAATCAGAGACAGACTCTCATCGACCCAAAGAGATACCGGAAAAAAGGTTTCAAATACACACCATTTCAGCATATGCACATATCTAAATTATAAACACACAACCCATTTGTAGTACTGTATGAATTATGGACTGAAAGTAGTGTTTAAGGATCATTATATTTCGATGTATTTTGTAAACTATTTTTAACAAATAATGTTTGTTTTAAGAATTACTTAATTTATAAGTAATTAATTTAAACATTTTTTTTATATAGTACTATATATCTCTGTTTCAGAGTTGTTGTAGAATCGGGACGATGTATAAGTATGAGAATAACGAGATATCGAAAAAAAAAATCAACAATAAAGTAAAGAAGACAAATAATTTTTGTGGAAACCTTAATGGGGAAAAACTACTGGAGGAACGACGAAAAAATCACTATAATATTATTTCATGATTACAAGGATGATATAAGCTCTAAACTCTCTAATCTCACGCAATAATTATAGATAGAATAATTGGTGTATCTTATTGTGTCTGTGGAGATCTCTATTTATAGTTGTAGAAAACTTATAAAATAGGTAATAACATGAATAAGAATTATAATCATTTATTAATATAACTCAAACCTTCTAACAAAGTTAGAAATTCAAAAATACTTATTCCTTTAAGTCAAGAAGTCAAATAGAAACTTCTAGTTATTAGAGCACTCGCAATGGGGGAGGCAATGGCAAAATTTGCCTCCCACCACCACGGTAGCAGCCCCAATGAGAGTCTTCAAACTGGTGGTAGAATAGAGATGGTGAACAGTGGGCAGCAAATTTGCCTGTTCATGGTGGCAAATCATTTTTCTCATTTTTTTTTTTAATTTTAGTTATTATATATATTATATATTTATTTTATTTTCATTTGATTTTTATGTTGTTAATTTAAAAATTATGTTACATTTTATTTTTTTAGGCCACAATTTTATATTTATTATTATTTTAAAGAAAATAAAATTAAAATTTAATATATAATTGTAATGTGTTATGTTATTGAATTTTCGTATTTTTTTTAACTTATATATTTTTTTATTAAAAAAATATGACATTTTAATTTATTTATTTTCAAATTTCTAATCATACATATCATATTATAAATTTGATTATATACAAATATAATTTAAATAAAATTATTGTTTGATAAAATTAGGAATATTCCCAAAGAATATTCTTTTTGAGTTAAAATTTGAATTTTATGATTGGAGATGAATTTAGTTTTTGTGGCAAATTTGATGGCAAAATTTGAGAAAGTAGCATTTTTGCCTCCCAGCATTGGGAGTGCTCTTAAGCTAAAACTCTACTTTCAAAAGTGCGTTAAATATTTAATTACTCCCTTGCCTTTTTTGCCGCATCAAAATTGACATGTTAATCCTTGTTACCAAAATTTTAAAAAATAATATTTTATGTTTTCATTGAGAAAATTGAAATTGTGAGATAATTGTTTCTAAATTTTTATCACACAATCGTTTATGCAAATTAATATTCTTGTTGTACTAAATTCAATTCATATTGTGTTAAAATTGTGTGTTGTGATCACTGGTGAATTATTCTACATTTTATTTGTGCGGAAATGGGGAATAAATTATAAATAAAGGGAGCTACTCCACTTAGTATCAATTAGTTTTAGAATAATACTTTTTTACGTGTTCGAATCTCCCTCTCTTGTCTGTGTGCGCTAGTTGCTAATTCGGTTTAGTCACCCATTGTAATAATATCAGGACACGTGGTGGTTGCTCGATCAGTCACGAGTCGACCATTGTTGAGGTGTGACCGATTTAAAATGGAATGTGAGCTATGAGAAGGAATTAAGTTCTGATGATTTTATTAGAACAAATTAGAGAATTATATACTAGAGGATATTACAATCATTCCTAAATACAGAGATTCTAATTAGCGATTACGTGTCCTTTAACTAGGGAGAAATTATAGTATACAGCTAATAAGTATATACATAAAAGTGGAAGAGATACTGAAATTAAGAGGTTTCCTAATTATTCTCAACATCCCCCCGCAAGATGGACGACCGGGAGCGGAGACCGATCTTGGATAATAGCATGTGATGTCGTGGCCGAGGGAGCGGTTTGGTGAGAGCATCAGCTAATTGATCATCGTTAACAACAGGTACTACACGCAGACATCCATCAGTTACCTTTTCCCGTACAAAATGATAGTCGAGGGCGATATGCTTCATGCGCGAATGAAAGACGGGATTAGCACTGAGATAGCTTGCACCTATGTTGTCACAGTAAATTGTCGGGGAGGTAGTAGGAGAGATACGGAGCTCTCCAAGGAGGTTTGTGAGCCATGTAATCTCGGCAGCAGTATTAGCAATGGAGCGGTACTCAGCCTCAGTAGAAGATCGAGCAACAGAACGTTGTTTCTTGGAGCTCCATGAAATGGGATTTCGTCCGAGATACACAATATATGCACCTGTAGAGATAAAGTCAGTCGTGTCACCGGCCCAGTCAGAGTCAGAAAATGCATGGAGGTGAAGTGGGGAGTGACGATGGAGAAGAATGTCGTGATAGAGTGTTCCTTTAATGTATCGGAGGAGACGTTTGAGGGCGGAAAAATGGATGTCGGTTGGCTTGTGCATAAATTGAGAAAGCTTATTAACAGAGAAAGCGATGTCGGGACGAGAGAGGGATAAGTATTGTAAAGCACCAACAAGGGTGCGATACTCCGTAGCGTTTTCAAGAGGTGTGCCGAGGGTGAGGGAAAGATGTTTATTCGGGTCCATAGGAGTGGAGGAGGATTTAGCATCAGCCATGTTAGAGCGAGTGAGAAGGTCAAGCGTATATTTATGTTGATTAAGGAAGAGTCCAGAGGGACAAGGCTGGACTTCCACACCAAGGAAATAAGAGAGAGATCCGAGGTCTTTAAGAGAGAATCGACTTGAGAGGGCAGAGATGAAGGTATCGACAGAGTGGGTGGTGGAGCCTGTGATGATAATATCATCAACATATACAAGTACAAAGATGGAGCTTTGACCGTGGTGGATAAAAAGAGAGGTGTCAGAGACTGAATTTAGAAAACCAACGCTCAAGAGATAATTACGAAGTTCAGTGTACCAAGCCCGAGGGGCTTGTTTAAGACCGTAGAGTGCCTTCCGAAGGAGACACACATGAGACGGTCGTAGAGGATCGATGAAGCCAGGAGGTTGGGTCATATAAACGGTTTCAGTGAGATTTCCTTGGAGAAAGGCATCATTCACATCAAGTTGTCGAAGAGGCCAATTGTTTGTGACCGCAAGGCTGAGTAAGGTACGAACTGTGGCTGGTTTTATGACGGGACTAAAAGTTTCTGTGTAGTCAAGACCAGGCCGTTGATGAAATCCCTTGGCTACAAGCCGAGCTTTGTATTTTTGAATTGATCCATCGGGGTTATATTTGGTTCGAAAGACCCATTTACACCCAATAATGTTGTGTGAAGGTGAGGGGGGAACGAGTTCCCATGTATCGTTGGCGAGTAGGGCGGAGTGTTGAGTGGTCATTGCATCTTTCCATGCAGGTAGTTTCAAAGCCTCTTTGTAGGTTTTGGGTTCAGTAGGAGTGAGTTGAGCTGTGAGGTTGAGTTTGTGAATAGGTTTATAGATATTATGGGAACTACGGGTAGCATGGGAGTGAGTAGGGTTTGGTAGTTGTTGTGGTTGTGAGACAGGAGGAGGAGAGGGTGCAATGGAGGTGATATTTGTATGAGATTGGTCATTAGATATGATGGCGTTAGGGGGAGGAGGGGGAGAGTTTGCAGCGGAGTCTATAGATGTAGGAGATAGGTCAGTAGGTGGTGATGTGAGGGGGACATCAGGGATGACTGAAGTCGTTGTCGGGATAGTAAGAAGGGGAATGTGAAATTGCACCAAGTATCAGAGGTGGGCAATGGTTGCGGCATAGCGGGTGTGTGAGAGGAACGAAACGGATAGGTGGAATCAATAAAACGAACATGGCGAGAGGAGTAAATTCGATTGGTAGAGGGATCGAGACAGAGATAAGCATGTTGGGATGGAGAGTAGCCAATGAATACGCAAGCGATGGAACGAGGGTCGAGTTTGTGGGCGGTGTAGGGGCGGAGCCACGGGTAGCAGAGACTACCAAAGTTGTGAAGGTATGTATAGTTAGGGTCAGATCCAAAGAGACGACGGTAGGGAGATGAGTGTTGAAGACTGGGTGTAGGAAGGCGGTTGATCAGGTATACGGCAGTTTGAAAGGCGTAAGGCCAGTAGATGATGGGCATGGATGAGTGGGAGAGTAAGGCTAGACCAGTGTCGACTATATGGCGATGACGACGTTCGGCATAACCGTTATGTTCTGGGGTATGAGGAGGGGAAGTAAGGTGTGATATGCCATGAGAGGCGAGGAAGGTCGAGAGCTTGATATATTCACCACCATTGTCAGAGTAGAGGGTTAAAATGGAGGTGTTGAATTTTTTTTCAACCAATGCTTTAAAAAACACAAATACTTGAAATGTGTCTGACTTCTTTTTAAGAGGGTAAAGCCATATATATTTGGTAAAGTGGTCTACGAAAATCACATAATACTTGAAATTGTTGAAAGATGAAACTGGAGAGGACCATAAGTCACTATAAACAACTTCAAGTGGTGCCGTAGTGACAAGCGAAGAAGAAGTAAATGGTAATTTATGGCTTTTATAAAGCAAACATGAGTTACATGGTGAAGAGGCTGGCAATGATTTATTAAAAAAAGGAGATAATTGTTTAAGAATTGGAGGAGCTGGGTGTCCGAGACGGTGATGAATATCAATGGTGGAGACGTGAGCAACAAAAGCTTGGGGTGAGACGGAGTCGATGGGCCAATAATAAATATTATCTTTAGCTGGGCCGGTAAGAATTGTTGTTCCCGTGCGAGAGTCCTTAATAGAAAAAGAATTGGGTGAGAAGACAATCAAAACATTATTGTCAGCACATAGTTTGGAAACGGAAATGATATTTTTTTTCATTGAAGGAACAAATAAGACATGTGAAAGAGAGATAGGAGAGTAGAGTGTGGGGAGAGTGGTAGAACCAAAACGAGTAATTGAGAGACCTGAACCATCGCCGATAACAATTTCATCTGTGCCGTCATAAGGGTAATGGAGGGAGAGATTTGATAGGTCAGATGTGACATGATGGGAAGCACCACTGTCAAGTAGCCATGGACCAGGGGGATGGGAAGGTGTTGTGTTAGTGAGGGCAGCCGTGTGAGCTTGAGTTGAGGAGGCAGATGGGCGTGTATGGCGAGGAACTTGAATGTGTGGGTTAAGGGATTTGAAGATGGCACAAAAGGCAAGAGTATGACCCTGATTATTACACCACTGGCAACGCCCTTTAAATGGATTTTTTGGATTTTGATTTTGTGTGGAGGGTTGAATGGGAGTTGTGTTTGGAAGAGGGAGATAATTTTTGGTGTAGGCAGGAGTGCGAGCGAAGGTTGGATTGGCTACAGAAGGGAAGGGCAATTCAAGAGGTTTTGGTGCAGATTTGATGATCAACTCTCGATTGATAAGTTTCTCATGTAGTTCGGAGAAAGATATAGGCGAGTCACGAGCGTTGATAGCATCAATGACGGGGTGGTAGGACGAGTCGAGGCTATCGGTAATTTTGTCGGTGATATCCTCGTTGGAGAGAGGGGCTCCTAACATGGCTAATTCATCGGTAATGGTTTTCACGTTTTGCATAAATTCGGATATTGAGAGGTTACCTTTTGAGAGGTGTTTGAGTTTGTACTTAAGCTGTTTAATATGCCCACAAGAGGGGAGGGCATATGTTGTGGCGAGAATGTCCCACGCCTCCTTGGTGGTGGAGGCGCAAGTGATAAGGGGAGCGATGGTAGGGGATAGTGTACCAGCCATGGCACCAAATAGAAGTTTGTCTTGCCGAAACCATGTTGCGTAGGATGGATTCGGAGTAGTGTTGTTGTCCTTGGTGATGGTTTGAGAAGGGGTTGGTATTGTACCATCAATAAAATGATGAAGATCGTAGCCAAGGAGAAGGGAGACAAGTTGCACTCGCCATTGCTGGTAATTGGATCCAGTTAGTTTTTCGACAGTGTGGACATTGAGCAATATGAGGGGTTTTGTGGGCTCAATGTCATTAGGTATAGATGCCATTGAAGGAGCTCGTCTAGGCAAGAGTTTTTTTTTTTTTTTCGAAAGAAAAAAAAAAGGGAAAAAAAATGGTAGAGAAAGATCAACCTTGCTCTGATACCATAAGAAGGAATTAAGTTCTGATGATTTTATTAGAACAAATTAGAGAATTATATACTAGAGAATATTACAATCATTCCTAAATACAGAGATTCTAATTAGCGATTACGTGTCCTTTAACTAGGGAGAAATTATAGTATACAGCTAATAAGTATATACATAAAAGTGGAAGAGATACTGAAATTAAGAGGTTTCCTAATTATTCTCAACAAGCTATATATAAGAATCTCGGTCGGGAGTCTACCATTGTTGTGGTGAAACCGATTTAAAAATGGAATGTGAGCTATATATAAGAATCATGAGTCTTAAATTACACGCAACTCAATTTGTTTCCATTTTCCCTCAATTGGCTCTCAATAGAATTTAAAAATGGAATGTGAGCTATATATAAGAATCATGAGTCTTAAATTACACGCAACTCAATTTGTTTCCATTTTCCCTCAATTGGCTCTCAATAGAATAGACGACATTTAGTAATAAAACTGGGGAAGAACGAAATAAAATATTTGAAGCTTGTTTTTTAATATGGGTAAAAAAAATAGTGATAATAATAATAATAATAATAATAATAATAATAATAATAATAATAATAATAATAATAAAAAATTAATTATATGAATATGATTACTAGATATATATATATATATATTCATTAAAAAACACAAAAGTACTATCCACATACTATTCATGTAGACTCTGAAATGTGAAGCATTAATTAATGGAGTAATGTATATTGAACGTACATATACTTAGATTTCAAAAAAAAGATCATAATTACATTAAATTCAAATAAAATAAAAAAGCAATAAAATTAGAGAAAATTGAAATTGTGAGATATAATTGTTTCTCGAATTTTATCACACAGTCGTTTATGCAAATTTATATTTTTGTTTTACTAAATTCGATTTATATTGTGTTAAAATTTTGCGTGTTGTAGTTACTTGTGAATTGTTCCACATTTGATTTGTGAGAAAATGAAGAACAAATAACAAGTAAAAAAACCTACTCCACTTATTATTAATTAATTTTAAGATAATACTTCATTACATGTCCGGGTCTATTTTTTTTTTGTCTTTGTACATTGGTAGTGAGATCGCAGTCGCATTATTTAAGTTCGATTTCTTTTTGAACTAATTATTGTTGTTAAATCAGACTCATTTTATTTGAATTGTAATCTATTAATTACGTGGTCAACATCACACCACCTTAGAGAATAGAGACTCCTATATTGTCTCTTTTATGTTGTTTGTCTTCTTGAACACACAGTATCTCACGACTATGACCACACATCAAAACAAATGCCAGTTTCAAACAAATGCTACAAATTACATTTTGTCAACGTTGCCGCGTTTTTCTCTTGCCTATAATGCATTGCTCCTATTCCTATATTCATTGAAAACCGATCACTGACTCACTGTCACACTTTAGCAATACCGCCATCACCAATGATCATCACACTCTACATTAACACTTTTTGTATGTGTCAAACAATAGCTGATACTTTAAAGAAAATAAAAAATATTATAACTTTTTAATTTTAAAATACTATTTTATTTTCATTTTATTTATTTATTTTTTAAATTCTACTCGCAACTAATTTATTTTTCGATTTAAAATATATTTTTACTTTTACTTTTTAATCAAAAACTAAAAAATTATTAACATTTTTTTAATTTCCGTGTCTACAAAAGTATTACTCTCTCCATCCAAAGATAGTTGTCATACTTTCCTTTTTGGTGTGTCCAACAATAGTTGACACACCCCAAAAAAGTAAATAATTATTCTAACTTTTTCATTTTAATATACAATTTTATTCTACTTTACTCCCACCTACTTTTTAAACTTTACTCACAATTACTTTACTTTTCACTTTTAAAATATATTTTTACTTTTTACTTTTCTATTAAAAAATACAAAAATAACAATTTTCTTAAACTCCGTGTCCAGCAAAGTATGACATCTATTAATGGCCGGAGGAAGCATATTTTTAGTGAACTAGGAAGAGTATATGGACCATTGGGGTAGGAAATGTCTGCAATACAATTGCTTTTAAATAAATAGAGTAAAAATTGAAAACGTAATTTAAAAAATAATAATAAAATTCTAATACAATTTTATACTATCACGGTGAAAGTGCGCCGTTAGACCATACACGATAATAGGACATCGTGAGACCATACACGATAATAGGACACCATGAGACCATACACGATAAGTAAACTCCTGAGATCATATACGATAAGTAACACCGTGCGACCATCCACAATGAATGAACACCGTGAGACCTTAAACGATAAGTAGACACCGTGAGCTCATCAACGATAATAGGACACCGTGAGACTAATCACGATAAATGAACAGCGTGAAATCATACACGATAAGCGGACTCCGTGAGATCATCCACGATAATAGGACACCGTGAGACTATTCACGATAAATGAACACCGTGTGAACATACATGATAAGTGGACTACGTGAGACCATCCACGATAATCATACGCCGTCAGACCACCCACAATATATATATAGACACCGTGAGACCATACACGATAAGTAGACACCGAGAGACATTACACGGTAAAATCACAAGTATTATCATCCACGGTAAGCGTACTTCGTGAAACCTCTGCACGGTGATATTACAACGAGAGACCATACAAAGTTATCTTACACTATGAGACTATCCAAGATAATCAATTCTAAACATCAAAAATTCCATCCATGGAAAGCTAGGGTTAGCTTTTTTACCGGAGGTTGAGCGCGACTGCCTTGGTTGTTGAGTGACTAGGTGTCGTTAGAGGTGCACTACGGGCGGGCTAGGGTGGGCCGGGCCGGGTTTCGCGGGTCACGGGTTGAAAAATCTAGACCCGTGATTCGGCCCGTGGATAGTCGGGCCGGGCGGGCCGGGTCACGAATTATAATATCATCAACCCGTAACCGGCCCGGGCGGGCTGTGCGGGCTGGGTAATTTTTTTTAATTATTATATTATTGTTAAAATTTTAATTATGTTAAATTTATTGTTTTTAAATTTTATTTATAGCATTAATAAAAGCTGTTAATTATCAAATGTAGAGAACACTCAGCACCAATATTAACTCTACAACTACTTTATTGGGAACTTGCGTCTGACTACATGGGAAGTGACAAATTGATTTAATATAGAGGGGCTCTAGGTCTTAATAAATAAATAATAAATCAAAAAAATTTAAAAAGTGTTGTTAAAGAACTCAGAAAAGAAGACGAATATAGTACATCAAATCTACTGCATATTGAGATGGCGAATCAAGCGGGCGGGTCGGCGGGCTACGAGTCACGGGCCGGGCGGGTTGGCAGAGCGGGCCGGGTTGTGCGGGTTGTCGGGTCAAGAAATCGTAATTCGAGCCCGGCCCGTACTTGTAGCGGGCCGGGCGGGTTTGACAACGGGTCAGACGGGCTGTGCTTTTTCCAGCCCGATAGACGGGCGGGCCCGGGCGGGCCGGGTCAAACCCGCCCGTCTGTGCACCTCTAGGTGTCGTCAACGCTATCCATAATGATGATCGCCGGAGACGAGTTGAGATGATATGGTCGGAATTGAATTTTAACTACCGTGTGCGTGCTCATCGTGGGTGTAAATTTCAAACGACAAAATAAATTTTATGGAGCAATTTTATTTATTGTTATTCTTTTTTTTCTTGTTTTTTTTTGTTTATTACAATGGGCTCCGGGCGCAGGTCACTAGTCTGCGCCCAGAGCTTTTGAAAACTCACCTGACGAACTTTTCATTATTTATTTACTTAGTCGTACGTGATTTGTGTGATTCAAACCGTTTGATAATTTTAAAATGTTATTTTACATGTTTAGTCCAATTTTCATGAAAAAACAATGTCCAGAAATGTTCGATCCGATAATTTCCTAAACTTGTAGTTTTTAGGAATTTCTCAGATCGAACACTTTCGAACATTATTTTTTTCGCGAAAATTGGGCTGAGCATGTGCTTAAATTACGTACGATCGCAAATTCAAGAAGAATGTGAAGTTTGACTATTGTGCAATTGTTTAGTTGAGCTTATTGTGTAAATATGTTCTTTTTTATTTATTTTAGATTTAATTTAATAAGGAAGGGGTATAGAAATAATAAAAAAATTAAGAAGGGTATTTAATTTGTATTAAGTTTTTGGAGGGGCATTTTTCCAATGGTTTCGATGCTTTGTTGATATTGGTTCTCTTAAGAGTAATTTTATTTAGGTAATTTTAAGGAAAATGATTTATTAATTTTTATTATTAGATCGAACATCAATTTTTTTTTTGTTATAAATTAAGACTTTATATTTTTAACATTTTTTATAGCGGAGGATTTTAATAATTTTTTATTTATACACTAGGGCACTAATTATATTTTTGTTGACTATATTTGTAACGCTCCGACCCGTTGCGGGGTCGAAGCCCGACCCTAATGGGCCGGCTCGGTTACCAATGACTGCCGTCGGGAGTGATATCCTTCGGGCTCGGTTACCAATGACTGCCGTCGGGAGTGATATCCTGGCCCCACTGTACCAACACTTGTCTTTTCCAGCGCACTTTGTCCTCACTCGTGCGCACCCGAGAAACTTCCCAGGGGGTCACCCATCCTAGAACTACTCCAGAGCCAGCACGCTTAACTTTGGAGTTCTTATAGGAGGATGCCCAGAAAAGTAGATGCACAGATATGAGTAACATATTCAATTCTTTAAGCCTTTGAATTTTCTGGGGCGTTACAATATTACTCTTTAGTAATATTATAAATTTTATATTAATTAAAAATAAAAATTAATAAATATTAACTAACGATGTTTGATAGTTTTAATATTTAATTAATATAATTATAAAAATTAATCAAATAACCGCTGTTTTTTTTATTATTTATTAATAATAGTTTCTATTTATTATTTGTGTCATTTTGTTTTAAATTTGCGATAAAAAAACTGATAAATATTAAAACAATTTTAAAAAACAAATCTCATAAAAATGAGTGGAATAAAGTGAGTATTCTTATTTAATTATGTTATTAGAACAATTAAGCATGTATGTATATTAATTTTTATTATTATTTTTTATAATTGAAAAGGGTATTTTAGGTATGATGCCCTAAAATACTATTAGCAATAATACGAAAGAAATATAATATAAGACTTACGATTGCCCCCTATTTATGTATACTATTTACACCCCTAAATTCTCCAAGTACATCCCATAATTAAATATACAATAAAATTATTAACTTAAAAAGTCTAAAATATCCTTAATATTATATTTATTTACAAAATTTGTAAATTCACCACAAAATCACATATATATATATATATATATATATATATATATATATATATATATATATATATATATATATATATATATATATTAATAACACCTGCTCTTATTTTATTTATTCATTAATATTTTTATGTTACTAAATATTATCAATTTAAAATATTATTATATATTAATATAAATTATAAATATTTTAATAACAAAATTTATTTATTTATATCGATTTTTTCAAGTTTTGTTAATTGTTTTTTTAATCCGAATTTACATTTTTTTTATTTTTTCATATGATTTTTTGTTTCTCGATTCTTTATCTTAATTTATTTTCTTTTTTTTTTCTGTCAAAATTCTTGAAGATGACGTTAACTTTTTTTCTACTGTTAATTCATATATGTATGTATATATATTATTTTTTTTCTTAATTTTTTATTCTTTTGTTGATTTATATTATATATATATATATACATATATATATATATATATATTATTTTCTTCAGAATTATTGAAGATGAGTTTTTTTTTCTCTGCTGTTAATTCATATATATATATTAGTATTTTTTCAGAATATTTTTAATTCTTATCCCGGTGATTTAAAAAAAATTGACATATAATTTTATTTGTAACGTAAAAGCGGGAAGTGTATTTTAATTTTTATTGATGAAGGGTATGTTCGGTATGTTGAGAGGTATATTAAGTAAAAATAAAAATAAAAAAATTTAATGTAACAAATAAAAGGTATAATTGCAAAGAAAATTAGTTTGATTTGAATTATTCAAAAAAACAACCAAATTATTGACTTATGTTACAAAAGGTATATTAGGTAAATCTTTATTAAAAATTAATGTATTGATAGGTTATATAATTATGAGACAAATTGAGATTTAGGGTTCTTATGTTTCGTGTCTGGTTGACTAAAAATTTGGTTTTCGTTCGACCATATCGGTAGACCCGACAGGTTCCAGCCAACTACTCTACATATGTTTGACTAGTGTCGATTTAATTGAAGCAAGTTTTTTCAGTAAATACTGACCGAATTTGAGCAATGAATTTGACAACGAGTTGTCGAATTTCATAAAGTCTTCTTAAAAATCAACACAAAAATAAAGGTAAATCAACATAAAAAACATTAGAAGTTTAATGGGTTTAATTGACAACGAGTAGTAAAAAAATGTTTAATTTTCTGACTTTTTGTAATACAGTATAAAATTCGATGATATACGTTTCATTGGGAAATATCGTATTGCAGTAGTCCGGAACTTACCCTTTTGAGACCAAAAATTGAATGGCAAATTACCAAAAAATTCGACTACTCGTTGTCAAATTTACCCATTAATTTTTTTTCTGTTGAATGAGTTGTCGTCAACTTAACATATGCATAAAAAGAAGAAAAGAAAATGTGGTGTGTAAAATAAAGATGTAAGTGTAAATAGTCTTAACCATTAATTAATCATACTTATAATTGTTGTAATCATACTAATACGAGAAAATATAATTTTACCTATTTATAATAATGCTAATCTTAAGTATGTTTGTATAAATTCAAAAATCAATTTATTTTTTTCTCTAAAATATCCTAAAAATAATAATTGATAACTGCTGTTTAAATTAATAAAATTGAAATAATATGAAATAAATTGCTCTTATTCATAAGTAGAAAAATGTGAGTTACTTAAATTTTAACAAAACTTAAAAAAAATCACTTTATCCAAAATCTTCCTAAAAAGTACATGGTCTTACATTATTAAAAAACACAAAATTAACACAAAATTAAGAGATGGATAAAAGTCGCATTTTCAAAACCGTATCCGCATGATAATATTGTGACAATGTACATATTATTATACAACAAATAAGCATGCCAAACGTGACCACATAGGATGATGATACATCTCTCATATCAAAATAAAGCTCTTTGCGGCAGTAACTCAGGATAAACATAAAAGGCAATCTGCTTCAAGTCTTTCAAAGGCTCCTTCAAGAAGGCGTGGCCCTCAGTTGCTGCGAAAGTAACAAAATCGTTCAAATTAAGAGTTGTGCGTTTTCAAGAAAATTCTGTACATTGGTTTTCAAATCAAAAGCTTAGTCATTCGTTACTACACTTACCCATTCCCCGCGTATTTGAACTAGATGGGGGTATATAGAAATAATACCCCTAAATATGAAAACTATATTACAAACATAAATATAAATGTAATATTAGATTTTTTTTACCTCTAATAAGCAGCCGAAGCTCGTCAGAGAACGTCTCTACATGGTCTAACACAGGCTTTATGCCACAAATTTGTATGACATAAAACTCCAAGTACAACGCCATGACAGTTATTTGTAGCAACAAGAGACAGACATCCTGTATCTCTCGTTCAAGCTGTTTAGTTTTGTTGGCTTCACAGAGTTCAGTGATGATTGCAAACCCTTGATCCTGGAGTAAAAAAGAAATAGAAGCATTAAAGCAATTACCTCAAGCAAGAATATGTAACTAGTCGACCTAAGCTATAGGACAGTACAAGCCATAGCTTAGAAACACAAGTATGTGGAAAAAACATGCCTACCCAAAAAACAGTTATCCTTCAAAATAACATATGTACCCCTTAAAATATTGCAACCCACTGATAAAATAAAAACAGATCAGTGAATTTAAAAGGCATCAGGGATTTTAATTTTATTTTTTATATTAAACTGAATGCTTTTTTACATCAACCCTTTACGAAAACTTGACAATTTAAGCAATAATAATGAAACAATTGTTTAAAAATAACGTTCCAGATATCCTTTAAAGTTACAAAAATCACCTTTACAATAATAAAAATAACCTCTTGAGGGTAGACCATGTAACGTGACAACAAATCTCAAGAGGGGCTTTGTAATTTTAAACATTTTTTTTTTCTAATTTTACCGAGTAAGAAATACATTAGGGGTCTTGAAAGTCAACCCACTGCAAAAAATTGAAAATTTGCCCACTTTAAATAGAAAGAATCAAGAATGCGCTCATGAAGACTAATATGCAGCCGCATTTAACCTGCAAGTCATGTAAGATATCTGGCATTGGCAGCTCCGGAAAATGAGCATGGTCGACAAAACCCACCTCCTCTGCCTTCCTGGCGGCACTCTTAGCTTGTATGCATAAAAACTTTAAGAGAAGAAATGCTATCTTGTACATCTCAATTGCAATCAAGTCCGACAAACCTGTCGGATTAGAAGACGAAAAACCAGCATCACCTTTCAATCCTTCTCTCAAGACAAGACCAGAACTCGTTTGAGCCGACTCCAACGGGCTGCATTTTGGATCCTCCAACTTGCAACCAAGAGCAGACAAAACAAACCACCCATTCTTGCTTTTGACAAAGGATTCCTTCCTGTACCAATCAAGCTCTTCCTTAACCACGGGATGACAAAGCAGCAGAGCATCCCTACGGGGATGTTCCCCAGGGTGCTGTGTAGCTCGGCCTATAAAGGCTAATAAGTGGATGCTTTTCTCCCTTAGCTGAGATTCCATACCTTGGAAGAGTTTCTTCCAAGAATTCCAATATCTTGCCAAGACGCAAATTAGAGCTAAAGTATTTTGTGTTTCTTTGAGCTCACCTAAGGAAATATTCGATTTCAATGCACGGGCCCTTTTATTTCCACGGCCCTCTTCACTCGAAAAATTTAGCAAGCTAAGATAGTATGTAACTAACGGAGCTTTCTCAACCAATATGCAAGTCATCACATAGTCTACAATTCTAGCAGATGAACTATCCCCTACCGACTGAATAATTGCTGTAAGTACAGCCAAACTCAGTCCCCAGAATGGTTCGCCCTTTTCATTCTTGTCCGAGAAAATTCCTTCACCCTGGATCACAGAGAAAGGCCCACTATCGTAATAGTCGGATATTAACATTTTTATAGATTCAAGGATACCGGCTGTTAAAAGCATCTCTGCACCTTGTCTGACACGTGCAAGTGTAAGAAAAAATTTCAAAATAATGCAAACGGTTTTTGAAGAAGTTCTCTCTTGAAGTTTCCAGACAATATGCTGCAATGATAGATGCTTCTGTATAATGGGAGCCCATGTGGATGATGCTGAGAATTTTTTCATTATTAAATCCATGGCAGCCAGGGACATGGTACAAAGAGCAGGGCACTCAATGCAATTGCAAAGAACGGGTAATAATCCCAAACATGAATTAGATACCTCGGCAGAACCATCGAAAGCTTCAATCCAAGATTCCTTGCGAGTTAACTCAACTGAACTGAGAATCAACATAAGTAAACATTTCATAGATGTCCCAATGACAAGAGGTGGCGTACACCTGCACAACATTTTGAGACCATACCCAGAAGTATTTAAGATGAGAGAAAAGGAACGATGGGGGAGATTATCACTTAGGGATCTTAAGAGTAGTAACAATAACTCTGCTTGAGCAGTAAGGATATCGAGAACATGTTCACCAGCATCACTAATAGGACTCAATAAATCTATTGTGGCACGAAGAGACGAGCATATCTGATCAATGCATGATTGAAATGTTGGCCCCGAAATCCTCATCTCAGTTGAGGCTTCATGTTCTGATGACTGCATAATAGCCACAATTGAAATGAGAAACTTATATTTTATTTTATTTTGGTAAGGAAATGAGAAACTTCTAGAGTGCATTGTATATGAGGATTACAACATTAAAAAAAAGGGTATAATTGGTTAAAAAAAGACCCGGAAATTGTAAGCAGCAGAGAAGAGTCAGCAATAGAGGTCACAATTGATAGAACCTCGTCACGAGGTACTCTAGTATTTCGAATAGATGCACGAAATTTCTAGTAATCAGCAATGTGCTGTAATTCTTTTCTCAAAAAAATTCTCACTTTTTACAATTCTGAGCAGCCTATAAATAAACTAAAAATAAGGTAAAATAATCATTTTTAAAAATAAAGAAAAATCAATATATGTAATTAAGCCCCTTGATTGACGATCTCTGATTGTGATTTCCTTCTATGGTATTTCTTGCCATACATATGGTCCTCTGAAATAGGCATGTTTCCATCAACAATTTTTGAAAACTAGAGTCTACCAAGTTCACACACAATAGAAAAGTGGCAAGGAAACCAGTAAACTTTGCAAATTATGAAATATAATCCCAGTACAAGGATACTTAATCATCTAATACCAAATAAAAATGACCAGACAGGAATTCCAGCCTTTGCAACATTAGAAATAATAAAGTCAAGAAATCTGAAACTCACATTTTCCTTGTGCATATGAAAAAGGGTAATTAGCCCACTTAAAGCTGAAAGCTTCGAATTGGAGAGAAGTGTTCTTGAATTTGAGTCTTGCAGGCAGTGAATCATAATTTCAGCAACTTCTTTAGATTCTTTCCATGCTAAAATATCCCACATCTCTAATCCCAAGTCTGCTCTGAGGCGAACAGTGTCATACAGGTACACACTCTTGATGTTCCGTGAAAAATAATCATGTTTATATTTATAACCATTCAAAAATTCTGAGTCTAACAAAAACTGCAACAACTCTTTAAATTGCCGATTGTCAATTTGACGCCCTTCAAGTTCCCCTTGAAGGTGGTAGAACAAATCACTCAGTATCAAATTCTCCAACTCTTGTCCTCCACTGAAATTACAAACTTAAAGATTAGAGGGGGTGATTACATATACTATATACAGTATAATCAGAATAATAAGAAATTATCTTGTAACAATAAACTAACTAAATCGAAAAATTAAAATGACGTGAACCTGTAGCCACGCTCTCCATACTGAGTTGACAATTCTGAAAAGGCTCCTATTTTGCACAACTGCATATGAGAACACCAAAAATGAAGGTCAGGAGTCACTCAAGTCAAAACTGATAATATTGGGGTAGCCTGACTGAGATAGTACTTTTTGAACAGTGATAATATTGCTAGCGAAGTTAGTATGAGAATGAAATTGTGTATAAAATGACTATAGATGATAAATGTATAGATAACTAAGATAAGTAAGCAATTCAGAATAATGCAACCGGGGATATTTACCTTTTGCGACAGCATATCAATCCTGTCAATTAGGGACACAGAAAAACTACCCTTGTCACCATTTCTTACTTTCACCATAGCATGCACAGCAAATAAACTAGCAGCAATCTGCAACAACAAAAGAAATGTCATTTTTGGCTATCAAAGCAAGTACCAAAGAAACAAGCTCAACATGATAGACACAAACCATGTGAGATGTAACAGACAAAAAATATTAAGAATTCATTGATCACCTTTGCACGCATATGACTGTTATCATATTCCCATGTAACCAACGACTTGATCAGGTCACTCAACAATGAACTTTTACACCACAACGAAATGATCTCTTTCAGGTCACTAAAGCATTCATCTTTGGAATCAATTTTTGCTGCCCCTATAGTTGGTGATTTAGAAAATCTGTTGACGACTGTCTCCGCATGAGTTAGTTTCTTTTGCAGGAAAATTTCATAATTAATTATATCCAATACATCTGACAGGAATTGATATCTGTAAGTTATGCTTTGAATGTCCTTTTGAGTACACTTCTCAGAGAAGTTGCATTGGTCTTTAGAAAAGAGCACAACAGAAATGGTCAGTTGTCTCCAGAACTTTTCTGAAACTTTTAGCTGTTCCAAGATTTTTGAGAACTTAGGTGCGCCTTGCCACAGTGCCCTCAGCAAGTTCAACAAGCATAACAGTACATTGGGTTGCCTGGAAGAAACATTAACATATTTCATACACTACATCTTTCAGAATATTTAAAAGAAGGCTGTAGATTGAATAGGCAAAACACAAACCTATCGATTAAATCTTCAGACTTCTTTAGATACTGCATAACTGCGTACAAAAGACTTTCTTCCTTGGAATCTAAGGAACCATTTTTAGTGTTATTTGGCCGATGTTCCGAGTCCGCATTACCCACTTGAGCTTTCAAATTTGCTTTGGATGTGAAGACAGCAGTGAGAAAAGCAGGCTGCAATTAATAACACAAATACAATCAAAGGAAAAACAACAAAGACACAAATGGTCAACTATTAATTAATCCTCATGCGTATTCACTATTCACATAAGTTGCTTTCTATTTACTATCTAAACATTGCAACTACATAACAGGGACAGTGCCATCGATTGCTGCTTTAGTTTTTGTGTAATAAATATAAGATGAGGGGGTTAGACCTTATCAGAAGTCAAAAAAAGAACAAACCTCATTAAGTGCAGCAGAAGTTAGTAGATTCAAAGTAGAAACAATAAGATCTTCAGGCCAATGCGGTTGCTCAGAAAGAATGGTGCAAATGGATTTTCTAAAACTGGCAACCTACACAACAACAATAGATCCACTTAGGAGCCAAAGTAAAGAGTTTACAACCTTAAATTTTGTGACAAAACAGAATACCGCCAAACCTCATTATCATCCAAGCTGAAACTCGCATTGGATTGTGAAAAATCTGCAATAAATAACAGAGATAGCAACCTCGTGGCACCTACTTGTATATTCTGAACAATACAACAAAAAAAGAAAAGGTAAGTAACAAAAAAGGGTAGCCAGGTCACCAATATATAGAAGACTCCAAAACACATATTTCATCCATATGAAAAATATAAATTAACAGAACATAAAAGAAAACCTAATGGGGGAAGCAACTATTAATGAGAAAAAAAGCTTACAGCATTTCGAGTGTATGATACTAACGAAATAGCAGCAGAGATCACAGGTATTGGCTTTGTCAATGGTGATAGAATTGCTTGATGAAAAACTGAATGATTCGGTGAATCCTGACAAAACAACAGTTAATGCGTACAGATAAATAACATTCCATTGTAGAAGGTTTGCAAACATAAATACATTAATGAGCATCCAAAGAAAGAAGAATGGTAAATTACGTCGGTTGTTGCTTAAGGAAGAAATTAAAACCCAGCCACTGATATATAATTATAAATATATATACACCATCTCCATAGCCCATAAATCAAACACTAAAATCAATATCCGCCAAGTTCTGAATCCACTCTACTTGTGGAACATAACAGTTAAGACTAAACTTTATGAATGAGCAAGCACGCACACACAGAAAGAGATAGGACTAGGGGAAAAGCCCAATTCATTCACTTTGATGGAATTTAGGATGTCTGAAGTAAACCACAAAGAAAAACCTAATCAAAATTGAAAGAATTAGTTGGGGAACACAAATATTGTGAATATCCACTTTTTAGGCTCAGGCGAGAACAAAATAAATGGGATGCATCTTCAAAATACTTAACAAACGAGATCGGAGATGCACTTAAAAACCAGGCTAGCAGAGGATACGTGGCATAAGGTTTAAAATTTATTCAATTTCTCTAGGAATTATACAGATCCAAAAAAGGAAAAAATACAAAGTAAAACATCACAGGACATAAAAGTAAGCTGCGTACCTTCGAGAAGGCAGACAGCATACTGACAAAGACATCCAAGCCAGCAGATACAGCTAGTTGCAGACCCTCAATATCCAGTATGTCAAAAAGACGGGATACATAAAGTTTCTGTTTGTTAAAGGAGGAATAACTAAGGTCAATATGAAGAATAGAAAATCACATATTTTGTAAAAATATATGAAGTTCAAGGAATGAATACAACAGGTTCAACCTCTAGGTTCGGTGTAGTCGTACAAACAATTCGGAAAAGTGCAGAGTGGATGGAAGAATCAGAAAGCATAATATCACAAACAACTTCCCCCAGTTCTCGACCAGAAGTGATCAAGGAAACACATTTCTTCATGACTTCAAGCACCTAAATAAGGAATCAGACAAGTACAAGTCAGTGGAAATTATTGAATTATGAAGAGATTAAGGAAACTGGAGGTACTTAAGCACACTTCTAATACTAGTCAAATAACACGTCTGTAATAAGGTTGTAATATACGACTACCAAATATGAAGTAATAATTAAGTTAAGGGAAAGCACTATGAGGTAATAGTAAACATTGATCCATGTTGACCAGAGAAGAACCGGCTGAACAGCTAAAATAATGTATCCTTAAAACACAAAAGAGGTTTATGCTTCAAATTAAATCACCATAAATATATCCCGGAGTAAACTATAGCTAAAAATAACATCTCCTCTGGGGTGAATGTACAAGGGACCGCAATACACTAAACCTACCAACAATAAAATTTCCCAGTTTTGCACAAGGTAAGAAGGACATGGCATACCTTCAGTGTCACCTTCAACCGAGCATGCTTCATCTTATAATTCCAGAACTCGTGATTAACAAAAACATACTGAAGGGAAAAAACAATTAGTGCATGGGCGGCATCAGTTTCTAATCCGGTCTCCAGGAGATTCATTGTGAAGTCCAGCACTGTGCAATTTAGAGAAATTGTGGTTACGCTTCTATAACAAAGTTCAAAAACCATAGCATGGAACAGCAGGAGGTTATGCAATGATAAAGTGTATACCTTAAACCATAACACAAAATAGTATGGAATTTTTATTTACAAAGATAATAAAGGGTCGGGTATAGGAGAGATGGAGAGATATAAATTCTAACAAAAAGAAATGAGAGACAAGAAAAACATTCAAAATGAATCGAACACATGCCTGAAAGAGTCATTGAGCAATCACTCTGCTCACAATCAATCAAAAGCATTTTCGCTAGCCTTCCAGAAAGCAACCAAGATCCACTAGAAAAGTTCACAAAATACTAGTTAGAGATTGAATAGGCAATATAAGAGTAAATTACGTAAATAATCAACCCAACTCCGCAAAGTGTTTCCTCATAGCATTGCTTACAAAGTAAAAGGAAAAGAATACCCACGGTATGTTTAACTGTAAGTAGTGAAACGTTGATTGAACATTTATGCCAATAACTCATCAAAACATATATGTTCAACATCCGTTTCCTGGACCACATACATCCTATCCAATGCTATCAATGAAACATCACAAACTTTAATGTCCGACCCAGTGTTATAGAATATGTAAAAGGGGTAACCTTGATAAACTGTTGGATCCAACGTCAAAAGGATTTGTCTTCAAGGCAACATCAAATATATTGCCCTTCATGGCCATCACAGCTACACGAGATGGCATGCTGCACCAAACAAATACATGAGCAAATCAATTAACTGCAATGGTCATGTTCATATTTAATATGACAAATAAGTTCACCATATTCATCTTGAAGGATCCGTCACATGTGACAAACATAATAACAAAAGATACAACAGGACATTTAATATATTAAGGAAATACTTGTTACACAAGGAACAAGTTGTCAGAAAGTCAATCAAACAAGAAAAAAATATTTACCATCTCAACATTTTCGTCAATATATTAACCCCCATGGACATCATCACTGCACCATTCACACTAGGGGAAAGGCTTTTTATCAAAGCACATACAATCTCAACCACGTCAATGCTGCAATCAAAAACATCAATTTCAAATTTAATGACAGATATTAAACTTACTGAATCCAAAGCAATAAAATAATTATGAAATACAGTCATACAGAGCATATTTTTCCTGAATCCCTACAGCAGGGTCTTCATGGAAGGAATTCCGAGCATTCATCAGAGAATAACAAACATCCTAGTATCACTAGTCTGTAAGTATCAATTTCAACAACCAATTGCAAGTAAAACATAAAAATATGCTCCTATAACTAATTTCCAGACATGCTATTTCAGTGAAGCATCAGTCGAAACACAAAGACCTTACCACCATGTCACATGGATATATCAATGGTATTTTTTAGAGATTAGTTACAAAACTCTTGCTTGGAATGAAGTAACTTCAGGAGAAAAATATTGTTTTGGGATGGGAGTAGAAACGGAAATGGTAACGGAGATTATTTTACAGTATATAGTATTCGATTTTTGTTAAATGTAGTGATATTGTGTTTTACCATATAATTTTAGATTTATTTGATGTTCCTCATTTATTATACTGGTAACAGAGTATTTTTAAGAAAAAAAAATCTTTATTAAATTTAATAATATATATACATCAACATGTACAAATAAAATGAATCTTTACAATAAAATCAAGTCACTGAATGCAATTTTATATTTACCTAAGAATTAATAAATTTAGCTTTATTAAATTTCAGGTTTTAGTTTTTAAGCACTTTATATTTAGACGGATTTTGATTTTACTTTTTAGCAATTGATTTTAGATGAGAAACTAAATTCAAAATTGTAGCAGTTTATTTAGATAATGACATTCTTTTCAATCCTATGGATACACAACATTAGCAATAAAATCAGCTAATGGAAGTAGCAACTTGAAAATATAGTACCATATTGTTAAAAGTCACCAATCGACTCAGCAAATCAAGAATGACAATGAGCTCCTCGGGATTTTGCATATAGAGATCTTGAGCCAAACGCAAAAGCAGCACAACTACACCAGATTCTGTGTACTGTGGAAAAGATAAATGAAATGCATATATGAAGGCTAGAAAGAATGGGGTGAAGGAAACACATAGCATTACCTGATATCACTCTAGTTTTAACAGTACATAATCTGCACATGAATCTTTGACCGAAGGAACCATAAAAAAATACAGAAAGGTTGTACATGGCAGCATTTTTACAATACCAATCAACACTAATGAGATAACAAACCAAATAACACATTCAATATAGCACCTTACTTTGTTGAAAGCATGCCAAGTAATAAGAGTATAAGACCATGAATAAGAAAGACTAAAACCAGCCCACGCATGCTACAGATGTTATTTTATAGAATTACTGTAAGGTAGGTCTCCACAATACCAGGTCACGAATAATAATATATGAAGATATCACATATGGGTAAAGACCTAGAATTCACATTACCCTGGTTTTAGAATTACATGGTTTAAAAAAACAAAGATGGAAGACATTTAAGTTAAGATAACAATAGTATATATACACAGCACATACCTCCCACCGCACCAGAGCACAATTTTCATCAATCATTTTCACCACTTGACCCCGAGTTTTGCTAGGTATGACCAAGCCTTCAACGCCAGCAAAATGAACTGGAGAAGGTGTTTCGACGATATTTGACAATTCATCAACAACAACTACACCTCTTAGTCTAAGAGGAATTGATAGCCCATCTGATTTATCGAGAAAATTATATCTGCTCAAAATTTTCGACCAGTATTTTAGAGGAAGAAGTGAAGGAAAAAAAATGCTCATCTTGTGAGTAACTTGGAATGTTTCTATAGATTTGGGTAAGCAGTGACATGATGAAGATGTTCGTATTGACATAGACACCATAGCATTTACTGGATTCATGTTGGTGAATTTATTTATGTTCACGTTCATTCAAATCAAGATCTTTTAAAAATATTCATAAATTTCTACATTCAAATTTCAAACAATAAAAGAACATGTGGAAACACTTTAAAAAGTGCCATAAATCTATGAATATAACTACAGTTCATCAAGAGTGATTTTTCTCAACCTACTAGCAAATGTCACTGATGAATATACAGACAAACCTATGCAACATGAATAGTGGTGATATATTTTTCAGGTTATCTCTAATTGAACTTATGATCTCTAAATAGTAAAACCTTTTAAACACTAAATTCAACCTAATTGTGAGATGATGTCTTTATTATTAACTCTAGGAAGAAATCTGGACAGACTATATCAAAATATTGACTACACAGGAAAAGCTTAACTATTAACATCAAAACCAGGAAACCAAACATTAACTGCTTTTGCATTGTCAAAAAGAAATCCCAAAACAACACTATAAAGCATCACCAAGTTTCAACTTACACGCATTCCGATGGCCATGCACCTTCACCAAGGGCTGATAGCAGTCTTACAACTTCAACAGTCCTGAAAGGAAATTCAGACTCTAGGCTGACAAGAAGACTCCAGACAGGACCATCAATGAAACTGTTTTCGTCCCAAAACTGGGTACATAGAGACTCCTGCAAGAAACCAAGAATCCTAAATAAATTATATACATGGACAGAATTTATTCTTTAGTAACTTAATAATATCATTGAATAAACAGACCTCCCCTCGATAGATCTTGTATAGTATTTCCAGTATTAGTTTCAAATTACCATCCTCAATCTGCAAGATAGGGGAAGAGGTATGAGCATCCAAGTGAAATATAAGATCTATACTGATTTTGTGCTTCTGCTTATGAAATACCTGGAGACTGATCTCGAAAGATGCAATATATGCCGATATAAATGTTCTCAAAACACTCCGATACACTGCTAGAAGACCCTGGTAAATTGTGGAGGAGGTACTATCATTCATACAATCACAGTTACAAATATATATATATATATATATATATATATATATATATATATATATATAAAAGTAAAAGATAGAGCAGAATATACAATCACAGTTATTAATAAATATAACTAAAATAAACTGTATCAGTAAATTCCATGCACATGTGTGTTTAAACTAGAAACAAAACTACCAAAAACGATTATTATAAATAAAATAATAATATTACTCACATCTGAATGCTTTAATGTGTCGCTTTGTAGAATCTCAAGAAAAGATTCCAATGAAGAAGCTTCAAAAGCTTGGCGAACATAACCAACGTGATCTATCTCCTATCATGAATGAAAAGGTTAAAAATCCAATTAGGATGCAAGGAAACAGTACAAGTAAGATTTTGAACAAAGAATCTCTGACTGAAAAATGTACCATAAGCGAAATATTTCCCTTTTCTGGGAGAGACGAAATGAGACATAGAAACACCGCCCATGCAAGGATCAAAGGGCCTACTTCTGTGGCCTCAAAAGCATTAAGACTACCAATCAGCACATCTATTTGTTGAACATCCATCTCTGAAAAGCCAGTATGACCCTGCCTGAACAATAAATAACAAGCACTTCAGTATTTAGAAAACATGAAGGGTACCAAACAGGCAAATACAATCACATTGAATGTTAAAGTGACATGTATTTGACATAAACTAATTATAGGAGACATCGTCCATGTGTTATTTGATACACTTAATATTATATGCTGCAACCAGACCAAACGTGGCATGCCAAGTTTTCTCCATCGGTCAAAATAATTCAGATACTGTAATATGACATGTCCGATCTGCCTTTCAAAATAACTTGATCTTATCAATATTACATATACTTTTTTATAAGAAACATATTTCTATACCATAATACCAAAAATAGGGATGAGGCATCCCTACAACTAATTGCAGAGGCTGCTAAGATCTCATCAAGAGATTCACTTAAATAGCATTAAATATTGCCATATTGGAAATAATATCATGCAGACATGCAGCACTAAAAAAAAGTGCCGTGCATCCAAAAAGCACTCATTCCAGTATCAAACAAATCCCGAAGATAATACATGTAAGAAGTGTCCAGAATAAAATTTATGTGGATTTCTGCAGTGAATACTAATTAGATTTATGAGTTTCATAACACCCAGTGTTTGGTCACTTGCAAATAGATAAATCTAAATAAGTTGTATATATGGCTAGAACTTCTTTAATCCTTTAACCATTGAAACAGAATAACCTCATTGCATTGGAATGAAGAAAGGTCGGTGTATTTCCTGTAATAACTAACAAAAAAATAATATAACAATAGTTGATCACTTCTATTTCAGTCTGTTATAGGTCCTTTTAGCAAACTGAGCAGTGCAGTTAAACAACATACAAGAAGCAAATTCAAATACTAAACAACGTGCGGCAAAAACCTGAACGGAGTATTGTCATGAATCATTTGAAGGATATTTTCTAGGTTTAAAGCCTCTATGAGAATAAGTAGCAGCTGCACTTTGGCGTGATATATAGTACGAATAGCATCAGGTGATATTGCCAGTTTCTGGACGTTATAAGACCCTGTGACAATGCCCTGCATTGCGGTAAGACATATAAGACAAATAGATGAATAAAATAATCTCTAAGTACAACCAGGGACAATAAATGAAGATCACCTTATACATCCCACACAATATTTTCCAACATTTGGCATCACAAGTACAGAATGACTCATAATAAACAATGAAGAGAACATCGAGGATCAAGTTATCTTCTATAAGCGTCTCCTCAGCCCATAAAGTGTAGAGGTCAAAATCCTGCAAAACAATAATGTCATCAAATGCATATCCCTGTTAAACTGAATTGAATGAAAAAAATCCTACATTAAGTGCTAAAACGGGGCTGACATACTCAAGTAGCAATATGTCAAGGCTGAACTAACCATTTTCTCAGGGTAATTGGAATACAGAAGATCCTGGAAGATATAAAGTAATTTAGGTTCCAGCCCATCAGAAATCAACCTTTGTGCCTCCTTCAATACAGATGAGCCTCCTGGTTGAGATCCAAAATGTACTGCACTAAAAATGTTTACATCATGACAAGGACAATAATTGAGAAGGGGAGGGGGATATTTTGAAGGCAACAAAAATGAAGAGGAAACGCCAAATAGCAAAGCAACTAGATTCTGTCAATATATTCAGTAGTCTATCATAGGGACAATTGGACATTTCTAAGTATTTGGATCCATCATGTCCCAAGAGTTATGCCAATGTCAATAAGTGATTCAAAATGTCATACAGAATCAACCGGTAGTAAAAATCTATACCTCGAGCTTCATTGTTTTCCCCAATCACTACAGTGGTAAAAAACATGTTCGAAGCACCATCAGCTATCATATGGGCATTTTCCAAGTATTTGAATCCATCATGTCACATACAGGGATTGTGCAAATAAGGGATTCAAATGGTCTTACCGAATCAACCAGTAGAAAAAATCTATGGCTCAAGTTTCGTTATTTTTCCCAAGTCCTTAGAAGCATGAAAAATAAAACTATAGGAACTTAGGTTTTTTGAAGCAAAAAATATACTACGGAGTATATTTTTCCAAATATATAGACATTCTACTTAACAAACTAGAAAATACAATGATTCAGACACAACCATTAATCGCACTCGAGATGACATAGCAGAACAAATAATTCAACACAACATGGGTGTGTCCCATTGTGTAAGTGGTGTGTTTACTACTTACATGTATGTATATTTAAGTCTGCAATCATAATAATATGAAACCAAAATAAGAATACGTACAGGCATGCATAAGTATCTGTCGTGTGCACTTTAACAAGCATTGCCTTTCCATGTAGTACTCAAGCATAACCTATTAAAAAAATCACAATGACAATTAACGGCAAACAGAAAGAAGATATAGCAAAATATTAGTAGGAAAAGTTGTTCTACAACCAAGGACTTCAAGATAAAATTCATAAATGGCCTATCAATTTGCACTTCAACAACCTTATATTTCACTAATCAGTGCTTTATAGAAAGATCGTAAATAAATAATAATCTCTATGCCCATTAGTGTTGGCTCACTAATTTGGGCACGTGCTATGAGAAAGGTTGTTTGTTTACTTGTTGACTTGTATAAAGAAGGGTATAGAGGGTATTGGGATGTGAGTAAATTAAGGGGTTAGTTGAGAAAGTAATGACATGAGTGTTTATAGATGTGTATTGTGAGGGTGGGGTTTGTGAAAAATCATTCCATTTGAAGATGTGCAAACAACCGTGGGAGCTACAAATAAGGCAAGTGTGCAAACAATTGCGGGATGGAGGGAGTAATATTAAGGGTTGTAGGTCAGGGTAAGATGAAACACAAGGTTGAATAAACTCAAAAAACCAAATGAACATCTGTCATTATGTTGCATGCATAGAAAAATATACCATACCATAACCACTTTAATCCATTGAAAACATATCTACCAAGGGCGCTAGGCGGCCAGGTCTACATGGGTTGGAGTATAGGCAGGCGATGGGCGGTCCAGGCGGGGTCTAGACAGGCTATACACTATTTTGTTTTTTTAAATCCAAATGCATCACCCAAGCCAGAAATATAAAAATAAATAAAATAAAAATGTTGCAACTGACATTTTTATTTTTGGATGGCAGATTACATGATTCAGCCTTCGCCTTCTGCTCTTCTTTGGCCACAAAGCACCAACCTCGTTCTTCTATTCTTGATAACTTGCTTATGGACTCTTTTATATATGATGTTAATTAAAAAAATCTAGATCTGCCTAGACGCCCGTCTAGCATTTTTTAGAACACTGTAATTAGCAAGGGTGTCTGTGCATTACATGCTTCCAGATTTTGTTTCGAAGGTAATCCAGTTACAGAAAGTTAACTAAGCAGTTCTTCTAATTAACTATAAAGAACTCACAATCACAACGGCATACATCGACCATGAGACAAATATTAATTTATTACCATAACACAAATATTCATGGATCTGAGGCTTGGGGGGAGGGAGAAGTTTGGTAGGTACAGAGTCTAAAGACTACTAAAATCAATTATAGATATGAAGAAGAGGAATACTAACAGAAGTTAGAATATCTGAATGTATATCATTGACTGCTACGTTATTCCGCTCCAGCAATCTTTGAACAAGGATATATGACTGCACCTCATCTAAAGACTAAAAAGAAAGTAAGCAAGCTATATATCAGTCTCTCAACCATTACAACGGATTGAGGAATTATTTTAAAGAGGCAAATATCTGTAACAGTGACTGGTCCAATCTCAAGAAAAGCATACCAAAATCGGGCTAATCTTGAGAGCAGCTTCTTTTAATTCAGGCTCGACATTAAGCTCGTGCGGGCCAATCTTTATACACTGTGAATCCAATGCTTCCTTTGATTTCTGATTCGGCGGCCTGAATTGTGAAATGGTGTCTAGGAACCATGCGTGGTTTTCCTTCAGCTTTATCTCCTGAAATACAACCATTCAATCAGAAAACCACGCATCGAATTTCCACCATGAACAATGCGATTGTCCACGCGATCATGCAATAGCAATCAGAAACATTTTATTTTATTTCCTAAGTAAATTCATGAAATCATAATCCACGCTTTAACATCTCAGTTTAAATTTTACCAGAGACGACGGGATGTTGGAGGAGACGGAGGCGTCATCGAGCTCGTCGAGAAGTAAACGGAAAGGCTCCCACCAAAGCGCGGCGTCTACTGATTTTACAGCAGCTCCGGAGGAATTCTTGAAGGTTTCTGTTGTCGCCATTGCGGCACTGGATTGAAATGATTTTGAAACCCTAGAAGCGCGAGAAACAGCCCGCGCAATCTCTGTGTAATTCCGAGCGTCACTGACTTGCTACTTGCTAGGAGCCGGCCACAAGGGTTTATAAGAGGGAGTTGCTATTTGCACCCCTAAAAATGATAAATACACCACTTACTGCATACACCTATTTAAATTATAATTTTTTTTATAAGTTTTACTTAATAAACCCCTTGAACTATCAATAATACCCTTTAAAAAAAATAACAATACACCGTACCTTTTAATCTTTTATAAACTATAACATTATTAAATTATATATTAATTAACACAATAAATCAAAATCTGCGTTAATTTACAAAAAATTATTATCACTGTTCATTAATATTAAAAAAACATATAAATTTTCAATATTATTCAAACTCAAATATAAAAAAGTTTGTTTTGAAATAAATTAAAATAAAATAAATAAAAATAATTTAAATTAATAATTTTAAGTATACAATCTAGTTAATTTCACAATATTATTAATATATTTTTTAAAAATATTTAATAATTTATAAGAATTATTATTATCATTTAATTTCATAATATTATTAATATTTTTTTTAAAAATATTTAATAATTTATAAGAATTATATATTAATTAACATAATAAATCAAAATCTACGTTAATTTAAAAAAATATATTATCATTAATTAATATTTAAAAAAAATCATAAATCAAAATCTGCGTTAATTTAAAAAAAATTATTATCACTGTTCATTAATATTTAAAAAAATCATAAATCAAAATCTGCGTTAATTTAAAAAAATAAATTATTATCACTATTAATTAATATTTAAAAAAAATCATATAAATTTTCAATACTGTATTATTCAAACTCAAATATAAAACTATACATATATATATACACACAAAATATAAATTAACTACAAAGGATAAAATAAAAAAAATAAAAAATAAAAAAACAAGAATTTAATAATAGAAATCAATTTCAATTCTAATTCTTCCTTGTCCATATATGGCGAAAAAAACAAAAAAAAAACTTGCGTAAGAAATGAAAAAACAAAAAAAGACTTGATATGAAATTTACAGAGTGAGGAAAAAAATAAAAATATAAAAATATTTAAAGTTGCGGTAGAAAAGAAGAAGAGGGGTGTATGAGAATTAATTATATAATTAGATTAATAGGGATATAATTGACTTTTAACTAAATAATATAATTATGATTATAAGTGAGTCGGTGTACTTATCATTTTTAGGGGTGTAAATAGCAACTCCCTTTATAAGATCATGTACAGCATCATATTTTTCTCACGAAGATTATGTTCCTTCCTTCATCATTATTTCTGTCCTCAGCATCATATATTTCTTTCTTTCAACTTCATAATAGTATAGTACAGCATCATATATTTCTTTCTTTCAACTTCATAATAGTATAGTACAGTATTTCATTCCCCATCTTTTATCAAAATAATCAACAAATATCAATGACTCATCCATTTCATTTCTTTCAATATTTTATAATATTTTTTTACTATTTCTCTTATAATTAATTTTATTATAAATTTTAAAATATATAATTAAATATTTTTGTAATTCAAAAAATTCTCAAAAATGCAATTAATTGATACTATTTTTTATGTTTATAAATTATTTTTTTACCAATTTGTTATTATTAAAAATTAATTTAAAATAAAATTATACTACATCTTTCATAATAACACCTTCCCTTAAATAAACATTTCACAATAATAAAATATTCTTTAAAAAATAAATAATTTTTATTACCTTTTTAATTTAAAATACAATTTTACCCATACTTTATTTACCTACTTTTTCAACTTACTCACAACTATTTTACTTTTTAACTTAAAATTACATTTATACACATTTCACTGTTTGGTTATAAAATCAAAAAAATAACATTTTTTTTAATCTCCGTTGATTGCTCAAAAACTATTTATAAATTCCGAAAGATTTACGAAAGTAAATCTCAAGTCGATCTCTTGAGAAGCAATACTATCGGCACATGAATGTCATTGTGTGTTTGTTTAGTTCGAGTTTCAAGAGTAATAAAATCATTAACAAAGAGCGTTGGTCGATTAAATAAAACGAGTATTTAAAAGCAAATAATTAAAACGAGAGTTTGAACAAGTAAGTGAAATGAGCTAGGGTGTTCCGACTACTCCATCTCAAAAACTAGAGTCAAAAGGCTTTACAAAACACTTGATTAACTACAAACCGGACTAATGATCAAGGCGTTGTCATTTACGACCTCCACCAATGATCGTCTAAACACGATCACGACACACACGAGTGCTTCACCTCCTCAAGGTCATCAACTCGGAACGGCGATATTTCGTGCCTCGACATTATACGTTTAACCGTGCGGTCCACTAGTGATATACCACGGGGATTGTTCAACACTAAACCACAAAATTGAACCGTATAATTATCCAAATAATAGAAAAATCAAGCTACTTTAATAATGACTCTAATTCATTGAAGCATTTCATCAAACACCCTAACTAGAGATCTAGTCAATCATGATCAAGCACTCAAACAAGCAATTTGTAGACGTATAATCCATAATCGAGTGGAATCGAGAAGAATTTCACCATGGAAATCGAGAAGAATCTCACTGTGGAAATCGTGAAATTGACATACGAACGAGACGATCGAGTCGTGCTTCCAAAATCGAGACCAAACTTCAACTTATCACACGAAGAAACTAATTAAATGAAAACGACGGACTAGATGAGATGAGCAACGTTTGTGAATGAGATTAAGTGAGATTCTCGACGTATGAAAAATAGATCTAGAATTTATGACTTGAATTAATGAAGAACAATCAAAGGATTTAATTGCTTTTAGAAAAAACTTGAAGATGGAATGTATAAGGTTGTAGAATGGAATGGAATGTGAAAGGTTATGTCAAGTTTAATCACCAAAAAACTATTTATACTCTTATAAAATAGGTAAAACAAAGACAACAATTTATTTCTTCTCGCTTTTCGTCCATGCAAATTGTAGTTGTGTTCTGGGAGTAACTGAAACTTTCTAATTCATCCTATCCTCGATACCGTTGATATTGTAAATGTAGAAGTTGGAAACATCTTGTTAAAATTTCAAGTCAATCCAACGGTTAACGACGACGGAATCGCAATTCTCCCAAAGCCGCGCAGTGCTAGAATCCGGACTTGGTGTCGGCCGACGGAAATGATGTCGGCCGACATGAATCCCGGAGACAAAGTTTTATTGTCGTGCAAAGGCGCTAATCACTGGACGGCTCAAAATCGGCCAAAATGGTCAATTTCTGAAGGTGTCGACCTACAATCCCTGGTGTCGGCCGACACCACCTTCATTTCCTTCTTCAGCCAGAAAACCAGCGTCTCTGTCCTTTGGTCTGTGCAATATCTTTTTCTTTCATTAGATTTAAGTTCGACTCTCAGCCAACGCAAAATGTTGATTTTAGTTATTAAAATGAATTTACATGTTGATTTTAGTTATTAAAATGAATTTACATGTGGCAGAGGTGTGATCAAATTAAATGATGTGACATTTTAACTGTCAAATATGTTTCCACATGGCATTTTTCGGTCAAAATTGATCGGAAAAAACTAAATTTGATTTTAAAAAATTTTTAAGGATTAATTGTGGATTCCACCGTAATTGTAGGACTGTTTGTGAAATTATCTGAAAGAAAAAAAAGATATTTGAAATATCGAAATAATATCAGTAACGGTCGGAATACGATTTCCTTAAGTAGACTTTTATTTTAAAATTTTCACATTTAGTCCTTTTAACCGGCTAAAAATATCACATTTAGTCTTTTGATCGAAAAAAATTAAAAAATAATGATGTGACAATTTATCATATATGTTCGAATTTTTATATTATTTTTTGTTACAAAAATTTACTAATTTTTTTAATATAACGGGAATCAAATCCCTACCACTAAAATTGATTTTTTACATTATTTTTTTGTTACTGCCACACATCATTTTTGGTCTTATAATGATGTGGCATCCTCGTCAGCATATGAAGGATGGCCCACCAGCTTCACGTGGGCTTCACGTGGGCCACAAGGGGTTCAAACTTAGATTATGATTATCAACAATCTACACAATTCAACTTTTTAATATAAAATTCATTTCACTCTCTCCCACTTCATCAATTTATTCTATAATCTAACTTTTCATTTTTTTCACACTTTATCAACAATCTATAATCCATTTAATTTTTTCAATTTATTTTTATTTTTAAATTATTTTATTAAATTTGTATTATATTAAAAATGTGTAAAATATTATATAAATAAATTTCAAATTTTCAAATAATTAATTAATAATTAGTAAAAAAAGATTTCAACTTTCAATATCAAAATTAAAATTAAAATTACATGAATTTAAATAAATAAAAGTATAAATAGTGTTTAAAATAAAAAATATGTGATATTTATATTATATTAATTATATCAATATTGAAAATAATGTGAATTTCGATATTTATTATATATATAAACATTTATATTATAATTTAAAACTTTAATAAATAAATATATCAAATTGTATATAAAAGAACCAATACTATTATGACATGTGGCATGTATATATATACAGATATGCACGATCCATGGTTCGTATGAGAAGCAGATCGTGGGAGCAATTTTTGTTTTTCATTTTCTTTTTCTTTTTTTTTTTTTTTTTTTTGTGGTCAATGGACCGTGGCAACCCATCGATAAACATAGTCTTAGGTCCTTTAGAGATTCAAAATATCTTATTAAAATATCTTATTGGAAACCACTTGGCTTAGAAACAATCACATTAATTAATATATAACCTGTGTATAATACATTTTTTTCAGAGTTCAAATTATTTTGAAAACTTATTAGATTATAATCTTATTTACAAATTTATTACTATTAAAATTTTAATAGTGATATGTTAATGTTTCTAAAGTCTCAATTCTTTTGTTGGGAGGAAAAAATATTATTTATGTAATGGTAGTTTAATTTTAATAACTTGAATGCGTTGATTAAGAAAAAAAAACATTTTTGATTTTTTTATAAAAATATAATGGGTATAAATGTATTTTAAAATTAAAATTAAGGTATTATAAGTAAAATTAAAAATATATTTGAAAAAATAAAAATAAAATTATATTTAAATAAATAGTTATAATAAATAATTTCACAATTAATTAGATTAGAAATTAAAATTTTATATAAATTCTTATAATTAGAATTCAATTTTATATTTAAATTTTATTTATAAGATATTATAATTTGAAAAATATGTAAGTATTATACATAAGTTATATATTAACTAATGTGGTTTCTTGAATATAGATAGCTTAACAAAGTGGTTTTATAGCTCCAAAAACCTAAGTTCAAACCCAATATCTATCACTCTTTAAAAATAACAAATGCTTATAAATGTTTATGTGACACACGGTATCATGCTAACACTAAATAAAAAAACTTTATCATATAAATATAATTTTTTAATTTTTTTTTATTTTATATTAATATTTATTTTTTTATTTTAAATTAAATCTATATCAATAATCTCATCAATAAATTAAAAAAACTTTACCATATAAATATAAAAAAATATGATATAAAAAAATTATGAAAAATAATTCTTATATTATGCAAAAAAAATATTACACAAAAAATAAATTGAACAAATAAATTAATTTTTTTTTAAAAAATAGATTGAAAAATAAAGGAAAAAAAGAAGGACAGGAGATATAGAAGTCAAATAAATAAATTTAAATTTAAATATTAATAAATCTAGTTGCATGTTATAAATTGTCTGACCAAATTTGATTTTTAAAATAAAAAATTATAAAAAAAAAAAAACAAATGCTTATGTGGCAGGCAGAAATGACCAAATTTGATCAATTCTTATGTGGCATAGGCCGGAAAGGACCAAATTTGATTAATGCTTATGTGGCATAGGTCGAAAAACACCAAATTTGATTAATATTTATGTGTCATATATCGAAAAGGACCAAATTTAATTTTTAAAAAAAACAAATGCTTATGTGGCAAATACACTGTCATCCTTCATGATCCTTCATGTTGACAAGGATACCATGTCATCATTCTGGCGGTCTGCCCCGGGTTGCCATGTGTCAACCACGTCGAAAATAAGCCGGAAATGACCAAATTTGATTTTTGAAATAAAAAAAGACCGAAAGTGGGATCAGTTACGGAGACCAAAAATGCTTTAATCTCTTTTTAAAAAATTAATCTATATTCTAAGGATAAAATCTTTATTAAGCTTTTCAAAATAATAAACCAACTGTGAGTTATAACAAAATATATCAAAATATCAATAGCATGGAGACCAAAAATGCTTTAATCTCTTTTTAAAAAATTAATCTATATTCTAAGGATAAAATCTTTATTAAGCTTTTCAAAATAATAAACCAACTGTGAGTTATAACAAAATATATCAAAATATCAATAGCATGAACACTTCTCGATAACGATCACTCTTGAGAAAGCATACACTATCTTCTGTGCAAAACAATCGAATTGTTCACATAGCATCGATGTCTCTACCTTTCAAATTTTACATAACAAACATATATACAATCGATTCACATTCCATAATTCAAAGAAAAACTACAATTTTAGAACTTATAATTCATGATTAGCCTTCAAAGAAAAATTACAATTTTAGAACTTATAATTCATGATTAGCCACATTTACACAGTAAAGGATAAATACAGTGTAACCACCCAACTGTAAAACTCTTTCACCTAAAGTTACAAAATAAACATACAAGAAACTAAAACAGAAAGAATGAACAGAGAAGACAGCAAAACTCTTTCACCGGCACTCAACTGCAGAGAGGAGATAAAAATCATTATATAAATTGGGTATCAGTGAATAATCATTAATTAGAATGCGGACCATGTTAATTAATGAGTTATGACTAACCTAAGCTGACTATCGACTGTGTTCTGTAAAACACCTCTAGCTGCTTTCCACTGACATGTTAGAGAATGAACAAGAACATCTAAAAAATGTGCTCTACTCGAAATAACAAAAAAAATGAAGTAGAACTGTTGAAGACACCATAATATTCAAGGCACACAATACGATTATCTGCTAAGATGCTTGATAAAACAATCCTTATTCTAGATATAAGACTAAGAATTGTTTGGCTAAGCAAATAAGCTTTTCAAAACATCTTCTATGACATTTAAGAGCTTATAAGATATCTAAATGAGTTTGCTCAACTTTTTATACCAGAGGTCAGAACCTTGTATATCTTATATTTTTCAAATTGGTGGGAGATATGAAATCTTTTTCCAAAATAGTAAGATAATATTTGTTTAACCATCTCCTTTGAATTTGACCGTTTTAATGTTAATGGTACTATCTTATAAAAAAATCATCTTATTTTATCTAAACAACTTAAACATCTTATTTTTTATTTAAGATCCAACAACTTAATACTGTAATATGTAGGAGCTTAAAATTACGTCCACCAAAACAACCTCTAATTAGGGATAAGTAGGCATGTAAAGGTTATTTATTTCATATCAGTATATCTTAATTAAAACCCAAAAAGATGAGAGTTAATGGATAGAATATTCAGAAACAGGACATCTGGTTCATATGTAATGGAAAAACATATATGGAGAATCTGAAATGATACCAGCACCAATTCTGCCAGGGCGTGACGGAGTAACATAGGTTTAAACAACAATAATTAATCGAATAAGTAAGACCCACATGACAGCAAATCATGTCATTTATAGAACAAAAAAGAAACATAATTGTAAGAGAAATATAACGATTTAATTACCACTTCCATTGGTACCAACAGTAGCCACACTTGTCCCAGCTGGTACAACAAATGATATTCCATCAAGGATCTTCCTTTCTGGCAGATAACTGCATAAAAAGAAAAAAAAAGTTGAGAATCAATTACGCAATAATTTAATCCTACAATAAGCTGTAAGAGTTCTGTTATATAATTTGTGGGAGTTGCATTCGATAGTTTCTACATTAAGTTATTAGATTAAAGAATCGATAAATAGGCTAGAATATAAGTTATATACTAACTCACTCCAATAGTTAGCACAAGGGAAGAGGGTGCAAAAACACACATTTATAGATAATAACAGACCAGTAATTTGTAGATGTAGGAGAAAGGAACTTCCATGTGTAAAAGTGGAATTTTCACAACACGCATTTTCATCTTTCAACAAAAATATATTATATTGCAACAAGACTACTATGCTTTGGATGTTGACACTACTCTAAACCTACAAAGGAATCTGAACGCTGTAGATAGTGTATCCGTACAAATGGGGCATAACAACTACGTGGAAAATTTATTCCTTGTCACAGATAGTGAAGTAGATATCCGTACAGCTTAGTGACCCAGTTTTCGAACACAACGTAGAAACACAAGAAGACTGCCGACCAAATTCTGTGGTGCTTTACTATGACAACAGGGAAAGACTTGCTATACAAGTCGAGTGCTAAGTAATGAAAAGATCAATTCTACTCATACGTGGTTCCACATGAGACTGTTGTGCTTATAGCCTTATACCAGGAGCAATTTAATAGTATTGAGAAGTAAAAGAGCAACTCGTTATGTACAGGAATAGAAGGCTCTCGGGATTCACAAAGAAGCATGGTTAGTTAAGTTGCTCTAATTATAGTACTAATTTTATTGCGATGCCACTAAAGTGTATTCTGATAACTAAGGTGCCACTAAAGTTAAGTTGAAAACCCTCTTCCCCATCTCAATCTTCCCTAACTTACACCACCCATAAATCAAAACAGTATACAACTTTGAGTCCATTTCCAGTCCATAATTCTCCTTGTTAAACACCTCCACTGCCACCTTCACAAACTCATACTCTCAAAGCGTATCCAAAAGATAGCAAAAGCAAAAACTAAACCGCGACTCGGAAAATCTCAGCACCAAGAAAAGACCCCATGTCGAAAAACGCACGAACTGCAGTTCTGGTCATCCCAGTGGAAATCAAACGTCTGATCAGAATCGTGAAATCGGGCTTTGAGTCACTCTTCTCGCTATCCATCTCTAGAATAAACTGCCAAGTTACTTCGAATTGGCGAACTTTGCAAAAAATGTCAATAAGGATGTTGTAGGCCGAGGTGTCGAGAGGAGGAGGAGGAGGAGGAGGAGACGAGGACGACGAGATGTGGTGATGGGTTTGAGAATATTTAAAGAAAGCAAGGGCAATCATGGAATGGTGACTGAAACGAAGGAGGGTCTGGTGGACTAAAGACGGGGAAAGAGCAATGCCATAGAGCTGGAGAGAGGACTCCATGTGGTTTTCCGACTTCCTCAGCCTTCATATACGACGTCGTTGGCTCTGGTTCTGGGTCTGCCTCTGATGAAAACAGAGGATGATACCCATTCAACGTGGAACCCTATTTCCCCAATTAGTCAGCAGTCCAAAATCATTAGAACCCCATTCAAGAAAAAACGATAATGAAGCACGGGAAGTCAAATAAATGCGCTTACCGGATTTTGAGGAGGGCAATCGGATAGGAAAGCATACGGCGGCGTCTCGGCGGAGCACCACGGCCTGGATTTGCCACAAGCTCCGGTGAGGAGGGCGTGATTCATAATTCTCGAGCACATCGACATCATCATGTTTCCCAGCAGCGAGACACTGGAATTTTCACCAACTGTTTGATAGTAAAATGCTCGAGTGCGGACTCGTGAAGGATGCGATCAGATCAAAATTTTGTGTATTTGTACATTAATTTAAAATAACTTACTTATTTTTTTTTATGTAAAAATAAATAATAATAAACCAAAACATCAAAGGGAACGCTCTCTAAATACGACGCCTCTCTATAGGTCCCCGTTTGAGTTCGATCTATTTTATTTTATTTTATTTTATTTTATTCAATTTATTTTATCTTAATTCACTTTTAATGAAATTTAGAATTCACTCTAATAAAATTTAGCTCAATTCAATTCAATTTAAAATTAAAAAAACATTTAGTAATGTATAAAAATTATTATACAAAGTAGTTAGAAAAAAATCATTTCAGTTGAATCGAATTCAATCAAGAGAACAAGGATTAGTGTTTAGTATATGAAAACTTTTGTATTCAAAATATATATTTGCCTAATTGAATTCATACTGTATGTAGATTTTTTTTGTTTCATTTTCATATGATCCAATTAATGTATACACATTTTCATATTAATTCATTGAAGCATCGGTGGGTACAGTCCATGCTCTGAACCCGTTGCACTTGCTCGGATGACCGTCTCTTCTCAGCTCCGAAAGAGTTGTGATGTCGAGCAGATGCACCGCTGATGTCGTGTTATTCCCGCTCAAAAGTTGTTTCAAAACTTTCAACGCCAATGGCACTCCATTATTCAACGGCTTCGCTTCACGCGAGCAATCCGATTGCTCCCGGACTACCAAACTTGTTTCCACTGCAAAATTAGATAATTAGATATACACTTAAATCAAAATTCCCCCTATTATTATTATTATTATTATTATTATTATTATTATTATTATTATATAGACAAATTAAGAAGGGTTATGTAATAAAATGCATTAATACTATACTATATTATAATTATTAGAGTAAATATTGCAAAGGTGTTACAGTGAGTCAGTGATCGGGTTTCAATGAATATAGGAGCAATGCAGTAGGTAGGTACGTAAGAGGAAAATATCATAAATGCTATTTGACTTGGACATTTTCTTTTCATTTTTTTTATTTTAACTATTTAATTAAAAACACGTTTTTCAAAAAGATTAATTAAAATTTATTTTAACAAAACATAAATATTTTTACATTTTTTAAACCAACAAAATGTGCACGTAATATAAATATCAATTTTAAATATCGATTTAATCATGCGTTTCTACTTACTCTTACACGCAATCAAATTCGTCCCGAATTTAAAAATATAGTACGTTTTTTGTTTCTAAAAATTACACAATAAATATAAACAAATTAATACGACGAGATTTCTAAAGTATAAAATTGCAATTGAAAATCATAAATATATCGAAACACATTAACGTAAATAAGTTATACTATAAAATACTTATTATATTTTAAAATTTTCAATAAATAATAAAATATTAAAACAAATTTTGAGCATATATTTTAAAATTTTCAATAAATAATAAAATATTAAAACAAATTTTGAGCATTACACACTTGAAACTGTTAAAATTTTCATTTCAGATGATTGTTTTTTATTTTATCGAAACACATTAACGTAAATAAGTTATACTATAAAATACTTATTATATTTTAAAATTTTCAATAAATAATAAAATATTAAAACAAATTTTGAGCACTACACGCCTTGAAACCGTTAAAATTTTTATTTCAGATGACTGTTTTTTATTTTATTATTTTATAAAAATATTAACGGCTTAAATGTGTGTAACGCGTAAACTTATTTTAATATTTTAATTGTTTATTAAATATTTCAAAGTATAATAAGTATTTTATAATATAATTTATTTATATTAAATGTTTTAATGTGTTTAAAATTTTATGGAAATTTTACACTTTAGAAGTTTCGTTATATTTTTTTATATTTATTGGGCAATTTCCAGAAACTAACAAATTAGTAAGTTTTGAAATTCGGGACAAATTGAATTGGTGTACGAATAAGTGTTAACTCATGACTTAATTGATATTTAAAATTGATGTTTCTATTAACTACGTATTTTGTAGATTTCAAAAATGTAAAAATATTTATCTTTCGTAAAAACGAATTTTAATTAATATTTTTTTCAAAAACGTATTTTTATTATAAAATTAATATATTTATATAATAATTTTATTAAATAATTAAAATATAAAAAAAGTGAGAAAAAAATAAAAGAGAATGTAACATTGATGTGCAAAGAGTATCATTCAATATGGCAACGTTGACAAAAAGTAATTTGTAGCCATTTGTTTGAAATTGGCCTTTGTTTTGATGTGTGGTGACAGTCGCAAGACATTGGGTGTTCAAAAAGACTAACAACATAAAAGAAACAATATAGGAGTCCAAGGTATGATGTGATGTTGACATTTAAAAAATATTTGTTTTTTTTAATTGTGTTACTTTGAGAGCCCTAAATATAATTGGAAGTTGAATAATATATTGATATTACTTCATTTTTCCTAAAAAAAGTGTTCATATTTTTCTTATTCTCATATATTAGTGCATAATTATGTGAAACGGAATTAATAATTACAATTCAAATATAATGAGTTAGATTTAACAACAATGATTAGTTGAAATAGAAATCGAACTTAAATAACGATCAATATAAATCGAATTTAGTAAAACATGAATATGAATTTGTATAAACGATTTTGTGATAAAATTCGGGAAGTAAGAATCCTAAGTGAAGTGTGTACACTTGTTTTTTTTTTTAATCTTGAAATAATTAAGTATTTCTATCATTTTTGAAAATGAAGTTTATTTTACAATCTTATGAGTAATAAGAGCTGAAAATAAATGTTGGATAAAGTAGGGTTTGAGTGTAGCTATAAGGGACCCTGATTGATTGAAAATGATGATACAACCCTACTCAACCCTTAAACCCTAGCCACCATCCTAGGAGTATTAAAAAGGAATAAGGAGTGCTGCTATTTGAGTGATACGAGCACGTTGAGAATCACGAGTGTGATGATCAGGACCCCGTTTGAGGGCAGTTTGGACATTGGGTAATATTAGAATTTAGAAGAAATGTTGTTTTGTTCCTGAATTGAAGATCTGAATTGGGGTTGAAATTAGGTCACTGAATATATGGAACTACTCCTATCGAAATAATGTCTTTTAATATGTAATTCCACATATATATGGAACTACTCCATAACGTTTTTCTCTTGAGGTACATGAAACGTACTTCTTGAGATAGAATGAGGCGCACGTCTAAAAAGTAAAAAACTATATAAAAAATTAATAGCTAGTATTTAAATTAATAACTTATAAATGAAGTCATTCTTAAAACAAAAGTTATTTGTTTAAAAGTAGTTTACAAAAATTCCCTAAACATAATGATCCTTAAACACTACTTTCATTCAATATATTAATTCATACACTGGTTGTGTGTTTATAATTTAGAGATGTGCAAATGCTAAAATGCATGTATATTTGAAAGTTTTTTTCCGACTAGATTTCTTTCGGTCAATCAGAGTGTCTCTAATTTTTTTGTTTTTTTTTTAATTTGTTTTTGGATTTATTGTACTTATGGTTTCTTGAACTTTAGTATATGTATGTTCAATACATTATTAATTAATTAATGTTTCAGATTTCACAGTCTACATAATTATTAGTACGTGCGCATGGATAGTATTGTGTTTTTTAACAATTGAAAAAAATAAACAGATAATTAAATATATAAAAGTTGTTTAGCAAAAATCATTATATATAATGATCCTTGAACGCTATTACAATGTATTATTATTCACAATTTCTTTTACCCAAATAAAAAAATGATACTCAAACACTTTATTCCGATCTTTCCCAATTTAATTAAATAACTTCGTCTATTCGATTGAGCCATTTGGAGAAGATGGAAACAAAAAATTGAGTTACATATAATTTATAACACTCTCATGATTTTTATATATAACTCACATTCCATTTTAGATGTAAGTATAATCCAATCGGAGAAAATGGAAACAAAAAACTGAGTTACATGTAATTTAACACACACTCTTGAATATTTTTGGACATTATAATAGATATTTTTTGGTTTAATATAGACCAAATTTATGAGTTAGAGAAGTGTACATGCATGTACGTGGTACCATTACAGTACGAAAAATTATTGTAATCTAATTAAAAGTTACTTCAATTTAATTTGCGAAGCGGGTTATAGGCTTACAACACGTTATTGGAGAACCTATAGCATGTATTACTAAAAATTACACGTACATCTAATGATTAGGAATGTCATCATTTCTTTCAAATAAATCAATTTTCGGAAAGTAATATAGTTTATTTTTTAAACCTCAAATGTCATCTATCATTTCCGTCAAATAAATCAAATTCTGTTGCTCGGAAGAACCATAACGGGTGAGGCACGCGCCCGTCTCCGTCAAATAAATCAAATCCCTGAACATGTGGCAAGAAGGTCCCACTACATTTTCTCCACGTCAACAAGTTTTAAATGGACCAAAAGAATGACATTTGATTTCAAATGTTAATGCACGAAAATTAATATTATCTCATGCATTAAATCAAAATAAACACTGACAACAATTTATAAACATCAACTGGTAAAAATAAACACTGACAACAATTTATATATACCTATAACATTATAAAATATACTACATATTGATAAAAACATAAATGTCTATAATTACCAACTACATTTGCAAACTTTGATAAACATGAAAAAAAATTATTTTATTGTATGCATAATCAAATTGAAACCAATTAATTATGGACAATCTTAAAAACACAAATTATTTTATAACTTGCTTTTGTATCGATTAAATTTGCAGATTTTGATAAACATGAAAAAAAATACAAAAATATTTTTATAGTCTCAAGTCTGCGACTTCTCTCATTTTTATAACTCAAATTTCATTCACGATGTATGCATACTCAAATCAAAACTATTTAATTATTCACACTCTTAAAATAAATTATTTATTTAAAGTTTGAAATACAATTTTAACAATATTTTTGTTACTTAATATGTGTTTCATATTACAGTGTATAAATATTGAGGACAAGGTAGTAGTCTTAAAATTTAGTTTCATAAGTCTTAACGTTTCCCTTTCAATTAATAAAAAACAACTACATGTATATATTAGTGAAGTGTGTACTTTTTTTTTTTTAATCTTGAAATAATTAAGTATTTCTATCATTTTAAAAAATGAAGTTTATTTTACAATCTTATGATTATGAGTAATAAGAAAGCTGAAAATAAATGTTGGATAAAGTAGGGTTTGAGTGTAGCTATAATAAAAGGGAGACCCTGATTGATTGAAAATGATGGTACAACCCTACTCAACCCTAAAACTCTAGCTACCATCCTAGGAGTATTTAAAAGGAATAAAATCATAAACATTAAGATGTCAGCGGGAACACGTGAGAATCACGAGTGTGATGATCAGGACCCCGTTTGAGGGCAGTTTGGACATTGGATAATATTAGAAGAAATGTTGTTTTGTTCCTGAATTGAAGATCTCATGAATTGGGGTTGAAATTAGGTCACTGAATTATGGCATAAAAACCCTAATTACAAGTAGGTTTAATATCATGTTTTGTAAAGCTACAATTTGTCAACGTATGCTTAAAACAAGAGATGGCCATGTGGCATCATTTCATTAGACAAATAATAAATAAAGTAGGCATGTAAATATAATAGTAGTTCTAACTTAGTAGTAATGGGTTTTGATGTCACACGAAAGTCTTGTTTTTTATTTGTTTTTCGATCGTTAGTCTTTGCAATTTTAAAATACGATTTTATATTATAGACTGAGCACTAACATCATATTTTGTTTATTTTTAATTTCAGACGTTCCATCACTAGTGACTAATATTTTCGGTCTGCCGCATAATTTACATTTTTTTTATTATTGAAAAGTCATTATATGTACAATTTAATTATAATACTTTTTGTTTTTATTTTATTTTATTTCTTAAAAAATTGTGTTCCTTGCACAGTATTATACTAGAGTATTATAGGTGCTAATAGTGTAGTATAATATATAAGCTGATATATATATATATATATAGAGAGAGAGAGAGAGAGAGAGAGAGAGAAAGAGAGAGAGAGAGAGAGAGAGGGTGAGAGAGAATGTCTGTTGTGTGAGTAGTACTATATTTATGGTGATATATATGGTGATTGACTGATTGGTGACAAAACGGAAAGAGACAGACGGATGAAATATGGAGTATGACCCTTTAAAAAAATGGTTTGATAAATATTTGTGTTACTTTGAGAGACTTCAATATAATTTGAAGTTGAACAATATTAATAGTAATATCTCCATTTTTTTTTGTATAATAATAAGATTATTTTGTTTAAATTAATGTTTCACAATTATAATAAAATATTTTAAAAAATGTATTTTTTTCACTTTAAAATATAATTCCACTCCTAACTTATTTACTATTTTTTCAACTTTATTCGCAATTAAATTATTTTTTAACTTATACTTCTTTTTAATTCACAAAAGATTCAATACTTTTTGTTGTCATGAAAATTAAGAAAAATGTTAATTTTTTATTTTTTAATTAAAAAATAAAAGATAAAAATATATTTTTAAGTTGAAAAATAAATTAATTGTGAGTGTTGTAGTTTAAAATGTAGGTAGATTAAGTAGAAATTAAATAATATTTTAAAGTGAAAAAGTTAGATTTTTTTTTTATTTTGTGTGTATCAATTATTGAGAAACACCTAAACAAAATTGCAACTTTTATGAGAGAGATGAAATAATACATTTATATATAAAAAAAATAAAAAAGAGTAATAAACAAAAAAATAACATTTTCATTAATTTACTTATAAAAAAAGGAGGCATATATTTAAGGGAGCCAAAGGAAAGGGTCTATGAGATGCTACTCCTGGAGCATTACTCCTGGTTGCATCTTAACCGTAGATGCATACACCATACACGTCGGGTGTGGGTGATTGCGTGTGTATTTAATATAATAATATTAAATCTACTGTCAAGATGTGCATGGTGTACTCCACCTAGAGTAGCATAGATAAAACCCAAAGGAATATTACAATCCAAATGAAATGATTTTGATTTAGGAATAGCGAGTAGTTGATTCAGAAAATGAAATTAAATAAACGGTTCGAAAAAAATAATCGAACTCGAATTTGAGTCGAGTTTAGTAGTATACGAATATATTAAATAAAATTGGAGAAAAAATAAATACTACTACATTAGTGTTAGACAATAGTCATTTTTTAGAGTGGTAAAAATGATAGTAACAACCTACACTTATAACTAACTTTTGTGAACACGTGGAACAGTGCTCCAAATTGATTAATTCCGCACAAAATAATTAAAAATTTGATTCAGAAGCTTGTTTATCCATGAAAACAAATTCATATATGGTATTATATAGAAGTCTACTATTGTTGTTCATTTGAAATTATTGTATTATTAATTTATTATATTGTGCATTTTTCCATTAATATTTTTTATCTTATCATTAGTAAAAACATATATTAAAGAAATAATTAAATACAACATTAGATTCAATAAATACAGTAAATAAAAAAAAACAAAAAAAAAACCGTTTTTCTCTTATGCACTCTCCAATATCCACGCACACTGACACACAGTCACAGTCTCCACTCTGCTCTCTCTTTCTCTCTCTCTCTCTCTAGCCGTACGTTCTCCATTGTGAAGCTCACTCTACAGACGACGATCAATCTCCCACGAGGTATATATATATTCTACCTCATCCGCTGCCGCCTCCGTCCGACGAGGTTCTCAGATCCCTGTTTCCCCCCCCCCCCCCCCCCCCCCTCTCTCTCTCTCGGTCGAAGTTGTCATCACCGGAGCCGCCGCCTCCGTTCTCGCTTCTCGGATCCGAGACGAGGCGGCGCCGCTGCGTCGCCTCCGAGTTTCTTCGGTGAAGACGACGATCCCTGTTTTCCTCTCTCTCTCTCTCTCTCTCTCTGTCGACGTTGTCATCACCGGAGCCGCCGCCTCCGTTCTCGCTTCTCGGAACCGAGACGAGGCGGCGCCGCTGCGTCGCCTCCGAGTTTCTTCGGTGAAGACGACGAGTCGATCCCTGTTTTCCTCTCTCTCTCTCTCTCTCTCTCGGTCGACGTTGTCATCACCGGAGCCGCCGCCTCCGTTCTCGGTTCTCGGATCCGAGAAGAGGCGCCGCCGCTGCGTCGCCTCTGAGTTTCTCCGGTGAAGACGACGAGTCGATCCCTGTTTTCTCTCTCTCTCTCTCTCTCTCTCTCTCTCTCTCTCTCTCTCTCTCTCTCGGTCGACGTTGTCATCACCGGAGCTGCCGCTTCGGATCCGAGACGAGGCGGCGCCGCTGCGTCGCCTCCGAGTTTCTTCGGTGAAGACGACGAGTCCATCCCTGTTTTCCTCTCTCTCTCTCAGTCTCGGTCGACGTTGTTATCACCGGAGCCGCCGCCTCGGATCCGAGATGAGGCGGCGCCGCTGCGTCGCCTCCGAGTTTCTTCGGTGAAAACGACGAGTCCATCCCTGTTTTCCTCTCTCTCTCTCTCTCGGTCGACGTTGTCATCACCGGAGCCGCCGCCTCGGATCCGAGACGAGGCGGCGCCGCTGCGTCGCCTCCGAGTTTCTTCGGTGAAGACGACGAGTTCATCCCTGTTTTCCTCTCTCTCTCTCTCTCTCTCTTGCGGATAGAATTTCCGTACTTAGGACGAGATGTTCTGGACCTAAGCCCATAGATTGTCAGCCCAAACCTTTTCTCAGGCCCAAGCCTTTTCTCGGCCCAAACGATTATACAACCTCCAACCCAAATTCCTACGGCCCAAAATCAATTAAACTCCCCTCCTAATTAAATTGATAACTACACAACTTATACAATCCCAAGTTTGCCCTTATAACATACTACTGTGAATAAATTTTCTCACACTTCCTTCTCCCTCCCTTAATTCTTTCAATATAGTATGTTTGAACTCCATCCCTCCAGTTTTTCATCGTTTTCTCGGCCCGAATGATTATATATATCCTCCAATCCAAATTCCTAGGGCTCAAAATTCAATTATTCGATCTCTCTGTGTCCTGCCCTATAACGTAATACACTCAAGTACACTGTACTAATAATAAGCCCAAAGTTTATACAACCCCTGCCATATCCTAACTTTGTCCCACATTATACCATTTACATTTTTATATACTCCGATATTACAAGTTAATCAAATACTGTATGTTTATTACTAATTCAATGTTTGCATTGTGCAGGAGTACTCGAGCAATGAACGACAACTCAGGTCCCGAAAGCAACTTTGACAGGAATCGGCGGGCTATGGAGGACTATATACAGATAGTGAATGATAATGCTGTAGCGGATTACCTGGCCAAGAAGAAGAAAGATGAAGATGACAAGCACCTGGCTGAGGTGGCCCGACAACTAAGGGCCGCTCAACGGGTCGACCCTTCTCGGGCCAAGTGGGTCAGACGTAACAGGTATATTCTCTCATCGTTTCTTTTCTTTAATTAATTTCTAAAATCGTGTTTTCTGATATTTAGATATGCGCATACTGATATATGTTTGTTTGGATGATTATCATGAGGGAAAGCTTGTTTGTGTTTTTGAATATGAGTCCGTATTTTTAATAAACTCACGTACTTATGTTTATTACTATAATGAGGAATTGCTTAATTGCTTTAAAATGTACACATATTGTAGATTTGTAGTCGCTTCAAATTCTTAAATTGTTTTTATTATTAAAAATATGAAAATTAATTTTATTTTTATTTATTGGGAAATTTGGTATTAAAGTTTATAATTAATTTACTAACTCAATTTTTCTTAATTATAAAAATAAATCATGTAGTTAATCTTTTAATTTAAAATTGTAGTTATTTTTTAGTAAGAGTAATATAATCTTTATGAAATAAAAAATATATTGCTTCTACACATCAATTTATTCATTTATTTCAGCTGTATTATATATTACTTGTAATTGGTGGTCAGACACATACTTCAAATTCTTATTTTGCTTATTTTATATAACTCAAATTTATTTTACTTACTGATTATTTCTTATAATAATAATAAAATAAAATACAGGCGTATTACGGCTATCGTGGGTTTTGGGCTTTTCTTGGTCGCCTGGTGCTTACTCATTGCCACAGAAAAAGACTCTCATATAGGAAAGGTTCTCTGGGGTCACTACAAGTGGTATTCTTATTTAGGGTTCGTTGTGGTGTTCTGTCTGGTATTTTTGTTTTATCGGATTATCTATAGGTATCGGATCGGCTGGTTATTACCTAGTTATGTTAGGATTTACCCACAAATCTTTTGTGTGGTGTTTTCGTTATTCTCCTGTACTCATATCACAGACCGGGCTAGTATCCCGCCGGCCTTTTTTCTGTCTCTCTCCACCATCCCTGCCTGCCTACTTCTTGGCGTGCCTGACGACTTTGGTGTTTTCGATTGTTTCATCGGCATGGCTTTGTCTGGGATCTTGGGACACTACAAACAGAAGGCTGAGGGTTGGAGGAAGGTCGCCATCTATGTAGCAGTATTACTCAACTTCAAGTATTTTACTATGTGGATTTTGAGGAAATGCGGAGTACATGCATATCTAGTATGATATTATACTCTGGATTTTGAGGTGTACCTACCATTCTATTTTGTTTGTATTTTTTGAACTATTTACTTCATAAGAATTATGAGAATTTGAAGTACAGCTTATTAATTTACTGAATACAGAAAATCATTTGATTCATTTTTACTGTCAGGAATTCAACATGTAGCACAACAATTTGTTATGAGTAACACATTTTAATCAGTTTAAACAACAATAGTTAATCAAATAACTAATAAGACCCACATGAGAACTAATCATGTCATTTACTAGAACTAAAAAAACTTGAAAGAGAAATATACTGTAACATATAATTACCACTTTCACTGGTATCAACAATAGCCACACTTTTACCAGCTGGTACAACAAATGATATTCCATCAAGGATCTTCCTTTCTGGCAGATAACTGCATAAACAGAATAAAGGTTGAGAATCAAGTACAAAATAATTTAGTCCTAGCCTGTAAGAGTTCTGTTAGATAGTTTATAGGAGTGCTGTTAGATAGTGTCTTCATTAAGTTACGAGAATAAAGAAGTGATAATGGCTTGAATACAACTCACTCCAAAGCTGTCACAACACAATTTTGGCAGTGGAAGTGTTTATACATAGAAAAATTCCGGCAAGCGTAGAATGACTGACAGATCTTCGCTGGCGGTGAAACATGCAATACTAATATGATTCCAATGAACACACTAACACCATTAGTTGCAAGAAAAAATTAAGATACCATTTAGCAAGCTCAAGTGATGATGCAGATTCCAATAAGTGGGAAGATTATCAGGCATGGAAATATTATGAACGTGCCTCTAAGTCTACGCTGTAGCTGTGATTTTCCCCTTCCATTTCATCTCTCTTTCTGGCGAAGCTAAATTGCATCTCACTGTAGTTTTATATACACTTCCTTATTTTAGCAGATTTTTACTTATAACAGTTAGTGCACTAAACAAATGAATAGCTATAACATTTGCAAGATGATTGGAAAGGCCTTTGTATTTGCTAAATGTTTTACACAAAATCAGCATGTCATGGAGAAAGTTTAACCAGAAAAATTAGTGTGAACATTCTCAAATTCAACGCCACCCCCATTTAATTGCAAAGGCTTGTCATCATCCATATCCATAAACAGAAAACAGCAAAATGAGTTTAACTGAGTTATACCAGGGCCAGAAACAAGGAATACTTACAATATGAGAGGTGCTTTCAAGAATGTAAGAGCTAGAGCTACTCGCTGCTTTTCACCACCGCTTAACTGGAGAGAGGAATGAAAATATCATTATTTAAATGTGGCATCGGTGAACAATCATTAACCAAAATACATAACGAGTTCATAAATAAGTTTTGACTAACATAAGCTAACTATCGACTGTGTTCCAGTAACATACCTCTAGCTGCTGACCCTGACACTTTAGAGAATGGACAAAAACATCTACATGATGTGCTCTACCGAAATAACAAAAAAATTGAATTAGATGCCACCACGAATATTCAACGCACACAATACGATTATCTGCTAAGAAGCTTGATAAAACAATCCTTATATAGTTATATCATATATTTTTCGAATAGTTGGGAGATATCAAATCTTTTTTCGAAATAAGATATTTGTTTAACCATTTCCTTTGAATTTGACCGTTTTGATTACAAAAATGTTAATGCTAATATCTTGTAAAATCCTTCATCTTATTTTATCTGAACACTTCAGCATCTTATTTTTTTTAATAAGATCCAATAACTTGATAATATGTAGGAGCTTATAATTACACCCACCCAAACACCCTCTAATTAGGGAGTAGGCATGTAAAGGTTCTTTATTTCATAGTCAGTATATCTTAATTAAAAATCACAAAGATGAGAATTGATAGATTATTGAGAAACAGGACAACTGATTCTCATGTTAAAAAAATGGAGATTCTGAAATGATGCCAACACTGATTCCTCGGTGAATAAAAAAAGGTTTAGTTCTCGTAAATCCGATGATGATGAGATTAGAAAGAGATAACATAACAGGATATACCTTAAGTCCCCTTTCCCCGACCACAGTCAAGTACTTCTCTGGAGTCTGAAAAATTCATGATGGTATCATGAACCGCTGCATGACGAGCAGCGCTGTAGACCTAATATTACAAGACAATTCAGTATCAAATGTATAAAGTTCAAAATTAGCTCAGTTATTCTCAAAATTTCAGAAAACCTCATCTTCTGTCACTGAAAGCCGACTGTAATGACTGTTGTGTAAAATGGTATCATTGAACAGCACCTGCCAGTAAAGTACAAATCGTAAGTCATCGGGACACTATATCAAGTGGCTTAGAATTCCCATGAAGCCAACTAATCAATACTGAAAAAACAAATTCATAGGCAATCATGGAAACTCACAGTATCTTAAGGAACACAACCAATGGACTGCCTTAGGCTCTCAATTGTCACTGTCCGAATATCTTGACCATCAATTTTTATCTGGTCAATAGATAGGTGACAGTGACTTTAATAGATATATCAGACGACTTAGTGGAGCAAAACGAGGAAAATGATATTCCGATTCATATATATGTCATGGATCGTTTCTTTTGCTGGTAATGCGGAACAATGAAGAAGGAATTATCAAGGCTTTTAATATAAAACATGGCAAATATCAACACATTATAGGACAACATCCTTTATCAAAAAATAAATAAATCTGCCAATGAAAGCACTAAAAGAAGTAAATAGCTCAAATAATTCCAACCAGGAAGTAAAGTCGACCCTTCACTTATGTAAATTAATTTTTTCAGTCTTACACGTCCGGAATAGGTATCAAATATTCTGAAAAGCAGTCTTAGAATGGTTGACTTCCCTGCATTATAATGCGATATATTACAATATAAGTTGTACATCAGAAAAATAGGGGAATAAATTAATAAAAGAATAAGAAAATAACATAGGCATTAATGTCAAGAACGATATCACAAGCCAACAATCACATACAAGATGTAACAAAGCCATATCACGTGAAGGCTGAGGCATAATGACACATCCACGTCTGGCTTGCTTTGCAGGGTATGCCGATACATGAAGCTATACAAACTGATGGTTTTAAGAGTGGAATTTTCACAACACGCATTTTCATCTTTCAACCAAAACATATCATGTATTGCTACAAGACTACTATGCTTCAGATGTTGACACTACTCTAAACCTACAAAGGAATCTGAACGCTTTATATAGTGTATCCGTACAAATGGGTCATAACAACTATGTGGGGAAATTTATTCCTTGTCGTAGATAGTGAAGTAGATATCCTTACAGATTAGTGATCCAATTTTCAAACACAACATAAAAACACATGAAGATTGACGATCAAATTCTGTGGTACCTTATTATGACAACAGGTAAAGACTCAAACACCCTCAAAGTCATCTTTCAAACAAAATTATTTGAGTGTGGAGGCAGGGAGATAGAATAGGGGGCAAACATCTAGGTCATGACTATTAGTCCTGGTTATAAAAACATTTGAATCAGATATTAATGCAACACAGCTTTTTTTTAATAACACCATTTGAATACTTTTAGTAGAACTTGAAGTAACAGATCTTCCTACACCTCCATTGCCATCCTAGATTGATGAGTCACTTGACACATTTCTATCTTATTTCGGTAGAACTAGAAATGAATCTAGTGAATAACAGAGAATAATGTACAGTAGCAAACAAAATTGGGTTAGTGGAGATATATTGTCATATTGATGAAAAAAAATAGGCTTATACTCAACAACTCCTCTACAAGCAAAAAAAGAAAGATCACAACTAAGCATAACTGGTGGTCACATCCCAAAAGGAAGACAAAGGAGTGAAAGGAAAGAATTGATGGAAATTACTTTAAAATGTGTAGAAGATGAGTTAATACCTCAAGTAATTGGAATATGGATTTCATGTCTATCAAACTTTGAATTGTTTCTCTATATACACTTCCAAGGAAGTTGAGTGGAAGAGAGAGTTGAAAAAGTAGGCCGTTTAACATTACCTATGAAGAAAACTGTTTAGTCATGATTTTATCAATTACATCAAAATTACGATTATGCATTTTTCAAGTGAATCCAAAATAGGGTAAGAGGATAGCTCATAATTATGGTAACATCTTTACCAAGTCTCCAACAGTCATATTGTCATTCATAATTGCACTTAGTTTTTAAAGAGACAAGACTACTTAGTTTTTAAGGCAGCATATTCATATTCTGCAAGATGATATTATCATTAACATATTGGAAATCACCCTGTTAGGCATGTAAGAATAATATGGCAACTCAATGAGATTTTATTAATTCTTAATGTCAGAATACAAGAAAGAAAGATATTCAGCAAAGTTGTTTTCCTTAAACAGCTAGAACCATGGAAATCGCTTAAAACAAAACCATTTTGACAATATAAGCAAAATATCATTTTGGAAATCTCTCTCTCTCTCTCTCTCTCTATATATATATATATATATATATATATATATATATATATAGAAAAGTGATAAACTACAACTCATTATTTTCATGATGTATCAACTAATCTGAATGACTCCATTGAGCCATGCTTTGAAAGTTTTGTGACACATAGAAACTTAACATGAAAGATACTTAGAGTGCAATAAAATGTGTTTTGCTTCCTTGTAAAAATTTGAATTCCAATTGTTGTGACTAAGACTCAAAAGGATAAAGACACTTCCAAGGTGATATGACTATCCTGGCAGAATTTTCTCAAATAGTTCACCAATTACTGAGTTATTAGCAATGGCAGAGTTTAAATTCTCTTTAAGACAAAATTGCCCCGTAGAAGTGAAGTGTGCAAAAGGTCTTTCATATGCGTTTCGGAGGGAAAAATGGGAATTAATTTCCGAGTTAGACAATTCCTACAATGTGAAATGACTTGGTGTGGCTGGTGGGATGAGGCTCTCATACGAGCAATTCAGGCTCTGTATAGCTAGTTTCTTCGCTGAATGTGTGCCCTGGGAAACATTCTTAACCTATTAATTTGGATGTTGGAAGGGACAATTGAGTTTGTGACACATATAAAGTATAAAAACACTACAGGAGGCTTAACTAATGAGGTGGAGATATTTTCACTGCTAATGTGAAAGCTATATATGCTGACATTGACAAGGTTGTAATCCATGCAAACAGTGCTCCAAATTATAAGCAAGAATACCAGATACCATTGATATCTGAAAGGCCAAACATTATAAAAGTAAAAGTTAGAATAAGGGAACTAAGTTTTTTACAGTAACAATAAAACACGGAACTGAACATTGCTACAATGAAGTTTATGAAAACCAGACAATATATGGTAGACCACAAGGAAATTACCTCTAATAAAGTAGTCACAACATTGGAGACCATGGCCGAAATAATAAAATTAATAGCATGGCTATAGCACCATCGACAGAAGAGCACGAAACACAATTATTTATATATTTTATAATACGCAACGGAAAAGTAGGATAAATGTAACCACACCGACAAACTTAAAATGAATATTTGGAATTGAATTTAAAAGAAATGAATATTAATTGAACCAAATAGAAATGAATATTACTTGACCAAATAGAAATCGAATCACAGGAACCTAGTATTATGAAAATATGAACACTACTGCTATGGTATGCATAAATTAGTAAATACCAACAACAAGAAAAGAGACAATGTATTATCAGTACAAGAAAACCAAATAAATTACAACAATGTCAGTACCCTCACAAAATGCCCCAAATCAAGCACAAGCACCATTATCAAAAGTTCCTGATAACAAGTACTCCGCTTATTAAGATATAAACTAGAAATTTACGACGACCCATAAGCTCCAAATCAATTACAGTATATTTTTGGTGGAGATGAAATTGATCAGATCAGATCAAACCAAATGATCGAGTGTTTGGTTCTTGATCTTGTCAGAACAATATTGACGGTATGCATTCTTGATAAACTGCAGAGCAAGGCCCACGACGGTAACCGCCATCAAAACAACAAGTCCGCGATCACGACAAAAAAGCAGGGCTGAATCGACGAGTACGAGGAGGCAGCAATCGAAGAAGCCAAAGTTGTCGAAACTCCACCAAAGATTGAAGCACGGAATGAGGTCGAGGCAGAGAAAAGGAACTATGGTCGAGAAATCAAAGGGATGGTTGGTTGTATAGTAAACCCAAGACGAAGAAACGAGCACAAGGGCCGACTCGAGCAGCTGCTTATGGGAACGGCTGAGCACGTAGTGCAAGGGGTCACGGATATTGTAGAGGTAAAACAAGAAAAAAGGATAACCAACCACAATGGATAAAGTATAGAACAACTGCATCACAAGCAACCGCAAAGGTCTGCCGTAATGGACAGTGAAATTCTGACCAACACAGACAGTGAAGAGACATGACAAGAGTCCGAGCAAAGCCCAAACCTTTTTGCGACGTGGCTGACGCTGTTCGACATCTATATTTGAATGGAACCATTTAAAAAATAAGCATATCGATACCATTGGTATATCGGCATCGGCCAGATCTCTTGTTGGCATATCCTCCGATCTTCCTCTTGGGTTTCAACATCTATCCCCAGTACCTCTTCCACTAAAATTGCTATTTCTATATCCCTCGGCTGCAGTGGCGCAACCGCCATTTCACGATCTTCTGGAATCAAATCGCCCCCCTTTATCAAACCCTAATTACTTGAGACTAGGAAATATTCAAACCCTCTTGGCTGATTGATTAAAAAACCTTTAATCTATGTAACGTACTAGTATTTGTTTTATAAAGACACAACTCATCTTCCTCCTAGAATTAGGACTTTGTTTTGGACTAAAATATCGACAGCTTCCTCCTCCTAGAATTAGGACTTGTTTTGGAATAAAATCTAGATCTCCTCCTATTTTTATAAAATTAATAATAATTTTTACAATTATTTAAGAAAAAATATATTTTAATTTATTAATTTATATTTCAAACCTCACAAAATATAATTTTTAATTAAGATTTTTTTTTATTAATTGAAGTATTATTAATCTTATAATTATTAAAAAAATAAAATAATTATTATAATACTATTAGGTGTTAGTAAATAACCACACTCATGTTTAATTAAAAAATATTTTTAGAATTCTATTTTAATTTATAATTATAAAAAATTAATTTATTTAATTATAAACAATTATTTTATAAATTTACACATTTTCCAAAATTACCTTAATTTTATACATTGTTACCTCGCTTTTTAGTCATACTTATATCATACACATTTGTACAGAATCCAACTAAATAAACATTATTGAAATAAATAAATAAACACATGTTGTAACGTGTAGAAACACAAACACGTCAAATAAATTATCATTTATGAACACTTAAATCACGTAAATAAAAAACATTTAAAAATAATTTTTATTAATAAATACTAAAATTATTATTATAATTGACACTATTTGACATTTATGTCATATGTACAAGGCATAAATTGTTTTTTTCATAACAAAATTAAAAATAATATTTTTCTTAATATGTACTATGTGTTCTCTATAATTCTTGCTTTTTTGATACGTTTATATTGTATTTTTATGAAAAATGTGTTTTACATGTTTCCGGTACATTACGATTCAATTTATAATTCAATTGTTTGTGAAATTGATGTTTTGAAGTCATATAATACAGTATTTGTCAATTTGATTTTAAAAATAATATATCCTCTCTCAAAGACAAATAAAATAACCATTTTTTGTTGGATTGAGACATTAAAATAAGAACAAAATAATAACAATGTATTTCTAGTTTACCAAATACTAATCATGACAAAATGGTGATTCTGCACTTTTATATATCAATTTTTATGATAATTAAAGAATACTATGCATAATGATACTCTGTATTATAAAAGTTTGGATACTTTATTTGTTTTTATCTCTAGTTTGGATACACATAAATAGATTTTTTTTTTCAAAATTTAATAATTTCAATACAATTAATTTTTCATCTAATTCAATTATTACTTACCAATAATTTTATTATATCTTATTTTATATTATTAAAACATAAATAACTAGTATTTCTTAACATTCATTTTCATCAATAATTTTATTATATCTTATTTTATATTATTAAAACATAAATAACTAGTATTTCTTAACATTCATTTTCATTTCTCTATGCAAAATTTTAATAATTGAATATAGTATTTTTTCTATCTCATAAAAGAATAAAAGATTACTCACTTTCTTTGTAATATTTGTAAATTACAAAGGTGAGCCATATTTGGGATAGAAGAAATATAGCTTATTAAAAATAAATTTATAAGTTACAATAAAAATTCTAAATAACTCCAAAATAATATTTGAATATAGTAAAAGGAATACTTGAATATAGTAAAAGGAATACAGTATAATTTTTTTTGTTTTAAAAACGCTGTCGTTTTATTTTATCATATACAGTACACAATGTTCTCATTCCCTGTAGGCTGTAGCAATTATGTAAAAATGACACTTCGTCTGTTGTAATATCAAGTGTACTTGTTGCGTCATCGCAGAATCTAAGTAACAAATGTGAATTAGCAAGGTGCCCGGGACTCTGATCAATAAAAAATGTAACTCAAACTCAGAATTATTTTTCCGACATAACTAGAACAGCGAATGGAAGGGGACTTTAAATGTATAGATAATAGCTGGATAATTCGATTACAACAGATAACACAAAAAATTGTAAATGTTGGGCGATGGATATACTTCAAGTGTTCACAAGTATTTCAAAAAATTACAAACATTATTAAATGAGAGCAACATCTGAAAAATGGCACGCTTCTTACTAATTGGAGGAAGGGGCGAATCTCTACGATCTCCCGAAACAGTGGGACAAATCAAAGAAAAGCATAGATGGGATCATATAACAAGAGTACCAATCTAATTCTCAGGTCAACAAACTTATCCCCCTTTAGGACTGATAGTTCACGATTAGCCACATTTACAAAGAAAAGGATAAATACTTTGTAAACACCCAACTATAAAACTCTTTCACCAAAAGTTACTAAACAAACATACAAGAAACTAAAGCAGAAAGAATGAACAGAAGACAACAAAATGAGTTTGACCGAGTTAAACCAAAGGCAGAAACAAGGAATACTTACAATATGGGAGGTGCTTTCAAGAATGCACTAGTTAGAGCCATTTAGCAGTCTTAACTGCAGAGAGGAGATAAAATATCATTATCTAAATGCGGCATCGGTGAATAATCATTAATCAAAACGCAGAACAAGTTCATACATGAGTTTTGACTAAAATAACCTGACTATCGACTGTGTTCCAGTAACACATACTTCTAGCCTCTAGGTGCTGACCCTGACACTTTAGAGAATGGACACGAGCATCTAAAAATGTGCTCTACCGAAATAACAAAAAAATTGTAAAAGATACAATATTCAGGGCACACAGTACGATTATAAGATACTTAAGTGACTTTGGTCAACTTTTTATATAAGAGACCAGGACCTTATATCATATAAATGAGAGTTGAGATAGGTGGGAGATATCGAATCTTTTTCCGAAATAAGATATTTGTTACCATTTCCTTTGAATTTAGCCGTTTTGATTACAAAAATATTAATGCTAATATCTTTCACATTATAATCTTTCGTTTTATTTTATCTGAACACTTCAGTATCTTATTTTTTGTAATAAGATCCAACAACTTTATAATATGTAGGAGCTTATAATTACACCCACCCAAACATACTCTAATTAGGAAGTAGGCCTGTAAATGTTCTTTATTTCATTTAAATCTTAATGAAAGACCACAAAGATGAGAATGGATAGAATATTTACAACGATTCCTCGGTGAATAAAGGGTTTAGTTTTTGTAAATCCGGTGATGATGAGATTAGAAAGAGATAAAAACAAAGGATATACATTAAGTCTCCTTTCCCTGACCACAGTCAAGTACTACTCTGGAAAATTAATTGATGGTATCTTGAATCGCTGCCTGGAGAGCAGCGCTGTATACCTAATATTACAAGACAATTCAGTATCAAATGTATAAAGTAAGAAATTAGGTCAGCTATTGTCAAAATTAGGTCAGTTATTGTCAAAATGTAACAATGAAGAAGGAATTATCAAGGCTTTTAATATAAAACATGGCAAATATCAACACATGATAGGAGAACATCCTTTATAAAACAAAAACTGCCAATGGAAGCACTAAAAGAAGTAAAGAAGCTCAAATAATTCCAACCAGGAAGTATAGTCGACCCTTCAATTATGTAAATTAATTTTTTCAGTCTTGCAAGTCCGGAATGGGTATCAAAGAATCAGAAAAGCAGTCTTAGAATGGTTGACTTCCCTACATAAAAATACGATATATTACAATATAAGTTGTACATCAGAAAAATAGGGGAATAAATTAATAAAAGAAAATAACATAGGCATTAATGTCAAGAACGATATCCCAAGCCAACAATCACATACAACATGTAACAAAGCCATATCACGTGAAGGCTGAGGCATTATGACACAACCACTTCTGGCTTGCTTTGCAGGGTATGCCGATACATGAAGCTATACAAACTGATGGTTTTATGTGAGAGAGAGTGCATTAACCGACAAGCTACAACCAATCCAAAGTTATAAAATCTTTCATCTTATATTATCTGAACAACTTCAGCATCTTATTTTTTATTTAAGATCCAACAACTTAATAATATGTAGAAGCTTAAACAACCGCTAATTACGGAGTAGTAGGAATGTAAAGGTCCTTTATTTCATATAAGTATATCTTAATTAAAAACCAGAAAGATGAGAATGGATAGGATATTCAAAATCAGGACATCTCGTTTACATGTAATGAAAAAACCTAAGGAGAATCTTAAATGATACCAGCATGGCAGCACAAATTCCGCCAGGGCGTGTCGGAGTAACTTAGGTTTAAACAACAATAATTAATCGAATAAGACCCACAAGACAGCTAATCATGTCATTTACTAGAACTAAAAAAACATAACTGTAAGAGAAATGTAACGATTTAATTACCACTTACATTGGTACCAACAGTAGCCACACTTTTCCCAGCTGGTACAACAAATGATATTCCATCAAGAATCTTCCCTTCTGGCAGAAAAAAGGTTGAGAATCAAGTACGCAATAATTTAGTCCTAGAATGTAAGAGTTCTGTTAGACAGTTTGTGGGAGTTGCGTTAGATAGTTTCTTCATTAAGTTATTAGATTAAAGAATCGATAAATAGGCTTATATTTAACTCCTCCAAAAGCTAGCACAAGGGAAGAGGATGCCCAACACACATTTATATACAATAAAAAATGAATCTAGTGAATAACAGAGAATAATGTGCAGTAGCAAACAAAATTCGGTTAGTGGAGATATATTGATGAAAAAAAAGGCTTACTCAACAACTCCTCTACAAACAAAAAAAGAAAGATCACAAGTAAGCATAACTGGTGGTCACATCCCAAAAGGAAGACAAAGGAGTGAAAGGAAAGAAATGAAGGAAATTACTTAAAAATATGTAGAAGATGAGTTAATACCTCAAGTAATTGGAACATGGATTTCATGTCTATCAAACTTTGAATTGTTTCTCTATATACACTTCCAAGGAAGTTGAGTGGAAGAGAGAGTTGGAAAAGTAGGCCGTTTAACATTACCTATGAAGAAAACTTTTAGTCATGATTTTATCAATTACATATTTACATCAAAATTACAATTATGCATTTTTCAAGTGGATCCAAAATAGTGTAAGAGGAGAGGTCATAATTATGGTAACATATTTACCAAGTCTCCAACAGTCATATTGCCATTCATAATTCCACTTAGTTTTTAAAGAGACAAGACTACTTAGTGTTTAGGCATGATCTTCATATTCTGCAAGATGATATTATCATTAACATATTGGAAATCACCCTATTAGGCATGTATGAATAATATGGCAACTCAATGAGATTTTATTAATTCTTAATGTCAGAATACAAGAAAGAAAGATATTCCGCAAAGTTGTTTTCCTTAAACATCTAGAACCATGGAAATCGCTTGCAAACTGCAGCGCCTTTAAAACAAAACCTCTTTGACAATAGAAGCAAAATTGATTTCTATATATATATATATATATATATATATATATATATATATATATATATATATATATATGATAAACTACAACTCTCATTATTTTCATGACGTATTAACTAATCTGAATGACTCCATTGAGCCATGCTTTGAAAGTTTTGTGACACATAGAAACTTAACATGAAAGATATTTAGTGTGTAATAAAAAGTGTTTTGCTTCCTTGTAAATATTTGAATTCCGATGGCCGTGACTAAGACTCAAAAGGATAAAGACACTTCCAAGTTGATATTGACTATCCTGGCAGAATTTTCTCAAATAGTTCACCAATTACTGAGTTATTAGCAATGACAGAGTTTAAATTCTCTTTAAGACAAAATTGCCCCGTAGAAGTGAAGTGTGCAAAAGGTCTTTCATATGCGTTTCGGAGGGCGAAATGGGAATTAATTTCCGAGTCAGACAATTCCTACAATGTGAAATGACTTGGTGTGGCTGTGGGATGAAGCTCTCATACGAGCAATTTAAGCTCTGTATAGCTAGTTTCTTCGCTGAATGTGTGCCCTGGGAAACATTCTTTACCTATTAATTTGGATGTTGGAAGGGACAATTGAGTTTGTGAGACATATAAAGTATAAGAACACTACAGGAGGCTTAACTAATGAGGCGGAGATATTTTCACCGCCAATGTGAAAGCTATATATATGCTGCCATCGACAAGGTTGTAATCCATGCAAAAAGAGCTCCAAATTATAAGCAAGAATACCAGATACCATTGATATCTGAAAGGCCAAACATTATAAAAGTAAAAGTTAGAATAAGGGAACTAAGTTTTTTACAGTAACAATAAAACACGGAACTGAACATTGCTACAATGAAGTTTATGAAAACCAGACAATATATGGCAGACCACAAGGATATTACCTCTAATAAAGCAGTCACAACATTGGAGACCATGGCCGAAAGAATAAAATTAATAGCATGGCTACCACAATCAATAGTTCGATTAAGAGAACCTGTTTCTCGACTACAAACAAAAACAGAAATATAGAGACGTAAGACCATATAATTTGCACATCAGGCACCATCAACAGAAGAGCTTGAAACACAATTATTTATATTTTTTATAATACGCAACGGAAACGTATGATAAATGTAACAACACCGACAAACTTAAAATGAGCACTCTGACAACTTTTGCTACACTCTGACAACACCGACAAATGTAGCAACTGAATTACTCCATCGAGCCATGCTTTGAAAGTTTTGTGACTAACATGCAAGTATAGTAAGAATTTTAAAAAAGTGGATTTTGCTCCCTTGTATACATTTATATTACAATGGACGTGACCAAGACTCGAAGTGATAAAGATAGGCAATTTCTGAGTTATAAGCAATGGGAAGGTTTAAATTCTCCTGTAGAAGTGTAACATTTGCTTGGTTGTAGGCCTCATAAGTCCTAACGTACAATATGTCCTTCATATGCGTTTTGGAGGGAAAACTGGGAACTAATTGCCGAGTTAGATAATTCCTACAACATGAAAGGGCTTCGGGATGAGGCTCTCTTATGAGCAAATCAGGCTCTGTTATAGCTAGTTCTTCACTGAACCTTTGTAATACAGAGTATAATATTTATGTACTCACTCGTAACATGCATACCACCCCCTTCACTTTGTGAATTCAATATCTACGTATTTAACAAATTATTCACATCAGTCTAGTTAAACTGTATAATGAAAAAATATAGTTAATTTTTTAATGAAGACATTTAAGGCGGAAATGGCATACTCACGAGAAACTCATCATATTTATGAGCTTCAAAAGTCTCACTGTTGAAATACTTGTAAGTCTAAAAGAAGTTAGAAATGAATTAACATTTAACACACGTATTTGAAGAACTTTGCAATCTTGGAATGATGACTCAAACGGAGGAGGGTCTGGCCGACTGGTGGACTAAAGATGGGAAAAGAACAATGCTATAGGAGAGAGGACTCATGTGGATGAATGGGTTGTGGTAGTGGATTAGGACTTGGCAGAGAGAGTCGGCTTCAAGAGAGCGTTGCTGCGTTGGAGAGGGGGAAGAGATGGTTTTCCGAGTTCCTCAGCCTTCATATACGACGTCGTTGGCTCTGGTTCTGCCTCTGATGAAAACAGAGGACGATACCCATTCAACGTGGAACCTTATTTCCCCAATTAGTCAGTAGTCAAAAATCATTTGAACCCCATTCAAGGAAAAACAATAAAGAAGCACAGAAACTGAAATAAATGAGCTTACCGGATTTTGAGGAGGGTAATCGGACAGGAAAGCAGACGGCGGCGTCTCGGCGGAGCTCTACGACCTGGATTTGCCACAAGCACCGGTGAGGATGGCGTGATTCATAATTCTGGAGCACCTCGACATCATCATGTTTCCCAGCAGCGAGGCACCGAAATTTTCAGCAACTGTTCGATAAAATGCTCGGGTGTGGACTATTAATCAAAATTTTAGTTATTTGTACATTAATTTATTTTAAATAACTTAATTTTTTTATGTAGAGATAAATATTAAACCAAAACATCAAACGTGAACGCTATTTATCTATTTAATATATAAATTTAGACTTTTTTTTATCATACAATCAATATAAACACAAAAAAATACACAAAAAATATGAGTATATTGGCATTTTATGCATACATGTCTCCAATTTTAATACATGAACTTTTCTAATTAATTTTGTAAATTATTTTTTAATTACAATTAATTCGGAATTCACATAAATTTATTACCGTGAACTCATTTATTTTGGTAAATTATTTGAAATGATTTTATTTGTTAGTAGTTACTCCTATTTAGTAGTTATTTTCATAAGATTAGTTATTCCATATTAAAAATTTTAAATATAGTAAATCATTGAATTATTTTGTTTATGATAATTATAGTTATAATTATTCTAATAACTCAATATTCCGTTATGATTTCTTATTCTTAATATGATTTACTTTCCATAAAATATTATTAATCATGATTTACTTAGGGATGTTAATCGGGTCAGCCCACTCGGTTTCGGGCCAGCCCACTCGGGCTATTGGGTTACTTCGGTTCGGGCTGATCGGGCTGAAATTTTTTCGGACTGTAAATTTGTAACCCTAACCCTAAAATCTTCGGTCTCGGGCTAGCCAATCGAGCCGGAAAAAATAATATTATATAATAAAAAAATAATTTTAATAACAAATTAAATTTAATATTAATAAAATATTAATATTTAATAATTATTATTATAATTCTAATATTTAAATTGCCAAAATTATCAAATATTCATTCAATAATATTTAAAATTATAATTTTAGTTGATAATTTTCTTTTATTTGAATATATTATTTTATTTATTCAAAATATTTTTATAAATAAATAAAATGAATTATAATATATTTAAATATATCGGGTTGTCGGGCTAGCCCACGGTTTATCGGGCTAGTCCACTCGGGCTATCGGTTCGGTTCGGGCTGATCGGGCTAAAATTTTTTCGGGTCGAAAATATTCGGCCCTAACCCTACATTTTTTGGGATTGAGGGGGCGTCCAGTGCACTTTTGCACCGGACAATAGCAAGTGCAATCTTGCACCATACACGTGTACAATAAATAATCTAACGGTAAATAAATGATATGTTTTGTTGTTTTAATTTGTTTTTTTACTTAATTTATAATAATAGTATCTTATTGTTTTAATTTGTTTTGTTTACGCAATTTGTATTCTTATTTATTTTTATAATATTTATAAAAAATCTAAAATCATACAAAATATATACAAAATAATTATATAATTAAATTCAAACACTAAATCTAAATTAAATTTAAAATTATATATAATTTTTTATAGGTTGAACCTCCAAATTTAAAATATTATTTATAATTATTATAATATATTTAATTATATTATTCAGATTGAGTATTTGAATTTAATTATATTATTATTTGGTAATATATATCTTGTATTATTTCATATTTTATATAAATATTAAAAATAAATAAAACAATAGCGGAAATAAAACAAATTAAAACACAAAAACATATCATGAATAAATAAAATAATAGCGTAAAGAAAACAAATTAAAACACAAAAACATATCATTTATTTACTGTTAGATTATTTATTGTACATGTGTATGGTGCAAGATTGCACTTGCTATTGTCCGGTGCAAAAGTGCACTGGACGCCCCCTCAATCCCATTTTTTGGGGCGGGCTTCGAGCTAGACCACCGTTTCGGGTTAGATTGACATCCCTAGATTTACTTAATAATTCTATTTACGTCCATTAAATTAATGGTACTTTATAAATTATAAATGCTGATTTAATGCTGATTTCTCATTTGTAGTATTGAACATAAAATATATTTTAAATATAGTTTACTTCCATAAAAAATAATTATATTCTATGCATAAAAATTATTAATAAATGGTAAGAGTAATTAATTTAATAGTAGGGAAGAAATTCAAAACAAATTATATATAGTATTTTTTATACTATGTATTGTTCAATTGCTTCTTCACTCACGTTTTTTTTGTAGATTTATTAATTTTTTTTAAAAGAATTACATGCATTCTTATTTTTGTATGATTGAATTAGTTTAATTTTTAATTTGTTTTGTGCAGATATTTACAATATTTGAATATCATGTATGATTTTTTATTCTATTTATTTTTTTATATTCTAATTTAATTAATGTATTAAACTACAGATTCAAAAGTAATTTTTTTTTTTTTTGATATTTTTGTGTTTTACGGTCTAATTCATCTTATAATCTTTGATTTGATTAATATTTTATCTCAATCTAATTCATCTTATAATTTTTTATTTGATTAATATTTTATCTCATTTGATAGTAATATAATAATATAAATCTTCTTATTTGATTTTTTTTTTTTTGCAGTTTTTTTTTAAATAATTAGCATATTTCTGTTATATTTTTTTTTCATTTTTACTCAATTTTAATTCATACTTTTATTTCATAGTATTTTTTAAAAAAAAAATTTTTTTGCAGATTCAAAGGTAGAAAAATTAAAAGAGATTTAAAGGCAAATTCAAAAGTAGAATAATGCAAACAAAAATTAAAGATTCAAGGGTGGAGAATTTTTTATATATATTTTTCATTATAATATTTGAATTGTCATATTTTTTTTATTCTTAATGTATAATTTTTATAAGATTTTATTTGATTAATTAATTAATTTATTTATATATTAATTACTTAATTAACTCATTTGATTGTAGTATAAATCTGTTTATATGTATTTTATTTTTTTGAATGATTTAGAGGTAATAATTTTCAGTTCTTTATTTAGTTTCCATTTAGTATTATATTTTTATTTCGTGTTTATATTGTTTACCTCTTCTTATAACATTACTTTTTTTGTAAATTTAATTATTTATATTCTACAAATTCAATGTTAATCAATTTTGTAATTTTTTAGTTTTTGATTTTATAAATATTGTGAAATAATGTTATAAGTTAGTATTATCTTTCATTTTTTTCAATTATGTACAAATAAAAAAATCCTATTTAAACTCACAAATAAAAACTCATATTAAGTGTCAATTAATTTTAATGTTTAATAATTAATTAAAAAAAATTTATTGATTTATTTTTCGGATGATACATATAAATATAATACATGCATTATGTATTTACCCGAATTTTTATATATTATAATATAAATAATAATTCAATTCTTAATAAACCATTTCTTTATTTTAAGCAAACAAATAAATTTTATATATTTCATATTAAATCATATCATAATTATCCTGAATTTGAATTAAATTACCATGTTTTAATTTTAATTAAATCAAATGCAATTATTAACAAAAATAATATTAATTCAAATTTAAATATGGATACTAATTTATTAATTTTCCACAATATAGATAAATAATTATGGAAAAATTAATAATATCAATTTTATGTAAATTAATTTACCCGTTATTTAGACATAATTCATATTTTTTTCATAACTATTTAGGATAAAAATCAATATGTATACTAATTTATTAATTTTTCATAATTTACAATTGCCGATTCTTATTCCTTTGTATATGAAAATTATAATAATATATGTTATCTATCTCAATAAATAAAATTTTCAATTAAAATCATATATCCTATTTAACCACAATAGAGTAATAAACTACTAATATTATAAATCATAATATTATCTTTATAAAATTAAGCATTACTTTACATAAAATACAGTTTTTATTGTTAATTTTTAACTTCTCTATTTTTTTTTTAAATCTTACATGCAAAAAAAAAAAAAAAAAAAAAACTATCAACTTCTCATCCATTAAGTAATTGCAAAATAAACTTTTCATCGTTAATTTTAATCATATAAAAGAATATATTAATATATTATTTTATTTATAATTAATAATAGTTTAACACGGGATAATTGTATTTTATGTATAGAAGAGCTAATATGGATGAGGTCTAATAATCTGCTTCTTTAAACCGTGTAATAAGCAAATAAAAAATAGAGGATATATCTTAAATTAATATATTGTTTTAATATTGACATTAATTAAAAAGCAATACATTATTATTTTACGTAATTTGTGTATTAATTAAATCTTCATTTTTTATTTTAACACGGGATAATTGTATTTTATGTATAGAAGAGCTAATATGGATGAGGTCTAATAATCTGCTTCTTTAAACCGTGTAATAAGCAAATAAAAAATAGAGAATATATCTTAAATTAATATATTGTTTTAATATTGACATTAATTAAAAAGCAATACATTATTATTTTACGTAATTTGTGTATTAATTAAATCTTCATTTTTTATTTACTGTACATAATAAAAATCAAAAAATTATAATTTTAATAAATTTAATATTAATTATTTTTCTTTAAATCTAATTTTTTTCATAATTGACCTCTTAACATAGATTCTTTTATATTACGAATTATTTCCATTTTTTTATATAAATAAACTCATGAAATAAAATTGTTTAACACATTTTAAATTATATTTTAAGAAGCATTTAAATAATATTAAAAAAGAAATAATATAATAATATGATAAGAATTATTTCCATTTTTTTTATAAATAAACTAATGAAATAAAATTGTTTAACATATTTTAAATTATATTTTAATAAGTATTTAAATGATAATAAAAAAAATTATAATTTCAGACATCGTGTTTTTTACAAAAAAAAAAATTACACTAGATATACATTAAATATTCATGTGCATCGCAAGGGAGCTGTTACTAGTGTAAATAAGACGCTCGATAATATGTCTTTGACTCTTTGCTTTGTAACCACCTTCGAAGTTTTACATCACAAATTTAATACAAAATAAACTTTTAAGTATTTTTAAACTCAATTTCACTTTGATTTATTTTATTTTATTTTATCCGATTTATCTTGATTCACTCCTCTTACTACTACAGAAATGTGGACCGGAGATGCTATTGAGAGGGCTCGAAAATTGGAGTATGATGTTATTGTGAAAGCTCAAAAGGCTACTGAGAGGGCTGAACAGAAGGAGCAAAAGGCTATCGAGTGGGCTGAACAACAGGAGCAAAAGGCTAATGAGAGGGTTCAAAAAGCTAACGAGAGGGCTGAACAGAAAGAGCGCGAAGTTAATGAGATGGTTCGACAGTATTACGAGATTCAGATGGGCAAGGCTACGCATGAGTTCGAGGCCGAGAAGAAGAAGAAGCAAGATCACGAGCACCTGGAGAAGTGGGCACAAAGGCCAGATCACATGGACGGTACTAATAGTTATAAAATTATTTTGCCTTGAGTTGATACCCTAGTCATTTCCCAAATATATTAACGTATATGTATAAAAATATCACTACACCTAATTAATTTTAGGTCGAAGCCCAAGCAGAACAACGTCCTCGAACATGTGCAACGTCATGTGGTAGAGCGAGACAGTTAACTAATTACTCCATTCTGCCTATTAAATTAAGAATTAAATTTTGTTGTGGATTAGATTAAAAATTTATTGTATAAAAGAGTAATTGTTATATTATTATTGTTATTATTATTATTATTATTATTATTATTATTATTATTGTCATACTCTTTGTTAATAACTATGAATGTCATGTTGGTAAATTTCTGTGTGGGTGTTGGCGGTTTGGCGACTTAGGGTTTCTCATAGTTATCGCATTTGAGACTTGGTTTATTAATTTTATCGTAAACCATAGACTTCAGGAGCTTCTTTCGGACACGGTTAGGTTATATCCCAGACGGTATTCGTTGTGTTTTCTTTGATTAGTTGTTCAGTGTTCACGGACCAGACTAGCATCTCGCACGCTTTTTTTATGTCCCTACATACAATTCCCGTGTAACTTTAGTTTTTTCGATAGATTCGTCGAGATGGCTGTGGCTGGGATTATCGTTCATTACAAAAAAGTGTTGGCGGCTGGGCATTGGTCTTCCTTTACGTAGGAGTGTTGCTCCACATCACTGCAATGGTTTGCTTAGATTGGTCATTTAGTTAAATCCCTATTAAGCGAGGGTTATGAAACTTGAAATAATTCATTCCTCTATTTTTTTCTTTTCCCATTTCTTAAATTTTACAAAAGAACGTGTTTCTTTACTTTTCTTATTCATTTGTACTAAAATCAAGCCTTATTCATTTCAAATCAAGTTGTATGTGCTCCACATTGTATTCATTTTTGTATGTTCCTACATACCATTTGATCATACAATTTATCGTAATTAAAACTAATTATAAAGTACATGTAAACCCAAAGTTGCCTTATTTGTTTTCTAGTTATTATGTTTCTTTACTTTATTAATTTGTTTAACAATTATATTTTGTAAATATTTTTATATTTTTATACTATTCCTTAATACATTTTTTTTTTAGTTATCACATAATAGTTCAAAATAAAAAATTAATATAATTATATTTTTTACTTTAGAATAAGATTTTATTATTACTTTATTAAACTAATAGTTGATACACAAAAAAAATATATATATAATTATATTCTTACTTTATTAAACTAACTACTTTATATACACCATTCTCAACTACTTTATTTTTTAATTTAAAAATATATTTTTACTCTTTATTTTTCGGTTAAAAATCAAAAAAATTATATTACTCTTGCTTTATTTATAAACTCCACTTTCAATTATTACGTGACAACTTAAAAAATATTTTTCGTCAAAAATCAAAAAAATTATATTACTCTTGCTTTATTTATAAACTCCACTTTCAATTATCACGTGACAACTTAAAAAATAAAAGTATAAAAATATAATTATCTTTTGTAAATATTTTTATATTTTTATACTACTCCTTAATACTTTTTTTTTTAAGTTGTCACATAATAGTTGATACACAAAAAAAAATTAATATAATTATATTTTTTACTTTAGAATAAGATTTTATTCTTACTTTATTAATATACTTTATATACACCACTCTCAACTATTTTATTTTTCAATTTAAAAATATATTTTTACTCTTTATTTTTTGGTCAAAAAGTCAAAAAAAATTATATTACTCTTGCTTTATTTATAAACATCACTTTCAACTAATTTATTTTTCAATTTAAAACTACATTTTTGTTCTTTATTTTTTTAGTCAAAATCAAAAAATGTTTTTTTTTTTACTTTTCCCAAAAAAAATTCAGAAGAAAATAGTAATATTATCAATTTTTTTTAAATTACTATTATCAATATATGTTGTGAGAACATAAATTACTGTACGTAGTTACTTGATTTTCTCTAATTCTCTAATAGTAATATTAGTCTACCTAATCGTGAAAGCTGCACATGCAAGCGAGATTTAATTTGTATAGATGATCAAGGGGACGTGAATGAGAAATCAATTGATTGAACTCATGCAGCGAACATATTGTAACTAAGAACAAGTATGTTTTTTTTTATTATTATTTTACTAAAAAGTACTCCCTCTTGTTCTAATGTTTGCATAGATAAATTTGTACGTAAGTGGATGTTTATTAACAAAAACAATGACAGTACATTTTGTTTTTTGTTCTTATATACTACTATACTAGTACTACCTCTGTCCCAAGGCAATGGTCACACTTCCTTCACAAATAACAAAGAAAGTATGACCATTAATATGACACAGAGGTAGTATATAGTAATTAAACAAAAATTATGACCTAACATTTTGTTTTTTGTTCTTTGTTATATATAGTAATTAAGGAAAACTAAGATATCTAGTTAAAAAAATTAAAATAGTAAGTATATCTTAGAAATACAATGTTTAAAAAATCTCCCTAAAATTCACTACATCAAGAGAATAGAATAAAGCAAAGCAGTACAAGTAATCCTACTCTCACAAATCAATCAAACCAAATGATCGAGTGTTTGTTTCTTGATCTTGTGAAAACGATAGTGACGATATGCATTCTTGATAAACTGCAGAGCAAGGCCCACGACGGTAACTTTGAATGCCTCTCAGCTCAGACGCTGACTTGCCGGCGAGATCCGTGTGTTGGCTACATCGCAGCGACAGGAGTAGCTAGCTAGGAGGCGAAGTGACTGTAATTTTTTATTCCCAGTGCCCGTCAATTTGACTCACTCTATATATGCTCAAACAACATTGCAAATAAAATACACAATTTATTCCCAGTGCACGTCTTAAACTTTTGGTGTTGCAGTACACGCATGGCTTTAATAATAATCCCAACCCCGAAGCAACAACTGCTCTGGCTGTTCCTGTGGTGTGAGAGCTCCTCTTATTAAGATATAAGCTAGAAATTTACAACTCGACCCATAAGCTCAAGTTGATTTTATTTTTGATCGAGTAGAAACTGATCTGATCAAACCACATGATCGAGTGCTTGGTTCTTGATCTTGTGAGAACAATACTGACGGTAGGCATTCTTTATAAACTGCAGGGCAATGCCAACGACCGCAACCGCCATCAAAGCAACAACCCGGGCCCGCGATCGCGACAAAAAAGCATGCAGGGCTGCGACAATGAGTATAACGAGGCAGCTATCCAAGTAGTCAAAATTGTCGAAATTCCACCAAAGATTCAAGCACGGAATAACGTCGAGACATAGAGCAAGAACCGTAATCGAGAAATCAATTGGATCATCGGTGGTGCAGTAAACCCAAGACAAAGAAACGAGCACAAGGGTCAACTCGAGCAACTGCTTATGGGAACGCCGGAGCATGCACGTAGTGCAATGGGTCACGCACATTGTAGAGGTAAAACAGTAATATAGGATAACCAGCCGCAATCGATAAAGTATAGAGAAAGTGCAGCCAATTCATGGAAAAAGATCTTTCATCTCGTTATCGGGGATCTACACCGCAACAGAATTATCTTGCATCTTTTCAAACGACCATTTTACGAATTTCATGACCGGTTCTTCGATTTTTCCTAAGCCATACCCCTAACGGCCCGACTTCTTTTTCGAATTTCCTCTGCCGTACGTTCCTCTTCGGATTCTAGATCGACCGTCGTCTCTGCTATTTCTATATCTCTATTCCACTTTCCCTGTGCCTTTAACTCTGCTATCTTTAGATCTATCGCCCGGAGTTGCTCTACCAACCGCAGAGTATCATTATGCATAGTATTCTTTAATTATCATAAAAATTGATATATAAAAGTGCAGAATCACCATTTTGTCATGATTAGTATTTGGTAAACTAGAAATACATTGTTATTATTTTGTTCTTATTTTAATGTCTCAATTTAACAAAAAGTGGTTATTTTATTTGTCTTTGAGAGATGATATATTATTTTTAAAATCAAATTGACAAATACTGTATTATATGACTTCAAAACATCAATTTCACAAACAATTGAATTATAAATTGAATCGTAATGTACGGGAAACATGTAAAATACACTTTTCATATAAACGTATCAAAAAAGCAAGAATTATAGAGAACACATACATATTAAGAAAAAATATTATTTTTAATTTTTTTATGAAAAAAACAATTTATGCCTTGTACATATGGCATAAATGTACATATCAAATAGTGTCAATTATAATAATAATTTTAGTATTTATTAATAAAAATTATTTTTAAATGTTTTTTAATTACGTGATTTTAGTGTTCATAAATGATAATTTATTTGACGTGTTTGTGTTTCTACACGTTACAACATGTGTTTATTTATTTATTTCAATAATGTTTATTTAGTTGGATTCTATACAAATGTGTATGATATAAGTATGACTAAAAAGCGAGGTAACAATGTATAAAATTAAGGTAATTTTGGAAAATGTGTAAATTTATAAAATAATTGTTTATAATTAAATAAATTAATTTTTTATAATTATAAATTAAAATAGAATTCTAAAAATATTTTTTAATTAAACATGAGTGTGGTTATTTACTAACACCTAATAGTATTATAATAATTATTTTATTTTTTTAATAATTATAAGATTAACAATACTCCAATTAATAAAAAAAAAAATTCTTAATTAAAAATTATATAAAACAAATACTAGTACGTTACATAGATTAAAGGTTTTTTAATCAATCAGCCAAGAGAAGAGGGTTTGAATATTTCCTAGTCTCAAGTAATTAGGGTTTGATAAAGGGGCCGGGGGCGATTTGATTCGTGAAATGGCGGTTGCACCACTGCAGCCGAGGGATATAGAAATAGCAATTTTAGTGGAAGAGGTACTGGGGATAGATGTTGAAACCCAAGAGGAAGATCGGAGGATATGCCAACAAGAGATCTGGCCGATGCCGATATGGGTGTTGGATGTACCAATGGTATCGATATGCTTATTTTGTAAATGGTTCCATTCAAATATAGATGTCGAACAGCGTCAGCCACGTCGCAAAAAGGTTTGGGCTTTGCTCGGACTCTTGTCATGTCTCTTCACTGTCTGTGTTGGTCAGAATTTCACTGTCCATTACGGCAGACCTTTGCGGTTGCTTGTGATGCAGTTGTTCTATACTTTATCCATTGTGGTTGGTTATCCTTTTTTCTTGTTTTACCTCTACAATATCCGTGACCCCTTGCACTACGTGCTCAGCCGTTCCCATAAGCAGCTGCTCGAGTCGGCCCTTGTGCTCGTTTCTTCGTCTTGGGTTTACTATACAACCAACCATCCCTTTGATTTCTCGACCATAGTTCCTTTTCTCTGCCTCGACCTCATTCCGTGCTTCAATCTTTGGTGGAGTTTCGACAACTTTGGCTTCTTCGATTGCTGCCTCCTCGTACTCGTCGATTCAGCCCTGCTTTTTTGTCGTGATCGCGGACTTGTTGTTTTGATGGCGGTTACCGTCGTGGGCCTTGCTCTGCAGTTTATCAAGAATGCATACCGTCAGTATTGTGCTGACAAGATCAAGAACCAAACACTCCAACATACAGTTTGATTTCATCTGTTCTGATCAGTTGCTTATCGATCAAAAATAGAGATTCCCTATAAAACGACGGGTTTTAAGAATAGCTCATCGATCTACCCAATTCTTGGAATCAATTATATTTCGTTGGAACCAAGGCACTAAGCAAATTATAATAAGGTCAAGTAGTTACAAACATTTTCCTGTTCAAACAATTCCTTTCCACAAATTTCTGAATTCTGAGTAACTAACACCACACCCTATCGTACTCGATTATCACGTTTTACCGCTTGATTATGACAGCACTCGGTGTGTACTCGATTATCACGTTTTATGCATGGGTATCGTCGGGAGTACTCGTGTTCATATTGATTTGATCTTGTGTTTATGCCTACCATAGCCGCCATGCGTGTTCATATTTGCATAATACTATATAGGTTCTTGTGATTCGATTTTTATTTTTGAAGTAATAAATTCAATTTTTATTTTTGGTTCAATTAATTTTCATTTCTCTTTAATTCCATAAGTGTAATCGATTCCAAATATTACCATATACTCGTGTATAAGAATATTTAGACATGTAATTCAAAAGTTAAGTGTTATAATTTCGACTTCTCCAGAGGGTCAAAGGATAACTTCGACGGCGAACTAACGTGACAATGTATGGTTGCAAAGCGGGAAAATTAAGAAAACTCCTCAAAGATCACTAGATCAGTAGCTCTCCGAATAAAAAACGGAAAAGAATTAAAGTACAGACATTCAGAGGAGGAACTTAATTTGACATTATATATAAGTAGAACAATTTTATCATCTTCATACGTATATGTCAGTTGTACAATTTTATAACCTTCAAATTTGACACAAAAAATGTGATGAACATGTGACACTAAAAATATGATATATACGGGGCATGTTTTAAAATACTAGCCTCTCTCAAATATGAATGGTTCAACACTTTTACACATTTATAAATTGCAATAAAAATTATAAATAACTATTTAAATAAATGAATTAAATAAATCAATACAACTCAAACTTTTAAATAGAAGTTTTAGAGTAGTTAAAATTCACTACATCAAGAGAATAGAAGTTTTAGAGTAGTTAAAATTCACTACATCAAGAGAATAGATAAAGCAAAGCAGTCCAAGTAATCGTACTCTCACAAATTAATCAAACCACATGATCGAGTGTTTGGTTCTTGATCTTGTGAGAACGATAGTGATGGTATGCATTCTTTATAAACTGCAGAGCAAGGCCCACGACAGTAACCGCCATCAAAACAACAAGTCCGCGATCGTGACAACAAAGCAGGGCTGCTTCTATGAGTATGAAGAGGCAGCAATCCAAGAAGCCAAAGTTGTCAAAATTACACAAAAGATTCAAGCAGGGAATGAAGTCGAGGCAAAGAAAAGGGCCGGTAATCAATAATTCATGGTCATAATCATCGGTGGTGTAGTAAATCCAAGACGAAGAAAGGAGCACGAGGGCAGACTCAATCAACTGCTTGTGGGAAAGCCGGAGCAAGCGGTGCATGGGGTGACGGATATTGTACAAGTAAATCAAGACTAAAGGATAACCGTAAAGAATCGATAAAGCATAGAGCCATTTCATGAGTACATTATCTGATTTCCCGGTGGTAGAATCGTCCATGCGTAAATCCTTACCGTAAATGATAGTGAAAGCGCATGAGCAGCCACCGAGTGCGGCCCAGACCTTTCTGCGACGTGGCTTCTCCTCAAAAATATCCAATTTATTATTGAACAACCATTTTGCATAATTATAGAACAATATGAGTGGTTTCTCCACAACCCATACCAGGTGCTTCACCCGGTTGTAGTCTTCTTCCAATTGCCTCTGCCGTGCTTCGGCATCAGCCCTCATCTGAGCCCATTTGTAGTCTTCTTGGATTTTCCTCCGCCGTGCTTCTAGATCTACCGGTGCCTCTGGGTTTAGCTCTGCTATCTGTTCGGATTCTAGATCAGCCCTGATCATCTTCGCCCGGATGTTGTCTTCTTCGATTTTCCTCCGCTGTGCTTCTAGATCAGCCCTGATCGTCTCCGCCCGGATGTTGTCTTCTTCGATTTTCCTCCGCTGTGCTTCTAGATCAGCCCTGATCGTCCCCGCCCGGATGTAGTCTTCTTCGAGTATTCTCAGCCGTGCTTCTAGATCAACCCTGATCATCTTCGCCCGGATGTTGTCTTCTTCGATTTTCCTCCGCAATGCTTCTACATCAACACTCGTCTCCGGTGCCTCTGGGCTCAGCTCTGCTATTTCTAGATCTATCGCCGGCACTGCCTTTGCCATTTCTAAATCAGCCGTCCCGTTCTACAAGCCCTAATTACCAACCAGCCAATATATATAATGGGCTGAAGTGGTTGATTATTGATTGGGCTGGGCCTTAATCGCTTGGCCCTTTCATCCCAAATTTTATTGAAACAGGTAAGGCCGAAGGCGGCTCTAAGCGCCGGAGAAGAGGAGGCGAAGGCGGTTCAGGGTTAGAGCCTCGATCCGTGTCGTCGGACCAAGTTGCTAAATGGCGGTCGTGTAGAATTCAGAGATCGCAAATACAAAATACAGAGTAATTTGGGAGAGGGAAAACTCGAAAAGGTGAAGCGGAACTATTATTTATACTAAAGAGGTAAAGACAATAATGCCCCTGTAACATAATAAAATGGGAATGAAAGATAAAAGCGTAATAACAGCAGCAACACTTTATTCCTTTGAACTCCAGTGCACATATTGCAAAGTGATGAACTCCAACAGGTCGTACCTTGTCTTGAGCTTAATATTCATCGGCGGACGTTTATCTTTAATAAATTCATGGATTTTGTTTTATAATTGGTACTGATGAGATCGATAATCAATTGATAAAAAAGAAGAGGGTTTATTGAGCTTTTCTGTGATTAAGGGTATTAAAGGTATTTTGTGAGGGGCGTAAATGATAAGGGCAAAATAGACATTTTCTTGTTTACTTGAATTAAAAAAAATAAAATAATTAGAAAATAAAATTTGATTTTGTCAAATGCTTCATAGACAAAAGGCCTTTGAAAAGTAGCTCTTTAACCAATTATCCCATTTATATATCGTTTTTCTATTTATAAGTTGAACAGATGTTTATGATAAAATAAAAAGAGAGTATTCTCGTTCTTCAAGATTTTCTTGAAGTTTATCAATTTTTGGTATTCGTATGAATCAACGAACTTTGATTTAACTAATTCTCGATATTCTACGGAATCAACGAGTTTTAATATTTGTATTTATGCTTCCGCCTGCATCAGATCAACAATGTAATGTTATCCGATTCAATCTTAAACAAGTTATAATTACGATTGGGTTTAATTAGGTGGTGTGCTAAATCACCAGGGTAAATGAAGGATATAACCATCTACATATAGAAAATAATTTATTCAACTGAATTTTGGGAGGTTGATTTTGTTACAAGGTAATAAAGCTTTTGTTTTCTAGCAAGTTAAAAGTTTGATTGTGTAATAAGTACATACGTATTTTATAAGATATATCATATATATAGTATATACCTAGCTATTTTTCTGTTTTTAAAATTGAAGCAAAACAACTAAAACATTAATACGTACTATTAGTATAATATACCCATAGTTGGTGTTTTTAGTCTGTATAAGTGCAAACACGATTGGGATCGACCCAAAACTCGTGTCATTCGGTTCGAGTTAGCAGAGCCGAACCTAACGTTTTTAGTGAAGAATTGGCTCGAGACATAACTCGACCGTCTAAGAAGGATTATTTTAGATTTTTCGAGACAAAATTTTTTTTAGTTTATTTTTCAAAGAACAGAATAATTTAAAATTTGAATGATATTGAAAAAAATATTAAAATTAAAATTAAAATTTTAAAATTTATACACCATTTTCTAATTTGTGGGAATTCACACTAATGATTTTACAAAACTTAATTTGATTTATCCAAGGAAATATTCCCCAAGCCCTTTCAAAGAACACTAGTTTCTCCAAAGGATTAAATCAAACAAGAAAAGTACACTATATATATATAGTCCAATATAAATATGCACAATCCCAACTCCCACACCCAAATCATGGCCACAACCAAAATCGGTGGCAGGTTCTCGTACTGCCTGGTGCCGTTTCTCGGAAGGACGTCGAAGCTAAGTAAATTGAGTTTCCGGGAGCTAGGACGAGGGGAAGAACGCTCTCATTGAGCGATAATTTATTCTTAAGAGTCTATAACTTACTATTTTTGGTACTGATTTAACACGCACACTTTGATAATAAACACCACAAATTAACAAATAATTAGTTACAAAATATTTTTATAACCTCAATCGAGGTTTGCGACTCCTCTCGTGATTTTTATATATAACTCACGTTCCATTTAAGATGTACGGCGTTATTATAGTTACTAATTACTATAGTGCAATACTTATATCATACTCCCGGGAGCACAATATAAATAGTGCTCCCACCCTTTAAAATATAAAAATTATCATTTAATAATTAAGAAATCTTCATTTCAAAAAACAATTATTATAAATATTAATTAGCATAGCAATGAATATTTTAGCATACCTAATGAATATTTATCACAAAATACATGAAGATATAACATGGGTGCACAATTAAAATCATACTCCTAGGAACATGGTATAAATTGCCAATACATCAAGAAGAAAATAAATATTTTAATTTTTTCAATTTAAAATATTAATTTACTTTTTAAATTTTACTTACGATCACAATATTTTTTAAATTAAAAATAAAATTTTAATTGCTTTTTAATTTTTAATAAAAATATCAAAATTCACATTTTTTTTTAATTTTCATCTCAACAAAACTCTCTCAGTTTTTTTGAAAAAAAAGGAATACTATAATGTTTTGTAAAGCTACAATTTGTCGCAATGTACGAGTAGAAGTGCAGAACAAGAGACGGCCACGTGGCATCAATTTAAAAAACAAATAATCATTCCGAATCAAAATACTTTGCACATTGATTTCCATTTTTGTTTATTTCTTAAATATTTATGAATAATATTTATATTCATAAATGAAAAGTTTTTTTTATAATTTTATCGTTTTAATACTCATTTATTTATATTAATACTATTATATTTTTACATAATTTATTCATTACATAAACAACAATACTTATTATACCATTACTTTTTATTATTTAATATATAAAGAACTACTTTTTTTAATCTACGTGAAATTTTTTCATATCCAAACTCTTCAGATACGGATACAAGGAAGTAATTAATAAAGTAGGTACGTAGTCCACAGTAGCATAATCGAGTGGTAAAATTGGTGATGTGAGTGTAATTTTTTGGCGGTGCAGTCTTTCGAACTTCGAATCAGGCAAATTTTCATTGAAATATTACGAAATTTGTCATGGGGTGAAATTTATTGGCTATTTTCGACAGATGTCTGCTACTCGAACACATCGCTCGATTACATCCTACCCGATCGAGAGAACTTTCGATCGAGTTGGGAGAAGTTCCTCGCGTTTTCTCCTTTTTAAAATAAAATAAAATAAAGTAGCTAGGCACGTAAATATAATAATGGGTTTTGATGTCGCACAAGTCGTTATAATACGATTTTATATTACTGCGTATCGTATCATGTCATGTCATATAGAGTATACTATTGTTGTAATATCGAGAGCTTGCGAGTTGCGACTACTATTTTCATAACTCATACTATTCCATTTACTACGTGTGTTCACTTTTAAAATATGTAAAGAAAAATACAAAAAAAAAAAAAAAAAATGAACGTTGGTTATTTTTTGAAAATAGTACTGTTTAGATAGTTTTTTATTTAATATAGACTAAATTTATAAGTCATAATCTAATTAGTAATTAAGAGTATATGGAGAACCCTAGCATGTATTAATAATTAACGATCGGATCGACTGCGATTGTGAAAGCTATATGCAAGCCATAATTGAATAAATGCGATGCGAGATGCGCTAATAATGTGTTGTTTTGTTTTGAACATATTACTCTATATACTGTATATAATTATACTCTTGATTTATTTAAAAAATAAAATACTGCGACGTTTAACATAAATAAATTGTATTGTACTACAAAGCATGCACAGCCGACAGCACCTGTGAGCTTACACACACAACAGTCCTTTTATTATTTATTTTTTTATTAAAAAATATATAATATTACTTTTATACCCGTAGGTACACATTTGCCAGCTATGGGTTGTTTAAATTGTGTTATTCTTAAAGCCTAAATATATTTTGAAATTGAACAATACTATTACAACTAAAAAAAGTGTTTGATTTAGCAATAAGAACTTAATAAGATGTTGATTTAGAAAATGAATTAAATAAATGGTTTAAAAAATGATTGAATATGATGAGTCGAGTTTGTTAAAACAAGAAAATTAATTTGAATAGACGACATTATTTAATAAAAATAAAATTGGGGAATATTGAAATAAAGTACATTTGAGGCACATTTTTAATTTGGGTAAAATAATAGTGACAATAATAACTGGTTAGATAAAAAATTGTAATGAATATATATATATATATATATATATATATATATATATATATATATATATATATATATATATATATATATATATATATATATATATATATATATGTATATATTTGATCGTATAATACTACTAGCGTTTAAGATCATTATATATATGTGTATCATGGAAAGGAATCTTGTTAAACAAATTTTATTTATCTTGTTTATTAAATAACTCTCGTGATTTTTATATATAACTCACATTCCATTTCAGATGCACGTAAAATCTAATCGAAACAAAAATTATTCGGGCGTTATTATAGCTTCGTTCTTGATTTTTAGAAGCCATATATGCAAAACATTGGAAGTGGAAATGACCCACGTTAACTTAAATTAACTCCAACTCTTGTTTTATATATTTCCAACTAATTAATTTTGGAGGAATATCTCTCCCCATATTAATAAAAACAATTGCAAGTATATAGTACTCCATATAATTAAAAACATTCTTACTATGTAATACTCCTAAGAAAAAAATGTTGGATAAAGTAGGATTTTGACTCTATAACAAAAGGGAGTTTCTCATTGATTGAAAACGATGATACAATGGGCACTATTTATAGTAAGTCCTCAGCCCTTAAACCCTAGCTACCCATTCTAGGAGTATTAAAAAGGAATAAATACATAATTAAACATAAAGATGTCAGCTTGAGCACGTGAGAATCACGAGTGTGGTGAGCACCGTTTGAGGGCATTTTGGACATTGCTCTTAATATTATGAAACGCTGCGGTTTTGTACCTGAATTGAAGATCCGAATTGGGTTTGAAATTAGGCCACGTGGTATCATTTCATTAGACATATAATTAATAAAGTAGGCATGTAAATATAATAATGGGCTATGATGATAAAGTGGGGTTTATTTGTTTTTCGGAAGTTCTTAATTGCAATTTTATAGTAATATGATTACATAGTAGAGTTGTAATCTTTAGAACTTGCGACTCCTATTTTCCATAACTCACGTTCTATTTACTAAGTGTTCGCTTTTAAAATATATAAGGAAAACAAATTGCACGTTGTATATTTTTGGACGACAATAATGTGTACGTAGATAGTTCTTGATTTAATATATATACTAAATTTATAAGTGGAAATCTAATTAATTAGTAATTAAGAGTAATTGGAGAAACCTAGCATGTACAGATGTACTGTATCAATAATTATACCCTCCGTAGCCCGTAGGCCTTATTAACGATGGCCATTGCCGAAAGCTCAATGCAAGCGAGAAATTATATAGACGAAGCAACATATATAAATGTGATTTTATTTTGAACATATCACTACTATATAATTATACTTTTTATATAATTAAAAAAAAAAAACCGCAACGTATAAATAAATTGTACAGTACAAAGCACGCACTGATGCGCAGCACCTGTAACAACTTTTACACACACAACACACACACACACAGTCCTTTTCGTTATTATTATTATTTAATTTTAATTAAAAGAAATGTAATATGACTTTTATACCCTGAGTATGTTTCAGATTAGCCAGCTATTTTTGTCTTTTCAGTCGTAGGGTTTTCGTAGCCTATAAACGGCAGGCGCTTGCAGTTCCGAGAAAAACAAAATAATATTACGAGAGAGAGAGAGAGAGAGTAGTACTATTTCACTGTTCATCCATCCCCTTTCTCCTTTATCGGAAAACTGAACCGTGAAATGGCCGGCCGCGACGAAAACCTCCGAGCACTGTCCGTGTGGGAGAGAATCCACGACCTGGAAGCGAAGCAAGACGCGGTCAACGTTCAGCAGCGCCTCGAACTCGTACACGGCGGTGTGGAGTGGGAAATCGAGCGAGCGCGTCTGCTCGAGGAGATGCGGGTCAAGGAGCAACGGCGAGAAGAGTGGCGAGCTGCGCTGGCGAAGAGAGCGGAGGAGGCGGGGAGGCGTCAAGCTGAGCAGCTGCGTCGTCTTGCAGATGATCAAATCGCGGTGAGAGAGGACAGCCGTGAAGAGGGCCAGCAACAGCGAAGTCTATTCGTCATCATTTTCGGGCGCCTGTTTCAGGCCGACGCGCGCCGAGAAGGGCAAGAATACGCGTTGTTCGATCCGAGGGTTGATTTGGAAAGGATTCACATCAACAGGTATTGTTTTCAGATCCCTATCCTAAAGTCTTTTTCGTGTAAATTACTGTAGTTGATTTCTACTATCTCTTTTCAGTTTACTCCACTGTTTAGTCTCTCATATTCATTTAATTTATAATATTAAAAAAAATCTCAGATCTCTAAATGTAATTCTGGTTCAGAATGTTTTGATCATTGTACCTTTGAAAGGTTGTTTTCCACAAGGGATAATAATGTTTCATTATTTCCATTAAAACATTTTTCACAAAAATCGGTTACGTGAATCAGGATCAGGGATCGATGAGATTTTTTATTTATTTTTTTGTTTTTTTTTAATTTATGAATGCATATGATTTATTTATGACTTGAATTATAAATTATCTGTAAATTTTATGTGGTGAATTTGGTCCAGAAAACCCCATGTTTTGGTTGGTTAATTCTACGCATAGTGTAAGTGACGCAAATTAAAAAAATAAAAATATTGTGTTGAATAATAATACTAGTAACATTTGGTACTACTAGTATTTTATATTTGATGGACTGGAAGAAAAATATAGTATTATATTTTGAAATCCTAATCCAAAAGTCTTTTTCATATAAAGTTAATTTTTATCTTTTTCATTTTACTACTGTACTTTTTACTTACTCATATCATTCTATTTGATCCAATATATAATATTATTAAAAACAAATCCTGAGATCTGGTCATATAAAAAAAAAGCTTTTGTTATTGATTTATTACTGTATTTCACATGTTTGAGTATATGGAAATTTGGAAATTAGGTTGCGTGGGCATATCTCATTATAATTATTTCTTTTATATTGATTATTATAATTATTGTATGAAAATAATTAACAGGGTCTCCACGGGCTTTGCGGCCGGTGCTCTTTTCGTTGCTGCATTGGCATATCTTTATATCAATCATAAGAAATGTCACCTGGGCAAATTTCTGTGGGGAGATGGTGAATGGTTCAGATATGTTGGTTATGGTGCGGCTATTGTTCTAGAGGTCATTTTTCTTAGGGTTATCATAGTGTTTAGGTTAGGTCGTTTTCTACCGGACTTTGTTAGAGTGCTCTTTCAGACGCTATTCGTGGTGTTTTCTCTGATGAGTTGCTCGGAGATCCCCGATCTTGAGAGCATCCCGTCTACTGTCCTGATGTCTCTCCATACGTTCCCTATTTGTCTGTTACTAGACGTGCCCGACGACTTCAGTTTTTTCGACTGTTTCGTCGGGATGTCAGTTTCAGGGATCATCGGGCATCATGGGAAGAATTCAAAAGGATGGTTCTATGTTGGGCTGTACGTTGGAGGCATGTTGTATTTCAAGTTGTTTTTCCTGTGGTTGATGAGGAGATTCCGAGTACCCGCCGCTCTCGCTTGATGATACTTTTATATTTTTAGTAGTTGCTTTTGTAAGGACTTAATTTGTAATTTGAATGACTATTTTAATTATTCCGTATTATTATGAATTTTGAAAACATTTATTTATGTTTATTCTTTTAATTTTGTCTGACTATAATTTAATAACCCAAAAATAAAAACAAAAATCTTTCAATAATAAAAAAATGGCACTTTATTTTCATTTTCATGCCTAGTTGTTCGGCCCAACTTATTAGCATTAACTATAAGGCCCAACTTATTTCTTGGCCCAAAGAAATATAAATTTCCTACAACCAAAATACTTCTGAAAGCACATATTCCAATGGCTGAAATTATTTATATACAGTATGTCTCATTGCTAAAACCTATTCATTTTTGTTATTAATAGTATGAAATTCTATAATACCCTTTAAGAATTTAATTTATTTTTCAATTTCATATTTTATTTTTTGGAACAGATATTTCTAATTAAAACTAATTACGTAGCATATTAAATTTATTAAATTGATAGTTACACTTCCCTTGTAATACCGAAAATACCCTTAATGCATAAATAAAAGATCACTCTCACTTCATGGTTCTCTATTTTTCTTATAAGCATCATCCACGGACTGCCGAACAGGGTTCAGTGGGTATGTTAAGCTCAAAATATTTACAATTCCACAATTACTTTACACACTTTTATTTTTATTTTTTTATAATATTATTATTTATATTTGTTTCTTTTCTTATGTACTTTTATTATTAAATACTAGGAGTAGTACAAAATATCTATAATGCCATACTACGTTCGACAAACAGATTGTGAAAAAATTATTCCGAGCAACATGATTTTTTAGTTCGAAGAATTGTACAAACTTCAGAAAAAAAAATGAACTAATGCCTGGCATAATGAAAAATAATTGATGAAAATCGTCAGTCGAAAAAATTGAAAAAAAATATTGTTTTGATTACTTAAAACAATCGTATTTTTTAAGTAAACACTAATCGAAAATTTATTCCGAAATTAGAAAATACATTTTTTTAGTATTGTTGCTTATTTGTGGTGATTAATTTTGTTGCTTTTTTTCTTGGATTTGTAGAGGCGAGGTCTTCACATCCCCGGTCAAATTTTGGCTCGTCCTAAGTGAAGAAAAAGAAAACTGTGAATCAAAACAGAGAGACGCTTTGTGCTAACGTCTCGACAAGAACTTCTTGGATCCAACATCCCAAATTTTTGGCTCGTCCTAAGTGAAGAAAAAGAAAACTGTGAATCAAACAGAGAGACGCTTTGTGCTAACGTCTCGACAAGAACTTCTTGCATCCGACATCCCTATTTACCGTTGAAATCTTGACTTCCGACAAGGTAAAGGTTTGTCCGGTGTCGGGGTCAGCGTCTACATGTTGGGAGAAAGGTTGTTTGTTCATAGCGGTTTTTATATATTTTTTGTGATGAAGAGAGGTGTAGTGTAGTTAGTATTGATATTTCATTTAGATATTTTACAATTTTCTACAAATAAAAATAAATAAAAGAAAGGTGTACACAAAGTAAAATATCATCAGACCTGTAAAATTTATTTTACAGTTTACACTGTACCCCAAGCCCAGTGCTTATCAACCCAACTATTTCTTACCATTATTAAACCCAACTCTTTCTCGGCCAAGAAATCATAAATACTGTACATTAAATCCTCTGTGAACGCCACGGAAGCTATCGGATTTGTCGCCAAATGCTTCGACCCTCCGGAGTAGTCGAAGCCTCGCCTGCTTGAGAACCAAGAGCGCCCTTCCTTTGTGATGGTGAACCGTTAATATGAAGGAAACCAGATCTGCCCCTCTTCTTTGCAATCTCCGATAACTTGTTTCTCTTCACTAGAAGGTTGGCAGGATTTCTATCAATACACACCAACTTTATATCTGGAAAATTCAAAATATTACTTGGACCAAATAGAAATCGAATCACAGGAAGGAACCTAGTAGTAGTATTATGCAAATATGAACACTGCTGGTATAGTAGGCATAAATAAGTAGAGTAAATACCAAAATCAAGAAAGGAGACAATGTGTTATCAGTACAAGAAAACCAAATAAATTACAACACTGTCATCAACAGAGCAATCACCATCACAAACCCCATTGGCTCCTGATAGCTCTCGACTTCAAACACTGGGAGTCTGCTAATAATGATCAATCTGAATGATACAGAACGCAATGTTTACAAGTACTCCTCTTATTAAGATATAAGCTAAATCAAACCAAATGATCGAGTGTTTGGTTCTTGATCTTGTCAGCACAATACTGACGGTAGGCATTCTTCATAAACTGCAGAGCAAGGCCCACAACGGTAACCGCCATCAAAGCAACGATGCCGTGATCCCGACAAAAAAGCAGGGCTGCAACGATGAGTACGAGGAGACAGCTATCAAAGAAGCCAAAGTTGTCGAAATCCCACCAAAGATTCAAGCACGGAATGACACCGAGACAGAGAAAAGGCACTCTTGTCGATGACTCGATGGGATCATCGGTGGTGTAGTAAACCCAAGACGAAGAAAGGAGGACAAGGGCCGACTCGAGCAACTGTTTATGGGAACGCCGGAGCACGTAGTGCAATGGGTCACGCACATTGTAGAGGCAAAACAGTAAAAAAGGATAACCGATAAATATCGATAGAAAATAGAGAACGAGCAGCCAATTCATGGGGAAAGGTACGTCATCTTGGTATCCGAGATCTCCACCGCAACAGAAAGTGAAACCCCATGAGCACACACCGAGTGCACACCAGACCTTTCTCCGACGCGGCTGATGCCGTCCATAGTCCAATTTTTTTCCCATCCAAATCACAAAATTCCTGAGCTCTAAGACTGGTTTCTCCAGCAGCCATGGCGGTATCGGCCACATGTCCTTTTCGAGTTTCCTCCGCCGTGCCTCTTTTAGATCTAGCGTCGTCCCCAGTCCCAATTCCATCAACTCTGCTATTTCTAGATCTATCGCCCGCAGTTTCTCTGCCATTTCTGGATCATCCTCCGCCATTAACTCCGCTGTTTCTAGATCTATCGCCCGCAGTTGCTGTGCCGTATCTAGATCCATGAACTCTGCTAATTCTAGATCTCTCGCCCGCACTTCCCCTACCATTTCTGGATCTTCCGTTGCCGGAATCAGATAGCCCGTTATTCAAACCCTAATTACTAACAATATTTATATAATCAGCTGCTTCATTATTGATTGGGATAAGAATCATTTCATAAAACTCGTATTTTTAACTTTTGAGCAATAGACTAAGGTAAATTTAATTATTTAAATTTATACCCATTGGGACAGAGGTAGTATTGACTTTCATTTTATATTTCTGAAAATAAAATATACTAAGGTCCGGTTTGGCAATTTATATCTTGCTCCTCAATGCAAGATGAACATCTTACACCCGGTCAACTATATTTAATTATCGGTCAAATAAGTTAGGGTTTTTTTTCTTCTTCCAATTTTTCACTTTCTCTCTCCCGCACCACCGCCAACGCCGAGATTCACCCACATATCTGATCTGCGATTAGCCTGCGGAAAAGCAGCAAGAGCTGGTTCAAAGTATTTACAGAAGTGCGTTCTAGTTTCTCACCTTCACGATTTCTTGTTAATTTTAGTAATTTCTGGAATCGAGTTTTACTGTGTTTTGATCTCTGTGCTGCTTCCTGCAGTTCTGTGCAGTAGGGTTGAGAATGTCGGTAATTTCGTTAAAGTGGACTCGCTTTTCGGGCCGGTAATTTGATTTATGAATTTACGCATTTTCCGGAAAATGTGTGTTCGAATAGCTATTAGTATTCCTTTCTTACTGTGTATGATCTTGTAGGGTGTGCGGATTGTGTATAAAACCTTTGCAACACTATATTTTGTTTTCGTATTCGACGATGCTGAAAATGAGCCTTGGATGCTAGAGTTTATGCAAGGTATGTAATGTATATGTGTTGGCTCGAGTCTTAGGTTTTGAATGATTGAGGTTGTGTTTCTGGGTTTTTGGTAATTTTGCATAATCCGTGCTGCATATGTGGAAAACAATTGTGTATCTATTATATGGAGTGATGAATTTGTGTTAATGTACTGTATAAGATAGTAATGCTGATGCATTTTGATGCATTTTATTTGACAGTTTCATTCCAACTCTACTCCATGCAGCAAATCCTTTTGTTTTTTTGTTGAGAAATCCAGTTCTACAATCCCATAAATTATCTCTAGTATTCCACAAATTTACCGTGCTAATGTAAAACAATGACTTAGTAGTTTACCATGTACTCGTATATGCTAGTGGATTAACTGCCAGAATTTAGTCAAAATGGCTTAAAACTCAATTTTTTTAAATGGGTGTAAAATAATCCATGGGATAAAGAAATGTGGGAAAAAGAATGACCAATTTATCATATCAAAACCAATCAGCAATGCAATTTAATGAATTTTCAGTTTTGACTTCACATGAGAAACATACATATCATTGTTCATGTCGAGGTAATGTCGAGGTAATGTCAGGTACCGTAGAAGAAAAAATAGCAAAATATGATCCAAAAATAGCAAGTTTGATTGTGTATTTAATTAACTTTTACCCTCTGGCCCCTTCAGAAACAAAAATACTACAAAACATCCTATTACATGTGTAGAAATATTACAGATAACACCATTCATTTAGCTCATAATCAAACTTCAGGGTACTTTTTATAATTGTGAAATTTCTCTGTATTTTTTATATATATAATCAACAATTTTATTTTTTATTTTTTATTCTGTCAACCTTTATTTTTTAATATATCAACCTTCATTTAAGTTAAATGTCAACTTTCATTTAAGTTTAATTTACAGTTATGACTTTATGTGTTTTTTAAATGGCATGGAGTCGAATCACGTTGTAGATCTTGATGATGGAACTCTAAATTCTCATACTTCATGTTATTCTAACATTGATGCTGCAATTTTTGTTGATCTTGATGATAGTGAGATAGTGTGGTTTAGAAGATTAAAGAGTTCAACAAGACTTTGAATTTTTTTATAAGAGTTCATTTCAAACAGATATTGAGTTTTGGGATTTTGGATTTTGATTATTGTAACAAATATTGGTTTTGGATATTGTATTTGATAGTGGATTTGGAACTTCATTTTTGTAACAGATTGGTTAAGTTTCTCATTCTGTTATTTGTCATTTTGTATCCTGAAAAATAAATAGGCGAGGTTGCTCAGATGGACATTTGGAATGTAAGAGATAGTGTGTTTGGAAGATTAAAGAGTTCAACCAATTTTACAAGATTATGGAGTACAAGACTTTGGATTTTCTTCACTCTACTCTAATCATTTGAAATAGATATTGTTTTTTGGGATTTTGGCCTTTGATTATTATAAGTTGTAACATATATTGATTTTGGATATTGTATTTGATAGTTGATTTGGAACTTCATTATTGTGAAAGGCCTTCATTTTTTATAACTTCATTTTCAAAAGTATGATCCTTCATATTCATATTTATGATACTTCATGTTTAGCAAAAACCTCAACCAAGTAATCATCATCAACATAATAAATTACCAGAAAAAGTAAAAACAATGAAAAACACATTCTCATGAACCAATAAGAATGAACAGTGACTAATAGATTGTAATGCAAAATAATGAAGCATGAAACATGACAATAATGAAGTATGAAAAAAATAAAATTGAAATTTACACATGAGTGCATACTAATTTACCGATCGTTCGCCGCCCTCGATTTTAGATCGCCGACCTCGGAAATCGTTCGCTGCCCCTCCCCTTTAATCGTTGCTTCGATACAAAACCCCCCTTGTGTAAGAAATTAGGATGCTTATGTTTTAAAAGTATGATCCTTCAATTTCATGCTTGTAGTACTCCAATTTCCAGATTATTAACCTTCATTTTTGTTTTGAACAAACATGCAAGTACTTAAATGTTTTAGAAGAATTCTTGATTCATCCACAATAAAACAAAACATGAAACAATCAATTATTCACCAAATATCATTCAACAATCATAAACAAATCATCTATTAATCATCCACCAATATCATTCACCAAAAATCTAGAAATTATTCACCAATCATAAATCAATCATCTACAAGTTAGTTTCAACATCTACAAATGATTCACAAATCAATTTCAACATCTACCATTAATCATCTACAAGTCATCAACAATATATCATTCAACCATCAGTCATCCACAAATTATATATACTAATCATCCATCATTCTGGTCTTGAGTTCATACACCATTGTTGTCCAGCACTTCATACACCATTCATCAATATTGTTGTGAATATTTTTGCTTTATCCAGTACTTCAGTCTTGAGTTCATTGTTGTTCATCAATATTACAGAAGCCGCATATCTGACTCTAAGTTCTTTCAAGAAAGTATTGTTCAGCAAAAAAATACAAACCATAGTTATAAAAAATACAAACTATAGTGATCAATATTGATTAATGTGCAAAATCATCGTTATAATAGGGCTGTTAAATTCAAAATGAACTTTAATTAATAATGTGTAAAATTAAAAAAATGACAAGTAACATTACACTAAGATATATGAAATATGACATACTTACATATTATGACATATTTATATATGAAAGCTGAGATATATGAAGTATGACATATTTATATATGAAGTATGACATTTTTATATATGAAGTATGAAAATTACTATACCGACATATATGAAATAGTTCAACCTGTAATGAGACGATCAAAATGAGGTTATAGTAGCCAAACAGATTAGTATATTTAAGAGGCAACTGCAGATTTTAACGTATATTGAGTCATAACAGCAAAAACAAAATGAACCTGAGAGCATAACCATGAAACAAGAGTTACATCAGTCCTTTGCAGGGCAGAATTAAAAGCCTCCTCGTATTTTCGTTCATCTACCAATCTTGATAGCCTCTTCGTATTTTCGTTCACCTACATTCTTCTTCTGATGGACAATGCCCAAAGCCCCATTGCTCAGTTGGCTAATCAACAGATTGAAGTTTATTAAACTGAAACATATGAGAAGGAATGAGAAAATCTCAAATTCAAACTATGCTAAACTCAAACTTCAAAATTGAAACATATCAGAAGATACTCTGATAAGAAATGAGAGTGTTTAAATAAGTAGAAGACTCCGAAGTATATAAAACATGACAAATGACAACACAACACATTATGCTCAATTCTGTAGACAAAGACTTGCAACCATTAACCAAACCGAAACCCTTTAGAGGTGATATGAAACAAAGAGGAAACTAAAGCAGCATTCACACAGTACACATTAAATGCTATATTCACTTTATATGAAAAATGAGAAAAAAATGATAAATGCACCCTATTCAATGGATTTAGTCAGTCTTTTTCTTTTCCTTTTATGGGTTATTACACAAGAAAATTACTAGTTCCAACGATTTTATATGAGAAATTACTACAATCAGTTACTTTGCAATATACTTGTGACTTCTAATCCATCTGGAAAGGGGCAGTACCTTGGGTGAACAGAAAATTAGAGAACAAATATACTACTTGATGACCGAATAATTTAGAGAAAGATTAGAGAACAAATATACTACGTACTTGATGACCGATTAATTTACACAGAGTCTCGAAATCTCACACAGGGCCTTTAAGAATAATTATATAAAAAAAAAACTTAGTTGATAATTTCCTATTTCACATATTGTATTAGAAATACACAGAGTCTTAAAATCTCACACATAGTTTCATGAATAAAAGAAAACAAGATTTTAAGCTAATGATTCACTACTTTACAAATAATATCCCTCCGTGAATCGACATAAGCTCCTTTCATAAACTCAAACTTCAAAATCTCTGAACAAAATAAAATTGATGTATCAAATCTCAAACCTGTCATTGAATGTATTATTTAGATAAGAAATCAAAAAGTGTGAATTAACTTATCCATGTATAAACCAATAGCAAAAGCCCTCGAAAACCCAATCATACCTAAGTCCTAACTGAAAACGGATTATTAACTTGATTATTAACTGTGGTATAATATAATGTAATTGGGGTTCTACTACATAATTCTAATATTTCACACAAAAATCAAACTGAAAACAGATTATTAACTCGCACAAATGATTGAATCTAGGTTCGATTCACGACAACAGATGTTGTTAAACACAGTGTTTTATCTACCAAGTCGATTATTAGTAATACATCAAAATGCGCAGTTGCATCTCAATCATAAACACAATAAAATCGTGGCTTGAAGATGAAATGTATGACAAATGTTGATGAAGTTCAAAATTTAGTAGAATCTAAGAAGGCGAAACAACTATATTCATCAATACTAATTAATTAATATTCAGTTTAATATTACCTAGGGTTATAAGACAAATCGTTGTTACAAATTTCATGAAATTATCAAAAAGAAATTACCTAGGGTTATCAGACAAATCGCGGCGTTGATTCGATTTCACTGGCGACCATCTGAAGGTTAGCTGCGACGTAGTTCACCGGAGTTGATTCCAATTATATTGTTCAGCCGCACTGTTGATTCAGTTTCACCGTCGACGGGTATCTGATATTGAAGCTTGGAGGAAGAGACGAAGAAGCATATCTGAGTCGGCTCGAGCACGTGGAGAATAGCTTCGGTTTGACGGCCAGCGGTGCCGGAGCGCGGTGGAACGGGCGAGAGTTTTTTTGGAGTTTTGAAGGCGGTGGAACCGTAACAGAGAATTTGAAGGTTTATTGGAGTGTGTATGATGTAATGTATGACGTAAGCAATGAAATTGGGCTGCAGGTTTATTTTTATATAATGGGCTTGGCGCAAGATGAAGATCTTGTACCTAAGGTGCAAGATATACTGTCTCGTCCGGTTTGGTAACCATGTTAAATCCAAAATAGCTTAATTAACTGGATTATTTAGTGTTTGGTATTGTTTTATTGGGCCCAATTTAAATAACAAGCCCGGTCATAATTCTTATTCCTCTTCAGAAAAATTAACCGTCCAATGAGGGATGTTGAGGAATCTCGTCTAAACAGTAACTGAGATTCAATCATAAAATTATGGGTTTATTACATTTTGCAACTCTATGTATAGGGTTTTTTACACTTTGCAACCTAATCGGAATTTCGTAACACTTTGCAACCCCATGTATACGGATTTTCACTTTGCAACCTGGATCGGAATATTCTATCGAATATTCCGAGAGATTGAGAATCACGCGCCAGTGAAGTGTGTGAGTGTGCATTTATTTTGGAGCTAGAGGGGTATTTATGTACTTACCCCATTATTAATTATTTTTTAATTAATAACTAAAATATCAGTTAAAAATGAAAGCGGGTTCATTACATCAACATCGTCTTCTCCGCCCCAATATCCCCAAATTCGCAAGAACCCTAAATCCCTCTTTATCAAAATTGTCAATTGTTTCAGACTTGAAATTCTCATCGAAACTCAGCCGGCTCTGACCTCCTTACTCCGATGGCGCGACAATCCGCCGGCACATGACCCGCCTCCGTCACCGGGTCGGAGTTGGCGCGGAAACAAGATACATTTATTCAACGAGTTATTAGAAACCCCAAATCATCCTTCGTCTGCGTCGTCTTCCTCGCCGACGCCATCCTCATTTCTCTCATCATCGGCTACGTTCCATGTAACTAAGAAACGAAATCGCATTTTTCAGTTTCTATACGCTGTAATTCTAATACTTTTTATTAAACCTTCCTTCGTGGCTTTTGCATTTCAGACACGAAGATCGACTGGGATGCGTACATGTCGCAGGTGAGAGCTCACGGAGTATATTTCGTCTTCCTCTGTTTTTCTTCATTTGTTTTTCGAAAAACTAGGTCGAGTTGAACCTTAATTTTGAATTTTCATTTTTTTTAATATTATTTCACTAATTAATTTTGACAGGTGAGTGGGTTTTTGGGAGGGGAGAGAGATTACAGCAAACTGGAAGGGATACAGGACCTCTAGTATATTCAACTGGATTTCTGTATATGTTTACTGAAATTAGGGTTCATGTAAATGAGGGTGAATGGGGTGAAATCTCTTTTCTTATACCCGTTTTTAATTTCAGTTTTAATTTAAAAAAAAAATTGACTTGAAATTGACTTGAGGGTTAAATGTGTAATAAGCCCTCTTAAACGGAATATTCTATCGAATATTCCGATCCAGGTTGCAAAGTGAAAACACGTATACATGATGTTGCAAAGTGTTACGAAATTCCGACGAAGTTGCAAAGTGTAAAAAACCTCATACATGAGGTTGCAAAATGTAATAAACCCTAAAATTATACTGTATTATTATTTATAAATAAAATAAATCATAAAAAAATTGCAAAATTATCTTAACCCCACCTTCTTCCTCGCATGACGCATCTACGTTCAAAGCTTCTTTTACAACACAAAAAATAAAATTAAAAATAAAAAACTATTGCAACACAAAAATAAAATAAAATAAATTGAACCAACCCCTTTGGATTTCTTCCTATTTCAATTTCTCAGATCTGCTCTTCCTTCTTGTTCATGTGCCCATATTCGCGCTTAGACGAGATTACAGATCTCTGCCCTTGTACAACGAATTGATTCTAGATCTTTGCCCATGTACAACGAATTATTTATAATTTCAACATATTTTTCACTCGAATTTGATAGTGAGATTTGTTGTGTATTCAAGAGATTGTAAAAAAAAAAGAAAAAAATAAAAAAAAAGAAAAAAATAAAAAGAAAAAGAAAAAAGCATCGCTGCAGTAGAAAGTGTGAGAGAACATAAATAAAATGAACCAAACAGCCTCATCTCAATCTTATTGGGCCAAATTATGTTTATTTTACTAAGTTAACTTATCGGCCCGATAATTTATCCAGGTCACCAAACAACCCCTAATAGTATTAAAATTTCAATACTACTAGCGTACGTTGAAGAATAATTCTAATAAACTTTTTACAATCAAAACATTAAAATCCAATTTTTTTATATAAAAAACAAATAATTTGAGACATTTAATTGATAAACATAAATAAAATGAACCAAACAGCCTCATCTCAATCTTATTGGGCCAAGTTATGTTTATTTTACTAAGTTAACTTATCGGCCCGATAATTTATGTCACCAAACAACCCCTAATAGTATTAAAATTTCAATACTACTAGCGTGTTTACGTTGAAGAATAATTCTAATAAACTTTTTACAATCAAAACATTAAACTCCAATTTTTTTATATAAAAAACAAATAATTTGAGACACTTAAATGATAACTCCAAGAGTATTTGTCAATTTTATGATAATTAAAAACAATACCAGTAGTAATTTTCTTATTATCTGTAAGATAACTCAAAAATATTAATACTACATCTGTCTCATATTAATAGTTACACTTCCTTTGTTATTTGGGAAGTAAGTGTGACTATTATTTTGGGACAGAGCTAGTATTTTTTATTAGTTTCGTTTTGGTCCTTTTGGATTTTTCAATGAAAATTAAATATGGTATTTCTAAAATTATCCTTAACTTAAATTAAATTTATTTATATATTAATTAGTTTAATGTTTAATTTAAATTATCAAAATAATAAAAAGTAAAATGCAGAATAAATGAACTAAATAATATACAACTCATACTTGTAAATTGAAATTCTTATAAATAGTAGTTTTTACTTTGTACATTAAATAATAGGGTATAATGATTTTCATTATTATAAAAAATATCATATTTTATTCTCATTATTTATATTTTCATTACTGAATATTATATTTTCTCATCATTTTCATTACATATACTATGATGTATGGAGTATGCATATTATATGTTAATAGAATTAAATTTGAAATTTTAATTTAATTTAACTAATATCAGAAGAAATACTGTATAATGTTAAAAATTTTAAATTTTAAATTATTATAAAAATAATTGAAATGTTTGAATTAGATTGTAATTGTTTTATGTGAAATATAATTATTTAATTTTTTGTTAGAGAAAATGGTTTTCAACCCAAACCCGCTCAGTGCTCACACAACTCACACAAGCCACCAAAAACCCGAGGTGATTTTAAAAATAACATCCCAACTTTCACTATTTTTAAAAATAAAATTTCCTAAATTTTATTTCTAAGAATGACATTATCTTTAATTAAGTAAAACAAAAAAAATAAAATAATTTATATTTACACAAACTGCCCAATCAGAATTTGCGAAAAACCCCAATTTCACTATTTTTTATTTCACCCCAATTTTACAGTTTTTTTATTTTATAATTTTATTTTATTTCACGTTTTTTCTCTAAAAATTGAAAAACCCTAGAATAAAAATTTTCAATCATTGCAAAATTGAAGCTTTTCAACCGTGAAATTTCGATTTGAAGGTAAACGTTCGATCCTACAATATTTTTCATTATGTTAAACGTAATATTGTAATCGAATTTTAGATAAAAAGCTCAAAACCATTTCGAAAAATAAATAAAATCGCTGTTGGTTTTTTTTTTCGCAGTCGGGCGTTTGGACGTTTGGGCCTCAAACGCCCAAACGCCTTTCTGCGCATCATTTTTTCTTGGGGCATTTGGGCGTTCACGTGACCCAAACGCATAACAGTGTAAAATTTAATTTTCTTAAATTTATTTAAATGTTAATGAGTTTAATGTTTAATTTAAATTATCAAAATAACAAAAAGTAAAATATAGAGTAAATGATCTAAATAATATACAACTCAAACTTGAAAATTGAACATGTATAAATAATAGGCTTTACTTACTTCATAGTACTATTAAATAACAGGGTATAATAATTTTAATTATTATAAAAAATACTATATTTTTTTCACTTCATAAATAAGGATATAATATGATCTCATTATTTATATTTTCATTACATAATATTATATTTTATCATTATTTATGTCTGGAAAAATTCAAAATATTACTTGAACCAAATAGAAATCGAATCACAGGAACCTAGTAGTAGACTAGTAGTATTATGCAATTATTAACACTGCTGCTATGATAGGCATAATTAAGTAAATACCAACATCAAGAAAAGAGAATGTATTATCAGTACACCGAACCAAATAAATTACAACAATTTAGAGCACTTACATTGGTTGGTGGGTTCATATCCACCAATCCCCACACAATCATTTTTTTTTATAACTTTATGTCACTTTTCAATCACTATTTACTTAATTGAACTATTTACTTTTACACCACATTGGTTGATTCAGTTTAAACTAAATGATATGGGTCTCACTATTATTATTTCATACTCCCTCGGTCCAAAGACAGTTGTCATACTTTTTTTTTGGGTGTCCAACAATAGTTGACACACCCCAAAAAAAGGAATAATTATTCTAACTTTTTAATTTTAATATACAATTTTATTTTACTTTACCCACCTACTTTTTAAACTTTACTCACAATTATTTTACTTTTCACTTTTAAAATATATTTTTACATTTTACTTTTCAATTAAAAAATACAAAAATAACAATTTTCTTAAACACCGTGTCCAGAAAAGTATGATTAAAAAAAATCACATTTTATCTAATTTTTATATAAAAAAAACTTATACTTCAATAATTTTTACGTATATAATAATTAAATATTATATTATCATAATTAATTTTAAATATAATACAATAATTTAAAATTTTTTAGCTTTGTAATTTTTTTATTAAATAATTAATTTAAATTAAAATAAAATTTCATAAATTTTAAAATACATAGAACAAAATTAATAAAACAAATTGAAAATGAAAATAAATTGAAAAAACACTTCATAGATTAAATATGAAAAAAAATTGAAATAACACATCATAGTTTAAATAACATTATTGGATTGTGCCCAAATATGTTCTACTAAATCGGCACGAAGTTGATGATGAACCGGATTTGAATGAAGCTCAGTATTTCTTTGAAGATACGCTTGAAAATTCGGCGTAGCACCTTGGATCACTTGTGTTGGAGTATCAACTTCATCAGTATTCCAATGCATAACCATTTCTCCTTCATTTTCAACGATCATGTTGTGTAAAATAATGCAAGTTAACATTATCAACTTCAACTTTTTTTTGTACCAAAATCGAGCTGGACCCCTGACAATAACCGGTGCTTGCCCCAACAGAACATTGTTGAACAAAGGAGACTCGTTTAGGACATTAATATCATTACGAGAGCCTGCAACTCCAAAAAATGCATGCCATATCCATAGGTCTTGGGACGCGACTGCTTCAAGTACAATCGTCGGTGACCCATGACCTCTGGTAAATTGGCCTTTCCAAGCAACATGACAATTTTTCCACTTCCAATGCATGCAATCAAGACTACCCAACATACCTGAGAATCCGTGTTTGGACTCGTGAAGTTGTAGAAGACGTTGAACATCATTGTCATCAGGCCTTTTCAAATATTGATCACCAAATACTTCTATTACGTTCTTGCAAAACTCAAAAAGACATTTAACAGCAGTAGAATTACCCATACGTAGGTACTCGTCGAGGTTATCAGCAGGGAGTCCGTACGCCAATTGTCGGATCGCAGCAGTACATTTTTGTAAGGGAGTCAAACTCTGTCTTTTGGCTGCATCGGGAATTTGCTGGAAGTATGGTGAGTGGTTCTCCAGACTGGTCACGACCCTCAAGAATAAATCTCTTCGCATCCGAAATCTTCGTCGGAACATGTGGTCTGGATACACCGGGCTTTGAGAGAAATAATCGTGGTAGAGTCTAGAATGACCCTCTTCACGATTTTTCTCGATGAACCTTCTTCTGGCAATGCGATTGTTGTTAGCGATATCATCTTCTATATATTTAAGAAGCCTTAACATCATCTCTTCACCGGGTGAATCCTCAGACTCAACGTCTGTGTTGGAATCATTATTTGTGTCAAAGCTAGATAAATTTTTTGAGTTAGACATTTTTTGTTTGATATGTGAATGGTATTATTGATTTCTTTGTTTTTTCAATTTGATGAAGAGATGATGTTGCTTAAATAGGTGATATATGTTATAGATAAAATGTGTGGCTTTTGCTTTTCTTTTGACCGAGAATCTCGACACTTTACGTCAGAGATAATGTTTTGATTTCTTTTGACCGAGAATCTCGACACTTTACGTCAGAGATAATGTTTTGATTTCTTTTGATCGGGAATCTCGACACTTTAAGTAAGAGATAATGTTTTGATTTCTTTTGACCGAGAATCTTGACACTTTACGTTAGAGATAATGTTTTGATTTCTTTTGACCGAGAATCTCAACACTTTACGTCAGAGATAATGTTTTGATTTCTTTTGACCGAGAATCTCGACACTTTACGTCAGAGATAATGTTTTGATTTCTTTTGACCGAGAATCTTGACACTTTACGTTAGAGATAATGTTTTGATTTCTTTTGACCGAGAATCTCGACACTTTACGTCAGAGATAATGTTTTGATTTCTTTTGACCGAGAATCTCGACACTTTACGTCAGAGATAATGTTCGACTTTTGACCGAGAATCGTGATAATTATTACGCACAATATTATTATTAAAAACAATCACAAATTACAAACAATATTACAAACCATGGAGTAGAAACCCTAATCACACATTACATTGAAAATTACAAACCCTAATCACACATTACATTGAATATTACAAACCCTAATCACACAATACAAATAAATATAATACAAACTCGTACTAGTACAATGAAATGAAACTAATGCGATAAAGTGATTTAGGTTGTGTGTGTGTGTTTTCGTTTATGTTTTTATGTCGTTTTTGAGTTGTATGTAGTCATGTTTGTGTCGTTTGAGTTGTATTTTATGTTTTTGTGTGTTTCGGATCTCACGGGGTGTGTTGGAGTGTTTTCGAGTTCGTTTTATAGGTCAAAGGTTGAAGGAAGTCGAAGAAACGAGAAGAAACCGAAGGAACTTCAAATGGCGAGCGCCAAATCAGAAACGGCGGTCGCAGGATGCAAATGGCGGGCGCCGAAAACCGAATGGCGACCGCCGAACGGGCCGAAAACATGCAGTAGCTAATTTGGATTTTTGAGCGAAACGGCGGTCGCCGTTTTGTAAACGGCGGTCGCCGAAATTGTTTGGCGGGCGCGGAAAATATACGGCGGTCGCCGTTTTTGTGGCAGTTCATAGCGGTTACATGTGAGATTGATGATGCATTTAGGCGAGGATTCGAAGTGGGAAACATATCTTTTCGCCTGGGATTGAATCGGGAAGCACGGGAGACCATTTCGGAGCCGACAACTCCGAGAGAAGATCGATCGAGTCCAAGCCATTTCAATAATCGTAATCTTAGTTGTAATTTCATTTTCTAGAATTCAAGTTTATTTCTTTTCATGTTTGTTCATCTTTTGCAAAACTAATTTGAATGCTTTTGAATCGAGAATGCTAATATGTTTCGTTAAATGACTTTCCGTTGGTTTCTAAAAGATTGTTTTGAGCTTTTACGTAGTCGCATTCTCTTAATTAATTCCTTGTTCATCTTTTGCTTTTATTTGAAAAGTTATACTTTCATTAATTGTAATCCATGCTCTTAGTTATTTCTTAAAGATGATGAACTAAATTTCTACTCGGGTGTTTATATGACAAATTAGGCGGATCATTGTTAACCGTAAGATCCTATATACACGACATACTCTTGACATCGTAACTCGACCGAGAGCGATTAATCAAGTGAACTAAACGTTGAAAAACGAGTTAAGCAACCCGACCGGGAACTTGACTTTCGATTGTCGCTTATATAGATTGAAAAAGGTAGGAACAATTTGAAGTAGAGTTTGAAATATAATCATCCGAGTCTTTTTCTTAGCGTTTACTTCAAAATTTCCATTTTAATCGAGAGTTTCAAAATGAATCTAGGATTTAGTATAATGCACTATGATTCGACTACTTTTCTTTCACTTGAACATTTCTCTTTCGTTTCCTTGGATTGATACCGAGTCAAACTACAATTGACCTCGGATTTTGACGAGAGACGCATACAAAAACGTCTAATCAAAATTGGCGCCGTTGCCGGGGAAACGGATAGTTTTGTTTAAGTGTTTGTTTAGTTTTAGTTCGTATTTCCTTTAGTTAATTTAGTTAATTGTCTTGTTATTACTAATCTTCTACTTTGAGTGTGCATGGTCACTACAAGAAGTAAGGCGGCTAGTGAGCAACAAGGTTCATCTACCGAAGGAATGGAGAAGAATAAAGAAAGGGTTGACATTGAAGATGAAACCGAACAAGAATCTTCGGGATTAAAGAAAGGTCAACCTTCCTAAGGATATGTTCTATCTCCAAATTCTAAAGGACCTCTTCTACCTTTGGGAGCTCCTCAAAATAGCAATAATCAAGAGGGAGGAAGTAATTTACAGATCCAAATTCCTCAGTTCAATGTTCAAGCACAACTCACTCCTCCAACACCTTTAAATTTACCAGAAGAAGATCATCATTCTACTCCTCATAATGTGATGAGTCCTAACGTTGGATATCCTCCACCGATGATGAATCCTCAGATGATGAACCAACCACCGATGATGAATCCGAACATGATGAATAACATGGCTTATCAACCAAACTACGGGTATCCATTTCAGCAACCCGGAGTTCAAGTGAATCAAAACATGCAAGGTCAATTCCAACAACAATGGCCAAACATGATGCCTAATATGATGCCGTATGGGGGTTATGGGATGCAACCGAATCAATGGAATCAATATGGAAATCCAGCGGCACGACGAGTTCAACAAGGTGACATTACAAGGCCTATTATTGGAGCAACTCCGGCATGTGTGGATTTACCGGAAGTGGTGAAGAATTATAAGGTTAATCCGATGGATTTCAATCAACTACCGGAGTATCATGGGAATAACAATGAGGATGTGTTGAGTTTTATCCGAAATTTCTACAACACCATTCATACCTTTCCGTTGAATGGACTTCAAGAAGACGAGTTGCGTTGTCGGTTCTTTCCGATGACATTGAAGGACAAGGCCAAGTCGTGGTGGATAGCATTGCCACCAAACTCTTTACAAAATTGGAATGACATCTATGACGAGTTCATGAGTCAATTTTTTCCACACCATAAGACGACGGACTTTAGGAATCAAATTTGTGGTTTCACTAGTCGTCCGGGAGAATTTTTCCACGAGACTTGGGATCGCTTTCAAGATTTACTTCTTAAATGTCCTCACCATACATTCACTCAAGTCTTACTTAATCAAATTTTCTATGACTCTTTGACAGATTCTTTGCAAGGGTCGGTGGATAATCAAGCCGGAGGTGACATCACTTACCGATCACCGGAAGAGATGGTTACTATTTATAAGACCATGACTGGGAATTCAAGGAGGAAAAGTTCGAGAAGAAGAGTGGTGAATGATGTTAAGGAAGTGGAAGCTAGCAACCTTAACATTAAAATCAAGGAGATGGCTAAAGAAATCAAATATTTGAAAATGGAGGAGGGGAATTTGAAGACACAGCTTCTTTTGAATCAAATGGAGGTGTGTACTTTGTGTGGATATCAAGGACATGGACCAGTTACATGTCCAATGCCTCAAATGCAAGCTCCTATGTTGATTGAAGGGCAGCCCATGGTTGGAGAGCAAGGGAACATGGTAGGTGTTCCATTTCAACCACAACAAGGAGAAATGGTGAATTCGGAAGTACAAGCTTCGGTGGTACAGCCGTATAACCAACAAGGAGGCTATTACAACAATCAACAAGGAGGAAATCAAAGGCCTAATTATCCTTACCAACCAAGGCAACAACCTCAACAATGGCAACCGAGGCAAAATTTTCAGCAAGGGCAATCTTCGAGCACATCATACCGAGCTTCTTACCAAGCACCGAACCAACAATACCGAGCTCCGTATCAAGCTCCTACTCAACAACAACAGCCTCTAAGACCTCCTCAACAACCCTCGAGCAATAATTTTGAAGAATGGATGAAAAAGTATGCCGAGAAAAATGATTTGAGGATGGATAGCTTAGAGGTAAAAGTGGGAGGATACGATGCGGTGCTTAATAGCATCAATACTCAAATGGGACAAATGGCGACTACACTTGGGAAGATGCAAGCTAAGGAAGAGTCGGGAAGACTACCAAGTCAACCATCCCATGCCAAAGCTCTTACGGTGTTAAGGTCGGGTAAGGTTATTGATAATAAAGTAAGGATGCCGGGTGAAAAAGAGGATAAAATTGAGAGTGATCCGATTTCTGAGAATGAGGAAGACATTGAGGAGATTGTTTGCGAGAAGAAAGAGGAGGAAAAAGTAGAAGAGGAAGTTGAAAGTGATGAGAAAGAAGAGGAAAGAAAGAGAAGAAAGAGAGTAGAAGCCGAGGCCAGAAGTGAAAGGGTAGTTCTTCATAAGTCGAAGAATCCGTATAAGCCTCCTGTTCCTTATCCGACTGAGCTTAGGAACAAAAAGAAGGATCAACAATTTCAGCAACTTTACGATCTTCTAGCAAAGGTTGAGGTAAATGTCCCTTTGCTCGATATGATTTCTAACATACCTTCTTATGTGAAATTCTTTAAAGAATTGGCTTCTAACAAGAGAAAGTTCGAGGAGAACGAAAAAGTTGTGTTGTTTGCAGGTGCAAGTGCCGTGATGCAACACCAAATACCACCAAAAGAAAGTGATCCGGGAAGTTTTGTGATCAAGATAGTTATTGGAGCCGGAAACGAGGTGTCAGGGATGTTAGACTTGGGAGCCGGAATTAACTTGATGCCGTCGGCGATTTTTGACCAATTAAAGCTTGATAACTTGAAGCCGACGAGGATTTGTCTACAACTTGCCGACCGATCGGTGAGATATCCAAGAGGAATTGTCGAGGATATTCTTGTTGAAGTTGGAGGATTAATTGTGCCGGTTGATTTCGTCGTGCTAGATGTCGGTGATATTCCGGAGAATTCCCAAGATCACTCTATCTTATTGGGACGTCCGTTCATGGCTACAACCAACACTCTAATCGATGTAAAGAAGGGACAACTCCAAATGTCGGTTCTTGGAGAAACGGTCTCGATTTCGGTGAGAAAGAAGAACATTGCTCCATCTGCAACGTTGATGGAAGAATGCTCATTTGTTGATGTGATTGATACGTTGACGATGCAAGCTTTGGAGATTAAAGAAGAGAATGAGGTGGAGCTTGGAGACGACGATTTAGAAGAATTAGAAGTTAATGAGCAAGCTCCACGGTTTGTCGACTTGAGCGTGGGGGGGGGGGGGGGGGGGGGGGGGGGGGGGAGGATCGAAAGAAGGATGTTTCGTTACCAACAAAGAGTGTGAAGTTGGTTTTGAAGGATTTGCCTCCAAACCTCAAGTACGTGTTTTTGGAAGAAGGTGAAAATAAGCCGGTCATTATTTCATCAAAGTTGACCGTAGAGGAAGAGGTGAGATTAGTCGAGGTACTTCAAGAGAACAAGGCGGCTATTGGATGGAGTATCGAGGATTTGAAGGGAATCAGCCCTTCTATGTGCATGCATCGTATTAACTTGATAGAGAATGCAACTCCGAAGAGGCAGCCCCAAAGACGACTAAATCCACTTCTTAGTGATGTCGTGAAAAAGGAGATTATTAAGCTACATGGTGGTGGCTTGATTGTACCGGCAGCGGATAGTGAATGGGTATCACCGATTCATATGGTTCCTAAGAAAGGAGGGATAACGGTTGAAGAGAACGAAGCGGGCCAACTCATTGCTACAAGAGAACGAACCGGTTGGAGAATGTGCATGGATTACCGGGAGTTAAATGCCGCAACGAAAAAGGATCATTTTCCGTTACCTTTTATTGATCAAATGCTAGATAAACTTGCTGGTAATTTCTTATATCATTATCTTGATGGACTTTCAGGTTATTACCAAATTTTCATAGCTCCGGAGGATCAATCCAAGACGACATTCACGAGTCCCTTTGGAACTTTCGCATGGAAGAGGATGCCATTTGGGCTTTGCAATGCCCCATGTACGTTTCAACGTTGCATGCTTTCCATATTTTCTGAGATGGTGGGAGATTTTGTTGAAGTGTTTATGGATGATTTTTCCGTGTTTGGTTCGTCATTTGATGATGCATTGAAAAAGATTGACACGGTTTTAAAAAGATGCATTGAGTGTAACCTTACTTTGAGTTGGGAAAAATCTAATTTTATGGTTACACAAGGGGTAGTACTTGGGCATGTTGTTTCTAGGAGAGGGATAGAAGTAGATCCCTCGAAAATTGAAGTGATTAAAAATTTGCCACCCCCGGTCAATGTGAAAGGTGTTAGGAGTTTTCTTGGGTATGCGGGTTTTTATTGTCGTTTCATTAAAGACTTTTCAAAAATTGCACAACCTTTGTGTCATTTACTTGGTCAAGATGTTGAGTTTATCTTTGATGATTCATGTTTGAATGCCTTTAATACTTTGAAAGAAAAGCTTGTGAGTGCACCTATTCTTGTATCACCTAATTGGAATCTTGAATTTGAAATAATGTGTGATGCTTCGAATTTTGCTGTGGGTGCGGTGTTGGGTCAAAGAATAGATAAGATGTTGCATGTGATTTATTATGCTAGTATGACTTTGAATGATGCTCAAGTAAATTACACGACTACGAAAAAAGAGATGTTAGCGGTTGTTTTCTCGCTAGATAAATTTAGGTCGTATTTGCTTGGTACTAAGGTTATTGTTCATAGTGATCATGCGGCTCTTAGGTATTTGATGACTAAAGCACAAGCTAAACCGAGAATCATAAGATGGATTCTTTTGTTGCAAGAATTTAATGTGGAAATTAGAGATAGGAAGGGTTGTGAAAATGCTGTAGCCGATCATTTGTCTAGACTTGAATCGAGTGAGAATCATGTGATTGCTAATGTGCCTATCTCTGAAACTTTTCCGTATGAACAATCCATGCTTATAAATGCTATTGATGAAAAAGTTCCATGGTATGCCGATATTGCTAACTATTTGGCAAGTGGTGAGATGCGTGAGGGAATTACTTCCCAAGAACGCAAACGTTTGTTGCATGTTTGTAGGTATTACTATTGGGACGATCCTTTGTTGTTCAAACTTGGGAAGGACAACTTGTTGAGAAGATGTGTGCCAGAAGGGGAGCAACGAGCTATAATCTCAAAATGTCATGAGGATGCATCGGGTGGACACTTTGCTAGTAGGAAGACCGGAGCTAAGATTCTACAATCGGATTTTTTATGGCCTACTTTGTTTAAAGATGTTCATTATTTTATTCTTTCATGTGATCGATGTCAACGTATTGGAAACATTGGTAAAAGGAATGAGATGCTCATGCAAGTTAATCTAGTTTGTGAAATTTTTGATGTATGGGGCATCGATTTTATGGGTCCTTTTATCAATGCTAACAAGTACGAGTACATTTTATTAGCCGTTGATTATGTTTCGAAGTGGGTTGAGGCAATCCCCACTCGAACATGTGGTGCTGACGTTGTTTTAAAGTTTGTGCAGGAGAATATCATTTCTCGATATGGTTTTCCAAAAGCTATCATTAGTGATGGAGGTTCACATTTTTGCAACAAACTTTTCAAGAGGTTGATGAGATTAAATGGTATTGATCACCGTGTTGCTACTCCGTATCATCCTCAAACTTCCGGTCAAGCCGAGACGAGCAACAACCAAATTAAGACGATCATTGCTAAAACCGTGAAGCCATCGAGGAAAGATTGGCCGGAAAAACTTCGAGATGCACTTTGGGCTCATCGGACAGCTTTTAAGACAATCCTCAATGCCACTCCGTTCCAAATTGTGTATGGGAAATCGTGTCACTTACCGGTGGAGATTGAACATAAAGCTTTTTGGGCAATCAAGAAAGTGAATTGGGAAATGACGAAGGCCGGAAAAGAGAGAGCTTTGCAAATCGAGGAGCTTGAGGAGCTTCGTAATGAAGCATATGAAAATGCTGTGATCTCAAAGGAGAAAATGAAGAAAGCTCATGACCGGAAATTGATCGTAAAAGACTTACAACCGGGTATGAAAGCACTTTTGTTTAATGCCCGACTTCGGTTATTTCCGGGAAAGCTTAAATCGAGATGGGTTGGACCATATGAAGTTGTGGCAATGCATGGTAATGGATCAGTTACCCTGAGAAAGGAAGATGATGAGCATGAGTTCAAAGTTAACGGACATCTTGTGAAACGATACTATGAAGGGGAGTCGAAAATCGGAAATGTCGAGGTTTTTCGACTCGAGAAAGTTGATGTTTGATCTTCGAAAATTGGAATAAGTCCAGCTCTGGACATTAAACTGAGCATGAATAAAGCTACTGGACTTGGACAAGCTCGGAAGTTGTCGAAATCGAAGAAAAAGGGTTAAAAAAGGAAAAATCGAGGAACTAAGAGATCAGCGACCGCCAAATATAAATCGGCGGTCGCCACAGAGAAACGGCGGGCGTCGAATCATAACGGAGGGTGCCGAATTTGGTGAAAAACGGAGCCTAGCAATCTGCATAAAATTTGGAAGAACGGCGGTCGCCATTTACATTTCAGCGACCGCCGAATAATTTCCGCGACCGCCAAACCAAAACGGCGGTCGCCGTTTTCGAATTTCTGGGAATTAAAAGGAGACGGGTTAAGGCAGTTAACATAGCATAAAAAATCCCTTTTCTTCATTTTTCTCTCTTGCGATTTTCTCCATCTATAGTTCATCAATTTAGTTCAAATTTCTTCCATTAAAACACTTACAAATCATATTGAGATCATTGCTTGCAGGTTTTAGGGATTTTCATCGGTTTAATTGCAAGATTTTCAAGTTTCTTTGAGGCGCACACAAGGTGTTCGATAAAAGTTCCGAACCAAATTTCGACTTTCTCCAACCGATTCAATGACTAAAACTCGTAATAGGCAAGGAGCTCGTGGTTCTCCACCACCACCACCAAGGAAAAAAGGTCGAGGAGCCGCTACTACCTCCGCTTCAACTGGGCCTCGAGACATTTCCGACCGTTATGGAGCCCCATTTCCGATTTTCGACGACAAAGAGGGAATAGCTTACCAGAAGTTGATATCGAAGGGTGAACATATTTTACCTCGTCCGATTGATTGGGAGTTAGTGGAGAAGTTGAAGATTAAAGAGGAAGTTCTAGACATTCTCGATTGGATGAGCTTGAAGACATTCGCACAAATGGATTTCAAGTACTCAATAAAGCTAGGATTGGAGATGCTTTGCACATTCAAGTTAGTCAATGAGAAGAGGAAGCCATCATACGCTACATGTCGACTCAATGGGCAAGAAGTTACGATAACCGAACGCTCAATGTACGAGGTGTTTGGATTTTTGAATGGAGATCAAAGGCTTACCGAAGAAAAGGAGAGTGGAACCGTCAAGACTACTCATTGGCAAGAATTTGCCGGCCCGAATGAGCATTGGAAGGATCACGGTCGTTCAATTGCCTTCATCAATCCCGTGCTATGCATCGTCCACAAGTTTTTGACCTACAACATATTCGGAAAGGTGGAGGGAAACAAAGTTAACTCCTTGGAGTTTTCATTCATTAATGCGGCCGTAAATGGGAAAGAGTCGACGCCATTGAAGAAAGTGTGGGGTTTGATGGATCAAGCGGCGAGAGGAATACGGACTCGAGGAGCTTTATTCCATTTTGCTACACATATTGCGTTTCAAAACAATATAGTAGTTGATGATGATGAGTCGTATATTGGAGAGCCGTGGGAAGTACCTAGAGCTTTGGATGTAGATGAGTTCGAGGCTAGCGGATTGATTTTGGCCGGAGAGTTCGTGCCGCATGAAATCCGAACCGCCAAGGATCCACAAGTAATGGTGGATTATCGACAAAGGAATGCGGCCCGTATTCAAAAATGGAAATTAGAGTTGGCGGGAGAAAGAGTGGGTTCGTCGATTTTGAGAGCGGCTCAACTTGAGGAGGAGAGCTTAATGCGTGAAAGAGCGGGTTCATCGGCGGGAGAAGGTCGAAATGTTGATGATGGGACGACGAGAGATCCGGTGTGGGACCAAGCGTACACGGATTACGGAGCACAAGGGAACCAAGATGCCGGGTGGACTAACTCGGGAATGAATTGGAGTCCTTCGTACGAGATTCCTCAAACCGGAAACTATTACTCGGATTCGGGGAGAATGCATCCCGATGATCTCCAAGAAATTATTAATGCCAATGCTAGGGCATATGATGCACTTAATGCAAGGATGGACCGAATGGCTCTCGACGATGCTACATGGAATAATCGGATGGCGGTCGAGAGGAGCTACTACGAGGAAACCAACCGCCGGATTGTAAGGGAGGCGTTGGAGGAGAATGACCAACGTTGGACGACTCGACTGGAGGCCTATGCTAGAGGAGGAGGCCACTTTCCACCACCCAACATGTGAGAGAGGTCGTGCTTGGCACGACCTAGGTACTTTTTTTTTTCTTTTATGTCTTTGTATATATGTGTTGGTGCTTATTTGTTTTGTGTGGTTTAGTTATGTTCTTTCCATTTTTAGTTTGTGTGTTTTGTTTGAATTACTCTTCTACGCTCAAGAATTTGATTTTGTCCCGAATGTGGTGTGTTTGCATGTGGATATGGTCAAGTTGTTGCTTGAACTCACTCGGTTTGTAGGATGTACCACTTGTTAAGTGTCGAGAAAACGAGTATATGATATTCATGAGTTTCTTTCCTTGCTATATATATTACATGGGAGCTTTTGAGCCTATTTTCTTTGGAGAGTACTTGTGATATTCCTCGAGTGTTGAACATGATATTTCTTTGGAATTGTTTCGAGAATGAATGATTGTACTTTGTTGTGACATTGCATGAATATGATTTCTTTGACTTGGTTGAGAATAGGAAAATGACGTTTTGAGATTGCTAGGATTTAACTCCACATTTATAAATTTCCCAAAATGACCGTGCTCGTCGAGGGACTCTCTAGTTAACCCTTTGAGCCTACATTATGCCTTTTCTTGAAACCGAGCGTTCCACGAGCGATGTGAGGTTGAGGGGGTGTTGCAAGATTGATTGAGAGGGTTAATATGGGACATTGTGATGTATTAAACATGTTTTCTCGTATTAAGGCATACTATAAAGAAAAAGCTTACTCCCTAAAAAAAAAAAAAAAAAAAAGTAAAAAAAATGAATACTATTCGATTGTGAAAACAATTGATTAGGGAAAAAGAAAAAAAAAATGAGAAAAGAAAGAAAAAGAGTAAAAAAAAGTAAAGTAAAAAGCAGGAGTAGTAAATAATATTAGCCTAACGAGAACATGTAGTTTATGATGTGTATTGATGTTATAAGGGGGGTTGAATGAATTGCATTTGGAGTAGGAGGGTGATTGTGAGTACATTTGGTGGAGGGAGGTGTCGAGAGCGATTTTACTTGTATTATTATAATTTCGATTCCTACCTATGACCCGAGCCTACCTTGATGCAATCTTATTCCGATTCTTGTTCTTCTTAGTCAAAGTATGTGGATGTTCTTGTGATGAATCGATTTATATATTCTCGATGTGCTTGAGGAGTGATGACCTACCATTTTTCCGAGGGATATGATACGAGAGTTTGGTGAGTTTGAGTGACATGTTTCATATTTCTTGTTTTTCTCGTTCTTTGCAAGTGGTTGGTTAGTGAGTTCAAAGTACGTGATTTGTGCAAACACGTGTTGGTTGATTTTACCTTGCTCGGGACTAGCAAGGACTTGAGCGTGGGGGGGGGGGGGGGGGGTGATTTAGGTTGTGTGTGTGTGTTTTCGTTTATGTTTTTATGTCGTTTTTGAGTTGTATGTAGTCATGTTTGTGTCGTTTGAGTTGTATTTTATGTTTTTGTGTGTTTCGGATCTCACGGGGTGTGTTGGAGTGTTTTCGAGTTCGTTTTATAGGTCAAAGGTTGAAGGAAGTCGAAGAAACGAGAAGAAACCGAAGGAACTTCAAATGGCGAGCGCCAAATCAGAAACGGCGGTCGCAGGATGCAAATGGCGGGCGCCGAAAACCGAATGGCGACCGCCGAACGGGCCGAAAACATGCAGTAGCTAATTTGGATTTTTGAGCGAAACGGCGGTCGCCGTTTTGTAAACGGCGGTCGCCGAAATTGTTTGGCGGGCGCGGAAAATATACGGCGGTCGCCGTTTTTGTGGCAGTTCATAGCGGTTACATGTGATATTGATGATGCATTTAGGCGAGGATTCGAAGTGGGAAACATATCTTTTCGCCTGGGATTGAATCGGGAAGCACGGGAGACCATTTCGGAGCCGACAACTCCGAGAGAAGATCGATCGAGTCCAAGCCATTTCAATAATCGTAATCTTAGTTGTAATTTCATTTTCTAGAATTCAAGTTTATTTCTTTTCATGTTTGTTCATCTTTTGCAAAACTAATTTGAATGCTTTTGAATCGAGAATGCTAATATGTTTCGTTAAATGACTTTCCGTTGGTTTCTAAAAGATTGTTTTGAGCTTTTACGTAGTCGCATTCTCTTAATTAATTCCTTGTTCATCTTTTGCTTTTATTTGAAAAGTTATACTTTCATTAATTGTAATCCATGCTCTTAGTTCTTTCTTAAAGATGATGAACTAAATTTCTACTCGGGTGTTTATATGACAAATTAGGCGGATCATTGTTAACCGTAAGATCCTATATACACGACATACTCTTGACATCGTAACTCGACCGAGAGCGATTAATCAAGTGAACTAAACGTTGAAAAACGAGTTAAGCAACCCGACCGGGAACTTGAATTTCGATTGTCGCTTATATAGATTGAAAAAGGTAGGAACAATTTGAAGTAGAGTTTGAAATATAATCATCCGAGTCTTTTTCTTAGCGTTTACTTCAAAATTTCCATTTTAATCGAGAGTTTCAAAATGAATCTAGGATTTAGTATAATGCACTATGATTCGACTACTTTTCTTTCACTTGAACATTTCTCTTTCGTTTCCTTGGATTGATACCGAGTCAAACTACAATTGATCTCGGATTTTGACGAGAGACGCATACAAAAACGTCTAATCATAAAGCATCAGAATAATATTAGAAAATATACCCATTAAGACATTGATGACACTTACTTAGCCCATTTTGCTCTAATTCATCACACATGCATTCATGAATCTCAAGTTGGTCACGTGACATAGTTGAGGTGTCCTTGTTAAAATTTCATACTCCTTCAGTTTCAGCCTTCTCTCAGTGTGCTCCAATTTCTTCTTTGCGATTTCGTTAGCTATTTTTTTCGCCTCAGTAGCTTCTTTTTTTGCCTCAATAAACTCACTAAACTTTTCATAAAATTCTGCATAACCTTCATTTTTAGGCTCTTACGAAACAGAGTTGAGTTTTGTTTTACCTTTTGATTTTCGTTTTGCAGCCTTCTGTCCGATTGGCCTTGTATCGTCTACGTTCAGATCAAAATCCAAACATCGTCCTCAGGCAGTACATTTGTTGCTAGCATCCGAGTCTGATGTCTTTGCCCTTTTGGAAGACTCACGCGACTCACTGTATTGTGGTGCGGAAAGTGCTCTTCCTCTTGTAATTTGCCAAACATGCTCGTAATTAAAAGCAACATTATCATTTTCTCCAAGATATTTTGCGTATGCCATGCTCAGTAGGTCTGCATCACTGCTACCACTTCGGTAAACACTTTCAATGCTATTGTAGTTGGCATTGAAGTGGTTCACTTTATTTTGAACCGTGTTGTACCAATGTGACTTCATTTGACTCATGAGCCGTGGACACATGCTTGCAGAAAGATTTTCATTATAGTAATGACTGATTCTTCCCCAAAATGCATCTCCTTTTTGATCATTGTCAACAATGGGATCTTCACTAACCATGACAAATGATTTTGCCAGAAGAACATCTTCCTCTTTTGTCCACCTTAGCTGCTTCTTGCCTCCAACTTTAGTGATAACACGATCTTCAACTCGATCTGACGGTTGAAATTGTGTTTCCGTGACAAATGTTGGACTTATTGGTTCTGTAAAAATGCCCTCCGTCGATGGCATGCGAGTTGATCTTGGAGTAGAAAATTGCCCTGAAGGTTGTTGCCAAAAATCAGGCTGTGTTTGGAAATTTGGAGATGAATAATTATTCTGAAAATTTTCATAGTTTTGAAAATTTTGAGAAAAAGTTGGAAAATTTGGAGATGAATAATTATTCTGAAAATTTTCATAGTTTTGAAAATTTTGAGAAAAAGTTGGAGAATTTGAGAAGTTTGGAGAATGGTAACTAGAATTTGAGAAGTTTTCTGGATCTTGTCCATAAAAAACATGGTTGAAAAAGTTTCAATTGTTATCGGCCATTTCAAATGAAAGAAAGAAGTGAATTTTTTTTTGTGATAGAAAGAAAGGTAGAGTGAAATGATTATGAAGTGAGTTTGAGTGAAAGAGTGAGTGTCTATTTATAGACAAAAAATGATAAAATATTATTTAAATTGTAAATTAAATACCATCGTTTATTTAAATAATAATATTTTTTTTAATTTATAATAATATTTTACATAACGTAAAAACAAAAAATATTTAAAGAAAAAATAAATTATAAAATTTATAAATAAAAATAATTTTTAAAAAGGGAGTTTCATGAAAAGAGTAAGTCTCTAGTGTTTAATTATATATAAATACTAATCTTTAGTCTAATTGTAAAATAGTTAAAACTTCCAAAACTAACATTTATTATTTGTTTTACACGATTACACAAACCTAATCTAAATATTAATCCTGTACTATCTCTTCTTTCCATTGATATCAAATCTAACCTAAAACTACACATTTATTTTCTCATTATTAACGCTTGGAGAGGGAAAATCAATACGGAAGGTTTGTGAGAAATCGCTCACCACAGGCGGAAGAACTTCAAACTCCATTGCACCAGAGAGATCAACAATTTTTAAAGTTCTCCGGCGGCGAACTACTAGAGTCGGCCTGCAAGAATAAGTCGTAAGTTTTTCCCAACCTCCGCGTGCACATAATTCTATCTCTGCGTCGTAATTGGAAGAATTGTAGACACACAATAATTTCCTTGCAAACTGTGATTTTTAAATTTTGGGGAGTAGCCAATTTTTTCCAATTTGAAATTAATTAAGTTTAATAGAACCAGGTCTTGTTTAGTTAGTGTTCATACCCACTCTTCTTTGTTAACTGGTTTTGAAAGTATGAAAATCTTTATAGAGATGATAGTTCCAGCGCCAATTTTGGATCTATGTTTTTTATTTAGGAGTTTGAACAACAATATCCCCATATTGGTTGAATAACTGTTAATTGTATGACAAATTTGAGTTTCCTGTCATGTAATTTGTGTTGAAAATAATAATTCATATTTTCAATAATAAGTTGGAACATCATTCCAACTTGTAGAAGTTTAAGTGTATTATTTGACTACTCTTTACTTCTCTTAAGAACTTGGGACTTGGAATGGAGTGCCTCTTTGTATCCATTCATCTCCTATAAATTGTGTTCTTGATCATGTTTATTGATCATCCAATAAAAACAAATAAAAACTAAAAACTCCAATAATAAAAACTCCCTTTTCTTCTTAATATTTTTATTCCGCATATCAAATACCCAACAAATTTGGTATCAGAGCCGAGTTAGTTTTCTTGGCTAATCTCGCACACTAAAAATAAAAATCCACCATGTTTGCTCTTACCCCCAACCAAGTACCCATCTTTGATGGAGAACATTACGACTATTGGAGTAGTCAAATGCAAACTCTATATATCTCATTGGATCTTTGAGATATAGTGAAAAATACATACGCCGAGCTACCGAAACAAGCTACGAGTACAACATGGAGAGAAGATCATCAAAAACTCTACAAGGATAATATTCGGAGAGATGCAAGTGCCTTGAGATATCTCCAACAAGGCGTGAGTAAAACCATCTTTCCGAGAATTTTCGGAGCGAAAAAGGCGAAAGAAGCTTGGGAAATTCTTCAACAAAGTTACAAAGGAGATGAGAAAGTCACCTCCTTGAAGTTACAATCTCTTTGGAGAGATTTCGATAACATGGCGATGAAAGAAGGCGATGGGATGCAATCATTTCTTTCGAAAGTTGCTGAAATCGTCAACCAAATTCGAAGCCTTGGTGATGTTATCGAAGAACGTAAAATTGTCCTAAAAATCCTACGAAGTCTTCCGGCGAAATTCGATCATGTTGTTGCAGCCATAGAAGAATCGAAGAATCTTTCCACCTACACTTTTAATGAACTTATGAGCTCTCTTCAAGTTCATGAGGAAAGGTTGAATCGATCATCAAATCAGCCCGTTGATCAAGCATTTCAATCGAAACTTCATATTTCGGGCAAGAACAAATCAAGTTGGCAAGGTGGAAAAGGCGGCTTCAACAACAAAGGAAAAAAACAAGGAAAATTCTTTAAAGGAGGACAACAACAACAAGTTGAAAATTCGTCTTCGTGTTGTCGTATTTGCAAAAAATCGAACCATGAAACGAAAGCTTGTTTCTTTAAATGCAAGAGCTGCAAAGATGCGGACCACTCGTATTCTAAGTGTCCGAAAAAGAGCAATAACGAGAAAGACGAAGTCAACTTCTCCAAGCAACAAGAAGACCAACTCTTTTCTTGCATGAATGAGCAACAAGAATTTGAGAACGTGTGGTATGTCGATAGCGCATGTAGCAATCACATGTGTGGTGATCGTAGTATCTTTGTGGAGATGGATACTAGTCACACTTCCAAAATAAAACTTGGAGACGGAAGCATTCTCGAAGCAAACGGGAAAGGAGTTATTGTTGTCAACAAGAAAGGAGGTAACCAAAAGTTCATTACCGATGTTCTTTTCGTCCCGAACATCTCTCAAAATTTATTGAGCGTCGGTCAACTCATGCAAAAAGGATATCGGTTATCCTTTGATGATGACAAGTGCAGCATCTTTGATAAGAAAAATAAAACTCATGTGATGACGATCCAAATGACATCAAACAAGGTGTTTCCCTTCGTTATGCCGTCGAAAAACGAAGTGGTCTTCAAAGGAGAAAACATCGATAAATTCCATCTGTGGCATTTGAGATATGGTCATCTTAACCACAAGGGGCTGGAATTTTTGAAAAATAAAAATATGGTTGTTGGTCTTCCATCCATCGAAAGAAAGGAGCAAATTTGTGAAGGGTGCATTTTTGGAAAAATGCACAGGCTACCTTTTCCTAAAAATTCTTGGAGAGCCAAAAGTCCTTTGGAGCTGGTCCATTCGGATATTTGTGGTCCTACGAGGACTCCATCTCTCGGTAACAAAAGATACTTCATTCTTTTTGTCGACGACTTTTCAAGAATGATGTGGATATATTTTTTGAGTGAAAAATCAGAAGCTTTTTCCACTTTTCTACAATTCAAAGCTCTTGTAGAAAATCAAAGTGGATTAAAAATCAAGTCGTTGCGGACGGATCGAGGTGGTGAGTTTCTCTACAAACCATTCATGGAGTATTGCAATAAAAATGGGATCCAAAGGCAACTCACTGTTCGTAGAAGTCCACAACAAAACGGTGTCGCCGAAAGAAAAAATAGAACCATCGTCGAGATGGCGAGGAGCATGCTACAAGAGAAAAACTTGGAAAAACAATTTTGGGCTGAAGCTGTACACACGACTATCTACATTCTCAATCGATCTCCGACAAAGGCGATTCTTGATAAAACACCGTACGAAGCTTGGCACGGGAAGAAGCCAACGGTTGATCATTTGAGAGTTTTTGGAAGCATTGCTTATTCTCATGTCTCAACTCCAAACCGAGATAAATACGATAAAAAAGGTGAAAAATTAATTCATGTTGGCTACAGCGATGAGTCGAAGGGTTATCGGCTTTATAACCCGGAAAATAAAAAACTCATCGTCTCAAGAGACGTGATTTTCGATGAAATGGCCAAGTGGAATTTGGAGGAAAATTCTTCGCCAAATAATTTGGTGTCAAATGATTCTGTGGAATCACCTAATACTCCAAATGGGCAGCAGCAACATGAGGATGAAACACCTCAAACAAGTCCTCAAGGAACACCTCAAAGAAGTCCCTCAAGTTCGTCGAGTTCGGATTCCGAATCGCTTCCATTAAAATACCGATCTTTGAGAGATATCTATGAGCATTGTGATGTTGCTTTCTTTGGTTGTGAACCTCAGAATTATGAAGAAGCAAAGAAAAAAGAAGTTTGGAGAAAAGCCATGGAAGCCGAAATTGAAACAATCGAAAAAAATAAAACTTGGGAGCTTGTGGACTTGCCACAAGGCAAAGATTTAATCGGCTTGAAGTGGGTGTTCAAAACCAAACTCAATGAAGACGGTTCTGTCCAAAAACACAAGACGAGACTCGTTGCAAAAGGCTATTCACAGCAGCCCGGGATAGACTTCAACGAGACGTTCGCGCCGGTTGCTCGAATGGAAACAATTCGGTGTGTACTTGCGATTGGAGCTCAATTGGGGCTGAATATCTATCAACTTGATGTGAAATTCGCATTCCTAAATGGAGAGCTTGAAGAGGAAGTCTACGTTCATCAACCTCAAGGCTTTGAAGTTGCCGAAAAGGAGGAAAAAGTGTACCGTTTGAAGAAAGCTCTCTACGGATTAAAACAAGCGCCCCGTGCTTGGAATAGCAAGATTGATGGATATTTCAACAAAAATGGATTTCACAAGAGTCCAAGTGAGCCCTCGCTGTACGTAAAGAAGGAAGAAGGTACTCAAGATTTTTTGATCATTTGTCTCTACGTCGATGATCTTATTTATCTTGGTACTAACGAAAAAATGGTGAAAGAATTCAAGAAAAATATGATGCAAGAATTTGAGATGTCCGATTTGGGTCTCATGAAATATTTTCTTGGGATTCAAGTGAAACAAACCGAGGGCGAGATTTTTATATCTCAAGAAAAATATGTGGTCGACTTGCTTAAAAAATTCCACATGGAAAATTGCAAGCCCGTGGCAACACCTTTGGCGGTAAATGAGAAGTTGCTACAAGATGATGGTGCTGAAAAAATGGATTCAAAAATATATAGAAGCCTTGTTGGTTCGCTGATCTACCTCACAAATACTAGACCCGACATAGTGCACTCCGTTAGCTATGTTTCGAGGTTTATGAGTGATCCAAGCAAGCTTCATTATGCAGCCGCAAAGAGGATCCTACGGTACCTTCATGGAACTAAAAATCAAGGCTTGAAGTATGAAAAAGAAGAAAATAATTCCTTGATTGGTTTCACGGATAGTGATTGGGCAGGTTCGTTGGACGATCGAAAAAGTACTTCGGGATATGTTTTTTCTCTTGGTACTAAGGTGATTGCATGGAGTTCTAAAAAGCAAAAGACGGTTGCTTTATCATCGAGTGAAGTCGAGTATATCGCAGCGACGGATGCCGCTTGTGAAGCCGTTTGGCTTAGGAGAATACTCTCGGATTTGCAAGAAAAACAAGCTGGAACTACAACCATCTTTTGCAACATGTCAACAATTGCAATGACTAAAAATCCGGTCTTTCATGCAAGGTCCAAGCATATCGAGCTTCGTCATCACTACATTCGTGATCTCGTCAACGATGGAGAAATTTCAATAGAGTTCGTCAACACCAATGATCAAGCTGCTGATTTTCTTACCAAAGTCGTGACGATCGAGAAGTTTGAAAAGTTCAAGAAGATGCTGAAAATCATGAATTAAAAAGGGGTGTTGAAAATAATAATTCATATTTTCAATAATAAGTTGGAACATCATTCCAACTTGTAGAAGTCTAAGTGTATTCTTTGACTACTCTTTACTTCTCTTAAGAACTTGGGACTTGGAATGGAGTGCCTCTTTGTATCCATTCCTCTCCTATAAATTGTGTTCTTGATCATGTTTATTGATCATCCAATAAAAACAAATAAAAACTAAAAACTCCAATAATAAAAACTCCCTTTTCTTCTTAATATTTTTATTCCGCATATCAAATACCCAACAATGATCAACTACATGTAAATTATTGTTTGTTTTTTAAGGTATGGAAAGTCTTATAGGGTTGATAGTTCCAGACCTATTTCATACCCATGTTCAGTTGTGGTCGATTTTTGCAAGTTGTATGTGCTTGATAGTTCCAGGTCTTGTTTAGGTAAGCTTTACGATCATTGGGATTTTACAACTAAATGTTAAATATAATTAAATTTGTATAGAGATGATAGTTTCAGGCCCGTTTCTTGGTCTATGTGTGTTCTTTTATAGTTTGAACCAGATTATACCCACATGTGCTGGAATTCCGATGAATCGTACGTCAAGTTTGAGTTTGTTGCGAGCTTATTTATGTCAATACATTATACTTTGCCATCTAGTTTGTGCATGATTTTTAAAACTTATTTTGATGTAAAATCTGTTTATACCCACAATTTCTCATAATCAGATCTTTGGTATGGTTTTTTTTGTTTTGGGTTATAGATTGTTTTCATCGCACTACAGTATCCTAACTAGTTCCAATGCCTATTTTTTGTAGTTTGTATACAAAGAGAAGCCTCGATTCATCCTAAAAATATATTCTACAAAGTCGAGCTGAATTCATACAAAGTCGCGTCACGTGTGCAAGTTCGACAAGCACTCGCATCAATAATTGAAATGGAAGGAAAAAAAAAACTCCAACAAAGTGAATTGCGTGAAATTGTTTGGTGGGGTGTTCGAAAGCAGTTTTTCTCTCCCCCTTGCTTAATTTCCAATAGCACAAATGAGAACAGAAGATATTGTATAATGCACTTTTTCATCCATTGTAGCTTTAGTTGTTAGCACTTGATAATTTAGTTATAAATTATTTTAATAACTTTGTAACTATTTTACAAAGATACATGGGTGTTAATTGATCTAATAATTAACATGAATCCCTTTGGTAAATGAAACACTTGTAAGAATTTTTAAAAAGGATTGAAAAACAAATTTTACTTTGAATTGTTATTTCTTCAGAGGAAAGCAAAATAAATGTGCTACACATTACAAAACTAAGAACGAAACTAAAAAAAATATGCAAAACAAACAATACATTACAAAATTAGATTGAAATTAAACTAACAAAAATATGGTAATTGTAATATACAAAACAAACAACACTAGTATGAAACTAACAAAAATATGGTAATTGTATTACACAAACAAATAACACTAGGAACGAAACTAGTAAAAATATGGTAATTGTATTAAATAAAACAAGGATCAAAACTAACAAGAAATTGTTTATTATATTAAACAAAACTAAGAACAAAACTAAGAGAAAACTATTAATTATATTAAACAAAACTAGATGAAAGCTGATAACTTGATTAATTAAACGAAACTAGATCATATGAGTCTAAAAAGTACACAACAGTCAACCAAAGAACAATCGAGTATTTCTCCGGATGATCGTAACTCTATTTCACAAAATAATAAAACAAATGCACGTTTTCTCCTGCATCAATTCCCAGGAGAGTGAGGATTTGATACTCGGGGCATCGAATTCGAATCGAGATAAGGAAAAAAACTACAGCGATGAAAATGGTGTAAAGTGTGAGCTCTTCTTTTTCCCAGTTTCGCAACATCATCGATCGTTGGCCCGCTGCTTCATAGATCATTTTCGCCTCCTTCGCGGGTTTCACCGAGACTTGGAACACGGTGATACCAACAACTCCTCTTATTAAGATATAAGCTAGAAATTTACGACGCGACCCATAAGCTCAAGTCAATTCTATTTCTGATTGATAAGAAACTAATCAGAACAGATCAAATCAAACCAAGTGATCGAGTGTTTGGTTCTTGATCTTGTCAGAACAATACTGACGGTAGGCATTCTTTATAAACTGCAGAGCAAGGCCCACGACGGTAACCACCATCAAAGCAACGACGCCACGATCACGACAGAAAAGCAGGGCTGCGACGATGAGTACGAGGAGGCAGCTATCGAAGAAGCCAAAGTTGTCGAAATCCCACCAAAGATTCAAGCACGGAATCACGCCTAGACACAGAGAAGGCACTGTAGTCGAGAGATCGATGGGATAGTCGGTGGTGTAGTAAACCCAAGACGAAGAAACGAGCACAAGGGCCGACTCGAGCAACTGCTTATGGGAACGCCGGAGCACGTAGTGCAAGGGGTCACGCACATTGTAGAGGCAAAACAGTAAAGTAGGATAACCGAAAAAAATCGATAAAAAATAGAAAAAGTGCAGCCAAATCATGGGCAAAGATCTGTCATCTTTGTATACGAGATCTTCACCGCAACAGAAAGTGAAACCCCATGAGCACACACCGAGTACACCCCACACCTTTCTGCGCCGTGGCTGATTCCGTCCATAGTCCAATTTTGTTTCCATCCAAATCATAAATTTCTTGAGCCCTAAGAATGGTTTCTCCAGCAGCCATGGCGGTATCGGCCAGATGTCTTTTTCGAGTTTCCTCCGCCGTGCCTCTTTTAGATCTAGCGTCGTCCCCAGTCCCAATTCCATCAACTCTGCTATTTCTAGATCTATCGCCCGCAGTTTCTCTGCCATTTCTTGATCATCCTCCCATATGAACTCTGCTGTTTCTAGATCTATCGCCAGCAGTCGCTCTCCCGTATCTAGATCCATGAACTCTACTAATTCTAGATCTCTCGCCCGCAGTTCCCCTACCATTTCTGGATCTTACGTCGCCGGAATCAGATAGCCCGTTATTCAAACCCTAATTACTACCCAATATTTATATAATCGGCTGCCCTCATTATTGATTGGGATAAGAATCATTTCATAAAACTCGTATTTTTAACTTTTTGAGCAATAGTGTATTAGTGACTAACGTAAATTTAATTATTTAAATTTATAATAATGAAAAGTTTGGAATAATTAGTAATTGACTTTCATTTTATATTTTTGAAAAAAATATAATAGTATTAAAATTTCAATACTACTAGAGTTTAAGAATAATTCTAATAGACTTTTTACAATCAAATAAATATAATAGTATTAAAATTTCAATACTACCAAATTTTTATATATATAAAACAAATAAATTGAGATATTTAAATGATAACGAAATAATTTACCAAATATTAAAATTGATGATTCTACATAGTATTAGTGTATTTGTCAATTTTATGATAATTAAAAAACAATACCAGTAGTAAATATATTTTATTAAATAAACTCACAATTTTCTTATTATCTGTTAAATAACTCCAAAATTTTGTATTTCCTATTAGTTTAATTTTGGATTTTTAAATGTAAATTTAATACGAGTTTTTTAAAATTATTCTTAAATTTATTTAAATATTAATTAGTTTAATGTTTAATTTAAATTATCAAAATAATAAAAAGTAAAATATAGAGTAAATGAACTAAATAATATGCAATTCAATCTTTGGTGGAGTTTCGACAACTTTGGCTTCTTCGATTGCTGCCTTTTCGTACTCGTCGATGCAGCCTTGCTTTTTTGTCGTGATCGTGGAGTTGTTGTTTTGATGGCGGTTACCGTCGTGGGCATTGCTCTGCAGTTTATAAAAAATGCCTACAGTCAATATTGTTCTTGTTAGGGTTTTCGCCTAATCGAGTCGCTGCAAGAGACGAATAACACAAGACGAGAAGTAAAAACGAAAGAATAAACGAGACAAGGAATTATAGTGATTCACCCAAAATAAGCTACGTCCACTCGCCGCTGCATTACTTTTTCACTAGAATAACAATAAACGACCCCGGGAGATTACAAACGCACACACACACGTATTCTCAGTATTCTCTTCTCTCTCTCGTCTATTCTAGCACTCTAGTATTTTTCGACACACAAATAAACATCGTTGGGGACCCTTTTATAGGCCTAATTACATGAAAAACCCTAATCCCATATTAGGTAAGAGTCCACGCCGAAAAAGGACTTTTCTTCGCGCACAAGATAAAAAATCCCGTACAAAAACGCGTCTGCCCGAAAAACGCGTTGCCAGCCTTTCGACGACCAGCGCCCGCTGCCAGGCCTCCAGCGCCCGCTGTCGGGCCTCCGGCGACCGCTGTTGCTGGGCAGCGCCCGCTGCCGGGCCTCGTCGAGGATCTGCCTCGATTCCACAGGTTCGGCGAGCGCCGAACCCTCTCCCGCGCTCGCTGCCATGGTCCAGCGACCGCTGGACCTTCTCCGGCGGGCGCTGAATCCTCCAGAACTCCCGACTCCGTTTTTCGTCCTTCTTTGTCCTCGATTTCTACTCCATCTCCCAACAGTTCTGACGAGATCAAGAACCAAACACTCGATCATTTGGTTTGATTTCATCTGTTCTGATCAGTTGCTTATCGATCAAAAATAGATTTGATTGATTTGAGCTTATGGGTCGCGCCGTTAATTTCTAGCTTATAGAACACGACTCCGTCTACGTACGCTAGTTCTTGGAATTGAATTGCTCGTCGATTAGCTTCAGCCCTGGAGATTCCCCATAAAACGACGGGTTTTAAGAATAGCTCATCGATCTACCCAATTCTTGGAATCAATTATATTTCGTTGGAACCAAGGCAGTAAGCAAATTATAATAAGGTCAAGTAGTTACAAACATTTTCCTGTTTAAACAATTCCTTTCCACGAATTTCTGAATTCTGAGTAACTAACACCACACCCTATCGTACTCGATTATCACGTTTTACCGCTTGATTATGACAGCACTCGGTGTGTGCTCATGGGGTTTCACTTTCTGTTGCGGTAAGAATTTAGCTAGAATCATTTGAGCTTATGCATGGGTAGCGTCGGGACGTGTTCATATTGATTTGATCTTGTGTTTATGCCTTCATATTTGCATAATACTATATAGGTTCTTGTGATTCGATTTTTATTTTTGAAGTAATAAATTCGATTTCTTTTTGGTTTAATTAATTTTCATTTCTCTTAAATTCCATAAGTGTAATCGATTCCAAATATTACCATATATAAGAATATTTAGACATGTAATTCAAAAGTTAAGTGTTATTAATGTGCAACTACGTACGACTTTGATCCCTTCATAATGTGACCAGCTGAAACAAAACATTTGATGATTCCAAATATAATACCATATGTGTGTAGGAATATTCAGAAAATAAGACTTTGGATGGATGTGTTGTTTCGTATAAACGCGCCTTGTTGGATAACTTCGACTTATCCGGAAGGTCAAAACATTTGACGGCAAAGGAGCAAGTCAACAAATTTTAACGGAATTTGATTTATTTCAACAAAGAATAACATTTAACGTTTTTAGAAGAAAAAGGACTATACTATGAATGGTCAAATATTATAGTAAAATTGAGTACTCCATTATTTATGATTTCTTGGACTCTAGCGTGGTTATTGTTGTGTTTTTTAACAATTGAAAAAAAAATAACTAGATACATATAAAAGTAGTTTACAAAAATTGAAAAAAAAACAAGATACACAAAAAATTCCAAAGCATATAATGTTCTTAAAACACTATATTTCACTTTATAATTCCATCATTTTTTTATTGAAAGTTTTTTTCCTTTTATTTTTGGGTCAATAACTTATTGTCTAGGTTCATGTAGTTTACCAAACAACTGGACATGAAAAATAAAATGTTGTTTTTTTATTAAAAGTTTTTTTCTTTTTATTTTTGAATCAATAACTTATCGCCTACAAAATTAAAAGAATAAACACAAATGTAAAATTACAAAACAAAATGATTTTAAAATTCATACAAACTGAATAATTAAAATATTCAAATTACAAATTATAAATTCTTACAAAACTTCATGCGACGGTATGTTATTTCCGAACATAAATAAAAAATAAATAATATTAATATTATTTTAATTAAATATAAAATACATTTATATTTTTTTATTGAGTGATATTGCAATTTATAACTATAAAATATAATGTAATATAAAAAAAATATATAATCAAATAAAAAAGTTAAAAAGTTAAATATTATATATATATATATATATATATATATATATATATATATATATATATATATATATATATATATATATATATATGTGATTTCAGTTATTTATCGGTTAATTATATTGACTTAAATAATCGAATCGAAACCGAAAACCAAAATTTTAAATTTTAATAACCGAAACAAAAATCAATAATCGAACCGAAATTAAAATTTCGATTATGTTCGATTAGTTAAATCCGTAATAACCTAACAATGCTCACCCATATATAGAACCATCCCATCAAACTTTTCTTTTGTTGCCAAATTATCTCGAAACATAATAATTATTTTTTTGCTCTATATATATTTTACTTTTATATAAATATTAAATTTGCATATTAATTATATAATGATTGTTATTTTATTTATTATTTCTTTGCTCTACGCATATATATTATTTTATACTTTATATATATGTGTAATAATTATGTGTGGAAAATAAATCTAATGTGTGAATAAAATAAAAAATAAGTAGAAATCTCTTTTAACCAACTCACAAAAATATAAAAAAAAAATATGTGGAGCAACAAATAGTAGAAATCTGTTTACACTTTTTTGGGAAAAGGTGATGTTATTTTGCATTTATTATTGTGGAGGTTATTTTTCTTAGTGTAATCATAGTGTTTATATTATTTGGTTTTATAGTGTTTAGGTTATTTGGTTTTCTATCGGAGTGAGTAAATGTGTTATTTCAAAGTGTTTTTTTACTTAGTTGTTCTGGAGATCATAAGCATCCAAAAGGATAGTGGAGGCATGTAAATCAAATTTTTTTGGGAAAAGGTGAATCATTTCGCTATATTGGTTATTTTGCATTTATGAGACATGTTGTATTTGAAGTTATTTGTGGTTGATGAGAAGATAAAGAGTAACAGCATGTATAATTTAATTATATTTTTTAGTAAGTTGGTTTTGTAAGGACAACTCAAAAATTGTAATTTGAATGACTTTTAATTATTGGTATTATGTTTTTGTTAATTATTGGTATTATGAATTTTAAAATTATTTTTGTTAATTATTGGTATTATGAATTTTAAAATTATTTTTGTAGATTATTTTTCATTTGTGTTTATTCTTTTAATTTTGTGGACTATAAAAAAAACTTTCAAGTTAATGATATTTACACCTCTACCTTTATTTTAACACCTTACTTTTAACAAAATTATTTTTTTGTCATCGCTATTTAGTTTTTTCATATGCTTGTGTTATTTATTGCTATTAATAAGTATGAAAAATCTATAATACCTTTTAACAATTTATTTTATTTTTCAATTTTATATTTTACTTTTTTTTGTCATTCTTGTAACAGACATTCTCATAAAAGAAAAAACATGTAATCACTAAAACTAATACACATAGCATTCTGATTATTCAAACTCATGAACCACATTGTGTTCATATAAAATGTATATCATGAAGCGACCTTCACAAATAATCTAAGATAATAAAATAAGGAAGACAAACCAAATTAATAAATTATTTTTTCTGTAAATCTAAAGAAACAAATAACACGACCAAAATGAGATAGTAATCGAAAATCAATTTTGATTGTAATTTTAGTAGGCAATGACGAAATTTAATATTTTGAGAACAATTGTCGATTGTGATGTGATTCTACTATTGTAATTTTAGTAGGCAATGACGAAATTTAATATTTTGAGAACAATTGTCGATTGTGATGTGATTCTACTGTTTCCATTCCCCAAAATTATTCCTTTCTTTATTCAAAGTTTATTTGCTAAATACTATCGATACATTATTTATATACTCGGCTGCCTAGTTATTAATTGGGATATACAGTATAAGAATCATTTCATAAAAGTCAGTATTTTTAACTTTTGAACAATAGTGGGTAAATTTAATAATTTAAATTTATAATAATGAAAAGTTTGGAATAATGTATTGACTTTCAATTTATATTTTTGAAAAAAATGTATATTAAAACTGCAATACTACAAGCGTTCAAGAATAATTGTAATAGACTTTTTAGATCAAATATATACTAAGTAAATTATACAAATTTTTTTTTTTGATTCAAAAGAAATAAATTGAGACATTTAAATGATAACAAAATAATTTACCAAATACTAAAATTGATGATTCTACTCTCTTATAATTGTCAATTTTATGATAATAAAAAAATATCGATAGTAAGTATATTTTATTAGTTAAGAGTTGTTAGCTAGTTGGTTTGGTTGATAGCTTAGTTGATTAAATATTTAAAAGCATTGCAATTAACTTAGAATATATATATATATATATATATATATATATATATATATATATATATATATATATATATATATATATATATATATATATATATATATATATATATATATATATATTAAAATAAATTCACAATTTTCTTATTATCTATGGACTAAATATGATTTTTCTAAAATTATCCTTAACTTTAATTAAATTTATTTAAATATTAATTAGTTTAATGTTTAATTTGAAAATTTATAATTAAGATAAACGAGTGATCATAATTATATAAAGAAATATTTAGGAAAATTGGTACTTAACTGTACTAATTTATATTTCAAACTTCATAAAATACACTTTTCTAACTAAAGCTTTCCAACTAAAGGTAATTTTTTTTTTTAACTTTTTTCTTAGTTAGGGTATTATTAATTTTATAATTATAAAAAAAAAAGTAAAAAATTACAAAAATACCTTTCGTGGTTATTAAATAACCACCCTATTATGTATAATAAAAACGGTATTTTGATCAAGTTACTCTAATTTATAATTAAAAAAAACTAATACATTTAATTATAAATAATTACTTAAATTTATATTTTTTGCAAAATCTCCCTTATATAAAAACATTTAAAATTATTACTATTATAATTTTAAAATTTCCCTAAATAATAATATCAGAAAAATTATAAGAGATATGTATCACAAAACGCATATTTTAAAATTTTCCTAAATAATAATATCAGAAAAATTATAAGAGATATGTATCACAAAAATTCCACATTTAATCTTTTAAATTTGTGAATAATCAAAATTTGTCCAATTTAACGATTCTTAGTGGAATTTCAAACGTTTGTCGTATCTAAAGTATTCTTAATAGTTAATTTTATTATTTTTTCCGTATGTAAAGTTAACTTAATTGAGTAAGTGTCACAAAAACATGACTTTAAAAATAGGGTAATTTTGAATAAAGGGTAATTTTTTATGTTTGTTTAGTATTAAATGACTTATCTTTTCCTAATTATAAATCAGTGAAATTTAATTAATAAATGCAGTTAAAAAAAATAATAACATGCCACGGTTTATAAATGCAGTTAATCCCTTTATAGTATTTATAATTATAACTTTAGTAATACATTGATTAATAAAAAATTAAAAAATAATGGATACTAAACTTTAATGTAAATTTTATGAGGTATTAGATATAATTTAATAAACTAAAATATTCTTTTCTCAAAATACTTCTTAAAAATAACATACATTTGATTTTTTCATATTTTTGTGACACTTGCTTACTTGAATAAGTATCAAATAAGATAAAATATTACAGTAAGCAGTTGTTGGGGAAAGAAAGATCAAATATAAAGACGTACACCCGAAGATGAGGCGCGCGGGCATGGCCTATCCAGAGGCGAGCCAGGCAGGAGGACGACGCATGGGACACGTCACGGCTCGGACCACGGGTCACGGATCTCCTGGACTGTTCACGCGGGGAAAGGACTCGGGGCGCACCAGAGACTCTGGTCACGGATCTATCGAGGCGAGCCATACTAGGGTATAATGTGAGGGACGTGCCAGTCCCGGGGCCCGGGTCACGTGATGCCATGCAGGGGTTACGGACCGGGGTCACGCTATTGATACTCCACTCAAGTCCTTCGCGCACTCCGTGCGAAGGAACGACGGGGATTCAAAGACCCAAGCCGCGGCCCGAACCACGCTATCATTATCTGGGGGAGGGCTCATCCCAGAGAGAACAGGGACATCCCCACGTGAGCCCATTTACTTCGCCTATACTCCGAGTCACGGGCCCCGGGTCGTTACTAGCTTCATTTAATGCTTTAGACGTAATACGTGGTCTGAATGTAATCATTCCAAATCTCCCTATAAATAGGGGGCTTATCCCTTCAGATTAAGGGCGGCACTAATTAGTGAATATACTCGATATTAAAAGAGTGGATAATAGAAATCCTTCAGAAGAAGCTTCAAAGCTCAAAACCTCTGTTCTTTCCCAGATCTAGTCCAACCCCTACTCCAGAATATAAATTTACATGTATTAGTATCGTTTCAAACCCTCTACACACAGCCCAGCCCCGTATCATTGTGCCCGATAAAAACGTGCTAAAACATTTGGCGCTAGAAGGAGGGGGTTGTTATACTAGACCCAGGAAAGAAAAGAAGAGCCGAAGCCATGTCTGATGGAGCCACCGCGTCAGATTCCTCCCGCTCCGCCACGAGGAAGAAGCTGGAGAGAGGGAAGATGCCAGCCGTCGAGTCAGACGCCGCCCCGCCACTCTCCCCAAAAGTCCCGGGAGACGTCCCCGGGAACGAAGACGCCGTCATCACCGGGGATCTGGACGGACACAACACCTCCAACCAGTACCTCCGTAGCAGCTCCGAAGCCCGACGCCTCAGACGCCGCCAGCAGGCCCACCGCCATGCACATCGCTCGGATCCTGAGTTCCGACGCGGAGCACCTCCCCCCGAGACACCGGCCCGGGAATTGCACCTCCTTTTGGACACCCCCGAAAAGATCGACGTTGCGATGTCCGATCTCATACAGCGTAAGCGTACTCTAACTTCCCTCTCTATTCGTCCAGGTGAGAAGATTGGGAAAGGAAGCGCGTTCGGCCGTCTGGGGCCCGGTCACGCCAGCCACAGCGCGTTCGACCGCCTCGGAGGATGCCGTGCGGGCTCCAACCACTACACAATCCCCGCCCGACGACTCGTTTTCGATCTCGGCAAGGAGGCCGGCAATCAATCGGCCCCAGCGGACCAGATCGGGGGAGACGGCGAGGAGAAGACTCGTCGCGTCGAGCCGGAGCAAGGTCCCGGGACCCGTGCCCCGCGACCACCGGGACCCGAGGCGGGTCTCTTGGACCTCTACAGCAAGGTGTCCGAGATGGAGAGAAAGCTGGCCGAGGCCCAGGCCCGACCGGAGCGGGTCGACTACTGCAAAGAACCCCTGGCCCTGGAGGTCGAGCACGCGGTCATGCAGTACGAGATCCAGCCCCTCCAGACCACCCTGTACGACGGGAAGACGGATCCCGAGATCCACCTCAGCCGCTTCCGAACATACATGTCCGGGAGGGGAGCTAGCGACGCCACGAGGTGCAGGCTTTTCCCCCTCACCCTCGGGGATGTGGCCCACAAGTGGTTCGCGGGGATCTCCTCCCGCTCGATCCACTGTTTCGACGACCTCGTCCAGCGTTTCGTGGCGCACTTCGCCTCCAAGGTGAACCGTCTCGAGCAGAGCCAGCGCCTGATCGGCATTCGCCAGAATGTGGAGGAAGGCGACGAGCGGTACGTGGACCGAGTCGGGGACATCCTGCTCGGCGGAGAAGAGGTCGGCGACGATCTCAAGCTACACACGGCGATGAACGGGCTCCGGAAGAATTCCGAGCTTTTCAAGCATCTGATGCTCAACTATCCCCAGACATACGAGGACTTCCGCGTAAAGGCCGCGGCCCAGTGTTGGTACCAGCGCCTTATGCGCGGGACGGAAATCCCCGGAGACGCGAAACGGAAGGATCCCGCGCCCGTGGAGGCGAGACCAAGTCACGTTCCCAGGAGAGGCCCTCCCAAGGCCCCGGAACGGGACCGTCCTGCCCCGAGTTATCGCGAGATGGAGGTCCGGCTGGTCGAGGTCACCGGACAGGATACCATGGCCATGATGCACGCACTCCAAGCCATGGGGGACGCCCTGACCAAACCCGAGCCTATGAGGATCTCACCGGATAAGCTCGACAGGCGCCTTTGGTGCGCTTTCCACGAGCAGCACGGGCACCCGACCGGCCAGTGTCGCCAGTTGCTGAAGCAGTTATGGAAGTTATTCGAGGACGGGAAACTCTGGGAGCTCCTCGGCAGACCCGGGGACCGGGGGACCGGCCAGGGGGCCAACCCGGGCAACGGAAGAAATGTAGTAGCAGCCTCGGGCCGCGGTGGTCAGAACCGCAGCCAGTCCCCGGTACACGTCGGGCAAATCCTGATGATTGGCGGGCTCCAGCCCATCACGAGCGAGAGCAGAAGGAAAAGGAGGCGGGAGGTGGAGATATGGAGGGTCTACCAGGAGACAAATCCTGCTCCCCCTCGAAGCATCTCGGAACGCGCCTTGATCACGTTCTCTCCGGAGGACCGCATAGGGGTCGGATATCCCAAGAGCGAGGCTCTGGTGATCACAGCCGCCATACTCGGAGTGGAAGTTGCGCGACTTCTGGTCGATAACGGGGCCCACTGCAATATCCTATACAAGCAGGCCCTCGATCAGATGGACAACATGGCGCAGTACATACTCCCCAGTAGCATAAGGCTTAAGGGAGTGGGGAAAGACGTACTGGTTCCCTACGGGACGGTGGTGCTACCATTGGAATTAAGAGACGAGAAGAACCCTGAGATAAAGCTATTAAGGAACTTGACCTTCGTAATAGTGGATGAAGTCAGCGGATATAACGCACTTTTGGGGAGGCCCTTCCTAGAAGCTTTCGAAGCTGTGGCCTCCTCGTACTATTACTGTATCAAGTTCCCAGTCTCCTCCGGGGCCATTGGCACCGTCCGAGGAGACCAATTAATGGCAAAGAGGTGTTTGTTGTGACTCCTTGACTAAAAGAATTAATGTATTAAATGTTCACGAGAAAATAGTTTCCGGGAGCCCGGGACTCGGGACCAACTCCGAGAAACCCGGGGCCCGGGATGAAAATAAATATAAAAAGGAGAACCTAGAGGGGCCGTTTCACAGCATTTGGCAAAAGATGACCCGGATCCCGGATTGGAACGTGCACCGGACGCCGGCAGCTGCAGGGGGGACCTCGGACCCCAACACAGCTCCGGGTCTCAAACTCGGCGGGGCGTCACGAGACGATATAGCCTCGGACCCAAGGCCAAGACCGCTATTGGAATAGAAGAACCGGCAATCAGACCCAGTTCGTGGGATACGGAACCCGGCAGGGTCGACCCGGGGCACGCGCGTCAAAACCACCTACAGCTGGGTAAACAAACACCGTGCCATAGCCCAGAGACGCCGGGAGTTGGTTTCCAAAGGAAATAAGGTACTGAACAACGAGGTAGGCAAGCGGCTCCGGGACGGGTTAATCCGGCTCGCACGACATAGCATGGGTCTCGAGCGCAGTCATGGTGACTCACGCGGACTGGTCGGGGAGCTCACCTTCCCCCACGGAGCACATGGTCAGCACGCCCCTGGCAACCTCGCGTGGACTGATCCTACACGAGTGCGTGCTCGGGGGCCGGGGTGTTACTCCTCGAGCCAGTGCGTACTCGGGGACTCGCGGCTAGTGGTGAACCAAGTCACCAGTGATTACGAGGCAAAGTAATCAAGTTCACCTGAGGGAATACTTGGGCCTAGCATTGCCTCTCCGCGAGAAAATCCCGGACAACCGCGTCGAACAAATCCCGGGGGAGCGCAACTCGCAGACCGACGCCCGGTCCCGAGTCATCTTGACCCAGGTGCACTCACCATCGAGCGCGACCCGGGCGGGAGTTATGCCAGTCGACCCCTGTCCCGGGACGGCTCCAGATTCGGCGCCCGGAATGGAGTGGCGCGGCCCGGGACCCTCCCCTCAGACCGAGTCGAAGCAAAACAGCTCCGCATGCGCGCCGCGAGGTACGCGATCCTAAACCCCAACTTTTTCCGCAGGAGTTTCTCGATGTTGTTTTTAAAACTGCGTCTCCAAAGAAGCCGTGATGCGGGAACTTACGGGGATCCACGATGAACTATGCGGAAAACCATGCCGGGAGCGGACCTCTCACTCCACAAGACGATGGACCAGGGCCATTACCGACCGAGTTCGCGACAGGACGCATCCAACCTCGCCCGCACAGGCTCCCAGCGCCAGCTTATAGGTCCAGACGTCCGGGGACCCCGGTAGAGCCCATGCCAATATACTCTCCATGGCCGTTCGCCCGGTGGGGGATTGTTATCATTGGACCTCTAGCCCCCGCGCCGCGAGGAGTCGAGATCGCAATCGTGGCAGTAGGCCGCCTCACCAAGTGGGCCGAGGCGGTGACGGTCCAGAAGGTTTCAGTTTGACCGAGTCCATCATCCCGGACTACGGCAAGCAGTTCGACGGGACCGTGGTCGCGGAGTTCTGTGAGCAATTGGGAATTCGGAGGACGTGTTTCCACCCCCTACCATCCACGGACGAACGGGCAAGTCGAGGCAGTGAGCAAAAACTTGAAACATACCCTTAAGGCGAAACTCAAGTCGCGAAAAAGGAAGTGGGCCGAGGTGTTACCCGAAGTGCTGTGGGCATACCGGACCACGGCCCGGAACACCACGGGGGAAACGCCATACGCCCTGGCGTTTGGATCCGAGGCTGTGATCCCAGCCGGAATCACGGCCCGTTCGCACCAAACCATCCAGGCTATCGCCCCGGAGATCGAAGCGTTTTTGCATCTAGGGCGGGAGTTTTCTCGAAGAACGATGGCTTAGCTCCGGCTCCCTCAACGCGGCGAACAAACGGAAGATCGCCAAGGCTTGTTACGCACGGGTCCGCTCACGCGAGTTCGGGATAGGAGACACGATGTTGAAAGAACGAACCGAGACGGCTCCGGGGCCCTCGGACCAGGTTGGGAAGAACCGTCGCGGGTCACCAAAAGTCTACGGAACGGGGCATACGAACGTGAAGCCTCCAGGCGAGACCCCGAATCAGTACCAATGGAACGCACGACGCTTGAGGAGGTGCCACCAGGGAGAAGGAGCCGTCGCGGTCCCGGACCGAGGAAGAGCGAGTCTGTCCCTGGGTTCCTAAAAGGGGAACATATAAAACCGGATATTTCCGCACAGCTAAATGCCAAAGATCCCGGTAATACTAATGAGCTCCTTAAAAGACCTCCGGGTCAAGAGTCATAACGTGCGGGGGAACATATAAAACCGGATATTTCCGCACAGCTAAATGCCAAAGATCCCGGTAATACTAATGAGCTCCTTAAAAGACCTCCGGGTCAAGAGTCATAACGTGCGGGGGAACATATAAAACCGGATATTTCCGCACAGCTAAATGCCAAAGATCCCGGTAATACTAATGAGCTCCTTAAAAGACCTCCGGGTCAAGAGTCATAACGTGCGGGGGAACATATAAAACCGGATATTTCCGCACAGCTAAAATGCCAAAGATCCCGGTAATACTAATGAGCTCCTTAAAAGACCTCCGGGTCAAGAGTCATAACGTGCGGGGGAACATATAAAACCGGATATTTCCGCACAGCTAAATGCCAAAAAATCCGGTAAAACTGATGAGCTCCTAAAAAAGACCTCCGGGTCAGGAGTCATAACGCACGGGGGAGTATAGAAATACGAATGTTTACCACAAACAAGCTACGAGCTATCCCCGGTAGAAAGATCCACGAGCGACGGGACCCTGGTGCTCACACCCGAGACCATCCCAAAATCACAGAGTAAGGCCGCGAGGCTGCATCTCGGATTCACCAAAACTCCACCCGGGACCCAAGTCCCGAGACAAATCAATAAAACAAAATCCCGGATGGTTAGGGGTTTACCATCTCGGAAAATTCACCCCGAGAAATCTCTGGAAGAAGGATACGATCCACCTACCAGGTAGATTCAGGGCGTACCCACGAGACATGAAAAAGAAAACCGGTGCTACGCCGAAGAATTATACACAGAAACTAATTGGAAAAACATCAATCAAACATCCAAGTAAAAAATCAAAAACCAAGCCCATAGCTCAATTATAAATATCCAGGGAGACAGAGCCTCGCCTAAAAACAAACCACACAAAATACATGATCCGGAAGGAAATTGTCTTGGGCTAAAAGCCCGCGGCCACCAACGACCGCAGAAAGAAAACAAAAACAAAAAACATCATTTATCAGAATGGCCCCCACGGGTACTGTCATCACTCAGAACCACCCACCTCATCGGGACACTGGCTATCCGCCTCGGCCATCACCTGATCCGCCTGCCCGGGAGCCGGCGCTGCGGTAGCATCTTCAACGGGATCCATGCCGGCCATGAAGGCATCAAATGACTTCTCCGGGAAACCCGACACCACCTCCTCCATAGCCGCCTCCTGGTTGGGTTCCGAGTCGCCTCTCCCATCCGGAGTCACCTCCGGGACCGCATCAAGGCTCTCCCCCACCACTTCCGGGACATGGGCGGCGTTTTCCGCCGTCCCTTCGGCTGCTTCCAGGGTACCGCCCGCCGGTCTGGAAGGAGCGGCGTGAGCTGGGGGTGAGCCAGGACGGACCAAGCGGTCGTAGGTAGGCCACCACTTCATATCAATGTGGAGATCCTCCTCCAGGTCAAGAAAGGGTTCGGCGATCCCGGGATCAAGCTCGCGCCCCTCCATATACTTTTGCCAATAAGCAAGGACGCGGTCGAGGAATACCTGATCGTTGACATGGTGAGCGTGCCGGATGAGATCCGCCATAGAGCGAGAGTAGAATTGGTCCCGGAGAATCGTGTGGTCGGTCCAGGGGCTCTCAAGATAGGCCTCCAACTCGTCCACGCGAGCATCCGTCTCGGCCTGCCGTTCCCGGAGGGACGCCATTTCTGCATCCCGGGAGGTGAGGGAATGATCCAACTGCTCCGCGCGGGCCATCGCCTCGGAGAGCGCAATAGATAGTTGCGTCGCCCGGGCCTCCGCCGCCGCAGTTCCCGCGACCGCCGTCTCTAGTTTCTCTCCCCGGAGGTCCGCCACGGCACGCCACTTATCCCGGTCTCCTGACGATGCGGCGAGGGCCTCGGTGCTCTGCCGGAGGGCCTCCTCGTTCTCCTTGAGCTCGCCGCTCAGCTGCTCGTTCCGAGAAACCATTTCCATGTTCATTCGACCCAGCTCCTCGATCGTCCTTTCCCTCCCGTTGGCGAGATCCATCCAGTGCCTGATCTGGCGGGCCTGCCCCTCGAGCCAGTCATGTACCTCGGCCATGGCCACGGTCGCCTGGCTCTGCAGCATGGACGCGAGGAGGAAGGCCTCGTCAGGTCCCCGATTGAAGGCCTGCAGCTCCTGAGTCCAGCAGCGGGCAACCGAATCGATCGCCCGGCCTACGGGAAGTCCAGGGGTGGACACCGGGGGCAGGGGCCCTCGACTCGCGGCATACTGAAGCAGGAGCGGCGCCAGGTGGGGCGCAGAACCCGAGATGCTGTCACCATAAGCGAACAACAAGTAAATCACCAGTCATGGCGAAAGGGAAGACACAAAAATACGGAACGGGACGCCTACCTCTGGGCGACGCCCGGATCAACCCCGTAGACCGGTGTGCTGCCAACGGGCGGAACATTGCCGAGAGACCCGGTCCGCGGCGGCTCGACAGGGGCCCGGGGGCCGGAGCTTCCGCCCCCCGGGGCGGAGGGCGTTTTCCTTTTCCGGGACAAAGAGGGCTCGGGCACCTCCGGGAGCTCTTGGGAGAACAGCCCGCCTCGGGGCGAATCCGGGAAGGGCCCCGTCAACGGCTCCCGCGCGGAGGGAGACTCGTCCGAGACAAGGTCCACGGGACCACCGTCCCCGGATCCAGGAACACGGCCACCATGGGAAGACGCGTGAATCACGCCTCACGCGTCCATTATAAAAGGGCCGTGGGGGTTCTCGGGCAGCGGCCCAGAGTCACGGGACTCCACCACCTCTTGCAGTAGCGGCGGCGAGGACGGCGGGACTCGGCGAACCCGAGAGGCAGACCGGGCCGGGATCACGGGCGGCGGTGCGGCAACAAGACCGCGGGTCCTCACCCGGGGCGGGGGTCTCCGCGGCGGCGGCGCGGCGGACGGCAACTTCTTATCGGGGACTCCTGGGAACTTGGACATTTTGCCACGGGGGCAATCTTCGAAGATTCTAGTAAACGGGGCTGCAGCACAATACCCAACTCCATAAGCAAACAAGGGAGAATGCGCAGAATGACCTATATGTGAAGAAAATGCGAGAACATGGTGACATTACCTGGGTACGGGTCAAACAGATGCTTGGGGGGACAGATCAACCGAGCGTCGTCCCGCGATTCCTCTGTGCACAGATAGTCGGCTCTGCGGCGCCTCGTCGGCAGGGCACCAGCAAACCCCAACGCAACTTGATAGTCCCAGTTCAGCGGCCCCTCTCTGCGAGTGTTCACACCTATGAAAGCACAAGAGGGAGTTAAAATCAGTACGACGGGGAAAACTTATAAACGACTCAAGTCTTACTGGCGATTTTTTCATGATAGCGAGTGGGGATGTCGATCTCCCCGTCCGGGGTCTGAGTCCGCCAAGCCCCGGCTACGTACACCCACTGCGCCCAGGGGAAGTCCACCTTGGACATTTTCACCTCCACGGCAGGGATCCCGGAGCGCCCCTTGACGGTGTAATCACCGTGGCTCCCCCCGAATCGCGCGATCGTGAACGAGCGCCGGATCTCTGAATCAGTGAGGGTCCGGTAGAGGCCGACGTTACCCAACATCGAGAGAACCCCGATGAGTTGTGACCACCCGTTGGGGTGAATTTGATGCGGGGCCACTTCCCAAAACCGGAGAGCGGCGCTGACGTTGGGATGTAGGGGAAACCGGAGTCCAAATTCTAACGCCTCTGTCCCGATCGCCACCATCCCGGGAGGCGGGCAGCAGGCGGACTCACCAGCACGAGGGAGATAGATATGAACATCAATCGGGATCCTCCACTCCTCTCGCTTATCCATTAGCATAGCAGAAGTGACTATGCTCGCCCGGCCGTGGGCTCCCCAAGCGGGGGTGCTACAGGCACGCGGCGAACGGGCAGGGGGACGTGGCGGCGCGCCGGGATAGGGATTCTCGCGGAAGTACGAATCCCAGAGAAACACAGCAGGCGGGGGATATTCTTCGTCCATCAGCGAGTCGAACTGCTGAAAGAGGGCATTCATGTCCGGCTCCGTGTCCGACGATGACCCGCCTCGATTTTCTCCTCTCTCCGCGTCCTCGGACGAAGAATCCGACAACATGATCTCTTTCCCCCGGGACGACGACATCAAAGCCTGTAAAAAAAAGAAGAAATTGAGAAAAGGGTGAAGGGGACTACCTTGAGCAACTCCCGAAGGTTCTGAATTTGGAATCCGGCGATTTTTAGGGTTCAAAGCAAATTTGCAGAGGCGAAAAGGAAAACCGCTGCGTAATTAAAGGGGTATTTATAGAAGGAAATTACATCTAAGAAGGGACAATGAGGAGCGGTTATTGATGAAAACACTCAAGTACTCTCGAAGCCCAACACGCATGAAGGGGCCCAGACGATTATGAACTGTCCATAGGCGTGAAGGGCCGCGCACCGGGACACGGGACGAATTCCGAAGGACTGCAACCCGGGGCCCGTATCGCGGGGTGAGTACCTATACCGAACGACTCACGACTTCTGGAGGGAGGCTTTTCGCCTACAACGCAGTACCGCATCCCGGGATGACGCAATGTCCATAGCCCCGAGATCCGGGGGTCGGCGTCACGGGTCACGATCCCGCATTAGTCCAGCGGCTCATTTTCCTGATGTTCCCGCGCGCCGCTTCCCCAGCGGCGGCGGGAGAGGAGGAAGGCAGGACAAAAGGTCGTGACGACCGTCGCCGCGAGCGCAATTAACACGGGAGAAAAGAATTAAAGAAGTGGGGTTTTTCACTGACAAAGCTCCTTGAGGGGGAGAACCCTTTACATCAGAAAGAAAGAAAGAAAACCCACACCCTCGTAATTACAGAGGGAAAGTCAGGAGTTCCCTACAAAAGACTACACAAAAACCGGCCCTTTTCGCCGTCCTAAGAAGCGTCCTACCGAGGTCTGGTCTGAGCGACGCCGTGTTCATCAACCGCACAAATCCGAGAAACCCCGTCCGGCGACCAATTGATCCAGACGCGCCACCCTCTTCGAGCTCCCAGGTGACGGTAAAAGGAACGCCAGCCTTTCCCTCTTACCCGGAGCCGATCTCGGAGCCGGGTTATCTTCATGGGCCAGTTCTGACCCAGGGCGTCTTGAACCGAGACCCTACGGTCTTCCACGCCGGCGAAAGGCGCGGAAAGAGGCGGCGGTAAGGGCAGGCCCATGCGTCGCCAGAACGCCGGCCGAGTGCGTGAATGCCAGAACTGGGTGGCCTCCACCGTGTGCTCGATGGAAAGGTGACTGTCTCCGGCGTCCGGGTCGGAATCCGATGAGATCTCGACCACCTCCGGCGGGTCTCGCACGGGCTCGACCTCAGGCTCTGCGTCGGAATCAGGGGCGACGTAGATGATCTCCGGCGCGTCAAAGTCATTACTGCCGACGGAAGAACTCACCATGATTTCTGCTCTTGTGGAAACAGAAGAAGAAATTGCTGGAAGCCCGGGGAAGAAGAAGATATGGACGACAGTATCTTTTAAAGATCCCCAGGAGACGTGACGTGCATAAAGCGTCATCATTACCCTGGGTAATCGGTGTGGCTTTTCGACTCCTGAGGGACCGAACAGTCTCGCGCGGCAAAACCCCGAGATCCGGGCTCGTGACCCGGATCCGCTACCCGGCACACGGGATAAATTAATTATGTTTTTCTCTCCTTTTTTAATAAGTTATTTATTTAAAGAAATTCGGAGATCAATACAGGCATGAAGGCAAAGCGAAATTTTTGACTAATTAGTACGGGAACGGGGGAGATAGAAAGCGAATCGGCCACCCCGACTTAAAGGGGCCATTGGGCCGCGACGGGTACAGGGACCAGGGAACCATCGTCACGGAAAACGGCGATGTTGATATCCTCCACCGCCGACCAGCGCAGCTCCACTTTCCATCCTTCCTGCAGTTGCATGTGCTTGACGAAGACGGCCCATCCAATGCCCCCAATCCCCAAGCGATTCCCGCCGGAGATCAAGTCAAAGACCCACAGGCAGCTGGAGGAATCAGTAACCGCGAGCAAAGCGGGCCACACGTGCCCATACATCTGAGAGAAAGGAGATGGCATCAGAAGCACCTCGCGGTGATATTGAGGGTGGAACTTCCGGGACACGAGGAAGCGCTTAACCCCAGACTCCAGAGTGGCCACCAGTGATTCTTCCCCGGGCTCACGTTCCCGGGGGTGAGTGATGGGCCCCACGCCGGAGCTAGCGGTACTCGGAGGAAGGCTTGACATGACTCACTTTTCTGAGGGTGGATAAGACCGAGGGCTTGGCGACCTTATAAAGACCCCGGATTGCAAATACCAAGGCCACCGTCTAAGCACGACTCCCGAGTGCATTGAATGGCTTCCCAGTGTTACAGCGGCGGGCCAGGAGCATTCAAGCGATCACGATTGCCCGAGGCGGGCGGCGAAATGCAGGAAGGGGCCACCTGCTAACCCCCGCAATTAAAGTCAGACAGTCGTCAGGGGACAGCTGGCCAAAAGTCCCCAACGGGCGGAGACATCCCCGAAAATACGAATCCTCCGGCGATCTCTCCGGGGGCCAATGTTGGGGAAAGAAAGATCAAATATAAAGACGTACACCCGAAGAAGAGGCGCGCGGGCATGGCCTATCCAGAGGCGAGCCAGGCAGGAGGACGACGCATGGGACACGTCACGGCTCGGACCACGGGTCACGGATCTCCTGGACTGTTCACGCGGGGAAAGGACTCGGGGCGCACCAGAGACTCTGGTCACGGATCTATCGAGGCGAGCCATACTAGGGTATAATGTGAGGGACGTGCCAGTCCCGGGGCCCGGGTCACGTGATGCCATGCAGGGGTTACGGACCGGGGTCACGCTATTGATACTCCACTCAAGTCCTTCGCGCACTCCGTGCGAAGGAACGACGGGGATTCAAAGACCCAAGCCGCGGCCCGAACCACGCTATCATTATCTGGGGGAGGGCTCATCCCAGAGAGAACAGGGACATCCCCACGTGAGCCCATTTACTTCGCCTATACTCCGAGTCACGGGCCCCGGGTCGTTACTAGCTTCATTTAATGCTTTAGACGTAATACGTGGTCTGAATGTAATCATTCCAAATCTCCCTATAAATAGGGGGCTTATCCCTTCAGATTAAGGGCGGCACTAATTAGTGAATATACTCGATATTAAAAGAGTGGATAATAGAAATCCTTCAGAAGAAGCTTCAAAGCTCAAAACCTCTGTTCTTTCCCAGATCTAGTCCAACCCCTACTCCAGAATATAAATTTACATGTATTAGTATCGTTTCAAACCCTCTACACACAGCCCAGCCCCGTATCATTGTGCCCGATAAAAACGTGCTAAAACAGCAGTCACTTAGACCTCTGGTACAACCAACTTGTAAAATGTCACTAAAAATTGTCAAATATTACAGGAATTTGATTTTTCAAAAACTTAAAAAGGAACTTTTTTGATATTATCTCAAATTATAATGCTCGAAATTTAATATTTAAATTACTGTAAAAAGAATTGAAAGGTTTGAAATTAGATGTGAATTCTTATATAATAATATTGGTATTTTTTTTTAAATACAGTATAGGAGTAATTGTTGTACGTGAAATATGATTATTTAATTTTTTTTTAGAGAATATTGTTTTCAACCCAAACCCGCTCACAAGCCCAACAGGCCAACACAAGCCACCAAAACCCACAGGCCACTCGCTCGATAGCTTGAAAATTGAAAAAAGTAAACATGGAGTAGCAGTTTCTCAGAGGTTTTTAGTAATAAAAAATAAATCCCTAATTTTTTCGTTTTGGTATGCTTGTTATATGTTTTATGCTACGATTTCGAACGATTGTTATGGTGGCGATTGTGTAGTTGAGAATACCTGATTTTCGTATTCCTATTTTTGCAGTAATTGGATATACAATCATGTCTTGGTGCACCATTGAATCAGATCCTGGTATGTTTCATCTCTAAGCTTTAGTACATGTCGCTGCCTCTCGATTTTTGAATGTTTCCGACCCGTCTTCTTTGGGGAAAAGGGGTAAATTTAAAAAAGAGAATGTAGGAAAGGGATGACAAAGGAATGTAACTTCGTACACGCTAATGATAGTATTCACTCACATGGATTTTGCCTCAAGCTTTTTTATTGGGTTTTTCAATTGAATCATAGTTTGTATCTAATGAGCTTTTGACTTGAGATTTGAATAATTGAATTTAGCAACTTTTAGCTTGGATTTCGTTGCAGTGTCTTGCTTGCTTTTTTTATTATGATGTTGGTTTATCCCTATGAGCTGTGGTGCAAGCTTTCACAACACATTTTGATGATTGGGTCACCAAAAGAAACACAACATTTGTTTAGTCTATCGTTGTATTATCCTTTCCTATTGGGGATTCTGATGGAAGCACAGTTTGTTTCAAATGGCTTTTTGACTTAATGTCTTATTATTGTTTACCCCAACATTCAGCTTGGGTTTTGCGGAAGTGTCTAGGTTACTATTTTATCATTTTTGGGGTAAAAAAATTGATGTGTGTAATTCATTGCCTTAGCAAGTGACTACTAAGTGGATAATCATAATCTCTACTTTTTAAATGCACTATCTATACAGTTAATTGTACCTATAATATTTGTAAGATATATATTTTCATTTGGTTTTGGTTCTGGATTATAATTCAAGATGTCAATGGGAATATTATTTATTTGGCAAAATGTATATACATATCTAAATTCATATTGTATGTGGTGGAGTTCCTATTTTAAAATGCCCATTTACGTGAATGATGATAAGCTTGTTCTTGCACTGCAGGTGTTTTCACGGAACTTATACAACAGATGCAAGTTAAAGGGGTTCAGGTATTGCCAATATCTCCATTTACACTAGGTCGTGTTGAATTGAGTTTCATACTTTGAAAGTGTACTTTGATGAATGCCCATTCATAAGGAGTAGATAAGTTTCCTTTGCCTTGAGCTTGATGGCCTAGGAGATAATAATGGTTGAATGTCAGGTTAAAGAAAGAAATTTAATGTAGTCACATGGTTTTGAGAGAAGATAAATTTTAGTTTTTAAAGTAGAAAACAAGAACAAAATAAGAATCTTAAAAACTTGTGGCCGTAGAGAAAGCGAGCCATGTCGACCACTAGAATATAATGTTTTCAAACAAAACCCATAAAGGTACTTTGAATATACTCAAACAAAACCCATAAATTACTATTTATACTTAAATGTATGTTGAAAAGTAAAACAAATAGACCCTAAACCTATGAAGCTTACCTCTATAACTTTTGTCCACTTGTAATTGCCCATTGGTTTAGTGAATTGAAGCTTCGCATCTTTATTGCAGCTTTCCTCGCTACTATTTGCATAGGCTTGTCATGTATATATTTCTTTATACTGCAATCAGTAATACTGAAATACTATTTCTGTTTTAGATATTAGAACAAATGATGATATCTCATTACCGTTCTGATATTGGGATATATTCACACTTGTAATTTTTCTTCATTTTCATTTTCATTTTCATTTTAGCGAGGGTTGAGTTCTTTGTTTGATTTCCTTTGCTTGAGCAGGTTGAGGAGTTGTATTCTTTGGATCTTGATTCTCTAGATAATCTCAGGTATACTGATTCGTTCATAATAATCATCTACTAGTAATGAATTTTCAAGTTTGAGGTTACATTGTGGACTTAACTTCTGTGTTCTTTAAATTTAAAGGCCAGTATACGGGTTAATCTTCCTCTTCAAATGGCGTGCTGGTGAAAAGGATGACCGTCTTGTGGTAAAGGATCCCAACCCTAACCTCTTTTTCGCCAGTCAGGTCAGTGTATCTACTCCAGTATCTACGTCGAACAAAATATTAAAAATAAATCTCCAACCGCTGCAAGTAATATATTGCTATATGTGTATTGCAGGTGATAAACAATGCTTGTGCTACCCAAGCAATCCTGTCTATTCTCCTGAACAGCCCCGATGTCGACATTGGGCCTGAACTATCAGCCCTGAAAGAATTCACAAAGAACTTCCCGTCCGAGCTCAAAGGTTTGGCCATCAACAATAGTGAAGCAATCCGTACTGCCCACAACAGCTTCGCAAGGCCCGAGCCCTTTGTCCCCGAAGAGCAGAGAGCCTCCGGGAAAGATGATGAAGTCTATCACTTCATAAGCTATATACCTGTGGATGGTGTGCTTTACGAGCTTGACGGGCTGAAAGAGGGCCCCATAAGCCTCGGGCAATGCCCTGGTGGGCAAAATGATATTGAGTGGTTAAGCTTGGTGCAGCCGGTGATCCAGGAACGCATCGAGAGATACTCCCAGAACGAAATAAGATTCAATCTGATGGGGATAATAAAGAACCGGAAAGAGATATACACGGCTGAGCTGAAGGAACTCCAGCGGAAGAGGGAAAGGATTCTCCAGCAGCTTGCTGCCTCGGTGGATGGAGGTAATGTGGAAGCATTGAATTCGACACTTTCGGAAATAAACGCCGGAATCGAAGCTGCTACTGACAAGATTCTGCTGGAGGAGGAAAAGTTCAAGAAATGGAGAACGGAAAACATCCGCCGCAAGCACAATTACATACCCTTTCTGTTCAACTTCTTGAAGATACTCGCTGAGAAGAAGCAGTTGAGACCTCTGATCGAGAAGGCCAAACAGAAGGTTAACAAGCCGTAGAGGGATCTGGGGACTCTGCTTGGACTCTGTTTTAACATCTTATGGTAACTGGTCACGACTTTTTATTTACATGGATATTTCTTCATCTGGATATGCTCATAGTTGAGCCTTGTTTGGATTTTTTATTTTGGATTGTTATATTGTGTAGTCTCGACCTCTTTTTATTTTTTTTAAAGATGAAGAGAATTATACAGAATATTATGCAAAATAACTTGATTCTCCCTTAACTTCATTTCTTTGGTTGGACCATAAGGTTATTCGATTTCCTGTGGTTTTCAGTCGATTTTACTAATACACCATCTGTTATGTGACTAAATTAAAATTGGTAAATTGTGTCGTTTTTTTTGTTCATGTTTTTATCATGTCTGGTTAAGGTTCGTGCACATAAACTGGACAAAATTATTTAAATTGACATATAAATCCTTGTTCAAATGTATACATCCTTGTTCAATCCATTTCCAACCGGCAAACCCCAATTGACGCAACTACTAAAATTGTTGGAAAAATATTTGTATTTGCTAAATAAATAAAAAAAGGAAAAAATATAAATAACAAGGGCAATTTTGTCCATTTGTTTAAAAAAGGGTTAAAAGTTAAAACAAGATGAAAAAACGAGGCCTTTGGAAAAATGCCCCTCCAAATAGTAAGTACAAGATATGTACCCTTTACAAAATAAAAATCGGACATCTACCCCTCCCTTTATAAAACTAAATGTAAAAGAAACAAAAATAAAAATATTTACACAATAACCCCTAAAAATATTTACACAATAACTCCTCCTTTCATTTCTTCTTCTTCCCCATTTTTGCTCTCCCGTAACCTAAATCGCCCAAAAAAAACGGCTCCGACATTGTCAATTTTCCACCAACAATTCGACGTAAAAAGGTTAGCATTCACTTCTACATGACTTGTGTGTGTGTTGTTTTCAATTTCGAGTTTTAATTTTGCGTTTTCAAAGCTTTTCGAAACAAAAAAAAAAAATGAAAATCGCAGACTGACGCAGGGCGCAGGCCACTGCCTGCGTCAGCGTGGCCTGCGCCCTGCGTCAAATTTGACGCAGGCTGAGGCCTGCGCCCAGAGTCAAGTTTGACGCAGGCTGAAGCCTGCGCCCTGCTTGACTCTGGGCGTAGGCAGTGGCCTGCGCCCTACGCCCTTACCAGTCCAGTTTTGAATTCTGATTCTTCCCGTTTTATTGTAATTACAGGCATGGATAAGATATCAATCATAATACATTTTAGTGGAGAGTGGCAGCTCTTGGAGGGATATTGGAGATGGATAATGAGCGATTTGAAGCACTCGAAAACAATATTGATTGATAGGAGCATTTCGTTTAATGCACTTATTGAGAAAGTGTGTGGAAAAATCGGCATCGATCCATCATGTAATGAAGTTGCGATCTCTCGATTCCCAAAGGAAAAGTCTCCTCCGATATATCTTAATGATGAAGAAGATTGGAATACGACTGTATGGATTCATAGAAACCAAGATGAAATGGAGTTGTTTGTGACCTACAGTCCTTCTGTATCGAGAAGTCCTGCCCATGAAAGTCCTGCCCGTCAAAGTCCCGCACGTCAAAGTCCAATTCGCCCAGAAAAACTTCCAACTCGATGAACTTCAGGTGAAACATCTGAATATTACAGTCAAGTAATAGTGTCATCTACTTATGATCAGTCTGTATCTATTTGGGATAGCATTGATTTATGCAATAATTATGATGGTTATGATTATGATGGTGGTGCGGGTGGTGATTATGATGATGGTGTTGATGGTGTCGAAGTCGATGATAACGACGATGATTATGTTGATGACGATGGTAATAACAATGGTGGAGGTGGTGATGATGCCAATGATGGTGGTGATGACGGTTATAATGAGGGCGGTAGTTCTTATTATAATAATCCTGTTGTGGACGAGCCTGTTGTTCCTGCTTTTAGACTTTGTGATCGAGACGGAGGTGGTCGGTATGATGGTTCCGATTTGGTAGTTGGTCAGACTTTCAAGAACAAAGACGATTTCAGCTATGTTGTCGGTCGGGTAGCATTGCAGGGCAAGTTTGAATTTGTTGTGCACAAATCTGATCACAATCGAAAGGTGGTGAAATGTGTTGAAAAAAATTGCAAATGGAAAATTCGTGCAACGAGGAAGAAGGCGACCGATGAGTTTGTGATTAAAACCTACACCAATATCCACACTTGTTCTTTGATTGATAGAAGCGGTGTGCACAGGCAGGCCTCTAGCAGTCTTATCGGCAATCGACTCCAGGACCAGTTCTTGAACGCAAAGAAACCTCTGACACCGGCTGCAATTCAGCAGTTTATGCGTACTGAGGAAAATATTACTGTCAGTTACGACAAAGCATGGAGAGCGCAGCAGAAAGCCCTGGAAAATGTTCGCGGATCCTATGAAGATAATTTCTCGAAGCTTCCTTTGTATTGTTACATGCTTGAAAAAAGGAATCCAGGTACGTTCACCCGTATTCAGACAGATGCCAATGATGAATTTCAGTACTTCTTCATGGCTATCGGAGCGTGTATTCGGGGATTTCAGTACATGAAGGACGTTATCGTCATTGATGCATCGTTCATGACCAATAGATACAAGGGAACGCTTCTTATTGCTTCTGCTACTGACAGTGAGCATCACAGTTACCCACTTGCTTGGGGTGTGGGTGATGCAGAGGACACCAGTTGCTGGATTTGGTTCCTTGAGTGCTTGCAGTTTTTGATTCCAGATAGATCTGATCTGGTAATCGTGTCTGACAGAGGTCAGCCAATTATAAATGTTGTAGCTGCTGTTTACCCTAATGCGGAACATGGACACTGTTATTGGCACATCATGCAAAACATCAAGTCCAAGTACAACAAAAGAAAAGACTTGGTTGGTCATTTTCAGAAGGCTGCGTGCTCGTACACTGTACCCGAGTTCAATCGACATTTTTCAGAGCTTAGAGCAGCGAGCGAAAAATGTGCGAAGTGGTTAGAAGATATCACGTTTGAGAAATGGTCAAGAGTCCACCACCGTGTGAATAGATACGAGGTGATGACGTCTAACGCTGTGGAAGTGATAAATTCTGTGATGAAAGACGCTAAAGACCTCCCCATATGTTCCTTGATCAAGTTTATTGTGGATAAGATGGTTGAATGGTTTTGCAAACATCGTGAAGAAGCTTGGGCGTTCAACGGTGTATTGACACCGAGAAGGGAAACAACGTTGCGTGAGCGTTATGACCGTGCTCCTAAATGGGTTACCAAAAAAATAAGTACTTGGATGTACACTGTGGAGTCGACTAGATGGTGTGGGGTTGTGGATTTGGAGGCAATGACGTGTGAATGTGGTGTGTTTCAGATTGACATGATGCCGTGTGAGCATGCCATAGCCGCTGTGTGCGCCAAGGACCCGAGTCGGGCAGGACAATATGCTTATGAGCTGACTTCTCCTTATTTCACCCGTGAGTATATGATGCAAGCATATAAGGAGAACATTATACCTGTTCCTTCAGAAGATCAATGGACGGAGATTCCCGAATATGTCCAAAGCCAGATAGTGTTGCCACCACCGGTGAAACGAACTCCAGGGCGGCCGAGAATGGACCGCTTCACGAGTCGAATTGAGAGGTTTTCGAAGAAAAAATATCGATGTGGCAAATGTCAAGGAGAGGGTCACAATGCACACACTTGTCCGATTCCACCAGAGTAAACACTGTTGAAATTTTATGTAGTTGTGTGTGTTTTCATATATATTTTTGTGTAAATTGACTTGTGAAACATTTACTATGCAGGTTGTGAAGTGAAGAGGAGGAAGTTGTAGAAGGTCGGTATAGCGAAGAAGAAGACGCTTTGGATTTAATTTTGTGTTTTGAGACTATTATGTATCGAGACTTCGTATTTGAGACCTTATATTTGTGTTTTACTTTATTTTTCATGTTGGACGTGCTCAAATTGTGTGTAAATGTGGTCTGAACAGGTTGGAATTACAAAAAAACGGCAAAAGTCATGTTCTGGCCTCTGTTGGGCGCAGGCTGACGCAGGCTGAGGCCTGCGTCCTGCGCCCAACAGAGGCCAGAACATGACCTTGGCCGTTTTTTTGTAATTTCAAACCTGTTCAGACCACATTTACACACAAATTGAGCACTTCCAACATGAAAAATAAAGTACAACACAAATACAAAGTTTAAAAGTCTCAAATACGAAATATAATCGCCTAAAACCGGGCACTCAACCCCTTCGTGACCCTCTTTGGTACAGATTTCGCATCTGGGAGGCGGACCATCGTAAACAACACTCAAGTCCCAAACCTGGCACGCACATCTCCATCTGAACTCATCTACATTGTTCTTAATTTTCCAGTCGTCCCTGTAAACTTTTTCAGTGATAATGGATGTCATCTGAATCAGCGCGTAATTACCGGATCGACATGAAAACTCTTGTTTGTAACAATCATTCGGCCTCGCAAAGGCAATTTCCCAAACTTTTTGGGCGCTCGGCAGTCCAGCTTGGACGCACATTTCATGCATCCAATACTGCAGTGGAAGTAACGCAGCCCTTCTCTGATTTTTTACAATGTCTGTGTGAGCATGTAGCTGCGTCTCATACAGCTTAATAATTTCCCTCTCAAGGTCCAATCGCACTGTCATCCACTGCATTCCAACATTCGCAATGAGGAGAACCTGAAAACAAATAATAGGTCATACTTATTCAAGTTCAAAGTTAAGAGTGAAAATTGACTTGTAAATGAACTTACATATTTGAGGCCAGCCCACGGCTTCGGTTTCCATCCATGCGCACCTTTGGCCATGCATTCAATGCATGATTGCAAATCATCCAACGGGACAGGTTCGTAATACTGAGAATTATAATCCCCAGTTTCCCACACGTATTGCAAAGTTTGCTGTAAATTAAGGTTCAAAATTTAGTATAAATATCTAAATGTACATTAAATTCTAAATTTAAATTTTTCACTACTTACAAAGAATGAGCAAGGCACGATAGTGTAATTGTTCTTCATTCGGTCACATGTCAGTCTTGATATGTACTCGAAGTCGTTGTGATAAATTCCAAGAACTGCATTAATGTGCTGCAAAAAAAAAACATTGGGCACGTAAATAATTAGTCTGTAACTATACAACATAATATTTTTGACAATACTTACGTAAATATCCATATCGGAGTCTCCTGCACTCATCCCCTCGAACCAATCCCGATCCACCGGCCATTCCAAACCAACATCGCGCCTGCATAATGTGGATTAATAAGACGCTACTGGTAGAAAACATTGTCAAACTTAAAAGAATAGAGAACTAACAGCGTTTTGTCATTCCTGTCCGCCAAATAATCTCTAAATCTGTCCACCGCTGGCCTTCCAGGTAGCCCCTTCCTGGGGAGCGCGTTGTACGGTGATCTCACGAAGTGTGAAGGACGACGAATACGTACGTCTCGCATTCTTGTCCTGTCCACGCTCGACGACGAAGCTTCGTTCACTACATTCGACTGGAATCGCGGAGGTTGGAATGGAGTTTGAAAATCCTCAACCTCGCGCGAGAGTGGCACAGGAGAAGGATAATACTCGATCATCGCTTGCGGTTGTGGTTGTGGACTATCCCAAGTTGGAGCAGAGTAATACTCCATTGGAGGAAACTGAACAAACAAACAAAACAAACAAAGGAACAATAGTAAAAATTGGTTAAAAATTCATATTTAAAAAAAAATAGTAATATATTTTTAAAAATTCATATTTTAAAAAAATACACAAAGAAACAAACAAAACAAAGGAACTAATATAATTTTTTCAAAAAATATTAATAGTAATATAATTTTTTCTTGTTCAAAACAACAAAAAACAATAAAACTACGGAACCTCGTTCTGCCTATCTCCTAGGTTGCAACTCCCCCTAAAGCTCGCCTCGAGTGAGGTGATCCGACCACCAAGATCACCAATCTGCTCACCGTGCCCTCTCAGCAGAGCACCATACTCAGTCAACTGCACACCGTACTCGGTCATCTGATCTCCATACCCGTCGAGCTGCGTACCGTACCGGGTCATCATCGCATTCTGCTCGGTGATACGAGTAGTCTGCTCGGCGATCTGAGTAGTCTGCACGGCGATCTGTCTACTCTGAGCAGAAATCAACTCCCTCTGGGCCCTCATCTCTGCGTACATAGCCTCGTCTCGGGCAGTGTTCATCTGCTGCAAATCTCCCCACCACGAAGGTAGACCTGCAGCCTGAAAGGACGACTGACCTGCATCCTGAAAAGACCCAGGATAAGCTGAGTATGTCGTGTGGGCTGCAGGTGAGGGTGTCCTCTGTCGTCGAGGTGGGGATGGGGATGGAGCTGGAGCTGGAGCAATGAACTGCACGTAGTCGTCGCAGAAGATGTCGTCGTCGTTCAACCGTAAAGCGTCTGCGCGTTTGGCAAAATATCTCCGCTCGAACCAGCACAGGGTGCTATAAAAATACGTAGACCGCAACTCGACAACGTCCGGCTTCAAGCGCGGATACACAACCTGCATGTTTTTTAAAATTCTATAAGTTTTAATAATTTTAATTCATACAATAAACTTGTTCAAACATTTACCTGCACATCGTTCACTAAGAACTTCTTGAATTCTCCGTTTTTGGGTGCGTTATTACTCAGAGACCATCGCAGCATCCTGGGGTACGAATGCCTGTAGTCTCTCCTCGGGGTTGCGTACAATTGTACAGCCGCACCCTCCAAAGCCTCAATCATCCAAAACTAAAACCAAAAACAAGTTTATATTATTAAACACTAAAACAACTATTCAATTATCAACAAAACTAGTTTAAAACATACCGCATAAAAATGAATGAACCCATAGGCATTCCATGCGCGATTGCCGGACCCCTCGATTTCCCCTATTCTAGAGAAGCAATCATCCACGATAGCGACCCACGCCTTTATCCCCCATGGATACTTCTCGCATGCATCGAGATTACTGCAAAGCTGTAACAAACACAAAAATTAAAAAAGAAATAAATTATTTCAATAAACAATAAAAAGAAAATTTAATTCGCGTATTACCTTGAAAAACTCATTAGAGACATTTGATTGTCTGTTAGGTATGTCTAACAGAGTTGTAATCAACCAAACAAATGTTAGGTTGATTACAAATGGGTACCTCTCCGGATGATTTTTGCTTAAAAGTTTTTCGATTTTTTTAAGCAGCACGTCTGTCGGAACCTGTTTAAAAATGAAAAAATAATTAAAACACTACACTCACAATATATAATTCTAGTACTTTTGATAATTCAATTTCATGACAATTGACAACGAAGTATTGTTATAAAAATATCACCTGTTTTTTGGACTCCTCATAGTCCGGAAATGCTATTTCTTTCAGGTCTTCATCCTTATCCTTGTCATCATCGGTGCGAAGGTCCTGAAAGTGCAACCCGGTGATCATACTGAACTCCACGGGGCTGAGACGAACTATCATGTTGTTCACCTCGAACAACCTACATCGGACCTTCTTCGGGTCAGGCCAACTGCACACTCGAGCCATCAACTGATGGATGGCCGCATTTGGCACGTTCCCTTCCCCGTCCAAAAGTAAGAAGCTCCCCAACTGAGGGTATTCATCCACGATATGTGGGAAGGCCGCCAACAGTGGTCCGGCTATGTCGGGAATTTTTTTGTAGCCGTGGCGCGTGGTTAACTTCCCATTCTTCACCGCATCGCCGTATTTGCGTGGGGGGTAACTCACCGATGTCGGCTGCCATCACCGGGCGATACTCCTCCTGAAAAACACAGAAAAAAACAACATTTTAAAAACTGGAATCTGCACTGCCTCGGGCGCAGGTGCGCAGGCCTCGGCCTGCACACGGCAACAAAATTGACGCAGGCCTCGGCCTGCGCACAGCAACAGAATTGACGCAGGCCTCGGCCTGCGCCCGGCGTCAAAACTGACGCAGGCCTCGGCCTGCGCCCGGCATCAAAATTGACGCAGGCCTCGGCCTGCGCCCGGCATCACAATTGACGCAGCGTCATATTTGACGCAGGCCTCGGCCTGCGTCAGCGTCAACTATGACGCACTACCACAATTGACGCAGGCCTCAGCCTGCGTCAGCGTCAACCTTGACGCAGGCCTCGGCCTGCGACCGGCGCTCAAGAACACAGAACATATTTTCAGAATTTTCAAAAAACTTAATCTCGACCCAAAATTAAAGCTACGACAGTTAATTCAATTGCATTTGAGCCAGGGAAGTAGACTGGTACCTGATAATTCATTTGGGCCTGTGATTCCGACAACCCTAGGAACCGATCTTCATCGCGGTCATGCATCGACTTCGAACGGGCTTCATCCGCCGGGTTGCTGGTCGCAGTTGGGAACGGGGATGGCCGACGAGCCCTTTTCGCTCTCCTGGTCGCGGAGGTGGAACCGGTCGACATTGCCGGAATTCTGCATTTTCATTTTTTTTTTCAAAACTTGAAATTGAACTGAGAGAGAGAGGTGCGGGGCAGAGAGAATTGGGAGGGGTACTTACCTGAAAAGTGAGAGGGGCGAGACGCTCTTGCCGGAGTTCGTTTATTCGTCAGTCGGAGTTCGTTTATTTCGCCGTCGCTGGAATGGAATCGCGTTTCTGTGAAAGAGAGAAGAGAAAAGATAGGGGTAGCGGTAAGGTTAGGGTTTGAAATTTTGTAGGGACTGATTTGCAATAATTAAACATTCATAGGTTAAATTGTAAATCTATAAAATTTATTATTCATTTTTGATTTATTTTTAATGTATTTTAATTTAAAAATAAATGAAAAATGGAGGGAGGGGTATAATTCCGATTTGTGATTTTCGGAAGGTTACCCCTCCCAATTCCCTCTGAAAAAACATAATACTATACGATCAATTTTTCATTATTTATCTTGCTCTATTTTATTTCCATTCTCCGGTAGCTAGCGGCTTGACGCCACCGCCTTCCGTAGCTCGTCGAATTCATATGGTTCGAATTCAGTCTCTCCTTTTTCCTTCCTGTATTTGTGTTTTGCTTGCGTATGTCTTGTACTGTTTTTTTATTGATAATTGCTGCTGAAGTTCGCAATAGGCGATTTCACTAGTTGGAGATTCTTTGATAAAATAATAAATTAGCAACGATTTCAGCAATTGATTTTTTTCGTGTTTTAGAATTGAGTTCGTTGAATTGTTTTTAATTATATCAGCTCAAAAATCTCGCGAATATGGGGTTTTCTCCTTTGTGCTGATGTGTGGATATATTGGTTCCTCAAGTCATTTTCTTTCCCTGTATAAACTAGTGTTTGTGTTTTTTTGGTCCTTTTACGAGGATTGCAATAATGGGTTCGAAATATTATCGACATCTTTGTCGTGTATTCAAAAATTAAAAACAACTTAATTTAGGTTACCTCTGAAAGATGCTTGTAGACTTTTCCTTTTAATTCATACATGTATATTTTTTCATTTACAGATTAATTTTCGATTGCCTGCCTACAAGTGGAATCCAGATGGCTCATACTCTTCTGAGATCATTTTTAAGAATACCTAACTGTAGCACTTGCAGATTTACAAAGCCCGTCATTCGATGCTCTTTGCGGTATAACTATAGTATCAATCAAGGTTTTGTAAGCTTCCGCTTTGTTCAAGAAGGAAATAGAAGAGGGTTATTTGATGGATTTAATGCGGCGTTTTCCACAAGTTGCAGTTCCGAGTCTTCAAGTAGAATCTCTAGTACTTTAGAAACTGCTGGTGGTAGGGAATACCTATTAATGACGGACGAGAAACTGATGAGCCTATGCGAGATGGATACTTATAAGACATCGGGCCCAGGGGGACAGCACCGTAACAAGCGTGAGTCCGCTGTGCGTATAAAGCATCTTCCAACTGGCATTATAGCTCAGGTTCATGCAGATAAACCTGTGATTTTTCTCATTTATAGTTTTATTCGCATGAGTTTTTAAAATGCTTCAGTCATACAGGCATCAGAGGATAGATCGCAACACAAAAATCGGGCAGCGGCCCTTGCACGATTACGAACACTTTTAGCTCTTAAAGGTAGCATTTAATTAAAAGGTTATTTTATGATGACTTTATTGGGTGCATTTAGATTTTATTAGTGGTTTCTTTCACGATAGGGACTAAGCAATTTCTAATTTTCTAACCTAGTTAGGAACACTGTCGATCTTGATACATATGTGCCTCCTCTAGAACTTGTTCAAATTCTCCCTGCAAAGTCGACTATCAGAGGATCAGACAAAGGGTCTCAGATTGGTCCAAATAATTCCAAATTTGCTGCGGTCAGTTTTCTCATCCTGACTGACTGTATTATTTTGTAACTGCGATTCAAATCTGACAACGCCGCTTGCTCTGGAATTTTCAGGGAATGCAGGCTTTGATTGACCTGATTTTTGCAGTTGAGGGTTCTGTTTCAGATGCTGCGAAGAAGTTAGGGTACGTGAACAATGGTTTGGATCATGGTATATTTTCCCTTGCTTGAGGTGGACACAACAATATAGAAATTGCGAGATCAGTTTGTTTATTCTTTCTGACTAATATTTACAGGTTGAGCACTGGAGCTCTGTCACGATTAATATTGTCTGATGATTCTCTTCGAAAGGCAGTGAATGACTTCAGGGTTGCTAAGGTAAGCTTATCCATCAACATCCTTCTATTTTTTCCCTTAATGTTTTGTTAAAAATATTGGTTCAGTACCATCCTATCACTCTGTTATGGGCTTAAAACATGGTATCTATCAAGTTTCCTATCGCATATACCCTATTGCAACTCCTAATTTTAGTTTTTCCGTGAATTTGTATGTAAATGCAATTTTTCTATGAATTCAAGCTCATAAGGATCCGATATTAATGTGAGGCGGAATTAATAGCTTGTTGAATGCAGGAAAACACTTATTTAAAAGAGCCTATAAGTTGGTACATCTTGTATGTTGATTTGAGAGCTGATAAATTTTTACTTCTTATTTGAAAAATCAGTTAAACTATGTGGATTAATAATATGTTTGAACTTATAATTTTTTTTGGATATTATATAGTATAAAATTTATGATGCTGATATTTTATCCTTTAAAATAAAGGAACCAAACACAAATAAAATCAAAATGAGCATATAACAAAGTGCTTTTTTAAAAGAGAAATTGCTTTGGCCGGCATTCTTGTGGAACTAGAGAGGCAAAAATAATTCTTTCTTTGGGAATCAGGTAGAAGCATAAAAAAAGATAGAAACAAATAACAATTTTTTTGTTATTATGACTGACTGTTCCTTTTATGTTGGATAAAATTTAGGGTTGTGAAAAGACGTTTTCCTGAGAATCTACTTTCGGGCACATTGAGATGTGCATAGTATTGCATTTGAATAGGAGTTGGTACATATTATTCTTTAAGATCATTGATGGAAAAAAAAAGGCAAAACACGTATGAATACCTAATTCAAGTCGAAACATTGTAAAGGATTCAGCTGTCTGAGTTGTATAGGTTATCGAATGAGGATATGGTGTATTTTCTTACACGTACGAATGCCATATTTGCACTGACAGAACTTGAATTATGAAATATGAAAAAAAAAATGATTCTCTAACGATTTGACTTTGCGATGGACTCAGGGTCAGAAGCCTCTCAAGTAGGACTTATTGAATGCGATTAAATGTTTCAGGTACACATCGCTCTTGAACATGATTTTCTCGTATCTATATTGGTTGTATTTTTATTTTGATGGTTGAACATTTTTAGCCTCTGTAACTTTTTTTTTGTTGCTGATTTCAACTGTTTATCAAGTGTGTCTGACTTAGCCATTTGCATTGGGTTTCTGCAAGCGAAGACACGGGTGGAAAATGCCATAGTCGATGGGTTATTGAAGACATGATACCGAACATGACAGAATTATTTGATTATCATCTGCCCTATCTATCCATCATTCATCTTGTTGATATTTTCACATAGATTGAGAGCGAATGTGCTGAAATGTGAAAATAAAAAATAGGCCATCAACTTTATAACCACCACTTTTTTAATTTATATAAAGTTTTATTTTACATTAACTTTAAAACCAGAAATTTTTTATTTTACGAACAATAAGATTTCATATATAAGTAAATTGTTTACATAATTAAAAATCCCAAGAACACAATATAACTTTAAAATTTGTTTTTCATATTTTAAAATAGAACAAAATCAAATGTTATTAACATAATCCTATACAATATTTCAAAAGAGGGTAGAACTTACTATGATGATTAATAAAATATTAATTATGTTAATTAATAGTATCTTTTTATTATTATTAAAGTAATAGTAAAGCTTTTAGTGTAAAAGTTGCGCCACCTTTTCATTTGAATTAATAGTGCAATCTTTTTATGTTAATTAATAGTATCTTTTTATTTGTGTTTGTTAGCTACTCTAAATGTGAAAAACAATCAGATTCAATACCAAAAACACAATTCTAAATTCAGAGATTTTCTTATTTGATATAACAAAATAAGCTACTAATAATTAGTAACAAGATGCAACCATAAATCATCAATCATTGCTTTTTATAGCCATTTTTCGTATTTAGTAGGCAGGACCTTGAAATTAAAAACCACCCTTTTATGAAATTGAGGATCCGCGGCGCGGCCACCCCTATGGCCGGTATACAAACCCTAATACATCAATGTAGTATATATCATTCTATATAAACTCCTCCTTCCCAAACTTTGGAACCGCACACACCTCTCCCTTCTTCAAATATTGATATACATATATAACATTCTCGACTTCTTGATCTATCCTAAGATCCAGAAATGGAGTCCAAGAGATCACACTCCCTAACATCGGCGGAGTTCATCGCCGGCAACGATGATTTACTGATCGAGACAATCCTCATTCGTCTTCCGGCGAAACCCCTTATTCAATTCCAGCTGGTATCCAAACACTGGCAATCTCTCATCTCCGACTCATCTTCCACCGTCGCCACACGCACAACCGCCGCACGAAATCCCAACATTCCTACATCCTCCAGATCCGCTCGAATTCGGCACGATTCTTCTACTTCAACTCGATCTCCAGAGCCTTCCATTCATTCCATTTCGATTCTCCGTACACGAAAATCCTTCAATCATGCAATGGATTGCTTTTGCTCGAGGCGAAATACTCTTCGTACGAAAAGAAATACTATAGCGTGTACAACCACACCCTCAACCAATCGGTCGAGGTAAAGATCGAAGGCCACCACACGGATCTCGCCGGGGTTTTCTTGGCTTTCGATCCATCGGTGTCCCTGCATTTTAAGGTCGTTTGCGTTTACTTTCCGAATTACCTCGTTAAAGTTTACGATTCCGGAACGAAAGAGTGGACGGATTTCGGAACACCTTTCCCTACTCGTGCCCTCCGCTATAAATTAATGAACGTGATCAACTGGAAGGACAAGATATGTTGGTTTTATTGTCCCTCTATATCCTATTGCTTGGATCTACGGACGGGGATCGTTGGAACTGTTCCTTGGATCAAGTCTTCGCGCGTAAAAAGCGGAGAAACCTCGAAGCGATACTTCACGGTGTCTAATGGGCGCGTGCATTGCATTTCGATTTATCTGAGGCGTAACGTGAAATCGTTATTTGTGTTTGAGTTGATGGACGATAATTCTGGTTGGATCGAGGTGTGCAGGGTTAGCGTAGACTCGATCTCCGATGCGTGTCCTGATTTGAATCGGCAAATAATAAATGGTCAGATTGGTCTGATGGGATTTGTGAGGGGTGATACCATCCAAGAGTCGACCGCTTTGTTTCATATCCCCGGAAAGGCTGTTTGTTTCAAGTTTTTCGACGGGACCTTTGATGAGGTTGTACTTGACTTAGGAACGATGGATCGGTTCGATGCTTTCCAGCTCGTTGAGAGCTTAGCTCCGATCAAGCCCTAATACATCGAAATATATTTTGTTTGTATATTGCGATGTTGAGTTTGCATTAGAAATTGTACGAGTGAATTTGTCAATATTTGTAATTTAAGATATTAAATATTGTCGCAACTTTTGTTAGAGTTATATTTTATATTTGAGATATTATTTTGTTTGTGTTTTTTTTTTTAAATTTTATTTTATTTTATTTTTATGAAACTTTTTAATTTATTATATACTTTATTTTAATTTTGCTTTTGCGCACAATTAATATTAATAAACTTTTTACTTCGTTATATATTTTAATTTTACATGCAATTTTTTTCTCTTCATTATATCACTTCATTATATATTTTATTTTAATTTTGTAATTTTGTGCAAAATTAATATTAATAAAAATTATTATATAGTTTGCGCAATTTTTTACTCTTCATTATATCACTTTATTATATATTTTATTTTAATTTTGTATTTTTGCGCAAAATTAATATTAATAAACTTTTTACTTCGTTATATATTTTAAGCATTTTTTTGCACTAAACTAAAATCATGGTTTTATCTATTTTGCGCAATTTTTTACTCTTCATTATTTAACCATTAAAATCATTATATAGTTTGCAGCAAATGGTATTTTTCTCCGATTCATGCTAGCATCATCATTTGTCTGAATATCCAAATCACCAAAACACAATTCGAGCACTGCTAGTGCCACAATCGGAATTTAGGCATGGAAATCGGAAGCAAATTCATATTATCTTTGCCAAATGACAAACACCTTTCCTATCTGTTGTTTTTCTCGTTTCAGAAACATATCCACTACAATAGCAAATTGAAATAGCAATAGTATTGATGTGTTAACGACAATAAGATCAACTCCGAGAATTTTCTTGTGAGCCAAACAATGAATGTTGTAAATGATTAGAAATTGGGTAATATTCTTGGGATGGGATTTAATATCCAGAAATCAAAAGTCCTAATCCTATTCCAACTCTATCTTCTCCATCTATATCGATCAAAAGAGAGTTTGAAATTTCTTGAATTCTTCAACCCTAGTTTTTCTCTGAAACGCACAAATATAAAATCATCATCTTCCTTGCGTATTGTGTACTCTGTTTTTTTTCTAAACCCTAATTTCATCAAGAACTTTGAATTCCATGGCATCATCTCCTTTCGCCTTTGCTCGCTACTTCTCGGACCCACGTCTGGTGGAGCTCATCAAAGAATCTCGCCCCGATGCAACTATGGAGGATATTCAGCCCGCGGAGTCTCTGCCCTTCATCAACCGCCTCATCGCCATCGACGCCGCCGCCGCCACAACTGCCGCCGCCGCAATTGACGCCGCTTCCCAGCCGTCACCATCTACTGAGAACCAGCCGCCGCACGTCGAGGCCGGAGAAGGATCAGGTAAGGCTTCTCCCATGAACATCTCTCCGGACCATGATACAGGGGGAGAAGCTGCCGCAGAAGACGAACCTGCCGAAGAGGAACGAGTCTACCCTGAACCAACTCCACTGTCCATCATTCGCCCTGAAGATGTGGACATCTCCGGCGACACTGAGCCGTCTCAAACCCCTCACCCGACGGTGGTTATTTCAGGCGTCGACGATGTACTTGCTTACGAGGCTGCCCAGAATGAAATATCCCTCAACACTTCTGATTTTAAGGGCCTTTTCACTCCTGAGCCATCGGTTACTGCCGCATCATCTGCCTTTCCACAGGCAGACCCTGAAGTGCAGCAGCAAGGCAAACAGATGCCCTACAAAAGGAGGTACGATGACAATGATTTTGACTACTCTGAGCTCTACGACAACTACCCATCTCATAAAAAGACCAAGGATCGAAAACCGACTCCTTATCCATCTGCAACTCCACTCTCCGACGTGGAGGATTCCGACCACTCAAGTCAGCAGCATCGTGATGCCGCAGGCTCTGATACAGAATCTGACCCACTGCTGCAGGATCTTGCCTCCAGGAAGCGCAAGAAACAACAGGTGCCTCTTCCTACTCGCCGGCCGTCCACCAGATCCGCCACTGCCTATGCTAAAGGCAAAGGTCCGGCTGTGCCCCCAACCTCAATGGAAAACCCCATTGACATAGAAGCCACCACTGCCAAGAAATCCCGTAAAGGGAAGGAGAAAGCTGCCGCAATCAAACCCGACAGCTCTCATAGTGGTGATGCCGCAGCACTACCTGCTGCGAAGAAGGGTGGCAAGGCACCAAAGATTGATGCCCCCAATGAGGATTCAGATTCTGATATGAAACCCGGCAAGGGGTACTCAAGGCGATTCTGGTCAGAACGCCGTTCAGTGATCGGGCCCCAGTTCTACTCCAACAAGCCCATTCAAACGGATCGTTGTGTGGACATACCGACTTGTGCCAGACACAAAGTGGATAAGTTCTTGAAGAGAATGAAGTTGGTCAAGGCAGTCACCTACGCAGGACCCTACTGCGAGGACTTGGTGCGCGATCTTTATGCTAACTTGCGCCCCTGCTTTGGTGATGATGGTTCCCGTGGCTATGGGAAGGTGTATCTCAGGGAGAAATTTTTTAATTTTACCCCTTCTGCCATTAATGCCTTCCTTGAGCGCTCTGATATCGAGTATCCTGCCGCACTTGCTGATCCTACGGTTGCCGCAGTCTCTTACCGCTTGACCAAATCACCACCGGATGCTGCCAACAACATACCTTGCTCAAAACTCTCATCTTTTTACTACTTTTTGTTCACTGTTGCCAGGCACAACTGGATTCCCACAACCAATGTGCACTTTGTGCATACCCAAATGGGGGAAATCCTGTTTCATCTTGGTGCAGGTAGGCAGGTGAATTTGGGAGAGCTCATTTTTGAGAAAATAGCTTCACAGGCAGAGAACATCACCCAGACGCAGAGCCTTGCGTTCCCTTCCTTGATCTGGGAGATGTTGAAGATCCAAGGGCTCTCGATCAACAGTGCTGATCAACTGAATGCTGTGCCACATCCCTACAAGTTGTCTGTTCGTGAGTACAATGACTTGCCGTGGAATGGTTTTCATGCTACTGCCGCAGTGCCTCCCACTCCACCTCCAAAGAAGGCTCTAAGCTGCCGCAGACTGATGCCCCTAGCTCATCTGCTCCACAGCCAGGTGTTTCTGCTCGTGTCCAGGCATTTGCAGACCAAGTTGCTGCAAACCACATGGTTATCATGCAGGACTACATGTCAAAAGCACTCGTGGATGCCATTACTTTCTTTCTTGAAGAAGAGGGCTTTCCTCCACAAAAAGGGGGAGTACCAGCATCCGAGGCCAAAATTGCAAAGAGCACTGTCTTGAAGATGTTGAAGAAGCGCATTGATGCAGACCTCAAAGAAGTTGAAGCTGAAGAAGCTGCAGAGAAGGATGCTGTCGCAGCAGAGAAGGCTGCCGCAGACACTGCAGCAGAGATTGATGGTGAAGAGCGTGGATCGTCCCCTGAACACGATGATTGAAGAGTTTGAAGGATTGCAGTTCTCAAGACCCGAAGAAATATCATTTCTTCTTTTTGCTTTTAGTTTTTATTTATTCTGAACAATTTATTTAATTTCTGTTTTATTTGCTTTTGAACAATTTGGTTTTTAAGTTTTATTTGGTTGAACAATGTTTATTCAAGTAGTTATTTTCCTTTTGAAAAATTTGGTGTGTTATTTTTAAGGCTTACTTAGTTACTTGTTTTTGTTCTATTAGTTAGTTAGTTGTTTAAATAAATTTTTGTTCTACTTAGGAAGTATTAACTAAGGGGGAGTTTTATGCCTTAGTTGTTTTGTCAAGATAAAATCCATAAACTTCCAAGTAAGATGTATTTCATTGAGGGGGAGTGCTCATTGCGCTGCTGCCTCATGGTTTTGTGAAGAAAGATAAAAAGGGGGAGTTTGTAAGGATAAATATGTTTGGGCATTACAATGCCTTAAAAGGATCTAGGCAGAAGTTGTTTTGCTAACATATTTATCTGTTTTATTTCTTTCTTCACAATTTAAACTGTTGTAATCACTTGTCATATTGGTGATTTGATTTAGCATAGTTCATTAGTTGGAACGTTCTTGAAAAACAATCAACATAGAAGCTTTCTGCCGCAGCACAGCCAGGCAGAGTCATGCCGCAAGCAGTGCAAGGCTTGGACAAGAGGTTGAGTCAAGATATCGAGCGAAGCATGAGCGTAGGGCAAAGGATTGCTGAAGTCCAGAGAGTATGGAAGGCAGTGCAGTACGGCAGAGCATTCCAGAAGAACTTCAGAAGGCATTCCTGCGGCAGTGGTCAAAACAGCCTGCCCTAGAATATCTCAACCGATTGTTGACCTAGCAAAATGAGGAAATCAGTTGGAGACTCTCACCTATAAATAGAGGACGACCCAGCTGCATTTACTTAACACTCATACAACATATTAACACCTCCAGAAACACATTTCCTTCGGGAATCGATCATCGAGCTTTTAGAGCCGCGACTTCATTCTTGAAGCTCGTCGTGCCGTGTGTTCTCTCGTCCCTAAGAGAGTTCGTTTGTTCAGCTGATGATTCGAGAGCTTAGTATAGGTGTTCATTTCAGTAGCTAGGTTTTTGTTGTTGATTGTTCATACTCTTCGGATACGATTCATACGAAGGCATACATGTGTATAGCCTTTGGTAATATCATTGTAATCCAAGAGTATCATTTTGTAAAGACTCGTTTCTTTAATAAAGTTTCTGGCCGTAAGGCCGTTTCGTATGTGTATAATTTAAATACACATACAAAGATTTAAATTTGTGTTCTTTACTTTTTCGTACGTCTGTGTGTGTTCGTTCGAAGTGATTTATTTTTATTAATTCCGCTGCAATTCTTATACATATATCACACATAATTTTATCAAGTAAACAACTTGGTTAATCTGGATAAAATACTTAAACTCAATTAAATCACGTAAAACGAACGTTTTCTGTACAAGGCATCGTGCTGCGGCATACGCTGTTTGTTAGGATTTTCGCCTAATCGCGTCGCTGCAAGAGACGAATAACACAAGACGAAAATTAAACGAAAGAAATAAACGAGACAAGGATTTATAGTGGTTCACCCAAAATAGGCTACGTCCACTCGCCGCTGCAGATCTTTCCACTAGAATACTCAATAGACGACTCCGGGGAGTTTACAAACGCACGCACACGTATCACAATAAACTCACGCTCTCGACTATTCTATGACTTCTAGGATTTTTCACGATGATACTATAATACATTGTTGGGGGCTTTCTTATATAGGCTAAGGATATAAGAAACCCTAAACTTAATTTAGGTAGGAGTCCACGCCGAAAAAGACACCAAAAACGCGAAACTTGGCGAGCAAGAAAACATCCCGCTGCCAGCGCAAAAACGGCGCCCGCCAAAGCATTTCGGCGCCCGCCGAAATGCACCCCGCGACCGCCGTTGGTCAAATGGCGCCCGCCAAAAGACCCGAAATCGTGCAGTCCACCTGACTCGATTTTCCTGGTTTCAGCGCCCGCCGAAACCCATTCAGCGCCCGCTGGCCATGCTCCGGCGACCGCCGTTTCCCTCTCGGCGACCGCCGTTTCTGTCCTTGGCGATTTCGTCCTCTTCGTACTCGATTTTCGACTCCATCTCCCAACAATCTCCCACTTGGAGGCGAAATTCGATCACCTCCCACTGCAGCGGCATCCCCGGTCATTACCAACGTCGCCCAGTCGAAGTTTCAACTAACTTCTACGCACCGCGACTTCTCAGGTTCTTCCAAGCCTTCATCAATATGCACTTCGACTCTTTCATAAACTTTCCTCCAGCAGAGACGCAAGAAAGCTTACCCGAACGCATCTCCTTGTTTTCCACGGACAAGGAACCATGTGACAATAACGAGCTCGCCTCGTTTCTCATTGCCAGCTCCCACTTGCTCGATTTCCCAGCCAACATTGCCCCATCTTCTCGACTTGAAAGCTCGTGACTGGTCTTCAAGATCTCATCCGGTTGGTCTTCTTTCACCGGAAAATCTTCCACGTCACTTCTCAGCTCTCCACTCTTCGACTCTCTCTCGATCACCGAGAATCGAACTCTGCTCTGCTCTTCGAGAAACGAACTCCGATCCATGCGAGACTTCCCCGAATCCTCACTCACACGACCCAGTTCACAATGCTCAGGCGCATTGGTGTTTTCGGCTCCACCAATTTCAACACGACCTCCAGCCGTAGTGTAAAGAGTGCCCGTCTTTCGACCGCGAGCAATCACCATCGCACCCTTCGTCACTTTCCAAGACCTATCATCGAAGGTCACTTTATAGCCGTCTCTCGCAAGCTGACTGACCGAGATCATATTTCTCTTCAGCTTTGGCACATACCTCACCTTCGAAAGCTCCAACGTCTGTCTACGAGACGTCTTCAGTGTCACGTTTCCAATACCACCAACCTTCAAAGTTCGACCATCCCCGAGGCGAACTTTCCCGCGATTCCCAGCAACAAAACTCTTCATGCCATCACGTCTTGTTGTGGTATGAAACGACGCTCCCGAATCCAACACCCAGGAGTCTTCAGGATTCTCAGAAGATGTTAGCAAGACATCTCCTTCATCCTCGTCAGTCACCGCATTGGTTTGAGCCTTCGCAGGCTCCTTACAATGCCGCTTGATATGTCCCTCCTTCTTGCAATTCCAACAAACCATTTTCTTGCCTCCGTTGCCATGATTAGTGTTGCTCCCTCGACCTCGTCGCCTCGGCTCTCAGTACTCAGGACAGAACTAGACGTTGCCGGCAGAAGATCCTTCTTTCTCAGCTCCTCGGCCAGGACGCTATCTCTGACATCAGAAAATTTGAGATTCTCCTTCCCCATGGAGTTACTAATCGCAGCCCTCATGGGCTCCCAGCTATCCGGCAAAGACGCCAGCAAGATCAAAGCACACACCTCGTCGTCGAATGCAATTCCGACCGCCTTCAGCTTGTTAAGGTTCGAGCTCATCTCATGAATATGAGCCGCAGCGTCGAACCCGTCTTTCATCCTCAAGTTGAACAGGCTCTTCATCAGGTGTATCTTGTTTTTGGCAGTAGGCTTCTCATACTTGTTTGCAAGGGCCTGCATTAAGCCTTGAGTGGTCTTCTCATCGGCCACATCATCCGCAACCCTCATCGACAGGGATAACCGAATTATCCCCAAAACCTGTCTGTCGAGCTCAAGCCATTTATCATCTTCCATCTTCTCCGGCTTCAGACTCAATGGTTGATACAGCTTCCTCCCGTACAGGTAATCCTCGATCTGCATCTTCCAGTGCCTGTATTTCTTCCCATCAAATTTCGTCACAGAGAAATTCGCAAGATCTCCCATCGTCTCTTCAATCGCTTCCTTGAAGCTCTGATACCAGTTGTTAGGATTTTCGCCTAATCGCGTCGCTGCAAGAGACGAATAACACAAGACGAGAATTAAACGAAAGAAATAAACGAGACAAGGATTTATAGTGGTTCACCCAAAATAGGCTACGTCCACTCGCCGCTGCAGATCTTTCCACTAGAATACTCAATAGACGACTCCGGGGAGTTTACAAACGCACGCACACGTATCACAATAAACTCACGCTCTCGACTATTCTATGACTTCTAGGATTTTTCACGATGATACTATAATACATTGTTGGGGGTTTTCTTATATAGGCTAAGGATATAAGAAACCCTAAACTTAATTTAGGTAGGAGTCCACGCCGAAAAAGACACCAAAAACGCGAAACTTGGTGAGCAAGAAAACATCCCGCTGCCAGCGCAAAAACGGCGCCCGCCAAAGCATTTCGGCGCCCGCCGAAATGCACCCCGCGACCGTCGTTGGTCAAATGGCGCCCGCCAAAAGACCCGAAATCGTGCAGTCCACCTGACTCGATTTTCCTGGTTTCAGCGCCCGCCGAAACCCATTCAGCGCCCGCTGGCCATGCTCCGGCGACCGCCGTTTCCCTCTCGGCGACCGCCGTTTCTGTCCTTGGCGATTTCGTCCTCTTCGTCCTCGATTTTTGACTCCATCTCCCAACACTGTTCTGCCGCAGAACACTGCCTTGTCTAGGCAGCGCATTTTACTGCGTTTATCTACTGCCTACGACTTTCAATATATTCTATAAAAATTAATAAAACATTATTTAAGATACTCTACTTACGGCAAGATGAAGATTGAATTAATGCCACAAAACGTACGTTGTTGGAGTTTTCTTGGCTTAATTTGATCCATCCACATCACTCTATTTTAAGATCTTTTGCATTTACGATATGAATATGAATTACGTGTTAAGGTTTAAGATTCCAGATGGAAAGAGTGAACGGTTTCGACCCGCCTTTTCCCGTGTCATCTATAAATTAATGAAAATAAATGATCAACTGGAACAATAAGATATATTGATTTATTAATTTCGCTGTATGCTTATTGTTTCCATCTAGGGACATGAATCATTTGAATGGTTCATTTGATCAAGACTATGCACGAAAAAAGCGAGAAACCTACGAGGGATACTTTACAGGGTCAAACAGACATGTGCATTGCATCTCGATTTATCTTGAAGCTTCTTTATTTGTGTTTGAGTTGATGAAGTTTGTAAATGGTGATACCATCGAAAAGTCGAATGTTTTGTTTCATGTCCCCGGAAAGGTTGTTTGTTTCAAGTTTTGCGACTGGACCTTCGACGAAGTTGTACTTCACTTAGGAAAGATAGATCGGTAGTGATGCTTTTCAGTGAGAGTTTGGCTCCAATCAGTTCTGATACATTAAAAAATTTCATTTGTATATTCGGATGTTGAGTTTGGATTCGATCAAATTTTGATACATTAAAAAATTTCATTTGTAATGAATTTTTTAATTGTAATTATTTAATAAATTTCATTTCTATTATTTATTTATTATTTATTAAATAATTACAATTAAAAAATTATTTATTATTTATTAAATAATTACAATTAAAAAAATTATTATATTAATAAAATATTAGTACAAAGTAATAAAAAAACAATTCAAAAGAAGAAAAAAATACTCACTCCCTTTCACAAATATTGTTAGGGTTCGACGCCGGCGGCTAATGCTTCGAGGCACCTGCAAACAGAGAAACACCAAGTACAGTTAGATCCGTAAATCACCTTAGGCCAGAGCAAGATCCCAGATCACAGCGGTCTGAAGATCTAGAAAGATCCAGTCCACATGGAAAGGATCTGGGCTTGAATAGAGACTAAGGTACAGTGAGCAGCAAGAACAACAAATAAACAAAGTATATATATATATATATATATATAGATCTGAAAGATAGAGATAAAGATAGATATGGATCTCGGCTCAGGACTGTAGATCCATCATCGTAGCTATGACCGGCGGTGGTGGAAACAGGCAGATCAGTCAGGCTACCTCCCTCAGCCCAGGAGCACAAAAGCTCCGGTCACTCAAACACTCCGCCTCACAGAGAGGTCAATCAGCCGAGTCCAAGGCTTCACTAGTCGTCTCCAGCACACGAGCTCACTAGGAGGTCGCCGGAGACGAAGGGGGAAGCGGCGGAGACGGTGAACGGAGAACACACAGGAATCGCACACACTCGAAGGTGGAATCGCACACAGTGTCTAGGGTTTGGGTGTAGGCTGAAGTGAGTAATGAGGGGGGGTGTGGTTTATTATATCATAGGCAACGGAGGGTCCAGATTCAATCTCCCACAACAACCCTAGGATCAACGGTCAACAAAAGGTCAACAGGTAAGTGGGTTGTAATCAGGTGGGCTGAAGCACTTGGACCGGGCTGATATAAGTAAACACACACATTGGGCCTAGCACTACTACTGGGCTGGGCTGCTGCCTGTTAAAGAATTGGGCCAACACCCTAAAAAATTCTAACATTCTCCACCTTGTTGGGCCACCACCACACAGTCATTTACCTGCTACTAGGAACACAATCAAAACACAAGCGTCGAATACAAGTACAGTCTCATCATTGCCGAGCCCCGCTGCCGGAGCAACGGGGACTTTCCCCTGCTGACTTAACAGCAAGGGTGGTTGCCCTGAGCAACCGTCACACTAAAGTGACAGCTAACACCCCAAAGGGTGAGAGCTAAAACAAGTTTCTTCTGAAACGCCACTGACTCAGGGGGAGTGGCAAAAGCGTGGGCTTTAAGGCTGTTTCTCTATGTAGAAACACCTGTTGCACCCAAAGCAACAAGTAAAACACCTCCACCTGGACTGGCCACACAACAGCAGCACCCAGGGGGTCCCACTGGCACAGCATCAGTCCAGAGTGACAAAATTCAGCAGCTGCAAGCAGTGCTTGAATTTTTCGAGGGGCAGGGGCTTAGTCCCCATATCAGCAGGATTGTCATGTGTGGATACCTTCTCAAGCAAAACATCACCATTTTCAACAAGCTCTCTAATGAAATGGAACCTAACATCAATATGTTTAGTTCTATCATGGAACACAGGATTTTTGCAGAGTTGTATACCAGATTGACTATCAGAAAATACAATCACAGAAGCATTTAACATCTTAATCTCAGTTAGCAATCCCTTCAACCACACAGCTTCTTTAAAAGCATCAGTTATAGCAATGTATTCAGATTCAGTGGTAGATAAAGCAACAACATGTTGTAATTGAGATTTCCAGCTAACACATCCATTACACACAGTAAACACATAAGATGTAGATGACTTCCTAGTATCTCTATCATTGGCATAATTAGCATCAACAAATCCACACAAAGACACATCAGCTTTTGACTTACAAAATTTTAACCCCAAAGTTTTAGAACCTGCTAAGTACCTAAGCAACCATTTCATAGCTTCCCAATGAGGTTTACCAGGATTAGACATGTATCTACTCAGACAACTAACAGCATAAGCAATATCAGGCCTAGTGGAAACCATAAGATACATCACAGAACCAACAGCACATGCATAAGGTACAGAACTCATAGAAGCATATTCAGTTTCAGTCTTTGGACATTGGTCCTTAGACAACACAAAATGTCCAGCTAAAGGTACAGCAGCAGTTCTACATCCAACCATAGAAAATCTCTCTAACAGCTTCACCACATAATCAGATTGATTCAAATGAATGCAACTATCAGGCCTGTTCCTAACAATGTTCATGCCTAGAATCCTTTTAGCATCTCCTAAATCTTTCATTTCAAATTTAGAACTCAAATTTTTCTGAACAGATTTCACAGCTTTCAAGCAAGGACTCATAATGAGCATATCATCAACATACAAGACAAGGAACACAGGCACATTTGCATCAAACAGGTAATAAAGACATGGATCATAGGAGCTTCTGCAGAATTTTAAAGACAACATAAATTCATCAAACTTCCTATTCCACTGTCTAGGTGACTGTTTTAATCCATACAGAGATTTCTTAAGCAAACACACAAAGTCAGCTTTTGATTTATCAACAAAACCTTCAGGTTGGGACATATAAATTTTCTCATCAAGTTCACCATGCAAAAAAGCAGTTTTTACATCCATTTGTTTCAATTCCCAGTCAAATTGAGCACATAGAGACAACATAATTCTAACTGTAGTGAATTTAACAACAGGACTAAAAATCTCATTATAATCAACCCCTTCTTTTTGTGAAAAACCTTTTGCCACAAGCCTAGCTTTATATCTGACCTCATTACCTTCAGTTTTCAATTTGTAAATCCACTTACAATCAACTAAGGAACATTTAGGTGGTTTAGCAACAAGTGACCAAGTGTCATTTTTAATCAAAGAATTCATCTCTTCATGCATTGCAGACAACCACATAGAGGACTTATCAGATTTCATAGCATCAGCAAAAGTCTTAGGTTCACAGTTATTAATCAAATCATGCATATTGAACACAAAACTACCAAGTTGGAAATCATTAAATCTAGCAGGCAGCCTAGGGTTCCTCCTAGCCCTATCCCTAGTTAACTGATAACTAGTCAGATTTGGATTCACATCAACTACAGTTTCATCTTGTTCATACATGGGGGGATTCACATTTGCAGGCAAATTTGGATTCACAGGATTTGGATTTTCAGGGTTTGGATTATCAGGAAAGTCATGCTCAGCAGGCAGATTAACATCATTCAGATTATCAGCAAAATTATCAGGCAAGTTTTCAGGCACATTTTCAGTAGAGGCATCAACAGCAGAATCAACACCTAAGGGACCTATTGAGGGAGAAGACTCCACCTCACCAGAGGTATCACCAACCTTAGGGTTACTAACATTCAAGCAAGGCATTTCATTCTCATTAAACACCACATCTCTACTAACAATTGTCCTAAAACCAGGTTCACTTCTGAGCCACAGCCTGTAGCCTTTAGTGCCCTCAGGATATCCAAGGAAAACACCTTTCCTAGACCTAGGTTCAAGTTTATCAACAGATTGATGCACATAAGCAGCACAGCCAAACACTTTCAGATTATCCAACCTCACATTCTTACCACAGAAAACAGACTCAGGACACTTCCCTTTTAAGGGCACACTAGGTGAACTATTTATCAAGTCTGCAGCAGTCAAAACAGCTTCACCCCAGAACCTCTTGCTGAGGCCTGAGGATGTCAACAAACACCTAACCTTATCAAGTAGGGTTCTATTCATCCTCTCAGCAACTCCATTTTGCTGGGGGGTGTAGGGCACAGTCCTATGTCTCCTAATACCAAATTGGGCACACAAGTTGTTCATTTCAGCATTGCAAAATTCAAGTCCATTATCTGTCCTAAGAGTTTTAATCTTATTACCAGTTTGATTTTCAACCAAAGTTTTAAAATCACAGAATTTAGCAAACACATCAGACTTGTTTTTCATCAAGAACACCCAAGTTTTTCTGGAGAAATCATCAATAATAGAAAGAAAGTACTTATTACCACCTTGAGTGGGTTCAGGGGCAGGGCCCCAACAGTCAGCATGCAGGTATTCAAGCACAGCAGAAGATTTGGGCACATTAGGGGGAGGGTTCACAGGAAAACTAACCCTAGTTTGCTTTCCTAACACACAAGTTTCACAAAATGGCAAGCAAGACATTTTTTCATTACCAAAGTAACCATCAGATTTCAGAAATTCCATGCCTTTTCTACTTATATGCCCTAACCTCTTATGCCAAAGCTCAGAGGCACTATCATGCACAATATGAGCAGATTCTTTCAAATAAGGATATGCATTGCAGATGTACAGATTATGGCATTTAGCAGCTTTACACATAATGATTGAACCCTTCACAATAGTCATAAAACCATTTCCCCACTTTCCAGAAATTCCCTCAAATTCTAATGCAGCACAGGAAATCAGATTTTGGCATAAATCAGGTACATGTCTAACATTCCTAAGAGTGTGCAAGTACCCAGTATCAAATTTAACACATATATCCCCAATACCCTCTACCATGCATCTCTTATCATTAGCCATAGACACAGAAGTATTATGCAGCTTTTTATATGAAGTGAATAGATGCAGATGAGGTGTCATATGATATGTGCAGCCAGAATCAATCAACCATTTATTTTCATCAAATAAAGCATGTGCAGCATTTACATCAGGAATCTCAGAATTTTCAGAAAGCATGTAAACCATACCAGCATGATCATGTTCAGCAGCAACATTAGCCTGGTCACCATTGACCTTTTTGGGCTTGGGACAGTCCTTTATGAAGTGTCCCAGCTCACCACAATTATAGCACTTCTTTCCTTTAGGTCTGGACTTTGACCTTGACTTACCCCTCCCCTTTTTCTTGTCATTGTTTTGATTACCATTACCTTTGTGGTTCTGGTTACCAGTGTTCCTAGACTTAGGCCTCCCTCTAACTTGATTAACTTCAGAAACCCTATGGCCTCTATTAGACCTTAAGTCTAATTCTTTGCTTTTAAGCCCATTAATCACAGTTTCTAGAGTCACAGAGTCCCTACCATACTTAATAGCAGATTTCACATCAGAATAGGAATCAGGTATAGCATTCAACAACACAATAGGGGTATAATCATCAATGTGTTTGTCACCAGTCAACTTAATGTCTTGAATCAGTTTAGTGAATGCATCAATATTATCAGAAATGTCTTTACTCATATCCAATTTAAATCTGAAAAACTTTTCAAGTAAAAACAGTTTACTATTCAGGGAAGTTTCAGTGTAAAGATCATGTAATTTTTCCCAAAGCTCTTTTGCAGATTCAAGTTCACCCACCTTTCTTAAAACAGATTCAGACAAACACAAGATTATGGCTGAGTGGGCAAGTGCATTAGTTTCAGCCTTAATTTCAGCAGAGTCATCAGTGGAGTAAGTACCATTTATAGCTTTAAAAACCTTTTGTTGGATCAAAATCCCTTTCATCTTTAGTTTCCAAATTGCAAAATCCCCTTTTCCATCAAATGGTGCCAAGTTAAAACCAGACATTTTGAAAACAGATTTTGATGACTCAGTTTTTGGAAAAACAGTTTGAAAGCAATAGGTTTAAGCAGATATCAGAGAACCACACAAACAGCAGTTGACAGAAGATAGTGAGCACCACAGCAGGTAAACACACACACACTTCTAACCTTCTCACCAAAGTGAGAGAAAAGATCCTAAACGCCTTACTTCCTATTGAGTAACTTAGAGCCTATGTTGAGCAGGTAAGCTACCCAGACAAGTGTGCAGCCCCAGTCCCTTGCAAGGTGCCGGATACCTCAAGGGGATCCAGCCAGGAAGGGTCAGCCACCGGGGGTCACCACCAGGAGCTTACACTCGCACTCAACTAACTCCAGATAGGGTAAGTTACTATAGGGTTCTGGTATCACAGAAGAAAAAAACCCTAAAACTTAAACACACAACAGTGCAGACAACTAGGGTTCAAGTAGGTTTAGGCAACAACACAGTAACACAAAAGTCACAGAAACAGAGTGTTCATCATATTTTCACAAGTTTAATTTTCAAAACACAAAATTTCAGAAAACAACTTTTCCAGAAAATAACTTTGAACAAGGGTTTAGAAAAACAGATTTTCAAAAAACACAACACTTAAACACACGACCACCAGGCGGGCCACACCATCACGTAAGACCACCAGGCGGGTCGGACCATCACAGAAAAGCCTCCAGGCGGGCCGACCATAGCAGAAAAGAGAGAGAGTTCAGAAACTTACTTTGCAGGGTTTTCGCAAGGGACCCTTTTTGCAGTTCACGTTTAGCGTTTCACAGGCGATCCGGGTACCAACCTTACACAACCAAGGGGGTGATGAAATCCCAATTTACAATGGCCGGGGGTACCTAATTCGGATCTGCTACCTGGGCCTCCTACCGAGCAGTGCCGAGCAACGAACGACCTTCGCGGTTGCAGATCTGGAGCCCTACGGGGTCAGATCTACAGATCCGGTTGCCGAACTCCGCCGTGAATGCGCTCTGATACCACTGTTAGGGTTCGACGCCGGCGGCTAATGCTTCGAGGCACCTGCAAACAGAGAAACACCAAGTACAGTTAGATCCGTAAATCACCTTAGGCCAGAGCAAGATCCCAGATCACAGCGGTCTGAAGATCTAGAAAGATCCAGTCCACATGGAAAGGATCTGGGCTTGAATAGAGACTAAGGTACAGTGAGCAGCAAGAACAGCAAATAAACAAAGTATATATATATATATATATAGATCTGAAAGATAGAGATAAAGATAGATATGGATCTCGGCTCAGGACTGTAGATCCATCATCGTAGCTATGACCGGCGGTGGTGGAAACAGGCAGATCAGTCAGGCTACCTCCCTCAACCCAGGAGCACAAAAGCTCCGGTCACTCAAACACTCCGCCTCACAGAGAGGTCAATCAGCCGAGTCCAAGGCTTCACTAGTCGTCTCCAGCACACGAGCTCACTAGGAGGTCGCCGGAGACGAAGGGGGAAGCGGCGGAGACGGTGAACGGAGAACACACAGGAATCGCACACACTCGAAGGTGGAATCGCACACAGTGTCTAGGGTTTGGGTGTAGGCTGAAGTGAGTAATGAGGGGGGGTGTGGTTTATTATATCATAGGCAACGGAGGGTCCAGATTCAATCTCCCACAACAACCCTAGGATCAACGGTCAACAAAAGGTCAACAGGTAAGTGGGTTGTAATCAGGTGGGCTGAAGCACTTGGACCGGGCTGATATAAGTAAACACACACATTGGGCCTAGCACTACTACTGGGCTGGGCTGCTGCCTGTTAAAGAATTGGGCCAACACCCTAAAAAATTCTAACAAATATTTTCCATTTTTTTTTTTTTTTAATATTTACAAAGAAATATTTGTGGGGTGAAGTAGTTACAATTAACCTGAGTAGAATTTTTACAGGATTATTTGAAAACGTAGTTTTTGAAAATGAAAAAAAAAATATTGAAAAAATAAACTTTTCATGAAGCGGGTTGACGGGCCGGGTTGTCCCGGCTTCGGATTAGGACTGGCCGGTTCGACCGGGCTCGACCCGCACATGTGGCCACACCTGTACCCCTCTCTTTGCGCCAAGCGAAAACCTCTTTATAGAATTCAACGACCGTTTCTGGTCCATGTTTTTTCTGGAGCGTCCAGTTCAAATCTTTTTCTGAGGAAAAATAAAAACATTCGAATAGTTCCTTAGAGTTCAGCTACTGCCGCGGCGGTTTTGTTGGTAGAGCCGGTGGTGGTGGTCGGGCGGTGAAGTAGAAGCAATTCGATTCACAATGCTGGAAAACCCTAGCTCAGATTCGCCAGCCTCCGCCGCCAGCATCGCCACCGTCAAGCGATACGCTCCGCCCAACCAACGGTATACTGTCCACCCTTTCATTTTGCATACTTATTTGTTTTATTTTATATTATTTTTTCTGGATTTTTGAGGAAATTGGGGATAACGGGGGAATTTGATTGGTTTCTCGCAGGCACCGATCTCTTGGCCGGCGTAAATCCGGAGGGGGTAAGTTCGTTTATGGATAAATTTTAGGGTTGCTAATTATGATTTGATTTCCATGTGATTTAGTAGGGATATCATTCAGGGCTGATTCTGAAATCTTCATCTGGTACTTTTATTTTGGATTAGTTGGTTCTGCAGACCGGCTCGAACGGGCAAATAGCTATGCGAGTGACGGAGACAAGAACCCCCTTGGTGCCACGAAAAGTGGTCCTATAGGAGATCACGGAGATTCTACTCACAACTATCGTAGCAATGAAAGTGGCCGTCCGAAGTTGATACATTTACACGGGTGTTGCAACAGTGAAGCTGCTCAGTTTCTGAGCAACCGTATGTTTTCTTTTTAAGATAAATTGCTGCTAAATTATTTGATTTCTTGAAGCATTGAGATCTCTTAATAGATTCATTGATAAATCAACCATATTTTTAAGGCAGGAATTGAGATTGTACAACTGATATAGAGATATTTGACCACAAACTTTTATCTCAAAGTCGTTATGAGTTAAGCCTTTGCTGTTAAGAAAACAGCGATGGTGGCAGCCAAGACCTGGGACTGTGAGCAAACTTAGTTTGTTAGATCATGAGCAAACTTCCCAAATCACCACTTACATAAAAAAATTAATAAAAATCCAAGGCATGGGTTTTTAATTCATATCCAACATCAATATGTGCCTACTGCTTATTGAAGTTGCATTAATTTAAACCTTGTAGTATGATAAACTATAAACAGAAAATAGCCTGTTCAATATACAGAGACCACATTGCGAGAGATTCTTTTACAATGAACAATTGCTTACTCTGAAACGTTAAAACAATTTGATAATACACTATGTGATTTTGTATAAAATTGCTCCAGCCTTTTGTGTTCAGGGAGTTACTGTTGAACTTGGAGTGTGAAAGTTGCATATCAGTTTTATTCCAAATTCTTTTTATCCTTTCGATTTTACATGCATAAATTTGTACTAAGATTCTGGGATTTTTAGCATTTTACTTATGATTCTTTGTAGGTTGGACAGCTTCCCTGAATGCACACAACAGCTTGCCAGAAGATTCTGTTGGTAAGTGTAATACTGTTGAAATATACTACAGCCTGTCACTTCTCACTTCACACGTTGAGTCATATTTGTACTTTTGGTTGGACATAATTGTTATGTGAAATGTACTGTCCAGTTTTTTTTGCTACGTCCTACGTGTGGTCTTTGACATGTAAATGTACGCACCACAAAGATTATTTGATCCATCTGAAGTGAGCCAATGCTTAACATAGACTTGGGTCTTGTTACATGAAAAATGTGCCTACTTCATCCTATAAGTCGACATTTTATTCATATCATAACTCATAAGTAGAATTAAGTTAAGAAACTTATCGTTATCAGTGTGATTATTTGCCTATCTAAAAGTCCAGCTATTATTAACAAATTTACGTGATGAAGGTATGATGTGAAATTCCATATGTTAAGTTATCGTTCAATTTTAGTTTTAATCGTTCAAGCTCCAATGCCATCTAATTAGGTAAAATATTCTGGGAAGTTTTTTGTTTTTTCTTCGCCAATAAGTGTTCTGTGTTGCTGATTAACCTGTGCATGAGGTTATATTTTCTTTTTAAGTCCAGTTATAAGTTATAATAACTTTTAAGAATGGTAGATACGAATTTGTTTTAACCAGAATCTAGTAGCTAAAGATGTCCACTCCATTCTCTATATTGATGGAAGGTGAGAGTTTAAAATATCATCCTGTTACCAGTCATAACCTTAAGCCAAAGCAAATTAATTTTGGAGTTGGTTTGAAAACATTAACCAAACAGTAACCGTAAACTTTTTCTTGGGGAACTCTGAATAAATACTTGGTAGTTTTCATATAAGATTTCAATTCCGTAAATTTTCAACGCTAGTATGTTGCAAAACTAAGACGTTTAAAATAGGAAATCCAGTTGAAAGCATAAAAGAACATCATTCTTATGAAATTCTACTCGTTGAATCTATCTAGTTACTCCTACCTCAGCCTCACTCTCCAGTATCTAAATTTATATTTTCTATTTGGAATTTTTATGTTTAAGCTATGTTGGAGCCTATTTAAAACAACTGTAACATACATTCTTCTACTTTGGGTCTCATTGATCAAGTATTTATTCACTATCCTGAATACTATTTTTAACCAGTGTTGTCAATTAGTAGTTGATCATCAGGGTAAGTGTAAATCTTGATGCGTACAAATTTAGACCTTGTGTACGTAACATAATAAATCAATTAATCTGTGTGTGGAAATCTCAGTTGGATTTATTTACTTTCCCGTGTTTACCAGAAAGGCCAGTCGTGTACACCAGGAAGAATACATCACCCTGGGGTCAGCCATTTCTTCCACATCTGGTATGATGGGTGTCTCTTGTAGATTCTTACTAAAACTTTCCGTCCAACTCCAATGAGAACCCTGAAAACTAGAAATGGCATATTTTTTTTTTTATAAAATTGTTATTGGTCGCCTAAATATTGGGATTTTGCTCGTTGCCTTCAGATGATGCATCCTACTGGTGGTGGGGCTTCTACTGGTTTGCCGAGAGATTTCTTAAGCGAACTCCGTCAGGCTATGCACAACACAGATTCAGGTCCCCATGCCTAATCTGGTGCTCATAACTTTAACGCAATAAAAATTGTTTTTGGTTGACTTTGGACACGTGGAGCTAGCTGGATGATTAGACTTTGTTTATCTGCTCTTTACACTCTATGACATATGTATGTGTTGTTTGTGCTGTTGTAATCTATCTGCCAACCATCAGAATCCCAAAGACACTCTTCTCTCCCTATTGTGTGCTTGTGTAGTTGTGTTTGAATCATTAGGTGTTGTGTTACTATTTACAAAGACCCCTTCATGTTACACATTAGGGTTACTTAACTTTATATCGTTATATCGATATTGTGTTGTACTTTATGATACATTGAATTTTAGATTTATCAAAACTTTCAGTATGAAATTTGATATAGCAGAGATAGTTCCATCAGCGAAGAACGTCTAGAATGAACAAGGGACACCCTTGTTCAGGAACGAGCCTTGTTAAAATGAACATCTTGTGTTTGTCCGCTCCTGCTTCAAACGCCCATAGCTTTTGATCTACATAAAATTACGAGATTCACAATGCATGTAATAATATATACATTCGATTTATGTTACACATCTATATTAAATCCCAAATTTGATCTTTAGCAAAACTCAAATCACATGCATGCCGATCATCGTTTATAAACATGCAACCAAAAGCTAACTCATAATGTCATATAACCAAGTGGTTGAAATGCTGTGGTGACGTGGCAATGGTAGTGGGCCTCGCTTTAGGCTATTACCTAATATCCATAAATATTAAAAAAAAAACATTGTGGAGAATTATTGCTCGGTTAAAGAAATTATTTATTGAGGAATCTTGGGTCACTGTGTGTATCTGTGTGTGATTCAGAGAGAGGGAGAGATGGAAGAAATTGGGTTCTTGGGGTTAGGGATAATGGGAAAGGCGATGTCGATGAACTTGCTTCGCCATGGCTTCAAGCTCACTGTTTGGAACCGCACTCTATCTCGGGTATTTTTATTTTTAATTTTTTGAAAGTATAATAAAATTGATGTATAGATAAAGAGTTAATTGATTATGGGTTCAATTAAATTTGAATAATTGTGTGATGCAAGTGTGATGAGTTGGTGGAGCACGGAGCTACTGTAGGGGAAACTCCTGCTGCTGTGATCAAGAAATGCAAGTACACTATCGCAATGCTGTCCGACCCTGCTGCAGCTCTATCGGTTAGTCGAATAACCCGAACGGCCCTTAGAAAACGATGTTATTAGTATTACTTCATCTGAAATATTTGGACCCATTAATCTCAGTTTGTCAAAATAGGTTGTTTTCGGCGAAGGTGGTGTTCTCGAGCAGATTGGTTCTGGAAAAGGCTACATCGACATGTCAACCGTCGACGCGGAGACTTCTTCAAAGATCAGTGAGGTCGATTTTTAACTATTCTGTATGTCTTTGTGTTTGTTATTACATCCTATGATGAGCATATTATTTGGATGGAAAAGGGTAAGTCTTTATGACATAATATCGTTTCAGGCAATCAAGTCGAAAGGTGGTTCTTTTCTTGAAGCTCCAGTATCGGGTAGCAAAAAGCCTGCTGAGGACGGTCAACTGGTAATCCTTGCTGCTGGGGAAAAGGTGACAACTCATACCGTAGTTCTACTTGTATATGTATTTTTTGTATACCACAGTTTCGACTCCTTGGGGCTAGCTCAGCAGCCAAAGAAGGTTGAGTGTGCAGTAGTTTTATCTGTATTTAGTATTTACTCCCTGTTAAAAAATGTAGGCATTATATGAAGCAGCACTGCCTGCGTTCGACGTATTGGGAAAGAGATCGTTTTTTCTGGAACAAGTTGGAAATGGAGCAAAAATGAAGCTAGTTGTTAACATGATAATGGGCAGGTAATTATGGTTCCTTTTTACTCACTTTTCTTCTCAATAATTCATGAGTCGAAGGTTAGTGTGATACCACTTGATCTTACTGAGAATTTATAATTAGTAGTTTAGTACTATTCTTATTATTTGCTCCTTCGCTCCATCCACCACGGGTTCGATCTTCTTTCTGAGATTTCTCAAATTAAGTCAGTATTTTTAATTCCGGAAAGTAACCCGCCTTCTCAATTGAATGTTCCAAGTTAACATTTAAATTCTGTACATACAAGGGCAAGATGCCACCTTACGCTCTGTGTTTATGAATCAGCAGTTCACAATGTTTAATCTTTCTGAATCGACTAGGTTTATAAAAAAGAAAATAATTTTTATTTTAGGGGCTGTAATTCATCAATTTTATTGTGAATATTAGCAAATTTTTTTCGAAGATTGTCAAACCTTTGCTTGATTTAGAAATATTATGTATATGTATGTTGTTTCGGTAATTTGCTACAATCCACGTCACTGTAGTACACAAAATACAAAATGCTTGTAATGATATTTACTTATTTAGTGCACTCTCTTTCTGCATTGTAGTATGATGAATGCATTCTCGGAGGGACTGGTATTGGCCGACAAAAGTGGACTGAACCCTGAAACCCTTCTCGATGTATTGGTGAGAAAAAACGACATTGAACTTGACAGAGCATTGTTCTTGCAAAAACTTTCTTGTTTTTTTATATTTTTAAGCTGAGTGTGTTATTGGCTTATTGCAATGTCAGGATCTTGGTGCTATTGCCAACCCAATGTTTAAAATGAAGGGGCCCACAATGATCCAGAGTAGTTATTCCCCAGCATTCCCTCTCAAACATCAGCAGAAAGATATGAGGTTGGCTCTTGCTCTTGGCGATGAAAATGCCGTTCCAATGCCACTGGCTGCTTCCGCAAACGAGGTACCTTACTACTTAGTCACTGTATGTACGTAGTCCTTGTTTGGCTTCATTTATATACCAGACAGAGTATATTATCTCCAATCAGCAGTCTCATGCATATAAGTGATAACTATGGGACTGAAATTGAATGTACTCTCAAGCAAATTTTGGATATTACGAGCATTGTATGTAGCCGTCCGTTAATATTTGATTTGTTTTGACCATGAAATTAGGCATTCAAAAAAGCGAGAAGCATGGGACTTGGGGACCTCGATTTTTCTGCTGTTCATGAAACCATTGCATCTAGCAAGAGCTCGTCCTGATACCACAGTATATAGTCTCCGAGAAACATGACAAATTATTTTCTTGTGAAACTTCATTGATTTTTCTGAAGATGGAAACTTGTGAAGCTGCATTGATATAATCATTTTGGGATTTGCTTCAACTTTTTAGGTTAATTTCTGTACCTCTTTTTTTTTTTTTTTTTTTCCATTTGTGCGAGATAATCAATAATCATCAAGGTCTTAAGATATTTCTCAAGCAATAACACCCTAATTGGGTAAGATATTTCTCAAGCAATAACACCCTAATTGGGTCGTTCAAAATGCAAATTATTGCACATAATGTTGCTTCAACAATAACATTCAAGATGCAAAACATACAAAATCTGCACAAGACAGGGGGAGAAAAAATGATCGAGATATAGTAGAGTCACGGCCTATAACAGGACCAAATACATCTGTAGCAAACAAAGGTTACGATTCACTACAAATATTTACATGCTGGTTTCTCATACTCCTACATATGACAATCCCTATAAAATCCCCAATTCAGAAAAGTAACAGTGGAATGCAGTATTCTGTTTTTATCCTTTCTTGGACCTGGGTTTGAATATGTGTTCCTTGTAGAACTTAAGTTCGGCTATGCTTTCTTTGATGTCGTCCAGTGCTCTGTGTTTGTTCTCTTTTCGAGGAGCCTTTTTCCTGTCTAGAAAACGAAAGCAAATTCACTCCCATGGGTATCAATAACTCAGTCAAATCAATTGCTAGTATTATAAAAGCAAAATTATTATGTTTCGTTTTTAACTCAGATCTGCAGTCATATTCTCGAGGGGATTGGGTTGGTAAAAATGGAAATGGGTTTACATAAATAGGTAGTTCATTTTTGTATTTTTAACATTATTGTTTACTAGAATTGAAGACCAGGATTTTCACCTCGTGGGTACCAACGGATACATAATGCCGTGACACTGCTCACATCAACCAGAACATGAGAGAAAAGGGCAGCCAAATCTGGCATATATTTCTGCGAGGAAAATGTCGGAGGACAAGAAAATATAACAATTTATTATGTCGATACCTAAATTTTCTTGAAGTGAAAATACGGAAATAAAATTGAAAATATCACAGCATAAGAGAGCCTCTTCATGAGAACATATATTAACACAGACCAGAACACCACTGAACGGAAAGCAGCATATGCAGATTTTACTATCAACATGTTTTATATTTAAAATCTTCAGTATATTAGCTAAAAGATTTTAAAAAAAAACAATTCTGGTAATATCAAGTAGTATGTTTATTTAGTACGCATTGTGTACATCCAAACCCTTCTGCAGATTTTAATTACCTAAGAAATTGAGTTTCCTAGTAACATATAATAAAAAACATAGGATTCGAAGTGAACTTATTAAAAATAATCACAATTCTCAATCCATTACTGCATATCAATCTCACACAATTAAGCATCCATATATCAATAGTTTGCAGCTTGCATACTTGACCTATTTATAGCACTAGAATATCATAAATCATAATTCTAAGTCAACAAGAAAGACAATTAGAATATAGATATATACGCTGTACCAACTCTTCCGGTCACATTCCTGGAATGTTTTTCCACATAACTTATAACATCATAACCATGAAAAGCAATTCAAAATCATTTATTTTTTATTTTAAACTAAATAAATGTAGTTATTTATTATTATCACTTTTTGAAAATTTTGTCTTACATCATCAAAAAAGAAAAACTGTTTTCGTCCAGAAAATAAATACATAGTAAATTACATATTTCTCAAGTTTTGCACAAAAGTTAGACTTCGGAGGTCTTGTGTGGTGTTAAATTACATACAAAACCGTAAGTTTGCTAAGTTGAAAATGGTAAAATACTAAAATATTTAAACTAACAATATAGGAGTAATATAAAAGTAGAAGTTTCCTTACTCTTATAAACAGAAGATCCGTGTAGATGGAATTTCCTGCAATAAGTGGTGTACACGTGCCCACATGTCTCTTCACAAATTCAATAACCTATACAGCTCAAAAGGCAGAAAAAACCCAGATCCATTTGAGATGCACAATTAGTTAATATATCACTGCGTATATGCAACAAATATATGGCCAAATAAAACAAAAGATCACACAAACACAAGATCACACACATATTGCAGTTAAATAAATATAACATGGATTGTTTAATTCTGAGATTTTTCAAGCAATATATAATCAGCAAATCATAACAAACTATCCAGTAAATAAAGTAATAAAATGGGAAGAACTTTTCTGGAGAAATATGTAGTACATTGTGTATGCCGCTAAAAAGTTAAATGAGTCCGAATAGATATGAGTACACTTGCATTGGTTAATCAAATAATACTACATGCATAGCATTCCCCTCTCCAATAAAGTTAATATTAATTATAAAGCGAGAAAAATCACGTCATGCAGTAGAACTTTTTATGTTTGAGAAAATAATTGCAATCATATTAGCCATGATACCAGTGTAAAAGCAGTGTGTCAAACTGCCAATAAAATAACAATTACAGTATCAGTAAGTAGTTAAACCATATCTAACTTTTTATGTGCCCGGCAACTTGGAACCTAAGATTTGAGAAGAGTTAAAAACTTACAAATCATGTAGAGACTTCAATCAGAATGAAATGCCCTCAAATTCTAGTACCGGGCCTATTAAACTTGTGTTTCACACATTTTAAATCTTGTCACGTGCCAATAACTAAAAGGGACCAGCCTTTTCTTTTATTATCATTTACTAGCGAATCCAAGAAGACAACTAATGCACCTTCAGATCCTAATGGTGGAGGCAAATATTTTGGTAGCCCAATATTGAAATTTCTATTGGCAGGTTATTAGTTATAACAGACGTCTTTACAGCCCATCATCCATGTAGGGAACAATGATGTGCTGCAAGGTTAGGTTCATATGATTAAGAAGATGGAATCACCTGCTTTTCAGCTTCTTCTTCACTTATTGTACTCTGAAGGACCTTCTCCGTCAAACCTAAGAACAAATAGAACGTGCCATTAGTTATGCTAAAAAACAATACAAATTTATCCTGCATCTGAAATATGAGAATGGGCAACTATATTGATCAATTTCAGTTTGTGCATTCTCAGTGATACAAAATAGATCTTGTTTTCTACTTCATTTTTTTGGAAAAAGATGCTACAGTACACCATCTCAACTGTACATCTGTATATTTATTTTATAGTGTTACTTCTTCAAGCTGCGTACTTTGAAACTATGTTCACAAAAAAGGGCAGGTGGTTAAAAAAGTCGGCCATTGTAAATTGGAGGGGGTTACAATTTCTAAAACCATACTTAAGTTGAGAATTGAGATAAATTAATCATTTGAAAGTTGATGATACACACCACTTTCTGCATGATGTTCTTGACACCATTCTCCCATCTTATCAAGACACTCTTTTGTCTGATGAATAACCAAATCAGGACCCTGTTGAAAGCAGTTGAAGTTATAAGAATTATATGGTTATGCAGGAGAAGGACAAGATATCAACAATTGTAGAAAACGGGAAACCTGATGTTCAGCAAGACAAACAACAAAATGGGCTCAAAATCAGTTGCAAATGGATGTGTGCGTGTGTGTGTAAAACAGTAAATAATGAGTTCCTCTCTTACCTCAATTGATTTGGTTAAATTTCCATCTGTGATCACACAAGCAATCTCCAAAATTCGATCTACTTCAATATTCAAACCTAAGTAAAAAAATGAAGAGAAAGGATAAAATCCTGTTATTATGAGTCACGTGCCCACTTATAAGTCGTTTCTTAAGCCATCTCCTACTCCTAGGTCTTAGCCCTTAGGTGTCCAGCAAATCAGGAAAGTGAATCAAAAACTAAATCAAGAGAAGCGAGGTATTCAGCACATAAAATACATGAAACGCTTAACATTATTTCATTGTGCAAGGAAAAGAACAATAAGGTTTTTGTATATATATTTTCATCTTAATGTCATACTTCCCACTCTTTATTCAAGATGTGTAAACCATATCTATTCCACCCAACTTTGTTGGGGATGTTTGTTCACACCAAAAACAATCCAATCCTATATTCCCAATTTTGAACTATATTGCATAACTTGGCCTGCTGTTATCACCTTTATAGTTTATGAGTACATAATATGACTATTTCCAACTATTAATGCAATGTGTCCAACTACGAAAGAATCAACGCAACAAACTTTTATATCCAAACTATATATTAAAAAACTTGACTCCACCATTACCAATTTTATCCACAGAAAATACTATTATTTCCAAACAACATTGCTCCAGTGTGTGGGTGTGGGGTGGGGGGTAGGAAGATGTCCTCCTAAATATTGTCTTTTTTAAGCAAAATAACATATTTGTTTATTTATTGATTACAATACTGAACCAACACCATAAAATAATAATCCAAACTGATAGAATATAGCATCAACATGGATGATTGGATGGTACATTAGCCAATTTTCCATATACAACCATGCATGGTCAGGAGCAGCATTGTACACAACATATTGAACATATATTTGAAGAAATTTTTGCTTATAAACACACAGGATTCAAGCAGATTCTCTTAAACTTTGGCCAAATGCTCATTTATTGGCTCTAAGTCTTTTTTTTCTACGAAGTAAGTTAACATGTATATCAGTCAAAAAGAAGAATAATGACTACTGAATCGACTGTGCATTCCCAGTTTGAATGAAAGAACAGAGCAAACGTGACAGACCTATGAAGTGCCTCCAAACTAACAAGCCAGTACACTATACATGCCAAGAATCACAATAAGTAGACAAAAAGAGCAAAACACCAAATCTACGGAAGGGTAAATCAATCATTTTGAACTGACAAAATCAACAAATACGCGATTAATAAACCAATCTCACCGGTCATTTCCAGGTCAATCCAGACAAGTGGCATCCTGAATTCTAAGCATTTCTCCGTTCCACCACCGAGGTGTTCTTTAGTGGCAATTGGATTCTCCTCCTTGGAATCTTCAGAGTCTAACTCAAGCAGTGAAAAGGAGTTCGAGACGTTTTCCATCTCCGTTGATGCTGCTTTCACTGACGGTAAAAAAAGAAATTAAAATTTCGAAATTGAAATCAGTAGTTGAGTTGAATCTAAGTAAAACAACAAGGTTCAAAAAAATAGGAACTGAAAACCAGAAATCACAAACCCTAATCCCGAAATTATTATCCAACTTCGGGGATGATGGTGAGCATGATAAATACCTGCTCGAGATTTGAATAGTTCGTCGCGGAGGATTTGACTACCGGTGAGTAGAGACGGAAGGACGGAATGACCATCCACGCTGCTAATAAAATGCTTGGTGTAAGTAGGTCCCGCATATTAAATAAATAAAAATTGATTTGTTTATTCAAATTTCAAGCAAAAATCTCAAAAAATAAATATTACTGTACATCTTTTTTCACAATAAATATTTAAAAGTGAAACAAAGTAAAAATATATCATTCTCGTTTTGAATTATGAACAAATATTTTTGAATTTAGTTCACAATATTTAAATCCAATCTTGAATTATGAACAAATATTTTTGAATTTAGTTCACAATATTTAAATCCAATCAATTTAGAGGGGTGTATTCAATTAGGATTTCATTGGATTTTTTTAGATTTTAAAAAGTCCATGGAGTTTCGTTGATTTGGAAAATCCACAGAGTCTGTGCAGAGTTTGAATGACTTTATATATGGATTTTCATAGAGTCTGATAGACTTTCTTTTATACATTTATGTAAATTTTAATTTTGTAAATTATTTTTTAAATATTTTTTTATTAATTTAAATGGATTTTTACAATTTTTAAACTAGTAAAATATATAATTAAAAAATAGTTATATTTTTTAAAATAACTTGATAAATAAATTTAATTATTTTTATAATTTTTTACTAAATACAAATTTATTAATTTGAATCCGCACGAATCGGATTTTTTTGAAATAGCTGCAAGACCAAAAGAGAGTGAAAAAACCGAAGCATTGTTTTTTTAAGTTCCTCCCGGATACATGGCTTATATACCCGGCTAAACATTCTTGGAAAACAATCAATCGAGGGTTCGGAGGAGAATTGGTCATTCAATCTCGTGAACTAATCCAGACCAAAATTGGAAAAAGATTTTTAATAATTTTAATATTAATTTTATTATAATATTATTTTTTGAAAAATTTATTTTATTTTTATTTTTATTTTTTTCATATTTTATAATTTTATTATTAATTCTACTATGTTTTTATATATATTTTTATATTTTATTATTTTTAATAATAAATTAATCAATTAAAATAGAAGTCGAAATCTCAAGTATTCAGAAGAGATTTCAAATGATGGAATTCTTTTGTATTTTCGACATGAAATTAATTAAAATCCATTGACTTTTAAAATCTATTAACTTTTAAATACCGGTAGATTTTTAAAGACTTTTTAAAATCCGTATTGAATATCTCAAGATTTTAATGGACTTTTAAAAATCCGGATTGAATACCACTTTAATAGTCCATAAAAATCCTATAGAATCTTGATTGAATACACCCTCCTTAATCATATTATAGAATCTTGATTGAATACACCCACCTTAATCATATTTTACGGAGTACATTTCTTTAATAAATTCATAACATGTGTTTTTTGATAATCCAAATAATACAATTGTATACTAGCTCATTCTAAAGAAATAAACATGTTTTTTTATAGATTGTTCTATATTAATAAACTCACACTCTTTAAAATAAAATATATTTATTTATTTATTTATTATACTGTAAATGAGAATTTTATTCACTTTTTCACACAAATTAATTTACAAATATTTACTTTATTAATTTAAAAGTATTTTTTCTTAATTTCTTTTAGTTTCTAAGCCATAAGTGAAATGTTTATTTTATTGCTTCAATATTCATAAATCATATTTTTTTATTTATATTTATATTATGATTTTAAAATATTACTACTTCAAAAAATATACACATTATTTTTGTTATTACAAAAAAAAATGTACATAATAATTTTTTGAGACGTATTAGTAATTATTTAATAATAATATTTTATACTATAAAAAAATTAGAAATAATTTTTTGAGACGTATTAGTAATTATTTAATAATAATATTTTATACTATAAAAAAAATTAGAAAAAGTTTTTAAATTGTTAATTGATATGGAAGGTTGTTCCCTCTTTCTTTCTGAACAAGAAACATGAAGAATCAGCATCACACCTTCGCCATTTAAACCCACTCTCATCTTCAGAAGAGCACGCTTCATTGTTTGTACCAAAACGGACATGGCGACGCACATTCCTCCGGCGCCGGAATCCGGTTCGAATTCTTCCCCCGCCGCGCCACCGAAAGTGGACTACTCAAAACTTCCTTGCCCCATCCCGTACGAAGAGAATAACCGCGAGGCACTGAGTTAGTATTTTTTTTCCTTCACTTTTTCAATTGAACATATATGTTTGTATATAATGTGTTTTTTTTTTCCTAATTATATAGTAAATTTTTGTTAAAAAGTATATTCGTGAATGTGAACTTGAGCTTCCATTGAATCTCCATGGAAAGGGAGCCCAACTTATAAGCCTATCGCCAATTAATTTTTAGGATGAAACCTCCCTAGCTCACTCGATCGGGCCTCCCTCTCCCGTCTCGATACGCACCTCCATTTTCAGCAAGTTTCATCAGTAAGCTCGAATTGGTCGAGCATAGTGCTGAGTATATGTGGTTTCACTTTCACTGTTTATTAGTATATGTGGTTTCACTTTCACTGTTTATTTTTTAATTTGATCGAACTGAAAATAAATCAAAAATAACAAATTGTAATGTCTCCACGTTAAAATTGTAGGTCGAGTAAACTTATAAGCTGCAGTAGTGAAGAACTTGTACTCGAGTTCCGTGAATTGTTACTAATGGGAGTGGCATAAGTGATATGTTTAGTTGTTTACAAAAACACACTCAAAACCTGTGCTTATTAGTTGTTAAAATTGGCGGGGTACCATTTTGTGTACTTTTGTGAGTTTTCTATTGAATCTTGTTCTATTTTTTCGAGAAATGTCTGGCAAGTTCTGCGGCTATCTGAAACTTTTGGCAAAGACATCTTTTGTAATATGTTGAATGAGCGATAAAATGTAATCAGTCCATAATAAAATTACTATGTGTGGTTGTTTTTTCTGGCAGTGTCCTTAAAGCCACTTCTTTTTGAGGGAATGCGGTTTGATTTTACGAAAGGACTCAATCACAAATTTTCACTCAGTCATAGGTGATAGAAATGCTCATTTATTACCCAGTACTTATACTCTCTAATATACATATATATTCCCTGTGTAGGATGTTATTTTAATCACTTAACACTGTTTTCTTTTTTTGTCAGTGTGATGATGGGACCTACAGAAATTCCTACTCAGTGTTCTGAAACAATTAAGATTCCCACTGCTGATTATGTATTTGGTGCCAACTTTGTAGACCCGAACGTATGTTGCTTTTTTCTCTTTCTTTGTTCTCATACACAGGTAGTCGGGTTAACCAAAGATACATACGTTTGCAGGTGATGCTTTTGGGGAGGGTGATGACGGATGGGAGACTAAGTGCAGGGCTGCAGTTTAATTTGACTGAGAATCTTACTTTGAAAGGCAACGCTCAAGTAGGCTTTCTTGTGAACTTGTTACTACTGTTTTAAGTTGTCCATTGCGTGAGAGCTGTTTCTCACTTCATTTTGAGATGTAAGAATATTATGTTTTTTTTTCTTGTAGCTTACCAGTGAGCCGAATATGTCGCAATCCATGCTCAAGTTTGATTACAAGGTAATTAACTAATTATATATCTTTTCATCGATTATGGATTTGTTTAAAGTGCATATATGTTCATGAGGCCTTTATTGCTAACTAGTGCATCTAAGTGATGTATTTATCCAGCTGGCATGTGTCACTAATGTACTAGTGTAGTGCAAGAGGATACTAATAAAGTGCTCACTTCTAACTACACGCAGGGATCGGACTATAGGACTCAGTTTCACCTAGGAAGTGGAGGCTTATTAAGTGCAAATTATATCCAGGTGAATGCTTTTATCTCTGATTCGTTATATTTTTTTATTAATCTATCTATCCATGAAAGCTGAAGGCGCGTGAATGATAATGATTCAAGTTTTGGTAATTATAGAAATGAGAATTTTATCCATTTCGTCTATTATGACGTTCTTCCTCGCCGCAGGGATAATACTGAATGATTGTTTCCATGCCTACTTGCAGAGTGTTACTCCTAATTTATCAGTAGGTGGTGAAGTATCTTGGGATGGTCCACAAGGGAAGTCTGACACTGGCTACACTGCGCGTTACAACACTGACAAAATGGTATTTTGTAGTGGTTATTTTATTTCCAAGGCTTACTTCAATTGTCATACTCATTTACTAGCAATTGGTGACTGTATTATTATTCATAAAATAATTCCTTCTCTTAATAGTTTCATTGTGAACTCTGCTCTCTCTGAAGTCGTAACATGCTTCATTTGTGTTTTCGATTAGGAAATAACAGTTCAAAATAACCCTTCATGTTCGCTAAAGATTTTATGAACAGAGAGAACGAAAAAAATTGTTAAGTCGTTTGCATGCTGTGCGCATTGGATTGGGATTTTGTTTTTTTTTATATTTGACTATTCTGTATATGTACGTAACGTGGCTTTAGATGAACATTTTAATCGGCTGAGTAGGCAAAGAATTCTTGCCGCATTTGGAAAAACAGTGTTTTATGATTAGTAGCATATACCTCAACTTGGTTCATGATACAAAAATATGTAGATATATAACATTTCATCTGCCTAAGCCTGCTATTTTATGTGTGACGAATGATGGATATCTTGAGTTGAGAGTAAATGACATTTTTCTAAAGGTGACTTACCTGATATAAAAAATGTTGGATTTGTGTCCTTCATTCCACGTGTGTTGTACCGAGATAAGTTATATAATGCGTCCTATGTAGATGGATCGATTAATCGGTGTTATGTGTCTTGTCGAGAACACGAACTTAACACTCGATGATCATGCCAAATGAGTCACACGGCCCTCTTGATCATGTATACTTGGAGTGTACAAACTTCGGTTGAGAACCGGGGTGAAACGACGAGCACGCTGGAAAAACGAGCGCGTTGGGCGCAGCTAGCGCGCCGCGCTGGATTTTCACTAAAAGGCCAGCGCGCCGCGCTCTGAGGTTTCGACCTGCAGTAGCGCGCCGCGCTACGATTCAACGCGCCGCGCTGCGCCAGATCGTGAATTTTTGGTAATTTTCCAGAATTTTCCTATTTTGGACTCCTACGCCTATTAGGTAACCCTATGGGTTTTTCCCCTATATAAAGGAACCTAAGGCCACGAAATTCACTACTACATCATCATATATTCGTGAGAGAATTTCGTGGAGAGGCCGAAGGAATCGAGGAATCGAGCGGGGTTCGTTCCAAGTCCAAGTTCACGTCGTTTCAAGGATCAAGGAGGGTTCGTGCAACGAATTGAGGCCGGGTACTTTCGCGGCTGATCCATCTACGTCCGGGCATCAATTATTAAGAAGAATCACAAGGTACACGATTCTTAAACTAACTAATTAATTGTTCTTACTACATACGTGCGCACTAGATCCATGATTAGGGTTTTACGTGTTTATGCATGATTCTTTCTTCCGCACTTTTTCATGCTTGTAAAATACGTAAATCCATCTATTGGGGTATGGATGAGATCCACACAAATCCCAACAGTGGTATCAGAGCCTTGGTCGTGCGTTTGCGTATGCGCGTAGAACAAGTGCCTATAAAATTGTTTTAATTTTATTTGTGAATTTTTCGTGAACTATTTTTGGAAAAATAGTATTTGATTGTATGTTAATTTAATTGGATTATTTTTCATAAATCAAGTGTCCATGAATTTTTTGTGATTTATTCATGTAATTTTTCATGGAATATTTTTTGGAAAAATAGTACTTGATTTGATGTTAAAATTAATTCGATTATTTTTGTATGCATAAATCAAATCTCCATGATGTGAAATTCGGAATTGATAAATTTATTTGGAATATTATTTGTCAATTTTATCTCTTAATCATGATTAATAAAGAATTTAGAATTCTTGTATTTTTCATGAAGTTCATGTTTTATCAAATTTTCAAAACAATGCCTAATTTGTCTTTCAAAGATTAATTTCAAGCCGATCTATTCTACACCTCGGGGAGTGGGAATGAGACCAGAGTGCTTAAATTAGTCGATGACGCAAATTAGAGACTTTCGAACCATGGGATGGTACGATCGTCTGGTTGGCTCCCCCATGTCACATGGGAGATAGGGCGCAATTGCATGATAAATCGCTGGTTAGAAACCTCGAGTTTTCACTTACGATTTATTGCGTTTTGATTATTGGGACGATTATGACGGGGATACAAATAAAAGGCGATTATTGGGAATAATCGTTGTTGAAACAATTAAATCTGAATTTTATTGAGAATAAAAATTAATAGGCATTTTTGAGTTAATTGTTGCATCTTGCCTGCTAGGAATTGAGAATTCTTGTGCTTGCTCGATGTTATGCTCTGTAGTATGCATGCTTTAGGTTTATATTATGCGTTTTCATCATGTTCAATCGATTAAAACAAAACCTGCATGTATAGTCTCATAAAATGAGTTATCGCCTTGTCCAATTAGACACACCCCCTAAAGCTCTCGATCATCAATTAGTAGGTTCCGCCTCCGCGGGGTGCTATATTTTGATCTTGAGATAAGGTGAGGGTAGAGGAACAACGAGGCCTCTACAACGTGTTTTTGGTTTCTCATCGACGAACCCACTGGAGGCGTGGTAGTCGAGGCGAGGAGATAAGAATGAGATTCTTATCGACCAAGAGTGTTATTGTCGATAGTGAGACTATTGAAATAATATTGACAATGAGATTGTCTACCTATCTTGGATTTTTCGAGTGTCAAGCTCTCCTTGGCTCGAGAAATTGCGAGATGAGGATCTTGGAATTATTTTGTTCTAGAGACACCAATGTTGGACATTGGAGGATGAAATAGACAACTATGTAAGTGTTCTAGGAACGACTTGTTGTCAAATTTTGAATGTTTACTAAATACTTGTTTTATTTCATTCTGTAGTTAATATGTCGTCAACTAACTCAATCAACCCAAGTACCATACGTTCAATCCTTGAGAAGGAAAAATTGAACGGTACTAATTTTCTCGATTGGCATCAAAATTTGAGAATTGCTCTCAAATACGAGAAACGAGAGACTGTGCTGGAAACTCCTATTCCTGTAATTACTCCAAACTCCACTGGTTCTGAAAAGAACAATGTCAAGAGGATTGAGGAAGCCTCGCGAGAGGTGACCTGCATCATGCTAGGGGCCATGGAACCCGCCTTTCAAAGGCAGTTCGAACACATGGATGCCTATAGCATCATTGAACAACTCAAGAGCATGTTCGGGGAACAAGCGAGGATTGAGAGGTTCAATGTCCTTCGTGACATAATGGATACAAAGCTTCAAAAAGGGAAACCTGTTGGGCCACACGTGCAAAAGATGATGGGTCTTTTTGCGACGAGTGAGCGCCTAGGATTCCCATATGAAGAGGCATTGGCAGTAGATATCGTTCTGCACTCGTTGCATGATGGTTATGACTCCTTTAGGACGAACTATCATGTGAACGGAGTTCAGAAATCGTTGATGGATCTACATGGTCTTTTGAAGACTGTAGAACCCTCGATTAAGAGCAACTCTGGGAGAGATGTTCTTATGATAAAGGAAGGAGGAATTTCCAAAAGGAAGAACAAGTCCAAAGTCAAAGGCAAGGGAAAAGCTGTTGCTGCACCCAAGGCCAAAGACAAGAAGAAGAATGCGGTGGGACCGACATGCTTCTACTGCAATGGCGAGGGCCATTACAAGAGGGACTGTTCTAAATACAAGGAAGATGTGAAGAATGGGGTCGCCCCATCGTCTTCAGGTATTTTCGTTGTAGATATACATTTTTCTGACACTACTTCATGGGTATTAGATACCGGTTGTGGTACTCACATTGTTCGAAATGTGCAGGGACTGCAAAGAAGTAAGAAGTTAGAGAAAGGTGAAGTCCATCTGCGTGTGGGGAATGGAGCGAGGGTCGCTGCATTAGCCGTAGGGACTTATAGTTTATCTTTGCCCTCTGGGCTCGTACTAGAACTCAATAATGTTTATTTTGTTCCTAGTATAACCATGAATATTATTTCTATTTCTGCATTGGATGCTGAAGGATTTAATTTTACGATTATTAATGGAGTTTTTTCGTTGTTTAATCGTGATGTATTTTATGGTTTAGCACGTCTTGAGCGTGGCTTATACGTGCTCGATTTAGATAAACAAATCTACAATATAAATACCAAACGAGCTAAATCAAACGAGACTAACGAAACATACCTTTGGCACTGTCGTTTAGGCCATATAAACACTAAGCGTGTTGAGAGACTCCTCAAGGAGGGTGTTCTCAAATCATTTGATTTGGAATCATTTGATACATGCGATGGGTGTCTATTAGGCAAAATGACGAAATCACCATTTCTGGGAACTGGTGAGCGAGCTAGTGATCTATTGGGCCTTATACACACTGATGTGTGTGGACCAATGAGTTCACCGGCACGAGGTGGTTACGTATACTTCATAACTTTTACTGATGATTTAAGTAGATATGGTTATGTCTATTTAATGAAGCATAAGTCGGAATCTTTTGAGCGATTCAAAGAATTCCAAAATGAAGTAGAAAATCAACTTGGCAAGACGATAAAAGTTCTTCGATCGGATCGAGGAGGCGAATATCTGAGTCATGAGTTTGATGATCATCTAGTGAAGTGTGGGATTAGATCTCAACTCACCCCTCCTGGAACTCCTCAGTTGAATGGAGTGTCTGAAAGAAGGAATCGAACTTTGTTGGACATGGTTCGATCTATGATGAGCTCAGCAAAACTTCCTATATCCTTTTGGGGACATGCACTATCTACTGCTGCTCTAATACTGAACAGGACGCCGTCAAAGGCTGTGAGTAAGACACCATATGAGATATGGAATGGGAGGGTCCCGAATTTGTCTTATCTCAAGATTTGGGGTTGCGAAGCCTATGTCAAGAGAAATATCTCTGGCAAGCTTGAACCCAAATCTGACAAGGTTTTCTTTGTGGGATACCCAAAAGAAACCCGAGGATATCATTTCTACAACCAATCAGAGAACAAAGTTTTTGTTGCTCGTGATGGTGTCTTTCTGGAAAAGGAATTCCTTTCTAAGAAAGATAGTGGGAGTAAAGTTGTTCTGGACGAGGTCCATGATGAACAACCAGTTGCCGAGGAAACAAACGACGAGGTCGTAGTGATTCCTGAACCCTCGAAGGTGGTAGCTGATCCTCGTAGGTCGGGAAGGACAATAACTCGTCCCGCTAGATATATTAATATCTTAAGGAATGAGGAACCATCCACCTATAGTCAAGCCGTGACAAGTCCGGATTTCGAGAAATGGCTGAGAGCCATGAAATCCGAAATGGACTCCATGTCTGAAAATCAAGTCTGGGACTTGATCGATTTACCTCAAGAGGCTAGGCCTATTGAGTGTAAATGGATCTATAAGATCAAGACCGACATGAATGGAAAACCCGAGGTTTTCAAAGCTAGATTGGTAGCAAAAAGATTTCGCCAAATCCACGGGGTGGACTATGACGAAACCTATTCACCAGTCGTAATGCTTAAGTCCATCAGGATACTTCTTGCCATTGCCGCTCATTATGATTATGAGATATGGCAAATGGATGTTAAAACCGCCTTCTTGAATGGAATTCTTGAAGAGGATGTGTATATGACACAGCCTGAGGGTTTTATCGATCCAAAAGGGGCTAAGAAGGTATGCAAGCTTAAGAGAGCCATTTATGGACTCAAGCAAGCATCTCGGAGTTGGAATCTGCGTTTCGACAAAGCCGTAAAGGAATTCGGCTTTGAACGTAACCCAGAGGAATCTTGTGTATACAAGAAGTTCAGTGGGAGCGCAATCGTTTTTCTTGTGTTGTATGTCGATGACATACTCCTTATTGGAAATGACATTCCGATGTTGAACTCTGTAAAAGAGTGGCTAGGAAAGTGTTTCTCAATGAAGGATCTGTGAGAAGCACAATACATATTGGGCATCAAGATCTATCGGAATAGATCTAAAAGGATGCTTGGACTAAGTCAAGAGTCTTATATTGACAAGATACTTGAAAGGTTCAAGATGAAGGACTCTAAGAAGGGTCTTCTACCCATGACACATGGCTCAAAACTTAGTCTTAAACAGTGCCCGCAAGGACCTGTTGAGCAAAAGAGGATGGATAATGTTCCTTATGCTTCGGCAATAGGATCGATTATGTATGCCATGATATGTACGAGGCCAGACGTATCGTATGCTTTGAGTATGACGAGTCGTTTTCAATCGAACCCGGGTGAGGCGCATTGGACTGCGGCCAAAAACATTCTCAGATACCTTAATCGGACTAAGGAGAATTATCTTGTCTATGGGGGACAAAATGAGTTAGAAATGACGGGCTATACGGACGCGAGTTTTCAGACTGATGATGACGATCAACAATCTCAGTCTGGTTACGTCTTCTGTCTGAACGGAGGCGCGGTTAGTTGGAAGAGTTCCAAGCAAACCTCTGTCGCCGACTCAACTACAGAGTCTGAGTACATTGCAGCCTCGGAGGCTGGAAAGGAAGGTGTATGGATGAAAAAGTTCCTTGAGGAACTTGGTGTCGTCCCCAGTGCTGCCAAACCTATGGTTCTCTATTGCGATAATAGTGGAGCCATAGCTCAAGCAAAAGAGCCAAGGGATCACCACAAAGTCAAACACATACTCAGGAAATATCACGTCATCCGCGACTTCGTGGAAAGAGGTGATATAGAAATACGCAAGATAGCAACCGAGAAGAACGTTGCTGATCCATTTACTAAACCTCTCCCGCAGTTAAGGCATAATACCTTATTTGATGCGATAGGAATTAAACGTCTTGAGAACTAATTCTTAAGTTGTAATTTATTTTACTTCGGAGATTACAATGTAAACATTCATTTTGATTAATAAATCAATTTTATTCATATTCTTTTGGTTTGGATTATATGAACTGTTCAAATAAAGATTTTAAATTTTATCTGAGTTATGTGATAATGTCACATAATGAGGCTCAGTTATTGAACTAAAATTAAAATCAACCTAAGTCCCTAATCTAGATCACCGTGTACGAACAGACACAATGGATCATTATAAAGATTAGATTGCAAGTTGTACTATAGCGCCACCTCATGGGCTAGACGTGGGACGTCGAGTACAATTGTATAGACAACGGCTGGGAGCTGTGTGTCGGACGTGACTCGCCTAAGAATGGTATATAAGGCAGTGTGTCATAATACCAATTCTTATAGCTTTCGAACGTCTCCTTAGACCTGAGTAGTCTAGAGTAGCTACATTGTGAAATGTTGTGTTTTGACGCTGTCAAACGCTTTCGGTAAAACGGAGCTATAAAGATAGTCGTTGGATACCTCAAGAAGCAAGTGGGAGCACTTAGATTGACAAGATGGGATTATCCTCCTACGAGGTAGGACTAAATGTCTTAAAGGCCACTCGGAGAGTTGGGATTGCAAAACTGCATGGCCATGCCCGGATATGCATCATGGTGATCATCCGGTTCGCAATCCGCTCAAGAGATCCGAGAAAGGTTCGAACGGAACGAGAGTGACACTGGTCTTACCTCTAGTTCGAACTTAGACATCAAGCGATAAGGGAAACGTGGATACACACTGGAACTGAAGTCCAAGTGGGAGATTGTTGGATTTGTGTCCTTCATTCCACGTGTGTTGTACCGAGATAAGTTATATAATGCGTCCTATGTAGATGGATCGATTAGTCGGTGTTATGTGTCTTGTCGAGAACACGAACTTAACACTCGATGATCATGCCAAATGAGTCACACGGCCCTCTTGATCATGTATACTTGGAGTGTACAAACTTCGGTTGAGAACCGGGGTGAAACGACGAGCACGCTGGAAAAACGAGCGCGTTGGGCGCAGCTAGCGCGCCGCGCTGGATTTTCACTAAAAGGCCAGCGCGCCGCGCTCTGAGGTTTCGACCTGCAGTAGCGCGCCGCGCTACGATTCAACGCGCCGCGCTGCGCCAGATCGTGAATTTTTGGTAATTTTCCAGAATTTTCCTATTTTGGACTCCTACGCCTATTAGGTAACCCTATGGGTTTTTCCCCTATATAAAAGGACCTAAGGCCACGAAATTCACTACTACATCATCATATATTCGTGAGAGAATTTCGTGGAGAGGCCGAAGGAATCGAGGAATCGAGCGGGGTTCGTTCCAAGTCCAAGTTCACGTCGTTTCAAGGATCAAGGAGGGTTCGTGCAACGAATTGAGGCCGGGTACTTTCGCGGCTGATCCATCTACGTCCGGGCATCAATTATTAAGAAGAATCACAAGGTACACGATTCTTAAACTAACTAATTAATTGTTCTTACTACATACGTGCGCACTAGATCCATGATTAGGGTTTTACGTGTTTATGCATGATTCTTTCTTCCGCACTTTTTCATGCTTGTTAAATACGTAAATCCATCTATTGGGGTATGGATGAGATCCACACAAAACCCAACAAAAAAGTCTTGCTTCTCTTTACATGTGGGCAGAGTTCAAAAGCATGCCCTGTTTTTGTCTATTTGTTTACTATAATAGGATTATATTAATAGAAAATGTGTAATTAATACTACTATTTGTAATTCAGGTTGCAACGGGACAAGTTGCTAGCACTGGATTGGTTGCTCTAAGCTATCTTCAGAAAATATCTGAAAAGGTAAGCCTAACGGCCATCTTTAAAAAAATGCTGTATTTGGTACTCCAAACCTTTCATGTTTGTTCTTGCTTTCATGTTTTTGTATGTAGGTTTCTCTGGCAGCCGACTTCATGTACAACTTCATGTCAAGGGATGTCACTGCCAGCGTTGGTTACGATTTTACCCTTCAGCAGGTAAGTTTGTTTGAAATTTGAAATTTGAAATTTACACTGTTGTAATTTATCATCATTCGGATGTAATTGTCTAGTCATTAATTCATGTTAGTCGAGGAGATGTAATTCACCATATTTTCAAGTTGAAGCAGCATTTTATGCAGTCAAAAAAATTATTGTTTTCTTCTTTTTCACTCGTCGATTCATCCATATGGGATCTAGATGAGGATGCTGGTTTCCTTTTCTTGACAAAAAATTATTATTATTTTTTCTACTTATTATGCATGTTGACTTTCGTCCCATTCTGATGGTGATATTGAGCCTCGTTTTGTCACATTACACTCTGTTGTTGTGGATAGAGGTAACATTGATCTCTGATTGGTTTTATATCATCCCTTTGGCAGTCACGGTTAAGAGGCAAGGTTGATTCCAATGGTGTAGTGTCTACTTTCCTGGAAGAGCAGCTTAATATGGGTCTTAAATTTATTCTTTCTGCCGAGGTAAAACTATTTTTTTTGTTCCCAATCATCGTTTTCCTGTTTGTTCTAATATGATCTAAAAATGGGTTCAACGATCGTATCCTGCAGATTGATCACAGCAAGAAAGACCACAAATTCGGGTTTGGCCTTGCTGTGGGGGAATAGTGTAGTAACCATATTCGTATATATGTAGACTTTACTAGTAGTAGTAGTAGTAGTAGTAGTAGTAGTAGTAGTAGTAGTAGTAGTAGTATTAGTATAATCATATCCGTATGTTAAGTAGTCTCAAACTCTAATCGTTGAAAGGATTTCATTAACTTTTTCACTTTTTTTAACAATAGCAGCAAAGAGTAAGACTATACGAGTATTTATTTATTCACCCGCGTTTCATTTTTTTCTTTCTCTTATTATTTTATCAATAACTTGTAATTTAATTTAATTTTCACGTTTTTTTCATTATTTATTTAAAAATGTAGGAAATATATAAAAAATTATTTCACATTTGTAATTTATTATTCTATGTCTTCACTTCATTCTTTACACATGAAAGGATAAATAATTAATCAAATTATTGAAATCATATTGCTAGTTTCATTGGGTACATTTTTTTAATGTTTTGTGTGAAGGCAATCAAGTTATGGATTTGTTTACTTTTTTTATTCTATGTTGCAAATTAACAGTTAAGTGGATCAAGGGGTGCTTGTTAACTTTTTTATTATAAGGTCTAAGGTTCCAACTCAAAACATGTGTGTGTGAGTATTTACAGTGCTCGTTAACTTTTTTATTATAAGGTCTAAGGTTCCAACCCAAGACATGTGTGTGTGAGTATTTACAGTGCTTGTTAACTTTTTTATTATAAGGTCTAAGGTTCCAACCCAAGACATGTGTGTGTGAGTATTTACAATATCTATAATTGACCTAAACAAAAAAAAAAACTTTTTTATTCTAAGTTTTTTATTCTCAGTTAAGTACGGATCAAGGGGCGTGCTTGTTAACTTTTTTATTCTAAGTTTTTTATTCTAAGTTGCAAATTGGCAATTTTTATTCTAAGTTGCAAATTAGCAGGGATCAAGGGGCCATACGGTGCTTGTTAACTTTTTTATTCTAAGTTTTTTATTCTAAGTTGCAAATTGACAGTTTTTATTCTAAGTTGCAAATTACAGTTTTAAGTACGGACCAAAGGGCATTTTACACCGTTAAATATATTTATTTGGTTAATTTTTTTTTGGAGATTTTGGAATAAGTGTAAATTAATATTCTTTCTTATTATACATGGGATGGTGATTATTTAATAACCGCCAAGAGTATTTTTGTAATTTTTTAATGTTTTTTATAATTAAAAAATTAATACTACTTTAATTAAGAAAAAAGTAAAACTAAAAGTATCCTTAATTTGAAAGTGAATTTTATAGAGTTTGAAATATAAATTGATAAACTAATCTACCTCTTTTCCTAAATATTTTTTTTTTCAATCTTAAAAAATTACTAGTAATTGTATTTTTAATAAATAATTATTTGTTTGCGTGCGTGCGTGCTTGTTAACTTTTTTTATTCTAAGTTGCAAATTAGCAGGTTTTTTTTAAGTACGGATCAAATGGCATCTTACACCGTTAAATATATTTATTTGGGTTAATTTTTTTTTTCAATGTTAAAAAATTACTAGTGATTGTATTCTTAATAAATAATTATTTGTTTGTGTTATTGTTTTTTTTTATCTTAAAAATTGCTATTATTATGTTATAATTAATAAATACTTAGAACTATTATTTTTGTTTTATATAATTCATCTAATTATTCAAATAATATTTCTATACTTTTAAAAATATAAAATTTTAAAATATAAAAAGTTTATATATAATTTTAAAATAATTACTATTATGAAATTGAAAACATAATTTTATTGTGAATAATAATTATTATATTAAATAATAAAATATAATATTTTATTTTTTATACACATTACTACTATATATTATAAATAAAAACTAATATTTAATTTAATAAAATAATAAACAATATTGCACACAATAATAAACAATAATATAATATTTTATTATTATTTAATAAAATAATAATATTAAATAATATTGCACACAAATTTATTTATTATACAGTAGTAAATAATATTAATTTTTAAGATTTGAAATAAACAAAAATAATAATGCAAACAAATATTTTAAGATTTAAAATAAACAAAAACAACAACGCAAATAATAGAATCATTGTTAGCTTTTATTTAGATAGATTTAACATATAAGATTAAAAAGTAAACTTAAAATAAAATTAAAAAAATAGAATACGTAATAAAACTGTTACATCAAAAACATTGTAAAAAGTAGTATTTAAAAAGTATATAAAAACACTATAAAAAGTAGAATACATAACAAAAATTGATACAACTAAAAAGTGTAATCTGATATTGCTCTTCTTAGCTCATTACCTCCAAAAGCCAAATAATAATGCATCACCCGCACAACCGCACAACCGAAGAAGATATTAAGGTCAAATAAGAATGTATCACCCACACGATAAAAAAAACTATTATTAAAACTTGTCCAAAAAAACGAAAAATGGTTCTTAAAAAAGAAGAAGATGATGGGGAGATGACCCCTCGAATTTATATTGATAAAAAGTTAAAAGGTCTCATTGCAGCCGATAGTAATAAAGAAGCTATTAAAGTCAAATAAGAATGTATCACCCACACCGACCACACAACCGAAGAAACTATTACTAAAACTTGTCAAAAAAAATGGTTCTTGAAAAAGAAGAAGATGATGGGAGATGGCCCCTCGAATTTCTATTGATAAAAAATTAAAAGGTCTCATTGCAGTCGATAGTAATAATACTTTCACAGAGATCAAAAATTAAGTAAAAAGTTAGTTAATAAATCAACAAAATAAATTAGCGCAAAATTTAAAGAGTAAAAAGTCAAAATTTAAAAATAAAATAATTTAAAATACTATTTAGAAAGAATAGTATAGTTTATAATATTTTAAATTTTATAGCATAAATTATGCTTACAATTTAATGTTTCATTTTTTAGATTTTTTATTAATAAAAGTAATTTCAGATTATAATATAAAATGGTGTAATAACTACTTACCTAATATAATAAATATTAATTAATAACCCTGTATAAATTAACAAAAATAAAATAAAATTATATAATCTGCTTCTATTAATAATTAGGAAAAAATGAGTTCTTTAATTTTAAAAAAACTTTAAAAACTCCTTTTTATCCAAAATTACCCTAATTTAAAAGTTTTCAAGCGTTAGTTAATAAATTAGAGCAAAATTAAAGAATAAAAAATTCCTTAATAAATTAGCACAAAATTAAAAGATATAATGATGTGAAAGGTTCGTTAATAGCGCAAAATTAACATTATAATGACTATAAGCACCAAACAACTATTGATGACAAAAAAAGATGAATTGATTCATTTTAGGCTTTTAGCTCGTAGTACAACCACCAAAACATTTTACTACCCAAACAATCAACTCGTTCAATGTCAATCTGTTGAATGCTTTTAACCAGCGTCTGCCCCCACCTATTTCCTTTGTGCACATATCCAATCCTCAATCCAAGTTACTCTCAACTCAATCACATTTGCTTACTCTCGCCTCAATCACATTTACTCTCACCTCAATTATACTCTGCCTTTGCTTAAAGGAGTGGTAATAATGTGCAAAACTTACGCTTACATTCCACTCATAACCATGTGTCCTTCAAGCGGTCAGGATTAGTCAGGCCTTCACTGAGTCATAGGCAAAGATATGGGTGTCAGTTATGCATTTGCTCATCTCTGGATTTGTTTCATACTCGTTTGACAAATGTATTTAGTCATGGCCCAAACCAGCTAAATACTGAGAGTCATGGCTTCAACCAGGTAACAAAATCTCAATCATAGTTACTCTAATCTCAATCGATAGCGGTTTATAGCTCATTACCTCCAAAAGGCAAATAAGAATGCATCACCCGCACAACCAATAGAAGAAGCTATTAAAGGCAAATATGAATGTATCACCCACACAACCGATAGAATAAACTATTACTAAAACTTGTCCAAAAAAACGAAAAATGTTTCTTCAAAAAGAAGAAGATGATGGGGAGATGGCCCCTCAGATTTCTATTGATAAAAAGTTAAAAGGTCTCATTCCAGAAATAATATTTTCACCGAGATCAAAAATTCCGAATAAAAAGTTAGTTAATAAATTAACAAAATAAATTTGCGCAAAATTTAAAGAGTAAAAATTCAAAATTCAAAAATAAAATAATTTAAAGAACTATTTAGCGAAAGGAAGGGGTAGTATAGTTTACAGTATAAATTAACACTTACAATTTAATGTTCATTTTTTTTAGATTTTTTATTAATAAAAGTAATTTAAAATTATAATTATAAAAGGGGTAATAACTGCTTACCTAATATAATAAATATTAATTAATAACCGCTATAAATTAACAAAAATAAAATAAAATTATATAATCTGCTTCTATTAATAATTAGGAAAAAATGAGTTTTTTAATTTTAAGAAAACTTTTAAAACTTTCTTTTATACAAAATTACCTTAATTTAAAAGTTTCCCGCAAAAATAAAATAGTCAAACGTTAGTTAATAAATTAGCGCAAAATTAAAGAGTAAAAAGTTCGTTAATAAATTAGCACAAAATTAAAAGATATAATGATGTGAAAAGTTTGTTAGTTAATAAATTAGCGCAAAATTAAAGAGTAAAAAATTCGTTAATAAATTAGCACAAAATTAAAAGATATAATGATGTGAAAGGTTCATTAATAGCGCAAAATTAAAAGTTATAATGACTATCAGCACCAAACATCTATTGATGACAAAAAAAGATAGAATTGATTCATTTTAGGCTTTTAGCGCGTAGTATAACCACCAAAACTTTTGACTACCGAAACAATCAACCCGTCCAATGTCAATTTGTCAGGATTAGTTAGGAACATTCCATTCATAACCATGTGTTCTTCAAGCTGTCAGGATTAGTTAGGCCTTCAGTGAATCATAGGTAGTTAGGCCTTCAGTGAATCATAGGCAAGGATATGGGTGTTAGTTATGCACTTCTTCTCATCTCTGGATTTGTGTCATACTCGTTTGACAAATGTATTTAGTCATGACTTCAACCAACTACGTAACAAAATCTCAATTATAGTTACTCTCATTTCAATCACATTTACTCTCACCTCAATCATACTCTGCCTTTAACAATAGCAGCAACATTGCTTAAGGAGTGGTAATAACGTGCAAAATCTACGCTTACATTCTATTCTTAACCATGTGCCTTTCAAGCAGTCAGGATTAGTCAGACCTTCACTGAATCATAGGCAAGGATACGAGTGTCAGTTATGCACTTGGTCATCTCTGGATTGGTGTCATACTCGTTTGACAAATGTATTTAGTCATGACCCAAACAAGCTAAATACTAAGAGTTATGGCTTGATAAATATATTTAGTCATGATTCAAACAATCTAAATACTGGGAGTTATGGTTCAAACCACCTAAATATTGAGAGTTATGGTTCAAAACAAAATTGTTACATCAAAACATTGTAAAAATTATTTAAAAAGTATATATTAAAAAGGTAGAATACATAGCAAAAATTGATACATCCAAACTAAATTAGGGCATATTTAAATGAGTAAAAAATTGTTAATAGCTTAGTGCAAAATTAAAAGTTATAATTATGTAAAAAGTTGTTAATAGCTCGAAAATAAACTTAAAACACAATTAAAAAAGTAGAATAAATAACAAAAAAACTTAAAATAAACTTAAAATAAAATTAAAAAAATTAAAATACATAGCAAAAATTGATACATAAAAAGTATTAAAAAAATACATCAAAAACATGTAAAAAATATTTAAAAAGTAGAATATGTAACAAAAATTTATACAAAAGTTATTAGCGCAAAAAAAAACATAAATTAAATTAGAAAATCAAAACACATAAAAAATTAGAATACATGAAAAAAATCGATACATCCAAACTAAATTAGCACAAAATTAAAAAATATAATAATTTGAAAGGTTTGTTAATAGCGCAAAATTAAAAGATATTATGACTATGCAGCAAGATGACAAATAAAGATGAATGGATTCATTCTAGATTTTAGCTAGTTGTACAACCACCAAAATCTTTAACTATAAAAACAATCAACCCGTTAAATGTCAATCTGTTGAATGCTGTTAACCACCAAAACCTTTGACTACAGAAACAATCAACCCGTCCAATGTCAATCTGCTGAATGCGGTTAACCAGCGTCTACCCCACACCCTACCTGTATTTCCCTTGTGCACATATTCAATCCTTAATCAGAGTTACTCTCACCTCAATCATACTCTGCATTTAACAATAGCAACAACAGAGTGATAATAACGTGCAAAACATATGCTTATATGAATATGGATGTCATTTATCCACTTGTTTATCTCTGGATTGGTGTCATACTCGTTTGACAAATGTATTTAGTTATGGCCCAAACCAGCTACGTAAAAAATCTCAATTATGTTACTCTCACCTCAATCACATTTACTCTCACCTCAATCATACTTTGTCTTTAACAATATCAGCAACATTGCTTAAGTAGTTGTAATAACATGCAAAATCTACGCTTAAATTCCATTCTTAATCATGTGCCCTTCAAGCGGTCTGAATTAGTCCGGCCTTCACTGAATCATATGCAAGGAAATGGGTGTCAGTTGTGCACTTGCTCATCTCTGAATTGATGTCTTAGTCATGACCCAAATCAGCTAAATACTGAGAGTTATGGGCTAAATATTGAGAGTTATGGTTCAACTCAGGTACCTAACAAAATTGTTACATCAAAAACATTTTAAAACTTATTTAAAAAGTATATATTAAAAAAGTAAAATACATGACAAATGATACATTCAAAGTAAATTAATGCATATTTAAAATAGTAAAAAATTTCGTTAATACTTATCAAAATTAAAAGTTATAATAATGTAAAAAGTTATTAATAGTGCAAAATTAAAAAATATAATAATATAAAAAGTTCTTTAATAGCGCGAAAAGTAGAATACATAACCAGAAAAAACTTAAAATAAAATTAAAAAAATTAGAATACATAACAAAAATTGATACATAAAAAGTATTAAAAAATACATCAAAAACATGTAAAAAAAATATTTAAAAAGTAGAATATGTAACAAAAATTTATACAAAAGTAAATAGCAGAAAAAAAAAAAATTAGAAAAGCAAAAAACGTAAAAACATAGAATACGTAACAAAAATTGATACATCAAACACTTAAATTCAAAGATTTATTAGAGATAAAATAATGAAAATTTTCTTCTTTATATATATATTTTTTCATATCGTTACATAGAAAGTGACTTGCTTGTACCGCTAAGAACTCGAGAAGATTCAAATTTAAACTTATCCAATTTGTAAGACAGTTCCAAAATTCTTATGTACTAATATGTTACATAAAAAAGTGACTAGAGAAGATTCAAATTTAAACTTATCCAATTTATAAGACAACTTCAAAATTCTTATGTACTAATATGTTACATAAAAAATGATTTGCTTGTACCGCTAATATTTATCCAATTTATAAGACAGTATTCCAAATTTCTTATGTACTAATATTTTAATTTTCCAATAACTAAAATTAGTATTTTCTTCAATCTTTTCAGAAATATAAGATTATGCTAATAATCTTTAATTTTGTTCTATTTCAAAATATGAAAATAAAATATGAATGTTAGATTGTGTTTATGTATTTTTAATCATAAGCAATTTACTATATAGTATGCAATATTTGGATTTTATTTATATGATCTTATTGTTGATAAAATAAAACTTTATTTTTTTACAATTTTTTTACTTAATATATAAATTAAAAAAATTGATTTTAAAGTTAATATTCTACTTTTATTTTATTTTAATTGTTTACTAAATATTTACACTACAATTATAATTAAAATATATAAACAGTTTGAAATGAGAATTTTAAAACTCACCTACTCAAATAAAACTTTAAATAATATGTATGAAAAATGAAATATGATGTTTATTTGTTTCAACAATTATGTATATTTAATTACAAAATTTATTTAATTTAAAAAAAATATGATTATTTTAAAAGATATATAGGAACATGAAAATTATATTAATAATAAAAATTTATACACTTGTGAATTTGTAAAAAAAACAAATTTACATATTTATGTTATTACTCCTAATTTTTTATCTAATAGTATAACAATACCTATACTTAGGTGTATCATCAGTTGTACACTTAGTCTAAATCTTAATTATAATTATAAAAAAATATCATAAAAAATATAAATAAACACATGTTATAATTTCTAAAAATATAAATAAATTATTATTATATAATAAATAAATTATTATTAAAAATATTTTAAAAAATATTTATTAATTAACATTAAAACTATAATTATAATTGATAATATTTATTAATTAACACTAAAATTATCATGTTAACACTGAAACTGAAGCAGTGATGGGTCCCACCTCTATCGAAGTAAAGTGATTGTGCTTAAATAGCCTCCCACTTTATTCCCATTTGAATGCAGAAAATAAATATTGTCTCACAGTTACTTCTTCTTGTTGAAAGTGAGAACACTATAATTGATCGGTTTCTCCAATGGAGGATCTGGATACTCTGGCCCGGAACTTCGGGTTCGGGCCCCTGGGAAAATCCAACTCGACGAGGCCAAACTCAAACACAACGATCGACTTGGATTATGGTTCTATTTTCAGTTCATCGGCGAGGAAAACCAGTGGCACTAAAACCTTCTCCATTCCGGTTCACGTTAAACCGGCGTACGACGAGAAAGACGTGTTCGATGGGTTGAGAAGCAAAGGCGGCGAATCGAAAGTTAGCTGTGACAAACAGAGTACTGGATTTGATGATTTATTGGGGAATTTAAGGAGGAAGGAGAAATATGATTTTTCACCTGGATTTGGGAGTGGCATTTCTTCTTCTAATTACAGGTGATTTCCGTGCCTTGCTCAATTGAGTTGGTTTAGGTTTAGTTCTGATTTCATCTATGTAACGTGGGATTTATTTCGTTTATTGGTACTTGGTATATGCGGTAAATATAGTTTGTAGGGTTTAGACATTGTATGGAATGAAGTTTTGCGTGGTGTTTTTGGCTTGCTACTTATCCAAGTTTGATACCTCCGTAAAATTGTGTTTCGCGGCTTTTCTGTAGCAATTTATGTGAGGTGCTTGGAGTTCTTATAAGTAGAAAGCTCGAAAACAGATTTGGGTTTCTTGTGGATGGTGTGATATCCAGAAGGGACTTGTGGCAGAGTGGGTAAGTGCTATAAGTATGGTGTAGACCAGTGAGCCTCGAGAGACTGTTGTTGATATAGAATTCACCAATTGAAATGGAATTTGGGGTTAGAATTCGCTGCTTAGTTTTGGGAGGTTTATTGTTGATTTTTCAAATTTGATTTCTGTAGGATCAGTTATCTGTCTGTGTCCTAGAGAAACGTACATTATTGAGAATTTCGCTTTTGAAAAATCCAAAACCTTAATTTTACTTGAGATGCAATATATTAAGAACAAAATAACCTCTATGGCTATACCATGTCCCATTTATGTATTCTTGGACGTATGGTCTAGTCAGTCTATTGAAGTTGATTTAATGGCCTCTGTAACATTTCTCTTAAATGATTGGCTAATAATCGAGCTTGATATTGTTGTAATTCACTGTTAACATGATTTCTTCTTCTGTTATTTAGCTCAGACTCTCAATTCAAATTAAATGGACTTTAAGCTGCCCGCTGGCCTTCGATCAGCGGCATTGCAGATATAATATTTATTTTATGAATGATAATGCATCTGCAGATCTGCGGTTCTATTAATTTGTTTGGATGTTGAGCTCTCACTTTTTGTTTGTATTAGAAGTGACAGTTCATGGGGACAACAATGTTTTAGTTTGAATTCTTATAATGTATCCCTGTTCTTTACCTTTTGGAACAGACCAGAACCAGAATCAAATAGAGTCTCCACACCAGTTGGTGGTCCAAAACATAAGAGTGTTTCTGATGATTCTTTCGTAGCTTTGGACTCAAGTTTGAGTCATCAAACATTATCTTCTGTGGTATTTACAAATCCACCGACGGGGATCAGTAGTCTTGGTAAACCTAGGGGTGCAAGGGTAGAAGTTTCATCTGGTGGAGGGAGAGGATTTGATGAAGTAAACCATCTTAATGGTTTGAGGAATCCTGTCCACTCATTTTACCGTGGGAGGGGCGAAAGAGGGAAGGGAGGGAGTCCTTCCTCAAGAACTGCAAAACCCCAATCTGCTATATCTGGAGAACAGATGGCGAACTCTTTGTTTAGATATTGTCGAAGCAATTCAGAGAAGAAACATCCTGTAGATAATTATCAGGAACCTCCTTTATTTGACATGCCTAATATTTCAACAGGTTTTCAGAAACCGTTTGGTCCAACGATTTCTTCACAATATTTAGAAACAAGCCCACATGTTGATATGTCTCCAGCAAAATCAGGACATCAATTTGATGATGTATGGTGAACTGTATCTGATATTCCTCTTAAAACACACCCTACAGCTGATCCACCCCCTCTAAGGCCTCCTCCACCAACACCTCATCGAGATACAAGGTCAGAATCAGGTCATTTCTCTTCAAGTTCAAGAAATAAAGGTGATGGATTCTCTACACATTCAAACTATAAACAACAATTTGGTGCTCGGGAGGATTCTAGGTCTCGAAACTGCAATCATGAAAGTGCTCATCTGTATTCTGGTGAAGAAATGGATGCAGTCTCTGCAGCTGTTGCATCTGCTGATGCCATGAAGGATGCTATGGAGAAGGCTGAGGCTAAATTTAAACATGCTAGGGTGTTAAGGGTAAAGGAATATGCGAAAGCTGCTAAAATTAAGGAATCTGTGCAGATGGAAAGGGACGATGATCATGACAGGCATGAGAGAGAAGTTAGGGAAACTGAGGAGAGATTAGAGCATGACAGAAATCATAAGGAAGAGAAAGAGAGACACCAGAAGAGACTTCAAAGGGATATGGAGAGATCAAGGGAGGTTGCAAGAGAGAAAGCTAGACAAGCTGTAGAAAGGGCTAGTCGGGAATCACGTGAAAGATCAGCATCGGAAGCTCGCTTAAGAAATGAAAGGGCTGCTGTTTTCAAAGCAAATTCTGAAGCTCGAGAACGTGCTGGAAGTGTAGCAGTGCAGAGGGTACAATCTGAGGCCCATGAAAGTGCTGCTGCAGAAGGAATAGAGAAAGAATTGAGGGATAAATCTACTAAGGCAAAGGCTGAAGATTCAAGACGTCGAGCTGAAAGAGCTGCAGCAGAGGCTCGGGAGAGGGTAGCAACAGGATCTGTAGAGATGAATCAGCGAAGGAATGAGGATGATCTGGAATCCATTTTCAGCAGAGAACCAAAAGAACAAGCAAATTCTTCTGTAAGGGATAATACACGAACAGTGACATGTGTTGAGGACCCTTGTTTCAATTTGTGATATTTTGTGTTTCAGAACTGATATAATTCAATTTTGTGGAATTATGTTTCCAGGATCCCTTTTATGATCAACAATTCCAAAAAAAGGGAATATCCGAGGCTGGAAAAAAGACATCATCATCTGGTGGAGCTTCTTCCAATATAAAAGGGTCTTCCTCCACTACCAATATTGTTGATGATCTATCTTCAATTTTTGGAGGTATATCACCATTTCTGCCAACATAGAAATGCTAAACATCTGTTTCTTCCTGACTGGTTGTTTTTCTGAAAAAAAAAAAAACTTCCAAAGCTGCTCCGTCACTTGTAGAGCTCCGAGAGATTGAAGGGGAAACTGAAGAGAGAAGAAGAGCCAGATTGGTTCGTCACCAACGCACTCAAGAACGGACGGTATGTGGTTTATAATTTATTAATTAACATTTTTTAAAAACCATAAATATGATCATTTAATAAAAAAACTAATGTTAAGGATCTCCAAACATTTGATAATTTCAACTTTGGCTAAACTATTGGTTCCATGTGCTACTAGGCCAATGCATTGGCTGAGAAGAATCGGCGGGACCTGCAAGCTCAGAAGGAGCAAGACGAAAGACACGTAAGTTCCTGTGCAAAACTAGATACATCCTCTGACTTTGCATTTGTCTCGATGTGGCCTTTTTTAAGTTACTGGAAATTCTCTGAAAAGTTATATTCATGCAAAATGTGTTACAACATCCAACTATTGCTTTAGTTTCTTGCATGTCTACATCTGGAAGCCTATCATCTCTTTCTATGTCAAAGTGGCTTAATTATTTTTCTCTGGCTGCTAAATGTTATTAATACAGTTTAATCTTTTATCACATAAACTCTCTCTAGTATTGCTTTTCATTGTGCAGCTCTGTGAGGTTACAGGTTTTCGAATTTCCTGTTATTTTATTTATGTTTAGCCCCTACTAATATATGTGTATATATAAATATAATTATATATATAATAATTCAGCCCCTAGAACTTAATTTTTCGCTCCGCCCCTGATTGTAGCTGATACTAAGTGAGTAAGTAATCAATATAAAAAGTATTCTTGAGTATTTTTTTTCATGAATATATTAACACACTTGATATGTATTAACTGAAAACTATTCTTGAGATGTTACCCTCATAAGTCTTTGTAGAAACAGTTTTAGTTGTTGAACTTTAAGTTACATCTAGATGTTAATTAGAACGATTGATATATCAATTAATGGTTTTAGGCTTCTTTTTATTACATTCTTGAAGTCAAGCCATTGATCTTTGAACTGGTGCTTTTTGATGGAATCATGGGTTTGTGCTCCTAACCTCGTAGTGCTCATCCTTCATGATGAAACTTATGTTTTGTTCCTTGCTTGGAATACTTTATTACTGAATAGGTTAACTAGTTTTGGTCTAAGCCTGCAAGACTTGATTGTGAGTTGATAAGCTTAGTAGTTATATCTAAAGATACGTTGTCTGACCTGTTCTGTTCTGGTTACAGAGAATTGGCGAGACGTTAGACATTCAAATCAAGCGATGGGCTGCGGGCAAAGAAGGAAATCTGCGAGCTCTGCTGTCAACTTTGCAATATGTATGTTTCATATAGCCTTGCTCATAAACTGTATTTTGCCAGATAGTTGCCTCTTTCAAATTTTGGTTGTGCCAGTTACAGATTCAGCATCCCAATTGGTGTTTTAAAATGCAATGCGCTACACGTCTTTCTGTTTATTCTGGAGTTACTTACTCGTATTCTTTTCTTTTCCGAGTGGCAGGTGCTTTGGCCTGAATGTGGCTGGCAGCCTGTTTCTTTGACAGATATAATCATTGGTTCCTCTGTCAAAAAGGTTTATAGAAAAGCTACTCTCTGCATTCATCCTGACAAGGTGCAGCAAAAGGGTGCCACTCTCCAACAGAAGTACATTGCTGAAAAAGTCTTTGACCTGCTTAAGGTATTATTGAATATCTTGTTTTATAGGTGTTTTTTTTCCTTTAAATTTGTTTTTTCTTCAATATTGCATGTTGAAATTTGTGCAAAAGCACGGCGATCTAAGAGATTTCTAGGCTAGCACTTAAGTCGCATAGTAATTCACTGATTCTAGTATCAATTCAAAGAAACTTGTGATCATTATATTCACACTTCACATTTATGGCCTTTTTTTTGCTTTTCACCCTGAGGGAGTTCTCAGCTAACTTTAAGTTTAATAATGTCAAAATAGGAAGCCTGGAATAAATTTAACTCAGAAGAGCTCTTCTAAAGGATCACAAATGGTCTACTTTGAGGTGTTACTTTGGGGTGTTGTTGAAGAGGGAATCATGAAAAAGGCACATGCTCTGTTCAGATGTTTGGATGGTTTGTACATCGTCAATGCTAGAGAGACACACGCAAAGTTTAAAGTGCTGCCTGATCTATAATAGATTATTATTTTCGATTTTATGTGCTATAGTAAAGCAGTCGATCCTCCTTACATTGGGTGATTGTTGAAGTTGTCCATTCATACCTCTCTATCTGACCCCCAAGTTATTTTTTGTTAAGGTGGTGAAATTACCTAAATGGCCAAGTACTATCAAATGAATCTTCTTTCACATTTTGTGAATGCATTTTGTTGTAAGTTAAAATGTGAATGAAAATTTTCAACTTGTTTGCCTTCACACTAAGAGTGCTTTCTATGGATTCACACTCATTCCTTTGTCATCCCATGTTTGAATTAGTTGAAGAGGAGATAAAATTGAATTTACTACCCTTGAAGTATAGCAAATAATAAGTTGGAGAAATTGTAGCCCAAGCATTCATTTCAATGGAACACTGATGAAACAAAATCTCGAAAAAGGGGTTGTGGATATACTGATATTTAAGCATAATTTCAATGGAAGACTCGTGAAACAAAGCTAGTAATCAACACAATAAGTAGGGCCAGTGCTGGATTTGTTCAAAATACAAAGCTCATTTCTTCATATAAAAAATGGAGGCTCATTTAGCATTGTAAAAGGTGTATATCAACACTATACATGTCTCGAGAAGTCAGTACATCAATAGTGAATTATGCCAAATAAATCAATATAAACAAAATTGTGATTAGTAGCACGCGTCAAAACTGTTATGCACTGTCAATTTACTCTTATCATCCACGACACCTGATTGCAGGGCACGGGCTACGAAACAATCTCAAATGTATCACAGCCTTCACACTTAATGTACAATGCAGTAAGTCCAAAATTTGTCTCAATGCAGAAATCAGGTTTCAACCTGCATCCCCTTTCAAGATGCTCTGTGTGAGCTTCACCCAGCCTCAGGCGTAAAATGTTCAAATTGACCTAAGATCAGGAACAAATACTAAAATTTAGTGTAAATCAAATTATTAAATTATTAGTGATATGGAGCTGGATACTCAAAAATTCAAGCAGATGCTAAATTATTGTTTTGACAAAAAATAAAAAATGCACCAGTGTGCAAATCGCAGAATTAGATGGATTAATAAATTCCTACAAATAAGATACACTAACATGCTCAGGTCCAAGCCCTCACTTTCTCTCATACACAGGAAGAAAAAGGAGAATAATTTGTACTTAAAAATCAAAAATATTAGACAAACACATTAGCACACCAAAATGCTCAGCTTTAGATAGTACATAAACATATAGAATGTTTTTCTTGCACAAACCACAAACCCTGCATTAGAGTGTAGAAAAAATTCATTTCCTTAGTAAGAGCTATAATCAATGGTATTGATGTACTCGAGAAAATGCATTCGAGTGAAGAAAAAATTAATTTCCTTATCACTTTTACACAATGCTCAAATAAAGTCGGTGCAATTGTTACTCTTTCCCACCTCCAAAGGGAAACATACTATTACCCGAAGTAAGGGAATTACAAACTACTCTCTTTCTTGCTTAAAAAAATAAAAAGGAGAGAGAGAGAGAGAGAGAGAGAGAGAGAGAGAGAGAGAGAGAGAGAGAGAGAGAGAGAGAGAGAGAGAGAGAGAGAGAGAGAGAGAGAGAGAGAGAGAGAGAGAGAGAGAGAGAGAGAGAGAGAGAGAGAGAGAGAGAGAGAGAGAGAGAACCTCATGGCCTTTTTTCAGTTTGAGCTTGCATCGACTGCAATAAATATGATGCTCATTATCCTGTAACTTTACTTGTTTGCAGATGGGACACCAAACCTCCTCCGTAGCCTACGCAGAAGAAATAACATTAGGACATTGGAGTTTGGTATCAAATAAAATATGGAACCAATAATGTGATATTAAAGCCTAGTCAACAAGAAACAAGACAGGAGACAAAACACCCATATCAGATCCGTTCAGGATCATTCAATGTTAGCGCCAATATACATAAAAGAAAACACGACCGAAGAAGCATTAAACATAAGAAAATCCAAACATGCTAAGAGAGCAACTGCCAACTGGGGTCCTATAACGAAAAAAGTGGGTCTGTTAAGTTATAAAACTAAATATAAGTTTATCATCATGACAGATCTATAAAACCTTATGCCATAGGAACAGCACCATGCCCTTCCGGTGTACAAACTTTTTCATTCAAGAGTTAGGTAATAGAACAACCCTGCAAACCCTTAGACAAATCCAAGTCCCCTAACCTAGAGAGCAAAAGTTGTTGCTCTAGTCTCTACTATTTTTTATTGTGTTTTTTAGAATTGTCTATCAACTCACATTTTGGTTATTTAGATTTAATACTGTATTCATTAATTTGTTACTAGTACTATAGACACCGTATTACTCTTATAATTAATTGTGACACTGAGGAAATTATGAAATGGTACAGGAGAATAAGATATATTGGCATCATACTTGATCTTTATTGAGCAGCATGTGATCATATACTAGATGAGACAAGTATTCGTCTTCTTCATCCTCCCATGTTCTGATACTATTTTCTGTTCCTGCAAGGAGCAACAAGTGAATATAAGATTGAAAGGACCAATGATAAAAATATAGCGATAAAGAGACAGGAATATACCCATATATCACATTTGGTATCCCATCAAGATAATCTACAATCATGTTGAATAATGACAAACACATCAATTCCCAATCCAGTACATTCGAATGCTTTTTAAATGGGGAGGTTTTTGTTGAGTTGAATTTTAAAACTAATAGTAGCATCCTGTTAAATAATGTGTGATCTACAACCATAGATCATTCCAAACCACCAAAATAGATGAACGCATTTAACTTTAAGGTGGTATGCTTAGTCTATTTTATGGTAAAACACAACGTTACTAGTATCATGAGAGAAAATAGAAATCACAGTGTTAATCAATAATTGTAAATACCAATAGTGTTCAGAGTAATTAACCTTCTATAATATTCTCTGTCCTCATATCCTCATAAAATATTCTTTGCATTTCTAGCAATATTTCCTGGCAGTCGCCTTGATAAGCTGTGTGAAGACCATCAAACTCCCATATCATGTCATCAGCCCCAGTTTCTAAGAATGGAGCTGGACTTCCATTAGGAGATGCTTCCTTAATTTTTTTTAGTTCATCAGACACTATATCTTGGAGAGTTACTTTAATGAATTCCTGCAACCAGGATCTTAATTCAGGTTAGAATAATGCAGAAGACAATAGTTTTAACACAAGATAATGAACCAGAACAGAATCAAAATCACTACAAGAGCTGGTAATAAATTCTGCGAAAGAAGTTCTTTCAAATGGATCCCCTTTGAACCGATATGTGCAATCCCTTCCCCCAGTCATTGGTTATTATTCTCATAACCCAATACTTTGTCAGCTCTAGGAAAATATAATTTCTAAACATAAAAAAGAAAGGAATATAGAAAGGAAACATAACTGTGTGACACCTTGTTTGAAAATTTCCCGATCCAATACTTCGTCTCCAACCACTACTTAAAAGGGAATGATTTACGGTTTACCAGTGCCAGAACTTATTACCCAGATTGCTTGCTAGGTAAGGTAGAGATAGAGAGTAAGCCTTAAGAAGATAAACTGCATTTTCAGCAACTTACTCTTTACTCTCTAGACTCTCCTAAGTTTCAACAATCTCAGTTAGTCGGTTCTATCATATTTACAATAACTTATTCTCATCCTCAAACTGACCCTTCTACAAGAGGTCCCATAAACTACTCTTTGTTTCTTTTTATTCAAACTACATACATAATCCGCATTAAGAGTATCGTAACGTCCATTGCCGGTTCAAATGTAGTGAAATTTCACCTTCAGACATCATAGCACAAATGTTATTCTTATCATCTCACATGTGTGTATTCATCACAAACATAAAACACGCCCGTGCCTAAATTCTCTTCGCCCGAATGGGAGTAGGCTACACCATATTTTTACAATCAGCAATCAAACCACATGATCAGTTAACTAACCCACGGCTATCGAACCACACTTCAACACAATCAATTACACAACTGTTGAACATAAATCTTGCATAAAAAAAAAAGAGGAATGAAATTAACCTCGTGATCGGAAGACTTATTAGCTTCGGGTAATCTCAGTTTCCAGAGCAAGCGAGTTCGGTCATCGCGGATCCTTTTGAAGCAATTTTCTCTGAGCTGTTACATTCCATTTTTTTTATAAACGATTACGGTGAACGCGCAAGCAGTAATTCGCGCACAATCAAAATCGGCCATTGAAGAAAATCTACAGTACCTTGTGTTTCCATTTAGGGTAATTATTGAACGAAGCAAGGGCTTTTACAGAAGGCCGGGAACTTCGTAGTAGATCTTTCTCCTCATCTCCCGCCATCTTTTCTTCCTTCTATTCCGTATGAGGTCGAATGACTCAAAACTGAATTGCGATTTCAAACTCGAGTTCGTGTTCAGTCATTTATTTATCATATTTTATCATCAATTTATATCTGTAAATTCATAGTACAATGTAAAACAAATTTATTTTTACGTCACCTTAGAAATTTACATTTTATAATTTTTTTAGTTAAAAATTTAAAGTAAGATACAACAATATATTTCTATCGGAACAGTGGCAGAGAATACTATATTTTATTCCATCTTTTGCACAGCAAATTACTTTTTAAGAGGTTTTTAAAATTTACAAGTGTAGTACAAAAGAAAAACAAAACTGTAATCACTACATTTATTTACAGAACTGTAAAAAACAATTAATACACTGCGCACAATATTGACACAGAATACAAACTACTGAGTACATCCTATGACAATTCAATAAGATTTTAACTTTATTTTTTTAACTTTGAGAGAGCATCAACATGGGCAAGCAAACTACGATGAATGTCAAGATTTCTTAGGCAGTGACGTTTGAGGAAGAATGGAGCTGACGAGCTCCTCGTTTAGCTTGACTGGAAGTGGCGGCATCTGCCCCATTATTTCAGGCAAGTCGTTAAAGCTGCAGGGCACGTTGAACAGATAAGGATTCTAATCATCTGTGTGCGAAAAATAATCAGGAAAAATGTAATCAAACGAAGCTCATTGGTTGCAGTATGGTATAGGTAAAACATGAGAACAACATTAAAGGAAAAGTGACTAGAACATACTCATTTAAAATCGAAAGGATATTTGCTCGAGCTTGACTGAAGAGATCAATGTTCTCTTGAATCTGCATGCACATACATGACAAGATGTTTGTGTGAATATGATATCCCATCGAAATCATTGGTTTGTATAAACTGAGACTCTGTGCCATGAGGCCAACAAAGCTGAGGAATAAATCTTTCAGCAACAAGTGTTATGTACGACTCAATAAGTTTCAAATTAGAAATTCTTTAACCACATGAGATTCTGGCACACACCCTTTGACTTACATCAATAGTAATTCTCACACGTTTGTATTGTGCCAAAATAACAGCTGAAACATCCATAGTAATTCTCGAAAGAAGAAACAACTGATAAATATTGAAATGGTAACAGGTATGTACGTATATAGCTTCGAAAAATAATTCTCAACTCCCATTTCATTTAGAGAAATGGAAAACTATATTTGTAAGTCGAAGTACCTTAAAGGAAGAAAAGTTGGCCGAAATTTGATCCAAGGCATGAACATTTTGCTCAAGAATTTTTCCAGTAGCTCCACCAATAGCTGAAATTCCAAATATTATAGGTCCTTAGACATATACCCAACGATATATACATCCAGTTAAAGAAGATGAAATAATTGACAACGTCCGATATAATCTCAAAATACATAGCAAAAAACAAAACTTCAACTGAAATTTGAAGCCAAATGTACCTCTCATACTAACTAGTTCAATATACAGCATGTTATTGGATAAAAATATCTCAAGAATAAACTCCTAAATATATTATGGGTCAACCACAGACGCGTAAGGTTTGCAACCATGAAAGGCGGGACAAAGCTCGTGAAACACTTTTACTCAGCAACGAAGGTAATGAACATGTCAATTTCAAAGCTAATGAAAATAGTTAAAGCATATCCCAAGGTAGCAACATGAAAACAAAAGGAAAATGAGAATTAACCAAGTAATCAACAGCAAAACTTCTCCCTTGCAAAACATTATTTCTTCCTAGATAAATAAGTGAGACGTAAGAGTATGGACTAACCATCATATGAGATTCCATCATCACAATTCATTAGTGTTGTCTGAGCATAGACAGGGCCATTCGAGCGATTTGTAACTTGGGAAGATTTTGACAATGGATCTATACCTTTTTCCTGAAAAATAAAAGTGAACTCAAATTTTGGTATTTGGATATCTTGTCAGGTGAATGAAAAAAAAAAAGAGAGATTCTTTTTTGGCAATTCACTATAGCCTGAAACCTTACAGGTGAAAAAAGTAACCTGGGAGCCCATTCTAGTTTAACAACTGCAGTTCACTAAGTTAATATGAATAAAACTATATGTCAATATTAACATTGACCATTATGTATATGTTGTGTTAAAGCTGTTGAAACTGAATTGGACATATCTTCCTATCCCACAATATTTGATAATTTCTCTCATTTGACCAGAAAAAACCTAGCGACATAGGAATATTTGTTAGATGCTTCGTCAAAAAGATACATCTTGGAGAATAATTAATTTTCAAGTTCTAAACTGGATTAATTAATAGTACATCAAAATGGAGCAAATACTCAGATGACTAATATTCCATGAAGCAAAAAGGGTAGATGCATAGTTATCAAAGGCAAAAGGTTCATCAAAGTCCAAGGCACAAATTCTCCTGGAGCCTGGATTTTGCACGTAAGGCGCTAAAATTAAAAGAATTGAGCAGTATATAAATTTTGTTCTGAGACGGCGAACAAACATATATATATTTAAAACTAATTATAGCTCAAAAGTCATAATGCACCTCATTCATGGCAATTAGTTAAACCAAAAAACATCAAAACACATTACATAAGTGATAATTGCTCCCTCCGTCTCAAAGATTTATTCACACTTTGTTTGGAACGTAGATTAAGAAAAATGTTACTTTTTGACCAAAAAGTAATGGTAAAAATGTATATTTAAATAAAAAAAATAAAATAGTAATTTTAAGGGTTTGAATATTATCGTGAAACATCCCAAAAAAAGGTATATTATTAAGGAAAAAATGTTTTAATATCATTGTTTCTTATTTCATATGCCTTTGTCATGTTCTTTTGGGATTTTAAAGTGTCAAACAATTCTAACATTAGCACACCCACACATATATACTGAGCCTGATTGTCAGGCACGCACCTCCCACAAAGCTCCCACCTTTGGGCTTGAGGGATGCCGTAGGCTGCACACGGCGCGTCAGGCACGCCTTTAAGAACTATGGATACAAGTTATTGGAAACAGAAAGAAAAATCATGTTTAAGTATCGACACAGTTGGGGAATAGGAGGGGGTGGTGTTATGGTACCACAAAACCATACCTTTTTTTCTTTATTTTTCCTTAAATTATGATCATCTTTCCTTCTCTTTCCATTTTCCTTTTTCTGCAAAACAGTGAACCATTCAATTCAGGATTGCAAAAAATTAGCTGAAAAAAACAAACAGAATTGTCATGACTGGTTCCTGTTAATTACAGTCATTCATTTTATAATCCCAACACTGCCAAATTTTAAAATGAAGGACAAATGACAGATTGTTTGTTTTTACCATTAACCCTTATCTCCTCTTTTGTCTCTCATTTCTTCCAGTAAATTAAATGAAACACAGTGATCTCTGGCAGACTACAGTAAAACCCCATTTTGAAACTTGAAAAACTAGCATTAAAGATGGAAGACTCTATAAAATGACCTTGAAAATATGATAGCAGAATATTCCCACAACAAAAATGTAAGGAAAATGAAAAATAAAATATAGAGCTCACATTCATCCATCTGCAACGTAATGCAACATCACGGACAGTTTTATCCTTCAAAGCCTGTGCTATTTTAGAATAGCGAACAATGTTTGTTTCAGAGGCATATCTGCAAATTGGGAAAATCGTTATCACAAATGGGAACATAGAACCAACATGCCCATAAATGGCAACAAAACAATTGACTGAATTGAACTGATCAAAACTAAAATATGTAAAAAAAAATGTTAATTTATTTTTTCTCGTAACTGAACAGAAACAAGACAACAAATGTAAAGGTCTACCATCTGGCCAATTGAGTGGGGACACCTGAATATCACTCAAAATTAGAATCATTGATGCAACTAATTAGTAGCAATCATTATTCACTATAACACTAAGTCTTCATTGACATAAAAGAAATACACAACTGAAGTACATCAGTAATTTTCCACTCATAAAAAATTCAGTTGTGTCCCACTTAGAAACTTGAAACTTTTGAATTTGTGGGTTGTAGGTACTATCAGAACATGTATATAAATCAATCTTCTGCCTAATTTGTTAATGTAGATACAGTTAAGTAGAAAAGAACCTATGTGAAATATTTCCCTACAACTCTACAAATCCCTATGAGCTATAATATCATAATCATAACAAAATTTTTTACTTTCAAATTTTCAATTGCAATTTTGCATTGTTAGAAACACTCAAAATAAGCTTAATAGGTGCACATGTCTTCACTCATTCAATACAGGCTATCTTTAAGACAAGTAAATGCAACCAAACGCGAAAAAGTCAATGTCAATAATTATGCAGCTAAAATACCAGAGAATGAAACTCTTCAAATCAATATAGAATCTTGACACCCTTATCCTATCAATGAGTAGACCATTTCCACACTAAAAGAGTGAAGTTAAAATGATTCTTCCTCATTTCACATACTCCAACAGTCATTATTCAGGGGCAAACAATCAGATCCAGAAAAACTCAAATTCAGGAAAATCGACATGAATTCAGCGGCAGGTAAATGATCCAGCTAGAACATACAACCAGACACACAATGGCTACATATAAAACCGTAAAAACACGAAATCGATGAGTAACTACATGTGCTGACTTTTTGAGCAAATCTTCGAGCGTCGACTGTTCATCAGTGGTCCAATCACGCGCCAGTCCCGGGTTGTGGCGGAGGGCGGTCTGGGAGTTCTCCGCCGTGGGCAGGCTGCCGCCATCGGCGTTCTCCTTCGCACCATTGTTACCATTGCTGTTGTTTCCGTTACTGTGTGCCCCTATTGGGTTAGCAACAATCGCAGCCATTGTTACTACGAACCCCAGACAGAAAAGAAAAAAAATCGACTGAATTCCGATTCACACGCCAATCAAATTAGGGGTAATTTTTGAGGAGGAATTGAGAGGTTGAATTAGGGTTCTTCAATTAAATGCGAAACTGATAATGAGGGAAGAAAAGTGTTATACGAAAATCTGGACGGAATATGTACGTCGGATGGTCCCTAAAACCATAGTTTGTTACTTACTGAATAGATGATGCCCACTGTATTTGTATTGTCTTTTCATCGATAGTGTTAGCATGTGGCATCGTTTGGTAAAATTGTTTTCTAGCAAGAGGCCTTGTAGACGTAGGACTCCGAGAGCGATCGTTCTAGATTTGACTCGCTCGAGAATTCAACTCAAGCAAGTAAGGTCGAACGAGTCGAGTATCGAGAATACTAGTATACGATATATCTGGATTTGTTGAGTCGAGCATTGAAGAACTTGAACAAGTAAAGTCGAACGAGTTGAGAATTTTACACATACACTCATTGAGAAGTAACCAATGTGATACAAAAAATAGTGCATTGAAAGCTAAAAGCAGGAGAATCAAAGTTTGTTAGTTTTCACTCCATGGACAAAACAAATGAGCAACTCCAGTAAAATTGTATCGAGATACAGTTTAGATGATAGATGAATCGAAGTTTCGATAAAAGCCGAGAAACATGGAAGATTCAATCCTCCTCGTCTTCATCAAAATCCTTTACTTTTACATCTGCATCTTCTCCGAATTGAATGGAGCAATCGATTTGCGACAAAATGTACTTGATGCTGCATGAAACAGAGATTTTAACAACCGTTTCTTATGTTTCTCGAAAGGTGTACTTCATTTTACAAGCTAAAAACTGCAAGATGATGCAAATCATGGTGGAAAATTGAGCACAAGTAAAGCTCACAACTAAAAACAAACTATTTGATCTGCTTCTCATGCTATGATAAGTTGATAACAATCAATATAAACAAAAATCCAACTACAGGCAAGCACTATGGTCAGCCTTTAAGCTCATAATATATCATATATGTGAATGAAATATTCATTAACTGCACTATGGTCAGCCTTTAAGCTCATAATATATCATATATGTGAATGAAATATTCATTAACTGGAGGAAACTGTAGAAAACGAAATATAAGGATTTGAAATCATCTACACACAACTATTAAAAACAAAAGCGACTAGCCTTTAGAAAGAGACAGATCTACACAAAATCGAAAGGACACAAGAAAAGGTATCACTGTATCAATTCATGCTGGAAGATGGTGCAGTAATGGTGTCAATTCGTATAATTATATTGAGTACACATGCATAACTGATCAGCTGGGACTTGTTAATTAAGCTGGAATATTTAAACTAATACATGATTTAAACGAATATACCTGCTCTCTTTTCTCAGGTCAAGAGGGGTGAAGCCGACAAGGCTGTACTGATCTACCTGATGACATTGAATTTAAAGCAATTATGATTTATGAAACTTTCACATACAAGATGTACCTGATGGTTGAGTTCAGGGCAAATAATCAAAAGAAATGCAATAAGTAGTACTGAAATAAAATAACAAGATCCCGCCCAACTTATAGCCGCCAAAAATATCCAATTCAAATATAACACTAGGTCCCTAACATATGAAAATAACCTGCTTAAATAGAATGTCCTAAAAAACTACTTGTCTAAAGCCTACTAATTACTTAAATAATGAAACCCAATTATGTATCGGATAAGTAGACACACAGATTCTGCTTGTATAAGATTTTACATAGTAACATTCACTACTTGATTGCACTAGCAATGCCACAAACAGCAGATTATAATTATATCAGACTACAAATCAAATTGGCAATTCAAAAATCAAACTAAGGACTAGCCAAAAATTGCATCTAAAATTGTTCCGAGTAAGTATAATCATGTTTCCAAAATGGCAGGAAAACATAGTTCTCTAATCCCAGCTGATATGGTTTTTATAGTAATCGTGAATTCGTGATAGGCTGATAGCTCTCCATAGAGACATCAATGAAATTATGCACTTCAAAGACATAAAGGCTCAAGAGACGATGTTATGTCTCTCCCCCTATCACCGTAAGCAACTCAAAGCTGCACTTCATTTTACCAACTACTGAGCTTTTAGAAATCAGATTTAAGAATAAAAAAATAATTGAGAAAGAGCGCTTTTGCATAAAATTCTTCAAAATATTGATACAAAATTGACTTTCCAATTAACATACCAAATCAATTAAAGATTTATTAAGCTTTCCATACTGTGGAGCCATGCGCTGATTCAATTCAGCCAACAGTGTACGAGCATCTGGAACCAAGTACCTAAGAGAACAAGAACCAAAATCAATTCATAAAAATCTAACCACATATAAATGATAAGAGACGATAATTCCCCGGTTCCCTGTCTTCCACAGGCAATAAAAAACAAATTTGTAATGTAAACAGCACTGACTTCTCAACGTCCTTCTTGTTTGTCACAAGGTCCATTTTGGAGAGAATATTAACATGAGGCAGCTCCAGTTGAAGCATAGCAGAAAGTGAAGCCATACAACCACTAATGAACTTGGTCACATCTGTTATAAACTAATACACAGTGAAGACAGAGCATTAGGTCAAAATAAAGATAATGATGGAAAATCATAGCACTAGATGTACTACAGTACAAATACAGAAATAGATACCTGTGAATCAAGTAAATATACAACACAGACGTTGTAGTTCTTGCGCTTTAAATGCTCCACAAAGTTCTTAAGCACAGGCACATGAGAGAAGAGTTCTATCTGGCCTGTATATTATGAGAGGTTAGAAACATCAAAATTCTCACATAAAATACCAACAAGCACAAAATTCTTAAAATGATTATAGTGATTGTACACCCTTGGTCAGTGTAACAACATTAATGGTCTCACATGTGTGAAAATAAAAGAGAAAAGGAAACGCAATTACACGTAATCAGGTGACTTGGTCAATTATTACTGAGTATTGACAGCAATGAGACAATCCAATTATATTTATGAGTGAGTACCTGGACAGTCAAAAACTAAATAATCGTCATCCAAGTAATTATCTAACTCTTCTGTCAGCCAAACATCCAAATTGTCTTCCAGGTGCCTGGGTGTTAGTTAAGGCTTTCGACTAAGACAAGATAACACAATAACATATACTCCATAAGAAATAACCACAGCAATAAAACGAAAACTAACACCAGGAAAATATCAAAGAGTAACACATGATGTAAAGGATACTCCATGCAGTATATAAGACCACCATTTGGACCTAATCCAAGTTCCTCCATAACATCCTCCAGACAAATGAGTTCCCTAATATCTGAAAAGTGAAAACATATCCAAAAGTCCGTTTTAAGGTAAAGAGCAAAAAAGCAGAACACAGCTATTTATAGCAATAAATCGCCCAAAAAGCAAATTGAGAACAACCCACCCATTGCAACTGGATAGTCAAAATTCTCGGCAGCAGGGTCTAAATTCACAACATGAATTGTTCGCCCCACAGTCTCACAGTGTTGGAACAAGCTAGAACAGTACGTAGACTGAAAAAAAAAAGATGGACAAAATACAATCCATAGTCGCAAACATTTAGTACAAATTAACAGGGAGTCCAAATATTCAATTTAAGGTTTGAATACGCTGGAATTTTAACGATGATTGATGAAGCAATGTATATTAAAAATCCACACAGATAAAAAAAGATTAATAACCTTCCCACTGCCAGCAGGGCCAATGACTAATTGTGCAAACCCCATGATAGCTTTTGTTTCGTTTCCCTTAAAGTCGGCTGGAAATTGACGTAAAGAGAAAATCAAACGCCTGAAAGACTCCAAAGACTGCAACCAATGCGTAGGAAGCACACCAAACAGCAACCGAATATAAAAAGTTCATTGCATCACAGTGAGACCCATAAGGCAGTTCCACCAAGAGAATACATTACTACACCACCATAAATTACACGAGTTACGTCTCGATACTCAATGGTTTAGCACATCCAAATTACAAAACAAGCAATTAGGAACTCTAAAATCAAAACTAAATTGATGACACAATCACCCAAAAATTACAATCTTCAAGCAACAAAAAGTAGGTCATCGTATAAATGACCTAAGCATCGTTTTCTCTTGAAACTGGATTTTCTCAATAATGACTTCAACCCATTTAACAGTACACTGTATTCATAACTGATAAGTAGCAAAAGCACACAATGAAAATCGCGTGAAAAAAAATACTCCATTTACTTGGAAAATTAAATTTAAGAACTCGGTGATTTAACTCTTCAATCGATTGCGAAGTAACGGGTGATAAAACTTGGGGAAGAAACCCTAAGTTATCACCTGACTGAGCGAGTATAGCAAGAGAAAGTACGTACCCGGTACCTGTTCGGCTGTTCCTGTATAAAACGGAGAAGCTTCGAGAGACGAAGTATGTCTATTTATACCAAGCTAATGTAGCCATCAGCCCCGTAGGGGTGAAACCGTCAATATATTGCCCCTATATTTTATTTATTTATATACAGTATATATTTTCTTAACAAATGAAAAAAATAGTAATATTGAGATTAACAAAATAACAACTTTATAATAATAAAATTGATAAAAAATACATTATTATAAAACAAAATTTTAAATTTTTTTCATATGACTACCTCATTCAGTCATTTGTGAAGTTAAAATATTATTTTTAAAATTAAATATTAATAAGTAAAAAATCAATAAAAATTGAAATTATCAACAACAAATGATCTTATATTTTTTTTTTCCGTTAAAATTGATAGAGTTGATCGCATTAAAAAAATTGTTGATTTTTGACTTTTTGATTAAAAAGTAAATGTAAAAATATAATTTTAAGTTGAAAAAAAAAAAATTGTGAGTAAATTTAAAAAATTAATTAATAAAGTAAAAATAAAATAGTATTTTAAAGTAAAAAAATTAATGTTTTTTTTTTATATATCAATTATTGTGATATATCAACTATGTATTATGAGAACTATTATGAAAAGGAGAAAATATTACGTCTTTAAAAACAAAATGTATAAATATTCAAAATAATAAAATAAATATTTTTTCATCTATTTACTTTTGTCCGTGTAAAACCCACACTCATACCAAGTAAATGGAGTATATAATTATTCTTTATTTTATATTATAAAATTTTATTTTTATATTTTCACTTATTTTTTTTATTAATTTAAAAATATATTTTTATCTTAATTTTTTTTATCAAAATATAATAAAATAAAATAAAAATTATTAAGTATATCGGACTAAACATCTCTAGAGGATTAGAGAGTGTATATACCTACTTTTTATGAACGAAAAACCTAGAAATATTTTAAAATTTTCGACTACAAATAACGAAGGGGAATCCTTTTGAAATTCATAAAAAAAAAAAATACTAATTTGAGGTTTCGATTAATGTTCGCGTCGGCATTTTGAGGTTTTGCTCCGAATACGGCTTTGCGAATTCTAGGTATTTTATTCTAATTTGTAGATGAAAATTTGTTTTCTTGTTTTCAGTTTCACAGTGTACAAAATTATCTTACGAGTTCGTTATCAGAATTTTATGGGTAAACGTTTGTGATAATGATAAAGGACCCGTCACAGTTTATGATTGAGCCTTGTCTGATTTTGTAAATACATGAATTTGTTATTATTGAATCTCTATGTTTGTTGCTGATTTCTTGCAGCTCAAGAAGTAAATCGGTGTAAATTCTGTTGAATTTGTGGCGATATTTTGCTGTGTTGTAGTTTGATGCTCTAGAAATGCTTAATCTGTTACTGCGTGAGCCCTCGCGGGGGGACGGCAACGGGGACAACGAATCGTATAAGCGGAGAAGATCTCTTCTGGGTGAATTGGAACATGCCATCTGGAAGCTGATGTCATCCGATGGCCGATCGGAAGCTCGGCTCTGGCTTTGCAATGCTATTTCGGGAATAAGCTCTGTTAGCCCCCGGCATCAACGAGACCTGTTTGTGAGCCTACTGAGATCCAAGCGAATTAAGTGGCGCTTAGCAACACAACTTCTGCAATTGATCTTTGAGAAGCAGCCGCAAAAGATGGGGCCTACTATAGCAAAGAAAAGCCACAAGCTGGAGAACTTTTTCAAAGGCAAGTATCGAGTACTGATTTTGCAGAAAATGTTTTTCGAATTTGAGTTAACGTGTGAGTTGGGGTTTAATTTATTTGGATGGATATGATTTGTAGATGAATACTTGACCAGATACGAATCTCTTCTAGTATGATGTATGAATACTTTTGTTTCATAAGTCATAGGAAGAAAACTTCAATTTTAATTGTTAAGGTATGAATTTCATTTATGTCCTGTTAATATGAGATTATTTGACTAACACAGGAAATTCAATAGGATATGATTTTTTTTAATGTTGATATTATAATTATGTTTTAGATAACATTTCTTCGATTGGTTGGCTGACTACATTTCCGTTCTATAAAGCGATGGTTCAATCTCTAAAATCTTATCCCATTGCTAGATACCAACATTTTGATACTTCCTTTTGTGAGATTTGCAGTCTTGTTTTTTCCATTAAACTTTTTTAGTATGTCAATTGCTTTCTTGTCTTTGGGGTTACTTTTATGCAATATTAATTTCTCTCGTCTTGGGTTTACTTGTGCAATTTTCGACTTGGGCAATTTATATTCATAATAAACAATTTATTCTTCCAGGAAATCCGAGGCGTATTATGCAGTGGTTCTCTAATTTTTCCAGTGCCGGTGAATTGCAACAGGATAAGGGTGCCAAGGCATTGTCTCAATTTGCTTTTGTAAACCGAGATATTTGTTGGGATGAGCTGGAGTGGAAAGGCAAACATGGGCAGTCACCTGCCATGGTTGCAACAAAGCCCCACTATTTCCTTGATCTGGATGTCCAAAGGACGGTCGAGAATTTTATCGAGTACGTGCCTGAATTTTGGTCCTCCTCGGAGTTCTCAGAGTCATTAAAGGATGGCAGTATTTTGTTAATTGATACAAAATATTTTGTTAACTTGTTTATTGACTTGATGTATGAGGACGAACTCGAAGAAGTATGGGAAGTCATAGAGGGATTCCTCATGGAGCAGTCTTTCTCGTTCTTATGCCATCATCTTCTTATTATTATTGAAGAGCAAGACTTGCAAATTTTCCTCGACTTGATTCCGAAATATCTTAAACCGAATTCAGGGTCTGTCGGGTTTGGCAATGCATCTAATTGGTTTGAGATTATACTTTCACAATATGGTGGTTCAAGTACCATGGATCAGCTACTTCTACTGAATGCGGTTACTAATCAGGGACGCCAGCTAATGCGGCTTGTGCAGGAAGAACTCGGTGAAGAAGAAAAAGAAAAGATAAAGAATTTGGTCGTTCAACTTTGTGAATCATCGGGCTGTGTATATGATCCAGAATCACTAATGGAAGAAGAGCTAAAGAAGAATCCATTAGGATTCATAAAAATGTTGGGCCTGCAATCTTGGGCAATACGTTTTAGGCTTGCAGAGGAACTTCATACTCCGGAGTCCTGGGAATCTCTGTTTATCAGCAATGGAATAGATTTCCGCAAGTCAGAAAAGTATGCTATGTTACTAGATGATGCATATTCTGAAGATTGTGGATCGGGTGATGACAGAAGGTCTCCAGAGAGCTTCAAACGTAAGAAGCATAAGAAACATAAGAAGAAGAAGAGAAAAAGAAAGTTTGATCATGCTGAAAATTACGAGGATACGTTGGTTGATTACGATGTATCAAGTAATAAGTTGGATTTGCAATTCAAGGGAGGTGATTGGTTGCTCTCTACTGATGGATATTCTACTACGTGGAGCAGTGTAAGTTTCAGAACATGTTTCCAGTGTTACTGCTATTCGGCTTTCAATATTTACGTTGTGTCACTACTTATTATACATAAATAATACAAAAATAAGAAGCTGATACATGTATCAGTAAAGCTCAAGTGCTCGTATATCTTGTCAAATCTTCTTTGATGTCAGGTTAAGATGCTTAGGAACCACAGTGATTACTGCATTATAGAGCATATTTTTTGTATTCATAGATGTATCATTGATTTCTCATTATGCTGTTTTATAGGTTGATCTGCCTGAACATCTTTCAAGACATTGCTTTATTACATGGTTGAAGTGGGTGTTTGCCAAGTGGGAAGTGTTTTCTTGATCATTGGGGTATTATACTATTCGTCATTTCCATGTACGGTAAAGCTTTGATGAAAGTGTCTTGAGCCTTGTGTGAAAACACTTGATGTTGCGACTGTTGTTTCTCTATAAGCGCCTCTTAAAATGTTTCAAGTGTCATTGATATAATTCATATGAATGAATAGTACCTGTCAAATTCAAGCAAAGACCCAAGGGTCGAGCAATGATGGAGGTTTATTGGGCTGATATTTGACAGTTGAGAGGGAATCATTTTGGTTCAGAGACTCATGTAGAGGTATAGTGTTTAGTTACTCCTTTTGGAATCGCATTTATTCTATAATTGTTACAAAAAATATTGATAGAATGTGTCTTGCACCTATTAATCAACAGAACCTAAACACTCGGAGCTTCCAGTAGCTGTGGCTCTCATGTATCTGAATTTCGACATGATTCAAGGCGTGAAACCATTGGTTTTCATCTCAGAAAAAGCTACTTTCAAACGACACTTTGGCTTGATCTTTGTTGGTATATTTAAACTATAATACTCTTGTACACCCTTGAATATTTAATACTAATAATAATACCTTGAAGTACTGACTTCATGAGGACGGGGACTTCCGCGTCTCTCCACAAGCACACCTCGACTTTTAGCAGGAGAACTTGGACCGGTGTAGTCCCCGTCTCTCCATAGCCTCGAATTTTAGCAGGAGAACTAACGGACTTTTTTTGATTTTTTTGGTAATAAAGATACTATAAAATATTAATATAAAACCAAGATAGTGGAAATACAATAATTTTATTAATTTTCTTTGAGAGAAATTTATTGATACGCTCAAAATACAATAATTTTATTAATTTTTTCGTCTTTAATCTCAATAGAGTAAATTTATATCAATTCAACTATAAATAAATCAACTTTCCACTTACATTAATCATCATTTTGAATGAAAGCATAACCATACAACATTCTTACTCTTTCAACTTTACTTTTACACGTGGAAGGCACCTTGAACATCCATAAGTCAATATTATAATTAAAATTGACTATTTTTGTATTGAAATTTACCCACAAAAAAAAAAATTGTTTCATTTAATTTACTGAAAAATATTTTTAAATTTTTAAAATTTTATAAAAATGTATTTTTCAGTAAAAAGGTAAAAAAAAAATTATTTTAAAGGTCTACATATTAAGTTTAGATATCAAAAATATATAGTATGCATAATTATTTAAGACATACAAAGTACATACTTTCTCCTCTTTTTTATATAAATCTTTTTAGCTTTTTTATTTTTTTCAAATTGTAAGTCATTTTAGCTTTCATAAATGATGTAATGACATTAATTTCTTAAGTTTTCAATTTTCTATGCAATTATTTTTTCTTTCGACCAATCATATTTCATTATTTTTATTTTTAGATATATTTTAATAAATATTAATTATCATAAATTACTTTCTTAAATATTGTGTCCAAGCTTAGGAAGTCTTATATAAAAAATAGGAGGGAGTAGTTTTTTAAATCCTTTTAAATCCGTATATACGTAGTATATATTAATTTATATAAGAATAAATAATTAATATATAATAAAAATATTTATTAAAAATATTTTTTATTTATCAAAATCAATAACACGTAAATATATTTTAAAATATTGATAAATAAAAATATTATTAGTAAATATATTAATTTATATAAGAATAAATAATTAATATATAATAAAAATATTTATTAAAAATATTTTTTATTTATCAAAATCAATAACACGTAAATATAATTTAAAATATTGATAAATAAAAATATTATTAATAAATATTTTTATAATATATTAATTATTTATTCTTGTATAAAGATATAAATCATTAAGGCAAGAATTTGATCATAAATAAAAGAATGAGATATAAATCATTAACACAAGAATTTGATCATAAATAAAGGAATGATGTTTTTTCAAAATACATTTTATGTAAGTCAATACATATTAAGTTGAAAAAAAATAGTATAAAAAATAAACACAATAAATTAAATGAAATATGTTTTTTAATCATGTGGTAAAATTTTATTTTTAAGTAAAAAATGAAAAAAAATATATATTTTTAATGGTCTACATATTAAGTTCAGATATCGAAATATATACTATGCATAATTATTTAAGAGTACTAAAAAATATTTTTTATGCTAATTAAGTGAAATAACTATTTATTTAATTGTTATATTTTATTTATGTGTTATTGTTTTGAGAAATAGCACGTTAAATAAATACATATTTATCTATTTATCTTATTTATGTGTTATTTTTTTAGAAAATAAATACATATTTAACTATTTATATATTTTCATTAACAGTTATTGTTATTTTTTAATATAAAAAAAATATTTTTATTTAACATGTGGAGCACATATTTATCTATTTATTTTATGTATGTGTGATTTTTTTTAGAAAATAAATACATATTTATCTATTTATATATTTTCCTTAACAGTTATTTTTATTTTTTAATATAAAATATATTTTTTAATATAAAATTTCCATGTAGTACAAATTAGAAGCTTATCATCCGCTGCCGCTCGATCCGAACGAGCCCATAGTATCTCCACGGGCCCGATCCGTTGCTTCTTTATCCGAACGGGCTGATGAGTCATCTCAACCGGCCATAGCATCACACCTTCTCGGCAATGTCCTTATCCAAACGTATCTGATCTAAAGCCTACGTAACCATAAGAGAAATCTTTAGCACGGCATGCTCAACATTTAAAAGAAAAATCATAAGAATTATTGTTTTTATTTATTTTTTTACTGGATAAATTTATTTTTTTACTTAAAAATTATTTAAATAAAACTGTAGGTAGAGATCCAAAGAAAAGCCATTACCTCTAAACTATTCCAATATCTGGTTTCCTGCTCTGCTCATTCAAACGAGCTGCTACTCCTTTGACAAAAACTTGATTTGGGTTGTTGGCCATTTTTAGACATGCTCAGCCGGGTCCAGACCGTCGGTTCCTGGGTCCGGCGGGTCCCGAACCGGGGATCTCGGAACCGGACTCGGACCGGCCAAAACCGGTTCCCGGGTTTCTGAACCGGCGGTTCCAGTGCCGCCGGTTCCGGTCCGGTCCGGCAGTTAGTTTTTAATTTTTTTGTTTTGTTTTAATATATTTTAATTCTATATATTAGTTACGCGGAGCGGAATTTACAAGATATGAATTGGAAATTTATTTATACAAGATTTTTGCGTTAAAAATTAAATTTTACAAAATAATTTTAAAAAAGTCTTGATATTATATTTTAAACAAAGTTAAAAATATTAGATTATTAATTGCGTTAAAATTAAATTTTACAAAATAATTTAAAAAAAGTCTTGATATTATATTTTAAATAAATTTAAAATATTTGATTAATAATTGCGTTAAAAATTAAATTTTACAAAATAATTTTAAAAAAGCCTTGATATTATATTTTAAATAAAGTTAAAAATATTAAATTAATAATTGCATAAAATTAAATTTTAAAAAATAATTTAAAAAAAGTCTTGATATTATATTTTAAACAAAGTTAAAAATATTAGATTAATAATTGTATTAAAATTAAATTTTACAAAATAATTTAAAAAAAAGTCTTGATATTGTATTTTAAACAAAGTTAAAAATATTAAATTAATAATTGCGTTAAAATTAAATTTTACAAAATAATTTGAAAAAAGCGTTGATATTATATTTTAAACAAAGTTAAAAATATTAAGTTAAAATTAAATTTTACAAAATAATTTAAAAAAATCTTGATTTTATATTTTAAACAAAGTTAAGAATATTTAATTAATAATTGCGTTAAAATTAAATTTTACAAAATAATTTGAAAAAAGCCTTGATATTATATTTTAAACAAAGTTAAAAATATTAAATTAATAATTGCGTTAAAATTAAATTTTACAAAATAATTTGAAAAAAAGCCTTGATATTATATTTTAAACAAAGTTAAAAATATTAAATTAAACAAAGTTAAAAATATTAAGTTAAAATTAAATTTTACAAAATAATTTAAAAAAAGTCTTGATTTTATATTTTAAACAAAGTTAAGAATATTTAATTAATAATTGCGTTAAAATTAAATTTTACAAAATAATTTGAAAAAAGCCTTGATATTATATTTTAAACAAAGTTAAAAATATTAAATTAATAATTGCGTTAAAATTAAATTTTACAAAATAATTTGAAAAAAAGCCTTGATATTATATTTTAAACAAAGTTAAAAATATTAAATTAATAATTGCGTTAAAATTAAATTTTACAAAATAATTTTAAAAAAGCCTTGATATTATATTTTAAACAAAGTTAAAAATATTTGATTAATAAAAAAAAGTCATTAAATATAAAATACAATTTATAAATTGTCAAATATTTAGTAAATATTTTTTTTAATATATTTTTTGGACCCGGTTGCACGGGTCTCGGTTCTGGACCCGGCTGAGCCGGTCTAATCTGGCGGATCCCGGCCCGGTTCACAGTTTTCGGGCCGGTTCTGGGCATGTCTAGTATCCGAGCTTCTCAAAGCTCCCACATGTCGCCTTCACGGATTGCTCATGAACCAGCTAACTCCTACCGAATGGGCAACGTCGGCATTTACATTCCCATCGTCTATCATCGACGATCTCCACCAATAGCCACCAACAATTTTACCGTTGCTAGCTCTACGACTCCTTTGCCTACTCCTCATTTTCCAAATCCTCATCACCGGAGTCTCTTCGAAACGATTACCCGAGTAGCACCCGAATCGTATAGAAACTCCCATCGCATGGGAAATGTCGGGCTTCGATACCTCGTCTTTCACCGACGAGTCTCCGAGTGAAAATAACGAGCTCACCTCGCTTTCAATTTTCAACTCCCGCTTGCTCGATTTACCGACCCGCATTGCTTCACCACCTCGACCCGAAAGCACATGATTGATCTCCCAGGTTTCCACCGGTCGGTCTTCTACCGGAACACCTCCATCATCATGTCTTCGCTTTCCAATATCCGATTTCTCCATCACCGAGAATCGAACTCGTCTCCTTTCAAGAACCGGACTCCGATCTGTATGAGGAACACCCGAACTCGCTTTTGGTTGCAACCACCTTTCGCTCATACGACCTTGCCCACAATGCATTAGCCCATTGGTGTTGTCGGGTACACCAATCTCACGACCTCCCGTCGTAGTGTAAAGGGTGCTCGTCTTTCGACCACGAGCAAGTATCACCACACCCTTCGACACTCTCCAAAACCCATCATCGAAGTCATCCTTGTGCTCCGTCTCAAGTCGACTCACCGAGATCACACTCCACGTCAACTTCGGCATGCACACCTCTTTCGACAATCGAAACGTCTCACACGACGTCTCCACAACTTCATCTCCAACACCCACGGCCTCCAAAGGTTCCCCATCTTCACGATGCACCTCTCCATGAACCCCGACAACATACATGCTATTACGGTTCGCCATGGTGTGAGACACCGCTCCCGAGTCGACCACCCGAGAGACTTCACAAGAGCTCGAAGATTCCGACAAGTCATCTTCACTCTTGTCACCCGTCACAACCTTGGCATCACCTCCATTCCTCGGAAGCTCACTACAATGCCGCTTCATGTGACCGTATTTATTGCAATTCCAACATAAGAATCGCTTTTTCTTCCCGTTGCTCGACTCCACCCTTTTCCCGCGACTATAACCTCCGTATGATCTCTACCTCGGCTCAAACTCAAGGCCTTAGTCGTCGAAGTCAATGTCTCTCTGGAATCCCTCCTTCTAACCTCATCGGCAAGAACACGACCTCTCACATCGGCATACTTCAACCTATCACTTCCAACGGAGTTATTCAACGCCATTCTTATCGGATCCCAACTACACGGTAAAGACGCCAATAGAGTAAGGGCCCGAACCTCATCATCGAACCCGATCTCAACCGAAGACAACTCATTGACGATCGTTTCGAACTCGTTCACGTTAGTCGCAACAACTCCTTCTTCCATCTTCAAATGAAAGAACCGCTCCAACAAGGGGGATTTGCTTCTCGCCGACGGCTTCTCGGTAGGCTTCTTGAACATGTAGAATAACACCTTCATCATCTCCGAGGTCGACTTCTCCATCATCAACTTCGGCTACTTCTCCGTCCACGCTCGTCTTCGTCTCGTCTTGGTTTGGTTTGGCTCCACCAAACCCAACACCACCATCCTACAAATGAACCTAATGTCCCACTTAATCGTAACACCAACCACTACAAAAAAACCGCGGATCCCCTACGGGGTTTCCCTACGGCAAATTTCCCGTAGGCCTCTCCTACGGCATCCCCTACGGGGATTTCTACATATATGATCCCTACGGGCACTACTACGGCTGTAGCCGTAGGGGTAAATCCCGTAGGGGCTACCCGTAGGGGGGAGCGCGCGCATTGCCACGCCTAACTTCTCTCCAAAAGAGGAGGACTCACTGTCTTCTTTGTTATATCTCATTGTTGGCAGGTCTCTTTGTATGTGTTGTCCGGAAAGAGGAGGACTCAATGTCTTCTTTGTTATATCTCCTTTGTTACTGTTTTACCTGCTCCATGTGCGTGACCCTTTGCACTACGTGCTCCGGCGGTCCCACAAGCAGTTGCTCGAGTGGGACCGTCGGAGCAGCTGCTTGTGGGACCGCCGGAGCATAAGTATTCGCGCTCGTCAAAATTGGCGTCGTTGTCGGGGAGGCAAAATTCCAACAGTAAGTCGTTTGTGCTAACAGTTTGACTTGTTTTGTGTATGGGTGATTCCACTTCGGGCAAAGAGATTGTATCTTGGTACGATCCTGAGATCGAGAAGACCGCGAAGCGAATCCGAAAAGAAACAAGACTAGCCAAAGCGTTAGCACGTGCCGCCCAAGAAGCTTTAGCACGTGCCGGACCCTGAAACATCTTTCAAGACATTTCTCATTATGCTGTTTTATAGGTTGATCTGCCTAAACATCTTTCAAGACATTACTTTATTACATGGTTGAAGTGGGTGTTTGCCAAGTGGCACTATGTATTAAAATTTCACATAGACACCAGTTCATAGACACCGGACACCTTTGCGAACGGTGTTAAAAATATTCATAACACCGGTCGCAAAAAAAAAGGAAGTTAAACTATTTTTAACACCGAATTTTCTACAAATTGGTGTTAAAGGTTCCATTTCAATTTTTAACCGGATTTTCTACAAATTGGTGTTAAAGGTTCCATTTCAATTTTCAGTTTTCATTTATAACATCATTTTTTATTTGAACCGATGTTAAAAAAAAAAGAACTAACAATTTTTTCAACCTAATTTTTATCTTCAAGAAGAAAAAAACACTACAAGTACAATAGCTTCATTTCATCTGGAATAACGTTTGCTCCCCATACCAATCGCCTCTGCAACTCACTTCCCGAATACCTCAAACCCATTCCCTTTTCTACCTCGCTCCTCCGTCTCTCACCGTCAAATCCACCGCCAAACCCATTTCGGCCATCCACTCCGCCGATTTTTCCAATTCAAAAACCCCATTTCCCCCGCCGCCGCCGCCTCATCCTCCTCGACCGTCGCTGTCGAGATCTGAAGAAACGGGGCGCTGGACGGCTGGAAATCGAAAAAGGCGTTGCAGCTGCCGGAGTACCCGAATCGGGAGGAATTGGACTCGGTTCTAAAAACCCTAGACGATATCCCGCCGATCGTGTTCGTCGGAGAAGCCCAACACCTGGAGGAGCGGCTGGGCGAGGCGGCCATGGGGAATGCCATTCTTTTCCAGGGCGGCGATTGCGCCGAGAGCTTCAAGGATTTCAACGCCAACAACAACAGGGATAATTTCAGGATTTGATCATCGATGTGAATCGTGCTTGATGATATGTGATATATGTTTTTAGCTTAGATTAGGTTCGTTATCTATATAATATATAATTCCAGACTTTGCTGATCCCACGTGGACAATGTGAACACAAAAAATTACACTACAAAAAATAAGCATGTTCATACTACGTGGCAAGAGAAAGCTTTCCTATGTCTATGTGGCATTTATAAAGCTTACAATTCTTAATGACGTGGATATTTCATTATTAATTATGAATTTTAAATTGTGATTTATATCCTACGGATTATATGTTTTCCATAACTTAAAATTAGTGATTTACTATCATAATCATTTCCATAATCAACAATATAATTTATAAATAATTAACCTATTTAGTTGTCTCATTACCTATTTAATTAACACGTAGTTATAGTAGTAATTATATTTTTAAATCAATTCAAATAATTTAATATATTATTTTTATATTCTTTTATCAATAGGTAAGTTTCTCCTAATTAAACTCCACACAATCCGATCAATCTATAAATAATTAATTTATTTATATTAATATAATATAATATTTCCATATAATACGATACAAAATCCTATTTAAATTGTTTCTTCTTCATTTTTGTTTTCATCTGCAAACTAATTTTTATTTTCTCTGTAAATACATTTTGTTTTTCTTAGTTTGGGTAATTGGTTAATTGATTTTTTTTGTAGGCACCTACAATGTAAGTAATTAATTTATAATTATTTCTATGGTCTCTAACTATTTCATCTTGCTGTTCAGATATTCTTATTTTTATAAATAACTTTCTTTTTTGTAATTTTTTTTTTTGGTAAAGGTCAATCACATAGAAAATAAAGAGTATGATACAGAACTGCGCATATGGAAAAGAACCCCACCGCAACACAGAGCTAACAGACTGTATTTTTTTTTTGCAGAAGACGGTAAGGTTTTTTTTTACCTCATGTTCATTATTTAAGTTGCTTCTTTTTCTTCTTCATAGTATTCATTTTCATCGACAAGCAATTTTTATAAAGTTCGATGTAATTAACTTGAATTTTTATTGCTAATTTAATCATTGTTTTTATTTTTTGCAGAGCACAATGAATACGAGGTATTTATTTAATCCATATATTTTTCAATTCCATCATATTATTGTTTTTTCAATTAATAAATATTATTCATATTATTTTTGTATGGTTCTATGTATTTATGTATAAAACTTTTTTTTTGCAGATTAAAAGGTAATTACATTTTTGTCATATTTTTTTTTTCAATTACTGTCATATTTTCTTTACATATTTTTTTTTACAATTTTTGAATTTCTTTCAATTTTTATATTATTTTTGTATCCTAATTATCTCATTTTATTATAATATAAATCTCATTTTTTTTTTTTGCAATATTCAGTGTGTGGAAAAGGATTATAAATCTCATTAATATAAGAATTATTTGAAATTGGAAAAGAAATTCATTACAAAGTTTGAAGATGGTTCAAACACCTCAAAATATTGTTTTTTCACTTTTGCTGATGAATTGGTGAGCCCTAATACAACATTTAACATTCCAAGTATTTTGACTTCTGCTGGTGACTTATTATTTAGATTATGTTTTCAATTTTCTTTTTGTTTTTTACATATTTTTTCTATATTGTTTTTTATATGGTTATGGTTGTTCATTTTATGTCTAATTATTAGTTAATCTAATTATTCATTAATTTTTAAATTTTTTTTATGACTTAATCATTACTGTAAAAAAAACTACTCCCTCCTTCCCTTAACACTATGCATAGAGAAAATGACACGTAGATTAAGAAAAAGTGATTTTTTTTGTGTTTTATAATATAAAGTAGGGGTATAATAGGTATTGATGTGTAAGTAATAAAGTAGATAGTTGAAAAAGTAGTTGTATAAGAGTAAATAAATGTGTATTGGGAGGATAAAAATGTGAAAAGACATTCCATTTATGGAATGTGCACTGTTTTAAGGGATGGACTAAAAAGGAAAGTATGCATTGTTTTAAGGGAAAGAGGGAGTATTTGATATGACAAGAAAATAGGAAATAAATAAAAATTATGTATTTAACAAGGACATTATGGATTTTTAAATCATTAATAAATTTATATATATAATAAGGGTGGTGTACTTATCAAATTTGGGGTGTATATAGTATTACCTTTTTCTTTAAAACCAATTTTTATTCATACTTTTTTTTTATCATTTGAGCTCTTAATATAGAGCCTTTTATTACGAATTATTTCTAATTTTTTGTTTTATAAATAAAGTAATGAAATAAATTTGTTTAACATATTTTAAATTATATTTTAATAAATATTAAGTGATGTTGAAAACAAAATAATATGATAAACTAGATATCAATTTTTTAAACTAAAAGTTTTACATTAAATATTCCTGTGCATCGCACAGGGATTAAATTACTAGTTATTAGAAATTAGTAGGTTTCCAGTATTTTCAGACTTTGAATATCTTAATCGTGTAGACTTTGAGAATCTTAATCGCGCAGGTTAATCGTTCGGATTTAGAAGATGAGGATAGTGGGTCGAATTCTTCAAGTTCTTCGATCGAGCCTGTACACACTACTGCAGGTTAATTGAAATAAATCTCAAAAACTCACTTGATTTTTGATTCGTTTGCTAAAATTTGTTTTGCCTTTTGTTGATTGTCCTTGATTTTTGTTTCCTGATTAGATTAGTTTGTTATTATCGGGAATGGGCGAGTTTCTAGTATTGTCAGACTTTGAGAATTGGAATTGTGCTGTAGGTTCGAATTTAGGAGTTGATAATATCAGTGGTGTGCATGCTTCCAGCCTAAGCCCTTAAAATATTGCATTAGTTTTCATCACATGTATTAGCACCATTTTTAAGCGTCCCATTTCTCATAATGTTCTTTTTAGCTTGTCTCAGTTCAAGACGCATTGTGCGTGCGTGGTTATTGGAATACTCCCAAAGATCTATCCAAAGAAAATGTTGCTAATTAATTGGTCCAGAAAGCAGATTCACGGAGTAGGATTCACCAATTTGAAGGACCCTGTGTATTTCCGACAGATTTACTTAGGTAACAGTTGAGTTTTATTGTAAATATTTATTTTACACTGTAAATTGTATTCGAACACCTTGTTGGAGTATAAAATTGATCGATAAGCTTATGACATGATATGAATGGGTAGAACACCTTGTTAGATTACTCGAGTCTCTAGTAAACATTCGTTTATTTAATTTAAAACAGTCTAGACGATCTTCTCTTAACTTCTAGTCAGTAAATGTTTTCTACAATGAGTATTAGAGACTCGAGTAATCATGAGGCTGTGAAGAATAGGGAAAAAGGAGGATTTAAAAAAACAAAGTGATTATTGTTTTGTTGGTGTTCTTCATGTACACTTAGATGCATACTATAGGAAACATATCGATTCCTATATATTCTGGTGACATCATTGGAAGCGCACATGGAAATGATGGAATAATAGTTATATATTCTGTTTGAGTTGTGTGATTTATCCCTTCATGCTTTTCGACACATATCACAAACCCAAATGCAACCTAAATTAATATTGTTTTGTTTCCTTATTTTACTCTTGATGTAATTTAGAACCTGTAATGCTTCTGATATGCTGATAATGAATATTTTTAGATTCTGAATTGAAGGAGATGGTTCCAGCGGGCACGAGATCCTTCCTTGTGCAACATATTCTGGACGCTCCTAGAGAAACAGACATCATCAGCAAGGGCGTTGGTTTTGTCATGTTGGCTTCTAGCATTTTTAGATTAACAATATTTTGTATTGAAGTCGTTGTATTTGTTTGGTTCATATTTTGTACTCAATGCTTTGTATTGACAATTTTATGGAATATTGTGGTTTGACAATTGTAAGGATTTGGAGATTTGGGTATTTTGAATAAAAAATTGATTTCAAAAATTATTATAGACATCGGTTATATATGAAAAAACTGGTGTAAAAAACAATTATAGACACCGTCTATGAAAACAACTGGTGTTATTACTTTTCAAACCGGTTGTTTTTGCTAGTTTCCATGGAATTGACCGGTGTCTTTAACAATATAGACACCGGTCTGGGTCACAAAACCCGGTGTTATAAATTATATTTCACACCGGTCAATGACTGGTGTTAAAACATAGCTGATCTTTAACACCACGCACACAGACACCAGACAATTTTTTTTTTTAACACCGGTCAATGCCCGGTGTCTATGAAACATTTTACCATAGTGTGGGAAGTGTTTTCTTGATCATTGGGGTATTATACTATTCGTCATATCCATGTACGGTAAAGCTTTGATGAAAGTGTCTTGACACTTGTGTGAAAACACTTGATGTTGCGACTGTTGTTTCTCTATAAGCGCCTCTTAAAATGTTTCAAGTGTCACTGATATGATTCGTATGAATGAATAGTACCTGGCAAATTCAAGCAAAGACCCAAGGGTCGAGCAATGATGGAGGTTTATTGGGCTGATATTTGACAGTTGAGAGGGAATCATTTTGGTTCAGAGACTCGTGTAGAGGTATAGTGTTTAGTTACTCCTTTTGGATCGCATTTATCCAATAATTGTCACAAAAAATATTGATAGAATGTGGCTTGTACCTATTAATCAACAGAACCTAAACACTCGGATCTTCCAGTAGCTGTGGCTCTCATGTATCTGAATTTTGACATGATTCAAGGCGTGAAACCATTGGTTTTCAACTCAGTAAAAGCTACGTTCAAACCACACTATTGGCTTGATCTTTGCTTGTATATTTGTTAATAAATATAGTCGAATTGGACGTAGTACAAGTTCATTAGTATTGTGATTAAACTTCGGAAATTGTGTTTGAGTTCATTTTATAATTGATCGAATTGAGATGAAATGATCTTTATTGAGCGCGAATGCCTTTTTACTTTAACACATTATATTGGAGCATAGCATTACATTTTTTATTTTAACACATTATATTGGAGCATAGCATTACATTGTGTAATGAAAAAGTGTGAACAAGTTTTCTTATGCTAAGAATGGAGCTCAAACGAGCTCTTAAAGGATTGATCTCAAGTAAATTTTGATGGCAATAATATTTTAATTGTTGTAAAATTCACTGCACACGTGCGAATACTGTTCATCAGGAACACGGAACTGGCACAAGTATAACTGTTAAGCCCCTTGCATGACACCACGGCATAGATGTGGGCGTGCCCCAGAAATTGTCATCTTAAATTTAGATTGTGAAGCCTCCTCTCATTCCACTGTTTTTGAGCTTTGCTAAGCAAACGAAAAAAAAAAAAAAAAATGTTTCAGCTTACTAAAATAAGTATGGTTTCATGTAGATAATAGTGACCTGAAGCAAAGTTGCTCACTCAGTGAAACAGCTTCAGGCAAGCTAATGTATTCAGGACACGATCCGTTTGACTTAGTAATGTCACTTTCAGAGTTGGATCCAACTGCACAATCACGAAGCTGCAGAAAATCGGATGCATAAAAACCATAGAAGATGCAAAAAAAATCAGAAATATCCAAGTCCTACTGTTTCATACTCAAGTCATCTCATTACAATAGGCAGGAACGTGGTAATGCAGTTAATAAGGGAACAAAATTTAAATGAATGAAAAAACATTGTGCAAGAAATTAAAAGGTTTAATGGCCATGATTATAGATGGATTTTGGGAAAGACCATGATTCTTTTCTGTAATTACTTTTTACCTTAAAATCCTTATAGAAGCAGAGTCGAAGTTCATCAACAGCATCGCCTGAGCATTCTAGTTCTGGAGTCGCATGGAAAGCATTTTGAATTGCTGAAATAATACCTCCAAGTGGATACTTTTCAGAATTCGATGCTACATAACCAGCATCTCTCAAGACTTCCTGCATGATGTAAAGATAAGAAAGAGACTGGAAAACCAAATAGAGCACAATATATAAAATATAATGGCAATGGTTTTTATTTTTTTTCAAATGACTTTTTCTAACTATCGTGTACGTTTGTTTAGTGAAGATCTAAAAATGGAAATGTACACATTTTCAGTTTTCCATTTTATTGAAATAGGATGTTGTAATCTCGGCCAAACAAACCTTCACTCTACAACCACACAAATTTATGTTAGAACTTAGAAATGCACTTCATGAACTGTGAGCAAACATATTCTCATTTCCAAACATGGAAATTTAGATAACAGCAAAGTTATTCCATTTTTAACACAGTGAAAAAGGGTCATGGAGATGATGGTAAGCCGTAAGCGAGTAAGGGTCATGGACAGATTGATGATTGATCAACCTAACAAGTACTGACCCAAGTGAAGGCAATAGTGATTAGCCTTTCAAAAACTTTCCTTATACCAATACGATCTTGTAGAGGCTAGCTACATCCTACACCTTGTGTAGTATACTCAGAGTAAAATTCACAATCAAATTGTTATATATTTTGGAAAATGGGACACTCGACAATCAGCATTAATCCACTCGCCATCAATTTGTTATTTATTCACTCACGAATAATTTATGAACAAAAATAGTCCAATGAGAAATTTGATCTTACCGTGACATTGTATTTGAAATACAGGTTAAGTGTTTTCACAAAGTAATCATATTCATCTCGTACGATTGGAAACGAACAAGTTCCATGCTTTTCTGGAAAACACAAGAAAAAAAATAGAGAAATGAGGTTTTGGAACACAAACATGTTTTTCCGTTTCCAATTAGATCACAGATTGAGATGCTTAGGTTCTCAAATGTAAAATAAAAAATTACTAAAATCTTACTTTCACTAATGATAGGGGTTTAGGAGTCATGAATAAACTTATTCTTAGACATAAATTGACACATACAGTAACCCCAGCTTCATGACAAATAGAGATACAGATACGATTAGTATTAGGTATTAGCTCATCAGATCATAAATGGAAATAATAAAACCTAAGGAGATTCAAAGATTCGCAGAAGTTTACCCCACTGTCTCCAGACGAGTCCCGAATACAAACATGCAAGAAATTAAGGGAATAATAATTTAGTTGCATGTAATGGCATAAACAGCTCTAAGAGAATGTGTGTGGGGTCGATCAACAAACCTCATGTTCCCAGAATAATCCCTTCCCACCATGGCAGTTTGATGGAGAATCACAACTTAAAGATGGCCAATACTTATTCAAGCCACTAAGCAGTGGTGAAATCTGCAATAATTAGAATTAAGAGATATCAATTAAAACTGTCACAGAGAAATGATACATGTTTCAGAAAGAAATTCTATCTAAAACGAATGACCCGGGGGAGAGAAGTTAATATCAAGATGTTAGAACTATAAACATTTTGAAATACATGCAAAAGGGGAATTTCCATTCTTTTCTCTGGGAGACAGTATAAGCTTCTTGTGCATCATTCTACATGCTGTAGTAATTGGAACTCATCAAGGGTTTGGGTGTAAACCAATGCCTTGCATATTAAGGAAACAATACACTTGTTCAAATGTGACGAGAATTCATTGGTTCGTTGACATAAACATCGACTGTTGCTCAAAAAAAAAAATTGTATGCAAATTCTTCTCTTACACGGACTCTGTAATAAATAGGGAACTTTAAGTTCAACACAACAGAACAAGCCACACCCAAAAAGGGGCACTAGTAGTTACATAAGGAACTCTGCAGATATATTCTAAAAGCTAAAGCATCTAGACCTAGATTAAACAGGAGAAAACTTCAAGACAGTGCAATACCTCCTTAACATCAAATCTTTTCCCAGAGCAGCATGCCGGCCAAGTTCCATCATTATAATCAGGCCAAAGCCCATCTGCAAAGAAGGATACATGGCAGGGACATTGTAAATTACTTCAAAAGAGTAGATAATATTATCTATACATAAGAATCTCATAATTTTTGTTAATAAACATCGACTTACGGATTGTAAATTCTGTCAGAGCATCCGAACTGGAACAAAGTAAACAGAGACGAAATTAAGTTTCGTTACCAAGTTTTCAGAATGCTTAAAGTAAGTGGGAAGATATGTAGAACAGAAGAACATGTGTAAATATGAAGAGTGGAATCGAGAAATTTGTTTTTTTGTTAATAAAACAGTTTGAGATCTTGTCTGCTCAATATTCATTTGAAGTTACACCACAGTTCTCAAGTGTACTAAATATCGCTGATGTATATCGCAACTTTCATAATTTCAAGAAGCACGAGAGCACAGTTCTGGTATTTTAAAAGCACAACTCTAGTTAGCTAGATTACTAATTTCCAAGAAAGACTTTCCATATTTCAACTTGAATTTAATAAGTGACAATAAATAATGTAATATTCACGTTCTCCATACATAACATATCTAAAACACTGGTCAATGACTCTAAACAAATAAACAGTGACCCTCAATAATCACAGGGAACAAAAATATGGCAGAAAAAATCGACCCAAACTGCTCAAGACACAATATCAATAGTTCAAAGCTCATTTCAGCACCACTCGACTAAGTATCTTTCATGCTCAATTCATTTATTGATCAAACACAATTTTCCAAAGCTCGAAACATCTCCAAAGAAACTCAGACATCAAGGCGACATAATACATTCACCCCTGAAAAAGAATAGAAAAATGCACGGCTCTATCTATTCACAAAATCAACGCTTATAGTAATTGCATCGATCCATTAACAAGTGAAGTAGTAAAGTATATTGCAAGTAATAAAAATAAAACCTAAGAAAGCAAAAGTGAAAATGAAAAATAAAATAAAATTCAAAAGACGAAATTACCCTCGACAACAGGCGTTGGAGGAACAACAATGGCGACTCGCGGCGCAGGAGGTGGCCGGCCATATCAGCGAGAGCTTGAAGTAATCGAATCCTATCTGTTTATTGCTTAATCTTCCGAAATCCGTGTCGGCGTTGATGCAGGAAACTGAGATCCAAAAAAGGAAGATTAACGCACTTTGCATCGGCCGGTGCCGGAGATACGCCATGGTCGGCGGCTGCGGCTGCGGCTGCGAGTTCAAAAGTATTTACAGTTTCGTCTATACACAAGTATACAATTAAATTTAGACGTGCGAATGAAATTTTAATTTTGCGTAAATAAATAAGGAATATTGAAGTATACCGTAACGGTTATTAAACTATAAATAGATGGAGAAATTAAAACGTCATACATTTATTATTTCAATAGGGTATGCGTACATTTTTTTTATTAAAATTACAATTTTATTTTAAATTTTAAATTTTATTGACAACTATTTTAATTTTTAGTCAATTAATATTTTTTAAAAATTTTTTTGCCAAAAAGAAGCCTAAGAGTTGCAACTATAATTTATTACTAGTAAAAATTGGAGAAATTAAAATATCATAAATTTCTCTTTGGTAATTTAAAAGATTTACAAAATAATAAATTTGAGAAAAAAAAAAACAAAACTCACACAAGTCATTATAACAGAATATAATAGATAATCCCACAAGAATTTAGCTTCCGGTCTTCATCCATACAAGGCTGTTCCGGTGAGATATAAATACAGTATTAGGCCCGAAAAAGGAAGGTAACTTATACGACTGAATTTCACGCGTACGAAGATTGTAGACAGCGCAAAGGCCACTCCCATGAAAGAACAAAGTCTCCCGATAGTTCAACCATTGACGCGGCTCGAGGGATTTCACATGTTCAAACCTGCTCATTCGGGCTTTCAAGTCAAGGTTATACAGCTTTGTCCATTCTCCACTTTCCGATTTCATTTCCCAAACATCCCACGAAAACACCCCACGGGCAATCAACAGAGATAGAGAACTCCCGGACGGACATATAGAACGTGTTTCTCTTTTCCTCTCCAAGAAGAGGAAGAGGGACAGGAGTCTCTGTCAGAATCTCAGTCTCGACATTCAACGTCACAACATGATAACTCTGTTAGAATTAAATTAATTCAAATATCGAATAAGCATGAATTAATCATATAAAGCATGCTTCAACAATTACTCTAATTGTTTCTATGACGATTAACCGAAATATATGAGAATATTAATTAATAAAGCGGAAGCGTACTTGAATCCATAGAATTATTGAGATGAACGAGATTACGAAGATTGATGGTTTCCCAAACTATCAGTACTCCTTTTGGATTCACAGCGTAGAGAGAATACGTGAGATTAGAGATTACTAATGCTTGGGGACCATAACCTAATTTATAGATCTAGGGTATTGATTTGGTCCCTCAACAAATCAAAGCCCACTTAATGGTATCCACACATAAAGCCCATAATTATTGTATACTTATATAAGCCCAACTTTAATCTTTAGTTGATCACTTTACAATGGGTTTCTTTAAAGACAACCATACACATTTAATTTAACACATGGAAGCCCAATATGTTGAATTTATCCAACAATCTCCCACTAGGGCAAACATGTGATACTTAACAAATGTGTATTACCAAAATGAGCTCAATATGTTGTCATACGTATAAGTATCCTTAATACAATCTTATCATCGGCGGCACTGACAAAGGACTAAAGAGGCTTTCGTCACTTTAAGCGTAACTAGACCCAACAGTAATCACATATATCAATACAATCAATGACAGATCAATCATGGTGTGTAGCATGAAAATTACATGTAATGTGATCGTACATGTCTATTTCCAACTGGTCCTCCTTAATTCCAAAGTGAGATCAACATAAATCTTAACAGAGTGTAAATAAACTGAAACCTTATTTGCGCACATAATTATCCCAAATACACAATAATGTGTCCAAATACAGAGCCATAAAACACCTTATATAGACTCCCACTAAACCGAAGTATCTTGAAACAATATGTGTCCATGAAAGACCTTTAGTGGTTAATCCTTAGTCAACGGATCCGTAATAATTGAGTCTGTTCCAAAGTGCTCTATATAAACTTGATCACTCTATATTATTTTCTTTCACAATCAAGAACTTTATGTCAATATGTTTTAACTTAATCGAGTTCTTATTGTTATTGAAATATGTCAGTACCAAAAAAATTGTCACAATAAAACTTAAATGGTCTTTCAATACTCCAAAATTTTGTATCTTGTGACAACGTTTCATAACCATATTTCCTTAATTGATGCCTCTGAATAAGTTATAAATTATGTTTTCATGTAGAAGACAATCCAAATGTCTGCTTAGTGCTTTTATATGAAACAACTTCATATGCTACAAAAATGCAGCCCAAATTGGATCTTTCAATAACTTGACATCTAACAAAATCAAAATCATAAACCTTAACGATCTCCCACTGATTTGATTTTGCACATGTAAGCATGTAGTCCTTATTTCTCTGTAAATACCTTATAATTCCTTTGACTACTTTCCAAAGGTTCATACCAGAGTTACTTACGTATTTTCCCAATCATACCAACAATAAATCTCAAGTCAGGTCATGCAGACCCGCGAATACATGAAACTCCCACATAGCCGAAGCATAGGGAATATTTTGCATATCTTGAATTTCCAAATTAATTTTGGGGCACTGGTCGAGACCAAACTTGTCTCCCTTAGTTACATGGGTTTTAGCATACCAAATCTTTGAAGCACTTTTTCTATATATCTCTTTTGTGATAATCCAATTATACCTTGAGTACGATCTCGGTATGTTTGGATTCATAATACAGAAGAAATCTTTCCCAAGATCTTTTATTTCAAATAACTTTGATAGAATGATCTTGGTATCGTGCAACAAACTTAAAATCTTTGTCACATGCAATATGTCATCGACAAATAGGTCCAAAATAAATTACTCCCACTGAACTTGTGATAAACATAATTATCAATAATATTTATCTCAAAACCAAACGAGATAACTATTTCATGAAAATTGTGGAATCACTAACGAGAAGTTTGCTTGAGCCCATCAGATGAATTTCTTTAATTTGCAAACCATATTCACAAAGTTTTTCTGGTTGCACCACATAAGTGTTTCAACAATGTCAACACTATTCCTACATTCATCTGATGTAACTCAAGATTATAATGTGCAATGAATGCCATTATTTTACTGTCTTCTCTTTGAGTAAAACTTTAGCCAAAAGAAGAGCCTTATACCTTTCCACATTACCATTTAAATCCCGTTTGGTCTTTAAAAAAAAAAAACCATTTACAACCAATGGACTTCGATCCTTCTGGCAATGAGATAAGATCCCAAACTTTATTGTCTTGCATAGACTTGAACTTTACGTTCATGGTACCAATCCACTTTTGAGAATTCGGATCCATCATGGCCTGATGAACACTAATATGATCATCTTCCATTAGTTAGTTATTTTTCCCATGGAGAAAAATGATATAATCGTCCGTAATAACTCTTATTTTCTCGTAAGTGGATCTCCTTAGCTTTATGTTCTTGAGGTTGTTGAGTTTGTTCTTAAATTATTTCATCAACTTGATGGGGGAGGACTTCAACATTTTCCTGTTGAGGTTCCAAAACTGCTTCTTCTTCAATGACGGGTATGAATACCTGAACATTGTCAGAAACACTAGTAGGAGTCAAAATTGACTCCTCCTCAAAGGTGATGTCTCGATTCTTATTCTTCCCCCAAACTCAATATCCTCACATAACACTGCATTTCTCGTCTTAAAAATTGACTTTCTAATGGGATCATAAAACTTAAAACCCCTTAATTTTTCTGAATAACCAATAAAGTAGCTGCTAACTGTTTTTGGAGTCCAAATTCTTTATTTTCATTTGGCTTGTAAGGCCTTGCTTTAGTTGGACATCCCCAAATATAAAAGTGATTAAAACTAGGCTAACGCCCAATTTCACTTTTCCAAAAAAGTTTTTAATTGCTTCTTTATTTGGTACTTTATTGAGAATGTAAGCTGCAAATATAGATTGTCATGATATGCACCAAACTAGTGCCCACAATATTTGAAAGATAATATTAATAATCTCCGAATGAACAAGTAAAACCATATTTGTCCAAAACGAAAATATAACCAAATTTTGTCAAAAGACAATACATTAAAAAAATATCTTTCAAATCCAAATAATAACAATCTAAATTTTTAAGTTGTCTTCACTTCTACCGATTCGCCATATCCTAAATAGATGTATCTTTCACCATCACTCGGCTTTGGCAGCTTAAGCAACTCTTTATTTATACGCCAAGTGAGATACTTGGTGTATTCGGTACAATCTTGTCTTATGTGTCCAAGTTTGTCACAAAAGAAACAAGTTTTAACCTCAATGTTCTTTTGTTGTCTCTGGTGCGCTGGACCTTCAGCCATAGCAGATTTCTCAACATATTTTTCTTTCATGCCCTTTCCTTTATCTTTGGAACTAGTGGCCAGTTGAGCAACCTCACTTATTTCATGCTTCAACCTTTCTTCTTCTTCTTGCACACAATGAGAAATGAGCTCATTAAGAGTCCATTTCTCCCTTTGACAGTTGTAACTGACCTTAAAATGACTGTATTGTGCAGGAAGAGACAATAACACTAAATGCACGAGCAAGTCCTCAGACACCTCGAGCTTTAGCACACTTAATTTTGAAGCATAATGAGACATCTCCATGATGAACTCCCTTATATTCCCTTGCCCCATATACTTCATTGAGATCATGTTTGCTAAAAGCGTACTTGTCTCAGCCTTATCGTTTTTGACAAAACGTTGTTCAATATGGGCAAGGAACTTACTGGCCACAGTGATATCCTCAGATGATGTGCCTCGAAAGGCTTCCGGAATGCTGCGCTTAATGATCATTAGACTTACACGATTTGAGCGTTCCCACTTCTCAAAATTCCTTTTGTCATCCGAAGAACTTTTATCCGTAGGAGAAGCGGGTTGCTCAAACCTTATTGCATAGTCAAGATCCATGCAGCCCAAAGTGATTAGAATATTATCTTTCCAATCCTTAAAGTTTGACCCATTAAGCATAGGTATGTTATTAATGTTGGTAGATACTGAAGTAGCAGACATAGCTGAACAGAGAATATCAAAATAAAATGATTATCATGCTCACAACAATTAAACAATCAATAAATTCAAAATATGATGGCAAAATCTCGAGGTACCGAGCACAACATTAATATCAAGTCTTTGGACAGTAATATTAATTTGTAAGTGGTCACCTCTTTGTGGTGATCAAATACTGACAATAAGATCATGTCAAGTAACAGTCTTCCTATGGGCCGACTAATTACTCACATAAAATACCAAATAATTGTCACATATTTACCACTACAGGTGTACATGTATTTCGGGCCAAGTATTAATCTTCCTTTGGGCCGATCAATACTCGCATGAGAATACATATACACAACCGTCCCAATATTTTAAATAGAAAAATTTACACAAGAGAGGTCACTTTGGCGACTTCTTGTTTCAATTAAACTATTTTAAATATTAGTATAATCAATTAGGAACATGAGATAGCCAATAATTTTTGAATTATATTATTGCTCGTATAAGACATGTAATTGTCTTATTCCAAAACCAATATTAATCATAAATAGATAAATTAATTAAGCACGCAATTCATCACATCCGCATATTAATAATCAGACAAAGCAAAACAACTATATGTACTGCTATATGAAGAAAACCTTACTGCATGAAATGTACTTAATTAATGATATCAACAATTCTTTATTGTATTTAGCAATCTGGTCGCTTAATGTGATGCTACAACCAAATTATTTAATATGTAATCAAAAGTACGGGCACTTAATTGCCCAATTGCCGCATGATTGTCTAATGAAGGAAAACCGCATCACAAAAATAGGCATGTCTTAGGAGGGTGTATTCATTCAAGACTCTATAGGATTTTAATGAACTTTTAAAATCTAGGGGTATTCAATCCAGATTTTTAAAAGTCCATTAAAATTTTGAGGTATTCAATACGGATTTTAAAAAGTCTTTAAAAATCTACAGGTATTCAAAAGTCAATGGATTTTAAAAGTCTATGATTTTTTATGGATTTCATTTTCAAAATACAAAAGAATTCAAGTTTTTGAAATCTCTGAGATTTCTATGGATTTCTATTTTAATTATTAATTTATTATTAAAAAATAATAAAACATAAAAAAAATATATAAATAAACATAATACAATTAAAAACATGAAAAAAAAAATCAAAAAATAATATATTATTATATGTTGAATATATAATAATAAATTATAATAATATTAAAAATTAATATGTTAGTATATGTTGATATATATAAAAATAATATTAAAATTATTGAATATATTAATAAATTTTTATTTGGTGAAAAATTATACTTGTATAATAATTGTAAAAATGAAAAAAAAATATTTAACATTTTATTTTAAAAAAAATAAATACATTTTGTAATTTATATATATATATATATATATATATATAGTTTACATTTGAATTTATTATTTCAAAATTGAAATTTGGTCGAAAATTAAAATTTTAAGTTTTCTAAAAACGAACAAAAAAATTAAAATTAAACATTTTATTTTTAAGTAAAAATCGAATTTTGAATTTCAAAATTAAAAATATAAAATATAAAAATTAATATAAATCAATAAAAGAGTCATTCAAACTCTATGAAAATCTATATAAAAGTCAGTCAAACTCTATATAGACTCTGTGAATTTTTTAAATCCACGAAAGTCCGTAGACTTTTTAAAGTCCAAAAAAATCCAATGAAGCCCAAGGATCCCTTCGAATAATTATAAAAACTAAGCAGAATAAATATTCATATAATTTCATGATAATTCCGATACTTAATTCCTTATACACAAAATCTGAAAAGTGTCATATAATTTCATGATAATTCCGATACTTAATTCCTTATACACAAAATCTGAAAAGTGGCATGAAACGTGGAGTCCCAATTTCATCTACTTTAATAATTTAACTAAATCCAATTGGTATTGCTCCATATATTAAACCCATATATCGAAAGTTACATTCACCCATACTCAGTAGATCAATTAATTTAACTTCATGATTTTATACATATTAATGGAGCCGACAATATTAAAAAACTGAATCTGAATTGAATCCACTCAAAGCACATATATATATACATACTTACACATGTATATCGACATAAAACTAAACTCAAAAGTCAACTTATTAATAGTATATTGCTATAATTAATAGTCGCAACAAATACATCGACAGTGCAACAAATACATCGACAGTAATCGAGTCTCATCAAAATACACGATTCAATATCACCAAAGCATACCAATCGTAACTCAAGTTTAAGTATAAATATATGTTCACATAATTATACTCATAAATTCCAGAAAATCATACATAGAATCTGATACCACTTGTTAGAATTAAATATCGAATAAGCATGAATTAATCATATAAAGCATGTTTCAACAATTACCCTAATTGTTTTTATGACGATTAACCGAAATATATGAGAATATTAATTAATAAGGCGGAAGCGTACCTGAATCCATATAATTATTGAGATGAACGAGATTACGAAGATTGATGGTTTCCCAAACTATCAGTACTCCTGAATCCATAGAATTATTGAGATGAACGAGATTACGAAGATTGATGGTTTCCCAAACTATCAGTACTCCTTTTGGATTCACAGCGTAGAGAGAATACGTGAGATTAGAGATTACTGATGCGTGGGGACCATAACCTAATTTATAGATCTAGGGTATTGATTTGGTCCCTCAACAAATCAAAGCCCATTAATGGTATCCACACATAAAGCCCATAATTATTGTATACTTATATAAGCCCAACTTTAATCTTTAGTTGATCACTTTATAATGGGTTTTTTTAAAGACAACCATACACATTTAATTTAACACATGGAAGCCCAATATGTTGAATTTATCCAACAAACTCAACTCAGCCCAATGCACGAAACCTTCAGTAATCAAGGGGCAATGACCGAACAACTCATTCGCTTCGGGAGAGAGGTGTTGAGTGTCTATATGCCTCCAAGATTTATCGACTCCGATAGTTAATACATACAGCTCGTACCCCGGATGAAATTTATTTGAATATGCTAGAACCACTTTATACTCCATCGAAGAGGCCGAATACGCTAAGCCCATTTCATATTGATGTTCCAAATAGCCATCGAACGGAGGGACTTTGTAATGCTGTTTGGTCGTAGGATTGAGAATAAAAATAGAATCTCTGTATTTAAACCCCACGATCAACCCATTCCAAGCTGATTGAATCGGGCATGAGAGTTTGTAGCCAAGGTTAGATATCTCCATTTTTCCTCGTTGCATAGAAACAAACATAGGGCGTGAAAGCACATTGGGAGACTGGATGATGAATCCGGGAGTCGAACAGTGGAGGTTAGCGTACATAAAATAGCGTGTGTGGATCATTCGGTACCATTTCCAACAAACGAACCTCACCCACTCGTAAATCTCTTGGGCCGGGAGGTGAACAAGAACATCAAACAGCAATGGATCGGAAATGAATTCTATGCTCGTTGGCCTCGTCCTTAAATGAAGCGCGAAATTACCAGGCTGGGTATCACAGTTCAGAGACACACCATTGCCCCCAACCATCTGCATATCATATACATTTTCCATAATTCATATCAAATAATTTCGAATTATCAAACGAGTTTTCGAGCGCGTAATCAACTTATAATTTTTCCAGCAAAATACGGTCTTATTCAATAAAAATACAGTTCAGAGACACACAACCATCTACATATCATCTACATTTTCCATAATTCATATCAAATAATTTCGAATCGTCAAACGAGTTTTCGAGCGCTTAATCAACTTATAATTTCAGCCAAACAAGGTCTTATTCAATAAAAATACAATTCAGAGACGCACCGTTTCCCCCAACCATCTGCATATCATATACATTTTCCATAATTCATATCAAATACTTTCGAATTATCAAACGCTTAATCAACTTATAATTTCAGCCAAACACGGTCTTATTCAATAAAAATAATCACAGAATAATATGAATTCGAAGATTACTCACGGCGCCAACTCCTTGTTCAAACGATTGCGGAGGACCGCCCATCTATCATGAGTTAATTAAGCGGTTGAAATCGGGTCACCGAATAACGGCGAGATGTGGCGGTCGCTCGCCGGACTGAGACTACGAGAGAAAATGAGGAGACGCCGTGGGTAGTAGAGTAGGAAATGATATTTAGGGGAATCAATTAGGGTTAATCTGATTTTGTGCTATTTATAGTTTCATATACACTCTATCACTCATCAGATAACAGAGTTTGCAGTTGATTAAAAAAGAGGCCTGTGGATAAAGGTTAGTATTATAAGAAATGTGTGTTTTTTGTGCTAGTTATAAAACTAGGAGTTTTTTACACCAATTGTAATAGAATGGTCTAATATACCCCTCAAACTTAATAAAAAAAACACAAAAAAAAATACCAAAATTCGGTCCCCACATTCTTTGTTTTCTCTCTCCCGTAAAGAACCCGCCGCCCATCTTTTTTTTTTTTTCGATTTTGAATCACCGGAGCGGGAGCAATGTCATCTCCATCGCAGTCCGAACATGAAGAAGAGGAGGAGGAGCAACAACAACAAGAACCGGCTCTCCAACCTCCGGTAATTCCCGAATCCGAAACCCTTTTTTTCGATTTTTCTTTTCGAAATTTCGAGCAATTTTGATGGATTATATGGTGTTTTCGATGCTTGTTTGAGTTGTTTGTTGATTTAGAACTGTAATTTGATTATAATTGTTCTGAAAATTTGATTTTTCCGATTTTGTTTATGGTTACTCGAATCGAGTAACCTCTGTTTTTTTGTAACAGACGTTCGAGTAACTAAGATTACTCGAACGGTTACTTGAATTCGAGTAACCCGAACTCTACTCTAATTCGGGTAAACCATCGACTAACCAATTCGTGTAGTAAGCTCTTGATTAGTGCCATTCGACCAACCCCGTCGACTAACCCATTCGATTAACCTCTTCGAGCAGTCATCTCTTGATTAGTCGATGGTGTTAATCGAATGGGGTTAATTGAAAGGGTTGGTCGAATACGTTGGTCGATGGGGTTACTCGAATACGTTGGTCGATGGGGTTACTCGAATACGTTGGTCGATGGAGGCAGAAACTTTTTTTTTTTTGTTTTTTAATCCTATTAATATGTTTTTAATTGCTTCTTCTCCATTTGTGCAGGCTGGTTTCCGATGGAGGAGACCGGATTTCGTCGACATTTCGAGAGCGATAAATTGCGGAGATCGACGCGGTGTACTGAAAATCGTACAAGATACACTGAGGGATGTGGGTGGGGAAGATGGCCTCGCGGAGTACGAACAGACGTTTCTGTTCAGTCAGTTCTTTCCCATTTCCAGTGCAGACCGATCGAACAAACCTCTGCACAAGCTGCTATCGAGAGAGATCGTTAGCAAAAGCAGAATACCGGAGTTTGAGCACTGGTTTGCTATAGGGGATCGTATTGTAAAGTTCCGAGCACAAGAATACGCCCTGATCACCGGCCTGAGCTTTGGGGATAGTAACTTCAATCCCTCAGACCAAGGTCATGTCGCTCCCAGTACAGGCATCCATCGGAGGTTATTCCGATGCAGAGTGATGAAGATTGAAGCACTGCTCAGTTCGTTCAAGGATCAGCGGATGGGCCACGAGCTAGGTGATTATTTCAAGGTTGCCAACATCCTGATTCTCTACTTCATTCTGATTGGTCGAGAGAAATTGGATGTCGAGAACTGGGTCTGGACACTGGTGGAGGACAACGATGGCTGGGAGTGGTTTCCTTGGGGTTCTTATACGTTCCAGAACTTCTCGCACTACATCAGCACTGCTGGGATGGCAGCTGATCAGGTGGACAAACCTGCTTATCACTTTTACGGTCCAGTTTGGGCCTTCCAGTGTTGGGCCTTCGAGGCCTTTCCTCCTTTAGGGAGACTGTGCGGTACCCGGAGCAGAGTGACGCAAAGGCCCCGGTTTTTGCATTGGACGCCGAGGAAGACTAACTTCGATTTCGCTGATTACTTCGAGGATGAGCAGGTAACCGTCAATCTGTTTCGTTAATAATTTTGAATTAATAATCTTATCGAATATCTAATAAATATTTTGTTATTGTTTTCTTTTAGCTTGAAGTGCACGAGACCCTCACACCGACACCGGAGGAGGAGGAGATGTTGTATTACAGGAGTTTGACTGAGGCCGGTGAGTTGTATGGCCTCCCGTACCAGCCTCCCGTCCGCTTAGCTCACGCAGCGGGGCCGGCACGAGCACCTGCACCGAAGAAGCAGATGGAGAAGAAGAAGAAGAAGAAGCTTGTGGACCGTGTGGCCGAAAGCGTGGCCAAGACATTCAAGAAGGCGACGACACATGTCCGCACGCGTGACGATATCACGCCCAGCTCTTCAGCAGAGAGACGTACATCTCGGAGAGCTCGACATGGATCGTGGCGGCCATTGATTTCCATAACTGGACTGTCGAAGTGTATGATTCAATGTTCAGTGTCAGAGCTGCACAGATGAAGCCCCTGACAGATTTGTTGCCTCGATTGTTGCTAAAAGCACACTGGTGGAACCAGCACTCGTACTTGTATGATTCAGGAACCAGTGTAGTCTTTTTTCTTATATGATATTGACGTGAGAAGTGTTTTATTTATTTCAATGTTTTATGTTTCAGGGAACGTAAGAACTGTGCTTTCAAGTTTAAGCTGATGCCCAGGGCTCGACAAATAATCCAACCCGACGGGAACTCGTGTGGGCCGATTTGTTGCATGTACCTGGATCGCTTGCTCAACGACAAGTTGACTCACGAGAACAAGACTATTGACAGTCCTTACATCGTTAGGTACAGGAAGTATATTGCTAGGATGATTTACTGGTTAGCTCAGGAAGGATGATTTACTGTTTTGGATTAGACTTGTTTTGGATTAGACTTGTTTTGGATTAGACTTGTTTTGGATTAGACTTGTTTTGGATTAGTATTGTTTGGGATTTTTGTCTTGGATGGGTTGTATATTGAATGTTTGATAAGAATGTTGCAGGTTTTGGTTTAAAAATGTGCAAAAAGAATCTTTTTTCATTCTGCCCAGAGGTTACTCGATTGGTTTGTTCCATCGAGTAACCATCGAGTAATCAAGAACAGGTCCATCGAGTAACGTAGAATCAGGCCTGAATCTGCAAAAGAACATTAAAATGGTTAATCGAAGGGGTTACTCGAAAGGGTTAAGCGAATGGGTTACTGGAATTGGGTTACTCGAAATAGGTTACAGGAAAAGGTTACTCGAATAGCCATCATCCTGTAATCATGAATCTCCAAGGTTGGTCGATAGGCTGTTACTCGATCTGCCATCGACTAACCATCGACTAACCATTCAAAATTAGTATTTTTTGGCCTTTTTTTGGGTAATTAAGTTGTTTTTTGGGTAATTAAGTTCAATGTAGAGCCATAAAACATTATTAAAACAATTTAGATGATCAATCGATTCGTTTAGAGTGAAAATAAGTGAAACGTGGAACATTAGTCATACTTTTCTAAATATCTTAAGTAAGTTTACAACAAACAAACTATGATATTAGTTCAATGTTCACATGTTATGTATTAGAACACCAAAATTGAACATCAAAACATGTTTAATAAGTGTTTTTTATCATTAAAATGAAGTTACATACGCAAAAACACAATTAGAAATTGACGAACGGCCTTAAAATTGAAAAAAACGGGTCCTGTTCATAGTTGGTCGATGGGATCTTCTTAGTTACTCGATGGTTGGTCGATAGTAACCCTAATCTACTCGATGGAAACCCTAATGTACACGAAAGGGTTAATCGAAGGTAGGGTTAAGCGAAGGTAGGGTTAATCGAAGGGATTAATCGAATGGGTTAATCGAATTGATTAATCGAAAGGTTAACAAGAATTAGGTTAATCGATGAGGTTACAAGATGAGGTTAATCGAATTAGGTTAATCGAATGTAGGGTTAATCGAATGTTGGGTTACAAGATGGGGTTAATCGATTAGTTTACTCGAATTGGTTAATCGATGAGGTTAATCGATGAGGTTACAAGATGAGGTTAATCGAATTAGGTTAATCGAATGTAGGGTTACAAGATGGGGTTAATCGATTAGTTTACTCGAATTGGTTAATCGATGAGGTTAATCGATGAGGTTACAAGATGGGGTTAATCGATGAGGTTACAAGATGAGGTTAATCGATGAGGTTAATCGAATAGGTTACTCGATGGGGTACTGAATATGCAGAATGCCCTTGCTGTTTTTTTACATACCCTGACCTGCAAATCACATAGGTATAACAAAAAACCACTGCAAATATCCAAAGAAACACACTGCATATATCCATATTCAGAAACAAGATAATAAATCAATCCTAGTCATACGATGTATCGAGAAACACGATAACAAATCAACCAAACACCAGAAGAGCCCTCAATCCACACGCATCGGACATTTTGTTTTTGTGTGGCCCTCGGTTCTGCAAATGCTGCACTTTTTCTTCTACCTTCTTCGACCCGATTCTTGCGTCCCTGAGGCTTCCGGAGGTACATTCAAATCAACGCCTGCAGGAGGTATGTAAGCCTTGCAGTTGCGTATGTTATGTCCTGCGCCCTTACACTTCGTACACACCTGCACACAAAGACACGATATTAGGTCTTTAATCATACTAATGACGACACAATATTAGGTTCGAAGAACAAACCTGTACACGACGAGCAGACCCAGATCCCTCAACTGCAGAACGAACCCGACTCAGCCGCGGACGTCCAGCCTGACTAACCACTTCCGGTGGAAGACACACGTACGAAGCTACTTCTGGAGGGACAACCCAATCATCAACGTGTGGTACTGGCACAATAGGAGTCGCATACATCTCTCTCAAGCTGCTTTGCTTGAAATAGGGGCCGACGAAATCGTACAATGAAAATCTAGCCCGTCTACATAAAAGTATCAAGTTAGTGGCATTAATTAATTTAAAAGAAGATGTAAGGAAACCGATACCATACCGTATAGCGGCAGCAGCATGACGACACGGAATTAGGTCTAAGTCGAACTCCCGACAGTCACACGTGCGTCTCGCGATATCCACGAGATAGGACCTGCCGTTTTCCTCAACTCTGAACACGGTCCCCGCACTGACCTCCCGAACAGCAAGATGATGACTCAACTGATTCTGATTAGACATCTTTGCGAATGCCTCCTCGGTCATCTCATGCTCCCTCTCATTAGCCTTCCTTCGTTTCTCGTCAAACCATCTCTCAATCATCGCACGAATCGACTCGAGCATAGCACAAACAGGTAATCGTCGTGGCCATTTGATAGCACTGTTGAAGACTTCGGCCGCATTCGATGTCATGAAACCATATCGTCGTTCAGGACATTTTGACCTTGACCAGGTCTCAACACCGAGTCCAACGAGGCGCCGATAAGCACCGTCTCCACTGATTCTCTCCAAATCAGATAAATATTTTTCAAACTCATCCACTCGATAACAGTAGGCTGCTTTGTGTACAATTGTGATCACATGAGAGCGGTACATTGCCAGATTCTTCTCGAGGTGGTGACAGCACAACGCACGGGTCGCGTGGGGATAGGCACTCCGAATAGCATTTGCGATGCTCTTATGCTGGTCGGACACAATGAGCAGATCGTCTGCATCGTAGCAAAGCCTGAGGTGCTCAAGAAACCACGTCCACTCCAGGTCATTCTCAATCGGACCGATACCCAAAGCAAGCGGGAAAATCTGCTCATTTCCGTCCTTCGTGACGGCAACAAATAACACACCGCTGTTTTTCCCCTTCAGATGAGTGGCGTCGACTACTATGACGGGATGCAGAGTGCGCTGCTGAAATGCACTAATGCACTGCCCAAGTGCAACAAACATGTGACAGAACACGCCCTCACTGGTCGTCTGAATATCATACCGAGTCCCTGGATTGCATTCTTTCAGCACGTGCAGATATGACGGGAGCATCTGATATGAATCCTGATAGTTGCCGTACCTCATTTCAACGGCCAGGTTCCTCGTCCGCAGGGCAAAGCTGTAATCGATCACTACTCCGTACAATCTCCTCAGATCAGAAATCATCGTCTTCGGCTTCAGTGTGATCTCATCGTCGACTAGCTGACGTGCAAAGTAAGTAGCAGCAACCTTGCTCGACACGTGACGATCGGCAGTCCGACCCAAATCATTGACACACTCGTGATTCAAGTTCAGCCTCGTAATCTTCCAGAGTGTTTCGTCATTCCCAGTAGCACACAATTTGAACGGGCACTTCTCACGGTCTCGCTTGCAAACGAACTTTACCCGTTCACAGGTCGAGCGTTTAGTGGCACACTCCACCATATGCTCCATGTGATACATCCCCACCGCTATCTTCAGATCCGATTTCGTTCGGAATGTCGAGCCGACTGCAATATGACCATACACAAGTTCGGGAGGCTCGACCGATCGCAATGGAACCGCGGGGTCAAACTCCGGCAGTGGAATGATCCAGTTGAGCAGTGGATTATTCTGTGCATTCTGAGCTGGTTCGGGTTGCTCGCCGGCTCCCGAATTAGAACTCGAGGACAGATTACGGCGTGAAAGAATATTTGTGATGACGCGCGGCTGTCTAATCCATTCTGTCCATTCAGTGGTCAACGACTGCAACAGGTCGGTCTGACGAGCTTCTTCGTCGTCCTCGGAATTCTCAGCAGGCCTCTCGCCCTCAGTCGGTACATCCGTATCTACTTCTGGAATATTCACCTCGGGTGCATTTTGTTGTGCCTCCTCTAGGATCTCGGTGACGAAAATGAAACAATCGTCCTTTTGCTCGTCTAGCATGCGGGATACATCGTCGTCGCTAAGCAAAGGACACCGCACGCTCCTAAAATCATTGCCTCGTGTTAAGATAAACAACATGTACTCGATATTCGGCGGAGGGCGCAAAACGGCACGAATCTGCCTCACAAGACCATCGAGGGTAAGTTGATCCCTCCTGAAGAAAAGGCACATATCTATCCCGTCGACGTAGACCGCTCGTTCCCAACGACCACCGTAACGTATCGTGATTCGTTGATTCGACATCTACAATTACAAAAAACATTATTGAATTAGGTTAACTATTACAACATATCCATATATATCGACGAAACAAACCAAACATTACGGAAAAATGCGTTTTTTGCAAAAAACAGGCCCTGTTACTCGAATGGACTGTTCCATCGAGTAACAGGATGGACTGTTACTTTCGAGTAACATGATTCGATTAACCTCAATTCGAGTAACCTCACATTACTCGAATCTGTGTTACTGGAATGAGGTTAGTCGAAACATGTTACTGGAGTTAGGGTTAATCGAAAATCTACTCGAAAGCATTTCGGGTAACCTCAGTTCGATTAACCTCATTTCGAGTAATGTTTCGCTTCATAAATTCTTAGTTACTCGATGGGTTGATCGATAGAGCGTACGATCGACCAACCCATCGAGTAACTGTCGCAGAAAAAAAATTTGCGGAAAACTTGATCACGTACCTCTCGATTTGGCTCGTCAAGGCACGCGTATGTTCTCCGGCGTTTTCCAGAATCTAACGAGGCAACATGTAGAGAGTGTTTGAGAGAATTTTGAGAGAATTTTTGAAAAAAAATTGGTTTGGTTTTGGTAGATACGTGATGAATATGGAGGATTGAATGCACAATAAACCCACACCAAACCCTCAACCAAACAATAAATCTGATTTTGTGGGCCCCACATGTATTTTCTTTTTATTTTTATGTTAATTGAAATTGTTTTTGTATTTTGTTTTATTTTTTTTTATTTATTAAAAAAGTAAGGGTATAAGAGACAATTTATGTTCAATTGGTGTAAAAAATTCACACTTTTATAAAGGGGGACTTTAAACTCATCCCCTTAACAAATCTGACTAAAAAGTCACATTCCCTCATTAAAAAATACTTAAATAATAAGTTACTTTTTTTGGAGTTTTAAGGATATAAAAGGTATTTTAGTTTTTAAATTTAGAATGTAAATCCTAAAAAAATACAATTTGAATTTAAGGGATAAGATTTTTTATTTATTTATTAAAGTATTATTATTTGTGTAATTATAATAAAAATATAAAATTTAAAAAGTCTAATTACTTTATTGTCTTTACTCAAATATAATAATTTTTTAATAAAATTAATTGTCATTTCATATTTTTGCATATTTATTACTATTTTCTTATATTTTGAAGATTTATTTTTTTTACTTTTACATTTTTTAGATTTATTTTTTTTCGTATATTTTTTGCAAATTTATTCTTTTTTCATTGGTGTCTTATATCACATATTTTTGTTGGTTTATTCTTTTTTATATATCACGTAACTAGATTTATTCTTTTTCCAATGTTTTTGCAGATTTTTTTTTCTACACTCGATGTTTGTGTATGCAGCCATTACTTACGGTTTTTTCAATTGACAATTAAAATTTTACTTTTATTGTGAAAATAAAAATGTGTATGCAGCCATTACTTACCGTTTTTTCAATTGACAATTAAAATTTTACTTTTATTGTGAAAATAAAAATGGTAAGTTTGGTATACACTTTTATAATTAGAATAAAATATGTTATTTATTTATAAACAAAAAATAATTATTAGCTCTATACCAAATTCTCCTTAGTTTTTTTTAAATAAAATATAATTTAAATTAATTTTTACATTTTACTTACAAATTTAAAATTACAATTTTATTTAGAATTTCATTAGTTTATTTTTAATTTTAAAATTTGAGAGTATTCAATCCAATTTTAAAAGTATAATAAGTTATATTCAACATTAATTTTAAAAAAATTTAAAAAATCTATAGGTATTCAATAGTTTATAGATTTTAAAATATTTTAAAAGTTTATAAATTTTACAAGATTTTCTTTAAAAAAATATAAAATCTCTCATAATTATGATTTTTAATGAACTAATTTTTTAAGAAAACTATTGAATAAAAACTTAGGAGAAAATATATTTAAAAAAACAAATATTAATATGAATTAAAAAAATTAATATTTAAAAAAAATATTAAAAAATTAATATTTTAAATTCGAATTTGAATTAGAATATAATGAGAAAGTAATTATGGAGAAATAAATCTTGAGAAGATAAAAAAAATTATGAAAAAATAAACAAAATCAATTTTTGTAAAATGCATTTATTGGAGAAATTTATTATCACACGTACTTATTATCTCAACTAATTTAAATTATTATGTATTATTTAAAAAATGTTTTAAATTTATTTTTACCATTCTTTTTAAAGTGACAACACAATTTAAATAAAAAAATCTATTTTTTAAAAATGAATATAATTGATAAATCGTGGAATCGTTTATATTAATAAGAAATCAATTATCTAGAGATTGATTATTCTTCCAATTAAAATTAGAGATATAGTACTTTTTAAGGAGATATTTTGTACTAATATGAAATATTTTGTACTTTTTAAGGAGATACTTTTTAAGGAGATATTTTGTACTAATATTGAAAATTGATACGGAGTTGACTACACAAAAAAAAAAAAAAAAAATTAGAGAGAATATTGATACGGAATAACGGAAGATAATTTTTAGTAATATATTTCATAATAATCAAGCACTTATATATTGGCTGGGTGGCTGGTAATTAGGGATTTAGAAATGGCAAAGGCAGTGCGGGCGATAGATCTAGAAATAGCTGCAGAGCTAAACCCAGAGGCACCGGAGACGACGAGTGTTGATGTAGAAGCATTGCGAAGGAAAATCGAAGAAGAGTACATCCGGGCGGAGATGATCAGGATTGATCTAGAAGCACGGCTGAGGATACTCGAAGAAGACAACATCCGGGCGGAGACGATCAGGGTTGATCTAGAAGCACAGCGGAGGAAAATCGAAGAAGACAACATCCGGGGGAAGATGATCAGGGCTGATCTAAAATCCGAACAGATTGCAGAGCTAAAACCAGAGGCACCGGTAGATCTAGAAGCACGGCGGAGGAAAATCGAAGAAGACTACAGATGGGCTCAGATGAGGGCTGATGCCGAAGCACGGCAGAGGCAATTGGAAGAAGACTACAACCGGGTGAAGCACCTGGTATGGGTTGTGGAGAAACCACTCATATTGTTCTATAATTGTTTAGTATGGTTGTTGGAAAATAAATTGGAAATTTTTGAGGAGAAGCCACGTCGCAGAAAGGTCTGGGCCGCACTCGGTGGCTGCTCATGCGCTTTCACTATCCTTTACGGTAAGGATTTATGCATCGACGATCCTGCCACCGGGAAATCAGATAATGTACCCATGAACTTGCTCTATAGTTTATCAATTAGTGTTTGTTATCCTTTAGTCTTGATTTACTTGTACAATATCCGTCACCCCATGCACCGCTTGCTCCGGCTTTCCCACAAGCAGTTGATTGAGTCTGCCCTCGTGCTCCTTTCTTCGTCTTGGATTTACTACACCACCGATGATTATGACCATGAATTATTGATTACCGGCCCTTTTCTTTGCCTCGACTTCATTCCCTGCTTGAACCTTTTGTGTAATTTTGACAACTTTGGCTACTTGGATTGCTGCCTCTTCATACTCATAGAAGCAGCCCTGCTTTGTTGTCACGATCGCGGACTTGTTGTTTTGATGGCGGTTACTGTCGTGGGACTTGCTCTGCAGTTTATCAAGAATGCATACCGTCACTATCGTTTTCACAAGATCAAGAACCAAACACTCGATCATGTGGTTTGATTAAGTTGTGAGAGTAGGATTACTTGTACTGCTTTGCTTTATTCTATTCTCTTGATGTAGTTAATTTTATGCCTACCCTTTCAAAAGATGTATTAAGGGAATAATGATTTAGTTTCATGTGATTACACATAACAATGAATTAAGGAATGAATAGACTAAAACGCCCGAGTGAGAGAGACTACAAGAGAGAAAGTGAGGAGAAGCCGTGGGTTGGGTAGTAGTCTAGTAGAGGAGGAAATGATTTTGCGGGAATCAATTAGGGGTTAAACTGATATAAAAAAAACTAATATAAAAATATAAAAAAGTAACTTAAATATTCATTTTTTTTTTTATCATTTTTTAAAAGTTTTGTGAAATATACTCCGTATTGTTTTTGTATTTTTCTCAATTGTTTATAATTTTTGATATTATTTTAATTTTTAAAAACATTTTACTTGAAAAACTAATACAATGCTTTTGCCATGAATTTTTAGAAATGATAATACTTCATTATCTTTAAATATTTTTTATTTAAAGATAATAGAGTATATCAATTCTAAAAATTAAAATTTGCATTAAAAATACTGTACAGATTGCAAAATAAAACCTAATTTTTTTAATTTTCCAATTAAAAACATGACTTTTAATTTATGTTTTTAAAAGAATGATGTGGCCATTATTCTCATAATTAAAATAATTTATACGTGTGATCTTCTACATTGATATTTTAATGTAAAATTGCACAATGCCACTAGTTTACTCACCTGTATGCATCCGCAATTGTCATCCATGCTACTTTGGTTATCAAACTTTAATTAGTAGCAAAATAAAAGAAAAAAAATATCATGGTTTCACTAGAAAATTTTATATATATCTCAGTACTACTACTACTACTACAATTACCCCCTCTTTCGATTGCTTCCGAAAACGCCCGAACCTAGAGTCTTCCCCTGATCTCGAGCTCGCCTATAAGCCAACAAGTAATTCGAAAATAATTCGTGCGACAATTTAAAAATCTCGCGCAACTTCTCGTCTTGCTCGAGCGATATATCGGGTGAGGTAGAACATCGATCTCACCACTTTTTGATATATTCATGACCGGCTAAGTTTTGAAGCTAGCTATGAGATGGAACTGGAACTTTGTCAAGGCATCTCGTCAAAAGAACTATGATTAAGCTTTTTGGATCGTACTTGAAATTTTGCTGAGAGTACATATTTTTCAATCCCTCAAATGAAACATTTTCTAGAAGTCCCCGCAAAATCATCATCCGCAATGAACTATGTAGATTGGAAAATAAATAATTTAACAATTTAATTATGAGTATTTTAATTAGTGACATGTAAAAAGAAATTAATTAATATTGTGGTACACGTAGGGCTCTTTTCATGAAAAAATAGCCATGTCACTCTAAAAGAAAATAAATAAAGAGTTTTGTTTTTAATTGCAAACCTGAAAAAATTAGTACAAAGGTGAGTATATAAATAGCGACAAATTAATGTAGTGTCCACTTTTGATATTGTTTTGCCAATGACCCCTAAAAAATTAAGAATACTAATAACACCCAATATATTTTTTGTTCCGATTGGATTATACACATATTAAATGGAATTGAATTAGTTATAAAAAAATCATCATGAGAGGATATATATTGCAAGCTCGATCCAGATAATAAAAATGTTTTGTAATGTACTAATGTGTTTTTTAATTTTTGTGTTTATCGAATTAAGTGTGTGTGTGTTAAATCAGTACGAAATACTAGTAATTTATAGACTCTTATGTTTTTATCAGTTGTTGATTTTAATAATACTAGTATCAACTGCCCCGATCTACGGTAATATGTAATGTAATTTTTTTAATTAAAAATTGCTAAAAACTAAAAACTTAATATTTGTATTTTTATATTAATTATAAATTTATACTCATTAAAAATTATAAACAATTTTATTTTATTAGTGTATTTTTAATTAAAATCTTGAAAAATTATCAAATAAGTTGTACTATGTTAAAAATATCTAATAAGTTGCTAATAACAAAGTGTGATATAAAAAAAGTCATTCGAATAAAAGTCGATCATCATCTTAATATATACATAACATTAATAATAAAACTCATAATAATTCGAATAAAAGTCTTATATATCTTAATAACCAAAGGTAATAGTACGTCATGCCAGAGCTATAGCTTTGGCCACTCACCTGTGTTCCACGTAGAAGTAATTCATGGCCAACCTAGAGTAGAGCATGGATGTAGTAAAGGCTGTGACGTATACCCAACCGATCAAACCGGTGCCGGAAAAGTGCCCATGAAAACCGAACACCCCCACTCCCAGTAAACACAAAAAGAAACTGAAGTCGTCACCGACTCCAAATAGGAGGCATACAAGAATAGTGTGGAAGGCCAAAAAGACGGTAGGCCAAACACTGGCGAGATCGGTGGCTTCAATAGAGAGAAATTTTGCCCCGACAACTAAGAAAACCTGAAAGAAACCCCTCAGCCAACGAGGAGGCTGGAGTCTACTAAGTAATATAAGAAGGAAGACAAGAACCTGGGTTGCTTTCTATTTCGTGACCGCGAAGTAATATGTTTATATGGGCTATTATGTACATCTTAATTTTTAGGTTTACCGGTTCTTGTCTGTACCGTGCTCTCATGTACTAAGTATATATACACTTGTGAATAATAATAATTCATTCCCCTACTTTTCATTCTTAAATTCTTATCATTAGATACAATTTAAGTTGTACTCCATTCAAGCATCTTAATTTAGATGCAACTATTTGAAATCCACCCAATAAAACATACAACACATAAGCAAATAAAAATAAAAACTTCAAAATGATAGTTTCAAAGCACAATTGCTTATCCGATCATAAATATATAATTGCTTATCCAATCATAAATATATATTCATAGAATACATATATATATATATATATATATATATATATATATATATATATATATATATATATATATATATATATATATATATATATATATATATATATATATTCATTTAACATGTGGAGCACACATAAAATTTTCATGCAATACATATGAGAACTCTAGAGCTTAAGCCCACCATGTTTTTTTATAGCTAATATTTATATAAAATTATCTATCTTAATAGTCAGCCCATATGATATAATTATTAATGAATAAGGCTAATTATTACTTTTAATAAAATTTAAAATATATGATATAATTATTAATGAATAAGGCTAATTATTACTTTTAATAAAATTTAAAATTTGAATAAAGAGTAAATATTTAAGTTTGTTTATAATTAAATAATTTAATTTTTCTTAATTATAAAAATGAGTTATGTGGCTATTTTACCTTTTATAATTTATTGAGTAGTTATTTTTAACAATGGTAAAATAGTCTTTTTCAATACTTTTCATTCTAATAAAAAAATGATTATTCCTTTTTTTAAACAAATTAAAAAATATATTATTCTTTTTAATGATGTGGAAAAATAAAGATTTATTTTTAATTATAGAAATCATACTTCCTTCTTTCTTAAATATTCCTAAAATTTAAGCAATAAAAATATTAAATGTATCGTAATCATTAATTATTTGTATTGGAGTTGCCAAAATTCATTTAATATTAATAAATTAATCTTATTTTATTATATTAAATAAATTATTAATTTATAGTATTAATTTATAAAAATTATACCTTAAATCTATTGAGTACAATAAACCTCAAAAAAAAACATCTACTGCACAAAAATTATCATAGTACTAAGTACAATAAACTCAAAAACAAAAACCTACACGGCACAAAAATCATTACAGTTAGAGTTACAATTAGTACGAGTAGTTAAATCCCTACATAACTCAATTATCTGTCTAATTTCCTCCACTAATTATTAATTAATTATTTATTTTATTTTATTTCCATAATTTACTCTCAATATACACGTGAAATTTACAAAATCACACACTGTACTAATTATTAATTAATTATTTATTTTATTTTATTTCCATAATTTACTCTCAATATACACGTGAAATTTACAAAATCACACACTGTATTGGTAAAAATTTTATAAAATTACAAAATAGTATAACAAAAATATGTTCTTTATAAAATTACAAAAAATATAAAAAAAAATATGATAAATGTCTTTGAACAGAGGAATAGTACACAAAATGCAATCAAACCTAATTTAGGTATTTTACACCAAATTATTATTGTACTTCATATTGTAATTATTAAATAACGATGTATTTAGCATTTTAACCGGATTCTAACCAAATCAAATCCTTTTGTACTAGGAAGTGGGTTGGTAGGTAGCTTTAGTATATCACCGTGGTGAAAGAGAGCTGCTGCTAGATTCTTCCTAAACAAGAAATATAGGCCAGAAAAGAAAAGAAAAATAGTTTCACTTTTGATTGATATGATTACGTGGCAAATTCAAGCAAAGACCTAAGGGTCGAGCAAAGCAATGATGGAGTTTTATTGGGCTGATAGTTGGGAGAAAATTGTTTTGGTTCAGAGACTCGTGTAGAGGTATAGTGTTTAGTTACTCCTTTTGCCTTTTGGAATCGCATTTATTCAATAATTGTTACAAAAATTATTGATAGAATGTGTCTTGCACCTATTAATCAACAGAACCTAAACACTCCATTGGATCTTTCAGTAGCTGTGGCTCTCATGTATCTGAATTTCGACATGATTCAAGGCGTGAAACCATTGGTTTTCATCTCAGAAAAAGCTACTTTCAAACCACACTATTGGCTTGATCTTTGCTGGTGTACAGAGTATTTGTTAATGAATATTGTCGAATTGGACATGTCAAATCCAAATGGGGTGTTCAAGTGCGGTCCCACGCCTAGCGCACACCCCCTCCACTTGTGAGTCCTAGTCAAAGGGTGGTTATAACCACTCACAAATAGGACCCCTCCACTTGTGAGTCCTAGTCAAAGGGTGGTTATAACCACTCACAAATAGGATCGAGCTCCAATAACACCTTAAAAGTCCACTTGTGAGTCCTAGTCAAAGGGTGGTTATAACCACTCACAAATAGGATCGAGCTCCAATAACACCTTAAAAGGCCTTGTTAAGGTATTAAGGTTGGACAAGTTGGGCCAATAACACCTTAAAAGGCCTTGTTAAGGTATTAAGGTTGTCCAACTTATATTTGAGCTCTAGGATCGATATCCAATCGATGTGGGATACTTAACACGCCCCCTCACGAGTAGGCTCGGTTTTGTCGGCTCTACTCGTGGACATAGTGCCATCTTTGGGCAAGCCGGAAAGGTTTTGTCGGCTCTACTCGTGGACATAGTGCCATCTTTGGGCAAGCCGGAAATTTCATCGGCTGGGGCACCCATCATCGTGTTGAGCCTGCTCTGATACCATATGAAAGTTGGGTCAATAACACCTTAAAAGGCCTTGTTAAGGTATTAAGGTTGTCCAACTTATATTTGAGCTCTAGGATCGATATCCAACCGATGTGGGATACTTAACAGGACATAGTACAACAAGTTCGTTCGTATTGTGATGAAGCTTTGGAAATAGTATTTGAGTTCATTCGATAATTGATCGAATTGAGATAAAATGATCTTTATTCGAGCTGAGCATTACATTTTGTGTAATGAAAAAGTGTGATATGAACAAGCTTTCTTATGCTAATGAATGGAGCCCAAACGAGCTCTTGAGGAAGGCAATAATTATCATAATTTTTGTAAAATTAAATTGTTTATTATTTTTACCAAATACACCACTTAATATTCCTAATTTACCTTTATAAAATTAAAAAAAAAAAACCATCCATAATTGATTTCTCTCTTGATCGGGCAATTATAAATGACTCTAGTCGCACAAGTCCACAGGAGGCGTAAAGTACGGGCCGTAACTATCGTCGTCGTCGTAAAGTACGGGCCGAACGCCCCTCTCTTGGTCCGACAACAACGTGCCCACAAGAAGCTGCCCCTCATAAAATGCAAAGAAACCAAAGACATAATTTTTAGTAATTTTTATTAGCAAACAACAAAAACATCACATTTGCTATTTAATACATCAATAAAAATCTCACCTTTTTTCGACATACCTTGTGGTCAACGCCCTTTTTGTACCGAACACGAAAACGAGAACGCCGGCTGCTGGTCGAGTCCCAGCACTTTCTGCAGATCGATTCGCAAGCTCGGCTCGACCGACATCGAACGTCTGCCAATATCGACAGGCTTTGCGTTGGTTTTTCTTAGGCGGTTTTTTTTTTTAAGATTGTTTTTAAGCGAATTAAGTGTTAATTGTACAAGATGGTAAATAAGGAATATGAAGTGGTGTATGAATTAAAAATAATAAATAATGTATATTATTAATAAACAAGTGGTGTACTAAGAAGAATTAGCGTTCCACCCTTTTAAAATACAATTTTATTTAAAATTTAAAATTAAAATATATAATAAACCAAATTAAACATTAACTACGAGAAATAGTACTACCATATAAAAAAAACTAATATAAAAATATCAAAAAGTAACTAAAATATTCATTTTATATATATATTTTTAGAAGTTTTGTGAAATATTGTTTTTGTATTTTTACAATTGTTTATAATTTTTTATATTATTTTAATTTTTAAAATTATTTTACTTAAAAAAGTAATATATGCTTTTGCCATGAATTTTTTGAAATGATATACTCCATTATCTGTAAATACTAAAAATTAAAATTTTGCATTAAAAATACTCACATTTGTAAGGATTGCAAAAAACCTAACTTTTTTAAGTTTTCAATTAAAAATATGTTTTCAAAAGAATGATGTGGCCATTTTTCTCGTAAAATAATTCATACGTTTGTCTTCCACATTGATATTTTAATGTAAAATTGCACAATGCCACTAGTTTACTCACCAGTATGCATCCGCAATTGTCATCCATGCACCATGCTAATTGCTACATGCTACTTTGGTTATCAAGCTTTAGTTAGTAGCAAAATAAAAGAAAAAAATATCATGGTTTCACTATAAAAAATTCTATATATATATATCTCGCACTCCAGCAGACTGCCCGGGTATATAATTTGCATCTTAATAAAATAGAAGGGGTGAGTTATGGAAAATAGGAGTAGTGGCAAGTTAGAGATTAAAATTTACAACTCTACTTGTGACGTAACAATATAAAATCGTATTCTAAAATTGCAATAACTACACCGAAAAACTAATAAAAACGACTTTGTCAAAACCCATTAATTATATTATACTTACTAGTATTTACATGCATGACTACATTATTAATTTTGGCTAATAAAATGATGACACGTGGAGAATAAAAGTGCACATCTCTGGTTATAGCTAATCAATACCTATATCATAATTCGGGAGTACAATATAAATAGTGCTCTCACCCTTTAAAATATAAAAATTATTATTTAATAATTAAGAAATTTTCATTTTAAAAAATAATTATCATAAACATTAATTAAAATATAAAAATTATTATTTAATAATTAAGAAATCTTCATTTTAAAAAATAATTATCATAAACATTAAATTAGCATAACAATGAATATTTTAGCATACCTAATGAATATTTATCAAAAAATACATGAAGATATAATCATAGTTGTACAATTAGAATCGTACTCCTAGGAACATGGTATAAATTGCCATAACTAAAAGCATATATAAATGGCGACAAATTAATATAGTATCCACTTTCACTATCGATATTGTTTTGGCAATCACCCTAAAAAATTAAGAACGAGACTGATAACAACCAATATATTTTTTGTTTCGATTGGATTATACACATATTAAATGGAATTGAATTAGTTATAAAAAAAATCATCATAAGAGGATATATATTGCAAGCTCTATCGTGATGATAAAAATGTTTTGTAATGTGTTTTTTAATTTTTGTGTTCTTGAATTAAGTTTAAGTGTGCGTGTTAAATAATATGTCTGAAAAACCCCTTAAGAAGTTTAAGCTTCTTAACCACCGAATACATAGGCAGGCCATAAATCTCGTTCTCCCAAATATGCTTCGTTTGAGGGATAAAGTCATTCATGTCAGTAAAGTGGTTATCAAAACAAAACCACGCTTTGTATCCGTGACCCATTGTCACCGGATCCAAAAGAAAAGAAGTATGGTCCGACGTCCTAGGTGGCAGAGTATTGTAGATGTTCTCAGCTTGATGCACCAACCAGGAAGGGTTTGCCACCACTCTATCTAGGCGCCGCCACTTCCGGTTCCCCTCCTGCTGATTATGCCACGTATACCACGGTCTAACTGTCGGTAAAGTGACTAAATCAGCTGCTGATTATTGTTTAGTATACCAAATGAATGGATGACTAAGCAAATAAGCAATACACCATAACTTTTTTTCTTCTCTAAGGCCTTGTTTGAAACGATACCCAAAATAAATAAATTCAATGCTTTTATTCAAAACTTAAATTAATATTACCCAAAAATCAAAACAAATTACTCCATTTTTACAATTAGACTTTTTTTTTAAACTCAACCTTGACATGAATCTTTTTCTTTGAAAATTCGCTCGAAACTTTGTTCTGGCCGGCTGGCCGCTCTGGAGTCGCTGCCTTGCTCGACTTCACGAAATCGTGCCGCTGCACACAGTGTCACATTAATGTGCTTGTTAGAAACGGAAGCTTGGAAATCTCATCGAGTTTATCATCAAAAATCCGAAACTGAAATTTAGAGAAATAAATTTGTTGGAGAAAACTCGTTTAAGATAGAGGATAAAATATTAAAAGAAGAAAAAAGTGAAAAAATGGAAAAAAAATTCAATCTAAAGTGCTGGCATAATTTGTGGGTGAAATTAAGGTAAAATAATAAATATTTATATTAATCCAAATTATTGTAGTAATGAGATAATATATCGCTCTATTTTGGGCGGGATTAAGGGGATTGAGGGGCCGTACAGTGCACTTTTGCACTGCACAATAACAAATGCAATATCTCACCGTTCATTTATTAAATTTATTTGTGTACGTTAGATGTTAAAGTACTAGTATACTTATCTTCTTTTTTTTTCTCAATTAAAAATACTGTACACTTATTTTCTTTTTCTTCTCAATTAAAATTATAATTTAACGCAAATTAATTTTTTTAAATATAAATTTATTTATTTTTCTCAAAAATACTGTACACTTATTTTCTTTTTCTTCTCAATTAAAATTATAATTTAACGCAAATTAATTTTTTTTTTAATATAAAACTTATATACACTTAAACTTATCTTCTTTTTTTCTCAATTAAAATTATAGTTTAAAAAATTAAAGTTATTTTTTATATATTTTTAATTAGTATATAAATAATTGAAAAAGTTATATTTGTCTGATTTAAATGTTATTCCATAATTTTAAAAAAGTATACTAATTTCTAAAATAATAATATAAAATATTAAAAATATACATATTATTTTATTTAAGTGTAACTCTATAATTTTCATATTTAAAAAATAATTTTAATTTATGTTAAACTATAATTTTAATTTAAAATTAAAATTATTTAAATTTTGAAGATAAGAGTATTTTAAATTTAAAAAACAATTTTAATTTGCTCTAAATTGTAATCACTTCTTAATTTGCGTTAAAATATAATCACAATTGTAAATTTTAATTGAGAAGGAAAACAAAATAAGTCTAAGTGCTTAATTTTAACATCTAATGGTACAAAAATAAAGTTAATAAATGAACGGAGATATTGCACTTGTTATTGTGAACTGCACGGCCCTCAATCCTTTTGGCAGACAAATCCTCTTAAACAAATCCTCTTAAATGAACAGTAATTAAGAGTGAGCTTTTTATCTATCCCGGGCCCATATAAATTGAACCAAACATAAGATATATGAATTATCTTAACTATCATGGAGTTATCCGTGTTACCAAACATGCCCTAAATGTCCTCAAAAGATGGTTCAATTGTAAGTGAGTTGTATTTTATTTAGTTCATTTACTTAGTATTTCAATACATATTATTTATAATTCTTACTTACTAGTAGTTACTTCCGGTCACAAAGAAATGTAATCATTTTTTTTTTTTTTTTTACAAACGTTTCACATTTCTATATGACATTTGAGAGTAATATTTTGAAGTTATTTATAAAATTTTTATTTTTATTGTAACAAATAGTAAGAAAATGATGAATTTATTTTTAATAAAATATAATTTGGAGTACTATGTACTATATTTTTAAGTACCATTAGTTACTATGTTCTTATTTAAATGTCTCAATTTAAAATAAAATGGTCATTAGAGTGGTATATTTTTAAAATCGATTTCACGAGTTTAGAACACCATTTTACAAAGAGAAAATTACCAAATTAGTCCCATAAAGATGGCCTGTTTTCTTTTTGGTACCACAGAGTCACACTTTCTCAAATTAATCCACTAAAGCTTAAAATTGAGTTGATTTCATCCAATTTTCGCCTGAAAATTCAAATCTGGCCGGAATTTTAGCGCGTCACTCGCACGCGCCTGAAGAATTGGGGCTTCCCGGTGACCTAATCCACATGGCAACACGTTATTGGCTGGAGGTGTTTTAAAAAACGAAAAAAAAAAATAATATCCACGTGGCATGACACGTGGATATTCAATGAATAAACAAAAAAAAAAGAAATGAAAATAGGATTTAAAAAGCGGGAGGGGTCGTTCATTCATTCATCTTCAATTGGATTTCCAGAAAACCCTAACCCCCAAATTACTCTCCCTTCTAAGAACCCTAATTCTCTACCACTTTAATTCTCTCAATTACCCATATTAAATTGATCGACCATCCTCAATCAATCATTTGCTCGATCTCTATTTCAATTTTCTCCATTAAAAAATGTCTCAGTCGAGTGAGAATTCGAAAGCAAGCTTCTGTTTTTGTGGTGAAATTGCACAAACTGCAACCTCTTGGAAGAATGAAAACCCAGGTCGTCGATTTCTGGGCTGTGGAAGATATCCCGTATGTATCTCTCACTCTCACTTTCTTTTTCTGATATTTTTATTTTAATTTTATTTCGTATAAATTCTGGACAGAATCAAGGTTACTGCAATTTTTTTCGATGGATAGATCCAGCTATATGTGAGAGGTCGAAACAAATAATTCCGGGATTATTGAGAAGATTGAATGAAAAAAACTCCAATGCAAATGAAGTGCTTCATGTTGAGAACCACCTCCTGAAGAATGAGAATAAAAGATTGCAGGAAAAGATCATGAAGATGACTGAATTGAACAAGAAGTTGACTGAAAAGAACAAAATGTTGACAGCTAGAATTAAGAAAATGATCTTGTTGTTGGTTATTGCAATTTCTGCAATGTATGCAATTTGGTATTCTTAGATGATCAAATTTCTGTTATTTTGATGTCATTGTGAACTGGTTTTGTTGTTTTTGATGTTGGTTATGAACAAATGTTGTGTTATATTGATTTTGAGTTGTACAAAAGCATCTAAGATTTTGATTATTGATTTTGATGTCATTTGTGAACTGAACTGGTATCCACTGTTTCTGATATTAGAACCTCTGAGAAAACCATCAATATTGCACAAAAGCATCAGAAAAAAACAAAACCACCAGAATTGCATAAAATTGAACCAGAGCACAAAAAGCATCCAAATTGCATCCAAATTGCATAAAAGCAACCAGGTTGCACAAAAACAATTCCATCAGTGACAAGAGCTAACAAAATTCAGGTTTAAATAGTGCTCTTGTTACACAAATCCAAAATAAAAACTAAAAAAAGTGCGCGCAAAATCCACAAATGTCTTCAATTCTTGTTCTGAGTCCTCTTTGTCAACTGCATTTGCTGGTGTACAGTAGGGCCAACCACAGGAGCTACCACTGGAGCTTGAAATGAAATTTGGCTGCCTTGAGTTTCAACTCCCATTCCTGAATCATTGACCTCACTGCCTTGAGGTTGATTTGTTGATTTCTTTGGGGGAGCAATCTGCAAATATTACAAAATTTTAGTATAAAGTATATTTTAGTAGAACATGAAAAAAACACTGAAACTTAAATGGTTCACCTCACTGCTGCTGCCTTGTTTGGTCTTTGAAGTTTCAGCCCTTTCATTGCTTTTCTCTCTAGTCACAGTAGGTGTGGTCTTTTGTTTCTTCCTACCACAAGTAATGCTATTATGCCCCTCTACACCACATTTTTTGCATTTGTAGCCCAGTGTTTGCCTTTTCATCTTCTGAAGTTTGTTCTTGTTCTTCTTATCATCCTTTTCAAATGCTCCCTTCCTTCTTTGCATTGGTTTTCTTCCTCTTTTTGCCCTTATTCCAAAGTTGGGAGGTAATGGAGGGATATACAGTGACTCACCCCAAAGAAGGTCATAACTGATGCCATATATTGGGAGCTCATAAGTCAGGTTGTATGTTTGAACATGGTAGCAAGCATCCACAAAATCCACAGGGTCAAGATTCTGCCTCAGTAGTGATATAATGGCATGAGTGCAAGGAATTTTAGTAAGCTGCCAAGCCCTGCATGAACACTCTTGGTTTTTCAAGTCCACTGTGAATTGCCTATTATCAAAGCTGGACACTTGATAAGCTGTATCAGATGCCTTCAATGCTAGACAATCAACAACCCTCTCAGTATTCTTGTCAAGGATTTTCTGAATTTTTGGACACAATACTCCTTTCCACTTAGATAGAGCCCTGTCTCTGTTCTTTTGGAGCCTGACCATCAAACTCTCCCTAATCCATTCAAGCATAGTTATGATTGACTTGTCTCTGGCTTCAAGTATATTGGCATTGAAGGTCTCACACACATTATTCAATAACATGTCACACTTGGCATTTTCAGTGAAATAAGCCTTTGACCACTGGTGAGGAGGTTTGTTTTGAAACCACTCCCAAGCACCTGCACTCAGAACCTTCATTTCATCCATTGCAGCCTTAAAAGCACCCCCAGTGGTTGAATTTGCAGCCTTTAGCATTGCATTCTTGTAATCAAGACCTCTGAAGCCTGCTGCCCTAAGGTTATTTAGTAGGTGTCTAACACAGAACCTATGGCACACTCCAGGAAATATAGCCTCCATTGCTCCAATTAATCCCTTTTGCTTGTCTGATATAAAAGTGAACTCACTGGCATCAATTTGAAGATCTTCCTTCAGAATGTGTAAGAACCATTCCCACCAGTCTTGGCTCTCTTTCTCTACTACAGCATATGCAACAGGGAATGGATTATTATTAGCATCCACACCCACAGCTGTTAACAACACTCCACCATATTTACCCTTCAAAAAGCAGCCATCTATCCCAAGAATTTTTCTACAACCTGTCAGAAAACCAACCCTCAAAGCATTGAAGCAACAATAGAAGGATGAAAAGCTAGTAATGCCATTATTGACTTCTGTTCCCACAAGAATAGTTGAACCAGGGTTTGTCTTCCTCAATTCATCTGCATAAGACCACAGTTTTGCATACTGAGCATCAGGGTCACCCTCTATCTTAGCCAGAGCCTGCTTTTTTGCCTTATAAGCTTGGGTCTTTGAAATCTCAACTCTTGTGTCATGCATAGCATCAATCATAAATCCCCTCACAGACCTACCACTATCACTCTGAAATCTCTGCAAGAACCTTTCACTAAGCCAAGAAGAAGTCATACTCTTTACCTTGTGAGATGGGGCACAAGTGTGATTATCCAGCAGCTTCCTAACTTGAAAAGAAGTGTCATTTTTCATCCTCAAGGCAGTGATCATCCACTTGCACTCACTGTCCACACACTTTGCATAAACCCTTCTGTTGTCATTTCTCATGAATTTGATATTTCTCCTGTTGTTGATAGCATGTGACTGTACAGCAAATTTGAAAATCTTCTTGGTGGCAAAGACTTGCTTTAATACAAACTCAGGCCTGTATTTCTCTTCTGGATTGAAACTTGGACCTTGGTCAGCATCTTCAAAGTCTTCATCAGAGACTCTACCCTCATCAAAGTGTTCAGTAGCATCAACAGCATCTTCCTCACTGCCACTATCCTCCTCACTTTCTTGCACTTCATTATCCTGACCTTCTGGGATGATATTTCTGGGATCCACAGTTTCAAATTCACCTTGCACCCTCTCAACCTCTTCCTCATAGATGTTTTCATCCTCATCATCAGTAACTTCATTTCCTATTGAGTAGTCTAAATCATCAAATGAGTCATAATCACTGTCTCCCCTAGCTGGTAGCTCTCCTTCATCATCAACCTCTGCATGATTACCAACAGGAGCTCTCATCTGCATTTCTGGTTCAGCACCCTCAATAATGATGTTTGAAGCATCAATTTCATCATAATCCTCCTCTATGTTCTCAACTACTTCATCAAACAAAATGTCATCCAACAAACAGTCCTCCAACAAGGTGTTATCATCTGGGACAATAAAATTGATATCTTCTTCATCCTCATCATCAACTAACTCCTCCCCATAAACATACATTTCCCTAATATTCAAGAATTCTGTAGCCCATTTTCTGAGGTCATCATCATCAAGAATCAATTTCAAAGACCCATCTTTCAACTTTAAATGAAATCTAAGGTTCCCTAACACCCCAAACTCCACAGCAAAACTTTTAAGAACTGAGATACTTATCTTATCCGCAGTACACCAATCTAAATGTAGAGTCTGACCCCCAACATACTCAGAATTATTTGTGAATGTGCCTCCAACATGCAGAACAATTGTTAGCTCTTTGCTCTTCGAGTCTGAAAATAAAAAATAAATCTTCAAAAATCGATTCAGGTGGAGAAAAAGTACAAATAAAAAAAATGAAATCTTGAAAAATCGATTCATCTCACCGTATTTTGGAGGACCATTCAGTGCCGCCCCTTTCTTTTTTCGTCGCCTGAAAACCATCTCTTCAGTTTGAGTGAGTTTGAGTGTGGTGATGAATTTGCGAGAGTTTGAATTGGAGTTCGATTTTGGGGAGAAAATTTGGGGAATTAGGGTTTCTGGGTTTCTGGGTTATACATTTCCCTAATATTCAAGAATTCTGTAGCCCATTTTCTGAGGTCATCATCATCAAGAATCAATTTCAAAGACCCATCTTTCAACTTTAAATGAAATCTAAGGTTCCCTAACACCCCAAACTCCACAGCAAAACTTTTAAGAACTGAGATACTTATCTTATCCGCAGTACACCAATCTAAATGTAGAGTCTGACCCCCAACATACTCAGAATTATTTGTGAATGTGCCTCCAACATGCAGAACAATTGTTAGCTCTTTGCTCTTCGAGTCTGAAAATAAAAAATAAATCTTCAAAAATCGATTCAGGTGGAGAAAAAGTACAAATAAAAAAAATGAAATCTTGAAAAATCGATTCATCTCACCGTATTTTGGAGGACCACTCAGTGCCGCCCCTTTCTTTTTTCGTCGCCTGAAAACCATCTCTTCAGTTTGAGTGAGTTTGAGTGTGGTGATGAATTTGCGAGAGTTTGAATTGGAGTTCGATTTTGGGGAGAAAATTTGGGGAATTAGGGTTTCTGGGTTATGAATTGCAATTGGGGGGGGGGGGGAAAATGATATAACCCGCTCCCTATTCCCGCTAAATCCTATTTTCATTTCTTTTTTTTTTTGTTTATTCATTGAATATCCACGTGTCATGCCACGTGGATATTATTTTTTTTTTTCGTTTTTTAAAACACCTCCAGCCAATAACGTGTTGCCATGTGGATTAGGTCACCGGGAAGCCCCAATTCTTCAGGCGCGTGCGAGTGACGCGCTAAAATTCCGGCCAGATTTGAATTTTCAGGCGAAAATTGGATGAAATCGACTCAATTTTAAGCTTTAGTGGATTAATTTGAGAAAGTGTGACTCTGTGGTACCAAAAAGAAAACAGGCCATCTTTATGGGACTAATTTGGTAATTTTCTCTTTTACAAATAATTAAATTATTATGAATTTTACACTTTTCATACAAACATTTTTATTCCTTTTCAAAAAAATATAGTAATTGTTTAAAACACAAAAAATGTTATTTTCAAACATTTTGACCTAAATCATGTTTTAAATTGCGTTTAAAAGTAAAAAAAAATTGAGTTACATAATTGTCTTTTATCCTCTTTTTATACAAAAACCAGTTAGTAGTATATATATTGGAGTAAAGTTTTTTTTTATGTATAAGAAATTAGGGTTTGAGTAAAGGGGGGGCGATCTGATTCCGGAAGATCCAGTAATGGCAGGGGAAATGGGGCCGAGAGATATACAAATAGCAATTTTCGCGGCAGAGCTAATGGGGAGGACGGTAGATCTAGAACTCGAAGCAGAACGGCGGAGGAAATTCCAAAAAGAGATCGAGCCGATGCCGATGTGGGTGGCCGAATTAGCATCCTTACCGGTCCTCTTATTTTTCAAATGGCTTGATACAAAAATAGATTTTGCACGGGATCTGTCACGTCGCACAAAGGTTTGGGCTTTGCTCGGACTCTTGTCATGGCTTCTCACTTTCTGTATCGGTAAGAATATCCACCTTGTCGACGGCAGACCTTTGCCGTTGATTGTGCTGCAGTGGTTCTATTCTTTATCCGTTGTGGGTGGTTATCCTTTATTACTATTTTACCTGATCCTTGTGCGTGACCCTTTGCACTACGTGCTCCGGCGTTCCCACAAGCAACTGCTCGAGTCGGCCCTTGTGTTGTTTTCTTCGTCTTGGGTTTACTACACCACCGAATATCCCTTTGATTTCTCGACCATAGTTCCTTTTCTCTGCCTCGACCTCATTCCCTGCTTGAATCTTTGGTGGAATTTCGACAACTTTGGCTACTTGGATTGCTGTCTCCTCATACTCGTCGACGCAGCCCTGCTTTGTTGTCGCGATCGCGGGGTTGTTGCTTTGATGGCGGTTACCATCGTGGGCCTTGCTATGCAGTTTATGAAGAACGCCTACCGTCAATATTGTTCTGACAAGATCAAGAACCAAACACTCCAACATTTGGTTTGATCTGATCTGATCAGATCAGTTTCTTCTCGATCAAAAATAGAATTGACTTGAGCTTATGGGCCGCGTTGTAAATTTCTAGCTGATATCTTAATAAGAGGAGTTCTTGTTATCACCGTGTTCTGTATCATTCATATTGATCATTATTAGCAGACTCCTGCACCTCCCTAGTGTTTGAGTTTTGAGCCATATGGGGTTTGTGATGGTTCTTGCTCTTGGTGTTTGTGCTTGATTTGGGGCATTCATTGTTGTAACTTATTTGGTTTTCTTGTTCTGATAATACATTGTCTCTTTTCTTGGTTTTGGTATTTGCTGTAATCATTTATGCCTACCATAGAAGCAGTGTTCGTATTTGCATAATACTAGGTTCCTGTGATTCGATTCTATTTGGTTCAAGTAAAATTTTGAATTTTCCAGTCATAAAGTTGGTGCCTATTGATAGAAATCTTTTAAGGTGGCAATCAGTTTGGTTACCATATTCATGATAATGAAAGTGAGTTTAAAAACAGAGGCCTCACAATCCAAAATGTACTTTAGAAATTCCTTTCTGTTATTGTTGGCAACTCCACAAAAATATATGATATAGATGTAGAAATAGTAGAGGCACTGAGGACAACAAAAGATCTAGAACGGGAGAAGAAATTTCAAGAAGATATCTAGTCAATGTTGCCATAGATGCTAGGTAAATCATTCTAGCACAACCTGAAATTTGCAAAATGGTTGGGAAAACAAATGGATTATGGACAACAGTGATCACATTTGGTTATCGGCTATGGGGCATTGGGGCCTCTTCTCTGTTTTAACTTTATTCTGTGCTTGAATCTTTGATGTAATTTTGACATTTTTGGCTTCTTGTTGGATTGCTGCCTCATTATTCTCATCGAGGCAGCTCTACTTGTTTGTCGCAGTCGCGGTGTTGTTGTTTTGGTGGTGGTTGCCGTTGTAGCCTTGTGGGAGTTGCTTTGCAGTTTCTAAAGAATTGATTTGATCAAAAATAGAATTGATTTGATCAAAAATAGAATTGATTTGTGCTTATCAGCTTACGGGTCGATCCTAAATTTTCAGCTTATATCTTATTAAGGAGCTTATTAAGCGATCTGAATCAGGTTGGTCATTATTAGCAAGTACTACTATAATGTTATTTGGTACTTTGTAATGTTGTTTGGTCCTAGGGAAAAGGCTACATTTACACAAGGTGTACCGGGCTTTAGGTACACCACCAATTAAAATGCGACAAGTGTATTATTATATTAATTAATTAATTAAATAATATTATAATTATTATTAAAATAAATTATTAATTAGGAAAATAAATCTTAAGAATCTTTGAAAAATCTGAAAAAATAGAATTAAAATAATTTTTTCCAATAAATAGATTTTGTAGCTAAATTAATATGGTAGAAAAATATTTTTATAAAATTAATAAAATTTATCATAATAGGTAAGAAATAATTAATATATAAATTAGATAAAATAATAATTAAATGAATAATTTATAAGAATTAATGAATTAATTAAATTAAAGTTTAATTAAATTAAAAAGTTTGCACTTAATATTACAAATTACGTAAATAATTAATTAATTAATTAAATAAATTATATTAAACAATTAATAAATTTAAAATTTGTTTTAATAAAATTAATTGTATTGAAAATTGTTTAATTACAAAATTTTGATTAAAATTTAACAAATTAAGAATAAAATTGTAATCTTTCCAATTCAATCATATTAAATCTATTTTAAAAAAAAAATTGTTATGAAATAAATATAATTTCAATTGTTTTTGTACTACTCAATGATTTTTTTTTTTAATTTAACAAAACATTAAAGTGGTTTTTTAGTTTATTCTTAAATTTTGATCATATACTTCTAGATATATTTAAAAACAAATTATTACATATGTAGAAATTATATGTGTATACATAAAATCATTTTTACAAAAATAAATGTATAAATTATCTTTATTTTGATTAAAAAAAATGCATTTCTTAATAAGTGATTTGAAACATTGTGATTTTTTTTTATGTTTTCGATTGAAAAATTATATTTAATTTTTACTCTTATAATATAATTAAAAATCACATTTTAATTCTATTATACACAATTACATAAAAAACTACAATTTTACTACGCGGTTTTTATATTTTATTTTTTAAATTTGGTAATTGATGAGTATTATCAATTTTTATTCTAATATATATGTATGTGTTTAAGTTTTAATATGAATACATGATAATTTAATATATTAATTATTTAATTTAATATGTTAGTCTTTTAATTTTGTGAAAAAAATAAATAAATATTATATTTGACATTTTACCGTGAAATTTTGTTCGATAATCATATATATGAAGTACACATAATGTATAGTATAAAAAATTCAATCTTGTGTGACACCAACAAAATTTTCATAAAATACGAAATGTAAAAATTAACTTAACTAAAATCGTAAAATAAAATAACTTTTCTAAAATCATCTTCAAAAAATATAATAAAATAAAGCCTTAGTGTACATAACGCTCGAGTGAATGACACATTATTTTATTCAAATTAAAATGTGAGTTTTAAATCAAATAAAAATAAATAAAATTAAAACTAATCAACTATTTTTATCTTTATTAGATATTTATTAAATTGATAAATATATATTGATTAAAAAAAATTCTTAACATTTTTTTCGTTTAATAAATTACGATTATTATTACCTTTATATTTTATATTTACATTTATAATTTAATTGATTGAATGACCTTTCTTTAAAATACTTCTTACATACAAATATATCATTCATTTTTGTTCACAATTTCAATAATTAAATAAAAATTATTCATCTAGATTATTGATTATGTAATAATTTTAACTTAATTCTAAAAAAACTATGAACTTATATACTTATATACTAATTTAATTAATTATTTTTTATTTTATTTTATCTTGATTATTAATTATGTAATGTTTTTAAATTAATAATAATAAACTTTGAAATTCTATTAATTTAATTAATTATTTTTACTTTATTTTTTATTTATCATGATTATGTAATTCTTATAACTAAATTAAATGATTTATATTAAATTTTATTAATTTTTAATCTTTTATTTATGTTTTTTTTATTTTTATTTACGTTTTTTTAATATATATATATATATATATATAATATTAATTTGTTTTTATTTTTTATTTATATTATAGGGAATTTTTTTTATAAATTTTGAAGAATATTTAATATTTGGAAAGTATATTTAGAATCATTATATTGATTTCATTTAACATTTTAGAAGATTTTCGTGATTTATTTTCCTAATTAATAATTAAATTTAATAATAATTTAAATACTATTTACTTAATTAATTAATGTAATAATGCCACATGTCGCATTTTGATTGGCGGTGTACCGGAGGCCCGGTACACCTTGTGTAACTGTATCATCTTCCCTGGTCCTAGAATTTAGAATAAAGATAGAATCTCTATGTTTACACCCCACGAACAAACCATTCCAAGCATGTGAGCTTGTAAGTTGTAAACAGGGTTAGATAAATATCTCTTTTCACGCATTGAAACTAGACTTGTTTTTTTCTCTTTTAATAAATTTTAAAAATTATATTTTAAAATGATAATTTTTTAATGATATATATTATTTTTAGAAAATAAAAAACTTGGGAAAATAAATGTATATATATATATATATATATATATATATTTTTTTAATTTTCTTATATTTTGAATTTTCTTGTATTATTTCTTATTAGTGTATTTTTTTAAATGAAAATTAAAAATATTAATAATGTATTTTTAGTGTAAATTTTCAAAATAAAATTAAATAATAATAATGTATTTTTTGAAAAATGTATTTTTTTTTAAAAATATTTGTAAATAACATTTTTATTTACAAGTATTCTATATAGGAGTATAATTGTATCCATAGATTAAGCGTCAAAATCAATTTAAATTCGAATAAATACATAAAAATAATATATTTAATAATTTAATAAAAATAATTCTCTAGCATATGTTTTTGCTACTCGAGTACATCCTTCTATTTACATCCTACCATCGAGAACTTCCGATCAGGTGGGGGTGAAATTTCTGTCTCTCCTCTTTACAATTTTTTTTTATATAAATCAATACAGATGTTGGTCAAACTCACTATGACTCTATGAATTTTCTAAATTCACAATTCAAAAAAATCCCAAAATTATGCTGAGTTTATTTAAGCTTTTACAATTACTAAACTCACCCTTCAATTATTTAATTCTATTAAATTTATTACTTTAATAATTATATACACTTGCAATACTAATTATTAAAAAATATTTTAATAATTTTTTCATAATTTTTGTATATTTTTTATCATATGGACGGTCAAAAAATGTCAATGTGTCTATAGCTCTGCGACAGAGGGAGAATAAATTAGAAGGATAGTATAGGTAATGTAAGGACTTGTTCTTTTGGACTTAATTTCAGTATTGTTCAGTTCAAATCGCTTAAATTCAGTTTAGATCATAATATTATTAATATTTTTTTTAAAATATTTAAAATTTTATAAAAATTATTATTATTTTTATAAAAAAATCAATTCAGTTCAGATAGTTCAGTTCAATTCAGCCTGTTTGTCGAAAAAGAACCTAAGAGAGTTGAACTAATAAAATATTTTAAACTAATTTTAAAATATAACAATTTTACAATAAAACATATTATAATAGAGTACATCGATTTCACTATTCACAATTTTTTACGAGAAATATTAAAAAAAGGAATTTTGAAAAGAGAAAATTTAAATTATTGTTTATAATTAAATACTTTAATTTTTTTTAATTATAAACTAAGGTAACAATCTGAAATTAGCAGAAATGGCGGCACCACCGATTAATAATTCCGCCGGAAATACAGTCGATTGCTTGGCTTTCGAGGTCAACGGGGAGAAGTTCGAGGTCCCTGAGGTTGACCCATCAACAACTCTGCTCGAGTTCATGCGCTCTAGGACCCGTTTCAAGAGCGTCAAGCTCGGATGCGGCGAAGGTGTTTGTGTGTTTGTCTCTGTGTGCGTCTGATTCACAATTTCTCTTCTTTTTTAATTGGGTTCTGATAATCGATTTGTTTACTTCCTTCTAGGGCTTAGTTAATGCTGAAAACTCGAGTCGGCCTCAAGCACCTCCCGGATTCTCGAAGCTTAAAGTTTCCGAGACCTCTGTTGGTGCACGGGCTACAGGCCAATTGCCGATGCCTGCAAAAGCCTTGCATCGGATGTTGACTTGGAGGATTTGGGGATCAATTCCTTCTGAGGAAGGGAGATGCGAACCAAGTCAAAGCAGCGAAATTACCATCCTATAACCCAAAGGATCATTCGCCTGAAAATTTGGGAGACGGGTTGAAGTCGACGAGGCTTTTGAATTCTGAGAAATATTCGTGGTACAGTCCTGTAACTGTTGAAGGGCTTCAAAAGCTTCTGCATTAATCTGATAAGGTCGGAAATGGAACAAAGGTCAAACTAGTTGTTGGGTATTACAAAGATACAGAGAAATATGAAAAGTACATTGACCTTAGGTACATCCCTGAGCTCTCGGTTGTTAGAACGGATGAGTCGGGGGTATTGATTTCGGAGCGGCTCTCTCGATTTCCAATGTTATTTTACATCTGAAAGAGAAAAGTAAAGCCAACTCATTATGCTCAAGTGGAGATATGGTGTTCGGAAAGATTGCCGACCATTTGGAAAAGCTTGGTTCGGGCTTCGTAAGAAACTCGGCTAGTATTTGTGGCAATTTGGTTATGGCGCAGAGTAAGTACTTCCCATCGGATATTGTCACATTATTTCTTGCAATGGGTTCTAGTGTAAACATACTGACAGGCCATAAACACGAGAAGATTAAAATGGAAGAGTTCTTGAAAAGACCTGTTTTCGGCCCAAAAGACGTACTCTTGAGTCTTCATATTCCTTTTCTGGAAACTAACTCAAGATTGTTTTTTAAAACCTACCGTGCTTCACCACGGCCGCTAGGAAATGCGTTGCCATATTTAAATGCCGCATTCCTAGCTGATATTTCTTACGGTAAAAATGGATTTGTAGTGAACAATATCCAGCTGGCTTTTGGTGCTATTGGGACAAACCACGTAACAAGGGCAAGGAAGGTTGAGGAATATTTGACTGGGATAGCACTTAGTGTTGAGGTTATAAATGAAGCAATCAAATTGGTGAAAGGTGAAGTAGTGTCTAGAGAAGGTACTTCACATGCTTCTTACAGGTCGAGCTTAGCAGTCGGTTTTCTTTTTGAGTTTCTCAGTAGCTTCTTTAGTGTTGGTTCTAATGTATCTGGTTGAACTGCTGAAAGCAATAACGAGAATAAAATTAGTCAAGTAGATGACTCGCCTTTGCTGTGGAATCGAATGAAGAATATCATCCGGTGGATGTCCAAATCTGGTTCTGACATCCAAGCTTCTGGTATGTTATTCTCTTATTCACTTTTCATTTTTTAAAGTCAGCTTAAAAGCTCGAATGAACTTTCAATGGCTTCTAACTTAATAGATACACATTAAAGTAATTTAAAAATGTTTTGGCTATCTATCATAACAGCCATATACCCTTCAGGTGATTATACTTATATACGCAATATTGCTCTAAATTTTGTGAAAATATTAAGTATTTACTGGGCATAACAAGTGAAGCAAAGGGTTACATGAATCATATATCCTTCATCAAATCTAGCAAAACATTACATATACATGAAATCAGCAACTTGGAACCCAAAACAACCTTTTTATTTTAACTCTGCTTGGACAGAGCTGGGCTGGGGCAGGCCCTTGATGCCCTCTTTCTTACGTACGGTAGTGAGTTCAACTGTACTTACGACCCACAATCTGCAGGTGAGGCCGTATACGTAGATGACATACCTTCACCCCCAGGTTGTTTGCATGGAGCATTTATATGTAACACCAAGCCCGTAGCCCGAGTGAACGGCATTTCTTTCGAGTCTCACCCTCAAGCAGATGAAGTTGCTGCTGTTATCTCTGTCAAAGATATCCCGAGAGAAGGGGAAAATATAGGAAGTTTGACCATGTTTGGTGCCGACCCTTTATTTGCTGATGATGTCACTAGGTTTGCTGGTGACCTCATTGCCGTTGCGGTAATTTACATTTCCTCATCTTCCTAGAGTTGTCGAAGCTCCTCTATTTTCTTGAATTTTATTATAAAATTTTCTTCTTGGAAAATCTTTCTAGGTTGCAGAGACACAAAAGAGTGCTAATTTGGCTGCAAGAACTGCTCTAGTTGATTATGATACAGAAGGCCTAGATCCACCCATTCTAACAGTTGAAGAGGCCGTTGAACGATCGAGTTTCATTGATACCCCCTCGTTTGTATATCCACAAACAGTTGGTGATTTCTCAAAAGGGATGGCTGAAGCTGATCACAAGATTCTTTCAGCTGAGGTACTTATAGTTGTCTAACGATTTAACATTATTATTTGGAGATAATAACCAGACCTTTTATGTTCTAAATATAACAGTAATCTTTACCGAAAACATATGCACTGATTTGCTATTTTAATTGTTGTTGTTGATTGCCAATTGGGCTTTCCAGATAAGACTCGGTTCACAGTACTACTTTTATATGGAGACGCAAACTGCCCTTGCAATTCCAGATGAAGACAACTGCATGGTCGTATACACCTCATGTCAAACCCCTGAGTTTGCTCATAGAGTCATTGCAAAATGTCTTGGTGTTCCTGAACATAATGTCCGTGTTCTTACAAGAAGGGTTGGTGGAGGCTTTGGTGGCAAGGCATTAAAAGCAATCCCCGTGAGTATTATCAACACCATAATTGTTATCAAACCTCATCCCTGATGGATAAATTAAATTTAAATGTATTATTATATATCCTCCGTGTTTGATTGTCAGGTTGCTACAGCATGTGCAGTTGCAGCTCATAGATTAAACCGTCGAGTCAGAATTTACCTGGACCGGAAAACCGACATGATAATTGCAGGAGGAAGGCATCCCATGAAAATCACCTACAGTGCCGGATTCCAATCCGACGGTAAATTCACAGCTTTGCATCTGGACATACTGATCAATGCTGGGGCATATGCCGATATAAGCCCCACCATTCCCATTAACATAATGGGGGTGCTTAAAAAGTACAACTGGGGAGCTCTGTCTTTCGACGTGAAAGTCTGCAAGACAAACCTCTCGAGCAAATCCGCCACGCGGGCCCCTGGGGAAATGCAGGGGTCTTTTTATCGCCGAAGCTATAATAGAGCACGCAGCTTCTGTGCTGTCATTAGATGTGGATTTCGTCAGATGTAGGAATCTCCACACCTACGAAAGTTTACAGTTGTTTTATGGCATTGCTTCTGGTGAGCCCTTGGACACGTTGAGTTTAGTGCTGGGAGCACTACATCCGAGTCGAGTTGTGAAGCTGTTAGACTGTGTTGCAATGTGTTGGTTGAAAGATTAACCTCTCTCAAGGAGAAGTTGAAGGAGGATACGGGTTCTGTGAAATGGGACGATCTGATTCTTCAGGTTTGTATATTTGAGTATTACCCTTTTTTATTTGGAGTAATTATAAATAGGTGATTCATCTGGTCTACTTCATTGTTTTGTTCTTATGCATTTCTCATCGAGCAACTCAACTCATGGATGCAGGCACATTATCAAAGTGTAAACTTGGCAGTCAATTCTTACTTTGTGCCCGAATTCAGTTGTATGAAATACTTTCACCAAATTATGGAGTATATAAGAATAAATTATACTTCAGTTGTGACCACCGAAGGCTTAGGAAACAGCCGAGACGGCTTCGCCTCGTTCCACGCTTCCCAGTGCGGCTTGTGTGTGTCCCTCTTCTCGGCCTAGAGCTCCGCCTCGGGAACCTGTGCCTCTTCGCGTCGGATGTTGTCGACTTGGGAGGACTTCAAAGGTTTTGAATTGTAATAACTGTCGAGGAGCTTCGGAGGTTGCTGGTCGGAAGCAACGAGAAAAGAGTGATCTTGAGCTCACCGCAGTTAGGAAAACCGAGGAAACGGTGTGGTTCAAGATTGCCGAGCATTTGGAAAAAGTCATGTCGAGATTCATAAGGAACTCTGCTAGTATCAGTGGAAATTTGGTTATGGCGCTGAGTAAACACTTCCCGTCGGATATTACTCTGTTGAGGATTATCTAACCTGGAAAACACTCAGCGTTGAGGTTATAATCGATGCGATCAAATTGGTTAAAAGTGAAGTACTGCCTGATGAGGGAACTTCGAACACGCTGCTTACAGGTCGAGCTTAGAGCTCGGTTTTCTTTTCGAGTTTCTGAACGGCTTTACTTATATAAAAGTTTTTTTTCTCATCCCGTCAATAATATACTAATGATTGTGTCATTAAAGTTACAGTCTACACTATTAAAATAAACACACAAAAAAACAAGTAATTAAATTAAAGATAAATCAACTTCAAATTCTCATCATTTTTTAACTAATACAAATAACTAGTTCAAATAACAATAATTCAAATCCAAATACTAATAAGAATAAAAACCATGATAAAATCATGCAATAGCTGCAGGCAGTTCCAATCCATTGCAAATCTTCAGGGCAGCCAACTTGAATATCAGGGGTCTTATCGTGGTGTCCCAAAATACCAGACACTGCCCAGCCTACAAAGCAGTCGAATATGGCGAAATCATCTGGCACTCCTAATAGTAAGCAGGCAGGGATTGTCGACAGAGAGAGAAGAAGTGCCGGGGAGATACTAGCTAGATCAGTCATCTGCGAGCAGCCGAACAGCGAAAATACCACAGAAAATATCTGTACTACTATCCTAACCCAATCCGGAAGTAACCACCCTATGCGATAATTCGCAGTAACAAAATAGAAAGCAAGCACAATACAGAACACCGCAGTGAATCCCAAATATGCATACAGCTCGCCATGACTCCAAAGAAACTTTGCAATATGACATGCATCTCTACCGATCCCTAGATATAGAAATGCAGCCAAGAAAAGCAGAAACCCCACCCAAGCTACCCTACGCCTGATTTTTTTTCATTATAAAAAAACTTGTAAATAAACTAAATTTGAGTTAGGGAAAGAAAATTAAAAACATTATAAGAATAAAGTAACTTAAATATCATTCAATTTCCAATCTTTCAAATTAAAAAAAAAATGATAAAACTGATGCATAATTGTATAAGTGAGTTATAAAAAAAAAAAATTTTGTTCAGGACAGAAAAGCTTTCCCTCATTATAATAAAATAATTAAAGATTAAAATGAAAAATCAGCATCTAAACAATAATGAAATAAAAATCAGTTAAGACCATAGCCGTGTGGCAGCAAGTAACTTTTAAGTCAAAAGCACCCAAATTTCACAGTATAAAGATACATTTTATTAATTAGGAGTTAATATGTACCTACAAATTGTTGTTAAAGTCCTATCTCACTTTACGGTTGTTGGTTAAGCTACCTTAAATCCTAGTTTTCTATATACTATCTATAATGCTAGTTAAATTCTTAAAATACAGATTACATACAAATTGACAAACTTAAAAGTATATAAGTGTTAGTTAAATTATTAAAGTACAGATTACATACAAATTGACAAACTTAAAGGTACATAAGTGTGTACAAAATATGATATCCAGACTAATTGACAAACTTAAGGTATATAACCTGTTTTTTTTTTTTTTTTTTTTTGTAATGGGGTGTGTACAACAAATGATATCCAGGCAAATTGACAAACTTAATTATCCAGACAATCTATAACTCCTAAAATTAACGTACACTAGAAGTAACAATGAGAATATATATATATACCTGATAGAGGGCCGGCGCTCCAGTCGAGTCTGCTCTGCGGCCGTCTCCGCATTCCGGCGTGCCTCTTCCTCAGCCTCTCTAGCCAGACGAGTCTGCTCCTCTGCGGCCTCCCTATCCTGACGAGCCTTCTCGGCAGCCTCCGCATCTCGACGCGCCTGCTCAGCGGCCTCCCTCTCCCGACGAGCTTGCTCCTCCGCGGCCTCCGCATCTCGACGCGCCTGCTCAGCGGCCTCCCTCTCCCGACGAGCTTGCTCCTCCGCGGCCTCCGCATCTCGACGTGCCTGCTCCGCGGCCTCCCTCTCCCGACGAGCCCGCTCCTCCGCGGCCCGCGCATCCAGACGTGCCTGCTCCGCGGCCTCCCTCTCCCGAAGAGCCCGCTCCTCCGCGGCCCGCGCATCCAGACGCGCCTGCTCCGCGGCCTCCCTCTCCCGAAGAGCCCGCTCCTCCGCGGCCCGCGCATCCAGACGCGCCTGCTCTGCGGCCTCCCTCTCCCGAAGAGCCCGCTCCTCCGCGGCCCGCGCATCCAGACGCGCCTGCTCCGCGGCCTCCCTCTCCCGAAGAGCCCGCTCCTCCGCTGCCCGCGCATCACGAAACACCTGAAGAGCCTGCTCCTCCGCATCTCGGCTCGCCTGCTCCGCAGCCTCCCTAGCAAGACGAACCATCTCCTTCAAGTCCTCCCTAACAAGACGAACCATCTCCACAGCGGCCTCCATATCCTGACGAGCCGCGGCGGCCTCCGCATCCCTAGCCAGACGAGCCTGCTCCAACGCATCCCGTCGAGCCTCATCGGCCTGTAGTAGTTGCAAGAAATCAAAATAAATACCCGTAAATAATTATAAAAACAGATCTAAAGCTTAAAGGTTGTAGTAATAATTATTGTATACACTATTTTTTTACTTGCACAGATCTGAAATATAGGCGCCCGCCTTAAATAAAAATGTTACATTACACAGATCTAAAACTTAAAGGGTTGTAGAATTAATTGTTGTATACAGTATATTTGACACAGATCTAAAGCTTAAAAGTTGTAGTAATAATTGTTGTATACATTATATTTGTACGTTTACTTGATAGTAATAATTATTTTTCAAAAAAAAAAAAATACTTACATCTAGCTGCCTCCTTGCCTCTCGGTCCAGCTCTTCGAAATTAGCTATAATATCCTGAACCACGTGTGCCATTTTAGCTTGGGGTATATTTGTTTTGTAAAATGTTTGGTAAATGATATCTAGGGTTTCAAAGTATTTCAACTGCCGGTGAGTGGGAATTTATAGTGAATTAGTATTAGGAAAGTGGAGTCATCTGGATTAATTTCTAGGGTTTGGGGTTTTCCACAATGAATTTTAATTGACCCCCAAAGATTTGTTTTATTTGGGGAACAAAAAAACACGTGACTCACATACTGGAATTCCTTAATTAAATTAATTCATACGCAACCGCCTAAGATAAAAGTTACTGTAATTTCTTTTAAAGTTTTCATTTAATTACTTATAAATGTATTGTCGAGGTTTTTTTAATGCTCTTTAAGCTTTCAATTGAACACGCACTTTAGTTGTAGACTAATTAAATTGCTTTTGTTTGTTAGTGTTTTTGTTCTTATTGTATAATAAGAGTAATTAGTAATTGTTTTATTTGTATGATAATTATTACTCCTATTTGTTTTACTGTGGAAATCCTCGAGTACGATAATTAAATGAAGTCTTAAAAATGATTGCATACTTAATAAATTAACAACATAAAAATAACAATAATATTAATTATCTCTTAATTAAGACAACACTTAACCACACGCTACTCACTCAACAAACTGCATGCTTGCTTTTCATCTTCGGAGGAACTTGCCCTTCTTCGACTTTGGCCTCAAGCAAATGAAGATAAATTATTATTATTATTATTATTATTATTATTATTATTATTATTATTATTATTATTATTATTATTAAGATAAAGATGATCCACGTGTGTATAATCAAATGAAAGTAATTAATTAAAGTAGTTAATCGATTAATTAAACACATCGGTGCTGTGTCCACACGTCTTCATATCTTCCTGCAGTCGACGGCGCGTGTGTTCAGGCGAGGGTAGCATCTGCGCATGCACCACGGAAAAAATCAGATCAAGGTTTAAATCGAAAAAATAAAAAAAATAAAAACAGAGGCTTCTGGTTTTTGGTTGTAGTTAATAAATAAAACGTTAATTATTAAAATTACTAGCGGCAAATTTTCTTGTTCGAGTTGTAGTGCTTCTGAGCCAGACGCTTGATATCCGGCGGATTTTGATTTTGGACTTGCCGGACTGGACGTCGGGAGAGTTGGTTTCGCTGGGGAGAGTTTTCACGAAGATCTGCATCTTTTTAGGGTTTGAAACCAACTTTTGGTGGTTGGTGTAGTTGATTATTATGGGAATGTGGAGAGATGAGGATTTCTAGGGTTCTGGTTATCCTCGCCGCACAAGAAATTAAAGGTTAATATTTTTGAAAAAGGAATAATAAAAGGGTAAGGGTTTTTGTTTGAAGTTTAAAAAAAAAAAGGAGAGACTTACGAGTTAGTATACGTACAAAAATCAATTAATGGGAGAGATTGTTTTGCTGATCAATATCTTCTAATATTGGGAATGATTCTTCCTGCAACACGAAATATAGACAATGGGCAGGTCACCAAAGGGTATTAGTTGGACCTGTTGGTCAAACTAATAAACAATAAATAAAATAAATTGAAGTGCAAATTTCAAATCTCAAATACAATACTTAATTGGTTATAATTAGTAGATAATCCAAAAACATATGTATCTCTCATTAATTGATTTTCTTTCGAGAGACTACTATACAATATAATCATGCATACGTACACTTCATTTTCACACACATAAACTTAATTATCAAAGAATTACAAAAAATACAAATCAAAAATCAATATATTGTCAAGGGTTGTTAGCTCAGTTGGTTGAGCACTTGAATTGGGGACTTGAGGTCCTTGGTTCGAATCCCAAGACATTGCAATTGACCTATACCAAAAAAAAAAAAATCAATATATTTTAAGATTACAAAAACACATCATTAGAAGAAGAGATTGATAAAAGTTAAATCCACCCATAAAGTAACCAAATCAAAACTTCACTTTGCATTCATCAATTTCCAATTTATTTGTTTGTTTATTTTATTTGATTGTTTAATTTATTTTTCTTTGATTTTAGGATTAATTTGAACTTTCATTAATTAATAGCAAATCAAAAATCAAAAATCGATTTAGGTTAAATAAGAATTACCTATTGTTTTTTCACATAACTTATTCATTACTTAAAAAAACAATACATATTATACCTCTATTTTTTTTTAACACATACAAACTACTTTTTTTGATCTACCTACGTTTTCTCTATACAAATTCGTAATATACGTACAAAAGGAGTATTTTTTTAATTTTCTTGATTATCAAAGTGTGCGTGTTAAATAAATACCAGTGGTAAGTTAGACTCTTGCATAGATGTGCACACATGTATATTTGAAGCATGTACTACTATATTTGTAGAGTCATCTCTGTCAGGGACGTACCCACTTGGTCCCGAAGGGGTGCGATCGCACCCCCTCGAATTTTTTTTAAAAATATTTTTATACCTTAATTTTTATATATTAATGTAAATAATTATATTTTGTTTAAAAATAATTAGAATTTAATAGAGATTTTGTTGAAATATTGCCGTGTCTTATCTAAAAAAAAATGAATTATTTATTAATAAAATATTACTTATAAAATACTAATTTATTACGCTTTAAAAAAATTAAATATTGATCATTTATTAACGTCATATAGTAATTTATCACGCTTTAGTGATTTACAAAAAAATAATTAGAATATTGATCAATTATTAACTCCGCCTATTTGATCGATTAAAATTAAGTCAATAAAATTATGATTTAATTTTACAATTTGACCATTCTTCCTCAAAAGTTATCCTTTAATTTGATATTTATATCTAAATCTTCACAAATATTCTTATTTTTTGATTTTAAAAATATAATTTTACCTCTAATTTATCTCATACTTTTTAAATTTACTCACAATTACTTTAATTTTTAACATAAAAAATACATTTATACTCTTCACTTTTTCTAAATTTTTATCCCTTACTTTTTCAAATTTACTCACAATCAATTAAATTTTTAACTTAAAAAATACATTTATACCTTTCACTTTTTGCTCAAAAAATATATTTTTCTTAATACAATATGTGGAAAAAGTGTCTTTTATAAAATGGAAAGACTATTTTTTTTTTCAAATTTGCACCTCCTGACTAGTATTTCTAGGTACGTCAGTGATCTCTGTATTATTGTTTTTTTTTTTTTGGATTTAGTGTATTTATAATTTCATGGACTCTAAGTATATGTCTTAAATTTAGATTCGTAATTCTTAAAGTTTGTCTTTCAGTTAATAATAAAAAAAACTGCATGTATATATTAGTATAGTGTGTTTTATTTTTTTAAATCTTGGAATAATAAAATATTTCAATCATTTTGAAAAGTTAAGTAAAGCTGAAAATAAATGTTGGATAAAGTAGGGTCTGAGTGTAGCTAAAATAAAAGAGAGATTCTGATTTAATTTGAAAACAAGGGCGCACACGAGGCACTATTTATATATAGTAAGTCTTCCTCAACCCTTAAACCTAGCCACCATCTAGGAGTATTAAAAAGAATAAATTAAATACATAAAACATAAAGATATCAGCGGGAGAAATAATATTAGAGATGCTGCATGAGGACGTTTGAAGATTGAAGGCATTTTGGACATTGCTAATTGCTTAATATTAGATGAAACGTTGCCGTTTTGTTCCTGAATTGAAGATGATGTGGCATCATTTCATTAGAGAAATAATTAATAAAGTAGGCATGGTGCATGTACTGTAATAATGGGTTTTTGATAGTCTTTTTTTATTTGTTTTTTGTGTTAGTTATTGCAATTTTAGAAACGAGTAACACATCAATTTATTCTCTACGTTTTATAAGCTAAATTTCACTTTTAAAATGGATCAATATTTATTCTTTCCGTTTTACATAAGTCTACACGTTTTTTTAATAATTTACAAAGAAAATATACAAAATTTTGTGAAACAAAAATAATATTAATTTTTATTTTTCAAGATAAAAAAAGTACATACTTAACTTATTTTATTATATATATATATATATATATATATGCAACTTTTTTTTATTAATATGTAGAGCTATTCGCCAAAACTAATTAGTTGTATTAAAACAATAGTTAGTTAATAATTAATGCGAGTTTTCACTTTCCATTGGACTATGCCCACATCTTAAATAGAATCGAATGAGTTATAAAAAACTCATGAGAGGAGTCGCAAGCTCGATCGAGATGATAAAAATATTTTTGTAATGTGTACTCCGTGTTTTATTATTTTCGTGTGTATCAAAGTGTGTGCGTAGGAAATACTAGATGTGCAAATGCATGTATATTTGAAACATGTACGGTATATTTTAAGGCTTTTTCCCGGTCTCTCTTTCGGTCAATCAGAGTCATATCTGATTTTATTGCTTTTTTGTTTTATTTGGATTTCAAGTATTTATGATTTCTTGGACTCTAGTATATGTATGTTCAATTCATAATTAATTAATGTTTCACATTTCACAGTCTACATGATTTCACAGTATACATGAATAGTACTTGAATAGTACTGTTGTGTTTTTTAAATTGAAAAAAAATAACCAGATAAATATATAAAAGTTGTTTAGCACAATTTTTTTTAATAAGGAGGAGAGACGAGAAACTCCAGATAGGATGTAAATCGAGAAATGTGACCGAGTACCAGATATCTGTGCGAGAGAGCCAACAGGTCAAACCCCAGGACAAACCTTCATAATATTTCAATGAAAATTTGTCTCACACGAGGTTCGAAGCCTGCGTCACCTTAAACGCTATTATTCACATGAATATGATAAAAACAATTTATAAATACTTATAACCTTATATAATATACTCTATATTGAGAAAAACACAATATAGCTTGCATAATCAAATAAAAAAAAAATTGTTTTTTTATTAACTTTGAAACAATTTTAATAATATTTTTGTACATAATATGTCTCGTATTACAATGCATAAATCTTGAGGACGAAGATAGTAGTATTAAAATTTAGATTCTTGAGTCTTAACGTTTCTTTCAATTAATAAGAAATCAACTGCATGTACATGGAGTATAAGTGAAGTGTGTGTACATATTTTTTTAAATCTTGAGATAATTAAATCTTTCAATCGTATTTAAAAGTAAAGTTTAGTTTACAATCTTATGTACAATTACTGAAAATAAATGTTTGATAAAGTAGAGTTTGTGTGTAGCTATAATAAAAAGGGAGATCCTGATTGATTTGAAAACAACGGCGCACAGTCGCACACACGAGGCACTATTTACAATAAGTCTTCAACCCCTCAAAAGTCAAACCCTAACTACCATCTTAGAGGCTAGGAGTATTAAAAAAGAATGAATTAAATACATAAAACATACATATATGTCATTTGCGGACCGTTTGAGGGCATTTTGGACACTGCATTATATTAGATGATACGCTACCGTTTTGCTCCTGAATCGAAGATCTGATTTGGGGCTAAAATGTTTTTTTTAAGGCTACGACGTATGATTAGAACAAGAGACGTCCATGTGTCATCATTTCATTAGCCAAATAATTAATAAAATAGGCATGTACTGTAATGGGTTTTTTATAAGGTTCGTATTTATTTGTTTTTTGATCGTTAGTAATTTCAATTTTAGAAACGAGTGAATACGTAAAGCATCAATTGAAGTTAGGTACATTAGAACTTTTATTTAGTTTGACAACTATCAATATAATTTATTGAAAAATAACACAAAAACATAAAACAAAGAAAATATAGTACTCATACTTGCCTAATGCAAATATATTTTGCAAATATATTTTGATATAAACATATATATATTTATATATATAATAGCGCAAATATATTTTGAGCGCAAATATATTTACTGATTCTTGATTCTTACGCAAATATATTTATATATATATAAAACTAACTTGTTTTGATAAAGGCTTGTGCAGCAATCTCGCCCACTACCGTCTGTGTATATAGTTCTTGGACGTCTATCTTGCAAATACAACTATCGAACTCTCGTTGTTACACACCAACTTGAGATCCTTCAAACTCTAATTGTATCTCTCTGAAATATATTAGAAAGAAGAAACTTTTTCTGGTTCTGTGTCTTTTCTTTATGCTTTGTGATGTTTCTTTATATAGGCTATAAAACAAGGAGTCTCTTTATATAGGCTATAAAACAAGGAGTTATACTTTCTAAACGTTACAATATTCTGAAACGTTGAGTTCATTCGAAAGAAAACTCATCCAAAAGTTGTAACCTCTTCCCTTAACTGCATTGTTTTATCAGAATATTTATTCAAAATTAATAAATAAAATAAAATAAAATTTTAATTTTGACAAGTTATTAAGACAAATGTCCAATATTAAAAGCCACTTATTTTACTGTATGAGTAAACTATGATAAGCTCCAACAAAGTAGTTTACCATACTTCTAGCTAGTATATGAAATGATAATTGCACGTATAATTATTAATTAATTAATTACGTGGATGAGACCATGCATCTTAACATATTTTGATTATATAATTATTCTAATTGCATTTTGTTAAAAGATAATATAGTAAAGTACTAAAGTTTTTTTAATTATATGGCCTAGTGATTTCCTACACCACCTAATTAAACCCAATCGAAAATTACTTGTTTAAGATTGAAGCCGATAACATCCAATTTCTTACGTATGAAATGCACCTAAGGCTTCTATTTATAGGTCTAAAGCATGTGAAGGGTCAAATGTGCATTAACACGGAGGTTACAATACATTTGATGGCACCACCATTATTTCACATAAATGGGAAGTTACAAATGCATTCAAAATGCATTAAAAATGCATTAGTGGAGTATTTTAAATATATTATAATTATTTATTATATAAAAATAATAAAATAATTATAATATCAAAAGCATAATGCTTATTCTTCCACCAAGCCCATCAAGCCCACTATGTAAGTCCAAATAATTTTTTCTCCATCTGGTCCACTACGGATGCCCAAATCAAGTTTAGCCCAACAACTAAACTATAATGCACATTATCATTTGCTAACTTTCATAATTTATTTCTGAAAATTGATTTTTGACAGAAATAACATTATATAATTATTACCAATTAATTCTCAATCTAAATTAATTTAATAGCCAATAAACTAAGTCAAATATTGAATAAAATCAATTTTGACTAAGATTTTATAACAAGTATACCAAATGAATGGATGACTAAGCAAATAAGCAATACACTATAACTTTTTTTCTATATGTCATTTGAGAGTTGTATTTTATTTAGTTCATTTACTTAATATTTCAATACATATTATTTATAATTCTTACTTAGTTACTTCCGGTCACAAAGAAATGTAATCATTTTTTTTTTGTATTTTACAAACGTTTCATATTTCTATATGACATTTGAGAGTAATATTTTGAAGTTATTTATAAATTTTTAATTTTTATTGTAACAAATAGTAAGAAAATAATGAATTTATTTTTAATAAAATATAATTTGGAGTACTATGTACTATATAAAATAGGGGTGTATTAGAGTTAAAAAAACTGCGTTAAAATAATATTTAGGTTAATAAGGATAAATTAGACGAGACGTTTAAATTGATGGTATAATAGTAAATATTGAAAAGTTGGTGTGCTTATAGTTTTTAGAGGTGCAACTAGCGCTACCTTTTTTTTTATGTATAAGAAATTAGGGTTTGAGTAAAGGGGCGATCTGATTCCGGAAGGGGCGATCTGATTCCGGGCGGAAGATCCAGTAATGGCAGGGGAACTGGGGCCGAGAGATATACAAATAGCAATTTTCGCGGCAGAGGTAATGGGGAGGACGGTAGATCTAGAAGCCGAAGCAGAACGGCGGAGGAAATTCCAAAAAGAGATCGGGCCGATGCCGATGTGGGTGCTCGAATTAGCATCGTTACCGGTCCTCTTATTTTTCAAATGGCTTGATACAAAAATAGATTTTGCACGGGATCTGTCACGTCGCACAAATGTTTGGGCTTTGCTCGGACTCTTGTCATGGCTTCTCACTTTCTGTATCGGTAAGAATATCCACCTTGTCGACGGCAGACATTTGCCGTTGATTGTGCTGCAGTGGTTCTATTCTTTATTTGTTGTGGGTGGTTATCCTTTATTACTATTTTACCTGACCCTTGTGCGTGACCCTTTGCACTACGTGCTCCGGCGTTCCCACAAGCAGCTGCTCGAGTCGGCCCTTGTGTTGTTTTCTTCGTCTTGGGTTTACTACACCACCGAATATCCCTTTGATTTCTCGACCATAGTTCCTTTTCTCTGCCTCGACCTCATTCCCTGCTTGAATCTTTGGTGGAATTTCGACAACTTTGGCTACTTGGATTGCTGTCTCCTCATACTCGTCGACGCAGCCCTGCTTTGTTGTCGCGATCGCGGGGTTGTTGCTTTGATGGCGGTTACCATCGTGGGCCTTGCTATGCAGTTTATGAAGAACGCCTACCGTCAATATTGTTCTGACAAGATCAAGAACCAAACACTCCAACATTTGGTTTGATCTGATCAGATCAGATCAGTTTCTTCTCGATCAAAAATAGAATTGACTTGAGCTTATGGGCCGCGTTGTAAATTTCTAGCTGATATCTTAATAAGAGGAGTTGTTGTTATCACCGTGTTCTGTATCATTCAGATTGATCATTTATTTGGTCTTCTTGTTCTGATAATACATTGTCTCTTTTCTTGGTGTTGGTATTTACTTTAAACATTTATATAAGCCTACCATAGCAGCAGTGTTCGTATTTGCATAATACTAGGTTCCTGTGATTCGATTCTATTTGGTTCAAGTAAAATTTTGAATTTTCCAGTCATAAAGTTGGTGCCTATTGATAGAAATCTTTTAAGGTGGCAATCAGTTTGGTTACCATATTCATGATAATGAAAGTGAGTTTAAAAACAGAGGCCTCACAATCCAAAATGTACTTTAGAAATTCCTTTCTGTTATTGTTGGCAACTCCACAAAAATATGTGATATAGAATCATAGATGTAGAAATGGTAGAGGCACTGAGGACAACAAAAGTTCTAGAACGGGAGAGGAAATTTCAAGAAGATATCTAGTCAATGCTGCCATAGTTGGGAAAACAAATGGATTATGGACAACAGTGATCACATTTGGTTATAGGCTATGGGACCTCTTCTCTGTTTTAACTTTATTTTGTGCTTGAATCTTTGGTGTTATTTTGACATTTTTGGCTTCTTGTTGGATTGCTGCCTCATTATTCTCATCAGGCAGCTCTACTTGTTTGTCGCAGTCGCGGTGTTGTTGTTTTGGCGGTGGTTGCCGTTGTAGCCTTGTAGGAGTTGCTTTGCAGTTTCTAAAGAATTGATTTGTGCTTATCAGCTTAAAGGTCGATCCTTATTTTTCAGCTCTATGCTTTATCGATTTCTGTCGGTTATCCTTTAGTCTTGTTTCTACAAGTGTACGTAGCTTTCAATTTAAATAACGTAATAAAACCATTACTCCAATTGCTCATTTATTAGTATATATAGTCACAAATCAATAGATTACGAGACAACATAAATGTGTGTCCTACGTATCGTAGGATCGATCCAAATCCAATTTAACGCGCGTCTTCAAAAGTCAAAAGTCTACTATACAGTATTATTAGACTGATCGGTTGCTTGTCCGATTCTTAGGTGTCGGTGCTTTCGTGATAGCCCCTGTAATCTTTCATTATCCTAAGAGAAAAATATATTACTCCACTACCTTCTTCAAACATCAATAATGGTATTCACAATTTTTTTGCAATTGTTTTGAATTTTTCTTTATAAATTAAAAAAAAAAATGTTATATTATTACGACGGAAGTATCTCGAAATTAACTTGGTGAAGAATGAAAGCAAACAATAAGTATTTGGCAGAGGTCAATTTATAATTATTGAAAGAACAAAGAGTGCAAATACAAATAATTACGTTCAACCATCTCCATTAACAATTGTCATCTCTCTCGGTCTCTCCCTCACCAGCAGAGTCTCAAGTCTTAACTAGAAATAAAAATAAATACTCTTAATTACAGCTTAATTACAGTAATTTAATAAACAACATTTAAATATTAATTACAGTAATTAATTATGAGGTAGTAACTTTTTTCTATCTGCAACAAAAAATACAACCGTCACCGACTCACCAACTTCATCTTTTTTTCTTTTCACCTTTCTCACCCATGTGCAAGTCCAACTGTCTGACCTCTCTCTCTCACACACAGACACTCGCACTGTGTGAGAAATGCCCACCTATTTCCGCATCACCGTCCTCCTCCTCCTGTTCTCCGCCGCCGCCGCCGTCCCCCGACGACGCATTCTCCACGAACCGTTCTTCCCTCAGGACTCTTCCCCACCGTCGACGCCCAACAGCCCACCGTTTTTCCCATCATACCCCGTCCCTCCTCCGCCGGCCTTAATCTCAACCCTCCCCGCCAACGTCTCCTCCCTCGGCGCCAAGCCCAAATCCGCCTCCTCCAAGCTCATCATCGGCGCCGTCGCCGCCGTAATCGTAGCCGTCGCCATCGTCTCCCTCGCAGTCTTCCTCCACCTCCACCGGCGCAGCAGGAAAAACCCTAGATCGACGCCGTCGTTCGACCACTCCAAGAGCCGCAGATCCGATGCCTTTACCAACAGCTCCGCCACGACATTTCACCAAGCTCCGTACGATAATCACCACCGCCAGGTCCCGGAGCTCCGGAGGCCTTCGCAGACGAGCTCCGAGTTCCTGTACCTTGGCACCATGGCGAACTCCCACGCCGGCATTGCGGGCACGATCACCTCCGCGAATGTCGGCAACGCCTCCAATTCCCGCAAAATGGACTCCCCGGAGCTCCGCCCTCTGCCGCCGCTGACGCAGAATTACCGGAACAACGCCGATTTGGATGATGAGGAGTTTTACTCGCCAAAAGGCTCGCTAAGCGGTTCAATTGGCACTGGATCAGCTTCTAGAAGGGCTTTTGCTGCCATAGAAGTGGAGAATTTCAGGGCCTACGCTTTGAATTCTTCGTCGACCTGCTCTTCTTCGGCTACCAGATCGCGTTCGGGATCTCCGGCGAGATCCATCTCGTTGAGCCTTTCCCCAAGAAACAGTCTGAGCTCCGGAAACTCGATTCCCAAGTCGCCCGACTTAATTGAGATTCAGCCCTTGCGGCAAATCTCATCCTCCGCCCAGCCTCCAGACTCACTGTCTCCGGAATCAGAATCTCCGTCGCCACAGAGCTCATATTCTAGGAGGAGCGAAGAATCATCTCCGGCGATTTCCAATGGCTCAAATCAGAAAATGGAATTTCCAGTGAGAATTATCAGTTCTGCACCGCCCCCGCCCCCTCCACCTCCTCCTCCGCCACCCTCACTGAGTAAAGTACGGGAGTGCCCTCCTAAACCTCCAACCCCGCCTGGGAAAAACCCTTTTTCTGAGCGGCTGCCTGCTCTGGGTATGCCCTTAAGACCCACAGCGATATCATCATTAGAGTTGCCAAAAAATGAATCAGAAAGTGTTGGTAAGAAGGATGGGGACTCGGGTGAACACGAGGAGAGTACTACTAAAACAAAGCTTAAGCCACTACATTGGGATAAAGTGAAGGCGAGCTCGGATAAGGAGATGGTGTGGGATCAAATCAAATGCAGCTCTTTTAAGTATGATTTGATTCACAAGTATATGGTCTATTTGTTGTTTAGTGATTTTGTTTTGTTTAGTGAAAATGCTGATGTGTTGTTGGTTGAATTTGTTTATGCAGACTGAATGAGGAGATGATCGAGACATTGTTTGTTGCAAATACATCGAAACCGAGTCCTAAGGAAGCAACTAGGTGGCATATTCTTCCCTCTCCCGGTCAGGACAATGGTATTAGGGTTCTTGACCCCAAGAAGGCACAGAATATTGCAATTTTGTTGAGAGCACTCAATGTCACTGTAGAGGAAGTTTGTGAAGGCCTCTTGGAAGGTAGAGTGTACGTACTCGTCCTCTTTTTTCGTTTTTCAAGTTTCTGTAAAATTGAGGGGTGTGAAACTTTTACTAAAAATCAGATGATTCTAGTTGGAATTTTAGGCCTTATTATGTATAGGCATTTTCGTATTTATTGGTCATGCATGGGCCACTAATTGCTGAATCATCGGTTAATCAAGATTGACTCTAGGAGCCATATCGTTGCTCTCATCTTCACCTAATGCTATGTGATTTGAAATTTTGAACTTCAATGAGCTCAATTCTCGTTTCATTTGATATGAGGAATGGCTTGGAAAATGCATTGCATTGCAGAAAAGTATTTGAGAGCTTTTTTCGAGCAGCAAACGCTCTTGTTATGCATGTACAGTTTAGATGAGACAGATATATGTAGTAGTTACAAAAAAACCTTTCTTCTATTCAATCTTACACAAGATCTCGTTCAAATTGCTAATCAAAATGAGGACACTGGAGAAATAATTTTCTTGAAATGTTGTGATCGTGTTTCACTTTTATATGCGTCTTGGTTATTACTTATTTTTTATTACTCGATGAGCATGTTCCCTAACTAATTTTTACTTATAAAAACAGGCAACACAGAAACCCTTGGTACTGATCTTCTGGAAAGTTTATTGAAGATGGCACCAACAAAGGAAGAAGAGCGAAAGCTAAAAGAATATAAAGATGTCTCGTCAGTCAAGCTTGGGGCTGCTGAAAGATTTTTAAAAACGATTCTTGATATACCTTACGCGTTCAAAAGACTCGAAGCAATGCTATATGCATCCAATTTTGAATCGGAGGTCGACTACCTCAAAAAGTCATTTGCTACACTTGAGGTACTATTTTATATAAATATCAGCATTTTAGGTGCATTTCAGAATCATAGTTTGATTTTAGGCCAGAAACTTGAATGTTTTTGGTCAAATTTAGATTGCTTATATTTATTCGAGTTTCAATACCAACGTTCCAGCTGTTGAGAATTGAGATTTTCACTGTATCCACTTGAATAAACGAAAGATGAATGAAATCTCTCAGTATTATGCTACTTGAAGTTTTATTAATGTGATTATACTAGCCAATGCTAATGAAGAAGTTCATGATGTTGCAGGCAGCTTGTGAAGAATTAAGGACCAGCAAGATGTTCCTCAAGCTTCTAGAAGCGGTACTGAAGACGGGAAACCGCATGAACGTTGGAACAAACAGGGGGGATGCACACGCCTTCAAACTCGACACACTCCTCAAGCTCGCTGATGTGAAGGGAGCCGATGGGAGAACAACACTTCTACATTTTGTTGTTCAGGAGATTATTAGAAGCGAAGGTGCCCGACTTACCAACGGGAACACAAACGACGACTCCGCTGTAAACGACGATGCCAAATGCAGAAAACTCGGCCTGCAAGTTGTTTCGAAACTCAGTTTGGAGTTATCGAATGTGAAGAAAGCCGCCTCTATGGACGCGGAAGTGCTTAGCAGTGATGTGTCCAAGCTGTCGAAAGGAATCGGGAATATAGGAGAGGTCGTGAGGTTAAACGAGACGATGCATTCGGAAGAAAGCAGAAGCTGCGGAAAGTTCTCCGAGTCTATGAACAGTTTCATGAAGAAGGCGGAGGATGAGATTATTAGAATCCAAGCCGTAGAAAGTGTTGCTCTGTCTTTGGTGAAGGAAATAACCGAGTATTTCCATGGGAACTCAGTTAGGGAAGAAGCTCATCCTTTCAGAATTTTTATGGTGGTGAGGGACTTCCTGACTGTTTTAGATCGGGTGTGCAAGGAAGTTGGGATGATAAACGAACGAACCGTGGTTAGTTCTGTCAACTACAAATTTCCCATACCGGTTAACCCGATGCTACAGCAACCTACCGGAGGATTTTCAATCTCACGGCAGTACAATTCTTCAGGCGAGGACCATTAGAAGTATGAAGTAGGGTATATGAAGTAACATGTTGTATTTATTGAATAAAGATTATAGTAAAAGATTTTTGTAACATAATAGTATGAAGTAACATGTCTTATAGATATATATAGAAAGAAAGAGTCTTTTGAAGCAATAGGACCCCTCAACCCCAACCCACAGGGTGGTGTATTATTTTCATGTAAAGCATTTTGAATTCAAGTATTTTTGCTGTGAATAACCATACATTGTTCATTTCTGTATAAATGATGCATCTGGTAAAGACTAAAGAGTAAAGTGTACTATCATTAAGATATTATCAAATTGTTTAAGAAACTTTTCAAAATTAAATTATAGGCCAAGTTTAAATAGGCAGAAAATCACACCACCACCTAGCAACATACATATAATTACACATATAGAACACATCTCTCCCCAGCTTTCCCTTCACATCTCTCGAGCAACGATGAGCTCAACAAGCCCGTCGGCATCCCCCACATCCGGCGGCACCAAGATTTCATCCTCTGTCGTGAAATCATACCTCTGTCCAACAGCTCTCAACAGCTGGTAAACCTCGTACATTGTCGGCCTTTCCTTATGAGCCGGGGCCACACATTTGCAAGCAACTTTCAAGAACTGGAAAGTCTCGCTATCGTAACCTTTCCCCACCAACGACCGATCAACCGCCTCTTCCAGATCACCGAGTTGCGATATCCACTCGGCTAAATTTCCCTTGAAGCTCTCTGGAGCTTTACTCACGTGTGTCGGCTTCTCCCCTGTCACCAGCTCGAGAAGCACAACCCCAAAGCTAAAGATGTCTCCTTTCGGTGTGGCCATTAGAGTTCTTGCATACTCTGGAGCAACATAGCCCAAGTCCCCAAACTCGCCATTCACGAAAGTGCTCAGATGAGTGTCGACTGGATTCATCAGCCTCGCGAGCCCGAAGTCGGATATCTTCGGCTCGTAGCTCGAGTCGAGTAAAATGCACTTCGAGCTGATGTTGCGATGGATTACACGCGGGTTGCAGCTGTGGTGGAGCCATGCGAATCCTTTCGCTGCCTTCACTGCGATTTTCAACCTCAGAGGCCAATCCATGGCTTCATCATTAGCAGAGTGTAGTTTGTCGTGAAGAGATCCATTCGGCATGTACTGATAGACCAAGAAGCGTTCGGTCTTGGCTACACAGAAACCGAGAATAGGGACTAAGTTGTTGTGCTTTATACTGCCTAGAGTAGCCATCTCGGAAACGAATTCTTTTTCCGAGTGATGAGTGTCCTGCAGCCTCTTTACCATGAGAGGGGTCCCGTCTGGGAGCACTGCCTTGTAAACGGGCCCACTTCTTCTCGTCCCGATTATATTCTCGCTGCTGAAGTCATTAGTAGCCTTCATGAGATCGCTTAGGCTCATCTTGGAAACGTTATTCTCAAACATCGAAAGCTGAAAAGAAATATATTTCACATTCAGAAAATAAACGACGAAAACAAAAAATAAAAAAATAAAAATTCAATCTTGCTTGCCTTAATGCGTTTTGCGCCCTTGATATTCCTTGCCCACTTGTTACCCAGAGGATCAGCATCCTTTTTCCTCTTCCTCGACTTACGCAGAAAGAACAAAGCAGCTGCAGAGACCAAAGCTGCGAAACCCAACCCGCCAATAGCCGATCCGATGATTATCGGAGTTCGCCCTTTCCTCGACTGCCCGGAACAACGAGGCAAAAAGGATACACCGCACAACCCGTCGTTATTCGCATAGCTCTGTGCCGAAACAGTAGCGTTCACAAAGATCGGAACTTGCCCACTCAATCGGTTGTTCGCCACGCTGAACGTGGTCAACCGGTTGAGTTGACCGATCCGAAGAGGGATTTGACCGGTCAACCGGTTGTCGTCGAGCCTCAGGGAATTCAGGTAGGAGCAGTTTGCGAGATCTTCGGGAATCCCTCCCGACAGCTGATTGGACGAAAGATCGAGGGAAGTGACAAAGGCGATTAACCTTGAGATGTTATTCGGGATGTTTCCGTAAATGTTGTTGCGGGAAAGGTCTAAGCCCGTCATAGAAGCACAGCCTCTGATGCCTTGAGGAAACTCACCTCGAAGCCCCATGTCCGAGAGTCGGATATTCAAGACCTTGTTTTCGTTCTCGTGCCAGCATTCGATTCCTGTGAACCTGCAAATGAATCCTTCGGTGCTGTTGTTGAAGTTCCATGAGGATGATAGGACGTTTGATGGGTCTTCTAGAGATGACTGTATTGCTCTGAGGCAGTCGACGTCTCCCTGAGCAGCATGTGAGAATGGTCGAGTTATGAGCAAGCCAACGAGGATGCTAATAAGAGCCGATATTTTCCTCATGAGTCCCAATAGCCGGAGCCCCCCGAAAGGAGCAGAAGCAACAATCGAATCAAGATCAGAGCAACATGTTATTTTCCTGAAACGTAGTAAAATCCATCCAAAATCGAGATCAGAAAGCTCCAAAAACACAGCTCGATTGAGTAAAAGATAAATAGAGATTGTTTACTTTATAAATGACGAAATTACTACAAATGTTAGTATAAACAACAAATGGAACTATGGGTTTTTGTACACTATGATTAGGAAATTATCTGAGAAGTCACTACACTTTTGAAAATTAATTCCAGCTCCAAAATGAGTAAATGAGCTACAATCGAAGCTCTCTTCGACTCGCGCATTTTTCCAACAGTCCAACGTTCCCAATTTCAGAGAAGACAATAAATCCCAAAAAAAAAATTTTTTGAACTAAAGTCTAAATCAACTATTATTAACAAGGAAAAATAAAAATTCAAACTTTACAAGAAACCCTCTTGAATTAGCAGGAAAATATCATTTATTCCAGCTCCAAAATGAGCGAATGAGCTACCGAATCAAAGCTCTCTTCCACGCGCATATTTCTAACAGTTCAAGGTTCCCAATTTCAGAAAAGACAACAAATCCAAAAAAAAAAAAAACTTGAACTAAATCAACTATGAACGAGGAAAAATAAAAATTCAAACTTTACAAGAAACCCTCTTGAGTTTGCAGGAAAATCCATCAATGAAACAAAAGAATTACATCAACTCATACAGACTCAAAAGTGACGAAGCAAGAAACAAAAACAATTCTTGAAATTGTTCAGAGCATCAAATAAGCAAGCCCAAATAAATGAAATTAAATAAGCAGTAAATCAAGATTTGTTTTTTTTTATTAAAAAAAAATTACCTGGGGTGCTCGAGAGCTTGGATCTTTGATGTTCAATGGAAGTAATTGTAAAGTACCTGAAAAAAATTCATCGCCAATTTTTCTTGTTTTCCACTTTTTCTGTATATCTGTTTTTGGACTGCCCACCAGAAGGTGTGTTGACTTCTTCGGCTCGGTGGCGGATTATATGCGTGTAGGAAATTTACATACAATATCAATATTACTACTATTCTACTAATAAAATTAATTTTTAAAATAAAATTGTGAAATAATTATTCATTTATTTTAAGTTTGAAAACTACATTAAAAAGAAAATAGAATACTATAAATGTAAGTACTACGAGTATAAAATTTAGATAAAAATATAAAAAAATTGTCTTAAAGCAATCATATCTTTACACACAATATCAATATTACTACTATTCTACTAATAAAATTAATTTTTAAAATAAAATTGTGAAATAATTATTCATTTATTTTAAGTTTGAAAACTACAATATTAAAAAGAAAATAGAATACTATAAATGTAAGTACTACGAGTATAAAATTTAGATAAAAATATAAAAAAAATTGTCTTAAAGCAATCATATCATGATATCGATAGTCATACATTATAATAATTCATAACAAAATTATATTTTTTTTATCTTTACATTTTGATTTACAATAATTTTTAAAATTTACAACATTTTATTTACAATTTTAAAAAAAAACTATGATCAAGAAGTATTTTATTTTACTTTATTAAACTACTTTACTAGTAAATCACAAAATTTTGGTCTTGTCGTAGTGATCCATCCACTTGTGTTGGTTTCACATTGTAAAGTTTGAATTTTCTCTTGGCAGCATTGTTTGTGTGTGTTAGAGAAGATAGGAAAAGGTGGAAATATAATGCAATCGCAATGCATGACCATAAAATATAAATGAGCACTCTCGTAATGTCGTTGACCTACAAAGTCAATGCTACTGTTTGTGGAATCTATTATAAATAACTATTTTTAAATATTAATTCATTCTAAAACTAACACACCTATTTTTAAATATTCATACTCATCACGCATGTGAATGAATAGCTTAATTACACAAGATAAACAAATAATTTAAGATAAACAATTATTAATTATTTTAATGCGATTAACTTGTAAAATTAAACAAAATATTATAAAATCCAACAAATATTTTGCTTTTTTTATTAAATATACTAATGAATCTCTAATCATGATAACAGATTGTGTTGTAATTTGGCTACTAAAATTTTACTCAACTTAAAATAACTTGAACTATAAATTAAATAATAAAAAAAACATATAAAAGATAGAACATGACAAATTTTACTTGAAAGCCTAAAAATAAGAAAAAATCACCGGCCAAATAAAAAATGTCACAGTAATTGAATCAACGAATTAAAAATATAGATTTCTCCATAGATTTAAAAACCTCTCTCTAAAAACTACTAGTATATTTCAAAACGAATGCTCTCTATAACACTATGTTCATATTTATAGGTGTATCAAACTCATAAGATGAGAAATAATTTTTTTTTTATTCATATTCTAAATAAAATTCAAAAACTTTAACTTAATAATAGAATTATATTTTCAATATACTAAATAAAGTGGCGAACCTGCTGAAGCTATTCCCCAAAACCAACTGACGTGCTCCAAACTCCTAATGGGCTTTTGGCCGATTTGCCACACTTTGTCAAAAGTGATGCCACGAAATAAATCTAATCTAGCAAATTTATTATCAAAGAAGAAGCTCTCAACTGAGTTAATTCCCCGACACGTCTTCGATCTTCTATCCGTCTTGTCTTGTTCCGTCTATTCGTTTTAATCTTGTTTTTTTTTTTTTTTTTTTTTCGATTGAATTCGAGTCTCAACTCAACATATTGCAATTCTTAATTTATTTTTTACTTAATTTCAATTTTGTGTTTTTTAGTTCGTTGAATTTAGTTCAACTAAATTATAGGAGTACTGCATATTTCGGTTCAATTAAATTATTCGCTTCAATATTTAAAAAATACTTCGCACAAGCTTTTGTATTTCGATCGGGTTCAGGGGTGTTTTAGTAACTTTGTATCAAGAGGATTAGCAATACACTTTTCAATCGGGTTTTTTCATTTGTTTGTGAAATCAATGGACGGCACTCTCTCCGGCACAGAATTCCATGCCGCCGCTTGTGCTTTCGCCGAGCGATGGGCGAAATTGAACTCGTCTCTCCCGCAATGGTCATGGGTTCCTTCTCCGAAACGGCAATGGAATTCCCATCAAAACCACCGAGTATTATTTAATCCCCTCTCCACTACATCACAATCCCATTCCCTAATTGTATTCGATTATCATCATTTACCGTTTGATTTTTTTTTTTGTAAGGTGGGATATTTATCTCTTGAGAAAGTGGTTCTTCCCAGGTTATCTGAGGTGGGTCGGGTCGGGTGAGGCTGCCCATGATTTTTTTATGAAAATAATCAGCGGGATTAGTTTTAAAATTTTGATCTTTAAATTACTTGATGTCTTGAAGAGTTTTGGTTTGGCAGGAATCCCAGAAAGAGGAGTGTGTTAGTACAGACAAAGAAGAGTGTGTTAGTCTATACGAGGATGACGATGATGATGCCCTTGATTCTGCTGCTGCAGTGGTAGTATGTTTTTTTAAAACATTTCTTTATCATGTGGAGATTATATTGTGAGTTGTTCTATATTGAAGTTTGATGCATACCCTCATCAAGATTTCTGAATTGCCCGTTATGCTCTTTCTTGGAGTTTTAGAACTATGCTTGGCTTGGGTTTGAAATGCTTGATTTGAATGAAATTGTTACAAAATAATTTTATCGACTTAATTGACGATTTTACATTGAGAGAAGAAATTTCATTAAAAAAATTTCGGACAGTGCACTTAAATCAGTGAATATTTCCGACCCATTGATTTTTTATAGAGCTGGGCCGATTGTGTGTTTGTTTCCATATCAAAGCACATTGTCACCCTCCTTCTTACTTGGGAGCACTCTCATATTATAATGTTTCGCTAGGCTCAACAGTTATAAGACACTCGGTTTGTTGGGAATGGTTTCATGTGTATATAATGAAGTATTATATGTTAAATAGAATACCAAACATGTTTTGTGCTGTTTGTGTTCGTCCATTCATAATATGTTTCTTCCCTTGGTAAACAAAACATCAGAATGTTCTTCTCCTGTTAACCAAATGCGATTTGCGAGTTTAATCGTGTGTTTATTTCTAGGTTCACAATGACGGATCTGGAGTACACTATTACGACTTCCACGCTGTATATAGTGCTTCTTATAGGGTTCCAGTGTTGTATTTCCGTGCTTATAGCAACGGCAAGTTGACTCTCTATCCCTGTCTACGAGAAACATAACCCATTGATTTCGTGAATTCGTATCAGACTATAATGTGTATAGGTAGTCCTTGTCAGTTGGATGAGATAATATTCCTAATAGATTTCTTACTTGTGTGCGATTCTGCAGATGGGCAGCCTTTGCATTTAGACGAGATAGAAAAAGATATCCCGGTTAACTCAGCCCAACTGCTAGCTAAATCCAAGTGGACATTTATGACTCAGGAGGTTAATCGCGATCTCTTTCTTTCTCTTTTTCAGTTACTGTTTTTACTTGTAATTTAATATGTAATGTTCGTCCAAGTGCAGGAGCATCCGGAATTGGGTCGGCCGTGGTATACATTGCACCCGTGCGGGACAAGTGAATGGATGAAGCTACTCTTAAGAAGTACTACTTGTGGGCGTGTAGAGCAATACATGATCTCATGGTTCTCGGTAGTCGGGCAAGTGTTTGGTCTTAAACTCTCTTCCGAGATGATGAATTTCGACGGATAAGGCTGTTCGTAGTAATCGGGTAGGTGTTCTGTCCTCGATTGCTTTTCCTTGAAATTCTATCAAGATGAATTTTACAGCATATAGTTTTGTTGAAATTGTATTGAATTAGTGATAAGGTTGGTTAGCACTCATCGAGAACTAGACTTCACTTAACGAAACGAGACTTAATTTCGTATTCTGAAACACAAAACACAAAACACAACATGGATTGATTAATATATTCTTATTTAGTGCAACAACATCCATTGTTGTAATCGCAATTGCCGCCATTATATGAATGTTGATGTCTACAGGCATATCTACACATGCCCTTGGTTGAACAAAGTCCCACGTTGTTTGATTTTGGCGGTCGGCATCCTTGATCTTGAGCCCCGGCCATCATTGCTGATGAAGAAAAACGATGTTCATCAATTTATCTCCATGATCGTTACAAGTGCACATGGTCCAAGTTGTGTGATTGTGTGAAATAATTAACAAAAAAGAATCTTAATGAAATTATCAAGTAGTAAAAATTAAATTACCAGTTGAGATGATGATGATGAAGATGATGAAGAACACAGTCGATTTTGCAAGCAACTTCATTGGGCAAGTAAGTAATACTTGTTTGTGTGAACAATGTCTTGGTATGGAGTTGTGTATTTATAGTGTTTAAACCGTAACACATTTCTTTGTTTTTATTATTAATAATGATAATTAAAAAATAAATACCTCCTAATTCTTTTGTAATTGATATTACGGTGTTTAATTTCCACGGACAATATATTTTGTTGACTACTCGTGATTAAAAAAAAGTCAAATTTGCTTATTGTGACGTAACTCTTTGCGTCTGCAAGGCCCAAGACCATATATGCTACTTTCAATATATAGAAGTAAACTTGTATGCCTAGAATCATCGATTAAACAAGAATGAAATAAATAGTAGTAGTCGACTAACTTAACTCGAATGATTTTTGAAAACAAAAGTAAATGATACATGTAACGATCGTGATATGACAAAAAAAACATTACTGCTTAAAAAGACAAACTTTTCACTTTAAAAGTTTCCAACTCGAATGATTTTTGAAAACAAAAGTAAATGATACATGTAACGATCGTGATATGACAAAAAAAAACATTACTGCTTAAAAAGACAAACTTTTCACTTTAAAAGTTTCCAACTCGTGTGAGATAGGAGTATTATCTAACACTAACTTTTGATTTAAAACGACATTTTGTATCATTTACTTAAAAAAATCAAAATTTACAGTTTTTTCTTAATTTGTATGCAAAGAAAAAAGTACGTATGGTTATTTATTTGAGATATAAATACACTCCTCTTTTGTTTATATACTTATTTATAATCTTATGAAAGAGCGCACATATAAAAATAATAATTCGATAAAATTATAATAACCACTTCACTTGATAAAAATGAAACAAGATACAAAGAGAGGATCGCGGGTTCATCATATTACATTAAACGCACACTCAAATTTAAAGTATACAAGTGAAAAACCAGTCCTCATTCTAAAACACACACAGCACAACACGACACAACATGAATACTGATAAAGACAATGGTGGAGCTAGAAATTGTTTTCTAGACGGGCTAAAATCATCGGGTATATATACGTAGTCAATTAAGGTTTTAGTTAGCAAGGTTTTGGTGCAATAACATCGATCGTAGTCGTTAGCCCTTGCAATTGCCGCAACAAAAAGCTCCCGCCTCGACAGATGGATACACCTAGCTAGATAAAAATAGAAATTAATAACTTCACAAAAATTTTATGAATGATTATTTTTTTACTATAATGTATGTTTAATTTGTTTTCTATTATACTATATCTCCTATCTAAAGTATTTTACTACTCTAAATAAAAATTACTAGTAGTATATAATTATAACAACACGAATTAACTACTCAAATTATGTAGACATAATTTAGTTTCTTCGGCCAATCCAGCGACAATATGAATATCTAAAAAATACTTAATTATACTCAAATGAAAGGAATTTTAAAAATTCTATAAAGTTCAATTTATAAAAACGAAACAAGAAACAGTGAGAGACACATGGAACACACGCTTAAATGGAAAAGGGTACACAAGTGAAAGACCTCACGATCTTTCTTATTCTAAAATACACAATTACACAACACGAATACTGATACATATATATATATATATATATATAGATCTCGAAACATATATAGATATGTACGTTAACAAGTCCAACTGCATAAACAGCTCTCAACAGCATAGCATCTGCCGCCCGAATGTCCCTCCTAACTTTTTTACTAATTTTAATTTCAATGACATACTTGAAATAGGCCATTGTTGCTTGTGTATAGTAGTATTGTGACACATTTGAATTATTTTTTCTTATTCCGAACATCTATTATTTTTATGAATTTTTGGTTATTTCATTTGAATAATATTAGTAAATATTTATTAATTGACCCTAACTTTTGGTTAATTCTTCGTGTGATCATGTGATCGGGTCGTGAACCAAAATTTTGGCTGGTTTGAGTTCGATCATAAATCTAACAATATGTATTTGTCGGAGTTAATTTGAAACGAAATAGGCAAATAGATAAAAGTAGTAACAGTATTACATGATCAAATAAAAAGGATGCAAATGATCAGGCCACAACACATACACATGGGATACAACCTTTCTTATTCTAAAACACACAACACCGATCGATTGCTACGTACGTATATATGTATGTATAACCTCGGAATCGTGAAATTTTATTAATTTAGAGAGGTTATTAATTTATCGAGATATTTTTTTCATATAAAAGACCAAATTAGGACCGAAAGATTCTATTAATTTAGAGAAGTTATTAATGTATGAGTATTAATTTATAGAGGTTTTACTGTACTGTAATAAGTTGGCGGATCGAATGCTATATTAAACCAAACGTTGGCGGATCGAATGCTATATTAAACGCAAACGCTATATCTGTAAATCATCTTTTTTGAGACAGAGGTATTTTTTATAATAAAATTCATTGAGTTTTAGAGGGGTGTATTCAATTAGGATTTCATTGGATTTTTTTGGACTTTAAAAAGTCCATTGAGTTTCGTTGATTTGGAAAATCTACGGAGTCTATGCAGAGTTTGACTTACTTTATATATGGATTTTCGTAAAGTCTGATAGACTTTCTTTTATAAATATTTTTTTATTGATTTAAATGGATTTTTACAATTTTTAAACTAGTAAATTATAAAATTAAAAAATAGTTATATTTTTTTACAATAACTTGATAAATAAATTTAATTATTTTTATAATTTTTATACAAATATAGTTTTTTTTATTAAATAAACATTTATTAATTTGAATCTGCATACTTTTTTGAAATAGCTGCAAGATCAAAAGAGGGTGAAAAAACCGAAAGCCTATACCCGCCTCAACATTCTTGGAAAACAATCAATCGAGGGTTCGGAAGAGAATTGACCATTCAATCTTATGAACTAATCGAGACCAAAATTGGAAAAAGATTTTTAATAATTTTAATATTAATTTTATTATAGTATTATTTTTTGAAAATTTTATTTTATTTTTTATTTTTATCATTTTCATGTTTTCTAATTTTATTATTAATTCTACTTTGTTTTTTTTATATATTTTTATGTTTTATTATTTTTTATAATAAATTAATCAATGAAAATAGAAGTCCATAGAAATCTCACGTATTTATGAGAGATTTCAAATGATGGAATTCTTTTGTATTTTAGACATAAAATCAATTAAAATCCATTGACTTTTAAAATCCATTAACTTTTGAATACCGGTAGATTTTTAAAGACTTTTTAAAATCTGTATTGAATACCTCAAGATTTTAATGGACTTTTAAAAATCTGGATTGAATACCTATAGACTTTAAAAGTCCATAAAAATCCTACAGACTCTTGATTGAATACACCCTCCTTAAAATTTATTGAGTTTTGAATACCGGTAGATTTTTAAAGACTTTTTAAAATCCGTATTGAATACCTCAAGATTTTTATAGACTTTTGAAAATCCAGATTGAATACCGCTAGATTTTAAAAGTCTTAAAAAATTCTATAAACTCTCTAACCAATACACCCTCCTTACTATAGAAACAAAACATTCTATTTATGCTATAAAATAATATTATAAATAACAATTAAAAGTAGATCTAAATTCGTGAGTTAGTCAGTCGGTAGGAGTTGAGTTGATCTAAATATATAATTTCAATTTGAAAAAGTCTTAATACTCAAATGCCTTGCACGGTCAACAGAAAAGGACCGAAATTGGTAGTGACCGGAAAGTATACTGAGCTTTCTGTAATAACCTCCTTTAAGAGGCCCCGATTAAAAAATACATAAACCCATTTCCATTTGGAGACTAATTTGGGCCTTTTTGATTATGGTAAAATATCTATATTGTCCCTATTACTTCATACACCTTTATTCTATCCGAATAAATAAAGTCTTAAATTAATAAATACGGTGTATATTTTTTTTTTTAACATTTCTTGTTCTGTGGAGATTATTTTGTGAGATTTTCTATATTGAAGCTTGATGCATGCATACCCTCATCAAGATTTCCAAATTTTCCGTTGTGCCGTTTCTTGGAGTTTAAGAAACTGTGCTTGACTTGGGTTTGAAATGCTTGATTTGAATGAAATTTTTATCACGATGAATTTTAAAACAAGGTTGGTTAGCTTGCACTCGTCGAGAATCAGCCACTTCATGACTTAAAACAAAAAACGAAACAAGAAACTTAATTAGAGAGACACGGTCGGTCGAGATAGTCATATGATTGAAAGACATGCAACCTTTCTTATTCTAAAACACACAACACAACATAGTAGATTAGATTGATTAATTCTAAGTGCAACAACAAGTGTTTTTGTCGTTGCATTTGCCGACTTTGCCATCATATGAACAGGCATATCCACACAAGCCCTGCTTCCCATTGGTTGGACAAAGTCCCCCGACGTTTTTTTTTGGCTTCGTGCATACTGGAACTTGAGCCCCGTCCATCATACCTGATGAAGAAAAACGATGATCGTTGAAAGTGCACACGGTCGAAGTTGTGTGAAATAGTAATAATAAAGAATGTTAATTAATGAAATTATCAAGTAAGAATTAAATTACCAGTTGATATGACGATGGAGATGATGAACATTGTCGACATTGCATTCAACTTCATTGGGCAGTAGTAATACTTGTTTGTGTGAAAAATGCCTTGTATGGAGTTGTATATTTATAGTGTTCAAAGAGGGTAACACATTTCTTTGTTTATATTATTACTATTAATAATAATAATTGAAAATTAAATACAGTACCTCTTAATTCTTTCTTTTGTACTGTTATGGTGTTTAATTTCCACTGACAAAATATTTTTGTTGACTACTCACTCGAAATGTGTGTTAAAAAAAAGTTAAATTTTGCTTATTGTCACGTAACCCTTTGCGACTGCAAGCACATTTTATGACGCATGTTTTGAAATCAGTCAGTCGAAAACCAAAAGAGGGAGAGACAGGGAGTGGCAGTGCCCTGGAATGAGAGAAAAGTGGAGATCAATTTATTTTTTTTTATTTTTTTTTATTTTTTTTTTTTAAGTTAGAATGGTAAATTAGACAATTTAATATCAAATGATATATAAAATATAGTTATACATTTTTATGAGCATGCTTAAAAAAACTTGCATTTTTATAAGGTTTGCGTTCTTTTGCTTTTAACCAAATCTGTATTATCTGTATATATATAAAATAAAAACAATTGTATCTCGTTTAACCGATCAAAACTTTTCATTTTTTATGTAATGTTTAATATGAAAATATTTATCAATATTCAATGTGGCTTATGTAATTTTAGAATATACTTATGTTTAGTGTTTTATAAATTTATGAAAACATTTGTCTTATAGTATATAATACTAGTACGTGCCAAACGTGTGAACTATAGTATTGTTGATTAATTTTTATAATTACTTGATTATAACAAAATTTGGTAATTATATCACCAAAAGCAAAATATAAAAGAAAAGGAAATTCGAGAACATGGTTTATATTCATAAAAGGATAGAGACAATGTAAAAAATCACATTACCAGAGTTCAATTAAAAGGATACAAACGAAAAAGATAACAACACAAAGTCTTTCTTATTCTTAAATTAATAGACGATCGAGATCGACTTATAACGAAAATTTTGCGCTAAATTTAAAATTAAAGGTAAATTGTTACTTCGTACTATTTTAAAATAAAAATTAATTTTAATTTTTTTTAACGTAGGTCAATTTAAAAATTAGATATGGGCGGATAGTTGATTGAATGCTAATTAATCCTAAAATTATTTAAGTTTTATATTTATATAAAATTTTTTTTTTTTAGGTTTTGTTATAATTTTTCCTCTATCGATTAGATATTCATTAGTGAATTGGCACCGTATTTGATTTCGCCAAAAGTTGTTTCTTTTGATTAATTTCCACAAAAAGATATTTTTTGATTGTTTGAAATTTGAGTAAATCAGAGCATTTCAAGTGATTCTTATATTGACTAATTATCTTATGGACAAAATAATTCCTTGATTACTCACAAATTAAATAATGCTACTAAAAAAAGGATAGAAGAAAAATAGAGAGATGTGGTTCTTATATTGACTAATTATCTTATGGACAAAATAATTCCTCGATTACTCACAAAATAATGTTACTAAAAAAAAAAAAGATAGAAGAAAAATAGAGAGATGTGATTCTTATCTATTTAATATATAAATCCAGACTTTTCTGATCCCACGTGGCCAGTGTAAACACAAAAAATTACACTACAAAAAAAATGAGCATGTTCACACTACGTGTCACAAACAATGTTTTGATTGGTCAAGATATTTTATGTGGCTTTATTATTCTTATGTGACTTTATTATTGATTATGATGTGGCTTTTAATTAAATTAAATATATATTATCTTCATATTCATTACATTTCCCAATTTCCATTAATACATTTTTATCCATAAATATATTTTAAAACCGAAATTTGAATTATTCATAGAATAATTTAATTGGCCGTGTATTTATTTCCATAATACCATTTCATATTTAATTGGCAATGTATTTATTATGAAATTAGACGTGAATACGTAATGGACTTTCATGATTTCCATTTACATGTAGTGGACTTTCGTGATTTAATTGGCTGTATATTATATATTCCATGTATATAATGATTTCATAGATATTCCATATATAATATATCGAATTAATGTATTTCATATACAATATTTTGGTTATTAATTCATTTTGTATTTCTTCATTCCATATATATCATTCCATGTAATAAATATATTTTATAACTGAAATACATTAATTCCTTAATTTTTTCAATTATATTAGTTGACATGTACTATAAATAATTTATCTAATTGATTTGTTACTTAATTAATTTATTATATTACATCTCTTACCATACATATCAAAATAACAATATAGAAAAAATCGAAATCAATCCCTATAACGTGGCTTATTCACGTTACGTGCCACAGACAAAACTTTTATTAGTCTAGACTTTTTTTACCAATATTAATTATGACGTGGCTTTTAATTAACTATGGTAATTTAAATATTTATGATTTATGATTTAAATTAGTAATATAGTTCAACAACTATTAATTAGCTATAATAATGGTGATATACATTTCTTACCTATTTTTGTGGACTATTTACGGAAATTATGTACTTTTACGGATCATTAAATATAATAAATTTATACTAATAATATTTTTAAATTATAAATAATAAAAATATTTGAGTTAATTTTAACCAATTTCTTAATTTTTATTTATGATAATGTTTCCAATTAGTATAATATTTTTATTCAATTTATTAATTATATACTCTCTTTTAACTTTTCCAATTTATCAATTATATTCCCAAATTAAATATGTTAAATAATAAATAAAAATATCTTAATTTAAATCTTATACTACTCAATTACCTAAGCATTTAATTAATGAGAATATAATATAATTATATATTTTTATTTACCATTTAATTGTTGAGAATATAATATAATTAAATCCTTTTATTTTAGTAAATTTCAAATGTACAAATATAATTATTTAAATAAATTATAAATCGGTCAAATCTCTCATAATGTTTTATTCCTTAATAATCTCCCAAATTTCAATCTTTCCTTAATCTATTTATCCATTATGGTATAAGTCAACTCAATTATCTCTCATAATGTACCTGCCATAGTTATTAATTATTACTAAGTAATATTTAAGAATTTATAAAAAATATCAAAATCCTTCAAAAAAATATACGGCGGATTCATCATATATTTACCATATTTGTATTATAGTATATATTTACCATATTTGTATTATAGTAAATTCTTTCAAATTCAAAATTTATCAATTATTTATCTAATTAACAACTTATATATGGTAATTTAAATAATATTTATACCCACTATGTCTTTTCATTCACTCATCCATCCTTTTTTTTTTTTTTTGCAGATTTAGACATACGTTCATTATTTTATTTTTTTTTAGGTTTTGATTATTTATATTGTTCTTTGGTTGCTAATATCATTTTTATGTGCAGAAAAATACAAAGAAGCAATCTTTGAGGGGAAGGTATGATTTTATCCATTTTATTTGAATTCTTAGCACTTTTTTGTTATTGAGTCATGTTGATTGCAAATTAATATCATGTAAATTCTTCCTAACATTGTTTTATTTTTTTGTTTATTTTTTGCATTTGAACGGTATGCTTCTAATTAACCTATTATCATTCTTATTTTATTTTATATACCCTCTTAGTTTTTCATAACTCATATGAATATATATTAATCACTTTCTTCTTTGCAGATATGTTTTGATAATGACTATATTATTTTTTAATGTATAATTATTCCGTTATTTATACTATTATTGTATTTGTTTTGTTCATCTTCAATATTAACCATATTTACTTTTTTTTTATATATATTATTAACTTATTTTATTGTTTGTAATTTGATGTTATTTAATTCTAAATCCTAATATATTTTCTTATTTTTTGCATCAACAATGTAAGTATTTTTAATTTTTTTTCTTATAGATTTTCTAAACATTCTTAATTATTCATTTCTTATTTGTTATTTTCTTATATTTAATTTCAATACAAATGTATTATTTATTGTTTTTTTACATGTTCTTACTAATTTGTTATTTACTGTTTTGATTGAAATTCAAATAAACAAGGTTCAATGACAAGTCCTTTCAGTTTGATTTGCACGGCCACAATGGAAGTTTTCTTAATTGTATTGACTATATTTAATAATATGATTTTTTTTTTCAGATTAAAGGTTGATCAATTTTTTTACTTTTATTTATATATTTTCATTTTTTATTGTAATATTGAATTATTTTATTTGTTATTTTTGTTACTAACATCTTATAACACGTTATCTTAATTATGATAAAAAATGATAATCATTTACATCTTAAAGTTGTTGTAATGTTTTTATTTTATTTTTGCAGATTAAAAGGTAATTATTTTTTATTTTTTACTTAAAATTGAATATTTTTTACTTATATAAATTGATACAGCTCTATTAATAATCAATTTCTTTGAATTTTAATATATGGATTTAATAAAATGAACTATATATTAATTGTTAATTCTATATTTAAATATTATAAAAAGTAAATATGAAAATTCGTAAATTACAAAGAGTTTAATATATATATATATATATATATATATATATATATATATATATATATATATATATATATATATATATATATATATATATAATAGATACATTATGCATTTTTTAAATACAAATAAAAATTTCTAATTAAACACAACTCATATTCATTGTCAAATTTTATTTTTATCTTTAATTATGGACTAATTAATATTCTTTCTTATTATAAGTGTTTCTAAATTAATGAAAGATCTTTTATTGATTTATTGTTTTTATTTAATTTGTATGATTCAACATGTGTGCTACTTATATAATAATAATATTAATAGTATTAATAAAAGTAATTTTAATAATAATAATAATAATAGTAATAAGAAATATGATTTAAATTTTTAATATTTTTTAAAACGTAATCCCATGGAAATGTTAATAATATAATTATGAATCACGGAATATCAAATATTAATTAATTATGAAAAAAAATAATTGTGAATAAATTAAAAATAATTTAAAAATATTGAAAAATATAATTATATTAGTAATGATATTTTTCATATCTCTACTAATAATTATAGTAGAGATAGTCATGTGTTTTTACTCTAACAGCATGTGTTTTATTAATTAAGTATTTGAATTATAAAACTAAAAAACAATACTATAGATATAAATAATAAAGATTCAGGGTAAGATTGAAGTTTGAAAATCTCTACACCTTATACAAATTTCTTTTAATATATTATTGTGCACTGCTTATTAAACAATAAATTTTTCAATGCACTCGATCTAACAAATACCATGTCCAAATATTAATATCAATTAAATATTTAATAATATATCTTTATATAAAGTTTTGATAGGATGACGATCAATTTAATTTTTTTACTAAATATTAATATCAACTAAATATTTAATAATATCTATTCATAAAAAGTTGTGAAAAAAATAGAAAAATCAAATGAAAAAATTTGAGCATAATAAATATTAATAAATATAATTTTTATTTTTGCAAGATTTATTCGTTCATTTTTGCCCAATTTTTAGCTCTTGATTATTATTAACATCTTAAAAATAAATAAATACACCACAACAATAGCTTTAACAACAATCCCAAATAAAAATACCATTTATATTATGATTTTAATATTCTATCAATATTTTTATCCATTCAAATATAATTTCACAACAGCTTTAATAACAATCCCAAATAAAAATACCATTTCGATTATAATTAATATTCTATCATTTTTTTTATCTATTCACATATAATTTATTTGCAACAAATTGAAATATATACAAATTAATTAATATAACATTGATATACAAATTTATACAATTAAATTAAATTTAATTAAACTTAATTTCATCCCAGTGCATCAAGTTCAAACATATTAAATTTAATTGAGTTCAGTTCAGACCTATAATGTTCAGTTGAGTTCAATTCAAACCTATTAAGTTCAGTTCACTTCAAATTTAGTTCAATTTTCAGCACTAAACTAAAATTACTTGATCTGAACTAAACTTAAGCGAATTGATAATAAATCCAAAATAACATGTCTTTAATGTTAATAATGATTTAAGACCTATTCTTTTGGACTTTTTCACAGTTTGATTCACTTCAGTTCAGACCCATTAAGTAAAGTTCCAATCAGTTCAGGTGAGTTCAAACTTATTAAATTCAGTGTTTGCTCATTTAGTTTTAATTTTTATTTTAATTTTTAATTATTATTATTATTATTTCAACATCTTAAAATTTAATTCAATGAAACTAAATTTCAGTTCAGACCTATTAATTTCAATTCAGTTCAATTCAGACTTATTAAAGTTATTTCAGTTCAGACAAATTATTTTAGTTGAATTCGGTTTAGCTCGATTAAGTTTGTTATAAAATAAATTAAAATAAAAAATAATTGAAATTGTTAATTTCAAGTATACAATCTAATTTTAGATTAGAAGTATAAGATTTAATTTTATAGAATTGTAATTATATATCGATTAGACGGCCGGATAATAAAAATTCTTATATTATAATCTTAATCATATCACTAATTCAATTTAAAAATCTGAATGAACATATTGATTAATTAAGATTGTTATACTAAATGATGTATTTTTTTCTTAGAATTTATATATCCCGCGCATCTGCGCGGGCAGGTTTTACTAGTATTGACTAATTATCTTAATGGACAAAATAATTCCTTGATTACTCACAAAATAATGCTACTAAAAAAAGGATAGAAGAAAAATAGAGAGATAAAGAACGCCTACTTGGTAAGTGTGTGTTACGATTAAAAAGTATAAAAATAATTTTTTTAATTAACATTTTAAAACATATTTATATTAAAAAAATACCTTTACTTATGTATTTATTTATTAAACTAATTTTTTTCTTCTTCTTAACATTGTTTAAAAAAATATTAAATTCGTATTGAAATTATAACAATCTTACAAGTATAAATAATGTACTACTAGTACTAGTATACTTTAAATTTGTTACCGAAATATTCTTTCAGAATTGGTTTTTACTTTTCACGTTGTCTAATAGTATTAATATCAAGTTATATCAACTAGGTGTGACCTTTGTTAGGAGATGAAAACAATACTTTTTTAGCTTTGAAACTACAAGTATGCAAGTACTAGTACTTAGTAACAAAATTGAAATTGATTGTTTTTTTATTTTTCAGTGTTATATGTCTAGTTTGGTTGGGGAGCTAGTATGTTAGCTCGAGTACGTATACTATGCACATATGTGTACCAAGTACTGTACACTAGGCCCATTAACTAAAAAGCCCAAACCAAAAAAATCCAAAATATATATAAATATAACACGATCAATTTTTTTGTGTGTTCTAAACCTAATCTTCTAAAAAAATTTGGTTCCGTTGCTGAGAATCCGCATGGCCGATCTATCAGGGCCGTCTCCGGGAGCTTCGAAATTTGTGGTCAGCACTCAGTGTTCCTTGTCTGGGAAAGCGAATCGTTCCCAAATCGGCATTCATTGATTTTTTCTATGATGAAATGATGATGGATTTTGCTCGGGACGGCTTATTGCTTGATAATCTTGATGATACGTAGAAATGTTGGCAGAACACTTATTATATGGACCTCTTTAATTCCTATGCAGTTATTCTATTGAGATTTGTAGAAATATTCATTCATATTTTTTTATTTCATTCATATAAATTTTAAAATCATCATCTTACAAAGTAAAAACCTTCCTAATTTATAATTTAAATATTCATTTATAAACTCTCCACGATATTTAAATTCGATTGTTTAAAATCATCATTCTGTAAAGTTAAAACCTTTGGGACTTATCATTGAAATATTCATTTATAAATTCTTCAATGTATAAATTTGATTGTTAAAAATCATCATTATATAAAGTCAAAATTTTCATGACTTCTAACTGAAATATTATTTCATCATTATATAATGTCAAAACTTCATGATTTTTAACTGAAATATTCATTAGTATATTTTTCAGGAAAAATAAATCATCATTATATAATGTCAAAACTTCATGATTTTTATCTGAAATATTCATTAGTATATTTTTCAGGAAAAATAAATCATCATTATATAATGTCAAAACTTCATGATTTTTAACTGAAATATTCATTAGTATATTTTTCAGGAAAGATAAATTGAATAGTTTAAAATCATCATTATATAAAGTTAAAACCTTCATAAATATATAATTGAAATATTCATTTATAAATTCAATTGTTTATTATCGTTATATAAATTAAAAATCTTACTTATAACTAAAATATTTTTTAATAAATCATTATTATGTGTTGTCGAATCTTAATGATATATGTTTAAAATATTCATTCCATCACAATTGCGTAATTAAAAAATATTTAGATCTTTTCATTCATTAATTGACGAATTTCTTAGTGCATTGATTTCATGCAGGTATTTTTTTATTTTATTTTGCAATTTTAATATAGAAGAGATATGAGAGAGATGAAATTAATGTATGGATAGAGAAAGAAACCGAAGAGAAGAGAGAGAAAGAAAAATGAGTTTAGGTTAAAAATAATTTTATATAATTAATAATTAGTGTACTAAGTATGGTACTCTTATGTGTACCATAGAATTTACCTGTTAATTCGGTAGAGTTTTCTTCCCTATGCGCATTTTTGTATCATACTATTTATTTTCTACTTGATTGACCTTTAAAAAAAATTGAAATTGTAACTATAAATATAAAACAAATGGAGACATTTTTGTATCATACTATTTATTTTCTACTTGATTGACCTTTAAAAAAAATTGAAATTGTAACTATAAATATAAAACAAATGGAGAACTACAAATGCAATAAAATAATATTATAAATTGCAATTAAAATTAAATTAAAGTAGTAATTTGTGAGTTGATCTAAATATAATTTCTAATTTTTAAAAATCTTCACTCAAATGCCTTGTCCGGGTCAACAGAACAAGCCCGAAATTGGGAGTGGCCGGAAAGTATAAGTACCGTCGAACCAATCGTATTACTCCGAGCTTTCTGTAATAACCTCCTTCTGCAATTTCCCGATATCAGCCGAGATATCTGAATCAGTCACGTCCGCTCGATTGAAACAAGCCAGAAACTCTTTGTTTCCATCGGCCCCCTTCAAGGGAGACTCGATCCAGCCTCTGCACTCAAACCCAAAACCTCGTACACCATTGATGATCTTAGCAAGAACCTATCAAACGCCAAACACGATACACGATGAGAATAGTTGAGTGCACAAATTTCATCTATAAATAAAATATATAATTGCCAGGAATGATCTAACCTCCTGATGAACGAGGGGGTCTCTTACAATTCCACCGCCTCCCACCTGAAGGAGAATTCAAATTTCATAACCAGATAATACCATAAAACGAAGGAATGGAAATTGCTTAAACGAGCAGAGCGGATAGTTCCACATACCTGTGATCTGTGTGCCTCGAACTGAGGTTTAATCAGAGTAACTAAAACCGCATCGTTTTTCATCAAACTAACAACAGCAGGCATCACCTAAAAATTTAAAGAAGAAACGATTTTCAAAATTCAAAAACTAAAATACTCTCTATGAAAAGGCGAAAAACAAACAAATGAAGTACAGTATATGTTTTACAGACGAGAGATCAAACACATTTCGTAATCTAAAAGTGAAATAAATGACGGGGTTGGAACTTACCGTTAGTATGGATATGAAGGAAAGGTCTAAAGTCACTACATCAACCTTCTGCGGGAGTTCGGAAAGATATCTCAAGTTTGTCCGTTCGATTACACTTACGCAGTCATGACGCCGTATTTTTTCAGCCACCTAAACAAAAACAAGATTCCAAGACTAAAGTAAATACAGCACGGCTAAAGCCCAAGAAATATGAGAAAAGAAAAAATGAAAAAAAAAAAATTGTTCACAATTAAGAGGCTCGTGCAAATATAATTAAAATAAAAAACTAGTTCAATCCCCATCGTTCACCCACCGATAAATACGATTTTTAGGCCCCCAGTGATGAAATAAAGTAGTTCTAAATTACGTTATACTAAACCAAATATATTTGAGGTTGGATTACCTACCTGTCCATAACCGACATCTACACCATAGACAAACGAAGCACCATATTGAAGCAGGCAATCTGTGAAGCCACCAGTAGAGAGTCCTGAATCTAGAGCCACTTTTCCGGTAACGTCAATCTCTAGCTGTTCTATAGCTGCCTCTAACTTGTGTCCACCTCTGCGAGTGTAGTACAATTTAAAATGTCCAAACACACGCAAAATAAAATAAGGAAAAACGACATGCCTAAGCATCGTTAAAAATTAAAATACAGGGACGTGCTATTTAGAGAGAGTAATCACCTACATACATATTTCGGAACTTCAGCCTTGATCTCAACAACTGATTTGTCTGAAATGGGAGTGCCGCTTTTGTTAACAACTTTTCCATCAACAAATACTTTTCCTGAGAATGTTAGTACCAATAATTAAGTAAAACACCTAGAGTACATAAAAGAGGGCGAGGGTTAAAAGGTTTCGTATGGTATATCATAATTCTGAAAGTTAGATGGCCCACCCTGCGTGATCCATGACTGTATGAATGTTCGACTGTATTGCTGAAATCTTTCGAGGCATACTTCATCCAGTCTCTTTTTCCTGAAAAAGTGGAACACACATCCTCAGCCACATCCAGGCACACACGACTACATCCAGTCTCAAAAAATATTTAGTGAAAGAGAAACGGAACAAGGGTTGAAATTACTTTCTGTGCACTATAATCTTCTCCGAACGCGAAGCAGCGAAACTCCTAACCGGTGTATGCCAGGGCTCCTTGACCCACCTTGCTGATCAAAAACCATATACAAAAACAAACAGAATAACATAACTAACAAAAGAACACAACCACCTAAGTATCAACAACACATGTAACCTCACATAACCAAAAAACACACACAATATATTCAAAGGTTGCATTCAGATGATTAAGAACAGAGCACTTCATCACATGGTAACAATAATTTAATTTAAAATAAATAAAAATAAGTTGAGCACTGTAACCCCTCTTGCCAATTCTACATTTGAAGAACATAAACAACAAAAAAGATTCAATTTTTTTTCTTCATTTTTTCCATTTACTCTCTTTTTGCAAAAGGGCTATTTCATCAACATAAGGTTACCCATTATATAAACATTATAAGTCGTCGAGTAACCCCTCTTGCCAATTCTAAATTTGAAGAACATAAACAACAAAAAAGATTCAATTTTTTATCTTCGTTTTTTCCATTTACTCTCTTGCGAAAGTGCTATTTCATCAACATAAGGTTACCCATTATATACACACAAATATATGGAGTATATATAGAGAGAGAGTGTGTACCAGATAGGATGAGAGAGTTGGGGAATTTAGAAGAGTAGAGAGTGGAGGCATTGGTGTAGTTAAAAACAGAGGATCCCGCAAAGCGTGAAAGATGAGATTTCAGTATCTGTTGTGCTGCCATTTTCGCATATCTCAAAGCTTCAAGTGTGAGCGAAAGAAGAATAGGTTTGTGGTTTAGAGCCGGATTAGCAGGGCCCAATAGAAGAAAAAGTTACAGGCCCATTTGGAGACTAACTTGGGCCCTTTTTAGGCGATTAATATGTTGGCCCATTTTAAAAATTAAACATACATCTTGAATAACACACTTTTTATTTTGAAATAGTCAATTTCATAAACAAAAAATGAAATTTATTTTTGTCCACTGTTTTGATCGATTTAACTTTGTTTCGATTTGTTTTCACTATAATAAAATCATACAATACACTATATGATATTGACCTTTACAAAAAAAAAAAAAAATGTTGTGTTACAAAAATGGTCAACCTACTGTCAAAATCGACGACTCTCTACTATAAGCACCAAATTAAAATGAAAAAATTGGTGAATATTACATGTTATTTATTCCAATTCTTTGTTACCAAAAATGTGGATAAGGGATAAGGTGATAAACAAGATGGCTACTCATAGCCACAAACATATGATCAAAAACAAACACTTGTTGCTCATCAATCACACTTTATAATATTTCATTTGTAACCACAATTTGCATTGCTAGCTAGCTAGTAGTGTTCGACGAAGAAAATGGCAAGCGCGGCTTCGACCATAGCGAGACTGCAGCTAAAGAGCAGCTTCGTCGCATCTCCATCGACCAGATCAGGACTAATCGCTCCCAAGGGTATTTCCGGTACTCCACTCAGAGTTCTTCCTTCATCAAGGAGGACCTCCTCCTTCACCATCAAGGCTATCCAGTCTGAAAAGGTAAGAAAATCTATTTGATGTGTATATTTCCATGCAATTCTCTTAATAAATTAAATAAAGTACATAGTAAAAAAATTGTACTAGTAATTTAAACTGAAAATATAAAAATAAAGTATTTTTTAAAGTGAATGTGCATATATAAAATGACTTTTTTGTCCACTAAATTAAATTAAGAAAAATGTGAGTATTTAATTTTTATGTTAAACATTAGTACTACTTAATTAACAAGAATCATGATACATATATATATGCAGCCTACATATCAAGTGATCCAACCCATCAACGGCGATCCGTTCATCGGAAGCCTCGAAACCCCGATCACATCAAGCCCATTGATCGCATGGTACCTATCCAACCTCCCGGCCTATCGGACAGCTGTCAACCCTCTCCTCCGTGGGGTCGAGGTTGGGCTGGCCCACGGGTATCTCCTGGTGGGCCCGTTTGTGAAGACGGGCCCACTCAGGAACACCCCGTATGCCGGTGAGGCAGGGTCCCTCGCTGCAGCAGGGCTCGTGGTGATCCTTAGCCTTTGCTTGACGATCTATGGGATATCCTCGTTCAAAGAAGGGGACCCCTCGACTGCCCCGTCTTTGACTTTGACCGGGCGGAAGAAGCAGCCGGATCAGCTGCAAACTGCGGACGGGTGGGGCAAGTTCACGGGCGGGTTTTTCTTCGGTGGGGTTTCGGGTGTTTATTGGGCTTATTTCCTTCTCTATGTTCTTGACCTGCCTTACTATGTCAAATAGATTGTGTACATTGGATCTTGATTTGATTTCCTAATGATAACAAATCAAATCGTTTATATATAATTATTACTCCGTCTGTTTCAAAGAATTAGTTGACACGCTTTTATTGTAATTTACAAAAAAAAAATGTCATATATTATGAGACATGATATGTTTAATTAGTTTTTGATGATCTTTGAACAGAGTTTTGAGTCGATCTTGGACGAAGATTATGAAATGAGAAATGATAATTTATTCGACGAGGAATCTCTTTATTAAACAAACCCCATAAACATGAACTAAACATATAAAAACACGCAACACGAATACACGATTGACTCGATCATCCATATCACACCAGACAATTAATTAATCACGGCATCATAATCCATTGTTTCTTGTGTTTTGTGCTGACACAGTAAGATTCACAATCGCGAAAAGATGCCAGAGTTGTACGGACAACAGAAACAGCCTCAATCATCATTCCTAATCGATCACAAATTAAGAAAACGGATGAATATATATATGCATAAATTAATTCACGATCGATCATTATTACGAACGAAAGAACTGATGAAATTTACTTACTGGTTGAGACGAGGAGCACCAACGCAAGAAAAGCCACGGCACACAACTTCATTGTTTTTTTTGTTTTTTTTGTTGTTTTCGGTCAAAATATTAATTGTGTATTTGTATGAGAACAAAGACTTTGTATGTAGTCCTTTATTTATGTGTTTGTAAATATCTTTCAAGCATATATGATTGAGAAATATTAATATATACTCACTCCGTTTCAATTTCACAAGTATAAGACTATACTTTTTCGGCTCGGGAATTAGGAAAAATGCTGCGTTTTGAATTTTTGACCAAAATAAATATAAATTTATTTTTAAATTAGAAAGTAAAGTATGAATAAAATTAAAAAAATAAATTATTAAAGTACAAATAAAATAGTGTTTTATTGTGTAAAGTAGCATTATTGTGAAACGTTAGTTTAAATAAAATAATCATATTAATATATTATTGTGAAAAGTAGCATTATTGTGAAACTTTGTGCGTGATGGTTTCCAGTAGAACAAACCATAAACATGAATTAAAATACAATTTCAAGTTTTTTTTGGTCAAAATATTATCATATTAATATATTATTGTGAAAAGTAGCATTATTGTGAAACTTTGTGCGTGATGGTTTCCAGTAGAACAAACCATAAACATGAATTAAAATACAATTTCAAGTTTTTTTTGGTCAAAATATTAACTGTGTGTTTGTATGAGAAAAAAGACTTTGAGTCCTTTATTTATACCAACACTTACTGTTATAAATTATTTATTTATTTATGTTAAAGTTGGGTCAATAACACCTTAGAAGGCCTTGTTAAAGTGTTAAGGTTGTTCAACTTATATATGAGCTTTAGGATCTATATCCAACCGATGTGGGATACTTAACAATTTATTTATTTATTTATTACTTTTGTTAAAAAATTACATTTAACTAATTTATTGTTTTTGAATAAGTCTTGAGGGCATTTTAGTTCTTGCATATTTTATGTATAAGAACTATTATTGTAATTGGTTTTGCGATTTTACAATTCACAGAATTCTCGTTTCCCCTCTCTCTTTCGTCTCTTTCTTTTTCCACACATTTTCATTCATCCTTGTTTTTCATGTGAGCTGAGATAGTACAGCATAACCCCGGTCATCTTTCGGGAACAATCTCTCTCTCAGCCGCATAATTAATAATTCAAGTTAATAATAAATAAAATACTAGTTTTTTAATTAATTAATATAATAATATTACGTATCGCATTTTGATTGCCGGTGTATCAGAAGCCAAATACACCTAGTGAGAGTATCATCTTCACTCTATCTATCCAATATAATTTAGAAAGAACTTTATATCATCTATTTTCAAACAGTGATTAATATTTATTTATTACGACTACAAATAAATACTACTCTAGTATAATATAAATGTATATTTGTATTTCCACTACTTCATAATAACAAGATACTTATTCTTAATATTTTGGAAAGAAAATGATCATGTTGGTCCCAAACAGATGAAGTATTATTATTTTTACTTTTGTTAATTAAAATATACATTTAACAAATTTATCTTCTAAATAATGATAATTAACTTAAAAAGTGTAATTTTGTATTTATTAAAATTATAAATTATGATCTCTTGATAATATATACTTACTATATATATAAGAAAGATTCATTTTTTATTTCATGTTTTTTTCCTCAAATAAATAACGTAATAAAGGTCATTACCTATATATCCATACTGAATTTCTTTGTTTAGAAATAATTTGTTTCTCATCTACTATTAATTATGGAGTAATATATAAAACGCGAATTTTCACATCAATCAATAAAAAAAAATCTATGTTAAACATCAAGTAATCATATAAACAAGAATTACACTATATGATACTACATTTTGTATACATATGATGCGTATATGCAGCCTACATACCAAGTGATCCAGCCCATATAAACGGCGACCCGTTCATCGGAAGCCTCGAAACCCCAATCACGTGGGGCCATTCGTGAAGACTGGCCCACTCAGGAACACCCCGTATGCCGGTGAGACGGGGTCCCTCACTGCAGTAGGGCTCGTGGACTCGTGGTTATTTGTTGGGCTTATTTCCTTCTCTATGTTCTTGACATGTCAAATATAGAGTGTGTAATTAATTATTTGTGTACATTTTTAATTGGCAGATTACATTTTGATCTATTAATCTTGATTTGATTTCCTAATAGGCTAATACTCGATCTGTAGTAGTACTGTATTATAACTTTGTGCATGCGAGGTTTCAAAGTAGATGGAATCAAAACTCGATCTGTTCAATAAACTTGATAATTAGTTGATCGAACAGAGTTTTGATTCGTTCCTTGGAAGTAATTATAACAATCAATAATATATAATTGCAGGTGGAATCGGGCTACATTTGCAGCTTGTTGTTTTGACTTTTGAGTCACTCATTTTAACAATCAATAATAATACGTACATAGTTTTGATTTGATTCGAGCAATCGTAAACCAACAAATAAATAATAAAATTGATCAGACGAAAGTAATTTTATTCGATATGATGAAACTGGCTTTAATTATGAAACAAACCACAACTAAAACAAACACACACACACACAAAGGAAATTAAACAAATGATCGATTAACATATATGGTACGTACAAATCCGACCATGTTAATTATATTTACAATCACACTCTCTGGTGTGGTCATCACAGTGGCCAGAATTATAGTTTTGATCCACGCAGCCACCTTCACAAGCCATAGGGTCGCAAGTCGTGGGAGGCTGAGCCTCGGCCACCAGTACTCATCCTGACGAAGATAAATTAAGGATATATACATGCATAATAAATTACGAACGAATGAAGAACTGAAATTTACCGGTTGAGACGATGAGCGCCATCAACCCAAGAAAAGCCACGACCAAAAATTTCATTGTTTTTTTCCCGGTCAATATAATAAAAGACTTATGTGGAGTCATATTTATAGTAGGTTCAGGTATACGCATGCATCGTTATTTTTATTTTATTTTTTTAATTGAATAAATATATAATAAATCTATACTTATATTAATTTAACACCAACTGTCACGTGACATATTACATGAACTCACAATTTTGTAGTACTATAGATTTATAAAGTATGTGGGGAGAACAGGAACTTCATGAAACAGAGAAACGATTTTTATATATTTTTATATATGAAGATGAAGAAGACAACTTGATTAATATGAGCTGCGTACATATGTGTTTTATATACACATGCAGCAAACCCTAAACCTAGGTGCAGGGACCAAAAGGCAAATAAGAAAAGAGATAACTATTTAAATAATTACAAAAGGGCCCAAATCATAAATCCCCAAATTAAGACCTAACCCTAATTTATGCATGACCAATGTGCATGGCTGTTCATGCACATATGTACGATCAATAGCCCCCCTCAAGATGGGAGTAGATGTCCTTGAGTCCCATCTTGCACAGCAGGTGATGGAAGGATTTGGAAGCGAGCGCCTTTGTGAACAAATCAGCAAGTTGATCTGAAGTTTTAAGATAAAACATTTTGAACAGCCCTTTGTAAAGCCATTCTCGTACTATGTGACAATCAATTTCAATATGTTTAGTGCGTTCATGAAACACCGGATTCGAAGCAATGTGCATAGCCGCCACATTATCACAGTAAAGTAGAGCAGGTTTGGGATGAGGAAGATGGAAGTCACTGAGAAGTTTCTTGAACCAAATCAGCTCACAAACGAGGGATGCCATTGCTCTATACTCAGATTCAGCTGAGGACCTGGAGACAGTGGTTTGTTTCTTGGATCTCCAAGCAACCAGAGAATCTCCCAAGAAAACACAATATCCAGTTACTGATCTTCTTGTTTGTACATCAGCAGCCCAGTCTGCATCACAATAAGATTTAAGATGAATGGTGTTGGAAGCTGGATAAAACAAACCTTGTCCTGGGGAGCTCTTAAGGTATTTGACAACCCTTATGGCTGCTGAAAAGTGGATGTCAGTAGGATGGTCCAGAAACTGACTGAGGACTTGGATTGAATAAGAGATATCAGGACGAGTTAAAGTGAGGTATAATAATCTCCCAATGAGCCTCCTGTATTCAGATGGATTGGATAGGGCAATACCTTCATCCTTATTTAATTTCAATCCAAGTTCAAAGGGAGAATTGACTGGTCTGCTGTCAAGTAGATTGCAATCAGAGATAATGTCAAGGGTGTACTGTCTCTGATTGATAGCCATTCCAGATGAATTCCTTGCTACTTCAATGCCAAGGAAAAATTTTAAAATACCCAAGTCCTTTAATTGGAAGTGACCTGCTAGAAATTTCTTTAACTTGTCAAGTGCCAAGATATCATTACCTCCCAATATAATATCATCTACATAGATGAGTATGAAGGTGACAGAAGTTCCAGTATGCAGTATAAAGAGAGAAGAATCAGCTGAGCTCTGAGTAAAACCATAGGACATAATGACTGAGCAGAGTTTTTCATTCCACTGTCTTGATGCCTGTTTTAATCCATACAATGATTTGTGCAATTTACAACACATATTAGACTTTGAAGGGATAGAGAAACCTTCTGGGAGAGTCATGAAAACATCTTCATGAAGGTCTCCATAAAGAAAGGCATTATTAATGTCAATCTGATGGAGATGCCAATTGAGAGAAGAGGCCAGTGCCAACACAGTTCTAACAGTGGCAATTTTGGCTACTGGGGAGAAAGTTTCAAAGAAGTCTAGCCCTTCTTGTTGAGTGTAGCCTTTGGCTACAAGCCTGGCTTTGTACCTTTCAATGGTGCCATCTGAATGCCTTTTTATTTTATATATCCACTTGCATCCAACTAGTTTCTTTCCTGGAGGGATAGGTACCACTGTCCATGTTTTGTTAGCTTCCAGGGCTTGAATTTCTTGATCCATAGCTTCTTGCCATTTGGGTTGAGAGGCTGCTGCTTTGAAGCTTCTGGGCTCAAGATGTATGACAGTTGACATAACATATTTTAGGTATGAAGGGCTCAGTTGTGTGAATGAGAGGAAGTCAGACAGTGGATAGTTGGATGGTGGAAGTGAAGATGGAATACTGTGATCCACAGCTTGTTGAATCAAATTGCATTGATAATCAGTCAAGTAACTTGGAGGTCTGGAGTTTCTTCCTGTTCTTCTAACTTGAATTTGTGGTTGTTCTGTGATGTCTTGAACATGATCAATAGCAGTGGATGTTGTATGTGGATTAAGATCATCAGTAATTGAGAAATCATCATTCTCATCCAGTGTATTGTCAGAAGCTGGGGAAAGAATGTCATGTTCTTCATTGGGGACAACAATGTCTGGAATTTCTGGATCAGTGGGATAATCAAATAGGTCACTAGGTAAGGTGGTGTGATCTTCTGTGGCAGTGGTAGTAGGTTGATGAAATGGGAAAGTATCTTCATAAAAGGTGACATCTCTGGCAGTAATAATGATTTGATCTTCAAGATCATATAATAGGTAACCCTTGATACCTTTAGGGTATCCTATAAAGACACATTTTTGAGCTCTAGATGTGAATTTACCTTTTCTGGGATTAACATTTGTGGTAAAACACAGGCATCCAAAAGTTTTGAGGTGCAGGAAGTCAGGGTCCTTGCCATACAGCTCAGTAAAAGGTGTAGAGTTGTTGATCACTTTAGAAGGTGTTCTATTGATGAGGAAGGCAGCAGTAAGAACACATTCACCCCAGAATTCAAGAGGAACATTGGATTGAAATCTGAGGGCTCTGGCAACCTCTAATATGTGCCTATGTTTCCTCTCCACAACTGAGTTTTGTTGTGGAGTGTACACACAGCTTCTTTGGTGCTCAATTCCATGAGTTTTATAGAATTCATCCATCTCAAATTCTTTCCCTTGGTCACTTCTGATGGTCTTAATGGTAGTACTGAATTGAGTATCAACATATTGGATGTAATTTTGCAGAATACTTCTCACTTGAGATTTTGAATACATCAGGAATATCCATGTGAATCTGGTTTTATGTTCCACAATAGTTAGGAAGTATTTGAAGCCATTATGAGTAGTTACTGATAGAGGTCCCCAAATATCAACATGAACTAACTCAAAAGGAGTCAAAACTTTATCTGTGTGCTCAGGAAAAGGCAGCCTTGTTTGCTTAGATTTATGACAAACATCACAAGCATGTTTAATGAATGTACTAGGAACTGAAGGAAAAACTTTATTAATTTTGTTCAATAAAATCATTCTATGCACAGAGGGGTGCCCCATTCTCTTGTGCCAGACATCAACAGAAACATTACTAGCAAAACAACTACTACTATTATTATCTGCAACTGCCTCTGAGGTTGCTTTAAAGTGGTATAGTCCTTCAATTTCTCTAGCTTGTCCAATCACTCTGGAGTTGTGTATGTCCTGCACAACACAATGTCCATGAGAAAACACTATTTTTGAGTGAGTGTCCATTAACAACTTGCTCACAGAAATTAGGTTAAACTTAAAAGATGGAACAAGGACATTAGTGTGAAGGTACCGGTATACCGATCCGATCGATATACCGTGTGTGCGGAAGCGTGTAAAGCATATAAATCTATCATGCTTGGATCTTAGTGCACACTTAATGTGTATAAGAACACATATAAACATATATATATATACACATCCAATATATATATATAAGGTTCAACGATTACTTACTTTTGGTGATCGTTGATTTTGGTTAAGGTGGTGTTGAGTCGATTGAACCACCTTAATGGATCAGCCTCTCGAAGCTCTCCTTGTGAATGACCTCGTCACTCCTCTTGTCTAGATCGCCCGGATTTTGAAGCCGCACAAATGGCCCGGCCTCTACGTGTTGCACACGAACCCGGATGACGAACACTTTGCTTGATCGAGTCGGTTCTCCAAGAACACTCTCTCCTTTTGTGTGGATTTCGAAATATGTGATTAAGTTGTGTGGAAATCTGATTTTCACCCTCTTATTCATCTCATTATGGTCACATAATTGTCCCATTATCAACCTTGTAACCCCCCACCTTAATGTGTGTCATCAACACACATAATGGGGTGGTTTATGGTGAATATGAATGGTCATACCACATCATCATGCCAACTAGCATAAGACATGGTCCCACTAGCTTGTGTGGCATGCCATGTCACACTATGTGACATGCATCCATGCAAGCCATGCATCCCATGCATGTGAATTAAATCCACGTAAATATTGATTCTAAATCAATATATTTATCAAGCAACGTACATCATCTTTGAGTCCGTGTGTGACCCTGTAGGTATGATTTATCGATCAATATTATATTGTTCCCAACAAATAATATTATCAAATAATCATTTAACATCCATAGACGACCTTATGACTTTATCGATTGCACACGTAGGATCGAAGGACATATCCCAACAATCTCCCACTTGGCCTTCAGAGCCAGTGTGCTGCCAACTTCCTGTTGTCACTTTATGTCTAAGTTTGAACTTGAGGCAAGACTCGAGTCATCCTCAATCGGTTCAAACCTTTCTTGGACTTTGAGACAGAGTGTAAAACCAGATTTATCACTATGATACGAATCTGGACGTGGCCACGTATTTTCCACAGTCTCGACTCTCCAAGTGGCCGGTAAGACATGTATCCCATTATAAAAATGGAGGACAATCCCATCTTGTCAGTCCAAGCTCTCCCACTTGCTTCCTGATATACCCAATAACAAGTTTTATAACCTTCTTTTACGAAAGGCGTTTACTTGTATCAAAGTACACCATTTCACAATGGAATCACTCTGGACTACTCAGGTCAGAGGAAATTGCTCGACAGTCAATGAAATAGTATTATGACTCGAAATCTTAAATACTATTCCAGTCGGGTCTGTTCGATCATTAGCTCCCAGCTAATATCTATGTAATTGTACTTGATGTCCCACATCACTAGCCCATGAAGCGGCGCTATAGTACACATTACAAACTAGTTCATTGTATTATCGGTTTGTCCGTACTCGATTATACGAACCAGGAACAACTATATGATTTAAGTATATCAGTTCAACCATTGGGACTTCATTATGCGGTGAGTCGACCTCATAACCCAATTGATATCACTTAATCATTTGGACAATTCATATAAATTAAACCATATTTATATGAAGAAACATGTATTATACATATGAGTGAATGTTTACCAAATCTCCAAAAGTATCTAATACAGTAATAGAAATCACAACCCATCTCTAAGATGTTTGATCTCTATTGCAGTTGTGAAAGCCTCAAGCTTAAACTGCTGGAGAGGTTTAGAAAACGGGTTTGCAACCTTACCAAAAGTTGCAACTTTATTATCTCGATGTCTCCACAAAACTATCTCCCAGATAATGTGAAACTTCCTGAGCACCAGTTTTAGACTTGTGGTGCTTCCTAGCTCATTGGCTTGCGCGATAACTCTACTATAAATAGAGAATTATCGGATGGGCTAAGCTAGTTACGGCACCTAGTTCATTCAAGAACTTTCAAATCTTAACTGCCAACATTACTGCATCCAATGCAATACTGTGCTCAACTTCTGTAGTTTAATCAGCTATATTGCATTGCATGGAACTATTCCAGCAAATTTCACCTCTAACCAGACAAAAGATATAACCAGATTAAAATCGGAAATTATCTTAGTCTGTTTTGAAATTAGCAGTCAAACTGCTTGTTAATATCAACTCTTTTTGTCTTCCAAAGACAACAAAATATTCTTTAGTCCATCTAAGGTACATAAGAATACTCTTGGCCGCAGTCTAATGCGTCTCACCTGGGTTTCCTTGAAACCGAATCGTCATGCTCAAAGCATACAATACGTCCAGTCGTGTACATATCATGGCGTACATTATAGACCCTATTGCCGAATCATAAGGAATGTTTTACATCCTCTTTTGCTCATCAAGTACCGTAAGGCCTTGCATCTTGCTAAGTGATGTGCCATGACTCATTGGAATGAGACCCGTTCTGGCGTCTTTCATTCTGAACTTATCAAGCACCTTATCAATATAGGTCGCTTTACTAAGTCCAAACATCCTTTTCGATCTGTTCCGACAGATCTTGATGCCCAATATGTACTATGCTTCTCCAAGATCCTTTATTGAAAAACAATTTCCAAGCCATTCTTTAATAGAATTAAGCATAGAAACATTGTTTCCAATAAGGAGTATGTCATCGACATACAACACAATTAATACAACGTAACTCCCACTGATCTTCTTGTAAAACAAGACTCTTCCGAGTTCCTCTGAAATCCAAATCCCAGTATGGATTCATTGAACTGAAGATTGCTACTTCGATATGCATTCTTTATTCCATAAATAGAACTATAAGCTTGCATAATTTCTCAGCCTTATTAAGATCGATAAAACTCTTTGGTTGTGTTAAAACACAGCCTCTTCTAGAATCCAATTCAAGAAGTTAATTTTAACATCCAATATTACCATAACTCATTATCAAGATGAGTAGTAATGGCTAAGATAATCTGAATGATTTAATCAAAGCAATTGGTGAAAGTTTTTTCCATAATCCACCTCGTGAATAAAACTTTTACCATCAACCTTGCTTTGAAAACCCTAGGTTTTCCATCTGTCTGTTTAGATCTTAAAGATCTATTAGCATTCATTGGGTCTAACCCTGTGATGCAAATATATCAAGTTCCAAACTTGATTATCAGATATTGATATCATCTCAGATTTCATGGCACCATGCCAATTTTCAGTAGCTGGACTCGTCATAGCTTGGAATTAGGTCGAAGGTTCACCGCTTTCCGAAAGCATGAATTCATATCTCTCATTGGTCACAATATCTAAGTATTTGAATAATAGAGATATATTTATGCCTTTCGGACCTACGAGAGCTGGTATGGTTTCCAAAACCATAGGAATACTCTCAACCCAGTCTTGAGTATTCATCGTTAGTTGTTTCACTTGAACCTCGTTCAAGACAACCGAGCTCCCACTGAATTTCTAGGAAAGATAACTCTTTTCAAGAAAATCACTATCTCGAGCAACAAAATATTGTTCTCAGATAGATCGTAGAAGTTGTGCCCTCGAGTTTCTTATGGATACCATAAAGAAACTTTTATCCCATTTGAGTTCAAGCTCTATAGAGATAAATCTCGTCAGAGAAGCTTTTAGAACCTCAAATTTTGATGAAAACAATTTAGGGACCCTCCCTTTCCATACCTAGTATGGTGTCTTATCAACAGCTTTTGACAGCTTCCTATTCAGTGTATAAGTTGAAGTCTAGAATTGTGTGTTCCCAAAAGAGACCAGTAGTTCATTTAGACCTCTCATCGAATGGTCGAACTATATCTAATATAGTTTGTTTTCTCTTTTCCGAAACATAACCTTCATGTGCTTGTGAACTGATAGGTTCCACATACATCAGTATGGATCATCCCTAATAAATCACTCACATGTTCTCCTTTCTCCAAGAAAGATGACATTGTTATCTTTTCAATTACACATCATTCACATGTATCAAATGACTCCAAGTCAAATGATTCTAAAATTCCTTCTAAAAGAAGCTTCGTTACATGTTTAGATTTTGATTTGATCTAATCAACAATGTTTCAGTTATGTCTCATCGATACTTATTCGACTTGGTCTTTGGTCTTAATGATATATATGATTTGTCAAGTTTAAAGTATACATAAACAATATAATAATCGTACCACAACAAAGAATAATTCACAATTAAAATAGTTACCAAACTATTTAATAGTGAAAAACTAATCCATCAGTATCTAATACTGAACCAATATTCATTGTTTATTGAAGGTACGAAATTACATAGTTATAATACTAAAACAGGGCCCTAAGGCAAAACAACATCATATGATCATACGGCTAATGCAGCGACCTTCGCTCCATTTCTTGCCCGTAAATCGACATCTCTATTCACCAAACTTATACTTCTATGTAGTTCCTCCACATAAAATGTGAGAACCACATTTGGCATCCAATACCCAAAAAGTAGAATTTGTGAAGTTTAATGTCTATATCATTAATACTTGAAGATGAAGCAACCCCGTTCTTCACATCTTTTTTGAACTTTGGGCAAATTCAATTATTCTCAATAATTGAATCTCATTCAAATTTCCATTCAAAATTATCTCAATGTCAAAACGTGATAAATCGTAAGTGAAAAATTGAAGTTTTCTAACCAGCGATATTATCATGCAATTGAAGCCCTATCTCTCATAAAATATGAGGGAGCCAACCAGACAATCGATTCACGCCATCCAATGGCTCGAAAGTCTCTAATTTGTGTCATTGATGAACTTAAGTGTTTTGGATTAAATCACTCCCCGAGGTGTAAATAATCCTAACCTTATAATCCATCAAATGAAAGACAAATTAGGCATTTGTTTTGAAATTGAATAAAATATGAACTTTTATATGTTTGCAAGTAGTGTCTAACACTTTTGCAGTAGACGCATTGAGATTCCCTGGGAACCCTAGTGGCCTTCTTGCCCATGCTCTTTTGAATACCCTATCCCATATCATAAGAATTTCCCTCTTAGGGTCCTTCTCTATCGCCGGCTCAGGAGCCTTGAGCATCCCGTGGAGCTCATGAAGCGATTTCTTCAAACCATTCATATGGAAATTTTAGCCTAAAGGCATTATAACCATCATGAAATTGAAGTATGAAATCGGTTGCCAAATAATCACCATAGGAAAAATCTAGGCGGTCACTTGAAACAAATAATCCAATCATTTGTTGCACATGTGATCCCATAGATTTCCATTTTTCCAGCCTAGCTGAAGCGATGACCCTGGTCACACCGAACCGCTCAATCATTGCATATTCTCCGAACATGATATTGAGTTGTTCAATGATATCTTAGGATGTGGTTATCTAACACATTTTCCTTGTCTTCGTATTTGAGGACCATCCTCAAATTACGTTGTGAATCAAGAAAATTTGTTCAATTTTTCATAATCAAGAATTGAACCAAACTTGAATTGAGTTGATATTTGACATGATAAACTATAAAAGAAAGATAACTAAAGTATGTAAACATCCAAAAAGCGGTAAAAAAATAAGGTTGTCTAACAATTGTACTTATTTATTTCATTTTGTTCAATTGATATCCAATATCATTGTCCCTTAAAACAAAACGATTCTGAGATCCTCATCTTGCAAATCTTTAAGCCGACTGAGTCCGCACTTAAGTATTTCAAGATAGGTAGACACACCCATGTCAATGATATCTAATATCACTCTCGGTCGATGAGAATTCCATTCTCATCTCATGTCTCGATAGCCACGCCTGCAGTGGATCTATCGATGAGAAAACCAAACTCACGTGTAAGGGTCTAACCCTTACTCCCACTTATCCCAAGATAACAAGTAGTACCCCGCTGAGGCGGACCTACCAACTTATGATCGAGGGCTTCATGAGTGTGATGTTTTTGGACAAGACATTATACTCATTATTTTGGGAACTTGCATGCATAGGTGTTTATATGTAAGTTGAACATTTATAACATAAAACATCCTATAACTAGCAAAGCAATTAAATACGTAATCGAAAGGCCCCTAGAACCTCACAACTCTCAAACGAAAAGATTAAAAGCAACAAAATAGGCCTTGAACATCTTCTAGACTGGCCCGCGCCCGCCGTTTCAGTTCCGCACCCGCCGATTTAGGTCAACCTTAGTCCATACCCCAAAAACCACGAACGGCGCCCGCCGTTTCACAAACGGAGGTCGCCGAACACCACTGGCGGTCGCCGTTTCCAAAACGGCGCCCGCCAAAAGGGTACAAAACAGGCTGACCAAAAAACAGCCTTTCGGCGGTCGCCGTTTCCAAAACGGCGCCCGCCGAATCCATTCGGCGCCCGCCGGAGCACAAACGGCGCCCGCCGTTTTGCTCCAGCAGCCCGGTTTTCGCCCGTTTCGCTTCATTTTGCTTCGTTTCTTCTCGTTTTCGCCGGAGAGTCGAGATCCACCATCGAACCATGGACCAAGTCCATCGCTTACAAGTTTGAACAATACATATTGAAATAGAAAACCTATCTATTACAAATGATTCCAAGGGACGCAGCCCTCCAAAACTATGGCCAATCGTACGTAAAAACCGACAATTTCATTCACCCGACCACTAACGGTGGCCGGCCTTACATCTAATCACATAATCACAATTAAACATATAATCCAATTATGTTGATTTAACCTTCGTGTCCAACACAAAAGTGTGCACGAGCCCTAGGCTCTGATACCAATTGAAGGTACCGGTATACCGATCCGATCGATATACCGTGTGTGCGGAAGCGTGTAAAGCATATAAATCTATCATGCTTGGATCTTAGTGCACACTTAATGTGTATAAGAACACATATAAACATATATATATATACACATCCAATATATATATATAAGGTTCAACGATTACTTACTTTTGGTGATCGTTGATTTTGGTTAAGGTGGTGTTGAGTCGATTGAACCACCTTAATGGATCAGCCTCTCGAAGCTCTCCTTGTGAATGACCTCGTCACTCCTCTTGTCTAGATCGCCCGGATTTTGAAGCCGCACAAATGGCCCGGCCTCTACGTGTTGCACACGAACCCGGATGACGAACACTTTGCTTGATCGAGTCGGTTCTCCAAGAACACTCTCTCCTTTCGTGTGGATTTCGAAATATGTGATTAAGTTGTGTGAAATTCTGATTTTCACCCTCTTATTCATCTCATTATGGTCACATAATTGTCCCATTATCAACCTTGTAACCCCCCACCTTAATGTGTGTCATCAACACACATAATGGGGTGGTTTATGGTGAATATGAATGGTCATACCACATCATCATGCCAACTAGCATAAGACATGGTCCCACTAGCTTGTGTGGCATGCCATGTCACACTATGTGACATGCATCCATGCAAGCCATGCATCCCATGCATGTGAATTAAATCCACGTAAATATTGATTCTAAATCAATATATTTATCAAGCAACGTACATCATCTTTGAGTCCGTGTGTGACCCTGTAGGTATGATTTATCGATCAATATTATATTGTTCCCAACAAATAATATTATCAAATAATCATTTAACATCCATAGACGACCTTATGACTTTATCGATTGCACACGTAGGATCGAAGGACATATCCCAACATAGTGAGGGTAATCTGTTCACTGAGGATCACTGTCCCCACATGTGTTACTAGAGTGCTTGAACCATTTGGCAATCTCAAAGTGATAGGCTCTCTAGTACTGAGGTTGATCATTCCTTTTGAGGTGTTAGTGATATGATCACTAGCACCAGAATCCAAGATCCAGACATTGTTACTTACACTTAAAAGACAATGTGAAGCTAAAGTATGTGTTTGAGCAGTACCTGTGCCCCTTTTCTCAGAGGAGGATTGGTTAAAACTTTGAAGTAAGGTGCAGAGGTGTTGATACTCCTTGGAAGTCATTTTGGTTTCAGAATCATCCTCTTGTTTTTCAACCTGATTAACATTGGATTTCTGATTATTCCAAGCCTTGGTTGGTGTAGTTTTGGAGTCTTTCTGTGGGTATCCATTGAGTTCAAAACATCTGTCCACTGTATGACCATTTTTCCCACAATGAGTGCAATTGTATTTGCTTTTCCCTTGTGTTGTACCATCAGAAGAATTCCTGGGAGGGTACCCATAAATTTCAAAACATTTGTCCACAGTATGGTTGTTTCTGCCACACTTTGTGCATACCAATGAGGGTTTTGGATTCCCTTGATTGGTTACTCTATTCCAATTTTGTTGTCCTACAGGTTTGGCATCTTGCCTTGCTGCCATTGCATTGGATTGGATGTTAGTTGGACAGTTATTCTTCAATTCCAGATTAGATTCTTCTTGGGATACAAGACTGAAGATTTGATCAAGGGATGGAAGTGGATCTTTGAGGAGAATCTGGTTCCTCAAATTCATATAATCATCATTCAATCCCATGAGAAACTGTAGTATTTTTCTTTTGTTGTCCTTTTGTCTATTTTCATCCATGGCTGGGCAGTTAATTGTAGGGCAAAGAGATCTAGGTTCATAGGCAGCTATTTCATCCCATATACCTTTCAACTTTGCAAAATAGATACTGATCATATCACCTTCTTGTCTAGTAGAAATCAGTTTCTGTTCCAACATGTATACCATGTTGTTGTTAGCTTTTGAAAACTTGGTATAGAGTTCAACCCATACCTGTCGCGCTGAGGTGGCATATGCAGTGAAGCCAGATAACTCTGGAGATAAATTAGCTGAGATCCAAGTTAGAACCATAATGTTGCATCTCCTCCAATCAGGAAATAAAGGGTCTTCAGGCGACGGCTCAGGGATCGAACCATCCACAAACCCTTGTTTATTTTTGGTTGTAAAGGCGTTGAGCATATTTCTGCTCCAAGTTTGATAATTTCTCGCATGCAGAGGCTCGCTCACAAACTTTTGTCCTGGAGCTTCTCCATAGTGCAGGTAGTATGGACTCGAGGGCTTTGATGGATCCATAGGGTTGGAGGACTGGCTGCTTTCTTCTCCTTTCCTTTCTTCTGAATCAACCATGTCGCTTGCGGAAGATTGGCTCTGATACCATATAGATTTATAAAGTATGTGGGGAGAACAGAAACTTCATGAAACAGAGAAACGATTTTTATATATGAAGATGAAGAAGACAACTTGATTAATATGAGCTGCGTACGTATGTGTTTTATATACACATGCAACAAAACCTAAACCTAGGTGCAGGGACCAAAAGGCAAATAAGAAAAGAGATAACTATTTAAATAATTACAAAAGGGCCCAAATCATAAATCCCCAAATTAAGACCTAACCCTAATTTATGCATGACCAATGTGCATGGCTGTTCATGCACATATGTACGATCAATAAGTACTCACAATTTTTACATTGACGTCACTAGGGCCTGTTCTTTTGAACTTAATTTCAGTCCAGTTCAGATAAGTTCAGATCGTTTCAGTTCAAATGGTTTCGTTCGTTTCAAAATAAATTAAAATAAAATAAACAAAAAATAATTTGAATATATAATTTTAAATATAAAATCTAGTTATCAACATCATATTATTAATATTTTTAAAAAAATATTTAATAATTTATACAAATTATTATTATTTTTATAAAAAATCAATTCAGTTCAGTTTAGATCACAGTTTAGTTCAGTTCAGTCAGTCCAAAAGAACAGATCCTACTTCGACTTAAGTAATTAATTTTTTACTCTATATATAATTATACATTATAGTATTTCCAATGTAAATGTATATTCATATTATTATTTTTATTTTTTACTGTTGTTAAAAATACATTTAACTAATTTATCTTTCTTTCAAACAGTGAGAATTAATTTAAAAAGTGTAGGTGTGTTTATTAAAATTATAAATTACTGTAATTAATTATTATAAAAACAGATTCATTTTTATTTAATGATTTTTTTTCCAAATAAATAAAGTAATAAAGGTTAGATATATAGTCAAAATTAAATTAAATTTGTTTCTCCACCAAATTTCAGTACCTTGTAAAAACAACACAAGATGGAGTAAATATATTTGTATTGGCAAATTGATTGTAAAAACAACACACGATATCGTCGTTCAAAGAAGGGGACCCATCGACTGCCCCATCTTTGACTTTGACCGGGCGGAAGAAGCAGCCGGACCAGCTGCAAACCGCGGACGGGTGGGGCAAGTTCACGGGCGGGTTTTTCTTCGGATGTGGGTTTTGGGGTGTTTATTGGGCTTATTTCCTTCTCTATATATTGACCTGCCTTACTATGTCAAATAGATTGAGAGAATGTACGAGTCATTATTTGTGTACATTGGGCAAGATTAAGTTGTGATGTATGAATCTTGATTTGATTTCCAAAGTAGTTGAAAAAACTCTATAATGAATCGAATTGTTTATAATTATTACTTCATTTGTGTAAGGATAAATATGTTTGGGCATTACAATGCCTTAAATGTACCTAGGCAGAAGTTGTCTTGCTAACATATTTATTTGTTTTATTTCTTTCTTCACAATTTAAACTGTTGTAATCACTTGTCATATTGGTGATTTGATTTAGCATAGTTCATTAGTTGGAACGTGCTTGAAAAACAATCAACATAGAAGCTTTCTGCCGCAGCACAGCCAGGCAGAGTCATGCCGCAAGCAGTGCAAGGCTTGGACAAGAGGTTGAGTCAAGATATCGAGCGAAGCATGAGCGTAGGGCAAAGGAATGCTGAAGTCCAGATAGTATGGAAGGCAGTGCAGTGTGGCAGTGAATTCCAGAAGAACTTCAGAAGGCATCCTGCGGCAGCGGTCAAAGCAGCCTGCCCTATAATATCTCAACCGCTTGTTGACCTAGCAAAAAGAGGAAATCAGTTGGAGACTCTCACCTATAAATAGAGGACGACCCAGCTGCATTTACTTAACACTCATACAACATCTTTACACCTCCAGAAACACATTTCCTCTCTAGATCGATCATCACGCCTTTAGTGCCGCGACTTCACTTGTGAAGTTCGTCGAGCCATATGTTCTCTCGTCTCTAAGAGAGTTCTTTTGTAGTGCTGATGATCGTGACTTTAGAATAGGTGTTATCCAGTAGCTAGGTTTCATTTGTTGTTGATTGTTCATACTCTTCGGATACGATAAACACCGAGGCATACATGTGTATAGCCTTAGGTAAAATCATTTGTAAATCCAAGAGTATTCCTTTTGTAAAGACTCGTTTCTTTAATAAAGTTTCTGGCCGTAAGGCCGTTTCGTATGTGTATAATTTAAATACACATACAAAGATTTAAATTCGTGTTCTTTACTTTTTCGTACGTGTGTGTGTGTTCGTTCGAAGTGATTTATTTTTTATTAATTCCGCTGCTATTCATATACATATATCATATATAAATTTATCACTTAAACAATCTGATTAATCTGGATAAAATACTTAAATCAAGTAAATCACGTAAAACGAACGATTTTTCTGTACAAGGCATCGTGCTGCGGCATACGCTGTTCTGCCGCAGAACACTGCCTTGTCTAGGCAGCGCATTTCACTGCGTTTATTTACTGCCTACGACTTTCAAGTGGTATCAGAGCGGGCACTAGACTTACTTAGTGTTTAAGGTCCGTCTGATCACGCACACTTACAATGGCAGATCCATCTTACATCGTACGAACACCGGTTGTTCTTGACGGTAGTAATTATGGATTTTGGAAAACCCGCATTGAAGCAAGGATCAAATCAATTGATCGCAGTGCGTGGCTATCCGTACTTCGAGGATGGAAACCACCTCAGGAGGAAATCCCTGAAGGCGGCAAGCTTGAAAAAGCTCCGGAGAAGTGGTCTATCGAAGAGACTGCCGCAGCTACTGCCAACGATAGGGCAAGGTGTGCCATCCTTGAATCCATCGATTGCAATATGTACAGAATTGTCAAACAATGTACTACTGCCAAACAAGTGTGGGATTTGCTGGCTCTTCATTGTGAAGGTAACAACACAGTGAAGAAAACCAAGGTCCGTATGCTTATGTCTCGTTTCGAGAACTTGCGTATGAACGAGGACGAGACGTGCCTTCAGTACTTTGGAGAATTAATGTCCATTGTTACTGAATGTGCTGACCTTGGTTCACCCATTAGCAACCCGGCAGTGTGTAGTAAGATAATGCGATCGATGAGTAAAAAGTTTCTGCCGAAGGTCACTGCCATAGAAGACAGCTCCATGTCAGAGGAGGACTATGTGTCATTGATGGCGATCTTCAAGAACTATGAACTGAACCATGAAGATCGTGAAACTCACGGGAAATCACGTCCACGAAGCGACGAGAGGAACATTGCCTACACCGTGGCAGAGCCCGACGGCAGAGAACAAGGCAATAGTTCTCAAGGCAGCAGCCCCACATCTACCAATGATTTGACCGATGAAGAGATCTACAAGCTACTTGGATCTGATGGTGGCGATGACCAGTTTGCATTCCTCGCCCGGAAAATGGATGCTGTACTTGTTCGCTCGCTGAAGAAGCCGTACGATCCCCGACGAAGGAAGTTCCCGGCAAGGTCACCACAAACTCAAGATCGACGACTTGTGATCCGCCAACCAAACACGGGATCCACCTCAAGTTCAAGTCCAAATTCAAAGGACTGGTCGAGGATCAAGTGCCACGTATGTCAAGGGATTGGACACTTCTCAACCGAATGCCCTTCAAAAGATCGAGGCATTGGAATTTTGAATTCCATGGTTGCGCAAGAAGATATGGAACAATATTGCCTTGAAGACTCAACCACTGCGCTTACTGCTCAACTCGAAGGCACAACCCTATCTGACGATGAAGATGACAGTCCATCCAATGTGAATGCACGACGGCATGTTGCATTCTTTGCCTCTGCCGCAGAAACGACAGAAAGCCCTGCCGCAGAGAACTGCCTGTGCCTCACTGCCTCAGTCAATGGCTATGAATCCGAAGAGGAGACCATTCCCATTGATATTTTCATCGAGCTCAAAGAAAGTTTCGATGAGCTACGCATGAAATTTGCCCGGCAGACCAAGATGATGAAGATGCTTACATTAACCAAAGCCGGATATGAAGAAGAAGTGAAGAAGCAGGCCATGGCAATTGAACAAATGCTCGTAGAAAAGAACACCTTTGAAGAACGTTTGAAGAAGCTAGATGTTCAGCTCACTAGAAAAGATTTAGAGGCCGAAAAACTAAAAATTGATTTTAATCGTGTAAATGAAAAACTCGAAGTTGCAAATAATACTTTTGTAAAACTGAACACGGCAACAACAAAATTAGATGCAATAATGAGTATTTCACATGTTGAACGGGAAGGCCTCGGACATCAAAAGGTTGTAGATGCCGTTTTTCCAAAGAAAAACCCAACGGACATGGCATTTGTAAAGGCATCAAATGACGATTCAAACGCTGCCGCACAATCCTCAACTCCAAAAAAGGATGAACAAACCGAAGGCAAGGCCACTGCCCCAGCAAAAGACTGCCGCAGAAGGCCGAAGCAAAGGCAGGCACCATCAGGCAGGATGAAGACAAGGAAGCCCCTGCCTAAGCAACATTTTAAATCGAAGAGACGATATGTTTGCCACTACTGCCTTGTACCTGGTCACATTCGACCTTTCTGTTGGAGACGCGAAGAGGACCAAGCAAGAGGATTTTACTTTCACTCCAACGCTGGACCACGGCATCCCAAATTTTTCGCACACTCTATGTCTTCACGATATTCTATCAAAAAGAAGGCAACGACGATACGCAAATGGGTGCCCAAAACTAAACTCTCTTCTAATGTTTGTTTTTCAGATCCCTCCAATGACTCCTCTGCCGCATCAAATGCCATCCAAAGTGCTGAAACATGCAATGTTATCTTCACTGCCCTCAAAGCTACCAAAGATGATAAGTGGTACTTCGATAGCGGATGCTCGCGGCACATGACCGGAAATAGTGATCACCTCATCAACTACAAAGTTTTTCACGGAGGAGAGGTCACATTTGGAGGAGGGTCCAGTGGTTCAATAATTGGCCGAGGCACATTAAATGTGAAAGGGCTGCCGAAGCTACAACAAGTGCTTCATGTTGAAGGCCTCATCACGAATCTCATAAGCATAAGCCAACTATGCGATGAAGGCATGAATGTAAAGTTTACTCACCAAATGTGTGAAGTGTTTGATAGTGCAGGGAACCCACTCATTCAGGGGGAGCGTTCCAAGGCAAACAATTGCTATTCCATTGGAGAAACATGCCTCACTGCACAAGTCAAAGATGACATTGACCTATGGCATCAAAAACTTGGACACACAAGTCTTGGGAATTTAGAGCGTCTAATCAAGCTAAATGCTGTTCGTGGACTTCCAGCTCTCCCAAAAATCCAGAAGACAACATGTGGATATTGCAAACAAGGAAAAATGACTCGTACAAGTCATCCAGCAATACCTGCCGCAGGACAGTCTGATGCCTCTGCCGCAGGACCTGCCAACTCCAAGGCAGAACTGTATCAAAAGCAAACCAAATGCTTTGATCTCCTCCACATGGATTTAATGGGACCAATCGAGACGAGGAGCCACTCTGGAAAACGCTACGTACTTGTCGTAGTGGATGATTTCTCAAGATATACTTGGGTGCGTTTTCTCCAAGACAAGAGTGAGACATTTGATGAGGTGTCCAAGCTAATCAGGTGGATAAAGACCAATCATGAAGCCTCAGTAAAGAGAATAAGAAGTGACCATGGCACCGAGTTTGAAAACCAACGGCTTTCTCGTTTTTGTGACGCGCATGGCATTGCCCAAGAATTTTCTGCCCCCATAACACCGCAACAAAACGGCGTGGCTGAAAGGAAGAACCGAACCCTCAAGGAAATGGCGTGTACCATGCTGATCGCCAAGGGCCTAAGCAAGAAATTTTGGGCAGAAGCATTCAATGCCGCATGCCATATCCTGAACCGCATCAGCATACGCTCAGGAACAACAAAAACGGCTTATGAAATCTTGAACAATAGGAAACCTAATTTAAAATACTTTCATGTTTTTGGGTCTGTTTGTTATGTTTTAAATGATAGGGAACCTAGATCGAAACTTGATCCAAAATCCCTTAAAGGATTATTTGTTGGATACTCTAGGAATAGTCATGCCTATCGTATTTTTATCATACAAACTAGAACCATCATTGAATCTGTGAATGTTGATTTTGATGATCTTAGTCGACTCAGGAAACCTAAAGAAGAAGATGTGAAAGGTTTGCTCGAGCCTGCCGCAGTAGCAGAAGTTGAAGGCAGTATCACACCTGCGCAGCCTACTGCCGCACCTACTGGCTCGAATGATGATGCTCAACCTTCAACAGCATCTCCTGAGCAATCAAACGATGATAGCACCCCACATCAATCAGATTCATCTGATGGTGAAGAGGAATCAAACCAACGACGAAGGGATCCCCCAAGGCATGTTGTCCGAAACCACCCTTCGAGTCAAATGTTGGCCAGACGCATGAGAGTTCATCCGTATATCAACTACCGCAACATGACCAAGAACATAAGCATGTCTGCCACATGCGTTGAAATAAGCATTACCTCGTATCTCTCAACGATCGAACCAAAGAATGCCAAAGAAGCATTGGCCGATGAATTTTGGTTTATGGCAATGCAAGAAGAGATGAACGAGTTTGAAAGAAACAAAGTTTGGAAGCTCATTCCTCGTCCCCAAAACAAAAATATCATCGGGACAAAGTGGATATTTAAGAATAAGTCGAATGAGCACGGGCAGGTTGTACGCAACAAGGCAAGGCTGGTGGCGCAAGGCTATACGCAAGTTGAAGGCATCGATTTCGATGAAACTTTTGCCCCCGTAGCACGCATGGAGTCCATTCGTCTACTCATTGCCATTGCATGTCACCTCAACATCACCTTACATCAAATGGATGTGAAGGCAGCGTTCCTCAACGGCATACTTGAAGAGGAGGCATATGTTGCACAACCAAAGGGCTTCGAAGATCCGAAACATCCTGACCATGTGTATCAACTGCACAAGGCATTGTACGGCCTAAAACAAGCTCCTAGAGCTTGGTATGGCTGCCTAACTGATTTTCTACTCAGTTTTGGATTCACCCGAGGCACTGCCGACAAGACCCTGTTTGTCAAATTCAATTCTTCCAAAATTTTAATTGCTCAAATTTATGTAGATGATATTGTTTTTGGATCCACATGTGAGAACATGCTTAAGGCATTTACCTCTGCCATGGCATCAAAATTTGAGATGAGCATGGTAGGAGAACTAACTCATTTTTTAGGGCTCCATATCAAGCAATCATCAACTGGAACTTTCATCTCACAAGCTTCATATGCTAAGAATCTCATCAAGAGATTCCAACTTGAAGGATCCAAGCCCATGAAAACACCTATGGGCTCAACGGACAAAATCTCCCGAGGCACCGATACTGCCGCAGTGGATCAGACACTCTACCGATCCATGATAGGGAGTTTGCTTTATCTTACGGCAACTAGACCAGATATCATGTATAGCGTTTGTTTATGTGCCAGGTTTCAAGCTGATCCAAGGGAAGAACACTTGAAGGCAGTCAAACGCATCATACGCTACGTTGCCGCATCAGTTGAGTTAGGCATTTGGTATACCAAAGATACCACCACCGATTTAGTCGGATTTTCAGATGCCGACTGGGCAGGAGACACGGAGGAACGCAAGAGTACAAGCGGAGGATGTTGCTTTCTTGGAAACAACATTATTTCATGGCAAAGCCGCAAGCAAAACTGCATTTCTCTATCCACTGCCGAATCAGAATATATTGCCGCAGGGAGTTGCTGTACCCAACTGATTTGGTTGAAGCACATGCTTGGTGACTACCACCTGGATAGCAATAGTCTTACACTCTACTGCGACAATACGAGTGCCATAAATATCAGCCATAATCCAGTGCAGCACTCAAGAACCAAACACATCAGCATAAGGCATCATTTCATACGAGACTTGGTGGAAAAACGTCTTTTAAGGATTGATCACATCCCAACAGAGAAGCAAATAGCTGACATCTTCACCAAGCCATTGGACTCAGAACGCTTCACTGCCTTAAGAAATTCTTTGTGCATGTGCACCATGCCTTAGATGCTGATCTGCATCATGCTGCCGCATTGTCATGCCTACTGAACCTCTGCCACAGCATTCTGCCTTAGTCAATTTGTGAGTTTAAAATTTTCCGAAGGAAGAGAAAATACCCAAACCACTTTAGGCAACATGGTCAAACCCATATACATGTAATTAATACGAAATGGGTTGAGATACTATGTACTAGGTGACCTAAGTATTTAATAATCTCATTGTTGACATGGCATTATACCTAAGTAGAGTAGAAGTACTTACGATGCAGCATGATGTTCCATTAGGATTAGATAGTTGTTAATCTTTTCCTAATTTTGCTTTGTAAGCTTTGATGTTTCACACCACAAAAATATTTTACTTCTTTTATTAAAAAAAAAAAAAAAAAAAAATGAAAAATGAAAAATGAAAAATAGAAAAAGAGAATATTAAAAACAGAAAAAGAATATATTAAAAAAAAAAAAAAAAAAAAAAAAAAGAAGGGAATTTTATGTTTCAATTTTTTTAGGCAACGACCTGCCGCAGAGCAATGCCCCACTTGACCGTTGGGCAGCACTCGAGTGTGCGGCAGGCGACGGTTCAACTTCTGAAAAGTAACCGTTGCCCATCCCATCAACTGTCATACGTTTTTCACTCCACATAAAACTCTTTCAAGTTTTATTTTCTTTCTTATTTACTGAAATTCAAAAGTCCTAATCCTATTTCAACTCTATCTTCTCCATCTATATCGATCAAAAGAGAGTTTGAAATTTCGGAAATTCTAAATCCCTAATTTTTCTATCGAACGCACAATATAAAGCCCCATCCTCTTACGTTCGATTGTTTGTGCTCTTTTTCTAAAACCCTAATTGATTATCGAGTATTTGAAATCAATGGCTGGCGCATCTCCAATCCCAAATCCGTTCGCCCGCTACTTCGAGGACCCTCGATTTCTGGAGCTGGTCAGAGAAGTTCGCCCCAACGCAACTATGGACGACCTCAACGAAGGTGATTCGCTGCACGCCATCAACCGCCTCAAAGCTCTCAACGCCGCCGCCGCCACTGCCGCCGCGTCGCAACAGTCATCCCTCTCTCCAGAATCGCCGCCGATCGATGTCGGTGAAGGACCAGGTAAGGCTTCTCCCATGAACATCTCCCCGGATCATGATGCAGGGGGAGAAACTGCCGCAGAAGAAGGACTTGCCGCAGAGGATGAGCCTATTCCCCTACAGATCATACTCCCTGGTTTCAGCCATTCTGAGCCATCCCAAACTCCGCGATCACCGGTGGTCATTTCAGGAGTTGATGATGTGCTTGCATACGAGGCTGCCCAGAATGAAAGATCCCTCAACACTTCTGATTTTAAGGGCCTTTACACTCCTGAGCCTTCTGCTACTGCCGCATCATCTGCCCTTCCACAGGCAGACACTGAAGTGCAGCAGCAAGGCAAACAGATGCCCTACAACAGGAGGGATGATGATGATGACTTTGACTACTCTGAGCTCTATGACAACTACCCGGCTCAGAAAAAGACCAAGAATCGCAAACCGACTCCTTATCCATCTGCAACTCCACTCTCTGATGCAGAAGATTCCGGCCATTCTAGTCAGCAGCATCATGATGCCGCAGGATCTGAGACGGAGTCTGATCCACCACTGAGTGAACTTATTTCGAGGAAGCGCAAGACAGAGCAAGTGCCCATTCCTTCTCGCCGGCCATCCACCAGATCAGCCACCGCTTACGCAAGAGGCAAAGGTCCAGCCATGCCGCCAACATCGAGGGAGAATCCAATTGACTTGGAAACTGCCACTGCCAAGAAGTCCCGCAAGGGAAAGAGTGTTGCTGTCGCTTCAAAAACTGACAGCTCACACAGTGGTGATGCCGCAGCACAACCCGCTGCGAAGAAAGGTGGCAAGGCACCAAAAATTGATGCCCCCAAGGAGGACTCGGATTCTGACATGAAATCCGGGAAGGGTTATTCGAGGCGATTCTGGTCGGAACGTCGTTCAGTGATTGGGCCCCAGTTCTACTCCAACAAGCCTATTCAACCTGACCGTGATGGTGACTTGTCAACCTGTGCCAAACACAAAGTTGACAGGTTCCTGAAGAAGATGAAGTTGGTCAAGGCAGTATCCTACGCAGCACCCTACTGCGAGGATTTGGTGCGCGATTTTTATGCTAACTTGCGTCCCTGCTTTGGTGATGATGGATCCAGAGGCTACGGCAAGGTGTACATGCGTGAAAAGATCTTTAACTTCACCCCTGCCGCAATAAATGCCTTCTTGGAGCGCTCTGATGTCGAGTATCCTGCCGCAATTGCTGACCCCACCATTGCCGCAGTGTCTCACCGCCTGACCAGATCACCACCTGATGCTGCCAACAACATTCCTTGCTCAAAACTCTCTTCTTTTTACTACTTTTTGTTCACTGTTGCCAGGCACAACTGGATTCCCACTACGAATGTGCATTTCGTGCACACCCAAATGGGGGAAGTCTTGTTTTACCTTGGTGCAGGTAGGCAGGTGAACTTGGGAGAGCTCATTTTTGAGAAGATTGCTTCACAGGCAGAAAACATTACCCAGACGCAGAGCCTTGCGTTCCCATCACTGATCTGGGAAATGTTGAAGATCCAAGGGCTCCCACACAACAGTGCTGATCTCCTGACCTCTGTGCCGCAACCTTACAAGTTGTCTGTTCGGGAGTACAATGATTTGCCCTGGACTGGTTTTCATGCCTCTGCCGCAGTGCCACCAACTCCACCCCCAAAGAAGGTTCACAAGAAGCAGGCTGATGCCCCCAGCTCCTCTGCACTGCCGAATATTCATGCTCGCGCCCAAGCATTTGCAGAGCTTTGTGCTGAACATCACCTGATAATCATGAAGGAATTCATGGCCGAAGCCATTGTGGATGGAATTTCTCATTTTCTTGAAGATGAGGGATTTCCTTCACAAAAAGGGGGAGTACCAGCAGCTACCAGCAGCTGCGCGCAAAACGGCAAGGAGCACGATTCTGAGGAAATTGAAGAAACGCATTGATGAGGACATTAAGGAAGCTGATGCTGAAGAAGCTGCTGCAGAGAAGGAAGATGCCGCAGCAGAAAAGGCTGCCGCAGACACCGCAGCAGAGATTGATGGTGAAGAGCGTGGATCGTCACCCGAGCACGATGATTGAAGAACCTGAAGGATTGCAGTTCTCAAGACCCGAAGAAATATTATTTCTTCTTTTGATGTTTTGCTCTGAACACTTTTTACTTTCTGCTTTTTTGGTTACTTGTTTTTGAACAATTTGTTTAAGTTTTTATTTGGTTTGAACAATGTTTTATTTAAGTATTTATTTCCTACAGAAAAAATTGGTGTGTTATTTAGAGGCTTACTTAGTTTAACTTGTTTCTGTTCTATTAGTTAGGTATCCAATAAATTGTTTTGTTCTACTTAGGAAGTATCAACTAAGGGGGAGTGTTATTGCCTTAGTTGTTTGTCAAGATAAATGTCATATACTTCTAAGTCAGATGTATTTCATTGAGGGGGAGTGCTCATTGCGCTGCTGCCTCATGGTTTTGTGAAGAAAGATAAAAAGGGGGAGTTTGTAAGGATAAATATGTTTGGGCATTACAATGCCTTAAATGTACCTAGGCAGAAGTTGTCTTGCTAACATATTTATTTGTTTTATTTCTTTCTTCACAATTTAAACTGTTGTAATCACTTGTCATATTGGTGATTTGATTTAGCATAGTTCATTAGTTGGAACGTGCTTGAAAAACAATCAACATAGAAGCTTTCTGCCGCAGCACAGCCAGGCAGAGTCATGCCGCAAGCAGTGCAAGGCTTGGACAAGAGGTTGAGTCAAGATATCGAGCGAAGCATGAGCGTAGGGCAAAGGAATGCTGAAGTCCAGATAGTATGGAAGGCAGTGCAGTGTGGCAGTGAATTCCAGAAGAACTTCAGAAGGCATCCTGCGGCAGCGGTCAAAGCAGCCTGCCCTATAATATCTCAACCGCTTGTTGACCTAGCAAAAAGAGGAAATCAGTTGGAGACTCTCACCTATAAATAGAGGACGACCCAGCTGCATTTACTTAACACTCATACAACATCTTTACACCTCCAGAAACACATTTCCTCTCTAGATCGATCATCACGCCTTTAGTGCCGCGACTTCACTTGTGAAGTTCGTCGAGCCATATGTTCTCTCGTCTCTAAGAGAGTTCTTTTGTAGTGCTGATGATCGTGACTTTAGAATAGGTGTTATCCAGTAGCTAGGTTTCATTTGTTGTTGATTGTTCATACTCTTCGGATACGATAAACACCGAGGCATACATGTGTATAGCCTTAGGTAAAATCATTTGTAAATCCAAGAGTATTCCTTTTGTAAAGACTCGTTTCTTTAATAAAGTTTCTGGCCGTAAGGCCGTTTCGTATGTGTATAATTTAAATACACATACAAAGATTTAAATTCGTGTTCTTTACTTTTTCGTACGTGTGTGTGTTCGTTCGAAGTGATTTATTTTTTATTAATTCCGCTGCTATTCATATACATATATCATATATAAATTTATCACTTAAACAATCTGATTAATCTGGATAAAATACTTAAATCAAGTAAATCACGTAAAACGAACGATTTTTCTGTACAAGGCATCGTGCTGCGGCATACGCTGTTCTGCCGCAGAACACTGCCTTGTCTAGGCAGCGCATTTCACTGCGTTTATTTACTGCCTACGACTTTCAATTTGTTTTAGAAAAGAAGTCCGTTTCTTTTGTAAATTAAAAACAAGTGAATTACCTTTTTTTGAGAGAGAGAGTATAACTTTGTGCGTGGTTTCCCGTAGATCGAATCAAAACTCTATTCAATCAAATTGGATTTTTGACAACAAGATTATAAAATTAAATGAGAAATGATCGTAATTAATTTATTACACAAACCACAAACACACAAACAGCCTAGTAGGATCGATCAAGTACATAATTAAATCAATTAATCACGGCATCATAGATTCATAATCCATTGTTTCTTGTGTTTCGGGCTGTAAGATTGACAAAGAGAAGGGTCGCAAAAATAACCCAGAGTTGTACGGACAACAGAAACAGCCTCAACCACCATTCCAGCTGATCACAAAGAATAAAAGGTACATATTGAATTCATAAATTAAATATTCATTATCACATATTTAAGTGTATGTTTCATTTCAAGTGCGTGTGATCGAGAAACAATATACAGCATTGTTAGAACTTTTAATTAGTTTGACAACAATCAATATAATTTATTGAAAAATAACACAGAAAACATAAAACACAGAAAATATAGTAAGTACCGCAATTATAATTATTATATGTTTGTACTTATACTTGCGCTAATTCTGTACCGCAAATATATTTTGCAAATATATTTTGCAAATATATTTTGATATAAACATATATATATTTATATATATAATATACTAGCGCAAATATATTTTGAGCGCAAATATATTTACTGATTCTTACGCAAATATATTTATATATATATAAGACTAACTTGTTTTGATAGAGGCTTGCGCAGCAATTTCCTAATACAGAAATTTCCCACTACCGTGTGTGTATGTAGTTCTTGGACGTCTATCTTGCAGGATACAACTATCGTTGTTACACACCAACTTGAGATCCTTGCAAACTCTACTTGTAACTCTCTGAAATATTAGTAATAAGAAACTCTTCTTTTTGTTTTCTTTTTATGCTTCGTAATGTCTCCTTATATAGGCTATAAAACAAGAGCAGTTACAATTTTCTAAACATTACAATTTCTGAATGTTGCATTAGTTTATTCAAAAGAAAACTCATCTAAAAGTTGTAACCTCTTGCGCTAACGGAATATTTAATCAAAATTAATAAATAAAAATAAAATAAAGTTTTAATTTTGGCACGTCATTAAGACAAATGTCCAATATTAAAAGCCACTTATTTTACTGTACGAGTAAAGTCTGATAAGCTCCAACAATACCCCACATTTTCTATTCAAACTTTAACAATACCCCACATTTTAATAGAAAATAAGCTATATAATACATCATCATTATTTAAGAGATCATAATCAATATGCATTGAAAGAGGTGTCTTTGTTGACTTGAACCTTTTCTTAGTAAAACTTACTGGTATTACTTGGTGAGGTAGTGATTATTTCATCTTGAACTATTCACCGTTTTGTAATAATACAACAATAAGTATCACACATATATCATCATCATACTTTCGAGAGTATACGGTTGTGTTCATTTTGGTCCTGAACATATCCCGACTTCATGAGAGCTCTAGAGAATTTTAAGCCATATTAATTCTCATAGATGCGACCCGACATCACTATCATATAGGTAATGCTAATTAAGAATAGTACGCACTCTCCCACTTCATAAGCTATTAGCATTATTAAAAATAATAATATTTATCCCTTAATCGTCAACGGAAAACACATACGTCGTTACATCATAGGAATAGATTTTTGTGTGTTTCTATAATTTTGAATCTTCCTTAACCAGTTTGCCTATTGAACCTAGACCATGAGATCTCCAATGTTGCTAGGTTAGGTTTCCGCCAAGTAATGATTCATTGTATTGGCTTAAGACCCATTCCCCTCGATGTAAATACGACTACCTCTTTAGGTAAGCCTTTAGTCAAAGGTTCATCTATATTTTCCTTTTGACTTAATGTAATCCAATGCTATTACACCATTGGAAGGCAATTTTTTGTATTGTAGCATGTTTTCTTCTTATATACCGTAGTATATTTTAAACATGTTTAATGCTTTCTTCTTTATTGTTTATCAAATAAACATAGCAAAATTTGTTTCAATCGAAAGAAATATAATAATTATTTCTTCCCTTGAGTAGATTCAAATCAATCCAAGTACTTCGTTAGATTTCTCAACATATTTATAAGAATCTCTTGCAAACTTTGATTCTAACACATATTTCACATTTATTAATGCTACTAGAATCACGCATAGGTTTGCATTTTTAATTAAAAGCATCATTACATTTAGGTAATAGCTTTAAATTTACAATTCTTTTTAAAGAACGAAAATTAGCATAGCCTATCCTTACATGCCTCAACCAATGAATTGATGTTCAGCAGTAGTTACATTTGCTTGGTTGGTGTTTCCAGAATTTCCATCTTTCATGTGGCGACAGTCTTTGGCTCGGTGACCAGATTTTCCACATACCCAACAACCACCTTGTATCTTTTTCTTGAAGTCGTACGGTTTTGGGGCAACATTGCTTTTAATATAAGCATTCTTCTTCTGGTTATGAGAGAATTTTGATTTTGTGTTTCCACCTTCAATCATGTTTGCTTTTGCTTCCATAGAAGACACATCATTCTTCTCATTTTTGCGATTTTCCTCCTCCACCCGAAGTTTGAGAATAAGTTGCTCAAGATTCATGTTTTCGGTGAGATGTTTCAGATAAATTTTAAAATCCTTCCAAGAAAAAGGAAGTTTTTCTATAATGCAACCAACAAGAAAAGTCTCGTTAACTGCCATACCTTCGTCCAGTAACTCATGTACAATAATCTAGATTTCCTCCACTTGTTTAACAACGGGCTTGTAGTCGGTCATCTTAAAATTTAAGAATTTTCCCACTACAAATTTCTTTGCGCTTGCAACTTCAGATTTGTACTTTTTGTCGAGAGACTCCCATAGTTCTTTCGCTGTTTTAAAAGATAGTACACATCATATAATGAGTCATCCAAAGCATTTAAAATATAATTTTTGCACAAGAACTCGTGTTGGTTCCATTTCTCAACAGCTTTGAGAGTTTCATCAGGAATATCTCCTTCAGTTGGCACTTCCGGAGCTTTTTCAGTAATCACTTGCGCCAAATTCAGCGTAGTCAAGTAGAACATCATTTTCTGTTGCCATCTCTTAAAATCAACACCTTTAAATACCGAAGGCTTCTCAATGTGGTTCTTGACCATATTAGCTTGATCCATAGTCAAACTAAAAATAAAAGTCAGAAAGATTTCTGTCTTAGATTGTTAGATCTTTTAATTAGTTTGACAACAATAATATATTTTGCAAATAACACAGAAAACATAGTAAGTACCGCAATTATAATTATTATATGTTTGTACTTATACTTGTGCTAATTCTGTACCGCAAATATATTTTGCAAATATATTTTGATATAAACATATATAGAGGGAGCTTCCTATACGGACTAGTTCGTACGCACCATCAAAATTCTGAATAAAATATTAATTTTTTCTCTTTTAAATCTATTCTTTATATTTAATTGATTTTTTTTCCTAGTTTCAAATCTATCTTACCTAAGTTTCTATATATTTTAATTTATTTATTTCTTTATCTTCTACACGAAAAATCACAGAAATCAAAAATTAACAAATTAAAGTTAGCTATAATATTTTTATTTCTTCCAACTCACATAAATCCTAAATTAACAAATTAAAGTTCAGCTACCAACTCAATTGAGCCCGTTGATGGGTTGTTCCTAACTGTTTCGTTCTGTTTGGCTATGGATTACATGAACAAATGTAGTTCTGTGCCCAACCACTTCAGTCGACAAAGCTCTGAAATAGATAGAATCCCCCACTCGAAGCCGTAATATGAGTCGGGTCAATTTTTCTTAGGCGGAACCGTCAAGATTCTCTGTTAGAGACTCTATTATTAAATAAAGAGAAGCATGTACCCCTACCAGATTAGAGGAATGAGAATGTAGAATTAAAGTAATCAAAAACAACATTTTGATCATAAGCAACATCATCTCTAGCTCTTTACCCAAAAAACATCATCTCTAGCTTCTCATCGAAAGGACATCGACCGTAGTCTTATGTTACAGAATGGTCTGCAACTTTGTCATCACTAAACATAGGCACCAAGAACAGCTGACGAGGAGGTATTTTCCTTGTAGAATCAAAATCAACCTAGTCACCGTAAAACCCTTTTTAAAACCGGGGCAAATGGTTCGTCCGATCGTTGTTGGACAGAAATCGATCGTTGTTGAACAGAAACCGTAACAATGTTCTTCTGAACTTGAGTTTCTTGTATATTATTGTAGTATTTTTTTATTTATTTTTGCGAAGCAAGTCTACTTTGATCATGCCGTCGTCTGCGTCGACCGAAGAAGCACAATTGTTTTGCTCGAATGTACGTACCTTGTCCATGTTGATGTCGTCGTCTGCGTCTGCGAGGTCCGTTTTGTAATGCATAGCTTGAATCTTCATCCCCAAACTAATTTTCAATATGCGTTTGATCGAGAACAGTAAATTTGTTATTTTGAAAGTGCTTTTGTGTGGAAGATGAAAGAACAGTAAATTAATTTGTTAATTTGGAATTCAGTTTTGTGGGGAAGATGAAGAAATAAATAAATTAAAATATATAAAATCAATTAAAATATATAGAAACTTAGGATTTGAAACTAGGAAAAAAAATCAATTATATATAAAGAATAAATTTAAAAGAGAAAAAATTAATATTTTATTCAGAATTTTGATTGTGCGTACGAACTAGTCCGTATAGGAAGTGTTAGTGTAATATGCTACGCATTGCACTGCCGCAGCGAGTCGCTAGGCAATGCGATGCAGCAGCATACTTACACGTTTTTCTCTTTCTTCACATTGTGTACTGTTGTGCATCACATATATTATGTGTGATCTATTTAGCATGTGATCTTGTTGATTCATGCGTACATATTCAACCAACACTCGTCGAGCATTGAAGACCTTGGTGCTGCGTTGAGTGCTACTCATGCTGCAGCAAAATGACACTCATGAGAATGTTTGCTGAAGACTCAAGACGCAACTGTTGCTGCAAGACCTCCAGAGGATATTGACGCAAGGTGTTGCAACAGTAGATGAAGTTGGCCATGTGCAAGACGTTGCAGCAGCGGTCAAACCAGAATCCCAATTTTCTAGCAACTGCCTAACAACTCGGTTTTCAAGGGATTTAGTTGAAGACTGAAGACGCACCGTTGCAGCAAGACTCGTTGAAGAAGCTGATGCAAGGTGGTGCAGTATCTGTCCTGTCTGCGCAAGGCGTTGCAGCATCAGTCAAAACAGATTTCCTTGAATATAGGAACCGCCTTACCTCTCGCTTTTCAAGGGAGTTGGTTACGGTTTTGGGCCTATAAATTGAAGTAGTCTTCAGCACATTTACTCACCAACTTCAGAATACCTTTTCATCTTTGTGAAAAGTCTCACCCGAGCTTTTCTTCTTCGATTATTCTCATTTCATCGAGAGTGATCGAACCTTTCAACTACGAAGCTTTGTATCAGAATATATTCAGCCGTAGTTTGTTTAGTGTTGGTTTGGTTGTGATCTTTGAATACGATACCTAAGGAATACATGTGTGTATGTCCGAAAGGTAGTCGAGTGTATATTCAAGATCACATTTTGTAAAGACATTCGATCTTTATTAATCATTTTTGCCGTAAGGCACATTCGTATGGGTATAATTTAAATACCCATACAAGATTAATTTCGTTGTCTTCTCTTGCCTTTCACTTAGTGTGTGTGTGTGTTCGTTTGTTTGTTTTTCACGTTTTTCATTTTTCCGCTGCACTCTTTAATATCGTATCAAAATATACATTTATATATTTCTGATACCATATATAATCTACTCAAACAAAGTAAATCAAATAATAAACGAACGAATTTATTTTCTGCAAGGCGCTGCTGCAACACCTGAGTTGTTGCTGCTGCTGCAGTGCTGCGTAAGGAGTGCTGCGTATTTCTCTATAATACCGCTGCGCCCCTCGAACTTACAAGTGGTATCAGAGCCAACACTAGACTCAATTAGTGCTTCGGTCCTCTGATTACTCACACACAATGTCAGACCCCTCGTACATCGTTAGATCACAAGTTGTTCTCGATGGTACAAACTACGGTTTTTGGAAAACTCGTATTGAAGCGAGAATCAAATCCATTGACCGTAATTCTTGGTTGTCGGTCCTTAGAGGATGGAAACCTGTAAGACGTGGGGGGTGCGAGGTGCGCAGCGGTATTATAGAGAAAATACGCAGCACTCCTTACGCAGCGCTGCAGCAGCAGCAACAACTCAGGTGTTGCAGCAGCGCATTGCAGAAAATAAATTCGTTTGTTTATTATTTGATTTACTTTGTTTGAGTGGATTATATATAATACCAGAAATATATAAATCTATATTCTGATACGATATTAAAGATTGCAGCGGAAAAATGAAAAACGTGAAAAACAAACAAACGAACACACACACACACTAAACGAAAAGCAAGAGAAGACAACGAAATTAATCTTGTATGGGTATTTAAATTATACCCATACGAATGTGCCTTACGGCAAAAATGATTAATAAAGATCGAATGTCTTTACAAAATGTGATCTTGAATATACGATCGACTACCTTTCGGACATACACATGTATTCCTTAGATATCGTATTCAAAGATCTCGACCCAACCAACACTACTAAACAAACTACGACTGAATATGTTCAGATACAAAGCTTCGTAGTTGAAAGGTTCGATCACTCTCGATGAAATGAGAATAATCGAAGAAGAAAAGATGAAAAAGTGGTTTTTGGAAGAGGTGAGGAAATGTGCTGAAGACTCCTTCAATTTATAGGCTCAAAACCGTAACCAACTCCCTTGAAAAGAGAGAGGTAAGTCGGTTCCTATATCCAAGGAAATCTGTTTTGACCGATGCTGCAACGCCTTGCGCAGACAGGACAACCATTGCACCACCTTGCATCAGCGTCTTCAACGAGTCTTGCTGCAACGCTGTGTCTTCAGTCTTCAACTAAATCCCTTGAAAACCGAGTTGTTAGGCAGTTGCTAGAAAATAGGGATTCTGGTTTGACCGCTGCTGCAACGTCTTGCACAGGGCCAAACTTCAGCTACTGCTGCAACACCTTGCGTCAAAATCTTCTGGAGGTCTTGCAGCAACAATTGCGTCTTGAGTCTTCAGCAAACATTCTCATGAGTGTCATCTTGCTGCAGCATGAGTAGCACTCAACGCAGCACCAAGGTCTTCAATGCTCGACGAGTGTTGGTTGAAAATATACGCATGAATCAACTAGATCACATGCTAAATAGATCACACATAATATATGTGATGCACAACAGTACACAATGTGAAGAAAGAGAAAAATGTGTAAGTATGCTGCTGCATCGCATTGCCTAGCGACTCGCTGCGGCAGTGCAATGCGTAGCATATTACACTAACAAAACCACCTCAGTCCACTGAGGAAGGGTCCAAGCTTGAAAAAGCGCCTGAAAAATGGTCAAAAAATGAGATCGATGCTGCAACAGCCAATGAAAGGGCTAGATGCGCGATCCTTGAATCCATTGATTGTGAAATGTATAAAATTGTTAAACAATGTGGTTCAGCCAAGGATATTTGGGACCAACTTCAACTTCACTGTGAGGGTGATACCGCAGTGAAGAAAACGAAGTTGCGCATGCTTATGTCTCGTTTTGAGAATTTGCGAATGCATGAGGATGAGTCCGCTAGTCAGTACTTTGGCGATATCATGGCTATTGTCAATGAGTGTGCTGATCTTGGTGGACCTATCTCCAATAACGCTGTATGCAGCAAGGTGATGCGGTCTTTGAATTCAAAGTTTCAAGCTAAAGTCACCGCAATCGAAGACGGACCGTTGGGCTCTTCGGAGGATTATGTCACACTCATGGCTGTTTTTAAAACATATGAGCTGAACATACAAGATCGTGAAAGTCATGGACAAGCCCGTGAGAAGTCTATTGCATTCTCCGCAACTGAACCAAGGGGCAATTCATTCACAAAGTCAGGCACTGCAGCAACACCTCGTGAGCAAAGTCCAGATCCTCTCACCGACGATGAGATCTATGAACTATTTGGATACGATGATGGTGATGACAAGTTTGATCGACTCTCAAAGAAGTTGGATCTTATTCTTGTACGATCTCTCAAAGGAAATTTCGATCCACGACGAAGGAGGAATCTATCCAATGCTGCAACAAGCCAAGAAAGAAGACTTGTGCATCAACGACCAAACTCAATTTTCAATTCGGGCCAAGAGAAGGACTGGTCCAAAATTGAGTGTCACGCCTGCCATGGAGTTGGGCATTATGCTACCGAATGCCCATCTAAAAATAGAAAAATTGAAAATCTTGTTAATATGATGGCATTGCAGGACCCTAAGGTTGAAGAATTTTACACTGAAACAGCCCTTGCAGCTCGCTTCAAAGGTCGATGCTTATCAGATGATGAAGATGATGATGCTGCTGCAACCCCTGCCTACCAGCTGCAACATGCCAGCCCTAAAACTCCTGCAGCCATGGCAAGGGATTTCATGTGTCTCACTGCCTCCATTGATGACTATGAACCTGAAGAAGTTTCAATCCCCATCGATCTTTTCATGGAACTAAAGGACCAATTGGACATTCTCCGAATGGAATCCAAGAAGCAATCAATGATGGTGGAGAGATTTAAATCTGATAAAGCCTCATCCGAAGAAAGATTCAAGAAGGAATCAACGTTGACGGAGAGATTAATCAACGACAAAGGCGCATACGAAGAACGATTAAAGAAATTTGATGTGGAACTCACAAGGAAGGATCTAGAGATTGATAGGCTAAAGATCGATTTGGATAGGGCTAACGGGAAATTGGAGGTTGCCAACAACACGTTTGAGAAACTTAACACCGGCACCTCAAAGTTGGATGCGGTGATGAGCATATCAAATGTTGAAAGGCAAGGCCTCGGGTATCAAAAGACCTTCGATGCCGTGTTCCCTCCAAAGAATCTATCTTCTGGAATCACATTTGTAAAGGCCATGGAAGATGTCCCTGAGTTCCCAACAGCCAAAGAATTCACCGCAAGAGCAAGCTCGAAAGCCGTTGCTGCAACAGGAAGCAAGCCAGCCGCTGCTGCCACACGCAAGAGCAGAAATGCAAAGAAGGGTCATGCAGCAACTGGTAAGGTGAACAATTCTCAACATCTTCCCAAGCCCAAAAACAAACCACGAAGACGATATGTGTGTCACTATTGCCTTGTTCCTGGTCATATTCGACCATATTGCTGGAAGCGTGAGGAAGATATTAAAAATGGACGTTTTCTCGTATCAAATGTCGGTCCCTGGAATCCCAACAAGCGGTTCAACATAGCCCGACCTCCTTCGCGTCAAATAAAGAAAAAAATGACTCAAGTATGGGTTCCAAAAATTGATAATGTCGCGTTCGATGCTTCTGCAACACCTGCAGCCACTGCCGCAGGACTTTCAGACACTATCGATGGACTTTCAGCTACTGCCGCAGTACACTCTATCTCTGACGTAGGACTTTCGGACACTGCTGCAGTACCTCAAAGCATTCCTTGAACGCACGATCGTAACACGCTGCCGCATTGAAATGTAAGCTTCAACTTTTCTTTCGACACTGCCGCATCAGAATGTCAAAATAAAAAATGTAAAATCTTCCGAAGGCAGAGAGGATATCCAAAGCTCCGAGGTAACATAGACGAACCCATTTTAAAAAAAAAAAAAAAAAAAAAAAAAAAAAAAAAAAAAAAAAAAAAAAAAACAATATATATAAAAAGGGTTTAGATTCAATGTACTCAGTGTCTAGGATATTCAATACATTCACTTTCTGGGTCACGGTAATTTCATTAGGAAGTATGTAGCTTGTTTATATGCAGCGTGTTGCCGCATCAGGAGACTTTTCATATCTCCTGTATTTTTTGTTAGTTCTTCATTGAATAGTTTATCTTAGAAGTCACCACACCGAAAAAAAAAAAAAAAAAAAAAAAACAAAAAAAAAACATTGCCTCAAGAAGCTTCGACGATGCCACAGCGTGCTTCCGCATTAGGCTCTGGTACTTCAATATTTATGTCTGCGTTGCCGCAAGATGTGTGCCCTGCAGCTGTTCTCAAGAACAATATGTATGGCCTGCACCTTTCATCACAAAAAGGGGGAGTGAAGTTCAGTAAGAGCAAGTGGATGAGCAAAGGAAGCCATTGTAGATGATGCATCAGCAAGGGGGAGGATCTTCATTAGGTAATATTAGGTAATATTAGGAAGACTCTCATCAGGAGAGGATCTTCATCCGGTACATACCTTTATTTATAATTACGTTCATATTTATAAGACTTCTTATTTATTTTTTACTTATGTTAAAAAATACATTTAACTATTTTATCTGTTAAATATACTAAATCGGTTGGAAATATATTATATAAAAATTAGATTACTTTATTATCTTAACAAGATTTTTTAAAGTATTATTGACTAAATAATTGACATGTATCAAAATAAAACTCAAATAAAAGTTGGATTACTTATTATCTTAATAAGACTTTTAAAGTATTATACTATCTAATACTATTATTGACTCAACATTAATATGTATTAGAGCAAATCCAATACTTTATATGGGTGCTCAGCCAATGAAATTTAAACTTGCCCAAATAGTAGAACTTTAATTATGATCTATATATTAATTAATTATGATCTCTGCTTGCTTGATAATATATTTATAAAATTATTCATTTTTTATTTGTGATTTTTTTCCCAAATAAATCTTTTATAAATTAATACTTTATAAATTTATTGACTGGATTTGTGGTATCTCGTCAAACGTTTTTTCTTTTGTTTAATTTCCACAAAAAGTTGTTTTTTCCAATGAAATTGAGTGAATCCGAGCGTTTGACTCTTGAGTCATATATTGACTAGTTACAGATAGAAGATTATTCGAGTCATATAGGATTAGTTGATTATTCGAACAAAAAAAAAAAGATAGAAGAAAAAATAGAGAGATAAAGAATTCCCCTATTGCGAGTGACATAACATGTCGTGTCACCATTAAATTTTATAAGTAGTATTTTACTCGGGGCCTCTCAATTAGGCTGGGTCGATCCGAACTTGGCTTGTTCGGTCTTAATAAAAACTCATTCGTTTTAAAATTTTGAAAGTCGAATCGGGTTTGAGCTTAAAATTTAAGTTCGAATTATATATAAGATCGTGCTTGGACTTTGCTAAGCTCGACCTAATATAAGTTCGGTCCATTTTATAATAATTATATTATAAAATAATTATATTATTTTACTAAATTGTTCTTATAAATAAATAAAATAGTAATTATTTATATATGAACAAGATTGAAAGTATTAAAAATATATGATATTATTTTGAATTTTGAAATTATTTTATTTTGATAAAATTGTATAATGAATTTATATAAATTTAAAATTATTTATTTATTTTATTTGTAATTTATTAATTGTTCATATTATAATTAACATGTAAAACATATTTTGAAATATAATTTATATTTTCTATTTAAACAATATTGTATTATTTTTCGGATTGATATACGGAATATTTTTTTCGACAAAAAAATATGTGTTAAATTAGGCATTAGCCTGATATTAGCTCTAAGTCTAATTATTTTTTTTTTGGGAAAAATCAATTACATAGAAAATAAAAGGTATGGTAAGTACATTGCAGCGCATAGAGAAAGAAAATTCTAATGCATCACCGAGCTAATAGACTAGCTAACAATCAAATTTTTATATAGGCAGAGCTTGATCTTGAAATTTTCAAAACAACTAAAAACTATTTATTATTTATAAAATATTCTTTTTCTTTTTTAGATTAATAAAATTAATCTATAAACTTTTTTTTTTAGTTTTTTATTTAATAATTTTTATAATGTAATTTTTTTTAATAATCATATCTTTAATAATTAAAATAAAATTTAATAAAAATATTTTTAATAATTAAATAAAAACAAATATCACAATATGAAATATAATTAAATATTAAATTATTTAATTGACATTAATAATAAAATAAATTGGAATATTACAATATTTTTTATTTCGTTTGAAATTTTAAATTGAAATTAATAATTATTAAATTTTTTAATTTTTAAAGTTTATGGGGTAAATTGTAAATTTGTAAATATATTGGTTATTTATAAAAATAGTATAAAAAGTGGTATTAGAAAAATATTTTGAGAATATTTTTTTAAATTTGAGTATTGAAATTTGGAGTAAATTTATTGTAAATTTAAAATTAAACTTATTTTTTAGTTTAAGTTTTTTTTGTAAATATGATCTTACACATTAATTTGATAAATTATTAAATGAGTAGCGCTATTGGCATCCTCAATTACTCTAAATCGCTTAGTACACTTCAATCTTTTTAGAATTTTAATTATTTATTAGTTTTACCTGATATATTATTTAAATTTTTTAATTTACCCTTATACATTACCCTTATTAATAATAAAATTAATAAAAAGAAAAATGAATTAAGGATGCGGTCCATGCGGACCGTGCTGTTGTAGTTTGGCAATACACCCCTTCTCTTCAATTCTTCCGGCCGCATAGAAGCAAACAAACTGTCAATTGAAGATTTAAAATGTAGAAAGATTTTCAACAAAGCGTCAAGTATCATCTTTTTTTTTTATAAATAATTTAAGGTTTATTAAAAAAAAGATTGTGTACACCATCGATCGTTTTTTATATGAAATGATTGTATCATTTTTAAGATGACTGATACTTCCTTTGGCCATTAATAGATGTCATACTTTTCTGGACACGGAGTTTAAAAAAATTGTTATTTTTTTATTTTTTAATTGAAAAGTAAAAATAAAAATATATTTTAAAAGTCAAAAGTAAAGTAGTTGTGAGTAAAATTTAAAAAGTAGATGAGATAAAATAGAATAAAATTGTTATTTTTTTATTTTTAATTGAAAAGTAAAAATAAAAATATATTTTAAAAGTCAAAAGTAAAGTAGTTGTGAGTAAAATTTAAAAAGTAGATGAGATAAAATAGAATAAAATTGTATATTAAAATAAAAAAGTTAGAATAATTATTTTCTTTTATAGGGTGTGTCAACTATTGTTGGACACTCCAAAAAGGAAAATATGACAACTGTCTTTGGACCGAGGGAGTATTATTCTTGAATTTATTTAATTTTTAATTAAAAAAAGAAAGAAATTTCTTGAGTATATATATATATATATATATATATATATATATATATATAATTAAAAAAAACATTGAAGCTTAAATTCTGTGCATGTTTAAATAATAAATCTGTTACAATTCAAATTTTTAGATTTGAATCTTATGAAAAACGCCTTCATTGATATAAATTAAGGAATAGCATTAAGGTGGTGACAATCTATTGTTAAATGCTAATTTATAAGGTCATTTGAGGAAGATTAAATAATGTATTAAGTAAATATAATAAATAATTTAAATAATAAAAAATTAGATGTGTAATTAGAGTAAGTAGGGGGTGCAAATAGCAAATAGCAAATAGCGCTGCTCTTATTAAATTAATTGAGTTTAATTAATAGATGGAATGTAAATAGTAATGACTAAATAGTAATGACTAATGATAGGGCCGACAAGAAAGAACACATTTTAGATATTTTATCATTATTATTATTTAAGAAATATAAAATTAACAGAGGTCGAGTCAAGGTCAATCAAACCCAACTCGTATGGCCTTATTGACAGCTCTAAATTCTAATTTCTTACAACAACCCTTGACCATCAATATTTTAATTGAATAGTTAATAGTTACTCCAAAGCAATTCATTTTATACTCCATAATTACATTATACTACTATTTCGAATATTAATGTGCGTGTATTTATATTATCTTTATTTGACACATTAATTGGCAGCTTATAACGAATCAAATCGTTTATAATTATTATTTCATTTGTTTCAAAGAAGTGACACATTTTTATTGTAATTTATAAAAGAAGGGAAAAATAGCAATAAAGTCAATTTTCAACATTTTTTTGGCAATAAGGCCAAGTTCTAATTTATATGTCAATTAGGCCTTTTTATTCCAATTAGGCCAAAAAAATATACATGGAAGGACGAATATACCCTCCTTCTATCTTAGCCCACCCCAACCCACCCCAAACCCTCCTGACCGGGATCCAGAAATATTTCGACGGGATCTCCTCCCCCGCCTCCAACCCACCCACCTCGCTCCGCCGCGCCGACGAAGACGATGACCACGAAGAAGACGACGACACCTCCCTCTCGATTCTGCCCCGATGCCTTCGAACGCCAACAACTACCTCCGCCCCAGAGACATCGTGATCCTGCTCCACGTCCGACCGACATCCGTCCTCTACAGCGCCGATTGGGGATCCGTCGACCTCTCCATACTCTACACCGCCGTCGATTTGCCGCTTCCGCCGAGTGGATGTCGAGATCGAGTTACAGATCCTACCAGAGACAAAGGTCGCCGCTATATCGCCGGAGAGACGAATCGATCGCTTATCTCATGACTAAGGAAGATTGTTCGGTATATTGTTTTCGATTTCAATCCATTAGCTAACAAGCTTGTGTAGTATAATACAGTATGTTCTTAGTTAGTCGAAAACTTAATCGATGATTCGTGTTTAGGAACTTGAGGAGCGCGTGAGAGTGCTCAGGAATGCAGCCAAGGGATTTACTCCAGTTATGTTGAAAGATCAGAAATTAAGTATTTCTGATCGGGCCGGGCCTACGCCCTGTCGAATATCAGAGGGCGACGACTAGGGGCAGCATGGCGGGAGGGAGCTTGAGCTTTTCGTCGGATGTGAATTTTTATGTTAATATTCACAATAAAAAAATGAAGCCCAACTCGATCGAGGCGCGAGCCATAGGAGACGAACGACGTCCATGTACAGCGTGTCTAGGCTCGAGCTCTTCTCCGTCAGGCGCCATGAAATGCTCCGCCGGTCGTCTCCAACAATTGTAGATTTTTTTTTTTTGAAATTTATAATATTCAGTGTAAAAATGTGACATTCAATGTTTTTTTATAATATTAAGTGTTAAAATATGACATTCAGTGTATGTTATAATATTCAGTGTTAAAATATGACATTCAGTGTTTGTTATAATATTCAGTGTAAAAATATGACATTCAGTGTTAAAATATGACATTCATTGTTTGTTATAATATTCAGTGTAAAAATATGACATTCATTGTTTGTTATAATATTCAGTGTAAAAATATGACATTCAGAGTGTTTGTTATAATATTCAGTGTAAAAATATGACATTCAGTGTTAAAATATGACATTCAGTGTTTGTTATAATATTCAGGGTTAAAATATGACATTCAGTGTTTGTTATAATATTCAGTGTAAAAATATTTAAAATATGACATTCAGTGTTTGTTATAATATTCAGTGTAAAAATATGACATTCAGAGTGTTTTGTTATAATATTCAGTGTAAATATATTTCATTCAGTGTTAAAATATGACATTCAATGTTTGTTATAATATCTAGTGTTAAAATATGACATTCAGTGTTTGTTATAATATTCAGTGTTAAAATATGACATTCCGTGTTAAAATATGACATTCAGTGTTTGTTATAATATTCAGTGTAAAAATATGACATTCAGTGTTAAAATATGACATTCAGTGTTTGTTATCCCGAATTCATCAAACTCGCTGCCTTGCATTGGCGGAGTGGAGAGATATCAACTGCTTGCCACGAGCTCGGGCAGCACGCGTTCGGCGAAATGTTGTATTAAATCAAAAGAATAAAACACGACTTTTACGCGATTAAATCAATTTCTCGGCATTTGATGGGGCTGATCAGGGAGGCTGGGATCAAGACGTTTCGGTATGTCGCGGAGGAGCCGTCTAAGTATTGATACACATGAGGGGGGATTGTTTTGCAGCTAGAGTTCGTGTAAAGCGGACCCCTCGCTTCGTGAATCCATTGCCCCTTGAATAGATCGCAAGTCGTCGACGCGTTGCGATGGGAGGTGTTGGTTCGATCGCAAGTTTTATTTGCTGCAATGTTTTTGTAATTAAAATTGTCACTTGATACATTTTGTTAAACAAAATGTTAGAAATGGTCGAAATATTGATTTTTTTTTAAATATATTTTTTTAATGTTTTTTTTATGACGTTCAGTGTTTTTTTATGATATTCAGTGTTTAGGTCATGAAACAAGTTAATGAGAATCAACACACTGAATAGGACTTAAACACACTGAATATGACTTAAACACACTGAGTAAGATTAAAATACACTGAATAGCACTTAAACACACTGAATATGACTAAAACACACTGAATAACACTTAAACACACTGAATATGACTAAAACACACTGAATAAGACTTAAACACACTGAGTAGGATTAAAATACACTGAATAGCACTTAAACACACTGAATAAGACTAAAACACACTGAATAGGACTGAGTGTCACATGAATACACTGTTTGATTAAAAAATACACTGAATAAGATACACTGTTTCTGATTTCCAAGCTACTTCTGATTTTCACCTACGAAACAAACTTTTCAACATTCCCATTTCCCATCGAGTTCACGTCGATGCCAACGTGGGTCTGCACCGCGGCAGAGCTGTCGTAGTCGTTCGCGAACGACTACAGTGAAGGGCGAGAGAAACATTTTGACCTGAGTGTCCATGTATGCGATTCTTGTAGTGGCATCAGTCCCTCAAAGAGATTTATCTTCCAGTATGGGCACGACATATATACTGCCCGATCAAGCCCTGACATAGTAAAAACCACCAACAGGTACCATAAGAAAATGAATCTTTACATACTAATACAGAAAACAAATAACTCACCACAAGGTTTATAAATTTGTACACGAATTAATAAATTGTGTGCGTAATTAATCATGATTTAGTGCACTGAACAAAGTCAAATAAAAATTACCTCAGAACAAGACACACTACAAAAGCTAAAACATTTAAAGGGAAGTGAAAACACAAATTTTAACTCTTCACGACAAATCTTAGAAGGGTGCCAACTTTTATCCTATGTTTCTAATTAGACCCGCAAACGTAAACCTCCTCTCAGTGTTTCTGCATCAGAATGAGTACACACAGCTACTGAATAAAACTTCTCAAAGCTCAACGGCTACTTAACGCATTATGTTTCGGTACACAACCCTTACACTTTTATATTCGAAATCACTGCGAACGTCTTCAGCAGCAATAAAAACAGACGAAAACCCGAGAACCACAGCATGGATCGAACGAGAAGTAATTTTAACCACCCTTCCCTCTGTCAGATAAAAGTCGGGGGAGACGATAAAACATGATCATAAAAACGCAATGGAAACACGTCACTTCAGCTTGCAAAAATTACCTAAAATCATGTCGGGAGTCGGCTTGAAGAGCAGCAAGTTCGCTTGCAATTTCACGCCAAACGTGGGATGGATTCCCGGTAAAATTTTAGCCAAATTATTGAGATTATGCAAATCGTACGCCAACACAACTCCATCATAAGCCTCGCTGTAGCTGCAAGCACCGGAAGAAAAATAACAGACCATAAAAAAACGAAAATCACACGAACACAGTACGAAGTAATAGCATTTTCGAGATCTCTATCGCTTGTTTCGAAAGGTTTATTATCGTCAAAAATCAAAAATCAAAATCGCAACATATCACACGAATCGTTACCTAAAACCAATAACTGAGTTGGAAATTAAAAAATAATAAATGATGATAATAACTGACTCAGAACCGCCGCACGCCACCGCTCGAAGCTTCGCTTGAGTTCTCGAACTCGTTCTCCGACCTCACCAGAAGCTCGCTCAGTCGGGCCGACGCCACGACAACATCACCATCCCTAATCGAACGAATCGAAATCACCAAAACCAAACAGAGCAAAGGGAAAATTCACCTTATAAATAAATTCGTGCAATTGATGATTCAAAAGTATGATCAATTAGGGTTTCCAGGATTGCCATCGTACCTCTCGCTTCGACATTTTTGTCGGAGAGGTCGATGTCGACGGAGAGTGCGGGGGAGTCGGGCTTGAAGCTGGAGATGACCTTCGCGATCTCGATGACGTCGTCAAGGGAGATGTTGACGCTGTGTTTGCGGGGTCGGAGGCGGAGGTGGCTTCCTCGCCCCCGCGTTCGAGCACATCGCGGTCTCCACGCCACGGTCTCCACGCCAGAGAGAATCGTCCGCGAGCTCGCGGCTGATCGGGTCGGAGGGGGTTGCTTCTCGTCATCGTCTTCTTCCACGGCGGCGTCATGGTGGTGGTGGCTTGACGTCGGAGATTCGGGAGATTCGTCGCTCGCCTCGAGTTCTGATCGAATGAGGATTGGAGTGGGGTTCGATTGGAGATGTGGAATTTAAAAAAGGGTAACTATGTCTTTGCACATTTTAAGCGGCCTAATTGACACGCGTAATTTTCCGAAAGCCTTATTGCCGAAAAAATGCTGAAAATTGGCCTTATTGTCATTTTTCCCATAAAAGAAATACAGTATAACATATATTATGAGAGAAAGATTATAAAACGAGAAATAATAATTTATTGGACGAGGAAACTCTTTATTAAACAAACCCAATAAACATGATCCTAAACATTTATAGAAACAACACACGACACGATCGATTCCATCACACGAGTCAATTAATCACGACATCATAATCCATTGTTTCTTGTGTTTTGTGCTGACGCAGTAAGATTCAGAATCGCCAAAAGATGTCAGAGTTGTACGGACAACATAAACAGCCTCAGTCACCATTCCTGATCACAAATTAAGAAAACGGATGAATATATATATGCATAAATTAATTCATGATCATTATTACAAACAAAGAACTGATCAAATTTACTTACTGGCTGAGACGAGGAGCACCAACGCAAGAAAAGCCACGGCATACAACTTCATTGTTTTTTGGTTTTTTTCGGGTCAAAATATTAACAGTGTGTTTGTATAAGAAAAAAGACTTTGTATGGAGTCATATATTTATAGTACGTTTAGGTCTACGCATGCATTGCTTTTATTTCTTTTCATTTTTACCAATACAGTATATATAAATAGATTTTTAATTAATTAATTAAACACCGAATCTCACATGACATACTACATGAACTCACTTGCTGGCGAAACTCATCATGTCACTTACAAAATATGATAATATATTTATAAGAAATTCATTTTCCCAAATAAATAAAGTTTTTATAATATTTATTTATTTGGGAAAAATTCAAAATGAATCTTTTTTTATAAATATATGAGATCATAATTTATAATTTTATACAAATAAATTTGTTTCTTGTCTATTAATTATGTAGTAATATATATAAAACACAAATTTTCACATCAAACAATAAAAAAGATGGATCAGTTTTTTTCATAATAAGTGAAATCAAAAGGCCATTTTCCTAACAAACCTAAAAAAATCGTTTCGATTTTCTTTTCAAAGAAAATGATACTTTAATTTATTCAAATAATCCGCCCACAAACACACGCCGATTTCAAAAGAGAAAAAGATTAAGGAAAGAAACTCAGCTCGAACCACATGAACTAAACATAAAAACAACAAACGACACTACACGACATGATCCGTATCGAATTAAGATGTTGTAGGATCGATCGAGTACATATATAGTTTAATTAATTACAACTGCGTACACATTATGTACTTGTAAATGGTAATTGATGGGTCGACTTTTCCGGTGACAGTAATACGTAATCCATATTTAAATTAATCCATATTTAATACACAGTAAGATTGACAAACAGAAGGGTCGAGGCAATAAGATCCCAGAGGTGTACGGAGAAACAGCCTCTGCCACCATTTCTGATCATCGATCACAAAGAAAAGGGATCCATAATTGTGAATGTATGTTTTGGCTACAACTTTGTTTTTCCCTCGTTGTTCTATTTTGCAGGATTAATGCTTGAAGGATGAACATCTCAAAGTATTGAAGATTGGAATATTGATCCTTGGACGAGTGACGTTAGACGCACGGTAGGCGCTAAGCGCATGGGACCAGGCGCGAGGCGCATCACGTGGCCGCATATGCGAAGGCGCTGAATGTTCGTCGTTCTTGGAGCATGCATTAAGTGTTGTGGACAGATGCATCAGGCGCCTTGCCCGGATCCATGCGCGGGGCGCATTGCGAACAACTTCAGGCGCCTGGCTCTCCTCTTGAAGATAAAATGCGTGTGACGCATTGCTTGACACATCAGGCGCATTGCCGCTTCCTTGAAGGTGCATGCGCGGGGAGCCTTGAGTAGGCGCATGATGTCAATCCTCTGAGGATGCTACCCTCCAATGATGTCAATCCTCTAAGGATGCCACCCTCCAAGAATGCAATCCTCTGAGGATGCTACCCTCCAAGAATGCAATCCTCTGAGGATGCTACCCTCCAAGGATTCAATCCTCTGAGGATGCTACCTTCCAAGAATGCAATCCTCTGAGGATGCTATCCTCCAAGAATGTGACCCTCTAAGAATACAATCCTCTGAGGATGCTATCCTCTAAGAATGCAATCCTCTGAGGACGCTACCCTCTAAGGATGCAATCCTCTGAGAATGAAATTCTCTGAGGATGCGCATGGCATGCGCTTGAAGATTAAGCGCCCCGATTGAAGTCGCGCGGAATCAACAAACATCAAATGCAATGAAGATGACGACACGCCCAACTTCAACACTTAGAAGATTTTAATGTCAAAAATGAAGTTGAAGCGTAGACGAGCTTTGGAGCTGTGCATCCGTTGAAGCGAGCCCAGATTCAAGATTCGAAGATTCGAAGATTCGAAGTTTCAAGGTTCGAAGATTCAAGATTCGAAGATGGTTCTGGAAGTGTGACGTCAAGAATTTCCGTTTGACGTCAGCCGAACGTGTAACCAATGAGGATCACTTTCCTCCGGCGTTCTCACGTGCGGCACTCCTATAAATACCCTCGAACCCGATTTGGAAAATCACTTCTTACACTCTTACTTTTGAAATCGAGTTTTTACTTAGAGTATTTTAGGAGTTTTAGGATTGTCGCTTGTTGCGCATTCCTTGAGAGAGTTTTCGTGTAGTTTGTTTTCGCTGAGCGTTGTGTATTAGAGTTATGTGATTTAGCTCTAGACGCAAAGCGGTGGATCCTTGGAGTGCTAGAGTGCTGCGTCACTTGGTCTGCATCCTTTGATCATTTTATCTACCGTTCTCTTCCTTGTAATAGTTTTGTTTGATTCTAAATGAAATGAAACATATTACATATATCGTGTCTCCTATCTACTTGCTGTTCAAGATTACAAGATTGTGATTTGAGTACTTGTTCTTTGAGAGGGTGATTCTCTAAGAGACTTGGTTTATTCTCTGAGTGCATTGCTTCAGGCGCCCAGAGACTTGTAACTCAGCGCAAACCTCTTAGGCGCCGAGTATTGATTTGAGTGCCTCTCCTAGGCGCTTGAATCTTAGGCGCCCAGTATTGAGTAAAGCGCTGAGAGGTTCGACTCTTCGAAGGTTTTACGCCTTTTACACCGACTTCGCGAAAAGTTGGTATCTTACGTCGAGGACGTAATTTCAATTGGTATCAGAGCGGGACGTCATACGTATAAGACGTGATCCGAATCTTGACTTCATATTTTCCGCTACAATGGAGTCTCATATGTTCGCACATCAACCGATCATGCTTACTCATCAGAACTATTCGAATTGGAAAGCCAAAGTATCAGTTAGGATTAAAGGACATGACTCTCGTGCATGGAGATCAGTGTTAGAAGGATGGGAACGCCCATTTACTATTGATGCTAAAGGCAACAAAGTTTTCAAACTTGAACGACATTGGTCTAATGAAGAGCGTGAAGCTTCTACTGCCAACAACAAAGCCTTACGTTTCATCTGCGAATGGCTGGAGCTCAACATGTATCGACTTGTCAAAGATTGTACCTCAGCCAAAGAAGCTTGGGAAACTCTCCAGAGAACTTGTGGAGGACACAAACAAGTCAACCAATCTAAGAGTTGCTCTCTCACTACTCTAGTTCATAAGCTTCAGATGAAAGAGCATGAAGTTGGCAAAAAGAGTGAAACATATTCTGATGGAATTTCTTCAGATCGTGAATCTGAGTATGAATCGGAATCGACAGAGTCTACTCCTATAACGTCTCATGCTAAATTCGACTCAAAAGAAATTGAGAATCTAAAGGAAGATTTTTCAAAGCTTCAACATCTTTACAATGATGGAACTACTTCAAACACCGACTCTGAGTGTGAATCAGAATTAACAGAGAATGCTCTTAAAACACCTCAAGCTGAAGTTGAGTCTACAAAAATGTTGGACTTGAAAGATAGCATCACAACACTCCAAAGGGAGTTTGAAACAGCTATTACTGAAGAAGGAGCACTTGATGTGTATCATCACATATTGAAAGGATCAGCAGTTGATGATCACAAAATTGATGAACTTCTGAAGGACACGCCGTCTGCCAACAATAGTTTCTACATGGCCTCCAAAAACGGAGAATGTTGTGATGAAGGAACTTTCTCAGCTTGTGAATCCGAGTATGAATCTGAAATGGAAAAAGCAACATCACTTGTGTCTCAGAATGAAGTTGTGTCTGATGAATTGCTTGCACTGAAGGTGAATCTCTTAGAACTGCAAAAACTTTATGAAGCAGCAATCACTGAGAAAGAAACACTCGAAGTGTCTCTAAAATGTTTGAAAGAGTGCGTTGATGACTTCTCTAAAGAAAAACGAAAACTCTCTGAAGAAGCTGTTGAGTTGGGAAACTTGGTTGAAAAGTCTAACTCTGAAAATTTAAAGTTGAAAGCTTCTCGGAAGAATCTGGAACAAAATTTTGATGATCTCTTTGAAGAGAAGCACAAATTCTTCAAAGAAGCAGTTGAGTTGAGATCCTTATGCGAAAAGTCTAATGCTGAAAATTCAAGGTTGAAAACATCCTTGAAAAAGGAAATTGCCGAAGTCAAAATGCTTCGAAATTTGTTCAAAAACTCCGACGCTGAGAATGATGAATTAAAATCGACTTTGACACAAACTCAAACGGATCTTGCTATGAGTGTCAAAAATTGTTTCAATCTGAAAGAAAAATTGCACATGACGGATGAGCTTTTGAAGAAGATGAACACAAACTCGTCTGTTTTTGATAATGCTGCCTCCTTGGTGAATCCAAATCGATATGGACTTGGATTCCAAAAAGTATTCAACTCTATATATTCTACACCTGAGAATAAGCAAATGAAGTTTGTCAAGGCTGCTTCCTCTGATGAAAATTCCGAAATTGAATCTGAAAGACTTGATGAAAGTGAAACATCAAAGCGAAAGGAGATTGCAGAGGGAAAGAAGGTTATGAATTCAGATTCCAAGAGTGAGATTCCGGAAGCTAGTTCTTCAAAATGTTTCAATGTCGAATTATATCAGCCTCCAAAGACTATCATGAAGAAACCTAGAAACTCTCTATCTTATGAGGATGCCTTTATGAATAAGTTAAAGAAATTGGCTCCGAGTGTTTCTCTGAGAGAAAACACTACTTCTTCTTTTACTAAGATTGAAAAGCCAAAGCTAAAGGAAGTCAAGCTCAAGAAGAAGTTTTTGTGTCACTACTGCAGCAAACCAGGACACATCAAACCTTACTGTTACAAGTTGAAAGATGATGTGAACCAAGGGAATGTGATTGAGAAAAGTAAAGAATATTCCAAGAGACTCCGACATCAACCTCCGTCTCATGAAGATGCTTCGATGAAAAATCTAACGGAGTCCTCATCTAAAAAATTGAAACTCAAAATGCTTGCTCCTCTCTCTACGAATGCTGAAAACATCAAACGGAAGGAATTAAAGCACAAGAAAAAATATGTTTGTCACTATTGCAACAAGCCTGGACACATTAGGCCTTTTTGTTATAAACTGAAAAATGATTTGAATCATGGATTGGTGGCTGAGAAAAATAAGAATGGATCAGCTAAGAGAGTCAAGAAGGAAAGTTCTCCTCGAATTCTCAGAGAAAAATTCTCAGAGAAAAATTCTCTACCCCTGAAAGATCATAATAGATCTAGGATCTTGAGATATTCTCAGAAATTCGATATCAAGAAGAAGTGGGTGTCAAAATCAAGTAGTGACACCAAACTAAACACAACTCACAGAAATGGTTGGAAACCAAGAGAACTTATTTTCTGCAATGTTGCTGTGAATGCTTCTGAGCAAGGCTCCAAAGGAATCTGGTATTTTGATAGCGGGTGTTCCCGACACATGAAAGAAACGAAGAAATTCTTGAAAGATTACGAGCCTATGTCCAACTCCCCCGTGACGTTTGGAGGGGGAGAAAAAGGCATCATGATGGGCAAAGGAACTCTTCATATCAAAGGATTGCCACCAATCAAGAATGTCGTCCATGTTGAAGGACTTGTGGCAAATTTGATCAGTATCAGCCAACTTTGTGATGACAAGATGAATGTCAGTTTTGACAAAGATTCTTGCAAAGTCTTTGATGATGAAGGGAATTTCATTTTGAGATGTCCTCGTGCTAAGAACAATTGTTACGTCTATGGCAATTGTCAAAATGTCAAACAAGAATCGGAGGACTCAACTGAAAGGGATATTTTGAATTCCAAAATGGACACTCTTGCTCAGGAAGTTATGCCTGAGGCTCCGACACACAAAATCTTTGGAGCTAAATCTGATGCACCTAAGGACTTGGCGTTTACTTCGAAGACTTCTTCTTCTAAGCTAACTCTTGAAATTATTATTTATGAAACTCCTACTCCTATCTCTGTATCTCAGAAGGTTGCGGAAAATATGGAAGAGAAGTTTGACAAGCATGAGTCTGAATCAACAACTTCCCACATGATAACTGAACGATTGTCCAAACTTACTAAGAATCGAGGATTTGATCATACACCCCTCATTTTCATGATTGGGAACTTGATCTATTTTACTGATGAATCTGATTATTTTGCAGCTAAGAGTTGCTACACTCAATTGATTTGGCTTAAGCAAATGTTCGATAAGTATCTCGTCGTGAGTGGTCCCTTGGTGCTGTTTTGTGATAATCAAAGTGCTATCAAAATCAGCGAAAATCCTGTCCAGCATTCTCGAACTAAACACATCGACATTCGACATCATTTCATTAGAGATTTGGTTGATCGTGATATAGTCAGTCTACAGCATATTTCAACGGAAAAACAGCTCGCTGACATCTTTACCAAACCTCTTGACTTTGAGAGATTTCAAACTCTAAGAAATTCTCTCTGCATGTGTTCTCTTTAAGAGTTCACAAAAATTTTGAAGTCTGAAAGATTATTTTCTTTACTTCTGAATATGCACTCTGAATCGTCGTGGATTAGTCTAATCAGTTGAACATGGATTCGAGGCCGCTTTAGTCTTCGGACCCAAGAGTATTCATTCCTCTGAGTGCAGACATGTGAACATGGCTTATAACTCCTAGCTTCATTTGCATAGATCCATAAAGCCAAGTAACGGAGGACGCCGGTTACCCCGGCTCCCCTCTTCGAAAGGTTGTACATGGACGCTGAACCTTAAGACACTCTCCCTCACACTTTGGAGGACGCAAGTGAACCTTGCTCCCCTCTGACTGCTGCAATGAGTGTCTGTTGCATTTCATTTAAAGCTATAAACTCGTCTGGAGGACGCCGGTTCCCCCGGCTCCCCTCTGATTGAAGTAAAAAGCTAGTCCCAAGTGGAGTGCCTTAAAATTTCACCTTGCACTCATGAATTAAAATCTCTTGTGCGGTGCAAACTCATCAAATGTGTTCCGACGAAACACGGCATGTATTCCTGTGATTGTGACGAAGGACAAGTTCAATATCTATCAAATACTTCGGTCCATTCCACCGGTTTTTAATATGGGAGATTTTTCTTCATATCTCAAAGTTGCTGTCACCTTGAGTGAAAATTTTTGGTTTTTTGGAAAATGATGAAATGTGGATTCTTTTCTGGGAAAATATTTGCTCTTCATTGCCTAATATCACCCCTCGAATCTCCACTAAAATGGTTTTGAATGTTTGTAGTGTGTTGAACGCTTGAATGCTAACTCGGGATATGTTGTTTTGATAATGATTTCTTGCAGATTCATATTCAGCACCTCGAGGATCTCACTCTTCGGATATTCAAACTTCGAGGAGACTGGCGCCTAACGCATTCTCGGCGTGTGACATACTCTCAGCGCTGTATCTTGACCTCGATCCCTGGCGCGTAATCACTAAGGCGCCTAACGGATTCTCGGCGGCTCTCAAATCCTTGATTCCTAAATTCTCTCCACGACGCCTAACGTTCACCAAGTTTACCAAGGCGTCTGTCGTTCTTTGATACTTCCATGCCCTCCAGGCGCCTCATCTCCTTAGGCGCCTCATCTTCTCCAAGACCGCTGATTTCGGCGCCTAAAGATACACACAAGGATCTCGGCGTGTAATATCTTGCGAGTTTTTCGCGTCGATTCCGTTATCCTTGCAAGAACGGTTACAGATTCAAATTTTTGGGCCTCGTTGGTTTTATGGGCTGATTGTGTGCAAAGCCCGTACAAATTGTGACTTTTGGGCTTCTAGGGTTTTTGAAATCTATAAATAGAGCTCTTCTTCGTTCATAATTTTTTTTTACGAAAATCCTTCTCTCGATTCTCTCTGATAGATTTCAAGAACACTCAAGAACATTCAAACTTGTTTTTCAAAAATTTACTAAGTTTGATTTTCCTTCTCTTTTTACTTCTCCTAATTTCATGTTTATGTTCTTGAAACTTTTTCATGTATCTTTTCCTCATGAATTTATATTTGATACAGGATGACTGATGCTGTTGATGAAGCTAATAAGGAGATGCTCAAATACCTGACTCAAAGGTTTAAGGTGGCGCCTCCAGAGGAGAAGAAACAGGCCTACGAAGAACTCAAGGCGCACCGCGCCTCCATGGCATCTGCTCCTTCTCCCACGCCCTCGCTCATAGCGGTTACTGAATCTAAGGATGGCGCCCTCTCGACGTCTTCAAAGAAATCAACAGGATCCTTGAAGTCAGGAGGATCAAACCCACTCAAAATCAGGATTAAAAAACATATACAAGGTACTCAATCTCCACCCACAACCCTTCAACAAAAAATTGATGCCGGTCTCATTCCCTCCAAAGCATCACTATCACAAATCGAGGAAGAAGCTGTCTTATCTGATGCGCGTGAGTCTGGGGATAGTCTCGCGAAGGCGCCTGCCTCCACGGCACTTATTTCTGATGCGCCTAATTCCAAGGCGCCTACTACGGAAGTTCCTATTCTTGCGGATTCCACTCCTCAAGATTCTGAAAAAGAGAAATCCTCTCTGCCTCTCTCTACTGGCGGCACGTCAAGCGCATCCACTGCCATACTCAAGGCGCCAAAGAAGGTGATCCAATATGTACAAAATATCAAGGAAATTCCGGCCGCCTACTCTCCTGATTTTTACAAAGAAAAATTTGTACGTCGGATGGAAAAGATGAAAATTATGACCATTCATCCTGACAAAACCTTTGGAAAGGATCAATTCGAGGAGTACAATATCTCTGATGCATTTGACGAATTGCGTCTTTATCAAGCTGCCCATGCGCGATACCAGTACTCCCCGTATGTTGTGCGCGCCTTCTACGCGGCGTTGGATGATGACTTCATTAATCCTCATAGTCCCATGTTTGGACGTTTTATCTTCAGAGGTAAAGTTTATAAGTTTCAACCGAAACATATTAATGAACACTTTGGGCGCGATGATGCTGAAATGCGCAAAAACAAGTGGGTCAAGCCATCGTCTGAGGAGATTGCGCAAGAACTCAAGATTGGTACCTTCGTGACAGGAGGCAAGAGAAAAACTAAATTGCCTGAGGTAGCTGATCTCACATCTTTCTATACCATGATATTTCGTATTGCATCTTCGAACTGGGTTCCACACAACAGTCTCAAGACTCTGACCCCTCTTCTGATGCATGTGATGTTTCGAGTTGGCACTGGTCAACAGTTTGATCTTGGTATGATGACATTCATGGTGATGGCTGAGATTGCAAGGCTTAAAAATTCAAAAATCTCTAAGGACACTCTCTTACCTTTTCCTTGCCTCATATGCTCTATGCTGAGTCGTCAAGAGTTTCAATATAACATGTTGGATGACTCGCCAGATCTTCCACTGAAGAAATCGTCCACTATTGCCATTGCAAAAACGTACTTGGATCCTGATAATAAGCGGGTGGATCTTCCTTGGAAGGGATTTGTTCTTCCGTCTGATGTGCCTGAACCCGTGACTCCTCCTCCTTCTCCTCGCAAACCTTCTTCGAAGCGTAAAGCTTCCAAGGCGTCTGGCGCCTCTAATGCTAAGCGCCTACGCGCCTCCTCCCTGGAAACTTCAATTAAAGCGCCTAACTCCTCTCCATCCAAGGCGCCTGACGCTCTCACGTTCTCAAAGGAACACATGTCCGGCTCCTACTCAGTTGTGGCGTCCAGCATCCTTGAGGAACTGATCGATGCGTCTAACGACTTGATGATCAAACGTGCTGCAAATATACAAACAACTAATGATTTGATTGTCTCTGAGAACAATCATCATGCTATCCTCATGAGGTATCATCAGGCTGCCCGCCAAGGGGGAGGAATCGGAGCCTCGGATTCCCTTCATGGTACTTTTATGTACCAACTTATGCAGGATGTGTTGAGTGAGATCACAAGGAAGTATGGAGTTCAGGTAAAGGAGGAGAAGGACTCAAAAATGGAAATTTCTAATCTTTTCGAGATGCAGGTGTCTGGCCCGAAAGACCTGAAGATTGTAACCGATGAGTTGAAGGACAAGTTTCCTGCATCCACTTCTGATCTTACAGGTACAAAAGATATCAAAGGAAAAGGAATTGCGGTTGAGATCTCTGACGATGAAGGTGACGAGGATGAAGACAACGAGGATGTTGGTGGTGAAGATGATGCTTCTGTTGATGAAGTCATTGAAGAGGAAGAAAATGTTGAGAATGAAGAAGAAGAGATACGTGCTGAAGAAGGCGCCAAGGATATGGAGATTGACACTGAAGTCAATTCTCCCATTGAATTCTCTGATTCTTCCCTTTGAATTATTCTGAATGGTTTCTCTTGAACTATTTACTGTTTGTTTTTGGATTGTGTTTTGCATGCATAAAACTCTTACTCTCTTGCATGTTTTATTTTGGCGTCTGAGGCGTGTGACTTTGAGTTTTTCATAACTCTGAATTTTATGTTTTCTTGATTCTCTGTGATTCCCTATTTATCTAAGTTTTTCTTTTACTTAGAATGATTGGTTGATTGTTTGAGGGGGAGTTTCTCTTATATTTAACTCGTTTACGAGTTGTGCCAAAAAGGGGGAGATTGTGAATGTATGTTTTGGCTACAACTTTGTTTTTCCCTCGTTGTTCTATTTTGCAGGATTAATGCTTGAAGGATGAACATCTCAAAGTATTGAAGATTGGAATATTGATCCTTGGACGAGTGACGTTAGACGCACGGTAGGCGCTAAGCGCATGGGACCAGGCGCGAGGCGCATCACGTGGCCGCATATGCGAAGGCGCTGAATGTTCGTCGTTCTTGGAGCATGCATTAAGTGTTGTGGACAGATGCATCAGGCGCCTTGCCCGGATCCATGCGCGGGGCGCATTGCGAACAACTTCAGGCGCCTGGCTCTCCTCTTGAAGATAAAATGCGTGTGACGCATTGCTTGACACATCAGGCGCATTGCCGCTTCCTTGAAGGTGCATGCGCGGGGAGCCTTGAGTAGGCGCATGATGTCAATCCTCTGAGGATGCTACCCTCCAATGATGTCAATCCTCTGAGGATGCCACCCTCCAAGAATGCAATCCTCTGAGGATGCTACCCTCCAAGAATGCAATCCTCTGAGGATGCTACCCTCCAAGAATGCAATCCTCTGAGGATGCTACCCTCCAAGGATTCAATCCTCTGAGGATGCTACCTTCCAAGAATGCAATCCTCTGAGGATGCTATCCTCCAAGAATGTGACCCTCTAAGAATACAATCCTCTGAGGATGCTATCCTCTAAGAATGCAATCCTCTGAGGACGCTACCCTCTAAGGATGCAATCCTCTGAGAATGAAATTCTCTGAGGATGCGCATGGCATGCGCTTGAAGATTAAGCGCCCCGATTGAAGTCGCGCGGAATCAACAAACATCAAATGCAATGAAGATGACGACACGCCCAACTTCAACACTTAGAAGATTTTAATGTCAAAAATGAAGTTGAAGCGTAGACGAGCTTTGGAGCTGTGCATCCGTTGAAGCGAGCCCAGATTCAAGATTCGAAGATTCGAAGATTCGAAGTTTCAAGGTTCGAAGATTCAAGATTCGAAGATGGTTCTGGAAGTGTGACGTCAAGAATTTCCGTTTGACGTCAGCCGAACGTGTAACCAATGAGGATCACTTTCCTCCGGCGTTCTCACGTGCGGCACTCCTATAAATACCCTCGAACCCGATTTGGAAAATCACTTCTTACACTCTTACTTTTGAAATCGAGTTTTTACTTAGAGTATTTTAGGAGTTTTAGGATTGTCGCTTGTTGCGCATTCCTTGAGAGAGTTTTCGCTGAGCGTTGTGTATTAGAGTTATGTGATTTAGCTCTAGACGCAAAGCGGTGGATCCTTGGAGTGCTAGAGTGCTGCGTCACTTGGTCTGCATCCTTTGATCATTTTATCTACCGTTCTCTTCCTTGTAATAGTTTTGTTTGATTCTAAATGAAATGAAACATATTACATATATCGTGTCTCCTATCTACTTGCTGTTCAAGATTACAAGATTGTGATTTGAGTACTTGTTCTTTGAGAGGGTGATTCTCTAAGAGACTTGGTTTATTCTCTGAGTGCATTGCTTCAGGCGCCCAGAGACTTGTAACTCAGCGCAAACCTCTTAGGCGCCGAGTATTGATTTGAGTGCCTCTCCTAGGCGCTTGAATCTTAGGCGCCCAGTATTGAGTAAAGCGCTGAGAGGTTCGACTCTTCGAAGGTTTTACGCTTTTTACACCGACTTCGCGAAAAGTTAGTATCTTACGTCGAGGACGTAATTTCAACGGCGACCCGTTCATCAGGAAGCCTCGAAACCCGGCCCGATCACATTGATCTCGAGGTACCTCTCCAACCTCCCGGCCTGCCTAGCTATTGGACGGCTGTCAACCCAATATATTTGTTAGCCTTTTAACAAATACTACTTGATCGCGATCGACAAAACTTTGATACCACTTGTTGGGGAAAATATCACATTTGGTCCTGTCTAGAAGTCAAATCCTATAAGTAGTCCTTTATTTTTAAAAATTATCAAAAGAAGTCCTTTGACCTGCTGTTACTTTGATACCACTTGTTGGGGAAAATATCACATTTGGTCCTGTCTAGAAGTCAAATCCTATAAGTAGTCCTTTATTTTTAAAAATTATCAAAAGAAGTCCTTTGACCTGCTGTTACTTACAAAAACAAAAAAATTGCAACTGTGAGGTTTTGAACCTAAGTCTACAAAAATTTAACAATAACAACTTACCACTATACCGAACAATCATATTATAAGATGTAAAATGTTAATTTAATTAATACCGTATAATATAAATATTTTTAATATATAAATAAAATAACTTAATTTATTATTTAATCACAATAATAATTCATTAATAAAAATATTTTAAAAAATTAATTAATTTATTTATAATTATAAATTTAAAATTAAGTAAATATCAATTAATTTAAATTTGATTATTAATTTTATAAAAAAATATAATAAAAAATTAATAAATTATTTAGTAAATTTAAATTTAATAATCTATTAGATTACATTTATTAAATAATTAATCGTAAAAAAATATTAATAAAAAAACCTAATAATAGCAATTAAAACATTAATAATTAATTAAATATAAAATAATTCAAATTTAATAATTCAGTATTTTAAATTAATTAATTAATTATTGATCATTAATTATTTAAATTTAATAATTAAAATTAAAATATTAAAAAAGACATGAAAATTGAATATTTTTTTTTGTAATTATTTTTTATTTTTAATAAAATATTAAAATAATTTGTAATTTTATTTAATTTAATTTTTTATAAAATTATGTATTTATTTTATTTATAATTTTTTTTTCCATTTATTTATTTATTTCTATATTTAATTTGAAATTTATTTTATTTTATTTTATACTGTACTATTTATTTATTTAATTATTACTTTTTGTCTTTTATTATTTATTTATTTAATATTAGTATCATTATTGAATAGTATAAATAAAATAATGTTTCATAATTTTTAATTTTGTGGTCCTGGTGCACTGGATTTGTCTTGAATTGATTTTATATTGGTCAAAAGTTCGATTCCTTATTCATTTTTTTATTTAATTAAATTATTTGACCGGTTTAGTAAGTCTACCTATTGCCACCACATATTTTAACCTGTAGTAGCAGGTCAAATGACTAATGCTGATAAATTTTAAAAATAAAAGACTACTCGTAGAATTTGACTTCCGAGCAGGACTATATATGATATTTTCCCCCACTTGTTGTAACTCGAACAATGTATAATACGAAAATAACGAAAATCGAAAATAACTCAACAAATAAGCAAAAGGAGACAAGAAAAGAAGACGAAGAATTTACGTGGAAACCCAAATCGAGAAAAACCACGAAAGAAACGATGAGAACTTTCACTATAATATTGTTCACGATTACAAGCATGAACGAATGTAGCTATGGGCAGCACTGGGCTCAAGCCCAGTGCATTTTTTAAAAAATATTTATTATATATTTATATAATATGGGGTATTTTTTTGAATTACTTAATGTATTTTGTTGTTTATCCATTTTATTTGTAGGCCCAAACCTAATTATATTTTATATTAATACATTAATAGTAAATTATTTTGTTAGAAAATGTTTTTAGAACATACGATAAGTTTTTCATTTTATTTTTCATTTTTAGCTTTCTAAGAATTTCTTTCTTTTTCCCATTTTTTCAAGCTCATAAACTTATAAACACTAGAAATAAACATCTATTTATCTTATCATATGTTTCTTAATTTATAATTCCATAAACCTTAAAAATAAAAATAAAAATTAGAGATTGAGGTTAAATTTTGAATTGAAAATTTCTAAAGTTTTTGTCAAATTGTGCGGATTTATGCTTTCACCCTTCAACATCTCAGTATAAATTTGAATAGTTGCGCTTCTTATAAACTTTGGTGACTTCCAAACGAACCGTCTTCGTTACAAATTTGTATTCCAAAATATGAACTCTATTTTTGTTATTTACAATTTTAAAATTATTTTTTGAATTGTGAATTTAGTTTCAGAATTTTGAATATATAATCAACCTATTGAAATTTATTTCAATATTTCAAATTCACGCCTGGAACAAACGGCGACCGCCGTCTCTCACCCGCGGTCGCGGAATGACACCTGCGGGCGCTGAAAGTACAAAAATCCCGATCGAACTTTCGATCTGAAAAACGATCAAATCGACGGACGCTGCCGCCTTCCCGCGGTCGCGGGACCACCATAGGCGACCGCTGTTTGAGACTAGTCGCAGAATCTCTTGGTCGTCTCTTTCTCGATTTTGTGTTAAAACACAACAATATTATCATACAAAGAATTCGTGGTAATCATTAAAAAAATTGACCAACTTTTAAATTCAAATAAATCACATAATTTATTTAATTTGAATTCTAATATTCCTCTGAATATATATATATATATATATATATATATATATATATATATATATATATATATATATATATATATATATATATATATATATATATATATATATATTAATTTTCCAATAATAATTGTGCGTGGTGTTTTCCAGTAGATCAACTCAAAACATGTTCAATCAGTGATGATCTTTGAACAGAGTTTTGATTCGATCTTGGACAAAGAATATAAGATGAGTAATGATAATTTATTCGACGAGGAAACACTTTATTAAACAAACCCCATAAACATGAACTATAGAAATTAACAACATGACACGATCGACAAGATTATTGTTAGTGTAATATGCTACGCAGTGCACTGCCGCAGCGAGTCGCTAGGCAATGCGATGCAGCAGCATACTTACATGATTTTCTCTTTCTTCACATTGTGTACTGTTGTGCATCACATACATTATGTGTGATCTATTTAGCATGTGATCTTGTTGATTCATGCGTATATATTCAACCAACACTCGTCGAGCATTGAAGACCTTGGTGCTGTAGTGAGTCCTACTCATGCTGCAGCAAGATGACACTCATGAGAATGTTTGCTGAAGACTGAAGACGCAACCGTTGCTGCAAGACCTCCTGAGGATATTGACGCAAGGTGTTGCAGCAGTAGCTGAAGTTGGCCCTGTGCAAGACGTTGCAGCAGTGGTCAAACCAGAATCCCTATTTTCTAGCAACTGCCTAATGACTCGGTTTTCAAGGGATTTAGTTAAGACTGAACACGCATCGTTGCAGCAAGACATTGAAGACACTGACGCAAGGTGTGGCTGCATTGTCGCTGACTAACGCAGGTGCTGCAGCAATGGTCAAAACAGATTTCCTAAATTATAGAAACCGCCTTGACTCTCGCTTTTCAAGGGAGTTGGTTACAAGGCTGGGCCTATAAATTGAAGGAGTCTTCAGCACATTCCTCACCACTTCTATAACACATTTTCTTTTTGTAAAAAGTATCTTGTGAGATTTTGTAATTCGATTGGTCTCATTCCGTGGAGAGTGATCGAACCTTTCAACTACGAGCATTGTAACAGATCATATTCAGCTGTAGTTTGTTTAGTGTTGGTTGGGTCGTGATCTCCGAATACGATACCTAAGGAATACATGTGTATGTCCGAAAGGTAGTCGAATTTTTATTCGGGATCAAACTTTGTAAAGACGATTGTTCGTTCTTTAGTGATTTTTGCCGTAAGGCACATTCGTATGGGTATAATTTAAATACCCATACAAGATTATTTCGTTGTCTTCTCTTGCTTTTCGTTTAGTGTGTGTGTGTGTGTGTTCGTTCGTTTGTTTTTTCACGATTTTCATTATTCCGCTGCACTCTTTTAATATCGTATCAGAATATACATTTATATATTTCTGGTATTATATATAATCCACTCAAACAAAGTAAATCATTTAATAAACGAACAAATTTATTTTTCTGCAATGCGCTGCTGCAACACCTGAGTTGTTGCTGCTGCTGCAGCGCTGCGTAAGGAGTGCTGCGTATTTTCTCTATAATACCGCTGCGCACCCCGCACTTACAAGTGGTATCAGAGCAAACACTAGACTCAATTAGTGCTTCGGTCCTCTGATTACTCACACACAATGTCAGACCCCTCGTACATCGTTAGATCACAAGTTGTTCTCGATGGTACAAACTACGGTTTTTGGAAAACTCGTATTGAAGCGAGAATCAAATCCATTGACCGTAATTCTTGGTTGTCGGTCCTTAGAGGATGGAAACCACCTCAGTCCACTGAGGAAGGGTCCAAGCTTGAAAAAGCGCCTGAAAAATGGTCAAAAAATGAGATCGATGCTGCAACAGCCAATGATAGGGCTAGATGCGCGATCCTTGAATCCATTGATTGTGAAATGTATAAAATTGTTAAACAATGTGGTTCAGCCAAGGATATTTGGGACCAACTTCAACTTCACTGTGAGGGTGATACCGCAGTGAAGAAAACGAAGTTGCGCATGCTTATGTCTCGTTTTGAGAATTTGCGAATGCATGAGGATGAGTCCGCTAGTCAGTACTTTGGCGATATCATGGCTATTGTCAATGAGTGTGCTGATCTTGGTGGACCTATCTCCAATAACGCTGTATGCAGCAAGGTGATGCGGTCTTTGAATTCAAAGTTTCAAGCTAAAGTCACCGCAATCGAAGACGGACCGTTGGGCTCCTCGGAGGATTATGTCACACTTATGGCTGTTTTTAAAACATATGAGCTGAACATACAAGATCGTGAAAGTCATGGACAAGCCCGTGAGAAGTCTATTGCATTCTCCGCAACTGAACCAAGGGGCAATTCATTCACAAAGTCAGGCACTGCAGCAACACCTCGTGAGCAAAGTCCAGATCCTCTCACCGACGATGAGATCTATGAACTACTTGGATACGATGATGGTGATGACAAGTTTGATCGACTCTCAAAGAAGTTGGATCTTATTCTTGTACGATCTCTCAAAGGAAATTTCGATCCACGACGAAGGAAGAATCTATCCAATGCTGCAATAGGCCAAGAAAGAAGACTTGTGCATCAACGACCAAACTCAATTTTCAATTCGGGCCAAGAGAAGGACTGGTCCAAAATTGAGTGCCACGCCTGCCATGGAGTTGGGCATTATGCTACCGAATGCCCATCTAAAAATAGAAAAATTGAAAATCTTGTTAATATGATGGCATTGCAGGACCCTAAGGTTGAAGAATCTTACACTGAAACAGCCCTTGCAGCTCGCTTCAAAGGTCGATGCTTATCAGATGATGAAGATGATGATGCTGCTGCAACCCCTGCCTACCAGCTACAACATGCCAGTCCTAAAACTCCTGCAACCATGGCAAGGGATTTCATGTGTCTCACTGCTTCCATTGATGACTATGAACCTGAAGAAGTTTCAATCCCCATCGATCTTTTCATGGAACTAAAGGACCAATTGGACATTCTCCGAATGGAATCCAAGAAGCAATCAATGATGGTGGAGAGATTTAAATCTGATAAAGCCTCATCCGAAGAAAGATTCAAGAAGGAATCAAAGTTGACAGAGAGATTAATCAACGACAAAGGCGCATACGAAGAACGATTAAAGAAATTTGATGTGGAACTCACAAGGAAGGATCTAGAGATTGATAGGCTAAAGATCGATTTGGATAGGGCTAACGGGAAACTGGAGGTTGCCAACAACACGTTTGAGAAACTTAACACCGGCACCTCAAAGTTGGATGCGGTGATGAGCATATCAAATGTTGAAAGGCAAGGCCTCGGGTATCAAAAGACCGTCGATGCCGTGTTCCCTCCAAAGAAGCTATCTTGTGGAATCACATTTGTAAAGGCCATGGAAGATGTCCCTGAGTTCCCAACGGCAAAAGAATCCACCGCAAGAGCAAGCTCGGAAGCCGTTGCTGCAACAGGAAGCAAGCCAGCCGCTGCTGCCACACGCAAGAGCAGAAATGCAAAGAAGGGTCATGCAGCAACTGGTAAGGTGAACAATCCTCAACATCTTCCCAAGCCCAGAAACAAACCACGAAGACGATATGTGTGTCACTATTGCCTTGTTCCTGGTCATATTCGACCATATTGCTGGAAGCGTGAGGAAGATATTAAAAATGGACGTTTCCTCGTATCAAATGTCGGTCCCTGGAATCCCAACAAGCGATTCAACATAGCCCGACCTCCTTCACGTCAAATAAAGAAGAAAGTGACTCAAGTATGGGTTCCAAAAATTGATAATGTCGCGTTCGATGCTTCTGCAACACCTGCAGCCACTACCGCAGGACTTTCAGACACTATCGATGGAATTTCAGCTACTGCCGCAGTACACTCTATCTCTGACGTAGGACTTTCGGACACTGCTGCAGTACCTCAAAGCATTCCTTGAACGCACGATCGTAACACGCTGCCGCATTGAAATGTAAGCTTCAACTTTTCTTTCGACACTGCCGCATCAGAATGTCAAAATAAAGAATGTAAAATCTTCCGAAGGTAGAGAGGATATCCAAAGCTCCGAGGTAACATAGACGAACCCATTTACAAAAAAAAAAAATATAAAAAAAAAAAAAAAAAAAAAACATATACAAAGGGTTTAGATTCAATGTACTCAGTGTCTAGGATATTCAATACATTCACTTTCTGGGTCACGGTAATTTTATTCGGAAGTATGTAGCTTGTTTATATGCAGCGTGTTGCCGCATCAGGAGACTTTTCACATCTCTTGTATTTTTTGTTAGTTCTTCATTGAATAGTTTATCTTAGAAATCACCACACCGAAAAAAAAAAAAAAAAAAAACATTGCCTCAAGAAGCTTCGACGATGCCACAGCGTGCTGCCGCATTAGGCCCTAGTACTTCAATATTTACGTCTGCGTTGCCGCAAGATGTGTGCCCTACAGTTGTTCTCAAGAACAAGATGTATGTCCTGTTCCTTTCATCACAAAAAGGGGGAGTGAAGTTCAGGAAGAGCAAGTGGATGAGCAAAGGAAGCCATTGCAGATGATGCATCAGCAAGGGGGAGCCACTGCAGATGATGTATCAGCAAGGGAGAGCCATTGCAGAAGAAGGTTATGCACAAGTGGATGAGCAAAGGAAGTCATTGCAGATGATGCATCAGCAAGGGGGAGCCACTGCAGATGATGCATCAGCAAAGGAGAGCCATTGCAAAAGAAGTTTCATAAATTTAATTATTCTTTAATTATTTTTATTTAAGTTAAAAATTGGTGTGATTGTCTTTTATAGATAAGCTTCATGTACGTTTTTTTATGAAATATTTTAACTTAGAGGTAATTCACTAAGGGGGAGTGTGTGTTCTTCCTTAGTGATATGCTAAGATATTATCTTAAACTTCTAGGTTAAGAGAGTTTTCATTGAGGGTGAGTTGTTCTTATACTCTTCCTCATGTTTTGTGAAGAAAGATAAAAAGGGGGAGTTTGTTAGTGTAATATGCTACGCAGTGCACTGCCGCAGCGAGTCGCTAGGCAATGCGATGCAGCAGCATACTTACATGATTTTCTCTTTCTTCACATTGTGTACTGTTGTGCATCACATACATTATGTGTGATCTATTTAGCATGTGATCTTGTTGATTCATGCGTATATATTCAACCAACACTCGTCGAGCATTGAAGACCTTGGTGCTGTAGTGAGTCCTACTCATGCTGCAGCAAGATGACACTCATGAGAATGTTTGCTGAAGACTGAAGACGCAACCGTTGCTGCAAGACCTCCTGAGGATATTGACGCAAGGTGTTGCAGCAGTAGCTGAAGTTGGCCCTGTGCAAGACGTTGCAGCAGTGGTCAAACCAGAATCCCTATTTTCTAGCAACTGCCTAATGACTCGGTTTTCAAGGGATTTAGTTAAGACTGAACACGCATCGTTGCAGCAAGACATTGAAGACACTGACGCAAGGTGTGGCTGCATTGTCGCTGACTAACGCAGGTGCTGCAGCAACGGTCAAAACAGATTTCCTAAATTATAGAAACCGCCTTGACTCTCGCTTTTCAAGGGAGTTGGTTACAAGGCTGGGCCTATAAATTGAAGGAGTCTTCAGCACATTCCTCACCACTTCTATACACATTTTCTTTTTGTAAAAAGTCTCTTGTGAGATTTTGTAATTCGATTGGTCTCATTCCGTGGAGAGTGATCGAACCTTTCAACTACGAGCATTGTAACAGATCATATTCAGCTGTAGTTTGTTTAGTGTTGGTTGGGTCGTGATCTCCGAATACGATACCTAAGGAATACATGTGTATGTCCGAAAGGTAGTCGAATTTTTATTCGGGATCAAACTTTGTAAAGACGATTGTTCGTTCTTTAGTGATTTTTGCCGTAAGGCACATTCGTATGGGTATAATTTAAATACCCATACAAGATTATTTCGTTGTCTTCTCTTGCTTTTCGTTTAGTGTGTGTGTGTGTGTTCGTTCGTTTGTTTTTTCACGATTTTCATTATTCCGCTGCACTCTTTTAATATCGTATCAGAATATACATTTATATATTTCTGGTATTATATATAATCCACTCAAACAAAGTAAATCATATAATAAACGAACAAATTTATTTTTCTGCAATGCGCTGCTGCAACACCTGAGTTGTTGCTGCTGCTGCAGCGCTGCGTAAGGAGTGCTGCGTATTTTCTCTATAATACCGCTGCGCCCCTGACACTCACAATCATCCATATTGATGATCTAGTAGCTAGGATCGAGTACATAATTAAGTCAATTAATCACGGCATCATAATCCATTGTTTCTTGTGTTTCGTGCTGACGCAGTAAGATTCACAATCGCGAAAAGATCCGAGAGTTGTACGGACAACATAAACAGCCTCAGTCACCATTTCTGATCACAAATTAAGAAAAGAGATGAATATGCATAAATTATTAATTTCATGATCGTATGAATATAGCATTACGAACGAAGAGATCAAATTTACTTACTGGTTGAGACGAGGAGCACCAACGCAAGAAAAGCCACAACATACAACTTCATTGTTTTTGTTTTTTTGGATCAAAATATTAACTGTGTTTGTATGAGAAAAAAGACTTTTTAATTGTATATTTGTATGGAGTCCTTTATTTACAGTAAGTTCAGGTCTACGCATGCATTCGTTTTTTTTCCTTTTTATAATTACCAAATATCATTATAGATTTGAACACACCAACTCTCACGTGACATACTACAGAAACTAACAATTCCTACACTGACGTCATTTACCGCGACTGCAGGTAAATACTACCGTATATAAATTATTATTTTTATTTATTTTTTACTTTTGTTAAAAAATTACATTTAACTAATTTATCTTTTAAATATTAGTATGAATTAACTTATTAAAAATTGTAAGTATGTAGTAGTATTTATTAAAATTTTAAATTGTTGTATATCTCACATCAATTGGAAATAAGAACCCTCACATATAAGTTGGAAAACCTTAACGTAATAAATGTCAAAACTTATGAATTTCTTTGTCTAGAAATAATTTGTTTCTAAAACGGAAATTTTCACATCAATCAATAAAAAAATCTACACCAAATTAAATTCAAAACTTATTTCATACTGAATTTCTTTGTCTTAGAAATAATCTGTTTCTAAAACGGAAATTTTCACATCAATCAATAAAAAAATCTACACCAAATTAAATTTAATTTGTTTCACCACAAAATTTCAGTAGTGTAAAAACAACACAAACCAAATTAGATTTGTTTAATTTCAGTACTGTGTAAAAACAACACAAGATGGAGTAAATTTATTTGTATTGGCAAATTGATTGAGTAGAAATAATAATAACAATAAAATGCAAGAGACTTATTGATAAATAAAATTTTCACGGATATGAAATTACCTACAACAAACAAGAAACAGAACAACACCTCATTTTTTTATCGAAGAAAGTCAGAAAACGTAGAAGGTAGTTTATGTAAATGCAAAATACTAGGGAGAATTCAGGTAACATATCTATAAACCTGAAAGCAATATCCAGTTAACCTAATTCTTCTCATGCACTTGATGAGTTTGATTCCACGACTAACTTCTTGGCTTGCAATCTCTGCATGAAAATTGGGTTGGCTTTAAGTCTCTCTTTCACGTCCGAGATTCGAGCACTCTCCACCATTTTCCTAGCTTTCCCAGCCTCCTCGATCAAAGAAAATAAAGTTCTGAGGCAATCCTTTCTGTTCTCTTCCCTATGCTCAAACCTGATTAAAAGTCAGTAAACCAAAAATTAATTAAAATTAATAATGGCATGCACGAAGATTGGGCATTTTATTAAACAAAAGAAACATTTTCTATCCAAACAAAAAAGGTTAAGGGAACGATCAGATATGGACATCTTCAGATGAGAGGTCATATTACTTAAATCAGTAAAGAATTCGAAATGGTTCATTTGAACATGTATACAAAAATTACAGCAAACCACATATGAGTGGGCTTTACCTTTCACTGGTTATGGTGAGCTCATCTTTCCCAGGAGCGTAGCGTTTTCCAGCCAACTCTCTCAGCCGCATGAATTGATGCTTAGATAGGCCAAGCTCCTTCACTGTCACAGACAACTTTACTTTTCTATTCTTCGGGTGCCAAGCATCACCACCAGGAGCAAATACCACACGAGTTCTCCACCTGAGTATTGGCCCATCACCTGGCGGGTCATCTGGATCATTCTTGCTATCAGGCGAAACATCAGTGTCAAACTCAGGGGGTCCCTCCGCCTCCATTAGTTTGGCACATTCCAAGACCATCTGGTCTTCAAACTCCTTGAACAACGCATAACCTTCTTCAACCTCAAGCTCACCTTTCTCAACCCTGTCACCTATCTCGTCGAATTTCTTTTCCACCTTCTTCTTGATCTCATCTGAAATGTGCCCGTTTCAAAATTCCATATTAGATACATATTTATAGGACATCAAAATCGGAAAAACAAATGAACTGGTATTTGATGACCGATAAAATGATTCTGCACACAGTGTATTCAGTGAGCGTGCTTGAATTGGAAATCACGCATATGCAAACGAAAGTGAAAAGAACAAACAGGGCACAAAGGCATATAATATCTGGTACAAGCTCTGTCTATAATCGCACAAGAACACACACCATGGCAATTTACCACTCCAAACGCTGATACAAATTGCCGAAACATAACATGCTAATTGAGTTATTATTACTGCAAAACATCTAAAGGCAGTTTTTCTCAAGAAGCAACCACCCTTGAAAGAGTGCGACTTGTATGCTAATTGTACACTTAGAGAGGAAATACTGAAATGAGATAACAATTTGAATCTTCAGCTCAAGTAGTTTTCGTATGCAATCTGGTATTACTCTCTGAATGAAGAATCAGCTATTAGAACCCTGATCATACTACAAGAAGTCAAGAACTCATATATTTTGTAACTTGTGGACACAATGCAACTTTTTAGAAAACAGAATTTCTCAGATTAAAAAAATTATAGATATTTCTAAATTGTTAACTCTGGCATCTGAATAATAGGCATCCATTATTCAAATTCTTTCAGACAGATATGAGCCAAAAAAACAATTGGCCTTCTAAGATTGGGAAAGTAAACAAGCAATCTAAACCAAAGTGCATAGAAAAGTTGCACTTGAATGATGCGGTTTTTAAAAAATTGGATTATGTAGGAATAACCATGGAAGACACTGTATTTAATTAGTACCAAGTCACACAACCAAAATTCACAGGCAAATGGGAAGTTATAAAATAGTACCTGGGAGAAGCTTATCCCAGCTAAGCATGTCCTCCAGTATTGCTTCACACTCCCTTGTATCCTTAAGATACCCATGCTCAGTAGCTTCCTTAACCATGTCATCCCATTTCCTGTCATCCATGTGAAAAAACGGGTCATCGGATGTCATTTTCTTCATCACAATGTCCCTAGCATTGTACAAGTCATCAATCTCATCATCAGTTTCATGGGCCTCCTCAAAATCCGATTCAAAATCTTCGTCCTTGACATTATCTAGCGGCTGAAGCTGAAGCTCCTCCATTAATTCATCATCTGTGTCTTCATGCTTCTCTGCAATCTTCCTCTTTAGGATGGACTCGAGGATCGTCGGCAGTGCCTCCTCGTTGGCGTTGCTGAAGTAGTCCTCTAACTGGAGTTTCAACTCTGGAAACAATTTACAATGCCAGAAGCTGCAGATTATTAGCATTTGTTCCCTACCCGTATACGGTTAGGGTTTAACATCACACAGATTAATTACGAGTAACAACAAAGCAATCTAGCATACATACTTCATATAATAGAATCATCAATCATCATGGGCTACATCATTCACCATCCAACATTCCTCTAAATCGAATTGAGCTTCAAAAATGAAAAGATTTGTTTTTTTTTTCTTCATAAAAACAAGAATAAACCCCCAAAATTATTCATTCGATAATCATGAACATTACCTTTGTTGTTAACATCTTCTACGACGACCGGCGCCGGCTGCTTCTCTTCGGGTAGGGATACGCCGGCTTCGGATTCAGGGCTGGCGCCGGGATCCGGGCTTCCATTCTCGGACGAGAAAAATCTCATTCTGGGAGGAAGGCAGTTGAGCAGTGGTGCGCTTTCAATGGCGTAACGACTGGTGCAGCCATTAGAAATCGAAGTCGAATGTTTGACGGTCGGAGAGAAACGGAAACTGCGAGCGTGGAGAGAGAGGTTTCTGAGGAGATATCCTCTCATGGCGATCTGTTAATTCTCTAGGGCTTTGAGTGGATACTGCTCTCTAAACCATTTCGATTTTGGGGTTCGCTGTTAAAATTGATTTATTTTTAAAAAAATCGAAAAGTTATTACTCTGTCGTTAAAATTGCAGTGGAGATATTTTAATACTAAAAATTTAATATACCGCAAATTAATAATTTAATATACCGTATTTATTTAATTTTTATAATTAAGTCAATAATTATTTTTTATTATTAAAGACATGTTTTTTTATTGAACTGAAAAGTAATTTTTTTTTTCAAATTATTAAATATTTTAAAAAAAATATTAATAATATTTTAGTATTAATATAACTAAAATTATTAATTTAATTTATTTTAATTTATTTTGAAACAAATTTAATCGAATTTATTTTTAACGAGTCTGAAATGAACTGAATTAAAACTTGTAAATGAATTTTGAATCGAATACTCCATCCTTAATATATATAAAAAAATAAACACAATAATATATAATGTCGGTAAATAGCCGATTTAATTGTGAAATGTGAGTTTTAATGTATAGGAAAATTTTGTAATGTCAATAAATAATCGATATATAATACTTTGTACTATATAGTTTCAAATGATCGTATTTTATATTATTTTCGCTTGATAAATTAATTAATTAATTTTTAAATTTATTTAATTTTCATAAATACTTATTTATTTTTTATAAAAATATTTATTTACAAATTTATTTAATAGTTATAATTTTATTCTGAAAACTTATTTTATTATTAAAAATTAGTTTATATCTTTCAAATTTTATTTTCAATTCAATTTTATTTAATGTCAATATTCTAAATTGACTGAACTAAACTAAAATTTATTAATGAATATTAAGTGAATGGATTTGAATTGACTTGAAGTAAACTAAATTAATTTTTTATATTAATAATATTGAAGAACTACATTGTATATATGAAATTATTGACTTGAATTTTTTTATTGAAGTACTTTTGTCTCTTATATAATAATTGTGTTTAATTTAATTGTTAGAAAATATTTTGATCAATGAAAATGATAAATGACATAATTAATCGAGATATTTATGACAACTAATTATATACAATTTTTATTTTAAATTACAAAAGGAAAGTGAGGATATATAAGTAAAAGATTGGTAGTATCAATTTATAAAATGAAAATTCGAATTCCTAAACTATGGCCTCTAATAGTATATTCTCCTTTTGTTTATGAAAATATTTTGATCAATGAAAATGATAAATGACATAATTAATCGAGATATTTATGACAACTAATTATATACAATTTTTATTTTAAATTACAAAAGGAAAGTGAGGATATATAAGTAAAAGATTGGTAGTATCAATTTATAAAATGAAAATTCGAATTCCTAAACTATGGCCTCTAATAGTATATTCTCCTTTTGTTTATATACCCTTTTTTAGATGGTAAAATTATAAGTTCCACTAAATTAGCGCCTCGAATTTATTCTCTTTATAATGAAATACTCCGTATGAACTCTTTACATTTGTTATTTATACCGTTTCCTTTTTCTTTTTCATTATGTACATTTTTTTTGTATATAATATATATATATATATATATATATATATATATATATATATATATATATATATATATATATATATATATACTATTTTTCTATTTTTCATCGGTGAATTCCAGATCAAAAAAAAAAAACAATTCGTTTTTAAGATTGTTTTTCCAGATCTGAAACAAAAACACCAATCGGTTCTTCTGAACCCAAAAACAAATTATTTTTGAGATTGTTCTTTGTTTCTCCAGATCTGAAACAAAAACACCAATCGTTCTTCTGAACCCCAAAAACAAATCATTTTTGAGATCGTTCTTCTGCGTTTAAATTTTCCATAGAACACTCATACGGTTTTTGTTTTTTATACGTATTTTCTTATATACTCTATATGAAAAAACGCAGTCTTTTCTTCAATTTCAAAAGTTTTAATTTTGTAATTATTTTTGTTTTTTAATATTTAAAAATATGATTCCGGCTTATTTCCTCGGATTTCAAAGTATGGAATCAGGCCGAGACTCCCTTACCAGCGACGGCCCAACACAGCAGATTTATTGCAAGTGGACATTATGGCCCAATATACAGCCCAATTGCGTTCAAGATTTCCAAACGGTAATATTAATTCGCGCGTTTTTCCTATTCCCTTGAGTTTTATTCCCCTGCACTTCGTCTTCCTTCACAAACCATTCTTTTTTCTTTCACCTTCGCTATTTCCAATTCGTCTTCTTTCGCGAACAATTTCATTCACGAATCACCTTCGCTATTTCCAATTCGTATTCTTTCGCGAACCATTGTGATCGGTGAAATTTATTGCTTCAGAATTTCTCCCCTTTCGTGATTTTTCCAATACGTTTCTGGATTTTCAGTAATAGGGTTTCTTCGAATTTTTCTTGTGAAAACGATACATTTTCTTGCTTACGTTTCTGGATTTTCAGTAATAGGGTTTCTTCGAATTTTTCTTGTGAAAACGATACATATTTTCTTGCGAATTATTGCTTTGATTTTCCCCTGTTGTGCGAAAATTGTTGATTGGATTTTTACACATTTCAGTAATGGGGTTTCTTTGATTTTTTTCTGGTGGAAACCATACATTTTCTTGCGAATTATTGGTTTGATTATCCCCTGTTGTGCGAAAATCGATTGTTGATTTGGGGTTTTGCCCATTTCAGTTATGGGGTTTCTTTAAAAGTTTCCTTGTGCAAACGATATAGATGTTCTTTCGAGTTATTGATTTGATTTTCTCCCTCGAAAATGGATTTGCATTAACCAATTTTCGTTTATCTGTATTGTATCTATTTACTGCGTATTTATTTTTGTACGAGAACAGGAAATAGTATTAATATGCTGTTTTTTAATGTTTGAAATTTCAGGTCTTCAAGAATGGTGTTCGTCATATTTGGGCACGCCAAAATGGTAGAGGTTTTGAAATTAGATCATGTCGTAGGATCGTACAATGGCAGGGTATCGAAAATACTGGTTTCTGAGACAGAGGCAGATTTGGAATTCGAAAGCAGGCATTCTGATTTCTGTGGGCCTCTTGAGCACTCTACTTTAGCTGCATACTATGGTCGAGAAACGTCGCTTTCAGAAGTAAGTCAAGAAACACAAAAGTACTATAATGCGTATGCTTTTCAGCACTCCGAAGAGAGCATATTGGATTTCGAGTCCCAGAGCAGCTCTTTTGGGCTTACCCTGTCGGTGGTGCTTCAGATTTTTGAGGCAGTTTCGTATGTACATTCTGTCGGCTTTCTTGTCGATCTGCTGGATTCGCCATCGACCTACGTTTTCAAGCAGGTAAGAAACTGATTTGTATGTCAATTTAATTCTTCCTCGGCAGTATTAATTTGAAGATTACTAATTAAATGATTAAATCTTTGTTTCAGCTTAAATCTGGTGTTAGTGTGAAGTTGCTTCCCTTTCGGTGTTTTGCTGAAGAATCTCAGTTTGTGGGATGCCACACGAAAGAATCGAACTGTCGAGATTTTGGACTGTTTTTGGCTCGGTTCTTTTTCGGCAGTTACGTGTCTATTCAAGAAGTTTTGAAGTATAACCCTCAGTTGAATGAGCCTACTATGCGGTATACTCCTGTGATTGCTGGTAAGAGACTTTATAGTCTTGAAGTAATAGACCTCATTGAGAAGCTGGTTTCCACTCCGTTGCTTGAATTTGATCCGTCTGCTTCAAAGGCTAAGGAGAAATCTGTTTCTCCGTTACGAAAGGTCAGGAACAGGCCATTTTCTTGGAGTTGGGAAAAGAGGGTGCTGTTTAGACTGATCTCGTGGGAGTGGTTGAAAGGGTTGCCTCATGATCATTCTGTTATTGATCAGATTGACAAGATGCCAGATTTTCTAAGCACTATCGGGCATGAATGGTGCAATCTTCCATCAGGTGTTTTGAAGGACCTGCGATTTGAAAAAGCCCGTCCTAAGAAACGCAGACGTGGCAAACCAGTCTTTAGGATTTCTGCTCATGTGGCTCGATCGAAAGGTAGAACATCAGGTTCTGCTCGTTCGAAAACTGCTATGAAACGCTCGTTGAGAAAAGCATTAGCTTATACGCATCGCAAACCTCGTGGTGCTGCTGCAGTGAAACAACAAAACACATCAGGTCGAGGATCAGCTTCAAGGAATTCAGGGCGTGGAAAAGATTACTCAGGAGCACAAAAGCCATTGGTTCGAGGATCAGCTTCAAGGAATTCAGAGCGTGAAAAAGGTGACTCAAAGGCATCACAGCCATTTGTTCGAGGATCAGCTTCAAGGAATTCAGAGCGTGAAAAAGGTGACTCAAAGGCACCACAGCCATTGAGTCGAGGATCAGCTTCAAGGAATTCCGGGCGTGAAAAAAGTCACTCAAAGGCACCACAGCTATCGAGTCGAGGATCAGCTTTAAGGAATTCCGGGCATGAAAAAGCTGACCCAAGGGCACCACAGCCATTGAGTCGAGGATCAGCTTCAAGGAATTCCGAGCATGAAAAAGCTGACCCAAGGGCACCACAACAATCGGGTCGAGGATCAGCTTCAAGGAATTCCGGGCGTGAGAAAGGTGACTCAAAGGCACCACAGCTATTGAGTCGAGGATCAGCTTCAAGGAATTTCGAGCATGAAAAAGCTGACCCAAGGGCACCACAGCCATTGAGTCGAGGATCAGCTTCAAGGAATTTCGAGCATGAAAAAGCTGACCCAAGGGCACCACAGCCATTGAGTCGAGGATCAGCTTCAAGGAATTTCGAGCATGAAAAAGCTGACCCAAGGGCACCACAGCCATTGAGTCGAGGATCAGCTTCAAGGAATTTCGAGCATGAAAAAGCTGACCCAAGGGCACCACAGCCATTGAGTCGAGAATCAGCTTTAAGGAATTCCGTGTGTGAAAAAGGTGACGCAAGGGCACCACAGCAATCAAGTCGAGGTTCAGCTTCAAGGAACTCCGTACGTGAAAAAGGTGACACGGGGGCACCACAGCCATCTGACACACGAAATCCACCAGGATCGAGGAATCATAGACCTGAAGATTCTGAAGCAGTTGTATCAAATGCACCAGTTTCTAAGAAACGTAAATTTGAAGATGCTGACTCAGCTTCTAGGAAACGTAGACCTTATGGTGTTGGCGCAGTGGAACTGAATGCTTCAGCTTCTAGTAGTCGCAGACCGAATCCATCAGATTCTACGAGTGGCAGACCTCATGGTGCTGTCCCAGTGGCATCAGCTTCTAGGAGTCGCGGACCGAATCCATCAGACTCTTGGAGTCGCAGACTTCATGGTGCTGACTCAGTGGAATCAAATGCATCAACTTCTAGTACTTGCAGACTTCATGGTGCTGTCGAAGTGGAAACGAATGAATCAGCTTCTAGTAGTCGCAGACATCATGGTGTTGTCCCAGTGGCAGCAGCTTCTAGCAGTCGCACATCTCATGGTGCTGTCACAGTGGGAATGATTGAATCAGCTTCTAGTTGTCGCAAACCTCATGGTGTTGTCCCAGTGGCATCATCAGCTTCTAGGACTCGCACATCTCATGGTGCTGTCACAGTGGGAACGAATGAATCAGCTTCAAGTAGTCGCAAACCTCATGGTGTTGTCCCAGTTGCATCAGCTTCTAGGACTCGCACATCTCATGGTGCTGTCACAGTGGAAACGAATGCATCAGCTTCTAGGAGTCGCGGACCTCATGGTGCTGACACAGTGGAATCAAATGCAGCAGCTTCTAGTAGTCACGAACCTCATGGTGTTGTCCCAGAGGCACAGAAACCACTGAAGAAATTAACACCTGTTAGTTTCTCGGCAACAGAGTTCCTGCAGAAAAGCAGGAACTTTCTGGTCCATGGTCCGCTCTCGGAAGAAGTCCATGGTTTTGACGAGTACTCTCGATACGATGAGAATATCGTTAGAGGTTTTGAGTTTTTTCTCTCAGCGGAGCTTCCAGCATACTTCCTCCACGTCTATGAGGTGTTGGCTCGCGCTTGGAGTGAAGGGCTGGTCGACAAGAAGTGCATGAAGTGCTTCCTTGATCCGTCTTATGGAGATGATCAAGAATCGGATGGATAGTACCACCTCTCTTTCATAATTAGCTTATGAGTACTCTTATTGTTGCTGCTATGCTATACTTTGTGAGTGATTCATTTTGTTTTGTATATTGTTACTACTTTGTTTTCCATCGTATGGAGAAAATCAAGAATCCAATGGATACTAGGACCTCTCTTTCATAATTAGCGTATGAGTACTTATTGCTGTACTCTGTGATTCATTTTGTACATGGGTTATGAAATCATTTATTGCTCCATTCGTTCATTTATTGCTCCATTCGTTCGTATGCCTCAGAGATGAGGAGTTAGGATCAGAGGCCTTGTTGCTTGCCCTTGTAGGTACATAGCATTGGTTAAATTCAAATAGCTACTGATTTCAAAATTTGATTGTACAGGCAAATCCAAAGGTAAAGGTTATTCATCTGTTTGAAGTTTAATTTATTGAAGATGAGTTCAAACTTCGAACCTCTTTTGAAAAGTTATTTTGTAATCATTCCATACTCATAAGTTTAATTTATTGAAGATGAGTTCAAACTTCGAACCTCTTTTGGAAAGTTATTTTGTAATCATTCCATACTCATATTTATAGGACTGCAAACCAGCCTAGTTGAATCGACTTTTAGGCTAATCGAGCCTTCTCGACTAAAATTTCTATATGCTTCGGCAGCTCATCGAGCTGAAGAACTTGATGCTCGAACTTGATAGGAATGTCCTTCAATGATTCAAATTCTAATTCAAAGTTCATAATAGCCCATTCAACAAATATTCGATCTAAATGATCATATTTAAAATTGTAATTGCATAGATACTACACATTTTAAATCTTGAATACTTATTTCATCTTTGCTGCAACTGCAAAAGTCCATTACTTCATTTTGATGTTTGTAATCCCTTCATTGAAACTCTTTCTCAATCTGCAAAATGATCACAAAAAAAATAAAGTCAGTAGTACTCAGCATACTTACACAAAATAGCATAGCAGCAACAGCAATACAACTCTTAATGGTCAAGGGTTGTTAGCTCACTTGGTTGAGCATTCGACTTGAGAACCGTAAGGTCCAAGGTTCGAACCCGAGACATGTGTGTGTGAGTATTTAAATATCTGCAATTGACCTAGACCAAAAAAAAAAAAAAAAAAATACAACTCTTAATGAATTGCACAACACAATACAAAAGTAAATCAACAACATAATCAATTCGACAAATAAGTTACACAATACAAAAGTAAAGTCTCTTGGGCTCGACAAATATTTTTATTTTAAAATTCATAGCATGAGTGCTCACGAAACAGATAACAAAATCTCTTGGACTTGCTTCACTTTCTACAAAATAAAAAATAAAATAAAAATTATAAAGAATCTTAGAACATAAACTACAAAAATTATTACCTTTGGCGCCTTCTTGATCCCATGTAGCCTACGACACCAATCACTACCACACACCAGCATTTCAACAGTTTCAGGAGCCAATGAGGCCCGATAGGAGTCGATAATTCTCGTCCCGGCACTGAAAGTAGCTTCCGAAGCCTCTGTGCTGACAGGAATGGCTAATATATCTGCAGCCATCTTTGGCAATACCTTGTTCTTAGTTGTGTCTCTCCACCATTTTAGTGCATCTAGACTCACTCACAATATCCACATTTGAACCTTGTACGGACGTGAGAAGGCCATATTCAAAGTAAGTATCCGACCCTTAGTTGTACTAGTTCTTGTTAGCTTGAATCAGGATTTGCAATGATTATACTTTGCCATCTTTTCCGACCCTTCATTGAATCTTTCGAACTCACCCCATACAATAGATGTTCTCTGCCTTTTTGGTTTTTTAAATGCCCTCTAAACCATCATTTGCACACCTTCATTATCACTCTCCAAATCTTCGTCCCCAAGGGAATGCGCCGCTTCACAGTCAATCTCAACTGCTTCATTGTTAATGCTCTTTGAAGATATCTCTGGTGAAGACATATCCATGATTGAAATTCCTACAAAATCAAACAATTAATTTTCCTGCCAAGCATCAGTCATCAAACAATTAAAAATGCCTACGAATATTTCAACAAAAAAGAAACAATTTTTTTAATCAGAAACAATAATAATCACTGAATGAAGGTCAAAAATTGGGGCAGTACTTTTTTATGATGTAATAAAGTAAACAACAATTTCAAATAAAATCAGTAAAAAAAGTGATAGCGAAGAAAGGTCAAAGAATTAACAAAGATACTTTTGAACAAAAACTTAAAAACCAAAATGGGAATTAACAAAATCTCCATTCTCATTTACACAAATATCAAATTGACACGCCCAATTTAGTTGCTTCTGCAAGCTCACGGGATGTACATGTTTTTGGAACTGTGGTTTCCTTATTATAATCATTATTACCCCAAGAATTAGATTTATCTAATAATCATAAACCAAATAAATGCTCAACAATAAGAAGATGAGATACTTCTGTGGTTTTTGAATCCCACTACTCAAAAATCCCAGCGAGGGTTACTCTTCCACTTCCAACCACATTCTATCTTATGCATGTACGACCAGAAAATTACACAAGTATTCCTTTGATCATATTCAAATCGTTGAAAAACAAACAAACTACGGGATGTTAGATACTTAGATCATAAAGATACAACTTAACAGGAAAAAATTCTTATATGCTTCAAAGCCATGAATTTCGACCCGAATGCATTCAGATTATGAAGAATTGAGGTACCACAGATAACAACACCAACGAATTAAAAATCAAAACGCCTAAACCTAAAGTACCATCACGAATTAAATATAACAAAGATTAGCAAATGAACAAGAAACTACATTTCATATTTAAAATATATATACAAGGAAGGAATAAAAGAGGCATTGCAATGCTGAAGTGATATTGCCTGAACTCGCTCAATGAATTTATCTTTTAAAGACTCTTTCTTTGACTTCGTTTTTACCATTCTGTAATTCCTCTTTCGATGATCCAAAGAGGTGGAGGGAAGCACCCCATATCAAACAACAAAATCCAAAACAGAAACCCACCTCAAGAATCTATTTTTATACTATATGTATACTTTTTCATTTACATAAATTCAGGCCAGAATTGTATTGAAAATCAAAAGGAATTCCATAGCATACCTTCAAGCAAACACAATTCATCCATAATTTTTGCACAAGTCAAAAAAATCAGATTCGAGCTCAATGGCGGGAGGTGCGAAGCCAACGGTAAGAACGGAGATCGTACCGAGCACGATGTAGGGACCAAGCTGACGGTAGATGTTCAAGGAAAGTAGCAGATGATGGAGAACACAAATATCTACGAACAGTATCAAAATGGTTTATGTAGGGAAGGAAGATGAAAAGGAAAAAAGAACAAAAAAAAAACCTAACTAAAATTAATTATGTTTATATACACCGAGTTAAGGTTCTCTTCTTGGACTGAGGTCCAATAATATATTGACATGAAGAGAGCCCATTAGGGCTATAAAAGATAAAATACTGTATTTCGATTAATATTAGGAAAAGGTATATGACCGATTATAAATATCGATCTCATCTTCGTCCACAAGTTCGAAATCCTTTGTTTCCAAAAACAAAAACAAAAACAAAAAAAATGTCGATCAAATTCCTACCTGAAGAAATAATCGAGAGGATCCTAATCGGACTTCCTGGGTTTGACCTCGTCCGATGCAAGGCTGTTTGCAAGGCTTGGCGGTCCTTAATTTCGTCGGCCGATTTCGTGGATGCGCACCTCCAGAGGTCGAAATCAGATCCGTCGAGCCAGCACATCCTTGTTCGTAACCCTTTCTTCGATACCTGTCGACGAGAACCAGTAGCTTCCTTCTCATCGAAGGAGATGGACCAATTTCCTGATCTGTGTCTACAAGCAGCTACTTTCCCATTTGATAATAAGCTGCAGCGGCGTAGGTTCGCTCTCCCTCGACCAGTAGCCGGTCCCTTCTCGTCATTGATCTGCTTATCGTCTAAGGATCTGCTAATCGTCGGCTCAGTCAACGGCCTGATCTGTATTGCCGACTCGCTGTCGCCGGACGACATCTGGATCTTCAACCCCGTCACCGGCCTTTCCAAGGAACTTCCTTTCGATGATTATGATGACCGTGGTGCTTACAATCAAAGTGTACGCAATATCAAACTCGCCTTTTGGTGCGACGATGGTGGTGTTTACAATGTCGCCAAAATCCTGACCGATGTGAATGGTAAATCTATGCTCCTGCTTTGGGTTTCGACGTCTCCCGATACGTGGTCTGTGATTTCTACTTTCGAATCGGATTTTCATCTCCACCCTCGCCCGCTCCATGTTTGTGATGTCATTGTCGAAGGACTTGCTGCTTACTGGATCGTTGTCGACTTTAATGATGACAGTGACGATGATAACGATATCGACTCCGATGATGGAATTACTCTAATATCGCTCAATTTCAAATCTCTAGTACTGACCAGGCTCTTTCCACTTTACAATGAACAATTGCTTATGCGGAAGAGTTATCTTCGGGCGGCCCTTGATGGAAATCCTAATCCCTTCTTGTTTGGTGGGAACTTGAATGGAGAATTTGTTTTGGTAGCTTATAGCTTCTCTGATAAGGGCATAGATTATGACAGATATTACGATGTATGGTCTCCGGTGATGAATGACAATGGGACTCCGATGTTGATCGACACTGGAAATCCAGCTTGGATTAAGAAATTCAGAATTTGCTTGGATTCTTTCCCTTTCGACAGATGCTTGGGGATTGTGAACGACAAACTAGTACTCACACGATACAATACGGTAGTAGCCTTGTTTGACCCGCTGAAGGGAGTGTTGGAAAAACTAGAAACAGATTCTAAAGTCAAAAACATTCCTAAGGATTGTGCTCATGGCTTTGTGGGGAGCTTGGTTTCCATCGATGGGTTCGGGTTTGAATGGAATGACCTACTCCGGAAAAATATGTGCATCAGATGGCCATATTCTTTATATCGTTCCACCTTGTAAGTTGAATTATTTACATTCTTCACTACTAAATAGTAATCTGTTTATGTCGATTCCAATACTTAATCGAGCTTATTCTTATATTTGCAGGAAGGAGGGTTGGAGAAAGAACTGCAAAAAAAGAAGTAGATGGGAGTGAAGTGATTTTCTGTATTGAAAAACTTGTTGCTTTTGGATTTTAGATGTTGCGACTTGTAGGGGATATTAATGTATTAACTAGAATCTTAAAAACTCGTTCCCCAATTATAGAACAAAGAGACCACCTTGTATTATTTTTTAACTCAAATTGATTCATATTATTTTTTATTTATTTTAGTTTTAAAAGTTTTAAACTAAGCTTTCCTAAAAATTGCACTTCATCTCCAAACTTTTAATAAAATACTAATGTTTAAAATATTAATTTTTTTAGTGAAAAAATTATTTTAAATACAAAAATAAAAAATAAATAAAATTCAATTTTCAAAAAATACAACTTTTTTTAAAGTTTTTTTATTTTACTATATTTAAAATTTTAAATTGATAAATAATTTAATTTATAACTTTTTATAACTATTTTTTTTTTAATTTTAATAATAAAAATTAAAATAAATTTCTAAAAAATAAAAATAAAATTATAATTTTAAAAAATAAAAATAATGATATGATATTCTAAATATTAATTTTAAATTTCAAATTAAATATTATTTAAAAAATTTACTCTCTATTTGAAATTTTGAAAATATTCAATTTAAATAAATATGTATTAACAAATGCTATTGTAACGCCCCATAAAATTTAAAAAGCGAGAGTAATTCTAGGATTGGTTACCTCTTGGGAAATGTCTCAAAATTTAAAAGGCGGGAGTAATTCTAAGATTGGTTACCTTTTGGGAAGTGTCTGGGTGTGCACGAGGGAGGACAAAGTGCACTGAAAAATACAAGTGTTGATATTGTGGGACCAGAATATTAATCTCTTGTGCGCTCGAGTGAGGACAAAGTGCGCTAAAAAAGACAAGTGTCAGTATAGTGGGGTCAGGATATCACTTCCAATGGCAGTCATTGGTAACCGAGCCGGCCCATTAGAGTCGGGCTTCGACCCCTCAACGGGCGGGGCGTTACATATATTGTCATTTTTATTTTATTTTTTTAGTATTTTGAAATATTATTTTAATTTGTATTATTAAAATAAATAATTTTTTTTAATTTTTTTATTTATTTATGTACTATTACTTTTTTGGAATGAAAATATATTTTTTACTAAAGAATTTAACATTTTAGATATTAAAATTATAAAAATTGTGTATAGTATGATTTTTATCAAATGTTTGAGTGTTTAATTTATTTTATCAAAGTTTTTGGGTTTATTGAAACTCTTACTAAATATTGGGAGTTAATTATTTATTACTTTTTATTTTATTTTAATTTATTTTGAAATGAAGTTAATCCAGTTGAACTGAATGAGTTTGATTGAAATTAAATATTACGAGAGAACAATAAGTTACATTAAACATGTTGCTATTGGTTTTGCCACCAATTAAAAGTATTTTTATTTATTTGGATCAATCAGTTCATCATTCATGAATTTTACATTGCAAGATCAATACAGAAAAGATAAAAATAGTGGTAGAGTTAATATCTTTTTATATCCTTTTTTGGTTTTACTGGATTTCTCACTTAGAGCATCTTCAATACTTAGACATCTCCAATGGCGTAACTAATTATATGTACAATTTAGTTATATATCATGTGTCACATCAAAAAAATTGTATCTTCTAAATTGTACTCAACATACCCATGGTTAGAGGTTCTTCTTCTTGGACTGAGGTCCAATAATAAATTGATAAGAAGAAAGCCCATTAAGGGCTATACAAAAAAATACTCACTGATTTAAAGTTTACGAAAAGGGATATACCGAGATTATAAATACTAGATCTTTTGTTTCCAACTCCCAAATCCTTTGTTTCCAAAAACAAAAAACAAATGTCGATCAAATTCGTACCTGAAGAAATAATCGAGAGGATCCTAATCGGACTACCTGGGTTTGACCTCGTCCGATGCAAGGCTGTTTGCAAGGCTTGGCGGTCCTTAATTTCGTCGGCCGATTTCGTGGATGCGCATCTCGAGCGGTCGAAATCCGATCCGTCGAGCCAGCACCTCCTTGTTCGTAACCCTTTATTCGATACCCGTCGACGAGAACCAGTAGCTTCCTTCTCATCTAAGGATAAGCAGCTGCGGCGGCGTAGGTTCGCTCTCCCTCGACCAGTAGCCGGTCCCTTCTCTTCACTGATCTCCTTCTCGTCTAAGGATCTGCTAATCGTCGGCTCAGTCAACGGCCTGATCTGTATTGCCGACTCGCTGTTGCCGGACGACATCTGGATCTTCAACCCCGTCACCGGCCTTTCCAGGAAACTTCCTTATGATAATTATCATGACAATGATGGTGTTAACAATCAATGTATATGCAATATCAAAGTCACGTTTTGGTGCGATGGCGGCGGTGTTTACAATGTGGCGAAAATCCTGACCGATTTCAATGGTAAATCTATACTCCTGCTCTGGGTCTCGATTTCTCCCGATGCGTGGTATGCGAGTACTACTTTCGAATTAAATTTTCATCTCCACCCTCGCGGGATCCATGCTTGTGATTTCCTTGTCGAAGGCCTTGCTGCTTACTGGATCGTTGTCGACTTTAATGATGACGCTGACGATGATGACGATATCGACTGGGATGATCAAATTACCTTAGTATCCCTCGATTTCAAATCGCAAGTACTGACCAGGCTCTTTCCACTCTCCAATGAACATTTGCTCATGCGGAAGAGACATCTTCGGGCGGCCCTCGATAAAAATACCAATTCTTTCTTGTTTGGTGGAAACTTGAATGGAGAATTTGTTTTGATAGCACATAGCTACCCTGATTATGAAAGATATTATGATATATGGGCTCCGGTGATGAATGACAATGGGACTCCAGTGAAGAATGAAACTAAAGGTCCAGCTTGGATCAAGAAAATCAGAATTTGTTTGGATTCTTTCCCTTTCGACAGATGCTTGGGGATTGTGAACGACAAACTAGTACTCACACGATACAATACGGTAGTAGCCCTGTTTGATCCACTGACGGGAGTGTTGGAAGTAGTAGAAACAGATTCTAAAGTCAAAAACATTCCTAAGGATTGTGCTCATGGCTTTGTGGGGAGCTTGGTTTCCATCGATGGGTTCGGGTTTGAATGGAATGACCTACTCCGGAAAAATATGTGCATCAGATGGCCATATTCTTTATATCGTTCCACCTTGTAAGTTGAATTAATCACATACTTCACTACTAAATAGTACTCTGTTTATGTCGATTCCAATACATGATTGAGAGCTTATTCTTATATTTGCAGGAAGGAGGGTTGGAGAAAGAACTGCAAAAAAAGAAGTAGATGGCAGTGAAGTGATTTTCTGTATTGAAAAACTTGTTGCTTTTGAATATAGATGTTGTGACTTGTGGTAAAGAGTAGGGGATATTTTAATGTTTAACTAGAACTTTAAAAACTCATTCCCCAATTATAGAACAAAGAGTCCACCTTGTGTATTATTAAGTGACATGTAATTTCTACTTCAAAAGCTCTTTCTTATTACTATAAGAGTGGGTTTTGAATACTTTTTTAGCACGAAAATTAAGAAAAATATATTTAAAACAAAAAAATAAATAGAAATAAAATAAAAGATTAAAATTTTTATTTCAATTTTTTTGAAATGTGCAATTTTAAAACACTTAAAGAATTGTTAGAAAATTCTAAAAGCAGGAGTTTGAGTTCGTGATGCGACCGAGAGGATTATGAATAAAAAAAAGTGGTGTAGCATTCAAGAATTATTGACCCGAATCAAACTCTGGAATACTTTTATCACTTTAGCTACGAAACGAAGTGGAGAGTAAAAACGTGCAAACAAAAAGGGCAGAAGTTGGATCATACAAGATCGAATTTCATGCTTTCAATTATATAGTCTAATTGCCAAATCAAACTTTAGGTCAAAATCATTAAAGATTAAATTCATATTAAATTACTAACCCATGTCATAGTTTTTCAAACAAGTGTAAAGTAACTCAAATAAAAACTCAAACTACATCAAATAAGATTTCAAAACTTGACAAAATGACAAAGTACAATGGATACAATTACCCGTACCCACAAGAAAATATATTCAATAACCCTCCCGTAAAAAAGACAACTCAGTCTCTACTACACAGTTTCACAGCTACTATCAATTAGTATTGTTTTACAACAATTTTAAATACATGTTCAAAAAGTAAATAAACAATTATCAAAATATTGATAAAATTTGAAAATAACACTTTTGTCTTTAAACTATATGAAAAACAACAGCAAAATAGCTCAAAATGAGAGATTTAGAAGTGAAAATGTAAAGACATCACAACAAAACCAAACAGCACAGTAACTATTAATAAGAGATCTTGATAAGATAGGTAACTCGCAAGTCCAAAACGATAATCAACACCGAGATTATAACCGGAATTAAACCGTCTACAAAACGTTCATCTACGTGGGGATTGTTTTTTTTCTCGCAAAATACTAACACTGAAAATTCAATCCGGGTTGATTTCGATCAGTTAACAAAACAGAAACATAAAAGGACTAGGTAGTAAATACTGAGAAATCAGTGGTTGGGTGGATGCGCACTCAGATCGAGGGCTCTTCAACTGCCACGTCGCCACCCTTCTTCGATGGGGTGCAGATGAGCCAAACATTGCCGTATGGGTCATTCACCTTCCCCACGCGCCCGCCAATGCACGCGCCCTCACCCTCCGAGATCTCTCCATCGAGAACTGCGCCGGCAGCGACCGCCTTGGAGACAGCAGCGTCGACGTCATCTGTCTCTAGACAGAACACGCTTCCAGTGACAGCAGATTTCAGCCTAGAAATTAATTATAAAAATAAAAATACTCTCAGAAATTCAATTAATTAACCCGAAACGCAACTACTGCATGCATGACGGCGGAGTTACCGCAGTAAGAAAATTAACAGAGGCGCATGAGCTACGATGACGAAGCAGTTAAAAAAAATCAAAGCACAGTGGTAAAATCGCACAGTAATTTTCACAGAAAAAGGAGCGCCAACGCACACAATAAACGAGGACACCCAAAATCAGAGATAAAAATCAATCGGAAAATTACAAACAAAATAATCACAGATCTGAGCAGGAACAATAATACAATCGAAGCTAAAATGGTTTAGAAAACGTACGGAGCAGAGGAGTCATCGGTGAGGTCGGAGACGACGAAGGTCGTGGAGCCGAGCTTGATTTCAGCTGAGAGGACGAGGGGGGTCTCCTGCTCCGCCTTCCTTTTGGGGTGATTGACGCGGCTCACCTCCTCGGCTCCGAACGCCGCCTTGTAGAACTGCACGGCGTCGTTCGCCTTGGGCGCGTCCACCACCAGCCATGGCTTCAGCGACGCAAAAGCCACCGCAGCGTCAGCCTTCGAGCCGTTGTCAGCTCCGGCACCGTTCTGGAACTCTTCGGCCATTTCTGTGCTAGCTAGTGAGAGAGAGTACTAAAACCCTAAGAGAGAGAAAGTATCAAAAAAAGGCAGAGGTCCTAGAGAGAGAAACTGCAAATGGATAATGAAAGATGCGACGTGCTTCAGTGGGAGGCAGTAGGGACATTAATAGGAGGCGAGGAAGCGGAACCGTTCAGGGGTAATTCGGGGATTGAGTATATTGTGCTTTTCGAGGTAAGCCCTTCGTTTTTTTACATATTTACAAGTTTGCCTTCCGTGATTAGCCTCCTTCTTTCTCTTATTTACGGGCGTGCCACTGCTTTATCTGTAACGGTAAGTACCACGGTATTAATATCGTGTCGTATACTCGTATTGAAGCAGTAAAACAGTGGGAGAAAATCAAATTACCGTCAAACTGATATTGGCCTGAAATTTGCAGCTTTCTATTAGACGAAATGACAGATATAACCTCGTAATTTCAATATGTCGTGAACTGGTTCAAATGCTATTTGAGGGCAATTTCGAATTCCTCCAACATGGTCATGTACACTGTACAAATGTACTAGAGGCAATTGAAATAGTTTAATTTTTTTTTTTTTTGATAAGGAGGACAGACGAGAAACTCCACCTCCACCCGATCGGAGGTCCCTCGATACCTTCATAATATTTCAATGAAAATTTGCCCTTCATAATATTTCAATGAAAATTTGCCCCACCCGATCGGAGGTCCCTCGATACCTTCATAATATTTCAATGAAAATTTGCCCTTCATAATATTTCAATGAAAATTTGCCCCACCCGAGGTTCGAACCCTGCGTCGCCGGGGAATTGAAAATTTGCCCTTCATAATATTTCAATGAAAATTTGCCCCACCCGAGGTTCGAACCCTGCGTCGCCGGAGAATTTCACCCACATCATCACAGGCCTTACCACTCGGCTAGTTTAATTTAGTTTTGAATAATTAACCATTTTTGAAATATATATTAAAACAATTTTATTTTTATTTTAATGAAAAAACTAAAATATATTTTCAATTTAAAAATAGATATGTATAAATAAAATGTTAATTATAGTTTCTTAACCATTATTTAAGCACTTTCATACTCCTACTTCCTAATATTATCACATACTATGAGTGAATTGTTGCGATAAATTGTTCTTCAATACAATTTATCACAACTTGATATTCAAAGCTTGTAAAAATAGTTTTAAAGGCAACACCGACTGAACACTCACACACCATTGTATATGACATGAAGAAAAAAGAACACACCAAACTTACAATGTTCGGCAACAAATCTTTACTTCATCGGCTCACTCACAAAGATATTATTATTACTCAAAAAGATTACAAGTATACAAAGACATGTACCTAACAAAACACCAATTATTCTTACTCTTTTATATTAATATTTTGCTCTCTTGTTTCTGATGATTTGATCAACACCTTGATCACTCTTATATAGCCTACACACTTAGGCTAAGTTGTTGGAAGGAGTCCCCAAATGTCCCTTGGCCCTTCGAAAACCCACCGGAATACGAAGTGATTTGAGTTCATATATACAACATGAACTATGTTTAACAAATTTGCACTAATTTACATGTAGGTATTCGCAACAAAATAGTTATGTGTTCTTTATATATAGACAATTGACTTTGAAAATAAATTTTTTCGTTATTTTATTTTAGAACAAAATTATATAAAAGAGGAAAAAAACAATTCCTAAAATTTAAAAGTATAAGGATTTTGGATGAATTAGAATTTCTAAAATTTTGTTAAAATTAGACAACTTACTTTTTTTTTATAAATAGTTTACTTAAATTTATTACAATTTTTATTAATTTACACTATAATTATTAATTATTATCAATTATATTAAGAGATAATATCAATTTACGTCCTGTAACTATAGCTGATTCCGATTTCAGTCCTGTGACTTCAAAATTCATCAAATGTCGTCTTTTCCGTCCAAAATTGCATTCTGCCGTTAGCAATTGATGACGTGGAAACACATCTCCGTTTATATGAAATTTCGCGGTTAAATAATAGTGGGAAGTTATGCCACGTGGCATGGGACTCATTTCCCCCCCAAATTGAATGGCATACACTGTAAATAAAAGCCACTAACACCAATAATTTGTTACCCCTTGAATTACTGAAGCATAATTTGGGGAATTATCGTCAAAATTATTTTCATTCTACTTGAACCCTAGAATTGAAGAATTGAGAGAGCAAAAATTCGAAATCAAAACCACAATATTCCAACTAAAAACCCTAAATCAAGAATGGGAGAGCAAGGAGGAAGCGCTAATGATGAAGATGGAGGAAACAAGAAACGGAAATTGTCATTTGAAGATGCAACTGTTGAGACGCCAAGAAAGCCAGTTCAAATTAGGGCATACTCTGGACCCCATAGAGCGAGAGAACCTGGTGATCTTCCTCCTCAGTACCCGCCAAGAGCCGTCTCCTTCTCACTCATTTTGAAATATGGTGGCAAATTTCTCATGGAGTCTGATGCTATCTCCTTTACAGAAGGTAACTCTATAACTTTTGACTTCTTCTGTCGTGGTTGGATGAGTGTAGACAAGTTGCATAGTCTTTGTGAGCAAGAAGGAGTACAGGGGACTAGGAGGTTTTTTGGGTTAGATGGATCTTGTTTTCAACCTTTGGAGAATGATGCTGGTTTGAGTAGGTGGCTCACTGATCTAGGAAAGACTCACATTGTGCAAATATATGTTGAGTTGGTAAACACAGAGGCTGGTAATGTGACTGAAGAGGTAGACACAGAGGTTGGTAATGTGACTGAAGAGGTAGACATAGAGTCTGGTAATGTGACTGGATTGGTAGACACAGAGGTGGCTGAAGATGAAGGGGTCCATGTACCTGGTATGAAAGGGGCAGAAGTATGTGATTTGACTGGAGAGGTACACACAGAGATGGTTCAAGAAGATGAAGGTGATGAATGTGTTAATATATTATCAGCTGAGTTGGATGGCAGTGATAATGATAGTGATGATGATGATTTTGCTGTTGTAGAGGATGAGGAAGAGGATGCTAACTGTAGTGACAGTACAACTGTGGTTGTAAGTGATGAAGAGGTGGCTGAAGATGATGGGAATGAAGATGAATACATTATTGAAGATGGAGAGTACTTTGATGAAAGGTTGGGTTCAGATGATGACAGGCCAGAGGAACCTACAATCAAATTCAACAAGGATGTTGTGTATGATCCAGTGTTCAAGTTGAAGATGGTGTTTAAGAGTAAAGAGCTGTTCAGGAAAGCAATCACATCTCATGCCATTAACACTAAAAGGTCACTGTACTTCCAGAAGAATGACAAAATAAGAGTTTATGCTAAATGTAAGGAGAAAGACTGTGATTGGGCTTGTCATGCCCTGAAGCTAGCTAATGAAGAAAGTTTTCAAATCAGACTGTATAATGACACACATAAATGCACTCCTACTTTTCATGTCTCTAATATGAAAAGTACTTGGTTAGGGGAGAAGCATTTGTCAGTTTTCCAAAGTGACCCTAAGAGAAATGTAAAAGGTTGGAGGAAAGAGGTGATGAAGGAGCTTAATGTGAATGTGTCATCTCAGCAAGCATATAGGGCAAAGACTGTAGCCCTGAATATTCTTGAAGGTGAACCTGAGCTCCAATACTCCAAGTTGTGGGATTATGCTCAGGAGATCAGAAGGTCTGACCCTGGTTCTACTGTGGTTATTGACATGGATGCAGATCATAAATTCTCAAAGATGTACATTTGTTTTGAGGCAGTGAAGAGTGGTTTTATGGTAGGTTGCAGACCCTTTGTAGGTGTTGATGGTTGCTTTCTGAAAGGGCCAAAGGGTGGGATACTGTTATCTGCTGTGGCTGTTGATCCAGCAAATGCATTATATCCACTTGCATTTGCTGTGGTCCCAATTGAGAATAATGAAACCTGGGACTGGTTTTTGGTGAATTTGAAGCATGATCTGCACATAGAGGCTGAAGGAAAGGGATATACTTTTATGTCTGATAAACAGAAAGGTTTGATTCTTGCTATGAGGACTGTACTTCCAGAGGCTGAGCATAGGCACTGTGTTAGGCACTTGATTAGCAACTTTGTGAATTCTGGATTCAGAGGAGAAGCATTCAAAGACTGTGTATGGGAGGCTGCCAGAGCTACAACTCCAGGCATGTTCAAGCAGAAGATGAAGGAGATGGCTACTGTTAATGAGAAGGCAGTCAGATGGTTTGATGATAAAGATCCAAAGCATTGGTCTAAAGCCTATTTCAGTGACAACTCAAAGAATGACATGATCCTCAACAATGTATGTGAAAGCTTTAATGCTGTTATTCTTGATGCTAGAGAGAAGCCAATCATTACAATGTTTGAGTGGGTGAGGCTGTGGTTAATGGAGAGGCTGCAAACAAATAGGGACATAGCCAATCTCAGGTGGAAGGGAGAGCTACCACCAAACATCAAGAAAATACTGAGAGGGAACATGAAAATGATGAGCAAGTGCATCCCTGTGAAGGCTTCTAACAGGTATTACCAGATTGAATGCAATGATGGCACCCAATTTGCTGTGGACTTGGAGCTTTGGAAGTGTTCTTGCAGGGCTTGGGATTTGTCAGGAATACCATGCAATCATGCCCTAGCAGCCATCTGTCACCAGAGAAAGAATCCAGAAATGTATGTGCATCCATACTACACCTTGGACACTTAAAGGAAGGTTTATGAAAATGCAATACTCCCCATGGCTGACCAAGTTGACTGGGCAGGGACAATGTACATCCCACCTATTCCACCTGATTTTGGAAAAAGGGTAGGAAGGCCTAAGAAATCTAGGAAAATTGATCATAAGGAGAAGCTACTGAAAAATGCAAAAAAGATGAAAAGGCAGCAGTCTAGTCTGAAGTGCAGCAAATGCAAAGAAAAGGGACACAATATAAGGGGCTGCAAGAATCCACCAGCTGAAAAGGCAACACCTCCAGCAACTGAGAATCCCACAAATGAGAATCCAGCAGATGAGCCATCAGCAACTCAGAATCCACCTCCTCCAGCAGTTGAGATTCCACCTACTTCAGTTACTGAGAGTGGTGTAACAAGGATTCCACCTCCTCCAGCAGTTGAGATTCCACCTACTTCAGTTACTGAGAGTGGTGTAACAAGGATTCCTAAAGAGATTCCTATTAGGGGAAGAGGGAGAAAGACACTTGGTCTAAGAGGAAGAGGGAGAGTGGAAACTACTGGTAGAGGAAGAGGGAGAGGTAGAGGAAGAGGGAGAGCTAATTCATCAACTGGAAGCAACCAAGGATCAACAGGGGTAGGTTTAATTAATTAATCTTCAACAATTTTATTTATTTTTTAACTAACAATCCTTCATTTTGTGGCTGCAGCTTCTAGGTGGATTGCTTGATGAAGATGATACTGAATTTGAAGCCTTACTAAGTCAAGCCAATACTGAAATGATACAAGGCCCTACACCTTGGGAGCAGTTGAAAATGAGTACTAATTTAGCATCATCTAGCAGTGGGATGTGGAAGGCTTAGATGATGGAGTGCAGATCCTTGTTTTGGTGTTTTGTGTTGTGATGAACAATTGAACATGATGTTTTAAGTGTTTTGTGTTGTGATGAACTGTGTTGGGAGTAGACCTTTTGTTTTGGTATGAGCTGCTTTTGGGATTAACTGTTATTACAGTTGCAGTATGTAATGAATCCAATTTGATACTCAGTTTGATGTCTTAATTTAGTTGTCACATCTCTACTTTCATGTTTTTGTTTTGATGTCTTAATTCAGTTGTCACAGTTGTATTTATATTTTCAGTTGCAGGTTCAGTTAGCTTTCTTATTGCATATACCAAAACAGGGCAAAACAATTCACTAAAAACACATCATTTTATTCCATAACAACATCTTATTACATATTAGGGCTAAACAAGAACCACAATCAGTTCAAATTCAAAACAAGAACCACATCTTATTACAAGACCAATTCAGTTCAATAGCAAAACAAGAACCACAATCAAAAGCAATAAGATGATGAAAATCAGAAAAGCAAACACCCTCATTAACCATGCCATATCTGCACTTGACAGTCGCAACATCTTGAGCTCAGCCTTCATTTTCAGAATGGTTTGTGATTGAGGCATGTCATTTTCAGAGTAGCTATCTTCTTGCAGATCTATAGGGTTACACCAGCTGTCGAATCTGTGCTCATAGCAGTAGTAGTACAGCTTTTGAAAATTTGGAGTTCTTGTTCCAACAAGTCGGATTTGAAGCTTTTTAGCACATTTCTTGCAATTTCTTTCCTCGAACTTCAAATGGCTCGGGTTGTCGAAACCATCGAAATTCATTGAAGATGCAGACATTTTCCTACGACATGACAGGAAAAATTGAGAAATTAGGGTTCATGATTTGAGCAAGATTTCAGAATCGAGATTTGGGGGAAATGAGATTATCTAAGAATCGAGATTCAAAACAATAAAAGAATCGCATTTCAAAACTTACCTTCCACCTGAGATTGGATCTTGTGTTCGATTTAGGATTTTCTTCTTCTGCAATTAGGGTTTGAGGGGAGTGAAATGGTGGGAAATGAGTTGTCCCGCTTTTTATTGTTGAAAGTTGCCAATATTTACGAAAAACCCATTATCAGTTAAAAGAAAATGCATATGTATTTCCACGTCATCAATTGCTAACGGCAGAATGCAATTTTGGACGGAAAAGACGACATTGATGAATTTTGAAGTCAGAGGACTGAAATCGGAATCAGCTATAGTTACAGGACGTAAATTGATATTATCTCTTATATTAATTACAAAGTTATTACACCATTCTATATTTACAAATCTTAAAATTATCATAATTAATAAAAATCTCTAAAAAAATTAATATTAAATTGTTAATCGAAATTATCACAATATCATAAATCATATAGCATTTTTTTCTTAAAAACTTCTTAAAAACGTAAGGTTTCATGATTTGTGATTTGTTCATTCAATTTTTTATTACAATATAACTAAATATTGATTTATGCTTTAAATCTACTCTCATGTGTGGAATATACTAATTTAATATATATATAAATAATCTATAATTGTATTAAAACAAAATTAATAATTATTCACATAATACGAATATTAATTTAAAATACCTTTTAACTATTTAAAAGTTAATTAATATTATTTTTTAATAAATTAACAACATTTTTAAATGTGTTAAAATAATTAAAAATATATTAAAAATATTTTAATTAGTTCTTATATTAATGATTTCAAATATATTTCTATAATTTTAAAATATCTTTAAATAAATTTAAAAATCTATAAACATTTTGAATTGTATTAAAATATTTATTAGTAACTTCAATTATTTTAAAATATCTTAAATTGTGTAAAATAATTTTTAACTTTTTTTTTTAATTTTCAAAATGTCTTAAAATAACTTATAAATAGACTTACTTACACTTTAAACATTTTAAAGTGATTTAAAATAATTATTAAATATATTAACAATATTTTAAAGTAGTACTAGTATCATTCAGTCATGTGCAAAAATATGATAATTTCAATTTGATTTATTTCAATTATCTTATGACTTAGATTTAATTCCAATTTATTTCAGCACAATTTAGTTCAAACGATGTAATTTACATAAATTTAATTCCAATTTATTTCAACTCAATTAAAAGTCTGTTTGGCCGAGCTTATAAGTTCCTTAAATTATAAGAAGTTTAAGAACTTATAAGTTCTTAAAATTTGTTTGGTAAACTTTTAAAAGAAAAAATTTAAAAATTTAAAAATAAATTGTTTAACAGGTTATAAGCTGTTTAAAAAAAGCAAGGGAAATACTTTTTTTTAAACAGCTTACAAGCTATTGTAACTTAAACAATAAAAGACCATTATACCCTTAAAACAATAAGTTTATAAATCTGTTTTATTCAAATGGTTTAAATAAAACATAAGGACTTATTAACTCTTAAAACAACTTATAAGAGATAATATTTTATAAGCTCTCTTTTAAATAAACTTCATGCTCAAAGAGCTCTAAGTTCAAATGATGTAATTTAGTTCAACTCGATTAAATTTTATTCAAAATAAATTAAAATAAAATAAAAATAATTGAAATTAATAATTTTATACTTCCTCTGTCAAAAAATAGATGTCACACTTGTGCAACTGCTCTCTTATTTGACCGTCGATTACTTATGATAAAAAATATATATAAATTATTTAAAAAATACTAAAATAAAATTTAGACTCTAAATTTTATTTTAGTATTTTTTAAATAATTTTTATATATTTTTTATCATAAGTAATTGACGGTCAAATAAGAGAGTAGTTGACCAAGTGTGACATCTATTATTGGATAAATGAGTATATATTAATGATTGAAATATTATTAATATTTTTTAAAAATATTTAATAATTTATAACAAATTTTATTATTTTTATAAAAAGTCAATTTAATTTACTTCAATTTAATTTAAATCAAGAGTCCTGTGGATTTTTGGGAAGAAACATAACAAACATGAGTATTTTGTACAACTCTAAACACATATGAGTATTTTGTACACTTTGTATAGGAAAAACCCACTTTGCCCTTAACTTTTCAAAAAATAAACAAAAACAATTAAAAAACACAAAAAAACAAAAAGGGAATTAAAAAAATTGGTCCCCACTCCCTTTTCTCTCTCTCTCACATTCGGTCCCCCCAAACACCCAAAACCGCCGCCGCCTTAGAGAATCAAAGAAGTGAAATTCCGGTCGCTGAACTTCCGGCGACTCAATGGCTGACAACAACGACATACAGGACGAGCCACAATGGCCGATTCAAGCCCCGGTAAGTGGCCGAACCCTAGTTTTTTGAGTTTCGAAAATTTGAATTTTTTTCAATAATGTGTTCAATTTGATGTGTTATTTGCTAGCCATTGAGTGTATTTGAGTTCCTTATTGCGTTTTAGTTGATTTAGAATCGAAATTCAGTGTTAAATTGGTCTTTGAATCGCCTGAAATTTCTGGTTTTGGGTCGGTGTTTATGGCTACACGGTAGCGCTACACGGTAGCGTTTATAGAGCTGACCGTGTAGCGATACCACCGTGTTACCGGGCAGTGACCGAGAAAATCTCGGTAACATGGTCAGATTTCTCGGTCACCGTGTTATCGGTTATCCGGTTACACGGTGACCGTGTTACCGGTAACACGGTACACGGTGACCGTGTTATGACCGTGTTACAGAATAAAATTTTTTTTTTTTTTTTTTTTTTTGAATTTTGAGTTTTGTTATTTAATTGAATGTCATATTTATTTTTTTTAACTTCATTTTTGCAGGAGGGCTTCGATTGGAAGAGGCCAGAGTTCATAAAGTTGTCGAAGAACCTCAATTTGTACGATCGGTTCGAATTACTAAAGGAAATCAGAGACACGCTGACGTCCGTCGACCCTACCCTAGCAGCTTTACGGACATTTAAGGAAAGTTGTTTCGGGTATTTGCTCTGGCTGAAGAGGGACGGAAGGTCCAATATGGCGATGCACCACCTTCTAGCTCGGGAGATCGTGAGTCCGACGATACCTCCATTCGAGCATTGGTTTTTCGTCGGGGGCCAGACTATTCGCTTTCGAGCACAGGAGTATGCCCTGATTACCGGATTTCGATTTGGTGGTCACGCATTTGATCCTTCGGCCACCACGCACACGATTTCTGAGGACTCTGTTTACTGGAGACACTTCAGACAGACGACGAGCCTTAAGGATCTTCGTACGAGATTCACCTCTCTGAGTATGGGTCAGGACCCGGCCGACTACTTGAAGGTGGCCAACTTGTTGATCTACTACTTTTTCTTGTTGGGCCGAGACGATGCCAAGATCGACACTTGGGCTTGGGCTTTTGTGGAGGACGTTGCCGGATGGGATTCGTTTCCCTGGGGATCCTACTCCTGGCAGATCATGTCGCACTACATCTCCATAGCTGCGACGATGCCCGGTCAGGTTCACTCGAGGGGATACCACGTTTACGGCCCAATTTGGGCCTTTCAGCTATGGTCGTACGAGGCGATACCGAGCCTGGGCCGTGTCTGCGGAGTGCAGATGGAGAAAACTGTGAGGCCTCGGTTTTTGAACTGGAAATCGGTTGGATGCACCCTCAATTTCACTGATTTCTTCGAGGACGATGAGGTAAATTTTGTGAAATTAATGTTTTAAATTATTTATTTCCTTTAATTAATGCTTAATAAATTAATTTTCATTTTTTTTTCAGCTTGTGGTCCTCTCGACTCTAGAGCCGACACGCAAGGAGGCGAGGACTGAGTACTACACTTCGTTCCTCAACAGAGGAGCAGACGAAGTGAGGTACGTTCCTCCTGCTAGGATTGGACATGCTCCGAGAGGAGCACCGGCTGCAGTACCGGTGAAGAAGAAGAAGCCGAGCTTGATGGAACGCGTGGCCGGACGCGTGTCCAAGATGACGGGCGCTGACCCTCAGACTAGTCGACGCACGCGTGATGACAGGACACCCGATTCATCTGCCGAGCGGCATGCAGCTGAGCGTGCGTCTCACCGTGCCCGACGAGAGTCCTCTCCTGCAGCTGAGGCACATGAGGCACCTGAGGCACCCGAGGGTTCAGATGACAGTACTGATCGGCGCATTGATCGACGGCTCCACAAGATCCTCAGCGATGAGTCTGAGACTGGATTTATGGGCCGATTGACTGCCCGGGTGAGGAGGGTACATAAGGAGGGCAACGATAGTCTTATGGAGCAGATTCGGGGCTTTTTCGGTCGCAGGCGATACTCCCGGCCTCGCCCCTGCCCTTCTGATGCATCTCAGGGCGGTTTTCCGGCTGCTCGGCATTCTATCAGCGCGCCTCCTCGCTTTCAGGACTCGGATCCCGAGGAGTTAGTTGATGTTGGTGTCAGGGTTTCGTGTGGGGACTGGGCGGACTGGGCACCCGATTTTGATCGTTATCGCAGGTCGCCACTTATCGAGCCGACCCGTGCCGAGTCGTTCCATGCCGAGTCGACCCACGTCGAGCAGCAGCCTCAGGTCGAGCAGCAGCAGCCCCAGTACGAGCATGTGCCCCAGTACGAGCATGTGCCCCAGTACGAGCAGCAGGTCGTTGGCGATAGCTATCGCACACCGACCCAGATATTCTCGACCGTTGGAGATAGCGGTCAGTTTTCGCCACCGAGGGGGCTGCGTGATTTCCAGGCTGTCTTCGCTCCCTTCCCACCGATTCACACCGACAGCATCTTCGGTCCGACTCCTGTTTATCGGCCAGAGTATGTTCGGCCAGAGGATGATCCTGGGTTTATTGTACCGAAGGGGGCTGATGAACCGCAGATTATCGTTGATGAAGTGACTTATTTTCCTCCTGAGTCGCAGGTCCAGTTGTTCAAGGTGACGACTCCCTTGGAGGAGAATGAACACGAAAAGGAGATTCCATTGTCGGAAGAGGAGGAAGAACTTGGGGCTGATGAGGAGGAGGATGATGTCGCCGAGAGTAGTAGTCTCGGACCCCGTGTGAGGAGGCCCTCGGCAGCTCTTCGGAGCCCGTACGTCCAGCAGTTCCGACGCACTGGCAGCAAGAAGGTTAGGGGGCTCTATTCGATGTTCCGTCGTGACGGGCATGGAATGTGTGTCAAAATCCCTTACAACGGACTCACTCTGGACCAGGACTACTTCGACCGGATTGAGTCACTACATCATTGGTACTCGTGCATGGTAAGTTAATTTGTATTTAAACTTTGAAATTTATAATGTTTATTAAATTGTGCTTAACTCTAATATGTATATTTTTCAGGAGATTGACATGTACATTTTGTACCTGCAAGACAAGATAAATCATAACAGGGCTTTGAAAGATGGAGTCTCTCCAAAGAAGACTATACTCTTGTGTACCGAGTTCTTCGTAAGTTCCAATCATCCTATCAAATAAACGTTTTTTTTTTTTTTCATTTTCCTAATACTAATCGTTTAAATTTAATTTTAATTAACAGAACGCTTTGAAGACCCAGTACGATAGGGTTAAGATTCCGGTACAACACGTAAAGAGAAAGAACTTGGAGAGGAAATATGAGACCTGGGCACCGCCGGACTACATGCTGAAATACATCACGGGAGACGAGAGACACGAGAGTTGGGAACTCGCACGAGAGGTAATTTAAAGAACCGTACATTTTTATTCGATTTTAATTCAACTTTTTATTTTAATTTAATTGTAAATAACGTTTTTTTTTTGTTTTTTTATTAAGGTGATAACGGTGTGTAATTCCGGGGAACATTGGATCGTGATACGGATTGACCTGGACCACTGGACTGTACAGTTGTACGACTCGTTGTGGTGGCGTTCTCCGGATCTATCTGCCAAGTCTCTTGTACTGTCTCCGTTGTTGGAGTTGTTGCCTCGTCTCTTGGTGGCTGCAGGATTTTGGGACGGTATAAACCTTTTCCATCGAACCCACAAGAAGACTCCTATCCAAGTCGAATGCCCGACGGAGCAGTTTATCCAAGTCGACAACAACAACTGCGGCCCTTACGTGTGCATGTACCTGGATCGTCTCGTCAACAAGAACCTCACTCACCGGCATAGAGACATCGACGACGGGTACCTGGTGAAGTATCGCCGATATGTCGCTCGGAAAATCTTCAGTTTGAGTCATCGAGTCGATTGATTTGTATTTTGGATGATTTTAGACTTTTTCGTGTGCATGTGTTTGGACTGATTATTATGTGTATTGAGATTGATTTGCAGGTTTAGCTTTGATATTAACTAAATAAATCCCGTCAATTTTTTTTAAAATTATTTATAATATATTAACTTATTAATTTAATATAATTTGTAAAACAATTAAACTATTTTAGGTGTGTTTTGATTGATTTAGGTGAAATAGGTGTGTTTTGATTGATTTTGGTGTAATAGGTGTTTGTTTTGATTGATTTAGGTGGAAAGAAGGTGAAAAAACGATTTCTGCCTCTGCTACACGGTGGTACCGGTAACACGGTCATGTGTACCGGTAACACGGTCACCGTATCACTGACCGTGTAGCCAAGAACTTCCCGGTCAGTTTTCTGGGCAATTACTCGGTAACACGGTGTTACCCGGCTACACGGTGGCCTACACGGTGGTGACCGTGTAGTGTAGAACAAGTTTTGATTTTTCATTGATTTTAAGGCATTTTTCGATTGTTAACTTGTTCTTGTAGTGTAAAACATCATTTTAATAATCAAAATGATTCAAAAAACATGATCAATTATTGAATTTGACGAATTAAGTGATTACGCATGAACAATTTATTACCTATGTTGATAAGATTGTGACAATATTAGTAGAAAGTTCGAAAAACGGTCAACATTCAAAGCATCTCATCTTTGTAGTCCTATATTGGTTGTTTTGTGATGTTTATTGGATGTATCTAGTGTTTAAAATGATGTTTCATGCTTAACATAACAACAAAAATGCTCTAGAAATGCTTCAAATTCATAAAAAACCAAATCTTTTCTAAGCTACACGGTGGGCTACACGGTGGCCTACACGGTAGAAGGTCCAACACGGTAGAAGCCATTTTCTATTTGTAGTCCTATATTTGTTGTTTTACAATGTTTATTGGATGTATCTAGTGTTTAAAATGATGTTTCATGCTTAACTTAACAACAAAAATGCTCGAGAAATGCTTCAAATTCATAAAAAACCAAATATTTTCTAAGCTACACGGTGGGCTACACGGTAGGCTACACGGTGGAAGGTCCTACACGGTAGGTTTCAATTGCTCGGTTTATTTAAGAGATTTCTCGGTAACACGGCGAATACCGGTAACACGGCTGACCGGGTTACCGTGTAACCCGTAAAAGCCGTGTAAAAAGAAAACAAAATGGGGCTAAGAGAATTCGAACCCCTGACCTGATGGATTTAATTCGATTTTTCAAATGAGGCTAACCAGTTGATCTAGAACTCTTCACTGAATATATTTAGAAGAAGTTTATATATATACCTTATAAATATTGTATACACTTAACCTAAACCCCTTTTCAAAACACAATAAAATGTAAAAAAAACATATAAACTTTTTTTTTCTCTCTCTCTCTTCGACGCCCCCCCTACCGCCGGCCATTTTTGAGAATCAAGAAAAATCCGGCCACTTCAATTCCGGCGAATCTCAATGGCAGACAACAACGAACAACAAGAAGTGCAACAATGGCCGATTCAAGCTTCGGTAAGTGCCGAAACCTAGTTTTTCAATTTCGAAAATTTGATTTTTTTTTCAATAATGTGTTCAATTGAATGTGTTAATTGCTAAGATTTGAGTGTATTAGAGTTCCTTATTGTGTTTTAGTTGATTTAGAATCAAAATTCAGTGTTAAATTGCTCTTGAAAAAATCTGAAAATTCTGGGTTTGGGTCGCTGTTCTTGGCAACACGGTGGCGCTACACGGTGGTGATTTTCTCGGTCACCGTGTTGCTTGCCTACCGTGTTACCGGGCAGTGACCAAAAAATGCTGGGCTTCTATCCGGTAACACGGTCATAGTTATCCGGTAACACGGTCTCGGTTATCCGGTAACACGGTGACCGTGTTACCGGACAGAAGCCTAAATTTTTTTTTTTTTTTATTTTTTTATTTTGAGTTTGACTTGTGTTATTCATTTTTGCAGGAGGGCTTCAAGTTGAGAAGAATAAACATGGATATGCTAAGCGGATTACCAGATGAGATCTTGCATCATGTCCTCTCTTTCCTACCGACCAACCTCTCCGTGCGCACCAGCGTTCTCGCGAGACGATGGAGGTTTTTGTGGGCCCTCGTCCCAAATTTAGAGTTTCGCAGCTCTACGCATTTGGACATCATAGACAGGGTTATATCGATGCACGAAGCAAAACCCCTGGATACTTTTAGCATCTCCAATGTGGAGGGCAGCTCGTATCGACTGGAGACATTGATTATCCACGCCCTCAAGCGCAGCGTCCGAAATATGTACCTTAATTTCGATGATATAGACTACAAGGAGTATATCGCGTGCGGTTTGCCAAGAATTCTCTTCATGTGCAAGACCCTCGTCGACTTGAAGCTAAATAATTGTGGAGTGATCCCCTCTAGTGGGGAGGTGTTTTTGCCTTGCCTCAAGAAGCTTGATCTCAGTAATGTCGATTATGAGGATAAGGATTCCCTCCCTCACTTGCTTTCTGGTTGTCCTGTGATTGAGGAGCTGATCATCGAGGATTTCTACAGGGAGGAAGAAACGAACTTGGGTTGCTTTATTATATCTTCACCCACAATAAAAATGCTGAACATTGATTTCTCCTCGAGTCGGGAAGTATACTATGATGATGAGATGTTGATAATAAATCTTCCCGCCCTCGTATATCTTAAGGTGAATGGTTGTTATTTGGAGTATGCCAAAAGTTCGAGGAAGACCATGCCCTCCTTAATTGAAGCGGATATTAAGTTGAATGGATATTGGCATGACTGTCACATTGATTGCATCGAGCATGACTGTTCGAGAGCATTTCTTAGTTCTCTTTGCCATGTGAGGTACCTAAACATCTCAAGCTATTTTCAAGAGAAGGTACGTTTTGATTTTTGAATTGTTCTAATTTTTTTTCTTACTTAATTATATACCATGCTTGTGGTTTTAAATATGATTTTTTTTTGCAGCTGGTTGACATTGTAGGAACGAGTTCAATGCCAAAGTTTGTTAATTTAACCAAACTCGTACTTAATATGAACGCTCAGTGGCATTTTATTGCTAAGTTCCTCGAAGTTGCTGATAATCTTGAAGATCTTGTTGTGAGTGGAGTTAGCTTTTGCAATTTATCTTTTTACATATTTTGCAACTCTATATGTTTTTTATTTGTATCCTTGTTTTTTTCATCAGCTTCGCTCAACCTTGATGCCCTATAGAGAGCCGGAACGAGTGCCTTTGTGCATCTTATTACATCTAAGAACTGTTAGAATTGATAAATTCGGTTTTCGTGATGATAGCGGTTTTGACATGGTGAGATATATTTTGAGGAATGCTTTTGTACTTGAGAGGATGGACATAGACGGATTCCCCCGTTATAGTTTATCTGAGCAGGAAAAGCTTGATGCGCACCAAAGAATCTCATTGTTTGAGCGAGGATCCAAGTCATGCCAGATTTCCTTCAACTAGTAGACCTTTGATTTGTATTTTGATTGATTTTGTACGTTTTTGGATTGATTTGGTATCTTTTCGGATTGATTTGGTTTCTATTTGACATTATTTATGTGTGTTTTGATTGATTTTGGTGAAAAATGGTTTATTGGTGTGTGTTTTGAGTGATTTAGGTGAAAAGCAGGTGAAAAAAGGGTTCTGCCGGACTGCTACACGGTAGTACCGGTAACACGGTCACGTGTACCGGTAACACGGTCACTGACCGTGTAGCTCAATTTATTAAAAAAATATCGGTAACACGGCTCATACCGGTAACACGGTTAACCGGGTATCAGCCGTGTTACCGGGTAAAAAAAAAAAAAAAAAAAGGGGCTCATAGGATTCGAGCCCCTGACCTATTGATTTCAACCCGCATATTCAAATGGGTCACACCAGTTGGACTAGAACTCTACACTGTTTTAATTTAGCAAATTATTATATATTTACCTTACGAATATCTTTTAAAATCGACTCGCCCTTCCCCCGATAACCTATTTCCAACCTGTTTTTTCACACATTTCACATTCAAGAGATAAACAAACTCCAAAAACACGTACAATAATCTAAAAAAAGCACAAACACCTAAAACACACCAAATATCCAAAATCCAACGAGAGTAGACGAAAATAAAACAACCCAGGTCTCAAATAATTCTAAAACTCCGATCAATCAACCAAACCCAATTTAGATCTCTGCCTCCGTGCTCATTGGACATTTTGTTCTCGTGTGTCCCTCGTTTCTGCAGATGCTGCACTTCTTCTTCTGTCTTCTTCGGCTCGACTCTTCTGCAGGGACATTTAAATCAACAGCCCCCCCAGGTGGGATAAAGACCGTGCACTTCCGTCTGTTGTGACCCACGCCCTGACATCTCGAACACACCTGCACACGACGACACAATATTAGAGGTTTAAGCCACGACATACATACGATGTTCCTTCTGGATGAACAAACCTGATCACGTCGTGCAGAGCTCTCAACTGCGGAACGAGCACGTCTCATCCTCGGACGTCCAGCCTGGCTAACCGCTACTGGAGGATAAACTACGTACGATGCTACATTCGGCGGGACCACCCAATCATCATAATGTGGCACCGGCACAATAGGCGTCGCATACATCTCGACATGGCTGCTCGTCTTGAACCAGGGGCTCACGAAATCGTACGCTGAAAATCTGGCTCGTCTACATAATAACAACAAACAAGTTAGTGGAATGAGCACTTTAAAATTAATTTTAAAGGCAAAATGATATCATACCTTAAAGCAGCGCAAGCATGACGACACGGTATTAGGTCCAAGTCGAACTCCCGACAATCACACGTGCGATTCGCGATATCCACAAGATAAGATCTGTCATCTTCCTCAACTCTGTAAAGGGTATCCGCACTGACCTCCCGAATGGTAAAATAACGGCTCAACATATCTTGATTAGACAACTTGAGGACTGCCTCCTCGGTCAGCTCATGGTCATTCTGTCTCTCGTTAGCTTTCCTTCGTTTCTCGTCAAACCATCTCTCAATCATCGCACGAATGGCCTCGAGCATCGCACAGACAGGTAATCGCCGTGGCCATTTGATAGCAGCGTTGAAGACTTCGGCCGCATTCGATGTCATGAAACCGTATCGTCGTGCAGCACACTTTGACCTCGCCCAATGCTCAACCCCGATATCAGTAAGGCGCCTATAAGCACCCTCTCTACTAAGAGTCTCCACATTCGAAAGATGCCTTTCAAACTCATCCACCCGATAACTATAGGCAGCACAGTATACAGCTTCGACCACCTTATGGCCGTACCGTGCTAGATTCTTCGAGAGGTGGTGATAGCACAACGCACGGGTCGCGTGGGGATAAACACTCCGAATAGCATTTGCTATGCTCTTATGCTGGTCGGACACAATGAGGAGATCATCGTCGTCTGTATCGTAGCATTGCCTGAGGTGCTGTAGAAACCACAACCACTCCTCGTCATTCTCTATCGGACCGATACCAATGGCAAGCGGGAAAATATTTTCATTCCCGTCTTTTGTGACTGCTACAAACATCACACCAGTGTTTTTCCCTTTCAAATGGGTGGCGTCGACTACTATCACAGGCCTCAGAGTGCGATGCTGAAATGCACTAATGCACTGCCCAAGTGCAACAAACATGTGGCAAAACACGCCCTCGCTGGTCGTCTGAATATCATACCGAGTCCCGGGATTATGTTCTCTCAGCATGTACAGATATGACGGGAGCCTCTGATACGATTCATGGTAGTTGCCGTATGCTATCTCAAGCGCCAAGTTCCTCGTCCGTAGGGCGAAGCTGTAGTCGATGTGAACTCCGTACAATCTCCTCAAATCCTCAACCATATCTTTCGGCTTCAGTTCCCGATTGCCGACTAACTGGCGTGCAAAGAAAGTAGCTGCAACCTTGCTAGACACCTGTCGATCAGTAGTCCGCCCCAAATTGTTATGACACTCGTGATTCAAGTTCAGCTTCGTAATCCTCCAAAAGGTGTCATCGGAACCCGTGGAACACAATTTGAACGGGCAATTTTCACTCCCCTGCTTGCACTCGTACGTCACCCGACCAGAGCTAGACCGAGTAGTTTTGCACTCCACTCTATTCTCCATGTGATACATCCCCACCGACACCTTCAAATCAGATTTCTTTCGGAACGTGGCCCCGACTACCATCTGACCATAAATCGGTTGGGGTTCGATGGAACGCAACGGAACAGCGGGATCAAAGCTCGGCAGTGGAATGATCCAATTGCGCAGCGGATGATTCTGTGCATTCTGAGCGCCTTCGGTTTGCTCGCCTCCGCCCGCATTAGAACTCGAGGACATATTACGGCGTGACATAATATTTCTAACCACGCCCGGCTGTCTAATCCATTCGGTCCACTCCGTGGTCAGCGAAGCCAAGAGATCGGTGTGACGGGCTTCTTCTTCGTCCTCGGAAGTCTCGACTGCCTCGCGGTCTGACGGTACACCTTGATCCCGATTCTCTGCTCCAATATTCACCTCCGGCGCAGCTTGTTGTGCCTCTGTTTCGACGACGAACACAAAGCACTCGTGTATTTGCTCGTCTAACATGCGGGATACATCTTCGTCGCGAATCAAAGGAGCTCGCACGCTTCTCGCGTCAATGCCTCGTGTGAAGAAAGACAACATGTACTCGATATTGGGCGGAGGGCGCAAAGCTGTACGAATCCGGCTCACAAGAGTGTCGAGCGTAATTTCATCCCTATTAAAGAAGAGACACATATCTACTCCATCGACGTAGCCCGCTCGATCCCAACGACCACCGTAACGTACCGTGATTCGTCGATCCGACATCTACGATAAATAAACACGATTGAATTAAGTTAGGGAACCCAAAATATCCATCCAAACGTGTAAAAACAATCCATAATTCGAAAATTAAAAAAAAAAAAAAATGCTCACTGTACACGGTCACTACACGGTCACCTGACCGTGTAGTGTGTCACCGTGTTACCGAGAGACACTTCTCGGAACACGGTGACCGGGATTACCGTGTAGTACCCTGCTGTGTTACCGGGCAGTGACCGGATAACCTTCATAGCTACACGGTGGCTACACGGTCGAAGCTGCCCACCGTGTAGCCACCGTGTAGCTATGAACTCGAACAGAAAATCGAAAAAAAAAAAAAAAAACGGCGATTTTCGACGTACCTTTCGGCCGGCGAACCCAGCTCTTCCAACGTAGATTCGGACGGAGCCTTCTTCTAGAGTTGTTTTTGTAGAGAGAATAAGAGAGATTGGGTGGTTTTTTGTGTTTTGAAAAAAATTGTGGGTGTGAGAGTTTTAGGGTTTGATAGGTTTGATATGCATGATAAATGCATGGATTTACACCTTCAACAACCATATTTCCGATTTTGGTATTTATGTGGGGCCCACGATTTTCTTATTTATGTTTTGAAATTGATTTTGAGTATTTAATTGAATTGTTTGGTTGAAAATAAAAAGTAAGGGTGTTTTTGAGATTTCAAATAAAGTTTGTACAAAATACTCATGTTTTTTTGGGAGAGGTCAAAATTCTCATCCTTTTTTATTTTTGTGCATGAAAAGTCATATTCCCACAAAGTCATATTCCCACTTAAATCAATTCAAATAAGCAAGTGATTAATATTGTACTTCCCAATCAATATTTTTTGTAAATAATTGTATTATTAGTACTTATCTAGTTTCTTTAGCTCTGCGTGTGTTAAATTCAGTACTCTCTTCATCCATGGCGTCTCCCGCCGTCCCATTCATTACTTTCTCACCCACCTCCGTACCAAAACCAACTTCATCCATTTTCCTCACGCACCACTATCATTTTCACCTCAAACAGTTAGCTAAGCAGGCTAAATCGCCGCCCCTTACTGCCGCTAATGTTGCCTCCACCGACGGTTTCCCGATAAATGAATTATTCGCAAACGATGGCGCCAATTCCAAGGGAACAGACGATGGAAAGTGGGATGCTTCTCAGTACGAGGCCTTGCTCAAAGGTGGTGAGCAGGTTACCTCTGTCCTCGAAGAAATGATCAAGCTCGTAAGTTCTCATTACTTTTCCTCAAAAATCTCAGATTATCCTGTTTAAATTTATGTATTCTCTTCTTTATCTGTAAAAATTTGACTGCCCATGATTTGCTTTTACCCCCTTTTCCATTCTTAAGCTTTTGTTTGGTGTATTTGCTCTTAATTTTCATTGGAAGAGGATTGGGGTTTTCGTTAATGAGGCATCTTAGTTTTCATTTGAATGTCTTGAGATTTGCTTCTGAAATTGTTGTGGCTGAAAGAGAAGCTTGAAGCATAGTGCGTCTGTTTTAGGTGTTGTGGAGACCACATCATTGCTCATGGGCTTTGTTAATCTTTTCGCCTACAATTTAAGAAGCGCTTATGTTATAGAACAATCAATTTCTGTTGCAAAATCCATATAATTTCGAATGATTACTAGTTGACATGGGCAAATTAGAATTCCACATAATAGTATAAATGTATAATGTCTTGGACAGTTTGGAGATGCTGAACCCGAGAGATTGAAGTTATCTTATCAAATGATTATTTGTCATACTTCTATAGTTACATACAATCTTAGTCCTCAATGTATACATCTTTTATTGGAGTATAGACAGTCTCAGTTCGCAGACAAGTCTGTTAATGTAATTTTTTGGCTGTGATAACCCTTCTCCATATCACCCAGTTATAAGAGAGTTACAAATCACTATACGTAGATTAAGTGCTGGAGGTAAGTAACTCAACTTTATAAGGGCAAACTTGAGAAAACGCGGCTATTTATTCACATAATATAAATTATACAACATGTTATCTTTGATTTGGTGATCTGGGTTAGGACTTCCTACCTTGTAGAGGGTTGTGTGTGTACTTCGGGTTATAGGAGTCATGGTAACTCTTGTTAGAATCTCTGATTTTTCACATGTAAATTGGGGTTGTGTAGAACTTTGAGAACTAAATAAACCTCAATCATACATTACATTACGTTCTTCGATCCATTTTCCCCTGAGTACATCATGTAGACAGTTTATTCTACCATAGCATGTTCTCTAAATACTGAAAAACATTTTCAAACTTCCCTTTGATTATATGGGTTGCTATACTTTCAAATGATTTTTGTATGTTTTTGTTGTCAAATTTCCACTAAATAGATCTACTGACTTTGTATTGGGCATATACGTGTGTGAGCAGTTGGAGGATATGAACATGGACCAAGCATCTGAAGAGGTGGCAGTAGAATTGGCTGCACAGGGAGTGATTGGACAGAGAGTTGATCAGATGGAGTCAGGGTTTATTATGGCTCTTGATTACATGATACAACTTGCTGAAAAGGACGAAGACGATAAGGTTATTATAATTAAAATTTTCAATATTCTGTATTGTGCATGAGTAGCTTGCACATAGATCTGGTATTTGCAACAAGCCCCTTCATTTCTTTCAGTGCCCCGGTGTTTTATGAAAGCTAGTGTGATATCAGAAAATACATTGTCAAAGTGGATCGAATGAAATGGTAAAAAAAATCTCAACATTCCAAAGAAACTAGTTTCCAGATACCAAACTACAATGATATAGTTTCCTACCCAATATAATGATGTGACTCCTCTAATTCTCAACCACTACATTTTAATTTATTAGTAAAAACATACATGGAAATTTCGGAAGCTCGTGTGCCTTTTTCTTCCATGCAGATCAATCTTTACTAGCTTACACAAGTATGGTTCATATGTTACTTCATTCTTTACAGAGGAAATCTCTCCTGGAGGTTATTAAGGAGACTGTATTGTCGCATCTCACAAAGAAATGTCCTCCTCATGTGAGACACCCACTCTACCATTTCTCTTTTTTGTATGCCTCATAAAGCTCTTGCTAACTGAGGAACACTTTTTTCTCCCCACGTATTTTCAGGTTCAAGTCATTGGCCTGCTTTGCAGAACTCCACAAAAGGAGAGCAGGCAAGAATTACTAAGACGGGTGGCTTCAGGAGGTGGTGTGTTTGAGAGTAAGGATGGCACTAAAGTTCATCTCCCAGGAGCCAATTTGAATGATATAGCCAACCAGGCTGATGATCTTCTGGAGGTTGCTTCCTTGATTTGTCTATTATCTGCCTTTTTATGATAATTTATTTCCTTTAAACTAACAATTGCATTCAATGAGAGAAGACTTAATCCTCTCAATAACAGCGTGCAAATGATGACCATTTGGCATCATGCATTGATAAGTCATGTCTTCAGATTTTTAACATTTCTGCGGGCAATGGGCAACCTTTTCAGTCATAAAGATAATATTGCCTTATATTGCTCGGGGGACGGCTATCATTCCTGCTTTCGAATAATTATTATAGACTATATTTATGTACCTGACATCAGTGTCTAGCATTCCCATTTCTCAACTAAAAAAAAAGTTCAGCATTTTGCAATGTGCTGTAATTTGTTGTTGTAATGGATTTCATCCGGTCCATATAGGGTTATGATGAAGCTTAAATAATTTCTCAGTCTAAGACACTGAGAAATTATTATGCCTGGGAGTTTTCTGACAATTTTTAGTGTAGTCAGCATTTATGTAGAACTATTTGTACGATTATGAACTTAAAGAAGTTGTACTTGGATTATTTCTAATGTGTTATATTACTGTAATTATTAATTTAATGTAAGTCATTGTAAGAAGTATCTCAGATTAACTTAATACTGTATTTTCTGGTGCGCACCATGTTGCCTGATTGGTGTTTTATTAAAGTTATGAGTATGTACAGTTATGATGTTTTGTTTGTATTTTTTTTTTTTTTTGCTGTCAATTGTCATAATCACTACTATTCAGGTTACCTTCTTGAACAATATTGTTTATTAATGGCAATCTTGTTTCTTTGTGGGGCCTTGACAAACACATCTCGCAGACAATGGAGACGCGTCCTGTTATTCCTGATCGAAAGCTACTTGCAAGGCTCGTTTTGATCAGAGAAGAAGCTAGGAACATGATGGGAGGTGGAATACTAGATGAGAGAAATGACCGAGGTCTCAATACACTACCTGAATCCGAGGTCCGTAGTTTTCGATTCATGAATGCTGTTACTTATTTGTGCAACTGCTAAAAGTTTAAAACAACTCACCCAAAGATTGAGAAACAAGAATTAATTTATTACACTGGATTTTACTCAGGTCAACTTTTTGTCCAAGCTTGTGGCTTTGAAACCAGGGAAGACCGTACGTGACATGATAAAAAGTGTTATGCAAGGAAAAGATGAAGGTGCGGATAGTTCTGAGAACGAAGATAGCAGTGAAAGTGGAATTTTTTCTGGTGGGATAGCAGGACGGGTGAGCTATTGTGTTTCAATTATACAAAAGTTATTTAAAAAAAAAAACTCATTATACTGTCATTTATTTGAATACTAGAGTTTGACTCCAAAATCTTGATCTCTCCAGGCTAGTGTAACTGGTCGTAAGCCGTTGCCTGTCCGGCCTGGCATGTTTCTTGAAACTGTTTCCAAGGTAACAATTGTTTGATTTTACTTTTCATTTTTTCATCATTAAAACATTAACATTGGTAAAACTCGTGAATTTTCTGAAAAGGTATGTTCCATATAACATGCAACACGAGGCTTTTTTAAGTCCTCTTCGGGTATCATGACATCTAATTTTGTATTGATTCTGTGAAGCATAGAATTTTGTTTTTTTCCCTTTAATCTGACCTCTGTTTTACTGGGACATTAGGTATTAGGTGGAATATACGGAGGAAACACATCTGGAATTACAGCACAGCATCTAGAATGGGTAATTCTTCGTCTCTCAATCAAATGTAAATAAAGCAATGCAAAGTAAAAATACCCGCACATTCATTTAGGATCTTGCTGCCCATCTTATTTATAATTACTATATGACTGAATAAGAGCTGTATCGATGGAGAAATAGAAATTATTACCTGTAACTTATGCAGAAGGAAATGCTAGAGAATTAAGCTTATGATGGATAAATGCCTCGAAATATTCAACTCTATACATTGGGTATAAATATTTTCAAAGTCCTTACCACAAAATATCACTTGAACATTTCTAGTAACTCTAGTTTGCATGTACTAGTTGCCATCCTTTTTGCATTTCCATAGTCAATGATTCGAACTCATACTGTGGTGAAAGTGAAACTCATTGTGTAGTAAATGTGCAACTCTACTGTGGTGAAAAGTGAAACATATATCTGATTTTACATAGCTTTTGGACAAAGTGAAACATCATTCTTTTGAATATATTTCGACATCTTTTTTTTTTCTTAATCTTAGATTCCACAATTTTGCAGTCAGTTTCTTCGAGAAAAAGTAATATTATTAAGTTTGAAGTAAGAAATAAATCTAGTTTCATAGCTGAACCATTTGGTTTTACCGTCTTGTCACAGGTTCATCAGAACACGCTCCAGATTCTTCAAGAAATTGCCTTCTAGTTTCCTCGGTGCACCATTTTAGCTAGCTGAGTCGGTACGTTTTTGGTGTATATTACCAGGGGAGGGGAGATACATTTATAATCTCAATCAAAGCAAGGAAGATGACATCCATTAAATGCAGCAAATACTATAGAGCTCGAAACCGAGGTCAGTGTGTTTCTCCTTGACATTGAATAGCTCCCTCCAATGTTAATGGAATGCAGTATTAAGACAGGTTGAAATTTGTTGTAGAAGAATGATAATGTTTCTAAAGACAATCCAACTATTCTGATAGCAGTAGGCTAGTATCTGTAGCTTGAGAAACGGGATATCTTCTGAAACTCAGAGTTCCTTATTCTACACCGCCTAATTTACACGATTCACGTTGTTTATGTTTTTTACGAGCCGATTTTGGTTCATTTTTCGATCACTTTGATCTGAGAGAGTACACCACAGGAATCAAGCAGGATTAGCAATCATGCTTGAAGATCCTTGTGTGGGATACTACACACAATCAATCATCCAATGATAAAGCAAATCAAAACTGAGTTGTAACTCTCTTTTGATTTGTAAGCATTTCATATCAATGATAATCATGACGGCCCATGTGAGGGCATCGGGCCTACTTGGCCTTCCAATGTGATCTCTCTCACGCATCATGATGACAAAGGCTCTTTTCTAATGAGACTGATGTTTGGGGTTATGAACTCGTAAACACGCACAACAATCTGTGTGATGTTCTTGGCATGCATATATAAGTTTAAGCAGCACATGTGAGTTGCTGAAAAAATAGGAAAAAGAAGAAAATGAGAGAAAAAGAGTGGAACCCATGTATGTGTATGTATGTGCGGTTTGCTTTTTGTGATTTTGTTTGGTCCACCATGAATAAACATTTGGTATCTCATGGCGTGATAAATTAGTCAAGAGTTGATTTTTCAAAGGGTTGATTTTCTTAGATTACATTTTTACCATTTAATTTTTAATAAATATATTAAAATTCAACATTTTTTTATCTATTGCAATTCTCTAAAATTTTGCCCTCTATTTGATGCGTTAATTATGTTAGTTGGGGAGTCGAACCTAATTCTGTACATGAGTACCAAATCCATAAAGTGCATTATTTGAACATTGATGATGCCAATTATGGGACAATTTTATAAAGGCATTTAATTATAACTAATTATTTCAAAGATACAGCATACATATTTCATTTAAAACTACTCCCTTCTATTTTTTTTATTTGACGTTCTACAACTTTGCACAAATATTAAGGAAAAAAAATTATACCTACAATAACCTTATTTAATGATATTTAATGTTAATTATTTGAAGCTCATCCTTAATATTTTTTATTTCTTTCTTAAACATATTCACATAAAAATAATTAATTAATGATATTAAATAGGGGTATTTATGAGAAAAACTTCTAAAACGTCAAATAAAAAGTAAAAAGAATGAAAAGCTAAAACGACATTTAAAATGAATTGGAGGGAGTAATAAACATATTTCACTCAATTTCCAAACTTATTATATGAAATGAAGATATGCTTTGAAAAGTTGTAATGAAAAGTAATATTGCACCAAAAATAACTTACAAATTAGGGCTCCATACTTGAACCTAATCTACCAAATTGGTCATTTTAGCTCGTAACTAGAACATTTGAGGTGGTTGCTTGGAGGTGCTCGATAAAGTTAATTAAAAAAGAACCGTTTATAGCATATAAAATTGACAATGATAATTGGAGCCCGAACTTTATATTTGTTTTTCCGAGTTCCTAGTGAAATTCTCATCGATAAGCACTTTGCAGTCATTATCATTTGATTTAGAGCATCTCTAATATGCACAATTTTTACATGGCATAAATTTGTGGCTAGGTAATAGTAATACTACATCAATAGTTTTTTCAATGGACTTAGGTCCACAAAAAATTATGTGGACTCGGTTCATATATTAAATTCATCAAAGCTATTTTACTAGTATTTTTTTATGATATAATATTATTTTAACTATTATACTATTAAATTACGTACTACATTCTTCCGATGTTAATATTATTTTTTATTTTTCAATAAATAGAATGCATTATTATTAAAATTTCATAATTATACAATGCATTTCAAATCTTAATTAGGCGCTAGGTCCATTTTACCCAATATGCTGAAATGGACGCTATTGAAGATGCGTAAGAGCTTGAAAACATTTGTAATCAATTTTTGCTCACTCTATTTCTTGTCTCATAGATATATTCATCAAGGGACACAAAATGAAGAAAAATGTTATTTTTCAATTTTTTCAATTAAAAAGTAAGTTAAAATATATTTTTAAGTTAAACAATAAAATAAACGAAAAAAGAAAAATTAAAATTGTATTTAAAAAAACACTCTTTTTGTTCCAGAGCTATAGACAAAGGTGGTTAACGTTGTTAAATTTTATTTTAATTATTTTTTAATATTTTTTTTATATTGTTTATCATATTTATTGGGCGACAGCTTTGGAACAAAAAGAGTAATTAATTTAAATTTTGTATATTAAGTCCTGAGTCATGACATTCAAAAAAGAAAAAACGTGCATATTTTTTAAGAAGAATAATAATAATTTATAAAAGAGTTCAACTCTAAGGACCTGTTCTTTTGGACTGAAACCGACTGAATTGAACTGAACTGAAAGATCTGGACTGAAACCGACTGAACTGAATTGAACTGAACTGAAAGATCTGAACTGAACTGAAGCGATCTGAACTGAACTGAACTGGTTTTTTAATAAAAATAATAATAATATTTATAAATTATTAAATGTTATTTTAAAAATATTAATAATATTGTGACATTAACTATATTGTATATTTAAAATTATAGGTTCAAATTATTTTTTGTTTATTTTATTTTAATTTATTTTGAAACGAACTGAACTTAAGCGATCTGAACTGAACTGAACTGAAATTAAGTTGTGTCATAATATTTTAACTATTACGGTTAATATTTTAAATTCTCTTGAGTTGAGTTCATTTAGTCAAGACTTAAGATTGGTTAGTCATTCAAACGGTCGTGGCATCAAACAACTATTATCCCTATCCCTAAATGGTGACACTAAACAAAGAAAGAAGTCCAACACTTCAACTAAACGAGTTACCGACCGTTATAACCACATTTGAAAACATTCTTTTGTGTAATTAAATTACTATTAAAAAAAATAAACTTTGCACTGTACAACCTTGAATTTGAATTCCCCAAATTTGAATAATAAAATAATATAAATAAATAAATAAATAAAATCACCCACTGACAGCTTTGCTCTCGTCCCCAGTGTCTCCCCTCATCACAAACTACCTTTTTTTGAATCTCTGATTTTTTTCATCTCTGAGATTTTTGTGTAGCTGGAGAAACTGAGGTTGAAGGCGACGATTCTTCATGGCTGGGTATTTCGGGGTGTTGGTGTCCGATCCATGGCTCCAGAACCAGTTTACTCAAGTCGAGCTCCGGAGCTTGAAATCTTCTGTCAGTTTTTTTTGTTTGTTTTTTAATTGACGTGTTTTGGATGTGCTGTTGCTGATCGGTGCGGTTCCTACAGTTCACGGGGATGATGAGGGAGAGCAGCGGTGCTTTGAAGCTTGCTGAGCTGCCGGAAAAAATGTCCAGGCTGAAGCACGTCGGAGACAATCTGACGGAGGAAGAGAGAGCTGCGTTCCTTCGGGAATCGTATCAAGATCTGGAAATCGATATCGACTTCGAGTCCTTTTTGAGGGTATGCATATTCTTCTTCTATGCATTTTTTTTTTAATTTGATTGATTAAGCAGTATTGGATAATTAATTGGATCCTCAATCGGATTTCAGATTTCTGTATGTGTTTTTTCAATCGGATTGTTCTGTGATAGGTTTATCTGAAACTTCAAGCTCTTGCAACCGAAAGAAGGGGAAGCGGAACTAAAAATGCATCCGCATTTTTGAAGTCTCCTACCTCCACGCTGCTTCATACGATAAGCGAGTCCGAAAAGGCTTCGTACGTTGCTCACATCAATAACTATCTCGGTGACGACGCCTTCTTGAAGAAAAAACTCCCTATCGACCCTGCAACAAACGACCTCTTTGAGATTGCCAAGGACGGAGTTCTTATTTGGTGACCATCTTGTTTTGCTTGTATTTAGTGAACATTGTCGGAAATAGTTAGCTAATACCATGATCGATTGATCGTCGTGTCTGTGGATGCAGTAAACTTATTAATGTTGCTGTGCCTGGAACAATCGATGAACGGGCCATAAATACAAAGAGGATGTTGAATCCGTGGGAGAGGAACGAGAATCATACGCTGTGCCTCAACTCTGCCAAGGCTATTGGATGTACAGTTGTCAATATAGGGACTCAAGATTTTATTGAAGGAAGGGTAAGAATTCATTATTTGATTCTTCGTTTCCTATTTTGTTTTGGTGTGGATCTCTGGGGATTTGGATTAAAGTCATACATTTGGTGGGCGAGACTCTTAAGTTCGACAGTGGATAATAGTGTGTGTTTGTTATTTTCTTTAATTATTTATCATGGTTGTAGTCTTTTAAGTTCATGTGGCAAAAGCTTACTATTTTTTCTATTGTGGCCTATTTTCAGAGACACCTTGTTCTTGGAGTGATTTCTCAAATTATCAAGGTGAGGAATGTTACAATTTCCAATTATTATAACTGACCATTAACAAAAGGTTGCTTTGAAATGGCAGACCTAAAGACATATCTCTCCGTATACTTTTCCCATTATATGCCATATGCTAAATGTTGACATCCTAGATAATCATATGTTGTTTCAGATACAACTGCTGGCGGATCTCAACTTAAGGAAAACACCGCAGTTGGTGGAACTGGTTGACGATAGTAAGGTAATTGCTTTTGATTTCGACTGAACAAAAATGTGCGTTTCTGTTTTCACCACGTGGATGTTTTGTCTGTAATTTATTCACCATATTACTTGATAATAATTCAGGATGTGGAGGAGCTGATGAGCCTACCACCCGATAAGATCCTACTTAGGTGGATGAATTTTCAGTTGAGGAAAGGTGGATACAGTAAGACTGTTACAAACTTCTCATCTGATGTAAAGGTAAATGGAAATGATATGGCATTTTAAATGCGCCCATTGCATGATGTTCACTCGTTTATGGATGTTAATGATATTTAAGACTTGAATACGTGTGCAGGATGCAGAGGCATATGCCCATCTCTTGAATGTTCTAGCTCCAGAACACAGTAATCCATCTACACTGACAGTAAAAGATTTCCTTGAAAGAGCAAAGTTGGTTCTCGAGCATGCTGATAAGATGGGCTGCAAAAGATACCTAACAGCAAAAGATATTATAGAGGGTTGTCCAAACCTTAATCTAGCATTTGTAGCGCACATCTTCCAGCACAGGTGAGAAAACATGGTGAAGTTTAAGTGGCCTCATTTTTGTAGTTTTTCGACCATTCTCATTACTAGTGCTGACAGTGTGTATCGGGTGTATTAGGTGAATTAGAGAAAGTGATTCGAAACAAAGTTATCAGTTGATGAGGCCATACTTTGTCAATGATTTTTTTATCAGCTTCTGTCTAATCCATCCTTTCATGTGTGTAGGAATGGACTCTCAACCCAAACAAAACAAATATCTTTTCTTGAAACTCTACCTGATGATGCCCAGATCTCCAGAGAAGAGAGGGTATTTCGGTTTTGGCTAAATAGTCTAGGAAATTCTTCATACATCGATAATGTCTTTGAAGATCTCAGAAATGGGTAAGTTCTGTCACTTATATATAGTACAATTTCATTCTCACCAAGTTCCATTGGGAAGAGTATTAATGTAGTTAGTATACAATACATCCCCTGCCTAACACTACACATTAGAACTGTATTTGCTGTTGTCATTGTAAATAATTTGTATTATGTTTCCAGGTGGATTCTTCTAGAAACACTGGACAAGGTGTCTCCAGGGATTGTTAATTGGAAAATGGCTTCTAAACCACCAATTAAAATGCCATTCCGGAAAGTAGAAAATTGCAACCAAGTAATCAAAATTGGGAAACAGCTGAAATTTTCCCTGGTTAATGTTGCTGGAAACGACATTGTTCAAGGAAATAAGAAACTAATATTGGGTATGTTCTTACTTAACATTCCCTTTATAGGCATTGCATTGATCATATGTTAAATTGGAAGTAGGAATTACTGGAAAATTAACTGGCTTTAGACTTGATTTCCAGCCTATCTATGGCAGTTGCTGCGATATAACATGCTTCAGCTATTGAAGAACTTAAGATTCCATTCTCATGGGAAGGAAATTACTGATGCTGATATATTAGATTGGGCCAATAGCAAAGTGAGAAATTCAGGTGGCCAGAACCACATGAACAGTTTCAAGGTATCATTCGGAACAAACTTATTTTTTTGTACAAATTTAGGGGATATCATAATTTGTACTAACATGTTAACCTGATAATGTTGAATCTTACACATTCTAGTCTTTTGAAAGCTTTGTTACTATACTAATTGTAATGCATATAATGCAGGATAAGAGTTTGTCCGATGGAGTCTTTTTCCTAGAGTTACTCAGTGCTGTGCACCCAAGATCTGTCAACTGGAGCCTTGTGACGAAAGGATTAAGTGGTATGTATTCTTAATTTACGTGTAGTTCTAAACTTATAGGAGCTGCTTTTAATTAAACTCAAATATATGTAGATGAGGAGAAAAAAATGAATGCAACCTACATCATCAGTGTTGCAAGAAAACTTGGATGCTCGATATTTTTGCTCCCTGAAGATATAATTGAGGTAATCTCAGCTTCAAGCTCATTTATGTTCTAGACTAACTAATTAACTAACTAATTCTTCGTATTTTTTCACCTGCTTCTCACATTAGGTAAACCAAAAGATGATGCTCACATTAACCGCAAGTATCATGTATTGGACCTTAAAACAACCGGCCGATGATCGACCCTTTGGATCATCGGACAGTGAGAGTGGAAGCCTTCTGGATACAATCTCAAACTCGACAACGGATGACACTGCTTCCGAGTCATCAACAGATGACACCAGCAGTAATTAATGGTGGTTTATTGAGTTTTCAAATAAGGTATACATAAAATGTATACCGTATTGATTCCTCTTGTATCGGAAGTTTTGCATCATTCACGTTTTATAGTATGTCGAATGTATTGAGTAATTTGAATGTAGCTATTTATGAAGAAAAAAAAAAGTAGCTCATGTGTATAGAGACAATATGTACAAGCTTGCTTCTTGTACACATTTTATCATGTATTTGTGTTGTAATTGCAATTCTTAATGTAATTTTGGTATTTGCATTATTACAAATATAAGATCATATTTATTAATAACCCAAACAGAACCCAACTTCTTAATAAATTATTCATTTTACTCTTTTCCACTTCATCAACTTACTACTCAATTTAATTTTTAATTTGTTCCTACTTTATCTTTAACCTATAACTCAATTTCAATTTCTCATTTATTAATAATTATTTAATATTTCTCATTTTAATTATTTAAAAATAAGATTATATTAAAAATACTTCAATTAATAATTATGAAAAAACATAAATTAAATAAATTAGTTTTTAAAAAATAAAATTAAAATGACACAATTACAAATAATAAGAGAAAATAAAAAAAATACGGTGTGACTAGTAAAATTAGGTTCTAAAAGGCGCTAGACGTTAATCGGGGCGGTGACTAGAGGCCTAGCGTCTAGAGAAATTAATCGAAAACTAAACGGGATTAATCATTTTATATTTTTATATTTAATTAATTAATATTATATTTTAAAAATATTTTTATGCATAATAATTCAATATTTTGAACAAAACAATACATAAATAATCTGAACATAGTATTAAATATTAATCTCAAGTTTTAACATAGTGAAATAATCAAAATAACTTGTAAATTTAAAATTTTAAATCATTTTCATTATATTTTTAATATTTTTTTCAATTTTTGGTCTTATACTCAAAATTTATCATAATACCATCTATTTTATTTTATTTATCAAATTTTGCCTCAAATTTGATTTGTCTATTAACTCTGCTCGAGAACCATCTAAGAAGGTAAAGACGAAATTAATTGAATTTAGGCAGCTCAAAGCGAGTTTAGGCGACTCTGGGCGAGTTTAAGCGGCGCTAAGGCGGCTCGGGGGGGCTAGAGCCTAAAATCGAAGTGGTTAAGTACAGTTTAAAGCCTAGGCGGGCGGGCCTAAGCGGAGCTAGACGGAGATTTTTAAAATGTCTGTAAAAGTATATGAATATTGGTCAATTATAAAGATGCCATGGTCAATACAACTTAGTAGGTTGATATTCTGATCACTCTTCTCATTTCTAGGAGTAATGCTGTATAATCGCTTAACCGTTCTAGAGTGATTTGTTTGTTTCGTTAATAAACAAGATCTCAACTTGTTAACTAGCTATGCGGATATATTTTTTGGGGGCAATGTTTTTTGAAGCAATAATATGTTTGTGATGTCATTAATTGTTTTGGGTCGAACGGGTGATACACTGAGACTCATTGGGCTTCATGTTAATGCTTGAATATGTGAAGGCCCAAAAGATATAGGTGATAGCCTGATAGCAGTGATAGGTGACCCAGTGTGAGAACCCTAAAATTGTAATAACATTTTTTTTTTTAATTTTGTATAATTTCCAAATGTGTTATTTCCATAGCAAAGATGCTCTCCGACAATAGTTAATTAGGTGATTAGTGTTGAAGGCCACTTGTGAGTTGTCCCACAATTGTGAGAGGGGAGTCTATCAAGCTCTCGCTCTCGTCTGTGTGCGCTAGGCGTGGGACCGCACTTGAACACCCCCATTTGGAATTTGACAATTAGTACTTTAAAAACATGTTATTTAGGGGCATCAGATTCCAATAAGATGAGGATAAGAAAATTCTAATCAAAATTAACATCAACGACTAATTAGAGCCATTACAATTTACAAAGGGAAGTGGGGACCACCCGTTAAAACACTACCAAAAAATTCCGATTCTCCATCAATTTTTTGTTAAAAACAACAACAATAATAATACAGTAGTATGAATTTTAATTTATTTAAACAATAACAACGGTTTAAACATCAAACATTTACTAATCTCATACTATACTACGATGAAATTAATTATTTCATTTCTCATACTATTATATGATCAAATGGATCGAAACGGCGTAGCTCAACTCATCAAGATCGAAAAATAATAAATCAATCAACATGAAAAATTGTCGACCTCAACAAACTCATCTCGATCAAGTTAATAAGGATTAACTTTGACTTTCGTGCATCTTTACCATTCTTATGTTTGTACATATATGGTACAATGAACGCGATCATGCAACCCATCAAAATACAGTACTACTACGTATGTTTCATAATCAATAAAAGTACATTTTTTTAAATATTAAATTCAATTAATAATCACGATTTTCTTTTCAACCCGAATTCTAACAATAAGTGTGGAAGAGATTAACACGTTAATATGATGTATACTCGCATAAATTGCCAATATAGCTATCACACCATACCAATATCATATAGATATAGTACGTGGAGGCTGTTGTTGCACGATGTGTTTACTTTGAGCTAACCAATATTAAATTTAATTAATTGATTGATTGATTGATTAAGATTATCAAACTAATTAAACCATCCTAAAAGTCAAGATTAATCATAATTTTTTAAATCTTAATCAAATTTGTTATAAAGTGATTAATTAAGAAAACAATTCTCGTCAACATCATCAAACTAACTAACTTATCTTTTAGTATAATCAATTTATAAAAAAAATGGTTTCTTAGTGCATTCAAATGTAACTATATTTGAATAATCGAGTGTTAGTTATAAAATTACAAAATAAACAGAATATTGTGCGGAATTTTCTAAACGAGTTAAAAACTAGAGTTCACAATTTCAGTTATGTAAACAAATCGCCGATCGATTACTCCTTAATTTCGTTTTATAATAATAATATCACTTTACTTAAATTGACATTTCTGAATAACAAGACTCTCCCTAAAAAAATATTTGTTGTAATATGGGCAATGTATAGTACGATAAAATAGATAAAATAAAAAATCGAAAAAGAAATCGACAATAAAAATAAAGACAAAGAATTTACGTGGAAATTCAATTGGAAAAAACAACGGGAAGAACGACGAAATTCACTATAATATTGTTTTATGATTACAAAAATCGATATGCACTCAAAACCCTCTAATTTCACACAATAGTTATAATCTAAATATATAATTGATGTAATCTGTGTCAATTGAACAATCCTCTTTATATAGGAGAGATCTTAATTATTGTACAGAGAACAATAATACACGCTTAAAAGAGTCCCAATAAATTAATATGGAAAAGAATCCCCGTCAAATTAGGAAATAATTCCTAAAACCCGCGCCTGGAATTTTGCTTGATGTCGGTCGACAAAGGTAGGTGTCAGCCGACATGAATCGGCACGAATGTGCCACTGCCTTTGAAGTTCGTCACGAGCTAGGGAGCCTTTTGTCGGCCGACGTGAGAAGTGTCGACCGACACTTACCCAAAAAACTTGGCTTTGTGGCACACCAACTTTAACAATACATTTATTTTTCACTTTAAAATACAATTTTTTTTCATACTTTATTCACCTAATTTTTCAACTTATAACATTTTTGCACACAGCTTATAAATTCTTTAAAATAGTTTATAAATTATTTAGGACGCTTGTAACTTGTAAGTTTATAAAATTTGTTTGTTAAATTTTTCATACTTTTTTTTATAAAACTTAAAAATAATAGCTTATAAGTTGTTTAATTTTTTTTTTATAAACATTGTATAAACTCTTATAATTTAAACAATAAAAGATCAAAATATTCATAATATTATTACCCTTTATATATATATATATATATATACTAAAATTATTATTTATTTATTAAATTAATTTTTTAGTTATTTTATTTTATTTTTTTATAATTTTATTTATATAAAATCTTAAATTAACGAATAAATTAAAATCTTATAAGTTTATATATTTATTTTATCCAAAACATTTATTTTATCTAAACAGTTTAACAATTTATTTATTAAATAATACATAACTTATTTATTAAATAATACATAATACTTTATAGGTTTTTAAAACAACTTATAAAACATAGCATAACTCTTTTTAATAAGTCATTCAATCATGCTCTTAGTTACAACTATTTTACTTTTTAATTTAAAATATTTATATCTCCACATTTTGGTCAAAAATTCAAAAATTAACATTTTATTTAATCTATGTGTTGGAAGAAGAGATTTTATATTTATGAAACAGATTAAGTATTATTACCTCTGTCATTATCTCTGTCTCAAAGAAATGATCATAATTTTTTTGTAAATTATAAAAAAAGTGTGATAAAGTACTTAAGAAAATAAACGCAAGTATTATTAACGCGTAAATCACTGTATATATAAATGGGGTGTATCTCGCCCACGAGACCAACAACCACCTACCTACGGCCGTAGCCGCCCTCTTTTTTGTGTTGAATTCAATTGGTATAACGTGCGAAAAGAGACAAAGTAGAAGATAAATCCAAACAAAACCAAACATGGGTGAAATATTATACTACATGTATATATAAGTATATACTTTCTCTCTTTCTTATAATAAACGATTACATTTTCCGAGTTGTCTCGTATTAATAGTTATATTTACCTTTTATTTATTTTTTAAATATTACTCTTATCTACTTATTTTATTAATTTTAAAATATAATTTTATTTTCAACTTTTTTGTCAATAAGTTAATAAAACAATAGTATAATATGTATACTAAAACAAGTGTGACAATATATATATACGTATATACATTTATGTATGGGGTAGATGGGTAGCAATAATGGACCCAACCCCAACCCAAAGAAACTCGAAATGGGCCACCATCATCCAAGTGGGTATGTGTAAACCATGTGCGATCATATGGTGGTTGCCCCTTATCCACTCGGGCCCACATTCAAAATTTTAAATTAAAAAAAAATACTCTCCTTTCACCACCAAATATATATGCTTGATAAAAAAAACACTCTGTACATATTCTATTATAATTTACATAATACTACTACTATTACCTATCTGAAATCATAAAATTACAATTTTACCCTTTAACATTAACTATATAATTAACACACACAATTATAAATCTATTAATACACAACAATAATTAAAGATTGATTCCCAAGCCTCACCTTCTCACCTCCCATTTCCAATCTTCTCTCTCCCAATATTCCTCTCTCTCTCTCTCTCTAACATTTTAACATGATGTTATAAAGAGATCTTGTTGTGTCAGAGAACTTGTGACCCCCTTTCGTGTCAGAAACAAAATCTTTATCTTCAACTACATATATAAAAATTGTATCATTAAAACCAAAATAATAAACATGAACATACACAAAAACCCTAGCTCCACCAAAACTCGATTCGCCATAAAGTTTCTCCTAGCCATGAAGCGGCTCAACAAGAGGAAAGCTCCATCGACTTCCGACAAGCACAAGAGGTACATCTTCATCCGATCCGCATCCCACGCATCGATGGCGTTCGCGGTGGGGCCGAGGAGGGCGTGGAGTCGAGCCGTGATCGACAAGATCAGAAACCACCACAACCAACGTTCTCCTAATCATCCTCCGACAAAGAAACGCAATAAGAAAAACCCTAGACGGGACATATTAGGGTTTGGAGAAGAAGGCGATGACCTTCGGAGGCTCGTTCCGGGAGGCGAAGGGATGGGCTATTGCAGGTTGTTGAGTGAAAGTGCTCACTACATAAAGTGCCTCCGAGATCAGGTGCAGGTCATGACAAGCTTGCTTCATCATTATTCAACTTGAAATATATGTATATTGTAAGTATATATATATATATATATATGTGTATATACATACATATATGTATAGTTTTTGTATGTGTAATATAGATTGAGAGGAAGGGTGTGTTCAAGTTTTTTTTACCTATGTAATTAAACTTTAAATAATTTATTGTACATATATGTCAAAGTTGGGCCAATAACACCTTAAAAAGCCTTGTTAAGGTATTAAGGTTGTCCAACATATATGTGAGCCCAATGTTCTTAATCCAAATACTCTAACAATATACATGTGATTGTGTCATTGTGTGATGTTTATTGCTTGTTAGTACTTGTTAGTACTTCCTAGTATAGTTAAGGACCATATATATTCTTACTTGTTATGTACTATATTCATTTGTACGTGTTGTTTTAATTAATATTGATTAAATTAAATTTTACGACTTAAATTTAACACGTTATATTAAAATTATACTTGTTAATTATATCATCTTACATTATTGATCGAACTATTAATTTAATTTGAATTCGGTCCTCAATAAATGGGATATTTTTAGGAAATTCAATTATATTTATAATTTCTTATATAGGTCGCAAATTTAAACTAGTGTTATACTACATATATATAGTATATATGTTACATATAATAGAATAATACAAATGGGTATTATCTTAATTGAATTATATATTGCACATAACCTTAACTAATTAAGTAATTGTTAATTTGTTATAGGGTGTTGTTTTGATTTATTACTTAATTATTGAATTAATAAATATTAGCTTAGACACAATTAATTTATATAAAAGTATAGTAGTATTTGTTTTCTATTATCTCAATTTAATTTATAATTAAATTATACGAAAAAAATTATTAAATAAATTTACTCAATGAGAGTATAACATTAGTTATTGAAAATTATAATCTACATAGAAATATGTAAATAGAAAACCCAAATTTGTACCCACATTAAATATATATTTATATAATTAAATTCGATTTTAAGATCAAAAACTTATAAATAAAATAATTAAATTAAATTATTCTCCATTAATTTATTCCAAAAAAATAAATTAAATTAACTTCCGTCATAAAATTTAAAAGAAAATGAACGGCAATATTAATTAACATACAATGGCATGCTCAAAAGTATGAGGTTTTGGTGGTAGCAACTTGATCATGACATTATTTTTAAGAGTATTTCTGAAAAAAAAAAGGTAAATTTATTTATTTAATTACAATAAAATTTTCATGTTTTCCATTTTATAAATAAAATATTTGATTTTTTTCTTATAATTAAAAGTATACATATAATTGTTGAGAGGTGTTAGTTAATTAATTATACTTTACCAAAAAAAAATTAATTATACTCCATATACTCCTCCCCCATCTCTCTCTTATTCATGAAAAAAACTTATTTGTTGTATATATATTCAATTTAAATATCATTTTTAAAAATATTTTTAACATTAATTAAATTTATTTATAATGTATATACTACTATACTTGAAATCACTATACTTTCTTCTCAAACTAATACTTTCTTTCTTCTCAAACTAATTAGTATGTATACATGAAATCACTAGTTTGGTTATACATGAAATCACTATTCGTGATGAAATCACTATACTTTCTTCTCAAACTATACTCCATCATCACGAATAAGGTAATACTCCATTATAAAAAAAAAAAATTGAATTATTTCATTATAAAATTCTTTATTTAAAAAGTCAAACATACGAGTTTTGCATGTGAATATGTCGGTTATGCGTAATGTGGAGATCGATCGAAAATGTTAGTAGTAGTTAACACCCAAGTATCAATGATGAAAAATAACGACATACTATAAATAGTTGAAAACCATAAAAGCATATGTATGAACTTTACTAAAGGGAATAAAATAAATAAAAAGAAACAAACAATTATTTCTTGGGCTTGAATATTATTTGGTATCCACATCACAGATGCTCGATTATTTAATCACTCATGCATGGTTGGACAATGTTTTCCTAACATGTAAATTCAAATACAGACATTGAATTTGATCAATCAATATCTAATCACGATTCCTGCTAATTGGAGATGTTGTTCGTATTCGTGTTTCTGCTAATTTAGACCTGTTCGTGCACGCTGATTTAAACCTGAGTTTTTACGTTACTCAATCATGTGTAACATATTGAGCAACGAGTATTGCAGCCTCATAGCCCTCTGATTCAAACTTGTTTTTCAAGACATAGTTTTCCCAGAGGTAAAACCCAAATCAGAAGAAAAACAGTAAGCCGGAAAACAAAACTTTGTTTCTCTTCCTTATTTCCTCCACAAGACAAATGTATGTATAAACTCACCAATCTAACATTTTTATACAACAAGAATCGTTTCAAAACAGTTGCGTATGTGTCCGTATCTGTAATCAATTTGACATACTGTAGTAACAAATGAAACGCAAACTCACCACCTCATTCCTTTTGCTCCTGTACGTATACATGGCTCTGTTCGTGCTTTTCCCTCCATGCCTTGCGGTTGAATTGAGTTTGCACGAACACCTTTGTACATACTTACAACAAATATTCGAAAATCCACAAACGTGATTGAGAGATCAAGTATTCTACCAAGCTGTCGACCTCGCGGGATTATCCCGATCAAGCTTGTATCGTAGCTTCCGGGGCAGAATCTGCTGAACAAAATAATGGCAACTCAATTTAATTAACAAGAATTCGAATTCAAACACAATGTCATTTTACAACTTCGCCATAAACATCTCGCGTTTAGTTGAAAAGCCAATTGGAACCGAGACTACAGAGTACAGACAATCACACAGCTATTAAGAACAGGTAAGCACAGGTTGTGACAAAAGGTTCACAGATTTACTTGACATTTTTCTTATAGAACCACCAAACTATATATACTGAGAATTTCCGTATATATCAAAGAATAAACCGGCAATTTTGATATATCGAACTATCGAAGTGCATATATCCTCTCGGAATATCGGAAATTTCTGAAATCCATATGGATTATACAGTATCAATAGAACCAAAATGCTCATAAAAAATCTGTATTTTTCGGTACCATAAGTTCGTTACATGAACATTTTCAATATTTACTAAAAGAATTCTAGATTGCATACTAAGAGAAAAATAAAATTCAAATAACAAACTAAATACAGTAATTAAATTTTAAAAAAATAAAAGGATTTTTTTTAACTGACCGAATGAACCGGATTAGGGGCAGCCAAACAGTCCCTAGGAGTTTCGAAAGAGGAGAGCGAAAATTGCTTGGAGACGACGCCGACGTCGAAGTAAATCAAGCCGGAGCTGGGAACATCGACGCGGATTTCGATGACGGGGAACCAGAGGAACAGATCCTGGGCCGAAATGCCCGAGAGCCCGTCGATCCGGCCGTACCGAATCGAACCCGAAACGTTCGCGTCGTAGTGGAGTTCGTTCTCGAATTTGGTGTTGCAGGCCCGATCCAGGTACACCACGAATTTCCCCGAATCGTTTTCTAGGCTGAAATTGGTGACGCCGTTCGGGAGCAGGCCGATCGGAAGCCCGTGGGCCCTGAGGATATCGTATATGGACGATGACGTGGAAGCCGCCATTGATGAGAGAATTGCGAGCAGCAGGAATTGGAATTGGAATTGAAATTGGAATTGGAAGGAAACCATTTTTAGCGGTGTAACATGGGAAATTGATTGTTCGGGTTTAGGGTTTAAGAGGGAGGGGAGAAGGAGAAGGGCGAAGTTTGAAGAGGTGGAGGTGTGGAGTGGTGACAGCAGGAATACAGAGGGGATTTGTGAGCAATTATTGCCTTGGTGAGGACGAAGATGGGTCCCACCTTGGAGTCTTGTACACAGCCCAACTCCACGTCACCCACTCCACCTTGTTTCATTTGTTTTTCAAAGAAAGACTTATCAAATCATTTTATTGGCATTTATTGTGTCCTTTTAAAATATAATTATGTTATTTTTATTTAATTTAAAAATATATTTTTAATACTTTCTCGTTATTATAAACTTGTTATTTATGATTATTGAAGAACAAATGAATAATGAAATTATTAGATGCAATTAGTTCATTTTGTTTTTTAATCTTTTAAAATTAAAGTTATAATTTTCTATTTTTCTATTGGTATAATTTTGATAAATTAAAATTAACTAAATTAAAAATGACCAATCGTCATTTAAATTGAAAATGTTTAATCGTAAATTATTTCTATTTTGTTAATATCTTTGTACTTTTATTTTTGGAATGTCCATATATATTTTTAGACTTCAAAACAAATTGTTATTACTTTTTAAATTTTAAATATAATTATATTTTTAACACATTTACCTTTATTTAATTTTTTTACTTTAAATAAAATATTATTCTTACTTTTTATAAAAATATAATAAAACTAACATTTTTTTCTTAATTTGATATTTACGGGAGGAAAGATAATGAGTATATTAGTACTCCAATTTTTTATATGCTACCTAAGACCAACCTCAATAATTTTTCTAAAATGGCAAATGCATCTTCTATTTTGCCAAAAAATGGCAAGTGTCAATTGTTATTTGCTAAAATTTACCACAGTGGTTTAAATATAGCCATGGTCATTTTATTAAATTAAATAATATAATGTTGTTTTTTGGTATGTGATCATATCAATTTTATAATTAAAAAGAGCTTGTTAAATTTTGAGCGGTTGAAGTGAATGGTTGAGATGACATGACACAAATGACAAGGGCCATTTTTCCATTTATATTTGCTCATATATACATGAAATTTTGGCAATGGCCTGTCTCCAGGGGCATAGCCGAGTGGTAAGGCCTATGATGATGTGGGTGAGATATTCCCTGGCGACGCAGGGTTCGAACCTCGAGTGAGACAAATTTTCATTGAAATATTATGAAGGTTTGTCCTGGGGTTCGACCTGTTGGCTCTCTCGCACATGTGTCTGCTACTCGGGCACATTCCTCGATTTACATCCTACCCGATCGAAGGACCTCCGATCGGGTGGGGTGGAGTTTCTCGTCTCTCTTCCTTATAAAAATAAATAAATTTGGCAATGACCATTTTTTGGCAATGGTCATTTCAACCATGAGGTTGATTTTTTGGGCTTTTTACCAAAAAATAGCAATGACCCTTGTCATTTCACAACCATTGGAGTTGCCCTAATGGTGTAGTACCCTAATCTATTGTCATGTGTATTTGTTAAAATGTTCAAAATAAAAGATGTGGTTAAAAATAAAAGTAACTTACACATGTTATTGTGTTTATGGTGCTATTATGTTTAGGGTACAAATAATACTACATTAGGCATAGAATGAACCTAGTACTCCTTAATTTCAAGACAATCGACGTATTTGTATCAAACAATAATTGACACACGCTAAAAAAAATTGAATAGTTATTTTAACTTTTTCATTTTAAATACATACAATTTTACTCTATTTTATTCACATACATTTTAAATTTTAGTAAACAATTAATTTACTTTTCATTATAAAATATATTTATACTCTTTAGTTTTTAGTTAAAATTAACATTTTTCTTAAATTTGTACACAAAATAGTACTATAGTATGAGATCATATCAATTCTAGAGGGAATGAATATTTGTTATGTTTCTTTGCATTTCATTCTGACACCATGCATGTGGATAGGTTTCCAAACAACACAAAGATCCAATGAAAGTCGTTATATATATATATTATTATTATTACTATTATGAATAATAATAATGGGGTTATACATATCATAAGCGTCACACGGTTGACGGGATACGACACAATACAATAAGTTCGTTGCTAATAAACCTCACTAATTATGAGTTTTTCTATTTTGTAAAATGACTACATTTTCTTCTATACGTATATAGTACTACTCCATTCTTTTCGTTCTTGTTGGACTTGTGGTATCAAAGCAAAGTCGTTGAAAAAAAAGAGAGGCGCGCAGCGTGCGCTTCCTTTGAATTTTGAGCGAGCTGCCGAACTTTTTCGTTCACGGATGATGATCGAGAGATGAAAGCTTCAGCTTTACTGCGTTACGTGCTTTTTGCCACAAATTAAAGAGATGATTGTCATTTTCCTTTGTCTCTGATTTAATTTAATTTATTGTTATGAACTTTAATGGTTTAGGTCAAACCCCATATCATATACTTAAATAAATTTGCGCTTTTCATATCATTTCATCTTGTACGCTTGTTTCATTTATCTTGGGACAAAAGTTAGTAATTAGACCCGTTCTTACATTTTAAAGCTCTAGACAAAATATAAAAATAGACCTCTCACATTTAATTATATCACTATAATTTTTTTACAAAATTTTAAAAAATACTTACAATTATATTAGTTTTCACGTATAATTAACTAAACATACACCCTTAATTAATACTAACTATTAAGCCTTGTTTCATTTACTAAGATAAAGTATCCTACATTATTCAAGATAACTATTTTATCGCTGAGTTTATTTACACCTCCTGCATTACTAAACTCACCACTATGATTAATTCACCTCCCCATATTTAAGACTTTTATAATTACACCACCCTCGAAATACCAGTTTTACCCTCGTCATCTTGCTAATGTTCTTCATTCATTTCCCATGTCTGCCGCAAAAACGCATTCCACCTCTCAAATTCCTTTGTACCCATCTAGAAAATCACATATTTCTCGCATTGAAGTTGTCGAAAAATCGATATCATCGCCGACGGCAGTAACCACTACGCCTCAGTGATTAAAGACGGCGGGAATTCGAAGAAATCAATCGCTAGTGGTTTTGAGGATTAAAGATATGTTAACAATTAATTGCATTTTTTTTCTAATTTACCGCGGTGGTTTTGAGGATTAAACTGGAAGCGAAGAAATAGACATTGCCGGAATTCGATTTCGGGGATGTTCGATTTCGGGGATGGAGTCGAGAGTAAATAAATGAAATAATCGGGATAATCAAACAAAGTTATTGAGCTTTAGCCAACACGAGAAGCTCAATTCAGTCAATTGCCTGTATCATATGGTCATCGATAATCGAACGCCAAGTGTTTACAGCTCCAGAAGCGGATGTAGGGTAATTCCTCCATTTTCGCCGCCAGCAAAAGGGACGCCACTAGCAGAAGCTGAAACGTCTATCTAGTTTGCTACAAATTTAATACATTATCTCAAAATCAATTAAAAAGTGGAAAAAGAATCTGTAGTGGTGAGAAGAAGTGGAAAAAGTGAAATACCGTAATAAGTTGGAGTATTGTTTTCAGCAAAGGGCCAAATCGGGATTTCAAATGGGTATATTATTATGTTTAAATGATGAATTAAATTAAGGGGTAAACTTAGTAAAGATAGAGGTGTAAACAAACTCACCCCTATTTTATCTATTTTAACTTATAAATCCAATTTTATCTAGTGTTGGGTTTACATTTTTATATTTAAGATTGCATTTCAATTTTTTTTTGTTCACCCAAAAAACAAGTTCCCAAATTTCATCTAACTTAATCATATGATTCCTCTCAATAGAACCTTAAACATCACGATAATAATTGGAAGATTTTATCTGTTGCTCTCTTGAAAAAAAAATTATCTGTAAAGAAAAAAAAAACAGTACTCTCTCCCCTGTGAATAAAGAAAAACCGACCATATGAACAAAAAATATAGTATAATTTTGGAAAAAAAATATAAGTAAAATAATTTTAATAACTACCCGATTATGATAGACAAATCCAAAAATTATAAACAAACCCCATCAAGACTTGCAGCATATTAATCGAACTAAACCCTAATTTCCTTCTTAGAAACTCTTTGTATATCTCATTGCGTATGCATATCAGGCCAAACAAATAACATTAAAAAGGATGAAAGAAAATTATAAGATAAAAAATAAATTAAATCACTCCTTTAACTAAGAGGAAAAAGAAAAACGAAGAGTAAGAAAAGCTTTTTATCACTACTTTACTGTTCAAATAAGATAATATATCTGCTCACATTGGGCAGTTGAATAATTCAAAGAGGAACAATGAATACAAATCGGCTCTTTATCCAACACGGGCCCAAAAAAATTAAACCAAACAACCGATATAAAAATTAACGTATCTATCTGGTCCATATTTGGCCAACCAAACGGGTCATTATACTATATTAAAATGCACAACTAAACATACACACTTAATATATAACTATTCTACTATATTAAAGTGCACCTAAATTGCGCAATTATACTATATTAATATGCACAACTAAACATACACACTTAATATATAACTATTATACTATATTAAAATCCACGTAAATTGAAAATTGCACGTAACAATTAAAATGCAGGTAAATCTAAAAATAAATAATTTTGTATATAACTATTATATTATATTATATTAAAATGCACGGAAATTGTACAATTAAATTTATTATATCAAAATGCAAATAAATTATACTATATCAAAATGCCTCAGGGCGACTTGTTAGTAATATTCATTACAAAAAGTTGTTGGTTAGAGAAAGTGATTCAATCTGCGAGCTTATCTCTTTCTGTTGATAAAATGTCACGCCAGCATCTTCGGCAACAACTTGGTATGAAACGCGAACTACGAACTTCATAGAGACGTAGTCCTAATATAGAAAGAAATTATATATAAGATCATTTATTACAAAATTAGGACTAAGAATATTTGAACTAAGAATATTGAGATTGTGTATATAAAATTCAAATAAACATGTTCGAAGGAAAGTTAGTACCTTAGTCGTGGATTGAACTCGAACTTCTTTAGTTAGCAATCCAAGGGAGATGCCACCCGCTTTCATTTTGCCAATGCACCAGAGCATGTTGTGACACTTCGGATTCTTCACCTTATCGAATTTGTCCAAGTCTTCAATCATAGTAATATTCGGTGCTTGTACCTTGATATAATAAATTTATTTATGTATTTCAATAAAATATAATATTTATATACAACATTAGTTATTTTTAGATTTACGTGCATTTATTGTTACGTGCATTTTTAGATTTGTGCAAAATTACTTATTTTCAGTATATATATAGTAGTACTATTTTTTTTAATGTGCATGTCCACTTAAATAAGGAGCCCTGAGCCGTCGCACCCTAAGCCTATGCCCAGGGCCGGCATTGCTAGTAATATTCATTACAAAAAGTTGTTGGTTTGCTTGTGTTTCTAGTAGTTCTAAAATTTGATACTTAAAAAGTTACTGCTTATTAGAATTTTAGTGATTATTGTTTCTAATATACTATAGGGCAATGTTTGGTAGGCAAGATACAAACAAGTTAGATAAGTTAACTTTTTATCTTGTTTAAGGGCTTGTTTGGTTGGCCATGAGTAGTTATCTAATGATAAGTTAGATAATATTTTTTTTAGTACTGTTTCACCAAAATTATTAATCTCTACCGAGTGAGAGGATATATTCTCTGAAGCAGAACAGTGATTATGAGCGGGCCTGCTTATTTAAAGCAGACCCATTAACAAGAAACCAAACAACTACATATACAGATAACTTAGTTATCATGCGTTTATCCATGTTAACAAACGACCCCTAAATGTATTGGGCCCGTGTAAGATAAAAGGCCCGCTTCTATACTGTAACTCTTCAAAGGAAATAACGAATGACACGTTAAGATTGAGTATCTTATTTGTACAGAGCAAGACCCGCTTTTATACACAATGAAATTAATAAGTTATCTTTCCCTTATTTAAAGCAAAAAATAGAAATTGGTACTCACTCTTTTTCTTTCTTACAAAAGGAGATTTTTTTTTTCTTACTCCTATAATTTATCAAAAAAAAAAATCATCATTTAATTTTTACAATCTATGTTTGAGCTCATTTGCATTTGAAATTGGGGTTTAGTTCGATTAAATATGTGGTAAGTCTTAATCGAGTTTATTCATAATTTCTGAATTTGAATCTATCATATTGTTTCATTTTTTTAAAAAATTATATTTTTTTAATGTGTGAAGAAAAAAATTAGACATGCTATTTAATTTTGTATGAGGATAATATTCAATTGTCATGCAATTTTAAACATCAAAAATGCAAACCAAACACATGTTAAAACATATGTACGAGATAAAATAGTTATCTTTAATTATGTAAAATTAATTTATCTTGGAAACCAAACAAGCACTAGAGTATTATTTCCATTACAAATAAGTTAAAGAGGAAATTTTTTTATTTCCATTACAAATAAGTTAAAAGGAAAAGTTTTAATAGTAGTAAATTTTAAATTTTTTATTAAAATATAAGTAGTGATTTTTTAAGCAAAAATATAAAATAATTAACAAAATTTGATTAGTAAATAAAAAAAAATGTAATTGTATTTTAAAGCAAAATAAAATATTATTACAAAAATTATTTAATAGCATAACAACAGTAAATTTTACTCTCTCTCCCATTAAAGTTGTAATATTTTTCTTTTTAAGTGTCCCATAATAGTTGATATACCTCAAAAAATGAAATAATTTACTTTTACTTTATTTACCTTATTTTTAAATTCCACTCACAATTATCTTACTTTTTAATTTGCATAAAAAGTCAAAATATATTATTTTTTAATTTTCTTATTCAGAAAAATATTGGATCTTTTATGAATTATAAGAAGTATGTTCAACTATATATTTTGTGGTTAGATAGTAGTAAAATTTATACTTAAAAGTTGAAAAAAAATATTTATATTAAGTTGAGACATCTATAAAAGTAAATTATGTCAATAATTAAAAATATTTTATTAAAAAAACTGTGCGAAATTGAGACTGGACGTATAAATTGCTTCTTTAACAATGGAAAAAGAAGATGTCGGCCGTTTTTTTGAATTTTAGAATAGCTCGCATAATTAAAAAAAAAAAAAGGAAAATGTAAAAGGAAAAAGCGGCTCGATTCTCAAGAGCTGACACAGCAATCAATGGGGCTGAAACACTCACTCGTGTAAACCCAGATCCCACGAATACGATCCCATCAATTTCACCCATCGAACAAAATCAAATTCTACGAACTACTCCTTGATTAAGAATTCCCTTTCCCCAATCGGGAAAGAAAAGGCAGTACTACATTTTTTTTTTACAGTGTCGATCTTCCATCGATGCTCCTTAGATTAGCCGGCGAACGTTATTCTCTGTGCTTCATTTTGGTTCTTTGCTCGGCAAAAGCTGGTTTCGCCGGAGACCCTTTTGTGTTCTATGACTGGACCGTCTCCTACATCACCGCCTCCCCTCTCGGGGTCAGACAGCAGGTGGGTTTTCCCTGTTTCCTTTTCTACCCTTCGTTTTCGAATCTAATTTTTACGTATATATGTTCATAAGCTGTAAATCGTTGTTGAATTGATGCTGTATTTTTCTGGGTTGTGTGTGAAATTACATGATTAATCAGTTCAGTGTTTTTGCAATTGCTCTTTGGAAGTGAGTGTAGGTGTATTATGTATAAGGTTGTGATTCATCTTTTTCATGGGTACCATAAACACTGTGTTGTTTTAGGTGATTGGCATAGAGGGCCGATTCCCTGGCCCGATTCTTAACGTCACCACGAACTGGAACGTGGTCGTCAATGTCAAGAACAACCTCGACGAGCCGTTTCTCGTGACATGGTATTTTCTCGATCCTTCTGAATCCCAGCTCATTAAAACCAGAGTGATGATAAATGGAGTAACTATTATTGTAGAATTTTCAGGGATGGCATTCAACAGAGAAAAAATTCGTGGCAAGATGGTGTTTCGGGCACAAACTGCCCTATCCCAGCTGGTTGGAATTGGACTTATCAGTTTCAGGTCAAAGACCAAATAGGCAGTTTCTTTTACTTCCCTCCTCTCGGTTTCCAACGGGCGTCGGGTGGATACGGGGGAATCATTGTTAACAACAGGGATGTTATTCCCGTACCGTTTGGGACACCGGATGGAGATATAACACTCTTTATTAGTGATTGGTACATAAAGAATCATAAGGTTGGTTGGTATTTGTTTTTCGTCAACTAATTCTTGATTTTCGTTAGTCGTTACTGATGAAAGTTTACGGGGAAGCAGGAGCTCCAAAATGTCCTTGAGTCTGGGAACGATCTTGGGCCACCTGATGGAGTTCTATTCAACGGGCTAGGCCCGTACCAGTTTGATAAAGCACTTGTACGAGATGGTATTCTTTACCAAATAATAAATGTCGATCCAGGTATTTTTTTTAACTATAGTTGCTTCCCTTGCTATTGCTTACTTAACTGAATATGATTATGAGTAAGAAATAACTGTAACCTATCTATCCATAAGTAGTTAGTTTGACCAATATGGAAAATACTCAAAGGAAGTTTGGTAACACTTGTGCGTTGGGACTTGGGAGCTCTCATCGTTGTTGTCCTACTAAAGGTGAATGATATAGTGAGAATAGGCACGTTGATGATGAATGAAATTAAATTAGAAAAACAAAAGCAAGATGACAAGAAGAATTTGGAATCTTGGATTAATTTTTTCTTGGTATTAGTTTAGCACATCATCTTATCAAGTGTTGAAGTGATTCGCTTCATATTTCAAAATTTCTTATCCCGCAATATGAGTAGAAGTTATGTCTGTATAATAAGCCTTGAGGAATCAATCAAATTTCAGAATCTTCATAACCATTAATTTGTAGTACACTCACTTTAAATAATAACTTTTCCTTTCATGGATTAAATTCTTGAATATATAAATGACAAAAGTTAAACAAGTTAGTTTGTTTGCAATGACATTTGCATCATTTTCTCTTCCGGAATAATTGTTTTTGTATTGATATAAATCCGTTGACCAGTTTTTTGATGATACATCATTCAACTGTCACGTTAGGCCGGAGTTCCTTAAAGATGTCCTAATGCTGATTCTTATCTTCCATTCCTATTTGCTCATAAGGTCAACATAAACTAATTAATCAAAAATCCTTTATTAGAGTGTACTCTCCGTCTTTGTTTTATACGAGGAACAAAGTTGAAATAATTATGTGCTGCAAATTTAGTAACTAGAGATAGTTAGTGATTTGCTAATAAAACTTCATTTCTTATGGGCTTCGACTCAATTTATTTTAAAAGTTCATCATTCGAAGACTTAGTTCTTTTATTTCTATTCGTGCTGTAATTATCCCTGAAAACCCTGTTAAACAGAAGTTTTGTGGGTTTTTTTAATCGATACACAGTAAAATATTGGAAAACATCAACTCTCTGAAACTATATATATTTGAAGTTTTAATTTAGTTTTTATGTGCAACAGGTAAAACGTACCGCTTGAGAGTCCACAACGTCGGAATCTCCACCAGCTTGAATTTCAGGATCCAAAACCATAACTTGGTCCTTGTAGAAACGGAAGGGTCTTATACTGTGCAACAGAACTACTCGAACATGGATATCCACGTCGGTCAGTCCTACTCATTCCTGGTAACAATGGACCAAAATGCCTCCAGTGATTATTACATTGTCGCAAGTCCACGGTTTGTCAATGCGTCAACTCGGCCCAAGGCCCCAGGAGTTTCTATACTACATTACTCAAACTCGCAGGGCCCAGCTTCAGGCCCTCTTCCAGACCCTCCTAATGAATATGACACATATTTCTCGATGAACCAAGCAAGATCCATAAGGTTGTGCCAAAGTGTAGTTATTCCATTTCCTTTCCTTATGTAATTTAGTGAAACATTCTTACTCTTGAGACAAACAGAAACATCTCTGAGTAGAGCTGGCAAATGATTCGGGCCTGAATATTTTTGTTGGCCCACTATTTTGAAGGCAAAACCCAGTCCATAGTTCAGAAAAGAGTGTAGTTTTGCTGCATGACTATTGAGCTAGTTTGGGCATCCTGGAACACGGGCCTAATGGTTCGGACCAAATGGCTGAGTTTCATTTAGAGCCTGCCACTCAAAAAATGTGGGACCAAACAAGGCGGGCTCTATTGCCAGCTCTATCTCTGAGATAGCAAACCACCACATGTGAATTTGCATGTATGTTTTGTTGAGTATCACATTGTTCTTATGTATTGCCTTTATTTTGTTCTGACTTGACATGCATTGTTGTTTAATAAGATGGAATGTCTCTGCTGGAGCTGCGCGACCGAACCCACAGGGATCGTTCAGATACGGAGACATAACTGTGACTGATGTATATGTAATCCTCAATAGGCCTCCAGAGCTCATTGATGGGAAAAGACGTACTACACTTAATGGAATCTCATACATAGCCCCTTCCACGCCTCTGAAACTTGCTCAGCAATTTAACATCCGTGGGGTCTTCAAGCTCGACTTTCCCAACAGGTTTATGGGCAGGCCTGCAAAAGTTGACACGTCTGTAATCAATGGGACTTTCAAAGGATTTATGGAATTTATATTCCAAAACAATGATACGTCCGTTCACAGTTACCATCTTGATGGCTATGCCTTTTTTGTTGTTGGGTAAGAGATATTTTCTTGCTTAATTTTTGGAGTTTCGTAAGATGTAATAGCGCACCACTTCTCATGCGATTCACAGGATGGACTATGGAGTGTGGACTGAGAATAGTAGAAGTACCTATAATAAATGGGACGGGGTGGCTCGCTGCACTACCCAGGTAATCATAGTACTGTATTACATTTTGAATCTTCCAACTCGTTTCTGAATATTGTGTTGCATGACTAGATTTATCTATCTGAATAAAAATATTGAAATTAGGAAAAGAACGAGTCGGAAGATTTAAAGAACATGAAAGATGATTCCTGATTATTTTTGTTCTGCTTCTAAATATACACAGCTTGTGTGTAAAGATTAATACCGTTTCTGAATTTTTTTAGTATAACTAGGCGTGAAGATCAGCTGAACCAAGTTGAATAGTACTTTTGTTGTTCCTTATAAAATATTTTTAACCCGATAACAGGTGTTTCCTGGTGCTTGGACTGCTATATTAGTATCTGTCGATAATGCTGGGATGTGGAATCTTCGGACTCAGAAACTCGACTCATGGTATCTTGGTCAAGAGGTGTATGTCAATGCTGTGAACCCAGAGAACGACAACACAGAGGGTCGGTTGCCTGACAATGCCATCTACTGTGGCGAACTATCTTCCTTGCAGAAGTAAGTGAGCAAACAGAAAACAAATTATTGAACTGAATATTTTTTCCTCTTTGAAACTCCTCGTATTTAATCTAATCATCTGTTGCAGGCAACAAGCACGAAGAGTCAACTTCTCCGGGGCACCATCTCTGAACAAACTGTTTGAGCTTGTTCTCATTGCCATTGCTGTAGCTTTGTTAGGTTAATCAGAGGTATCGAATATATAACTCGAGCATTAAACTAGGCTTCACTTAATTCATAGGGCGAAGCTACTCAGCAATTTGTAGCTTGGTGCTGAGGTGATATGAAAACCTTATATATATTTTGTGTGCATAATATTCCATTCATGTTTTTTTCAACTCCGGGTAAAGAACCACGCAATGTCGTTTTAGAGTATGTAATACGGTAACACTAATTATTAGCAGTATTTTGCATGAGCATCAGAAGCTTGCAAATTGTGTTTCAGATGTTTTCTTTGAAATCTACTGAAGATATAGAAAAATGTACACTATGATACTATGTTGCAATACAAACAACTGTAACTCGATGAGAAAACATGTTCCATGAAACCGTGCAACGCTGAACATTCTGAACACAGTACATAAATGAAAGAGCTCATCACATAAGAATCAATTTAACCAACATGACACAAGAACCTCCTAAAGAATATACTATATATGAGGTCAAGTAAAAGTCGAAAGCAACACAATATGTCAAGGTTTTACACACGTTTTTTGGATAGAGAGCAGGTAGAAGTAACTTCTGCACACATAACTCGATTCATCCTTGAACGCTTACATCAACCTTCTCTTGATTTCACTGCATTCTCAGATATAGAGCGTCCTAACTTACCATCTGGATTAACGAACGCTTCAAAGTATTCGGTTCTATTTCTGTTCTATTAGCCTGGAAGAACAGAACAAAACAAAACACTGTCAGCATAAGCTATATACAGTATAATGTATTCAATCAAAAGCACTTTTTGTTTCAAATTTTTCGAATACAAACCTCGACTCTTAGAACATTCAGTACAGAGTTATTGAGTGTGGTGACATTGGCATCTGTCACTGTAAGTCCTAAGGAATCTATGGCCTCCAGTAGCCTTGAAAAACCGCCTCTCTTTTGCTTGCCTATAATAAGCTTCAGCAAGAAATCTCTTGACCCGAGTTGGCTAACTTCAACTTGTACCTATATGGAGGAATATATACATTTATGGTAAAGCTCGTGTAAATTGAAACTGAAACGATACTGGAACGTGTTTTTTTCTGACCTCTATTATTGGTGTCTTTTCAAGACCTCCACCTTTCTTGTCCCGATCATTCTTTATCAACTTCGTGCTATCCGGTTTAACATCGGCTTCTTTGGAGTCATTTTCTTCCATCTCTCGAAGTTCATCGTGATAATTATCGATAGTCTCTTGCAGCTCCATTATGTACTCAGATGCATCCCCCAATGTAGAAGCTCTATCCATCTTCAAGCAACGAAAAATAATTTAGAAAAGAAAAGGTGACCACAATATATCGAAAAAGTTTAGTTCTTTACAGACCTTAGAAATCTTCGGGACTAATGCACGAAGAGCATACATTCCGTCTTTGATTCTCTTCCTCCGGTTCCTCTCTGTCACGAGATTCTTCGACTTGTAAATTCCCTTTTCGCTCTTCTGCAGCCTGATAATTTTAGCACCCGCAGCGTTCTCTTTGAACTCACAATCCGTCGTGTATTTCTTCCTTTTTAGTCTCAGGTTTCTGCTCGGTGACTCAACATATTCCTTGCTCGATTTCTCAGGTGACACTCCATACAAGACGTGGGTGGAGCCTATTTTGACCAATTGGTGCTCGTTCGAGAGACTGGAACAAGTGGACGACCCTTCGAAGCTGGAGTAGGTTTTCGGTTGGTGTATTTGAGGAAGGTAATTCAGGTAGTTTAAGGAAGGAAGGCAGTTTTCTAGACACTCATTCGAAGAAGGTGGACCGTAGAGTTGTTCCTCGACTGTATAATCGGGGTGCGCCTGCCTGTCGACGCTTTCTTGTTTCGGAGAAAGTTCCAAGGGAGCAGAAATGTAGTCTATGATCTTCTGATCTTTCGGCACCTAGGAAACAATTAAAACAACGCACAATTCAATACATTCGACATATTCCAAAACACGAAGAAACCACAGAACAACAACAACAACGAAAACTTACATGCTCGGTGCTGAAGAGTTCGATTAGACCACAGGCGACCGGGATGAGAACTTGTGTTCCATTTGCTTCCTGCAACAGAATAACGAACTAAAACCGACATTCGACTAATCTTTACAGAGAGAGAGAGAGAGAGAGAGGGAGATTGTAGCTTACATCGTCTGAGGACGAGGGGTTGCTACAGTGGACAATCCACCGAGGTTGTTTGGATATCACAACATCCCCATGAACCCTGCAAACACCTCACTGGTTACTAATTCACTTAACTTTTCTTGATCCTAAAACAGAACAAACACACATACACACACTCACCCAGAATACAGGGGAATTACAGATGGCAGCCGGGAGAGCTTCCGGCAGGCCTTCGTTCGAATCACGTGCTTAATTACCATACTATCCCTGCAGTACCCCAAACCACCAATTTCATCTTTTGCAGTCTTCATGCCTCCACCTCCACAGCAGCATGCCCCCCACTCAATAAACCTGAGAAGGGAGAAAGAAATTGAAATTTAAAACACAGCAGAAGCAGAGAGTACAACATATTAAGCAGAGAGTACCACTACTACCTCGAAGGGTCATCTCCTAGCTTCCAGATGACACAGTAGTCCCATGGCTTCGTGTTGACGAGGGGCCTCACCCACTCCATTACTGTCTCTAAAGATGCCATCTTTAACACTTCTCTGTTTTCCTCTTTTCTGGGCTTCAACTAAATCTATATACACACATATATATACATACATACATACTCTGTTTATATATATATAGTACAGGGGCGACAACCCCAACAGATCAGTACCAAATCGGTCAGAAGAATCAATTTGGACAATGCTGATACAACCCAAAGAAAGGTGAAAAACCATACATACAAATAATTGAAGGGGGGTGGGGGGCAAGAAAGAAGGGTTCAACTGCTTATGTGAGATCAGTTAGTAACAGATGGTGGGGTTGATGATTTCATTATTTTTTAGTGCGAGAAAAAGGTTAATAACTGTGTTCTCCTTTTTTCCTTTTACTGATGGTTTGTTTTATTTTATCTTGGTAAAACTGTAAAAAAAAAAGGCCCTGAAGGAAATGCAGGGCAGTAGGGGACAGAATATTTTCTTGCACGGCAGCAGCAGCAGAGTATAACGTGGGTTGTGCTGTACAAAGTTGTTATCTTTTTTCTTAGTGTACACTCTGACTCTGTGTTGTGATCTTGTACCATCTTTGCAGTTTTGCTTTTGAGTAATTTTGTGGGCCACATCAAAACTAACATCAGTTGGGTGGGGTGGGGTGTAGAGGGAGGTTCATGAACGACGACAAAGGAGTCGGCTTGCTGCTAGTCGACCTCGTTTGAGAAGCTACATTTTCGATTGCCTCGATTTTTAACACTTTGAAGATTCGTCGAATCGATGAATTGATACATCTTTTCGACTTTTAGTAACTCGGCTGAAGCAAAATGTGTGTTATTTTGGGACGAATAAATTAAGTAATACTAGTAGTAGTTTCACTGACTGTGACCAAACTCTTTTGGCGTCAAAATTCCAGCCATGTCCTTCACCAACTACCACGCTTCTTCACTCCCACTGACAACGCCTCTGAAAGTTGCTCTCAACCCCAACGGCGTCGTTCGCTGTGCCTACCTTTCCGGCGCCGGCAGAACCGCAACGTTTTCCAATACAACAACAACCAAACACTTCTCGTGCCCAACTCCAACCCGTTCTACAGCGAGCGAGTATGGAGCCGCTCGAGCTGCAGGGTCGGGTCAGGTATCCGGATCGGACGCGTACTCGTTCGACGTCGTCATCGTGGGGGCGGGTATTATCGGGTTGACCATAGCCCGGCAATTCCTCCTCGGCTCGAATCTGTCCGTCGCCTTAATCGACGCCGCCGTCCCTTGCGCCGGCGCCACCGGTGCAGGTACTGATTAAATCGGATTTCCTTTATTTTTTTCTACTAGATCTGCAAAAATCGTAATCGACAGCTTTTTTAGGGTTCATCCCGATTATGGGCGTTTGATCGGATTTTTAATTTTAGGGCAGGGATACATATGGAGGGTTCACAAAACTCCGGGGACGGAGAAATGGGAGCTCGCGATGAGAAGCCATAACTTGTGGGAGGCTATGGCTGAAAGCGTTCAGAATCAAGGCATGGACCCTTTACTCACACTCGGGTGGAAGAAGACAGGTAAAACTGGTTACTGAAATATCGAATTCTTTCGTGTGTGGATGGAAAATGCATACTAATCTAGTGCTCGTTCGCTACTCGGTTATTGAGTTCTTTTGTTGCTAAGGCCATTGAGTGGTTTTTGTGGCTTTGTGATGCGTCGACAGGAAGTATGCTCGTTGGTAGAACTGCAGAGGAATGTTCTGTGTTGAGGAAGAAGGTGGGCAAGCTAGTGGAAGCTGGACTGGGTGCAAAGTTCTTGTCTCGTGATGATCTGAGGGCAGAAGAGCCTGCACTCGAGATTGGAGAGGATGGTGGCGCGGCTTTTATGCCAGATGACTGCCAATTAGATGCTCGGCGTTCTGTGGCATTTATCGAGAAGGTTTGATAACAATACATCTACCCTTCTTTGATAAGTGATGTTTATCGACTTTTCTTACAAATGTGAAGTGATGTGGAAATCAATGAAACGAGCCAAGTCAATAATTATAAATAAATAAATTTTAATACTGTTGATAGGTTAACAGGTCTTTTGCAGCAGAAGGGAGATATGCCGAGTTCTATCATGAGCCAGTAACCAGTTTTGTGAGGTTTGGCTACTTATAGTCTTTTTGTACTAACATAATCTTATGATTGAAGTTGAGTAGTATGACGAGACTAGGTTTGGCTGTCAATGGTGTTAAGATGAAAAACAAATTGTCACTGTAGGGATTGAAGGGACGAGACTAGTCTTTTATAAATTTTATACTTTTTGTTTTTGCAGATCTGAGAGCACTGGAGGGATTGAGGCTGTTCAAACATCAAAGAGTACATTGCACGTTAAAAAAGCTGTTGTCATTGCAGCAGGCTGCTGGAGTGGTTCTGTGATGCACGACGTTATACGGGATGCCGGAATTAAGTTAGATCTCCCAGTAAAGCCTCGAAAGGTATGACCTAGCTATAACCGTTTAATCGTATTATATTTTGTCTTATAATCTGTGATTTCATTGATCTCTATCTGTGTGGCAGGGTCATCTACTTATTCTCGAGAATTTCAAGCCTTTTGATCTTAATCACGGGCTTATGGAGGCGGCATATGTTAGTCATGAATCAGCTGTCCTGAGTTCTACTTCTGGCTCGAAGACTGTAGTTGATGCAAATAGTGCATCTATTTCAATGACAGCCACCACAGACATGTCAGGAAGGCTCGTTCTTGGTACATTTCCTGAGTTCTGGTTGTCTGCAAAAAGGCACAATCGTATGCGCCCATGAGGCATGAGCTTCTCTTTTTATATTGCGTGTGTTCTTGCAGGAAGCAGCCGCGAGATTGTTGGGTTCAACACGGAAATCGACGAGTCTATCATCGGTCGGATATGGGAGCGGGCCGGTGAGTTCTTTCCCGTACTAAAAAAAGAATCTCTAGCAGATTTGACCAAAGGCAGAGAAGTAAGAGTAGGCCTCAGACCCTACAGTAAGTTTGATTTCCAGCATGAAGAGATTATTATTTGTTCGCTCACTCAAATATCATCGTTCTAATTATATATTGACACAGTGCCCGGTGGAAAACCAGTGATTGCACCCGTGCCTGGACTATCTAAGGCGTTTGTTGCCGCTGGACATGAAGGCGAAGGGTTATCGCTGGTAACCACTAACCACCACTCTATTCTTATGTTTTTTTTTTGTTTTTTTTTTTTTCTTATCGACTGAAGGAAATAGTAATGTCACTTTTTGTGACCAGGCTATGGGGACTGCTGAGATGATTTACAACATGGTTTTGGAGAATCCTCCAAAAGTGAATCCCACACCCTTCTCTGCCTAGGTTTGCGCCTCTCTCTCTCACTCTCTTTCTTAGGAAAATGTTGTCGAGTTTAAGTTCCTCGTTACATTAATAAGAACACACGAACGTTTGTATGATGTATCAATGTTTTTGTTGTTTGTATTCCATGATTTAGTAATAAATCAGCAGTATGTATTTTTGAGAGCCAGTTGACGGATCGAACATGAAACCTGTTGCTTTATCCGATTCGATTCTTCTCAGAAAAAGGAAAAGGTCAAGAACTAATGTGCTTGAACTCTGAACTATTGTTTTTCTTTTACATCATCTCTTACATATTTGTATATATACTGTATAAAATAAGTAAATAAATTCCCAAATATATATGTGGCTTCCCACAAATTCCTCCAATATTTTCTCATTCCCCTATCATTTATATTTTTATTTTGTGTAAATGAATTCCAAAAACAACACTTTCTCCCTTCTTCATCTTCTTCTCTAAGTTCTGGCATGCATGTACACCAGATCATTTCATCTTCACCTGGAATGATCTAAACCAAATATTAAAAAATAAAATAAATTTTATCCTACCAAGCCAAAACCCTTTGCTCAATCGGAGTCGATTGTGTCACGTATAAAAATGGATCCGGCCGAGCTTCGTCGAGTGTTCGGCATGTTCGACAGGAACGGGGATGGGAAGATCAGCCGGATAGAGCTAAACGAGTCCCTGGAGAAGTTAGGGATCCACATCCCAGAAAAAGAGCTGAAGCAGATGATCGACAAGATCGATGTCAACGGAGACGGGTGCGTTGATGTGGACGAGTTTGGAGAGCTGTACGAGGCAATCATGGCAGACGAGGGGAAAGAGGACGAAGACGAGGACATGCGAGAGGCATTCAACGTGTTCGACCAGAATGGGGATGGATTCATTACAGTGGAGGAGCTGCGAGTCGTGTTGTCCTCGCTAGGGCTGAAGCAGGGCCGTACGATCGAGGACTGCAAGCGCATGATCAAGAAGGTCGACGTGGATGGGGACGGGATGGTAAATTTCGACGAGTTCAGGCAGATGATGAAGGGAGGAGGCTTCGCCGCCTTGGGATAGGATCCTAGTCGGAAGTCGTCCTCCGACGATCAAGTCAGTTCAGAGATACTATAGTACTCATCATAATCCATTTTATTTTATTTTGTATTTGAAGTTTTTTTTTCTTCTTTTAAAGTATTTTTGAGAACTGTGATTTCCCAGTTACTTGTACACAAACCGATCCCCCTGATCAAATGATAGGTGTAGAAATGTGGGGTGTGAGGATAAACATTTTAATTTTTTTATAGCTATACTCTTCTTTTTTGTTGATTCTATTAAAATGTAATTTCAATTCTTGCTTTTTGAGAAATTATGTAAATAAAACAAAAAATGGACACCCAAAGTGTAGTAGTTGCGTTTTTGTAGGGTAAAAAGTCATTTAAAAGCTTTTTCCCATTGTGGAAAATGAAAAATTGTGTTTGATCCGTGTGGGTCAATATAAAACTTTGATAAAGACGAGCTCATATTATTACACTATGGTTCCAAAATAATAATTGCATTTTTTTTTTTTTTTTTTGTAATTTAGTAAAAAAATGAATCGATAGAGTATAATATATACGAAATCTCGGTGCAAGACGCACTCATCCGCCTCTCTCATCTAGAACGAGCCCATGACATATGTGTTTTTTCGGCTAAGGTTGGATATAGTTAATGAAATGCAACTGAAATTCAAAGAAAAAATTGAATGGTAAAAAATAAAATAACTACTAGAAAAATAAAAAGAAATGCAACTGAAATTCAAAGAAAAAATTGAATGGTAAAAAATAAAATGTGTTTTGCCGGCGGAGGGAGTGTTTCCCTGCCGATTTTTGGCTTGTAAAACAAGTTATTGACTATTTGAATTGCTGTTTTTGGTGATACCTTTGTTGTTAAAATAACTTAATTAAGTCTCAAGTGGAAAAAATAATGAGATCAATTTATTATTCCTTTAGTACAAAACTTTTTGGAAAATGAGATACGAAGCGAAATTTCGAAAGCTTAATACAAAACAGGCAATATTATAATACTAATATGACATAACGGTGATAACATAATCCACTCATTTGAATTTTTTATGTATGTTTGCTCAAATGGGATACTCTCATTCAAGTTTTTAATATGGAAAAGTAGCTACTAATTATATTAAGAAAATGAATTGATTATTTGATGAATTTGTAGTTAGTGATGAATGATGATGAGATGAATGATGTTTCAACAACCCATAAACGAAGGCTGTTTGACAGAAACATTGTACAATGAATTTAATGAGGAGAGAAGTTAATTGGTTCAATTGTCAATGTCAAAGTCAAAGTAGTCCACCCCTATAATTTAGGCAAAAGATTTTTTTGTTCTTTTACTACATCCACGAACAAAGATATATGGTGTACTATATATTTGCTTGATCATGGCACCTTGCCTTATTCCCATGTATTGTCCATTCTCTCGTTCATAGCTTGTTACACAACTTCGTTTGAATAATCAAACAATAAGTTATTGTATAAAAACTATTTTAATTATTATAAAAAAATAATTTCAGTTAAGACTTCTTGTGTTCAATTCAATTAAAAATTGATTCAAATAAATTCAATTCAAACTTATTTAGTTTACTAATTTTAATAAAAAAAAATTAAAAATAAAAGTTTGCTATTGTTTGGAAGTGTCACAATGGTCATGAACATAAAAATAATAGTTAAATTTTATTTTACTTATTTTTATAATTTTTTCTTTTTTAAATATGCTCGTTCAAACTAGCTCTAAAAATAATAGTTAAATTTTATTTTAGTTAATTTTTTATAATTTTTTTATACGAATTATCATATGTATTGGACGAAAAATAAAAGTCGCTAAGTATGGGACACAGAACTATAAATTTAGAGTTGCAAATTAATTTTGTACTATTATAATGGTTGAACAAAGCTCCTCAACATTATTTTGTACTGACTCCATCATGGAGTTTCAAAAAAATAAAATAAAAACTCAAAAAGTAAGAGATTAAGTACTCTCTGTGTTCCTAATCGAGTGTCTCATTTTTTATTTTATTTTTGATTTGTCCTAATCAAGTCTCATGATAAGATGACAAGTTTAAAATACACCTATTTAAAATAAAATTTAAAATAATTTATATAAATTAAAATATATTGCAGTATTTCTTAAATTCCAATTAAAAATTTTTAGGCACTTGATCAGAATATTACTAAATTATAAATCTAAAAGGTCAACTTAATTCATAAGTTTGAAGAAACACAAGCCCATAAGTTCAAAATGAGCCAGAACTTAATGTGTGCAAGAACAAAAAAAAACCTAATTGAAAACATAGAAACAGTTCACTTTTCATGAATTGAAGGTGTGAGGGGACACTTTTGTAGCTAAGCCTTTTAATGCTTTTCCTACATTGTATTAATATTTTATTCCAAACACACACACTGCAGTACTTTTTTTGTTCATCTAATTTAAATTGCAAAATGCTGATGCACACAACAGTGTTGACTTGAGACTACCCCATACCACCCTAGTACCCTACCCACCACGCCACCACCCCATATCCAACTTCCCATACTCAATTCAACACAATATCTTTGCCAAATTCATGTAAAAATTAAAATCACTTGATTGCTTCCATTTCAAGATTTAACGTTTTAGTCTTAGGGTTGGTGGTAGGGTAGGGTGGGCCAGGGCACACTGTACCAAGCAATTCTTTAGCCTTTTTGCATGCGAGGTTAACCCTCCCTTCTCTTCTTTTTTCTTGATGATAATTTAATTTTGTTGTTTTTGGAGACATGAGCCTCGAGCTTTGGGGTCTTTTGTTCAAAGGGTATTAATGTCTTTTCAGGTTGGGATGGAAAAAGGTGTTTTGGCATATGATCTAAAATAGAATGGGTTGGAACTTAATTGAAAATCTGAAAGTCACTTTGACTAAAAATACAACCTAAAGCAATTCCAATAAAAGTATTTGGTGAACTTGGTTAGGGAAACTAGGTTTCTTTGGTGTTCAAAGTGTTTGACAAACTCAATTGAAAATATGTATCTCTAAGCATAATGATCAACGGCTCGAAATTGATCGATCGGTCGAAATTTCCGATCAAGCTTAGGTAGAGGCGGCCGGCTGGTGGACACTTGAATCATGTTTTTGAACGAATACCTTTCAATATATGATTTGAATTTACGTCAATTTATACGCATAAATTGAAGATGACGTATCAATACATGAATATCATTCGAATTCTGAAGCTGAAGCTTCGAGAGAACACATATGTTTATTGGTTCGAGATGAAAACTTGAGCAATTCATTATCATAATCATCCATTATTTAGATGCCTCCATCCAATCCAAGCATCTCAATTTAGTGCACAACTATTTGAAACCCACCCCAAGAAACAACAACACAAAAGCAAATAAAAATAGAACATAATTAAATAAAAAAAGAAAAAAAAGTTGAAAAAGGTAGTTCCAAACACCACTGCTGCTGATTGCTCATCTCATTAAACCTATTCCTATACCCCTCTCTCTCTCTCTCTCTCTCTATCCTGTTTGAAGCTTTTTTCACAGCAGTAGCAACCAAAGCTCTTTGTAAGAATATGCACTTCAATTAAACCACAGACAAACCACCACAACATTAAAACAATGACAACCACTGATTAAAGCCTTTTCAAACCTTTTCTCTTCCTTGCCATAAAAAAAAGGTGAAAAAAAAAACCCATCTTTTTACCTCTCTGTTTCTCCCTGTCTGCTACAGTGCTACTGTTGCCATGCTTTGATATCTGGGCCTTTTTCTTTTTTCATTTTTTTTTCTCTTAAAGAAACAAAAACACACTACACCTACTGGAAGTGAAGAAAGAACTCTCCTTTGATTCCCCCCTTTCACACTCCCCTTTAAATACCCCTCTAAACCACATCAGAAAAAGAAAAAGGAAGAAAAAAGAAAGCGAGGTCTCTTATCACAAGTCAATTCCTCAAGATCTCATTCTCTGAATCTCAACCATGGATGTAAGAATTTTCCCATTTTTGTTTTTTGTTTTTTTTAATGAAACAAAATTAGTCATGTGTTGTTGTAATAATGTGCAGGAGTTGTATTTCCAGAGGAGCCACGTTCCGGCGTTCGGGAGCTGGGATTGCTACAACGACCTGCCGTTCACTCAGTGCTTCGAGTCGGCAAGAACCCTCGGCGGCTACGCCTACTCCGAGGACCGGGACCTCTACGTCGCCGGCGATCTCTACGAGAATGACATTCTTACCCCCGCCATGATCGTTGTTCCTCGCTCAAGACCCGTAAGCCATTTCTTCACTCACTCATTCCCCTGTTTCTCTGTGTATTCGTTCGTTGACACTCAGTGTGTGTAAAACAGGGGAAAACAGGGTACAGAAAAGACAGGGGAGGAGGTAACAAGAAGGAAGGGTGGGTGACGTGTCACTGCGACTGCGAGGCGGTGGGCCACCACCAGCCTCCCAAGAAGGCCGTGGATGAGGACCTCTACAAGATCTCACCTCATCTCCTCAGGCAGCCCAAAAGGGTATAATCGTCATTTTCTATTTCTTCTTGTTTGTACTTTTGATTGTTGAATGTGTTCAGAAACTTAATGGGTGCATGTGCAGAGGGTAATAACAAAAGGGTATAATCGTCATTTGAATTGCTTTTTTGTTTGTTTTGTGTCTGCAGAAGAGAGGAGGATGGGGTATCTTCTCAAGCTGCCTGCAACCCACGTGTGTTTATTGAAGCTGATGAAGGAGAAAGAGTTGACCTTTTTTTTGTTTCGTGTACATTAATTAATTAATGTGTGTTTTGACTTGAGTATGGATAAATTTAAGGTATGATTTAGATACGTAGGGTTTAGGGTTGTTGCAGATGCCCAAAGATGGTAAGTCAATGATTATGTTGTGAACGGTGATGAACTGATGATGATTAGGGGTATGCTTAATTTTGACTACCTAGTACTAGTAGTAGTATTAGTGTTGGAAAGACTTGCTTTTTTGATGTTTATGCTCACTTTCATTAGAATGAGAATGAAGTCAAGTAATCAAATTTCCCGATTTTGTTATGAATTTGTTTTGCCGAGCAAGCATTGACTTAGATCCATTTGTTTGCTTCGTTTTGGTTTGAAACTTGGAGATGATGCTAGTTTGCACCAAATGTGACATTCATTTCAATGAGAAAAATAAGCATTTTCTAGTGAGCAAAGCAAAAGATGAGTAAAAACATCACTGAGAATATGAAGGTCCATTGAAATTTGGAATTAAATAATGCAACTTATTTCGCCAAAAGAAAACAATTAAACAACCAAAGATTAAAGAAAGCATTCACAAAATTGCTTAAAATATAATGGAGCCAATAAAATTTGGTTCGATTTCTTCCACCGGCAAGTGATACAGTCTAATTAGTACAGCCCAGATGGAATTAAGTGACAAGTATTTTCAAGTTTTAACTATAATCCTTGAAAACAAATTTCAGGGTGTATTTGTATTAAAAATAAATAAATCAAAAGGGGTATTTACAAACTTAATATATCAACATCATTATACAACTACGATGCCTGCAAAGCCCTCACCCGAGACGTCAACTCCTTAACTTTGCTCCTCAAGCGCTCTGGGTTACAGAAAAAATCGACAAATACCTGTCTTTGAAGCCCAATTTCTTGGCTATGATGTTTAACAATCTGATTTTGACCAAGTATAATATAGAGATCTATATTAGGTCATATTATGATGTGTTTTCAAACAAGTATTGATATTGAAAAGATACCTCATTCTTCTTGCAATGTTCAAGGGTCACATCTTCGACTGCTGTTGAGAGCTTGGCATTAACCTTTTCCATTTCATCCAGCTCCTTCATTAGAGCCTAGATACACGAGAAAATTTACAAACAAACACACAGAAGTCAGAAACAAAAATCAAAATGGAGAAACTGTGAAATGTCAAATGTGTATTATTTACCCAGGGTGTTAGTATGGGTTGGGCAGTTGTAGATGATGCGAATAATAACTGCTGCAAACTTTGAACAAGCGTACACCTGAAATAACACCACACAAAAGCTTTAAATAATCGCCAGCTCAGCTGCGCGTAACATCTCGCGTGTAATAGAAGAATAACTCACAATTCATTAATACATCTGTTTCTGTCCTCGGGAAGGACATATTCTAGGTCAGATTGAAGGCTCATCAGGTCTGAATGAAGGTTCGACAGTTGTTGAACAATTCCTGGAACAGATACATATGTCGATAAACCAGCCTGAGCATCTGAGAAGTTACAAATTCGCACAACACGTCATTTCCCGAATTGTTTTCACCAGAAAACAAACAAACAATAATATGCTTCTTAAGATGTCACATCTTACTTGAATAAATGCTCAGGAGATCTCTAACTCCATGGAGAAAAGTGTCACGATCATCGACTGCTCCTTGTTCGGCCATGTCAGATGCAGCTTGAGCCAATGCCATACAACGGCCCTTACGTAAATAAAACGTGTATATACAGATCATAAATTCGAAGCAGGATTTACGGACACATTGTTTAAGAAGTGTCCTAAAGTAAACAAATAAATTAGATGCATACCACTCGACCTTTGCTTGCTGACAGGTATCCTTGCAGCTCCAACTCAATGACTTTAAGCACAGAATAGGCTCCGAGCATAGTCTTCTTTTCCATCTGACAGGCTAATTTCAGAAACTGGTGCCGTGATAGCTGATTAATCAAATGATTTATGAACTGCAGAAAGTAGAAATGTGCTGAAGTGAGTCAAGATATAAATATTTTGAAAATATGATTTTATAAATAATCAAGCTTTGATTTTACTTCCTGATTCATTCCACGAATGGGGAGTTTCATGCTATTGGTGCAATTTGTTTTTTAAATTTTTTTTCGTTCTAATCCATTATTAGGGTAGTAAAGAATGAAAACTTCCTTCTCAATTTTATAATTTTTTTATGAAACTTTTCAGCTGCTTATTTTTCGATTAGACTCACAGTTCTCCTAAAATACATCCTAATGGGCAAGTTCCATACAACATTATAAAAGCATGCTTCTTCGCTTTTGGTATTGAATACAGAGGAGGATCTCTTGTATTTCAACTATGAAATACTATCTGCCATGTACAGACTTACAGTCCGGTTAAACTATATAATAAGCATGACAGTACAAGCATGACAGTACAGTTTTTCTGTCCCTAAAAGTTTCCTTTAAGAAGGATCCCCCCAACCTCCCACATGCCTTTTCATTTCATTTGCAACTACAAGCATAGTCACCCAAATATGCTATACACGGTGAAAGTACTATATATTAGGCTTTAATGACATGATGGCGTGACTTGACATAATAAGCATCACAATGTGACTAGCATTGTAGGATTAGTTTCACTGCTCCATAAAACTACAGATATATTACTATAATCGACCACAGTAGATGTAAATATCATGTTGCTAAAAAGAACATATGGCATTAGCAGGATCATCCTAGTTCCTAGAATAGAGCGATCATTGCTAACACACCCAACTTATCAAGGTGTAGCAATGAACTTTTTAAACGCAAAATGAGAAAAGGGCTACACTTACCGCTTTTTGGCGATTGATATAGAATTCTTGACGCATGACTTTAAGATCGTAATCCTCTACATACACAAGAAATAATTTAATATGAAACATTAACCAATGGAAGCACAGAGACAGGCAACATGAGAAAACAAGAAAGTGAATTATTGCTAAATAGGAGATGATGATATATACCCTGAAGGATGTATGTGTCTTGTAGCTGAGCCAGCTCCCAGCATATATCAGGAATTGTCTGGAAAAATGGTAGCAATTAGCAAACAAGGAATAATTTGAGTTGTTGCAATGAAATAAACGAAAAGAAGTAGCGTGTAATATGGCATGGATTGATTTACGGAAACTGCCTTTAAGTTTTGGCTTACTACAGAAGAACGGAAAACAAAATCATTATAAGTATCTCATTAGTGTTTGTTAATATTCCAATATGTCAGATAATAAGAGTACAAGATAATTTTCAGGCAGCAGTCAGTTTCATGCTAGTTTGACGATCAACGCCAGATAACCAATTCTTTACATTAGTGTTCAGGGATGGGGGCAGGGGTTAGTATCCCTGGGTGATGCTGGGTACTTTAAAACTATTGATGGCATATTGTGAGATCCATTCAGATACAAACACTACTTGCCCACTAGAGAAGAAATAGGCATACAATTTCAAATCCCACTCGATTCTCTATGAGATTTTACCACAAATAAGCATTACATCTATTTCCTAAATTTTCCAAGCGTTAAAGATTCAAACCTCAGATAATAACTTCTCTTCTTTCCGATATAATGTTGAAAGTTCTCCAGCTAGTTCAGCATGCTTTCTCCTGCTCAAGGACATTAACAATGATCAGATTATTTTATCAAATATCCAGGAAAACAAGAAATCAGTACAGGTTAAATCAAGTATGCATATCAGTACACTTGGACTGACTATGTACTTAAGTTTCCCATTTTATTAATATAAAGGCTGAGGTGTGGTCACCCATAAGAAAACATCAAACTAACCATGGTAAGGGTACAACTATTGATTTATTGCATTAAAGATCTGGATGATGCATCACCACTATCTTCTCTATCAATGGTCTACTAAATTTAGTAATACGTAACGCCTTCAAGAGTATACAAACACTAAAAACATATGCAATTCTCAGACCCTTGGGAGAAAAGTGATTGTCTTCTCCCTCCTAGCAGCCGATATCCACTTGCTACTGTTTGCTAACCATCCCTTCCGCGTCCACCATGCCTCAATCGTGTGTGTGTGTGTGTGTACATGTTCCATGTCCAGCACTCTCACGAAGTTATGCAAGTATTTCGAGAATGAAAAAAGGATTAGGTTATATTCTCATAATACCACCATCACGAGATTAATGATCGTATTGATATATTCCTAAAATCCTTCAGCACTCATCAGACAGAAAGGACATCACATTCTAAATGGGCTTCTCCTTCTGCTCCTTTATCCACCTAACAGAACTAAGAAAATTTATCATTCCGCTATTCCCCCATGCCAATACAAAACCAAAGGGCCACAGTGAAGGTTATATAATCATTATTTATCTTCTTGTTGAGAAATTAAATTATTCTACAATAGTAAGAAAACATTAAAATCTAAGAATGAGATCTAAGCAGGAAAACTACAGAAGATCAAAAAGGAGCATCCAATATAGTCATACCGAAGAGAATGAAGGTCAATATGGATGTGAGCTTCATCTGATATCACTTGAGCTTTAAGTGTCATGAGGAGGGCTTGCTGCTTAGCATTCTCTACCTGAGCTTCTACCCATTGTCTTTCGCTTGTTTCAAATCTGGTACAAGAAAATGATAGCCATTATGGGTAATTGGGGACAAACTCTCATTTCAAAGCAGCAAATAAAACAATATACTACATTATATATATATATATATATATATATATATATATATATATATATATATATATATATATATTATCAGAAATGTAAATATATATAAGAGACCAAAAAAGGTTAGGCCGAAGCCATTACATCAAACCTGGGTAAACCCGGTAGAGAACAGTGTCAAATATTGGATTGAATGCCTTTTCTCATTGATATTGTCCTCCTTTTATAGTACATGTGTAGACCGTTACATACATGATTCTAGGTAATTACATTAATCAACTCATTTAAGAGCCTAAGCTAATTATAAGGGATATGCAAATCAAAATGATTTGAGACAATCAAGGGTATTTGATTGAAGATAATAAATCATGGATATTATCTATTGTCATCCCCCCTCAAATTGGTGTGGGTCATCAACAAGCATCAATTTGGAACGAAGAAACCGATGTCTCGAACTAGGGAGAGCTTTAGTGAAAACATCGGCCGTTTGAAGATCAGTTTTGATGTGAGGCAAAGTGATGATGTGATCATCGTAAGCTTCACGAATAGAATGACAATCCACTTCAATGTGTTTCGTTCTCTCATGAAATACTGGGTTGGAAACTATTTGAATGGCACTGGTGTTATCAGCATATAAGGAAGTGGGTGTTGTTTGAAGAAATCCAAGTTCAGCTAATAACCCTCGTAGCCAAATGATCTCAGAGCAGGCAGATGACATAGCTCGGTATTCTGACTCGGTAGATGATTTAGAAACACGATCTTGTTTCTTACTCTTCCAAGAAACTATAGAGTCTCCGAGAAACATACACCAACCAGTAACAGAACGTCTTGTGTCCGAGCAACCTGCCCAATCAGCATCACTGTAACCTAACAATTGAAGAGGAGAATTGCGCCGAAAAATTAAACCATGTGTAGAAGAACCCTTTAGGTATCGAATAATACGCGTAACAGCTGCCATGTGAAGATGGGTAGGTGCTTGCATAAACTGACTAACTTGTTGAACAGCAAAAGAAATGTCCGGACGAGTAATCGTAAGGTAGTTTAAACTGCCCACAAGTTGCCTGTATAAAGAAGGATTAGAAAGAAAGTCTCCATCATCACGTCGATATTTTACATTAACCTCTAGAGGAGTATCTACTGGACGACCATCTTGAAGACCAGCCAAACTAATCAAGTCTTGAGTATATTTATGTTGATTCACAAAAATGCCAGATGAAGTAGAAAGCACCTCCAATCCTAAAAAATATTGCAGCGGTCCCAAATCTTTCATGTGGAAGGATTGTTGAAGTTGCTTCTGAATTTGAGAGATTAACAAGGAGTCTGATCCTGTGATAACAATATCATCTACATAGACGAGAAGTAGGACAACACCATTTGATGTCTTCAAAAGAAATAAAGACGGATCATATTTACTTTGAACAAATGAGAAGTTGACTAGAGTAGATCGAAACTTCTCAAACCATGCCCGCGGCGCTTGTTTCAGGCCATAAAGTGATCTCTTTAACTTGCAAACATCCGACGAGGGTGTGGAAAACATACCAGGAGGTGGTGACATGTATATTTCTTGTTCGAGATCACCATGTAAGAAAGCATTTTTGACATCCATTTGTCGTAAAGGCCAATCCATAGAAGCAGCAATCGTTAGAATAAGACGAACAGTAGTCATTTTTGCTACAGGCGCAAATGTCTCTTCATAATCTATACCATATTCTTGTCGATTCCCAAGCGCCACCAAACGTGCTTTATAACGATCTAGGGAGCCATCAGATCGCAACTTTATAGAATAAACCCACTTACAACCAATTGGTTTAACATTAGGAGGACAGGGGACAATATCCCAAGTGTGATTCTCAAGGAGAGCATGCAGTTCTTCATTCATAGCTTTAGTCCAGCACGGTTCTTTAATGGCTTGAGAATAAGAATTAGGAACAACAATATTTGATAAAGTGGCAGAGTAACCATACCTATCAGGAGGATGAGTTGTGCGAGAAGAGCGACGAACGACCACATTATTTGTCCTTGTTGTAGGCTGCGGATCAGGTTCAGGTGGAGAATACGAGGGGGCAATGCGTCGTTGGTAGACATGACCTGCTTTAAAACGCTCAATCGGTGCACTTATATCATCAAAGTTAGGAAGTGTAACTCTTTCGAAATGTGTTACATGATGCTGGAAATAAGACTCTTGTTCAAGGAAAATCACATTTCGAGAAATATGATATTTGTTATTAGAAGCATCAAAGCATAAAAAACTTTGTGAGAAGAACTGTACCCTAAGAAAGCACATTTGACAGATTGGGCAGAGAGTTTATGACGTTCATTTGGAGGGAGGTGAACAAAGCAAACACAACCAAAATTATGAAGAGTATCATATTTCGGATGTACCCCAAAAAGGCGAAAATATGGTGAGTCAAAATTCAATTGTTGAGTGGGCAATCGATTGATGAGATAAACAGCAGTTGACAAAGCTTCTACCCAAAATTTGGAGGGAACAGAACTTTCCAAAAGTAATGTTGGAGTAATATCCAATAAATGTCTATTCTTACGTTCAGCGAGACCATTTTGTTGAGGAGCATAAGGACACGAGCGTTGAGAGAGAATACCTTTTTCTAATAAGAAGGACTGAAAGGCATGAGACATATATTCCCCACCATTATCGGAGCGTAAAATCTTGATCCGCTTGGAAAATTGCGTCTCAATATGAGCTAAAAATTTCTGGAAAATAGAATAGACTTCATTTTTGGAACGTAGAAAATATACCCAAGTAAAGCGGCTATAATCATCGATGAATGTCACAAAATATTTGTACTGCCCAAGTGAGATAATAGGTGAAATACCCCATACATCACTGTGAATAATTTCAAATGATGTAGTGGCACGATTGTTTTGGGATGGAAAAGGAAGTGTTTTACTTTTTCCAAGTTTGCAACTATGGCAATCAAAAGATAAGTCGGCTGAAATATGTGGTGATGGGGTACTCAACAATCCACTCTTTATTATATGAGATAGAACAGTCTTATTGGGATGTCCTAATCGTTTATGCCAAATTTCAAGCTTATTGGAAACAGTACATGCTAATGACAAAGAGGGAGGAACAGAAAATTGCAAAGGAAACAAGCGTCCCACTTTAGGCCCCCTCGCGATCACCTTCCCTGATACCTGATCCTGTACAAGACAACCCCGGTTAGAAAAGTTCACATTACAATGATTATCCACCAATTGTCCGACAGAGATCAAGCTAGTAGATAATTCTGGTGCGACAAACACATTATCAAAAGAAGGTCCAATATCACCAATAGCAGTAATAGGCAGATTACTACCATCAGCTATTTGAATACTTTGTGTCCCTGTGTACTTTCTTAAATTTTGTACTGACTCCAGAGAACATGTCATATGATTTGATGCACCAGAATCAACATACCAAGGACAATGGATTGTCTTACCTTGACCAGGACTTTGGAGGCCAAAAGCAGAAAATGCAGAAAAAATCATTTGTTGCACCATTTCGGGAGTGATAGTTGTTTGGCTTTGAGTAGATGTATTAGCATGAAAACCTTGAGCACGATGTTTTTCAGGGCGTTTCGGACATTCATTGATGGTATGATCGAGCTTTTTACAGTACTTACAAAATTTTCTTTTGCAGTAGCGAGCTATATGTCCAAACTCATTGCAGTTATAGCATTGCTTGGATTCTTTTCCTCGAGTCTTGCCTTGTGCCGCATAAGCAACATTAACCACATCAGATTGAGAATTGTTCATAGTAGCTTGTGTAGCCATTCTTTGTTCCTCGCGCAGTAGTTCCCCCAGGCATATATCTAGAGAAGGGACTGCTCCTCTATTCAATAATCCTCCGCGAACTCCTTCAAATTCTGGTCTTAGTTTCATCAAGAACTGGTCTCGTTTAGTGTCTTCATGGACCATTTGAAGTGCTGGAAGAGCCTCTTGAGGTACCTTGCTATAAATAATTCCACAATACTCGCTCCAGAGGTTAATAAATCCTGAATAAAATTGCTCGATAGTGAGATTACCTTGAGCGTATGCGGAAATCTCATGCTCCAATTGAAATTTTCGTGCGGAGTTATCCTGGTGATAGATCCGTTTTAGATAGCCCCACATCTCTTTAGCCGTGCCAAAACATCTCAAGTTGCTAACCATATGTGGTTCCATGGAAATCGTAAGCCAAGTTATAATGCGAGCATCCTCCGTTTCCCACTTCACAAGTTCAGCTTTCTCTGTGGGAATAGGAGATGACCCATCAATATGTCCCCAAAGTTCTTTCCCCTTCAAAAAATTACGAAACTTAAATTCCCAGTTTCCATAATTTTTCCCATCAAATGTGCCGACAAATGTTTCACCAGCCATGGTATAGAAACGATAAAATCTCTAACTCAGAGACAAGTGTTGAACAATGTTCAACAACCGGGGAAGAATAGATTTATGTGGTTCTATGAACCCACCGGAAAAAAATAAGAAAACCACAGAGAGAAAAAAATTGAAAACTGTAATTTTTTTTTTTTTTTTTTTTTTTAAATTGGCTCTGATACCATGTCAAATATTGGATTGAATGCCTTTTCTCATTGATATTGTCCTCCTTTTATAGTACATGTGTAGACCGTTACATACATGATTCTAGGTAATTACATTAATCAACTCATTTAAGAGCCTAAGCTAATTATAAGGGATATGCAAATCAAAATAATTTGAGACAATCAAGGGTATTTGATTGAAGATAATAAATCATGGATATTATCTATTGTCAAACAGGGGGAGAGATTAGACTAGTTAACGTACAGGCCCGTAATCTAGTCTTAGCTCTCCAAAACACCCTCTAATAACTAAACAACCTATCTAATATACTACATTATATATTAGTACATATATCGAACACTATGATGGGAAGGTGTGACCAAAACTCATCATTCAACAGATACTAGTCAGTAAAAAATAACAAGTGCAACTCAAATAAAGACACATACATGGAACGAAGCCGCTGCAACTCAGAAAGACGTTGGTGCTGCATGTTCTCCGTATCTGGAACACCAACCAACTAAAACTAGTCAGGAGGTTACTACACACTTGCTTTAGTTAACTTACCACCTAGATACTGAGTCTATGGATTTTTGGTGTGTGGTAGTAATATATATGACTACATCTGCATGTGTACACAAACACGCGTGCGCACACACACACACACACACACACACACACACACACACAGAGAGAATGAGTACCTCGCACCAAAACATTTGAGATCTCATTGAGACTCACCCACGAGCTTTTGGATTTCCCATCCTCGGCCACTAACCGGTAAGGACCCTAGTTGAAACACAAGAACCAAAAAACAGAACATATAAATCTTTAGATTAAATAATTTCCATATACATGTAATCAACTAATTATGTTCTCATCCATTTAAACTAAACTGTTCTGAGATTCCCTTTTTTAATCCACTGATGCTGGAATCAGATGAAAATTTTAATCTTGTGAAGAGAACATGATAAAAATCAAGGGGAGAAATTTAACTTGCACAAGAGAGGTTTGGGATGCAAGGTAACTACTGTATGCCCTAAAGTATGACAAACTATAACCAAATTACTAACAGAACAGCATTAGTGAGCGTAAAACCGTAAAACAGTGACACAGGGCATGGTATGAACTCTAGCTACCTTACCAAAGAAAAAAGCATTTCCACCAACCAAACAAAAACTAACCAAATCATAAGGCCATTCAGCCCATTCGTATGCAATGTTCTTAACTATGGTTAAGGAGTTAAAAAATCTAACATACACTCACATAACCCATTAGGAATTTGTGGTCTTCCCAGTTTCACTTTTCTTACAAATTTTAGTCAGATACACAAAGATACGCACACACACACAAATAAAAGGAGGGAAAGTTCTGAACCGAATCTAGTTGCTTCGAGAACCATTGATTCACTTCCTTCGTGCAGGAGGCATCAGCGAGCAAATATGAATTAAAATCAGCATAAGCCAAGTAGATTCCATTCTCTGCATGCCAAGAATATTAAAAGCTCATTACAAAGACATGTATATAAACTGGAACTACTGACGCACAGCATCTCATATATAAATTTTATTTTGCTGTATGAATCTTCATTCAGATCTTCTTTCCTACACAGGTGAACTAACTCTACATTTGCTTTTATACTTAAAAGAGGAAGAATATATCCATTTTCTTAGTTTCCTTTTTGTCTTTGTGAAATTATGGTTAATCTAGGAAGTGTTAAAAAATTTCAATTATATCTTTTGAAAATTAATCGAACACATCCGTTTTTGTCCTCAATAATTACAAAATACAAATTATTACTAATAAAGGAATAATTTAATAGTTCTAGTGACCCGCAAAACCACAGAATTTAGAATTAGGAGTAAAAAAAATTATCTCATACTGAGTACTTATATGAGAAAAAAAACGAAAAAAAGCAATACCATCCCCCGAGTGATAATGTGCCAACTCATGAGCAGTAGAGGTCATTCGTCCAAGAACTGCATTCATCTGAAACACAGAGATAATCTTTAAAAATGGTATACATCAGGGTGAAAATGAATTTCTGTAAGCTAATTGCTAAAATGACCAATACGCAGAAAGTCATATGTATCGCAAACAACTCAATGCTAAAAAATTGAAGTACATGCAAATATAGTCTTTTGCATAAATTTTTAAAATGTAAAGTGGATCTCATGCAATGAAATTTACCATGAGTTTCACTGGAACAACTAAAAGATCAGTTGTCTAATGAGCCTACTTTAGAGAAGTTCCCTGGGCAAAACAATCCCTTGAAATTAAAAGATACAATACACGAAAGTCACCAGAAAATCCACAACTCATAAATGTAGGAGGGATAAGGTGGGAAGTGCATAGAGTAAAAGTCTCATTATTCTTAAATGGTTTATCAGGACCCAAAATCCGAGTAAAAGTCGGTCAAAGTTAAAAGGATATACATCTAGGAAAACAAGAGAAAGATAATGGGCTTCTATTGAGACAAGACAAAATCAAGACTCATATGGCATAAGTATGAAGAGAGAACACAAGAAAAAAGCTTCAATGTTTTATCTTGCCAACAAAGTCATTGGGAACAAGAGCGATCACATGAAGTAGTATATAAATTTTGTTCTTCAGTTAAATACCAAATTATGGGAGTCCAAAAGGCATCCCATCAAGCTATCAGATCATATCATCATAGTATAGATCATTTGTATCTTTTTACTTCTATCACAAATATAGATACAAACAGAAATTCCTTTCCTTAAGTTCAACCCAAATAAGAATCCATTTCATAAAATGTCGATACCTTTCATAGACATACATTCACTTAAAGGAATGGTTTGACACCACATAGGGCAATATTATATGCATACCCCAAAATCTGAATTTTCACCCCTAATCTAAAAACTCCTATTGGAAAAGTTGAAAGTCATAATAATGGGAGGGCGTGAATATAGCCAATGACCTCATACATGGTAAAAACCAAAAAATGCCGATTAGCTGAAAGTCTCTGGAAGAAACAAAATTAACATTTAACACCACTCAAGAAACTGATAATGAACTGCATAATGATAAACCAAGTGTTAAAGTGATTTAACACCCTAAACCCTAAACCCTAAACTGATAATGAACTGCATGGTCCACTTTAAAATTGGGAGAATAGAGAAGTTGATACATATTATATATCAGCATACCTCCAAATTCCTTGCTGAAAGGCTATCGTCAATTGTTGTCAATTGTCCATTGGCAGTAGAAGTTGCAGCAACTCGTGATCTTCTCCCTTGGATTAATGACGAAGCCTGACCTGTGAGCATATCATTTTGGAACTGTAGATGCCGGAGTTGCTTCTGTAATTCCAAAGCTTCAGATTTTGCTGCTAAAGTGACATCACTATCACAAAACCAAGTGTGAGCAATAGGGCAAGAGCAGCACACAACTGAATCATATCTACATCAAATGATCAAAGACAAGAGAATACAACATAGTATTTACCCTTGTCTACTTTTTTGCAGATTGGACAGATAAGAACAAGGCAACAGATCAAATTTAGGAAGACAAAGGCACAAATAAAATAAAAATGAAAAGAAAAAAGCATGGATTTTGACAGCTTTGGTGGTAAATTGTAATATTATACTCTTATGCTTACACATTATCTCTTCTTGATCCTATAAAATATTATTCACCCAAGTGTTCCAGACAGCACATGTAATCCAACACCAACTGATTTCCAATTTAGAGAATTTCTAACCCAGAATTCTGAACAGATAATAACTATGATATTGTTTGTAAGCACATTTTGCTGAAGCAAAAACTAAACTCAAGAGTTTAACAAACAAACAGGAAGTTACATTTCCTAAGTAGTAAATTTAAGTCAAATGTAGAACCAAAAGAATAATTTGTACCGTATTTCTTTCAGCCCTTCTTCAGTTCCAAAAACAGCCTCTTGGTTGTCTCTCCTGGCTGAAAAGGCTGAAATGCTGTCACAAGCAAAATCCAAATCTTCTCCCTAATAAAAAATAAAACAAAGCATTAGAGTATGTACACACCAAGTCACCAATAATGGCACAATATCAACCACATACACCAGTCCAGAGCAAAAATAAAAGGAGAGTAAAATTATGTAGAATTAAAGGTAGTTTGATAAAATGTAGGATAAGAACATTCACGATAGTCATTCAAATCTGCAAACCATTGCTAATCTGAAGTGTCAATACAAATGCTAACTCATGTATGTATGATTAATGAACCAACACATAAGTTGAATTACCAGATTCACCACAAACTCATTATATTATCTCCCTACTTTCTGGGCATAGTTATGCGAGTACCAAACTACCTCAGGTTTTGATATCAAAACCCACACTTTTGAGATCATTTAATTAATGAAGGAGCTCACAACCCAAATCAAGAGTAAATCAATAACCAGACTGAATACTTCCTCCATCCCCCAACAAGTGATACATTTCTTATTTTAAGTGTCCCAGTCCCACTGTGATACATTTCCTAAAATGATAAAAAGTAACATTAATTTTTCATTATAATAGTTGTGGAACTTACTATACATCACTTTATTACTCAGATTTATTTATAAAATAACAATTAAATGGTACAACTCTTACCACGCTCCACTATACATTTAAAATATCATTTTTCTTAACTTGTCGAAGAAAAACATCCCACTCACGGTGGGACGGAAGGAGTATAATTTTCTATTGACAAACTCTTATAACAGCATTGGACCAACATATCATATATTTTTTAGTAGAAAGTGTAACGTGTAGAATAGCAACATTTCAAATAACTATCATCTAAGAGGCTTTACATGTATCTAAAGTGCAAGACACTTTGACCATAGAGCCTGAGGCGGAATAGAAAAATGGACATGAAACCAGGGGGAAAAAATGATACCATATATATGAACATACCTGCAAAAGTTTCCCGTCTTGTAGAAATTGCTCATACCTAGAAACAAATAAGTCAGATTACAAACAAGGAAAATCTCGATCATATTATTTAAGACCTAAGCATAAAAAAATAATCATAACTCAAAGAATGGACTCAACATGAAAAGGAAAGTAGCTAAATATTTGTCACATCATCAAAAAATGAAAGAAATGCACTCGATGTATCACAAGTCTATAATTTCTTAATAATTTCTGTCGATATTTTATTGGTTTGGTAAACAATAATTGTACACACTTACCAGAATGAAAATGCAAATTGCCAGCACAAGGTATAACCAGAAAATAATGCACCCAGATACCCAAAGAAAAACCAATAATATATAAATTACATGGAAAGCACAATGGCACTCCATCTCCAATCCATGTGAATCTACACTACCTTCAATTCCAAACAACAACTTAACCCTATACCTAATTCCACATAAATGCAATCAGAACAGACAAAACAGAAATAACACGGCTTCTCTCAGCTTAGCATACTTGAAGGAGATACAACCCATCCAATAGAGTAAAATCAACAGCAGTTAATTCAAATACACATAAACAAAAAGTGGAGAATTGTGAAATTGAGGCGATAAGTGGAGAATGCTCACTGAGAGAGTTCGGAGGGAGATAGCACATTGGAGGGGCGGAGGCTAGAACAAAGCCAGTCGAGGATAGGCCGAACGTCTTCGTACTGGAAGGGCCACTCGAAGCTGTCCGGGTGCAACGACCCGTGACCTTCGTACCCCAATTCCGCCAACAGCCCACACAGCCGAGCTCCGCTCATCTTTTTTTGTTTCGGGGAGAAGAATGCCGTTGCCGGTCCGATCGGGGCGCGATCTACACTTCAATTGGAGTCCACGAGAACGGTGGGTGGGACACCTCCGGCTAGGCCTACGGGTTTTGAAGTTTAAACTTTCGATTTTAAATATAAAAAATACATAAAAAAAACTAATTAGAAATTTAATTTTTAGAAACATACATTGAGCAATTTTAGTAATTTTAAAAAAATAATAGAGTACACTAAGAAATTTGAAATACGTTTTACACGTTTTAGTGTGTTACAATAATTTTAGATGATTAAATACATTTTAATGTCTCAAAATAATTATTAAATAATTTAAAATATTTTTTAAATATTTTTAAAACATTTAAAGTAATTTTTAAGTGATTTAAAATACTCAATCTTTTAAACATTTCAAACATAATTTTTAATTATTTTTAATATTTTCAAGTATATTAAAATATATTTTTAAATAATCTAATGCTTTAAACATTATAAAGTGTCCTTAAATATTTTTTAAAATATATTTTAGTTATTTAAAATCTTCCAAACTATTCCCTCCCATTCAAATTAAAATTCGTTTTGACTTTTCATATTTTTTGCAAAATAGATGTTGTTTTGCATTTTTCTATGCTAATTAATGATAAAATTCCTAAATTGCCCTCAAAATAATTTATTTTTACACCAATAATATTTGTTTTAATATACAAATTAAAATTTCAATGTAATTAATGAAGGGTAAAATAAGGAATTGATTTTTTTCTTAATATGTGTGTTGCTTAGGATGACATATATTTTGAATGAGATGGAGTTTTTAAGTTGTTTAAAATATCATCTTTTAAAGATTTAAAATTGTATTTCTAAAAAATTGAAGAACTTTTATTTTTTTAACATTAAAAAGTATCTTAAAAATAATTGTTTAGATCAAATTTTAAAGTGTTTAAAAATAAAATTGAAGTTATTTTAAATAATTTTTTAACATTTTAAAGTGTTTTAAATTAATTTTTATATCATATAATATATTTTTAAACATTTTAAAAGTTATTAAAACATTCCATGTTAAATAAAAAAAACACATAAAAAAACTAAATTCACTTTGCGATTTAAACCTCAAGAGGGAGAGAGTAAATATTTTTTGTGTTTTGATAAATGCGTTGATTGAAGTTACGAGCTGAATCGAATACTCATACAGCCATGAATCTATTACTCGGCCCAGAACAAGCTCCATGCAATGACACTACATCAATGCCAGAAAACATGGATATCGAGAATTACAAGTTACAACTAGTGTGATATCCAACACGCGTCGCATATTTCTAATTACTCGGATACAAATCAGTAAACAAGACGATTTTTAGAATATTGAACCTTGAAGCATCATTAAGAATCCCATGATCGCACCTGATCACGAAACTGATCAGTGACTCCTTCCGTCATCGTCAGATTCTGAAATGTATCTGCTGATGTCAAATGGCTCGTTCTTTGGGATTGGCCTATTCATCTCGAAATCATTTACTCCATTCATCGGCGCAAATGCTGTGAATTAAAAAAGAAAAAAGCCAAATAAGACCCTGAAATACCATAGCAATGATAGGCATGTCTCCTGCTTCTTAGGCTTGCCTTAATTCAATATAACATCAAAATGTTGCATATTTGGGTTGGACTTGGATACAAAAACCAATAACAAACACAAGATTATAGATCGAGTAATCAAAACTAGAACCAAATGAATAGCTGGCTGGGACTGGCCAGGTTTTCATTGAAGAAAATATTCATAAAACGACTTTTCATAAATCAGATGCAACACAATATCAAATGAGGAAAAGTGAAATAGAACCAAGTACACTCACCTTTCTCTCTCATTCTTCTCTCTCTGTCGAATTCAAACTTGTCACGGATTTGGTTAACCCTATCCCAAGGCTCACTTCCCCTGTTCCTCCCGGCAGCTTGATCCTGCAGTCAAGGGCTTGATGAAAATCATTTCTGGTGTATATACCAAATGCAAATGCACATAGCAGAAAACACGAACAGAAGACCATATAGCATGCACCAACTTTATGAAACCATCTCCTCTAAAAACCATATGCAAACTCCTTATTTCACATTAAGAATGAAAAGGGACAGATATTTCGAAACATAAGAGGCAAGCATGCAATAAAGTTAAAATGATGAAATATTATAAATACGTTGAACATTTTCTAATGCACATTGTTTAGAAAAATGACATTAAAAACGAAGACAAGTAGCCAGTATATGATTACCTTTACTTGATCCGGTCTGGGTTGTCTTGACCTGCAACAAGAGAGATCATCATTTGATGCATTCTTATTATCTCCATAACAATAATTAGACGGGATAAGATTAAATCTTGGCAGCAATGAAGAACCTCCAATAAATGGAAGTAAAATGTGCAGACTAAAGTAAGCTGTTTCTTCGTGAGGATCAGCATAGCATTAACGAAGGAATTAAACAACATGAAGGCCTCTAACAAGAGACATCAATCGAGCCAGAAATCCGTATGCTGAATCGGATAATTTTCGCAAACTAGTGGGCTGGACCAATCGACATCTCTACCTATAGTGCAAAGCAAGAGAAAGAAGAACCGTCGAACCTGTAAGGGTTGAAATCCTCATCATCGTCTTCAGCAGAGTCGTAATTTGCGTGCTCTTGAGCAAGTTTCTTGGAATAGCCATCATCCCAGTACAACTTCTCCCAGTTCTCTCGAAGCTCGTTATATAGTTCCATATATCTTTTACACCAAGGTTCATGCTCCTTTCATTTGGGAAAAAGAAGAAGAAGACGAACACTCAGATTCAACCAAATCAAATGAACACTAACCACTGTTTGCATTCTTCTTATTCAATATTACTCAAAATTAAGACTAATAATTACACTAATTAGGAAAAACTAAACTAAACAAAATTAATTGCTCGAGCTCAATTGAATAATCGGGAACAGAACTAACAGATTCCTTGATGACGAGACGAGTTCGGCGCATGAACTGCTCCCGGAGCTGCTTGCGGCGCTTGTTCGGGATATTGTCCCTGGGGATCACAAATCGTTCACGCAGCGGCACGTTCTCGCCGATCTCGTGCATTTCTCCGTCCACCGCCCACCAATCGGACTTGTCCTCGGTCTTTCTCAGCATCGCCGACGGCGACAACTTGGACCTCCGCCGGTTACGGGGTGGAGGTGCGCCGGAGCCAGAGTCGTGTCGAAACGACCGCAGCTGAGTCGAAATACGCTGGAGACATCCGTGATGCCTTTGAATCACTCTCGCTACGGAGAGCATCGGAGGAGTCTGTATGCGGTTGAATATCAACGGCGAAAAGGGTTTACGAAAGGGGGGTTTTGTACGCGCGTGTGAATATAATTATTATTATTATTAACATAACACAATTAAAAATCAAATACAGTACTTTTATTATTATTGCAGTAGAGTATTATTTTACAAGCAAATAATATATATTAATAATTATAATGAGAAAATTAAAACAAAGGAAAGATGTGAGGTCGTAGAAATGGCAAGGCCCAGCAATAGGCCTCGACCAGCCTCCCGTTGGCGGCCATCCTAATGAGCATCCTCTTCAACACTCGAAACGACGAGGCCACCGCCCTCCACTGCACCACCGTCCTTGCCCCCATGCAGAAACCCCTCCGCCCCCGGTTCCCTAGACGCACCATGCCGCCCCTGCGCCGCCTCTTGCGGCGGCGGCACCACCCTAGCACCACGTCGGAGTCGGAGAGTAGGGAGGAGGTTGCAAAGGCTGATCTCCTTAGCATTGTTGTAACCGTTCTTGATTATAGGGTAATTGGTTATATATATATATATATATATATATATATATATATATAATTATTTATAAGCAAGGTTTTTTTTAATCATGATTGACATCAAATTTAAACAATGTTAGGTGACAATTTCATAAGTGCAATGTACAATTTAATATGTCTAGAAAAGGAATTGGAATGTTCACATAATATTTTTTTCCCCAACCCTTTATCTTTAGAGGTGTTGATGAAATGATTGCATGGTGTAGCCTTTACTCCTTTGTTTGTAAAATAGGCAATATATATGTAGTACTACAATTTATTTTATTTTTAATAAAGGCAAAAGTAGCTAGGAAATATGAATGATCCTTCCAAGTTCCAACACAATTTAGATGGTGTCTTGTTAAATTGTGTGTGTTTTGGAATGTAAATTCAACAACAAAAAAAAAAAGTATAAACAATAGATCTCTAAGCAGCAGCACATTTTAGTGAGACAGCTTAATTAGCTCATATAGCCCCCTGTCTCTCCAGGTACCTCTCAACGACGTCCAGGCCGCAAAACCGCTTAACGACAGGCATTATGGCGGGGACGTCGAGCTGAAATGACGACTCTGTCCCTTCGACAGCCCCCCAAGACTTGAGCTGTTTTCTCGCTGCTTGTATGGCGGCTCTCGTGGCACAGTGGACTGATGCTGACAGAAGCAGTGGAGGCTCACCAGAAGCTGCACCAAACAATATTTCGTTTTATTACAATGCAATATTAACATTGGTCTAGATAAGGTTGATACGGAAAGAAAAGCGTTGTGTCGTACTTACCCTTTGAGGAAAGAATACGCTTTGGGTGTTTCCCGCTGTTGAGCACCTCGACGTTGAATTGCTTAGGTATCGTGTCCATAGTTGGGATCTTGTAGTTCCATGTGCTGTTCGTAACTAATAATCCGTCCGAGTTACTGAGGTACTCTTCTTGCATGAAGAATCCGAGCCCTTGCACGAACGCACCCTCGATCTGTGAAAAAGTCGAGATAATTAATAATCTAGTCGATAGTTCAAAGCAAAACTATACAGTCACAAAGATTTCGAAACAATATAAATTACCTGTCCCAAGTCGACAGCAGGATTCAAGCTCTGCCCACAATCATACACAATATCTGTCCTCAATATTGTTGTATGTCCTGTCACAATATTCACCTCTACCTGTACAGATTACAGCAGAAATTTAGAGTTGGTTACAACAAACAAAACATGAAGAAAAAAAAAACGCGATTGTAGTTACCTCGCTTACTGCAGCGCCGTAAGTAAGATATCGCGAAGATCCTAACTCCGGCACAAAGTAAGAACTTGCTGCCAAATTTATGTTCTGAAAATGGGCCTGCAGTTGAAAAATCAGTACAAAAACAAGAGTTACATTTAGAGTATATTGTCTACTACCTGGAGAATCAGAGTTTCCCAATTCACACAACCATTTTCCTCCTCCAACTTCTCCTTGAGAGATTTCAGCCTTTCGACCAACAAACCGCAGCATATCCTAGCTGCTTCGCAGCTCGACTCCGAAGTCGTGCTGGCGGCCGTCACCCCTCCTTGCACCAGGCTCAACGTGTCCGCCTGCACCACTCGTATTTTCTCCACCAGATTCTCCATTCCGTCGCATTTGATCAAACCGAGACCGTAAGCAGCCACCTGCCTAACCTTCGTGTGAAGCCCCTGTCCCAACTCTATCCCTCCCACCTCGACAACAATCGACCCGTCCCAGAGCACACTCACTTTCCCCGGAGCCGGCCTCACGTTCAGCTCATGCACGATCGGCACTCGCGAAATACCCCTTTTAACCCAAACATTGGACTCATTGAAGTTTTCTATAGCAACAACCCTTTCAGCATAGCTCGACGATTTCCCCACCGACTCCCATATACTCGGCAAATTATATTCCTCGGAACCCCCACCGTAGAAAAGATTCAAGCTTTCGCGCGTGTGGAGGTTTTTCCCTCTCACGGAATCGACCTCCATTGACAGAGTCGAAGCCACGTGCTCCATTATGGCCTCGGCTATGAAAGAGCCCTGCACCTCCCCGGGCCCACGCATGGTGGACTTGCTCGAGAGGTCCGTCTTGCATACCTTTATGTCGAAGGAGAGAGCTCCCCAGTCGTACTTCTTGAGGGCAGCTACGATGCCGTGAGGTATCAAGATCGTGGCGTCTTGCGTTATCCCGGCGTCGATCAGTATGTCGACGTGGAGGGCTGTGATCTTGCCGTCGGATTTAAATCCGACGGTGTAGGTTACTTTCAAGGGATGCCTTCCTCCCGTCATGATCATGTCCGTGTTCCGGTCGAGATAAGTTCTCACCGGACGACGCAGCTTGTGAGCTGCGAGAGCACACGCTGTCGCTACCTGTGATCAAAATCGACAAACTTTAGTCTCGATAAAATCGGAAAAACGAAAAAAAACAAAACAATTCTCACTGGGATTGCTTTCATTGCTTTCCCTCCGAATCCTCCCCCGACTCTCCTGGTGACGACGCGGATGTTGTGCTCGGGAACGCCGAGGCATTTTGCGATGACGATGTGCGCGTACTCGGGGTTCTGGATGGAGCTGTGGACCACCATGCAGTCGTCTTCGTCTGGGATCGCGAGGGCGGTTTGAGTCTCCATGTAGAAGTAGTGCTGAGAGCCGAGCTTTATCTCCGCGTTGAGAATCTTGTGATCGGATTCAGCCATTCCGGTTAAAAAGTCCCCGACTTTTTGCGGCGTGAGGAAAGGCGGGGTTTCGAAGAAACTCGACCTCTCGACGGCTTGCTCGACTGTAAGAATCGGCGGCTCTAAGCCTTGGTTGTCGTACTCGACGACAGCTGCTTTCGCAGCTGAATTAGCTTGTTTTTGTGTATCTGCAATGATAAAGGCGAGGCGATCACCGGCACATCTGCTGAAATCGAGAGGGAATAAAGGTTCGGAATTGAAGATCGTAGTGCTTCCGATGTTTTCGCCTCGTTGTGGGATGTCTTTGGCAGAGATTACGGCAGCAAACTCTGTTTTAGGATCGAAAGAAATGGACTTCACTCGAGCTGAAGGTATCGTGCTGTAGATGAATGCACCGTACAGACAATTTGGAGGCGATGGAATGTCGTCCACGTACACAGCTTCACCGGAAGCTTGGAGGGCAGCTGCGACTTTCTTCATCGGTTGACCGACCGGATAATAGTCCTTACTCGATTCCATAACCTGCTTTGCAGACGACAGCAACTCAATATCGTCTTTGCGTTCAGAAGCTCTTTCTATAGATAAGCCGTTCAGAAACTGGAAAAGAAAACCGACAGCTAAGCTCGACCTGTAAGCAGCGTGCGAAGTTCCCTCGTCGGGCACTACTTCACTTTTCACCAACTTGATCGCTTCGTTTATGACCTCAACGCTGAGTGTCTTCCCAGCCAAATATTCCTCGACTTTCCTCGCCCTTGTCGAGTGCTTCGTTCCATAAGCACCGAACGCCAAACGGATTCTCTTCACTAGAATTCCACTTTCAACATCAGCTAAGAAGGCAGCTGTTAAATAGGGCAACGCGTTTCCGAGAGGCCTTGGAGCAGGACGGTAAGTCTCGAACGCCAACCTCGAGTCGAGCAGAGGGATGCGAATGCTCAAAAGCACGTCGTTCGGGCCTAAAGCCGGTAAACTCAAAAACTTGTCGACTGGAATGCTTGCGCGTTCTTGGCCCGTTAGTAGTACGCTCACGCTAGACCCCACAGCAAGAAGCAACAGAGTAATATCCGACGGGAAGTATTTCCTCTGCGCCATAACCAAATTTCCACCGATACTACCCGAGTTCCTTATAAAGCCCGACGCGACCTTCTCCAAATGCTCGGCAATCTTGAACAATGGCGAGCTGTTTTCCTTCAAATGCGAGATGACTTTGGAGATCGACAAAGCCGCCCCGAACTCGATGGCCGAATCGTTTTTCATAACCGAAGTAAGCTCGGGGATAAACCTCAAGTCTATGTACTCGTTGTATTTCTCGGTTTCTTTGTAGTAACCATCCCCGGTGTTGCCAACGACTAGCTTGATCTTTTTCTTCCTGTTTTCGAGTAACAACCCCTGAAGCTCCTCGATAGTAACCGGACTATACCAAGAGTAAGATCTGTGATTTGTATTCAAAACCCTCGATGATAACGAACGAGCACGAGCATAGGTCCCCAAGTCCTCCAAGTCGTCCGACGCGAAACTCTTGCAGGCGTCGGAGATGGGGCGGTAGCCCGTGCAGCGGCACAGGTTCCCTACGACGGACCTCTCGGCGTCAGAGGCCTTAATCATCTTGGGGTCGACGAGGAGGGCTGAGAAGAGGGACATGCAGATGCCGGGAGTGCAGAAGCCGCACTGGGAAGCATGGAACGAGGCGAGCCTCTCGTGGATGGGGTGAAAGCCGTCTCGGCTGTTTCCTAAGCCTTCGGAGGTGGTGATCGAGCAGTTGTGGAGGCTGTGGAGGAGGGTCAGGCATGAGCTTATGGTGAAGTCTTCTGTTTGTTTCAGTGTGGGGTTGTATTTGGAGAGGAGAACCACACAAGCCCCACATCCACCTGCAGCAGATCATTCATCAGGAAATGTATAAGGAAGGAATCTATAAGTAAAAATTAAATCTATAAGTAATAATATAATATATAAACTAATGAAAATTACCAAGAATTCATCTTCTATCTTCTTCTTTTTAATTTCATATTTTAAGTTTGATTTTTTAAAATTCAAATTTAAGCTTGTTTTTAATCAAAATTAAATTAGTACTTAATTTGTTGAACTTTTTACAACAAAGGAACGTTATTTTTTTACACTTTAATCAATATATATATATATATATATACACCTAATTATTTTTTAAATATAAATAAATATTATTCTATTTGATAATTTAAAAATATTAAATTAAAGAAGCACATTCAGACATTCTATTCTACTCAACAGACGCAAAATAATCTCTATAGACTATATATACAAACCTTCGCCACATCCGAGCTTCACACTCTTGAAACGGGTACTCGAGCGCAAGAACTGAAGCAGGGTTGTGGATGGATCGATTTCCGGCACGTCGAACCTTTCCCCATTAACGTCGAAGGAGAGATTGAAATCACTTGTTGCTGAATTTCGAGTGTCCTCCATTCCTTAATGTTGTTGAGCCGAGCCTTCATTCAGTTCATTGTGAGCTTTATACTAGGAGAGAGCACAACCCAACTAAGCAGACTGCCACGTGGCGTGCAAATGCAAATATAGGTATATATTCATTATAGGCCAATTAAACTTTTTTTCTTTTTTTTTCTTGTTGCAATCTAAAGTAGAAAAACTTTGATTAGAGTACATTATAGACATTTAATTCAAATATTAATTTGTGCTCCTACAGTACATTACTACATTTAATGGTAATAAATTATTATCAAAAATAAAAACAAAAAACAGAAAAAATAAAAATAATAATAAATTAGTAAGAATGAGAGACTTATTTTAGAATAAAAATAACTATTAATAAAATACTACAATGAAAGGTAAAAAGAATTAAGAAAAAATAGAAAAATACATCATAAGTAAAAGAAGAAAAATTATCATAACCCAAAAAATATGGATAAAATCAAGCATAAAAAAGCATAATAAAAAAACATAATGAAAGTGCAAAAAAAAAAAGGAAAAAAAAAAAGGAAGAAAGCTGGAAGAAAAACTACAAAAAGAAAAAAGATCAAAACAAATAGAAAATACTTTATTATTATTATTTATTAAATTTATATTTTAATAACATACTTACGATTTTCGTGGTGTATAAACATAAAATAATAGTTAGACGAGTAAAGAGTTTATTAAGGCTAAAATTATAATGAAGGGTGCCATAATTGCAACTTGGTGAAAATATAATTTATTCTATACTAGTAGTAGTAATTATACTATATGTGTTCATAATTTCACAATTTACTAGTAGTACATTTCAGTGAACATGAGATAAAAATAATAAATTTTATTATTATTATTTAATATTATTAATTAACAAAATCAATATTTTTATTATAATTTTTGAAATTGTTAAAATTTTAACTTTAATAATTATTTTATACTCTCCCACTTCCTTTTTTTTTTCTCTATAATGTATGGAAATATGGAATGAATGTTTCCCCACCGTTTCCACAACATTTGGAATTAATACTCTCACGCACCACACATTTCTTTTATATTTTATAAACAAAATGTATCTATAAATTTTTAACAAACCAAGTATATAATACACAAACAATAAATAAAATTGTAATACTTTCTATTAATAGTTTTGCACATTTATATATAATTATTGAGATAAATTTATTAAATACAAATTTGTAACAAATATAATACACTTTCTATTAATAGTTTTGCACATTTAGATATAATTACTAAGCTAAATTTATTAATATAAATTTGTAACAAACCAAGTATATAATACACTAAGAAACAATAAATAAAATTGTAATACTTTCTATTAATAGTTTTGAACATTTAGATATAATTAGAGCCAAATTTATTAAGAAAAAAATATGTTTTACAAATAATTTTAATAGGTGCTCTAGCCAAGCAACCTATTAAATTTAAAACTTTGTTTTCCTTTTCAAAAAAATAAATTAATTAAAACAAATCCAATAAACATTAAAATTATACAAAAAAAACAATATATTAAATACTTCAGTACCTTCTGGGATGTCTTTGGCAGAGATGACAGCAGCAACCCCTGAAATCAGTATTTCAGGATCGAAAGAAATGGCCTTCACTCGAGCTGAAGGCACCGTGCTGTAGATGAACGCACCGTACAGACAATTCGGAGGCGATGGAATGTCGTCCACGTATACAGCTTCACCTGCAGAACAAGAAACTCCGTATCAAAAGAGAATCGAGAGAAAAGAAAAGAAAAAAATATATATGAAACACGAACCGGATGCTTGGAGGGCAGCTGCGACTTTCTTCAGAGGTAGACCGACCGGATAATAATCGTCACTCGATTCCATAACCTGCTTTGCAGATGACAGCAATTCGGTATTGTTTCCGATAGAATCAGCTTCGTCGAGCGATAAGGTTTTCGAATCCATTAGGCCACCGAGAAATCGAAACAGAAAACCGACCGCTAAGCTCGTTCTGTAAGCAGCGTGCGAAGTTCCCTCTTCGGGCACCACTTCCCCTTTCACCAATTGGATCGCTTCCTTTATAACCTCGACGTTGACTACTTTCCCAGTCAAATATCGCTCGACTCTCTTTCCTCTTTTCGGGTGCTTCGTCCCGTAAGACCCGAAAGCCAGCCGGATAGTCTTCACTCGAATCCCGGTTTTACCATCGCGAGATACATCAGCTAAGAAAGCAGCTGTTAAATAAGGCAACGCATTTCCGAGAGGCCTCGGTGAAGTCCGGTAAGACTCGAACAACAAACACGGTTTATCCAGAAGAGGGATAAAAACACTCAGAAGCACGTCTTTTGGGCCTAAAGCGGGCCTGCACAAGAACTCGTCGATGGTAATGGTTTCTCGTTCTCGGCCCGTTAGTAACTTCAAACTAGCACCCGCGCCGAGAAGCAACAGAGCGATATCCGACGGGAAATATTTCCTCTGCGACATAATCAAATTCCCACCGATACTGCCCGAGTTCCTCACGAAGGGCGTGGCCACCTTCTCCATATGCTCTGCGATCTTGAACAATGCCGAGCTGATATTTTCCTTCAAATGCGAGATGACTTTGGAGATCGACAAAGCCGCTCCGAACTCGATGGCCGAATCGTTTTTCATAACCGAAGTAAGCTCGGGGATAAACCTCAAGTCTATGTACTCGTCGTATTTCTCGGTTTCTTTGTAGTAACCATCCCCGGTGTTGCCAACGACTAGCTTGATCTTTTTCTTCCTGTTTTCGACTAACAACCCCTGAAGCTCCTCGATAGTAACCGGACTATACCAAGAGTAAGATCTGTGATTTGTATTCAAAACCCTCGATGATAACGAACGAGCACGAGCATAGGTCCCCAAGTCCTCCAAGTCGTCCGACGCGAAACTCTTGCAAGCGTCGGCGATGGGGCGGTAGCCGGTGCAGCGGCAGAGGTTTCCGGCGACGGACCTCTCGGCCTCGAGGGCCGTGATCTTGAGCGGGCCGGGCCGGGCCGGGTTGTCGGAGTTGACGAGGGCCGAGAAGAGGGACATGCAGAATCCGGGAGTGCAGAAGCCGCACTGCGAAGCGAAGAACGAGGCGAACCTCTGGTGGATGGGGTGGAAGCCGTCTTTGCTGTTTCCTATGCCTTCGGAGGTTGTGATCGAGCAGTTGTGGAGGCTGTGGAGGAGGGTCAGGCATGAGCTTATGCTCAAGTCTTCAACCTGTTTCAGTGTTGGGTTGTACCTTGAGAGCAGAGACACACAAGCCCCACAACCACCTGCAAATTAAATTCAATTAGCCCGGCCCGGGCCCAATGCACTAGCTGCACAATATAGCCATATAATAGTAGGTAGATCATAGATCATACAATATATTTATGCAATTGGTCCGGCCCGGCCCGGTTCAATTTCACAAGTCTCAAAACATGATGTACATTTTAATTAGTAAGACGAACCTTCGCCGCAGCCGAGCTTGACACTCTTGAAGCGGGTGGTCGAGCGCAAGAACTGGAGGAGAGTTGTGGAAGGATCGATTTCCGGCACGTCGAATCTCTCTCCGTTGACATGGAAAGAAAGATGGCGATCACTACTTGTGTTGCTGTCCATTACTTTGTTTCTATATGTTGTTGTGTGTTGAGACTTCATTTCATTGTTGTGAGCTTTATACAAGGAGAGGAACTGGTCACGTGCGCGTGCGCGTGCGTGTCATTCATTATGGACCGATAACAAATTTCGTTACGTGTTGCAAACTTGCAATCGAAAATAAAGGAAACTTTTTTTTTTTATACGAAAAATAAAATAGTAAAAGAAACTATGTGCATTTAATGGAAAATTATCTATAATGGCATGTAATTTTGTTCCTTGAATTCTTTTTGCATTTAATGGGGAATCAGTTTTTGTGATTTTCAATACACTTTCGGAGCAAAGTCATTTTTTGGGGGCAAAATATCATTTATGGAATTAAATTTTCAATATTACAATTATCCTACTTTTTTTTTAAATTTTGAATTACATGAATTTTTTATTATGAAAATTATTGTGTTAAATGGTGAATATAAATTACGAGATTTAAAATATTGTTTTATTAACTTTTTTGATTAAAACATGAGAGTTGAAAAGTTAAAATAGGTAAAAGTCATACATTTTTACTCCTGCTAACTTCTCTTGGGTCGAACTTGCCCTTCTGTTGATAGAACTGGTGGGAGAAACAAGGACTAGTGGACGACTGCTAACTTTTTTTTATATACGAAAAATAAAATAAAATAAACTATTATGCATTTAATGGAAAATTATCTATAATAATACCTAATATTAAGGGCAGCTGTATTGCTTTATCTATAATTTTATTGCTTGAATTTTTATTTATTTTTTGCATTTAATGGAAAATCACTTTTGCTATTTTCAATAGCCACTTTTGTAAAAAAAATAAAATTGGCATCAACGGTTGTTAAGTGATGAACACTAATTGAACAGTGAAATTCAAGATTGAAACTCACATGTACGTGTGTCTATGTACTGTGTCTGAGTATTTAAATTATCTTACTTTTTTTAGTTTGAAAAGTCTCAAGAGTTCGAAAAATTCTTAACTTTTTGAAATTAAATTTTAATTTGTTACTCTATTATGAATTTGATTAAAGAGTATTTAAGTTTGGATTGTATTACGGTGTCATCTTACTTTTTTTCGTTGTGGTAAATGTTAAACTATTTCCTCCTATTCCTTTTATAGTTCCGTTTTGATTTTTTTTTTTTTTTTTTAATTTAGACATCGTTCTGAGTTTTTCAATGTAATTTAAATATATTTTTGACAAACTTGTTTTTAATATTATTTACTTAATCTATATATATAAATATATATGAACTTAGTATTTTTGAATTGGAGGGATTCTAGATTTAAAATATTGTTTCATTAGTTTTTTAATTAAAAAATTAAGAGTTAAAAGTTAAAAAAGATAAAATAAAATACTACCTCCTTGTTTGAAAATTATGCATAGAAATTTTATTCTTAAGAAAAAAATACATTTTTTTAATATTTTGAATAATACTTCTATAAAGTAGTGGTATAATAGAGAGTCTGCAAGCATTTAAGAGAAAAACAAAAGTAGACAGTTTTGAGAAATTGAGGGAGTACACTTTTACCCTTGCTGCTGCTAACTTCTCTTGTTAGAACTGGTGGGATGACTACTAAGTTGGATCAGGGAGAGAGCAAGGTCTGCAAGTACGTCTCCACGGATTCGAGGCCGCAAAGTTTCTTAACAACGGGCATAGTAGCCGGAACATCGAGCTGGAATGTTAAATCAGTCCCTTCCGATACTACTCCCCAACGCTTGAGCTGTTTTCTTGCTTCTGTGATGGCAGCTCTCGTCGCACAGTGAACTGATGCTGCCAGAAGCAGTGGGGGTTCCCCGGAAGCTTTCACACAAAAATATATTACATCAAAGAGTTGTTGGTTAAAAGAAAACATGGTTGTTCGATCAAGAGTATTTGTCATTTTAAGAGTGGTCTTATCGATGAAATCCAACAAGTATATATTTCACGTACCCTTAGACGAGAGAACGCGTTTTTGGTGATGCCCGCTGTTCATCACTTCAACGTTGAATTGTCTCGGAATATTGTCAATAGTTGGGATCTTGTAATCCCATGTCCCTTCCGAAACCACTGATCCATCTGAGTTAGTCTCGTACTCTTCTAGCATGAAAAAACCAAGTCCTTGTACAAAAGCCCCTTCGATCTGAAAAACACAATTACCAGGTCAACTTTGATTCGATATGTTGAGTTATTCAAAAGTAAACATTGATGGGATTTCCATGTGTAAATTAACCTGTCCCAAGTCGACAGCGGGGTTCATGCTCTGGCCGCAATCATACACAATGTCGGTTCTTAATATTCTAGTTTCACCTGTTAAGATATTTACCTCGACCTGAAGTAAAATGAAATTATTAATATCCAATGGTTATAGTTGCCCGAACCATGTATAAAGCATAATGGAGAGCATATGTGGTTACAGAGCAAAACGAGAGGATGCTCAACGAGGTAAAAAGTTTACCTCGCTTACAGCTGCACCATAGTTCAAGTATTTCATAGAACTGAAGTTGGGCACAAAGTAAGAATTGGCTGCCAAGTTTACACTTTGATAATGTGCCTGCATCCATGAGTTGAGTTGCTCGATGAGAAATGCATAAAAACAATTCAGTAGACTAGATGAACCACCTATTTGCATACATTTAATTATATATTTTCGTAGAAATTACAGTGTTGATTGCATGCATATCGAACTAAATAAGCACAGAATCGATCCAATAAACTTCCATAGAAATGCAGAAGCCTTTGAGCTAAGAATATAAATTACTACTCCATTATCTGAATTATGAGGAAATTGTAGGTCCACACCCTACTCATACATAAAACCGGAAATAACATATAAAACGAAAAATCAGTTTCGGTATCTTATTGTCATGTTAAGAAAAAAATCTTCTCAAGAGATCTGAGTTTTTGTAATTTTGAAAGTTAACTAGGGTTTATTTGTAATTAGGCAAACCTCAAGGATACTTTTGTAATTAATCCTTACAAAAAGGGTAATATGTCAAATATACAAACCTGAAGAATCAGATCATCCCATTTCACAGAACCTGTATCCTCCTTCAACTTCTCCTTGAGAGAGGCTAATCTTTCAACCAACACACTGCAACACAGTCTAACTGCTTCACAGCTCGACTCAGACGTAGTGCTCCCAGCTGTAAACCCTCCTTGCACTAAACTCAACGTGTCCGCCTGTACAACTCGAACTTTCTCCACCAAGTCCTCGGTCCCATCACACTGTATTGCACTGAGAGCATAAGCAGTGACTTGTTTAACCTTCGTCCAAAGCCCCTGTCCGAGCTCAATGCCGCCAACTTCCACAACGACAGACCCATCCCAGAGTATACTTACTTTCCCCGGAGCTGCTCGTACTATCACTTCATGCACAATCGGCACTCGAGATATTCCCCTCTTGCGCCACACATTAGAGCGGTTGAACTGTTCTATAACCGCAATCCTTTGATCAAAGCTAGACGATCGGGCCACCTTATCCCAAATGGAAGGCAGAGTGAACTCCAAGGGCTCACCAGAAGCAATGCCATAAAACAACTTTAAGCTTTCGTACGTGTGGAGATTTCTACATCTGACGAAATCCACATCTAATGACAGCACAGAAGCTACGTGCTCTATTATAGCTTCGGCGATAAAAGACGCCTGCACTTCCCCAGGGGCCCGCATGGCGGATTTGCTCGAGAGGTTTGTCTTGCAGACTTTCACGTCGAAAGACAGAGCTCCCCAGTTGTACTTTTTAAGCACCCCCATTATGTTAATGGGAATGGTGGGGCTTATATCGGCATATGCCCCAGCATTGATCAGTATGTCCAGATGCAAAGCTGTGAATTTACCGTCGGATTGGAATCCAGCACTGTACGTTATTTTCATGGGATGTCTTCCTCCTGCAATTATCATGTCGGTTTTCCGGTCCAGGTAAATTCTGACTGGACGGTTTAATCTATGAGCTGCAAGTGCACATGCTGTAGCAACCTGAAAATCAAACACGGGGGATGTATAATACATTTAAATAAAATTTATCCATCAGGGATGAGGTTTGATAACAATTATGGTGTTGATAATACTCACGGGGATTGCTTTTAATGCCTTGCCACCAAAGCCTCCACCAACCCTTCTTGTAAGAACACGGACATTATGTTCAGGAACACCGAGACATTTTGCAATGACTCTATGAGCAAACTCAGGGGTTTGACATGAGGTGTATACGACCATGCAGTTGTCTTCATCTGGAATTGCAAGGGCAGTTTGCGTCTCCATATAAAAGTAGTACTGTGAACCGAGTCTTATCTGGAAAGCCCAATTGGCAATCAACAACAACAATTAAAATAGCAAATCAGTGCATATGTTTTCGGTAAAGATTACTGTTATATTTAGAACATAAAAGGTCTGGTTATTATCTCCAAATAATAATGATAAATCGTTAGACAACTATAAGTACCTCAGCTGAAAGAATCTTGTGATCAGCTTCAGCCATCCCTTTTGAGAAATCACCAACTGTTTGTGGATATACAAACGAGGGGATATCAATGAAACTCGATCGTTCAACGGCCTCTTCAACTGTTAAAATGGGTGGATCTAGGCCTTCTGTATCATAATCAACTAGAGCAGTTCTTGCAGCCAAATTAGCACTCTTTTGTGTCTCTGCAACCTAGAAAGATTTCCAAGATGAAAATTTTATAATAAAATCCAAGAAAATAGAGGAGCTTCGACAACTGTATGAAGATGAGGAAATGTAAATTACCGCAACGGCAATGAGGTCACCAGCAAAGCTAGTGACATCATCAGCAAATAAAGGGTCGGCACCAAACATGGTCAAACTTCCTATATTTTCCCCTTCTCTAGGGATATCTTTCACAGAGATAACAGCAGCAACTTCATCTGGTTGAGGGTGCGACTCGAAAGAAATGCCGTTCACTCGGGCTACGGGCTTGGTGCTACATATAAATGCTCCATGCAAACAACCTGGGGGTGAAGGTATGTCATCTACGTATACGGCCTCACCTGCAGATTGTGGGTCGTAAGTACAGTTGAACTCACTACCGTACGTAAGAAAGAGGGCATCAAGGGCCTGCCCCAGCCCAGCTCTGTCCAAGCAGAGTTAAAAATAAATCCTTTGGTTTTTCCAAGTTGCTGATTTCATGGCTATTAAGCTGACATTATAAAATGAAGAAATTTTTAGGAAAAAGTGTAATATGGCTTATCAAATTGCAACTTACACTGCATAAAATTCACTTTACAATTCAATGTTAATTTTTTTTTTAATTAATTAGGGTAGTTTTAAGATTGTAATTATATAATAGGAAACATTTTGAAGATGCTAATTACACTATTGTCCTTATCATAATTATTAAATGAATTTATTTTATAAAAACAAAAAGGCTAATTTTGGTATTCACCAATAATTTATAGTAATTAGGAAAAACTAGGTTATTTAGTTATAAACAAACACTAATGATTTCCCCTAATCCAAATTGACCTAAAATGAAAGCTTAAAAAGAGAATAACATACCAGAAGCTTGGATGTCAGCACCAGATTTAGACATCGGTGCACCCACCGGATGATATTCTTTATTCGATTCCACAGCCTGTTTTGAAGATGACAGCAAAGGCGAGTCATCTACTTGACTAATTTTACTCTCATTATTGCTTTCAGCAGTTCCACCAGATACATCAGAACCAACACTAAAGAAGATACTGAGAAACTCATAAAGAAAACCGACTGCTAAGCTCGACCTGTAAGAAGCATGTGAAGTACCTTCCCTAGACACTACTTCACCTTTCACCAATTTGATTGCTTCATTTATAACCTCAACACTAAGTGCTTTCCCAGTCAAATATTCCTCAACCTTCCTTGCCCTTGTTGCGTGGTTTGTCCCGTAAGCACCAAAAGCCAGCTGAATATTGTTCACTAGAATACCATTTTTACCCTGAGAAATGTCAGCAAGGAAGGCGGCATTTAAATATGGCAATGCATTTCCAAGAGGCCGTGGTGAAGCACGGTAGGTTTCAAAAAACAATCTTGAGTTAGTTTCCAGAAAAGGAATATGAAGACTCAAGAGTACGTCTTTCGGGCCGAAAGCTGGTCTTTTCAGGAACTCTTCCATTGTAATATTCTCGTGTTTATGGCCTGTCAGTATGCTTACACTAGAACCCACAGCAAGAAGTAATGTGACAATATCCGATGGGAAGTACTTACTCTGCGCCATAACCAAATTTCCGCCAATACTAGCCGAGTTTCTTACGAAGCCCGAACCAACCTTCTCCAAATGGTCGGCAATCTTTCCGAACACCATATCTCCACTCGAGCATAATGAGTTGACTTTACTTTTCTCTTTCAGGTGTAAAATAACTTTGGAAATCGAGAGAGCCGCCCCGAAATCAATACCCCCCGACTCATCCGTTCTAACAACCGAGAGCTCAGGGATGTACCTAAGGTCAATGTACTTTTCATATTTCTCTGTTTCTTTGTAATACCCATTCCCTGTGTTGCCAACAACTAGTTTGACCTTTGTTCCATTTCCGACCTTATCAGAGTAATGCAACAGCTTTTGAAGCCCCTCTACAGTTACAGGACTGTACCACGAATATTTCTCAGAATTCAAAAGCCTCATCGACTTCAACCCTTCTCCCAAACTTTCTTTCGAATGATCCTTTGGGTTATAGGATGGTAATTTAGTAACTTTGACTTGGTTCGCATCTCCCTTCCTCCAGAAGGAATTGACCCCCAAATCCTCCAAGTCAACATCCGCTGCAAAGCTTTTGCAGGCATCGGCAATGGGCCTGTAGCCCGTGCAACGACAGAGGTTTCCAGCTATAACCCTCTCGGTCTCTGAAACTGTCAGCTTCGAGAATCCAGGAGGTGGTTGGGGTCGACTCGTGTTTTCAGCATTGACGAGCGCTGAGAAAAGAGACACACACATTCCGGGAGTGCAAAAGCCGCATTGAGAAGCGTGGAAGCCAGCGAGCCTTTTTTGGATCGGGTGGAATTTGCCTTTACTATTTCCGATGCCTTCGCTCGTTGTGATCGAGGAGCCGTGTATGCTGCAAAGGAGAGTGAGGCACGAGCTCACGGTGAAGCTTTCGGCTCGGTCGAGCTCGGAGTTGTACTTTGACAACTGAACAACACAAGCTCCACAGCCACCTGATGAAAAAGGCAGGATTTTTCGGAAAGAAATCAAACAGATTGATCATCAGAACCACTAAGTAAGCCATAGAAGAAATTAAACAAATTGATTATCAGAACCCAATAAAGAAACAATAAACCCATATGAAAAAAAAAAAGAGAAATTGTGAATCAGACGCACACAGAGACAAACAGTCAAACACCTTCGCCGCATCCGAGCTTGACGCTCTTGAAACGGGTCCGAGAGCGCAAGAACTCGAGCAGAGTTGTTGATGGGTCAACCCCAGGGACCTCGAACTTCTCCCCGTTGACCTCGAAAGCCAAGCAATCGACTGTATCTCCGGCGGAATTATTATTCGGTGGCGCCGCCATTTCTGCTAGGAACACCGACCGACCCCAGTGTACGTATAGCTAAATATGATTCGTACCTATATTGTTGCATATCATTTACGCCAAGTTTAATCGAATCAACGTTGAAAATTAATTATGATTCGTACCTATATTCAAAAATGATTATTCGGTCGAAATAAAGAATATTTAATATTACTTTTGTTTTTTAAGATAATGGACAAAATAAAATGGAACATGCAATATTTCCAAGAGGGGATATTATCGTATACTCCTATGATATTTTAGTTAAAATTCAAAACACATTATTAATCCCTTTTTTGTTGAATTCAAAAGTCATTTGCCAAGTCAAAATCACTGAGTTGGTAAGATTTGTTCAAAGTTTTTTTTTTTAATAATTCATTGACTGTGTTAATTAGGGGTTGATCTGTGTATAATTTTTTTTGTCAAAATCTTTTTCTTTTGTGCTTGCACGTGTGATTATATTTTTATCGTCTCATTTAATTGTTTTTTTTTTTCAACATTTTTAAAACATCTGTGTCTCAACTCTCAACCATATATGCGAAGAGAAGATGTTTCGATAAGATCACGTGAAGAAAAAATGTTTTGATAAGATCGCATATGTAGTACATTACATTTTACCATTGGGGTAAACTCGGTTAACATTTGCGGCTTTTCAAATTCACAACCTAAAAACGTACGTTTTGGATGATAGGGGTAATTTTTCGTCCCAAAAGATAAAGTGTAGGACTAGGAAATTAAATGAACCACAAAACAACACCATGATAACTAACAAATATAAACAACTTGAACCACATGCTCTTCATTCTCCATTGACGAAAACTTTCCAATATTAACCGATTTCCGATGACACTTATTCAACGTGGTTTGAATTGCTTGAGCAGGTGTATGAAAGAAAGTACTATTGTTCCATATATACTTCAAAACTCTTTTTATCAATATCACCAATATAACTATGACTCAAATAACTCGAAATCATCAATATAATGACTAAATAACTTGAAATTCTTAAAGATTACGAGAAAAAACTGATGTTTCTTGTTTACTTAAAATCGTCAATATAACTACGACCAAATAACTTGAAATTCTTTATGAGAAAAAATCTATCATATTCCAAATTTGTTTCTAAACATTTACTTCGTACTACTTTAATTCCATACATCAAAACCTCTTTATCAATATGATCAATATAAGTAGTCACCTTAAATAACTTAGATTCTAGAATTATGAATCTAATATGTTCCAAATTTGTTTCTTTTAAACAAAATTTTAGAATTATGAAAAAAGAATTTGACTTCCAATTTTGTTTCTTCTAGAAAAATATTTTAAATCGTTCAAAACATTTTTATCGAATTCTTTAGAAAATTATTTTAACTCGTTCAAAACATTTTTATCGAAGTTAAATGAGACCATCCTTTAAAAAATAAATTGGTGATTTAATTATATATACCGGAGGTTGTAGCTATCCATTAGTAGTCTTAAAAAATATTAACAAAAAACTTTATATTACGCTCTAAACGAAAAAATTATAAAACTGATTGTCTCCTTCTTTATCAACACCACTTCAATAAATATAAACAATCAATATACACAATTACTAAAAAAACTTTCTTAAAATTATTCATTTACATTTAATTTGCATTTCTAAAACTATTTTTTATAATTAATTTTATTTTTATTAATTAAATAAATTTATGTTAATGAATACATGTTTTTTTTATTGTTTCTTATGCTAACCAAATAATTTTATTTTTTATTAATTAAATAAATTTATGTTAATGAATACATGTTTTTTTTCTTGTTTCTTATGCTAACCAAATAAAAGTGGTCAATGTTTTTTTCTTGTTTCTTATGCTAAACCAATAAAAGTGGTCATTTTTCATTTTTGTGTTATTAAATGGGTATTTTTATAAATTAACTCTTTTTTTAATGCTAATCAAGAGAAATAACATATATATATATATATATATATATATATATATATATATATATATATATATATATATATATATATATATATATATATATATATATATATATAAACAACAGTATTAGAAAATATTTATAAGAACTAATATAAGTGATCGATAGTCTTCGAAGAAAGACCAAGGTTCGCTGAGCAGTTCAATTTCGTGGCGCTGACTATGCACCACTTTTCGCCGGAAAATAGAGCCAAAGGACGACTGTCGATAAAAAAAATAGAGGTTACATTGAGTTTATTAGCTTCTTGGATGGTAACAAAAGTGGTGGTTGAAGAATTACCGGAAGCCTCCTCCTGCACATGTGCTCTACGTATGATCAGCCGTTTGGATATCACAACATGCATCTCGTTTATTTCTGATTGCCTTTGCTCTACCTTCTCTGATTTCGAGGATCTATCGAAAGATTAAAACCATATATCTTGAGAATATATATAATTTTTTCGGTTATTTCCAACATGTATATTATTCAATTTGAAGTTTGAAGTTTAAAGAGAGACGTATACATACCTCAGGCCTTGAATCAAGAACTCCTCTAGACATCCCGACATCAATACGCCAAATAGTGCAGTTGAATTCGCTGCAGGACAACCAAAATCTCATTAAGACTAATCTCAGTATAACCAGGATATGCCACGGTCTTGTTTCCAATTAAATTTGTCGAGACATATCCTCGATAAGTAATAAATCTGCAAGCCTATATGTCTAATCCTTTTATTTAATCCAGACAAAGAATGCATAGATTTTCTAATTTCATTAAATCTTTTAATATACACTCTTTCTGCATGCTCTGTTTTGTTAGGAGCCAAAACACAGTTTCTGGGGTCCCAAAAATAAAAACGATACACAATCCTTTCTAACCACTAGACTCCAAGGATTCCAATCATTCTTCTTGGTAACACACTTATGTAGGAGGAAAGAGATCCTCAGAATTAGGTGACAAGCTGGATATTGTTAGCTGACATGATTGAGCTTGGGGGGAGGGGGTATATGTATATTAATTACTCCTTAGGTAGGATTATTATCTTCTTTGTATGATAACCTGATAGGAGATGTTTATTATTGTTGGCAAGTACTGTAACCTAATCTTTAGTCTGACTATAAATACTCCTGTACAAATTCAAGGCACAGTCAAGCTTTACCAGTTTACTCCTCTAGATTGCGGAGTATGCCCTACCACCATTGCCTTCGCGCCTACTGCTTCAAGTGTCTCATCAAGAACAGATTGGATCTGGTGAGAAGAAAAAGTTAGGACTCCTAAATGTAAAATTACTCCGGAGGAATCGAGAATCAAATGCATCAATAGGAAATAATCAACATAATAATAATCATATATTCATATTCAGCTAATAGTACATGTCCAAACAATATACCATCATTCTGGAAAGTGGAAAGTATCCTTTTGAACAAAAAGACTCATTAACTAAAGCATTATATTGGGTGCATAAAAAAATGTAATAGCACATTCATGTTCTGCTGAGAAAATTGTATAAGCTCACAACCAAACCCGATAGGGATGGATCTCATGCATCCAGGAAGTAAATTTACTGTCACTAGCACACCAAAGTACCATGACAACACAAACATTGACAATATCGAAAAACTGAAGCACCTGATCGATCTGATAATCTTCCAGTTCTGATGTCTCCTGTGAGTATAAACGACTCCACACGACACTGTCATAGCCTTTGGTGGCTAAAAAGGGCATTTGTGGATAATCATCATCCACACTAAGCCCTTTCATCCAGGAAGATACTTCTCTGTTCATCCTCCCTATGCCGTACTCAACTGCAGATGCAGAGATGGTCAAGTAGGTCATTACTATTATATATTATAGCCAATCATACAACAGACATAAGGTCTATAGACTATAATATAATACCATGATGAGGAAGAAGACCTCCATGGCAGAATATCCAGTCGTTGACTTTGAGAATAACCGAATGCTGTGCCAGTTCATATGCCAATGGACCCCCTGGTCTTAGAAGAACTGATCTAGCGATCACTCCTTTTTGTCGCTGTCCTAATAGTCAGATGACTGAATTAGAATAGAAATACCAATGTGTAGTAACCAAAAAAGTGAATGATGCTTTCGTTTTTACGAACAAAACATATTGGAAAAGCATCAAACATATTCAACTTCAAGTCTTTAAAAATATGAAGTCATGCTGCATATTCAAAAAAAACTGTTTGGAAACACCTTTGGTCAGAGGCCAAGGGTTGAGAGTGAACGGTTACATCTTTATACTCGTTTAACCATTTCCTTTCGTCGTACCGTATAAACAAACTAAAATTTCCGGAAAATCAAGACATTCAATATTATAGTACAAGATAACTATTTACCTTCACTAAGTCCCAAGGATCCCAATAGCTGGGTCGCGCCTTACGGTCTTCTTTCCATCTTTCAGACTCACCAATCCAACCAACAAACGCTTCTTCCCAATTATGGCCACATATTTCCAAATGTTCCAGGAAGTCAGCACACTCATCGAATCCCCTTGAATCAACATATCTAAAATCACCTTCCACATTCAGGGTTTCATGATTTCCATTAACCTAGAAATGAGAGAACGTAAATGAGTGACTTATTCTATTCTTTCGGCTTTCACTGCACACTTTCTATATATCTATCGATATCCAATCAAAGACGCTTTTAGTAGTTCATGCATTAAAATGAGATGAAAAATACAATAATCCAAGCTTAAGTAGAGTAACCAGCTTAGTATTAAAGCATAACACGTACCTGGAAAACTGCACCTCCATTGACTTTGGCCTGGATAGCTAATGACTTCATCAAGGATAAAATTGCAATTTCATCTTCACCCCTATCAAGGATATCTCCAAGCTGAACTAATACCTAGCCATGAATATAAAATTTCAATAATAAGGTTCATTAATACACTCAACAATCCGGTTTGGGGTACAACATCTGACATGGAAACTGCATTCAGAATTTCCTCCAAAAACAGAGTTGCATAAGCTAATTATAGTATCTATTAGTAAAACAGGTGCATACCGTTTGTCCACCAACCCACAAATCGTGACCATCAGAACTTAAGACACCGGCCATCTGAAGAGCATACCTAGCTTTATCTAGATCTCCATGCAAATCCCCAACTGAGATAGTCAATGAACACACAATAAGGTGCATCACGGAGTACATACTACTATTAACCAAGAGGTACTAGTCACTCTGACACTCATTCAGCAAGTGGATCTTCGAATCATAACAGAACCAAAGTAATGTCTATTAACTTAAAAGTTATGAAAAGTGAGTAATATCAAGATTTCCATTTACAATAAAGGAGTTAAAACGTATAATTGTATACAAGTCATAATGACACACCAAAACAAGAACAGTATCCTTTATTAAATCTAGCGATTGTGTTATTTTTAAGATAAAAATTTTAATTTAAAAATATTTGCTTTGCATCAACTAATTATTTGCACTCTATATAAGGTCGATATAATTTTCCACCTCCACCATAACTCAAATAGAAACACGAATTCCATCTGAATAAACGAAACATATGCAGAAAGAAGATGGAATGCGAGCTATTGCAAATAAGAAACAAAAACTAGATATCAAGAAGCATCCAACATCATCATTTCCAGTGTTCAACAAATCCCCATCTAGTCCAGATTAGTCCTCGACTAATCTGGGCTAGGCGCGAGGCCCCATAATTAAAACTTTCATAAAGGTCATTCATAGTAATTACACACAGACTCTATTCAGTTTATATGAAACAACCCATGGGCTATGATCATCATAAAGGTCATTCATAGTAACTAGGGCAACAAACACATAAAAACACAACCCTATGACCTTAACTCCCTAACGACTGTAAACTGTTTGTTGAAATGCTCCAACGAGCTGCTAATCCGAGATTACCTGCGACGATTCTGCGGCCGGGGGCTGAGACGAACGTCGGTGGATCTCCGTTCACTACGATGGGTTTTATCAAGCTCTCTTCCCCTGAAGCCTGTGGGGTCGAGGCTGCAGAAGAAGCGCAATGGACGGCGCTCGAGATTTTATGATTCGTGTGCGAACGTGAAAATGGTTTCCGCAGAGGCAACGCGCAGCGGAGAGGGACGGAAGCCATTGCTTAGTCTGCTTTATCGATCATCACGTGACCTAGTCTTTGGCTTCTTCTTCTTCTTCTCTTCTTATACCTTCGTTAATTCTCTGCTGCTTCTTGTGTCGTGTGTTCCGAGTGAGAACATCCACATGTTTTTCTCCTATCCATTTCAGAAAGAAAAAATAAAATCGTGCCACGTATAATTTTATATTTTGGTATTACTAACTAATAAATGAGTCATTGGGGTAATGGTTTTATTACGTTATTTACACTCAAAGCTAAACACATCCCAAATATGTCATGCACTATAATTTTATGTAGATTCGCACATCATATGTTTAATTTTTGTCGAAACAAGAAATACTTGATGTAAATGTAGGAATTACACGTAAATGTTTATAGTTCGCCAAGATGTTTACTTCAAGAACTTTTCTCTTTTTTTATCTTCTTTATCTTATCAAAACTCTTAATTTTTTTTTACTATAACACTTTAAATTTGTATTGTAATTATGAACTCATAAAAAATTTAGAAAATCAATAATATAACCGGTAATTGTCGGGCCTATTTTGAGCCGTCACCGGTGACTTGGTGGTCCGAATCGGAGCTTATGAGAGACGACGGCGCAACTCCTACGGAGGAGGTGACCACATCATATTTATTTTCACCACATTAAAAATCAACTTCTCTTATTTATGTACTTTGCTTTTGCAGGTGGCTCGGAGGCGTAGATTAATGTTATTGCGGCCATTAGTTTCATTAGGGTTGGTTGAGGATTAAAATCTAAGATTTTTTCAATAGAACGTGAAATTAATTTAGTAGTTGGTATATACAGTAATTGAAACTGAAGGTGATGTATTTATTTTAAAAGGTATATTAGGAATAAACAAGGATATATATATTAAGTAAAAAATTATTTGTTCATTCTTTTTTTAGGGGTATATTTAGTAGATATATAGGTGTACTCGTAGCACTACGTACTCTAACCATAAAACTCTACTTTATGTTATTTCATACAAAAGTTCACTTGATAAACATTGTCAAATGCAAACTTTATATAATTAAATAATGATATTTTTTGATCTTCTTGGAATTAAAAGAGTTAAAATATTGTAAATTATTATAATAAAAGAACAATTTAGAAAGGTTTATTATAATTTATAATATTATAACTTATACTCTGTAAGTTTTCGATAAAAATTTAATGTTTAATTTTTTTAATTTTTTATTTATTAAAGTAATTTTAAGATTTAATTATATAATAGTGTAATAACAATTAATGTTTATTTTTTTAATTTTTATTTATTAGAATAATGTTAAGATTTTATTACATAATATAAATAATAATTAATAATCGTTGTTTAAATTAATAAAATTAAAATAATATTAAATAAATTACTCTTATTCATAATTAGGAAAAAGTTAGTTACTTGATCTAAAAAAAATTAAAAAATTCACTTTATCTAAAATCTCCATAAATAAAAGTTAATTGATGAATAATAAAGTGTTTAATGATTTTAATTGATGACTAATTAGACAAAATAATTACTAATGCGTGTTTAAAATTTTCAGTTTTGAATTCTCAAAAACATAAAACTCCTTTTGAAGTATTTGTTTTTTGTTTTCTATAAAACATTCATTTCTAAAAAATACCATAAAATCACAAATTGAATTTTCCCTTTGAATATAATGATGCTAATTTCTTCAAATTTTCAGCACAATTTAAACGGTAAACATAATAAAAATCATAAATTGAATAATTATTGAATAATATTTACTTGATAATATTTATTTTATGCGGTAATTTTAAGTTTTAGATAATTTTTTACAACACATAATATTGAATAATATTTACTTGATAATATTTATTTATATGTGTTTTATGTGTCATAAATTAAGTAATTCTTAACGACGGTAACATAATAAAAACCATAAATTGAATAATTATTGAATAATATTTACTTGATAATATTTATTTTATGCGGTAATTTTAAGTTTTAGATAATTTTTTACAACACGTAATATTGAATAATATTTACTTGATAATATTTATTTATATGTGTTTTATGTGTCATGAATTAGGTAATTCTTAACAGCACATAATATTGAATAATTATTAAATAATAGTATTTACTTATTTATCCCTTTACAAAACGTAATATTGAATAATTATTGAATAACATGTGCAATCCACATGTTAAAGTAAATTAGATAATTTTTAAAACAAAATAATATTTATATGGTTATATTTTATCAAATAATAATGTTTTATCCACATGTGAAAGTAGATTAGATAATTTTTAACAACAAAATAATATTTATATGGTTATATTTTTATCAAATAATGTTTTATGTATGTGCAAAGTTATATATTTATTGTTGGATTGATATACATTGAGTAATTTGGTCCTATTAAATGTATGCTCCACATGTACGAGTAAATTTAAAAATATTTATAAAGTAAACTTAAATATATTTATAGGTTTGTATAAGTAAACTTAAATATATTTATAGGTTTGTATGTCGTTTCGAGGATTCTGCATTAACTTTCATGTCTCTACCGTGTCTTGTCTAGGTCTTGTCTGCTTGGAGTTACAGACGATTTCAGTTTCTTCTTATCTTAGTAGGAGTTGCCGCTTGCCGGTGAGTTACGGATGATTTCAGCTTTTTAGGAGTTGCCGGGTTTCGGGTTTCTTGACTTTTATCATTAACCTGCATTTTATTGTTAGTAATGAAATTGATTTTAATTTGAGATTTTTATTTGAATTCGCGTTGGGTTTCGGGCATTTTATTATTAGTAATGGAATTGATTTTAATTTGAGATTTTTATTTGAATTAATTATTTTAATTAATGTATGAATTTTTAATTTGGGATTTTAATTTGAATTAATTATTTAATTAATGTTTGTGAGAATATTTTAATAAATTAACAAAATAACAAAAATATTACTTAATTAGATAAACACAAAAAATTAATAAAGTAGACAACAATTAGTAAAGTAGGCATGTAAGTATATTATATAGTATTATATATTTAATTAAATTCAACAAAAATGACTAATAGTAGTACTAGTATATTATATTGTATTGTATATTTAATTAAATTTAACAATAAATGTAGAAATAATATTTTTTTTTAAAATAGAATGTGAAAAGTATAACTATTAATATGAGCCATAAGTAGTATATTTTTGTGTTGCTGCATAAAATAAAGTTTTTTATTTTTAAAAAATTATTGTGTTAAACGTAATTATACTTTTTTTTTTTGGAAAAATCTTATGCTTGACACAAGTATATAGTATACAATATAGATACTAATATATTCTTTTTGTCACTTTTTCAAGTTTCAATTGATTAATTATGTACAATTTGATTGTTTTTTCAAACATCTCAACTCTCAATTTATTATGCATATATTTAAAAATAAAATACAGAGTATTTTTTAATTTTTCATTTAAAAATATAATTTTACTCTTAATTCTTATTTTATTTTTTTGTTGCAGATAAAAAAAGTTGTCATAATATTTACTAGACCTAGTTATAAATTAGTGTCTAGTTTAGTTATGGCTTATATCCAGCTACAACTCTACTACTCTACTTGAGGGGAGATATGACAATTGATTTGTTAATGGAGATTGTTAAACGTAATTATTTGTATTTGCACTCTTGTTCTTTCATAATTATATATTGATCTCTCCCGACTCCCAATAGTTCTCATTTTTCGCAAGTTTGGAGATACTTCCCTACTCCTTAATAGTAGTATAATTTTTTTATAATTAAAAAAAAAATCAATACAATTTACATTTTACACAAACGTGATATATTTTCTCTCTTTATGTGATTGCAAATCAAACATCAAATAAAACATTTTTATAGGATAATGAAATATTATAATTGGGGCTATGGGAATGCACCACGCCTAGAATTGGACAAGCAACTAAGTAGTAATTAAATTGACTTTTGAACACGTTATATTGGACTGATCCTACGATAAGTACACATTTATATGTAGTCTCGTACTAATGTATATATACTAATAAATGAGCCATTGGACTAATGATTCTGTTACTTTATTGTCCTCCCTCGTTTTTTTCTTAGCGATATATGTTTTTGTCAAAATAAAAAATCCTTGATAATAGTTGTTGTCGGGCACTAACGATACGGTCACAATGGGGACATGATTTAGGCACCACAATCTTCAGTGATGTTGTGATGCATGCTCAAAGATTCATGCATTACGAGTTTGTTTGAGAATTGTGGTTAGGAGCTGTGTATTATACGAGGTTTAAAATGTAATTGTTGGTTATTTTTGTACAAAATGTCTAAATCCGAAACATAAAATAAAATAACATCTGGACTAGAACAGTACTACTGATCTTTACAATTCCAGAATAAAATTAAATAAAATAAGTAAATAAATTAACCTTTATCGAGCTTCGATCAGAAATTTGTTGCGGGTAGTCGAGGCGCTTTCGCTATCCGCAAGACTAAAACGCCCCGTGTATGCTACGGTTTTGCGACGTTAGTCCCCAAAGATACAACGACTTTCAATCGTCTTCTAGTCTGAGGCACACCAGCTAGAAGCTCCGGCGAACGAGGAAAGAGCGAGAACCGAGCATATGCAAATGCAAGGAACTAATATTGTCTACACAATATTCCAACACTAGAATGTTTATGAACTTAGAGAGAAGAGATTCTGATGTGGGATATTTGTGTTTGATGTGTTGAATTGTGTGTTCTCTTCTCAACTAAAATGCTCTATTTATACCCATCAAGGGGGGAGTATCAAAAGACAAAGACATTCCAAAGGTCACATGCAACTCAAAGGTTACATCAATTATGAGGAATTATTTATATATTTTATTAAATATATAAATAAAATGCTGGTGACTTTTCAAGTCTTTTGGGTCGTCTATTCAAATTCTGTACAACCCATTGGGCTGACTATTTAAATTCCGTACAACCCATTTAGGCTAGCCCAACAGCTTAACCCAATTAAATATTTCAACTAATTTACTCAGCCCAAAGGCTAGCAAGCCGAAACCATAATAACAAACGTGTTATTATTTAACAGGCCCAATACAAACTAAATTTTTGTACTTATTAAACTCTTATAGGCCCAAGAAAAATCTCGGAGGCCCAAAGTCCAAATCATACTCCAATTAACCGAGAATAATAATTCAAGGTTAATGGACTTACTCAATGTTGAAACATTTCACTACTCCTCATATAACATCACAAGAGTATTGATTTTCTCTGAACATTCAATGTGGGATTGTGACTTTTCACATTCTCAACAATCAATACACAAGACCTTTTATAATGGTTCTCACAAACCAATTATCTCCCACATTCCGATGTGGGATGAGACCTTACAATTCTCATTCAATAATGTCTTTTTCACTTGGCCAATTCATTATTTATTTCTCACTCACCGAAAAATCGGATTTTGACGAAATAAAATACTATAATTATCTACGCAACACCGTAGAAAATTATCAACAAATTAATTCCAACTTGAATTAATATTTAGCCATAAAAAATTAGTCAAATATTGGTCAAACCAAATATTTTATTCCAATTTTTCCAACAATCCCCCACATGAGTGGAAATGAATGCATGCAATCTATGCAGACCTAGTGCTCGATTCTCAAGAGAATTTATTGCTTCAGGAAAGGTAGTTTGCGGCTTTGAACCTCCCGTAGTAAATTATCATCGGAAGTACAGGAGGCCTAGTGGACGCGATGCCTTGAACTATTCCCCCACAACGTACAACGAGTCAATGATATTTACACAATAAATCCCCAACAATTTCCCGTTCTTATGTTGTGTCCGTTTTGGCCATGGACTCACTTTGGATTCATAAATGTTTACATTTGAAGCGGCCCTCACTTCACATTTATATAGGTGACCTCCCACAAAAGTATCCTGACATACTTCACCTTTTCAAGGTTGGGATTCATTAAAAGTCTCCACGAAAACTTAACCTTTTACCACACATCAGGATTTAGCACTTGATTTGCCCTTAGGGATGAGTTCACAAAATATATAAATATATAAAATATATAAATATATTTTTCAAGTACTCAACTGAATTTTCATAACTTAGTTTTCCCTTTGAACCAAGTTCCTGGGATCTCCATTCATCATGGTAGGGTTACCGTTATGATCGTTCATTAAAATGTGGTTTTTCAAACCCAATCCCTTTAGCACATACTCAATTGATCTCTATCAATTCCTTTCGTCAAAGGATCAATCAATTTTATTTTATTTTTCTTAGACTTCACACATTCTAAGAAAATTACTCCATTTGAGATCAATTGTCCAACGGTGTTAATTCTCCGACGAACATGTCGAGATTTACCGTTATACAAAATGCTCTATGCTCTTTCTATAGCAACTTGGATATTAAAGTAAATCATCACAGAAGACACAAGCATTTTTCATTACTTTGGTTCAGGTTTATACACCTTTGCCAAACACCCCCACACTTTAAAAATATTTATAAGCCGATTTACGATTTTTTCAAAAATCCGTAACACCTCTCATTTTATTTTTAGTGGGTATTTTTTCAATACGAGGTTAGCTTGTCAAAACAACTTCCCCCACATGTTCTGAAATAACTCATAATTAATCAACACGACGTTCATCAACTCTTTCAGAGTTCTATATAATAATAATAATTTTATTATTATTATTTTTTTCATTCAACCACATCATTCAATTGCGGTGAATATGAATCGTCGTTTGAAAAAATTATCTTATTTTCAGAACAAAATTAATTTCTCAAATGCAACACTCATTTGGAAATACTCATTGATCGACATGCCTTCATCGGCTATGTATATATCAATTGGTACTCTTGGAATTAAAAAATATCACGATCTTAGTCACGATCATTTAATAATTCAAGAACATACCGACGATGAACATTTCAGTTCCAATGTCCTCAATCTTGTATTTCTTCTGTTTAGCAACCCAAAGTGCTTTAGACGAAGTCATACTCTATACACATCGTATAGTTCAATATTTAGTCCGTTTAGGACAATATTCCGGCAAAGGTAACACCTTGCTCACATGCTTCAAACGTTACACGTTTCTCAGCATCTATACCATTCTCGTAGATGACCAAAGGTCCATCTTTGAGATACCAAACCGGACCCATCAGTTCCGGAGGTAGACATTTAGTACGAATAGTTTTAGTCTTGCGTTGTTGGTTATTTTTGTACAAAATGTCTAAATCCGAAACATAAAATAAAATAACATCTGGACTAGAACAGTACTACTGATCTTTACAATTCCAGAATAAAATTAAATAAAATAAGTAAATAAATTAACCTTTATCGAGCTTCGATCAGAAATTTGTTGCGGGTAGTCGAAGCGCTTTCGCTATCCGCAAGACTAAAACGCCCCGTGTATGCTACGGTTTTGCGACGTTAGTCCCCAAAGATACAACGACTTTCAATCGTCTTCTAGTCTGAGGCACACCAGCTAGAAGCTCCGGCGAACGAGGAAAGAGCGAGAACCGAGCATATGCAAATGCAAGGAACTAATATTGTCTACACAATATTCCAACACTAGAATGTTTATGAACTTAGAGAGAAGAGATTCTGATGTGGGATATTTGTGTTTGATGTGTTGAATTGTGTGTTCTCTTCTCAACTAAAATGCTCTATTTATACCCATCAAGGGGGGAGTATCAAAAGACAAAGACATTCCAAAGGTCACATGCAACTCAAAGGTTACATCAATTATGAGGAATTATTTATATATTTTATTAAATATATAAATAAAATGCTGGTGACTTTTCAAGTCTTTTGGGTCGTCTATTCAAATTCTGTACAACCCATTGGGCTGACTATTTAAATTCCGTACAACCCATTTAGGCTAGCCCAACAGCTTAACCCAATTAAATATTTCAACTAATTTACTCAGCCCAAAGGCTAGCAAGCCGAAACCATAATAACAAACGTGTTATTATTTAACAGGCCCAATACAAACTAAATTTTTGTACTTATTAAACTCTTATAGGCCCAAGAAAAATCTCGGAGGCCCAAAGTCCAAATCATACTCCAATTAACCGAGAATAATAATTCAAGGTTAATGGACTTACTCAATGTTGAAACATTTCACTACTCCTCATATAACATCACAAGAGTATTGATTTTCTCTGAACATTCAATGTGGGATTGTGACTTTTCACATTCTCAACAATCAATACACAAGACCTTTTATAATGGTTCTCACAAACCAATTATCTCCCACATTCCGATGTGGGATGAGACCTTACAATTCTCATTCAATAATGTCTTTTTCACTTGGCCAATTCATTATTTATTTCTCACTCACCGAAAAATCGGATTTTGACGAAATAAAATACTATAATTATCTACGCAACACCGTAGAAAATTATCAACAAATTAATTCCAACTTGAATTAATATTTAGCCATAAAAAATTAGTCAAATATTGGTCAAACCAAATATTTTATTCCAATTTTTCCAACAGTAATTTAATAAATTAAACTCACTTAAAAAAAACAATTATTTTATCTTTTAAGTGAATAATGTCAAAAGAACATTTAATAGTTTAAATTTAGGTGAAATACTTATAATAATGATTTTTTAAAAGTTATTGAAAATATAATATACTCTCTGGTAAAAAAAATAGGGCAATTTTTTTCTGTAAAAAATAAATAAATAAAGATTTACTGGATTATTTTTCTTTTTCTAAGACGGTAGAGTACATTTTATTTGTATTTTATAACTACAATTTAATAAGTATATAAACTCTTGTGAACATTTACAACAACATTGGTGATAATATGAGAGACTTGAATTTACAATTAGAATAATTTAATTTGTTTTTAAAGTAATACTTTCTATATTTAATAATAATATACTCCGTACTAACTATTATCTTTAAAATATTATTTCATAATAATAAGTTACTCGAAAATATATATGTGTAACATTGGATAATAATTTGGTACAGAAAAAATAGTAGTCTATTTTATATTAAAAATAAAATAATTTATTTAAAATTTAAAATATAATTTAATTATATTTTTCATTTTTTATTACTATACAATAATACATACAACTATTTTTTTTTAATTGTATTTTAGAAAGTGAGATTTTTTCTATTGAAAGGTAGAGACTTACGTAGACAAATGGTCCGCACTAGGATGCGAAACATGTACCAGATTCGTTTTGATATATATAAATGGAATGCGTCTTCAATTTTGATATAAAAAAAACTCATCCAAATTGGGAATTGAAAATTGGGAGCCCTAGTTTCAACTCTCCGTTCATCTTCACTAATTACCCAATTTTATGGGCGCAGTATAAGCTCGCTTCAATTTATCCATGGCCTCCCCGAAATTCCAGAAACCGGAGCTCATTCCGGTTCCACATCAGCCAGAATTCCGCCCGGAAGTATCCGCGAAGGAGCACGACGGGCTTCGCTTCTGGCAGTTCATGATCGCCGGCTCCACCGCCGGTATGGTGGAGCACATGTCCATGTTTCCCGTCGACACAATCAAAACCCAAATGCAAGCCCTAGGCTCCTGCCCCATTAAATCCGCCGGCGTCAGGCAAGCCGTCCGCTCTATACTGAAATCCGACGGGCCAATCGGGTTTTACCGCGGGATTGGTGCTATGGCGCTCGGTGCCGGCCCCGCGCACGCGGTGTATTTCTCGGTTTACGAGTTGTGCAAGAAGAGATTTTCCGGTGGGGATCCGGACAATCACGCGGCGCACGCTGTTTCTGGTGTTTGCGCCACGGTGGCCAGCGACGCCGTGCTGACTCCGACGGATATGGTGAAGCAGAGGCTGCAATTGGGCCGGAGCCCGTATAAAGGGGTGTGGGACTGCGTGAGGCGTGTGCTGGCGGAGGAGGGGATTCAGGCCTTTTACGCCTCTTACAGGACTACTGTGCTGATGAATGCGCCTTTCACTGCAGTGCATTTCGCGACTTACGAGGCGGCAAAGAGAGGTTTGATGGAGGTTTCGCCGGAGAGTCTGAGTGATGAGAGGTTGGTTGTTCATGCCACGGCTGGAGCAGCAGCCGGAGCGTTGGCGGCTGCACTGACCACTCCTCTTGATGTGGTCAAGACTCAATTACAGTGCCAGGTACTTGAATTTCAAAATTTCATGAACTACTTTTAATATGCTACATAGTATTACCCTCTGTTTCTCTGTTCTTATGCTCTGATTAGGATTTTATTTGCATCAATTTTGCGGCAGAAGATAATTTAGGAGAGTAGTATTCCTAATTAATTGTTCTGGAATTGGTGGTGGTGGTTTCATTGGTCAATTTTCTCTGTTAAAAAGAAACTTCTTCGTCTTTTCAGTTTTTCCATTATGCAGGTCTTCCACTTTTCACTTTTTGTTTTCTAAAATCAGTGGTGAGATTGTCTAAAAAATGATGCATGACACTGTGGTATCAATTTTGTGATTGGTAGTCAATTTAGGAGAGTGTCATTCGTTTGTGTTTTGTGTTGGGGAAGGGAGGTGTAGATTGAGATGGGGGGAGTGTTCTACCACCACTGTGACTGTGTTTGTAATAAGTTATCAATTTATGTACTTTCCTAGTTTGAATTATTACCACAGTGTTGTCAAAATGAATTTTACTATCCATATTTGAAGACCAAGTGTGTTATATTTTTATAATTTCGATTTGATGGATTTGTTTTATTGGTATATACACCTAATATCTCATTTTGTATCTGTTGATTCATGTAATGCACAAACTCATGTTATGCCATGTCTTTTGTTAAAGTTGGATGAGTTGAAATCCCTGAAATATGAGAAAAATATGACCAAGGAGTTATCATGTTTTTTTTAACCTCATTTTTTTCCAATCGAGTAAATTATCTTTAAACTATAACTGAGTATGATTTCCCCCAGCTACATATTTTTTTAGATCTTCTGTCTGCTTTGATCCTTTACACGTAACATATGTGAGCATTGTAGTGCATGCTTCCGAGTGTTTAACTTCTTTGATGAAATATTTAATTATTGCAGTATCTATTCTGTTTTCTGTCCTATCAGGGAAAAACGGATCTATTGTAAGACGTTCCGTGTACTATATATACTAGTGAGATTTGCGATTTTATGAGAGAAATGTAGTTTTTTTTGGTATCACAATTCCTTAAAATGTTGTGGCTATCTCCTAGTAAAAACGATCGTGGTTAACCATCTAAATGTAAATTGCATATAAAATATGTGTTCCATATACTAAATGACATTTTAATGGTACCAGCTTGATGTTTTTTCAGTCGTGTAAGGTCCTCAGTAAGATTATTTTATACTGCCCAGTTCTCCTCTTACTCAATTGAATTATTGCAGGGTGTGTGTGGATGCGATAGATTTGCGAGTGGTTCAATTCGGGATGTTATCCGTACAATACTAAAGAAAGATGGATACAGAGGTCTTATGAGAGGATGGATGCCTAGAATGCTCTTCCATGCTCCGGCTGCAGCCATCTGCTGGTCCACCTATGAAGCCGCAAAAGTCTTCTTCCAAGAATTAAACGATAGCAAAAGCAACACGTTGACCTGAGAAATAAAGCAGATCCGATAACTTATTGTTGTATCTGCAGAAACACTGTATGGTTAGGTTACGGCACTATAGTTGGAGATATAGACGATATGTTTGGTAAGGTTAAGCACCCTACTACACACACACAACTTGGTTAGTACAGATGCGACGAGGAAACCTTGTAACGACATGGTTCCTCTTCCCATTATTTTGCAGATTACATTTTATGGACCTGGATTTGTATAATCACTAGATGCAGGTGAGTGTACTTGAATTTTGTTTGTTGAATGGCATCGTCACTTTTTCCTCTTCAATAATGGAGACTCTGTTTTGCCAAGCTATTTTGTACTGTCTAGTATTTTTCAGTATTTATCTTTTATTTTTGATCAACCAATTAAAATTTCAGATAATATATTCTGTTATATATTTATTAAAGAATATATATATAAAATTCCACATTCGCACCTCATTCCCCTTATATATATACTGTATATAGTATAAGTTTACATAACAAACTCAAAAAGGAGAGTGCATTACTAGATTTGCGGTTGTCCGAACCTTTGACATCTGAGTAATAGCTTCCTGCATTAGGGATGATGCCTGCTTGATTAATTTCCCATACACTTTTTCTCATAATTTAATGTAGTCCTGCTTGTTTATATAATCCATCAATGGTGAAAGTTGACTTATCTGCAGAGACCTCAGAACTGATCAAGAAAGGCCTCGTCATATGCCGGAAGAGACAAAAGAGTCACACCTTCGGAATTTTCTATGGCCAGAATCCGTTACAGTTCTCTTTCCCTCTCGTCCTGTTACAGGTCTCGACTGTCATTGTAGTTACTCGCCTTCTTCGTTTCCTGCTCAAGCCCCTAAGGCAGCCCAAGGTTGTATCGGAAATCCTCGTGAGTTCGATTTTTCATTTTTTTTTTTGTAATTTTCATTCATGTGCATGCAGATGTTAATTTTTTCTTTCGATCAGGGCGGCATCATAGTCGGACCGTCGGTTTTAGGCCGCAGCGAGAAGTTTCAGGAGTACGTTTTCCCAGACAACGCGACGTACGTGGTGAACAACCTCGGCCTGGTCGGGTTCATGTATTTCCTCTTCTTATCCGGAGTGAAAATGGATTTCACCGTGATTAGTCGGGTGATAAGCAGAGGCGAGAAAAAGCACTGGTACATCGCTGCCGCGGGGGTGCTGGCCCCCCTCTGCTGTGGGGTCGGCATCGCGTTCGTCGAGAGGGGGTCGTTAAACAAGGAGACTGCAAAGGTCTCCTCGATTTGGGGGATAAGCTCGTTCATGTCCGGTTCTGCTTTCCCAGTCCTGTATCGTATCGTGCAAGAGCTCAACCTCCTCAGCTCGGGAATCGGGAGGTTGGCCTTGTCGACTTCTGTAGTCAGCGACGTGATAGGCATGAGCTCGATCACGTTTTTCGAGGCGTACATACAAGGCGAGCACAAGCCGTTGTCTGCTTTATGGTTTTTGCTCTCGGCGACTATTATAATAGTGACGATGATGACGGGTGTTCGACAAGTGATGATATGGATCGTGCGAACGACTCCCGAAGGGAAGCCCGTGGATCAAATCTACGTCATCGGAATATTGCTCGGGGTGATGGTGGCGGGTTTGGTTTCCGATACTTTCGGGCTGACCGTCGTGAACGGGCCGCTCTGGCTCGGGCTTGCCGTCCCCGACGGCCCGCCTCTCGGCACGATTCTAGTCGAGAAGAGCGAGCTCATCGTTCGCAACATCCTCATGCCGTTTTCGTTCATGTACATCGGGTTGATAATCGACGTGTCGACGTTGAGCGGGCAGTGGTCCCACCTGCGGCCCCTTCTCCTGATGCTGTTGGCGGCGCACGTGGTCAAGATTGTGTCCACGTTCGTCGCGTCTCGTTTCTTCGACTTGGTGTTCAGAGACAGCCTCACCCTCAGCCTGATCATGTGCTTGAAGGGTGAAGTCGAGATTCTCTTGTTTCTGCAGCTGATAGAGTCGAGGATAATCGAGCCGTCGCATTACACGGCGATCGTGCTGTCGGTGGTTTTCGTGACGGCTTTAGCCACCCCGATGATCAGCGTGCTGTACGATCCGACGAGGCCGTATATGGTGAATAAAAGAAGAACTATCCAGCACACTCCCCCGAATTCCGACCTCCACGTCGTGGCGTGTATCCACGGCGAAGAGAATCTTCCCGGGGTGACGAAGCTTCTAGAAGCTTCCAACCCGACGGTCAACAGTCCGTTATCGGTCTACGCGATATGCCTGGTCGAGCTCGTCGGGCGATGCAACCCGGTGCTCATCGACCACGAAAAGGAGGACATGATCGCCAGCTCATCCGAGATCCACAACGCGCTGAAGATCTTCAAAGAGAGCAGAGGGGACAGCATGAAGATCTTCTCCTACACGACCATCACTTCCGAGAAGAGCATGTACCAGGACGTATGCGAGCTGGCGCTTTCGAAGAAAGCCTCTCTCATCATCCTGCCGAACACGGCGAAGCTGAACACGAAGGTACTCGAGCACGCGCCGTGTTCGGTTGGGATTTTATTGGAGAAGAGGGAGTACCGGAGCCTCGGTGGGGGGTCGTTGCGGAGGATCGCGGTGATATTCCTGGGCGGGGCGGACTGCAGGGAGTCGCTGGTGTACGCGGACCGGATGGCGGAGGATGAGGAGGTGTCGGTGAGCGTGGTGAGGTTTTTGGCGAGGGAGAACGAGGGGGATGTGGAGGGGGAGAAGAAGCTGGACGACGGGGTGGTGACGTGGTTTTGGGTGAAGAGGGAAGGGAATGAGAGGGTGGTTTACAGGGAGGTGGTGGTGGGGAACGGGGAGGAGACGATAGCGGCAATACAGGCAATGAACAGAGCGGAGGAGGAGGGCTATCAGATGTGGATAGTGGGGAGGAAGCATGGGATTAATCCGGTTTTTGTCAAGGGGCTGTCGAACTGGAGCGAGAACAACGAGCTCGGGGTGATTGGGGACTATCTTGCTTCGGTTGATTTCGACAGCAAGGCTTCGGTGTTGGTTGTGCAGCAGCAGATACTGCTGGGGCAAGAGAAGAAGGTGATTCCGTTTTTTTCGGGGAGTGATGTGCTGAGGAGATTGTTTCCTTTCTGTACACAGAATCAGTAGAAATGGTGTACGATACGGTTTATGTCGAATGTTTCGATTTTGTGTTACAATTGAGTTTCGACAGAATTCCAATCACTTGTTACAATTGAGTTTTGATCTTATATTTCAAGTGTGATGAATTTGATAAGACTACATGTTCTTTCGTGCAAGGGTTCATACAATGCCAATAATGTGGAAGAGGAATAAAAAATTGAATATTTTGTTCCGATGTCCGAGAGTAGCAAAGTGTAAAATCTTAAAAATTAAGGGAGTGACCGTAACAGTTTTGAAAATGTAATCGAAGGTCCCCAGGAGCATAGTCGAGTGATAAAAACCTGTAATGATGTGGGCATGAGTTTATCGTCTCTTATGTATTCATGTATTTATTTCAATGAAAAATGATCTACTTATCCTCAAAGGCTTTAGTGTCATCTTGATAAAGCAAAATGGCCTACAATTGATGAGACAAACTAAACAAAGAATGAGTTTCATTTTTAAAGCATCTCTAGTGATAGATACAATTTTTATATGACACAAAATTTTAGTATTATCATATTGAGGATGTAAGTACAATTGATGAAAAAGAAGTTGAGTTTCAAATTGTTGATACTAGGTACAAAAATAAATAATTGTAACTCAAACTATTGGATAGTAAAGAAATGTACAAATATTTTATGATACGTCAATTAAATTGTATCTCATCTTGTACACAAGGGGAGATGCTGCTCTTAAATGAATTTACATAGCTACATATTTTAGTCAATAAATTCAGTTGAAAAACTAAAAAAAAAAAAATTAAAATAACTAACCAACTAACTAATTTTAACATGTTTCATTATTGTAATTGGCCAATGATTTTATAACGTTTGTTTATTAATTATTTGCATTCAATAATATCACTCTACACTCCGTTACGCGAATACAATTTATTGGTTCTGCATGAAGGATGACCATGACCGCGAGCAAAGTTTCCATAGCACACGAAGAACCCCAAATCGCGAAAGTCGACCGGTAGCATTTTGGCCTAACGCACTTACGCACCCGTTCTCAAACCCTCCGAACAAGAACGAATTCGCTCGGTATGTTCGAGACGAGGATGTTGTGGTTGACCCTGAAATTCTGACCCAAAGAGTTGGGCGGTTGCGGAGACGGAGATGGCCGTGATTGCGCCGGTGCACTTGCCTATGACGGTCGTACCGACGTAGAGCGAGACAGTGCTAAAAAAACAATTAATCACCTCTATCTATCAATCTATTTTCATATAAACAATGTTCATCTCTAAATTCATAATATCTACCTCTAATTTGTCTATAAATCTTAAATTCATAATATTTATCTCTAACTTGTCCATAAATCATTGATTAAAAAATACAATTCAAATTATTTGATGATTTATTAATTATTAAATATTAAATGATTTGATGATTTAATTATTATTCTCTTAAGGTAGAGAAAATATAATTTAACACAAAATATGATTTGAGTTAATATAAAAATAATTATTAATTTAATTATAATAAAATTAAATTAAAAAACACAATTATATTTATTTACATTTAAAATTAATTAAGTATGTTGATTTCTAATTTAATTATGAATTTTAATAATCATAAATTTGAAACTTGAGAAATCCAACTAAAAATATGAAATAAAAAAAGATGAATGATGAATTTATATAGTGTATACAAAATTTTAATTTTCACCAACCTATTATATTATTTTCTACATTAAATTATTCCAAAAATAAAAATATAAAAAGAGATAATAATTTTGTAAGGTATGCAAATTTCTATGTACAATAATTTAATTTGAAACAATTAAAATTAAATTAGATAAAGTTAAATATTTTTCATAGATTAAAAAAAAATGTGTAAACAATAAAGATACTGAAAAAAATTAATTGTAATGTGTGTAATTTTCATGTGTTTAAGAAAAATATATAAACATAGATATTTTTGTAAAAAATAAACTTTATTTATAAAATACTTAATTTTTTTTAAATATATTGTTTAATGTTATAAATTAAGTATATAAATATTTTGTCTTTAATAATTTAATTTTATTTAATTATATAATAATATAAAAATATTAATATTACTCATATTAATTAAGTTATATATATTTTTTAAGTTTTTTTTTTTATAATGTGGACTCCATGTGATTAAATAATTATATTTTCTATTTTTTTATAAATTAAAAAAAATTTACTGGAACTAAATATAAATGAAAAAAATGAATATTTTTTAATTAAAAAAGATTTTTATTAATAAAAATAGGAGTGGTCTTTGGGTATTTACGCATTTTTTTTATGATTTTAAGGTTATAATGCTTTTATTAAAATGAGTTTTATGTTAGAAATCTTATTTTCACATCGATGCTACGCATGATTTTATAAATAGCAATTCTTAATTTTTTTTTCTCTTTTTATATTTTAATTATTTAATATAAATATATTAATTTTATAATAAAAATACGTTTTTCAAAAATATTAATTAAAATTCATTTTTACCAAAAGTAAATATTTTTACATTTTTGAAATTTACAAAATGCGCAGGTAATATAAGACAATGGTTAGGTATTTGTTTTTAAAGTGCTTGTACTAAGACTATGAATTTTTGACGTAGTCTCGTGATCTATATATATGAAAAAAACTATTTTTGAGACAAATGGTTTTTGTTTTGTCACTTTTTCTCTAATATTGCGTAGCAAATAATTTTTTAAGACAAAACCAATTTTCTTTCACCACTCTTTTTCTCCTCTAATTCTTAAACAATTTTGAGTCACATTCAACAAATATAATATGGTGCAAACATTATTAGTAATTATTTTGTAGGTTGTTTTTTTATTATTCATATTTATTTATCTTATTCTTATTTAATTTATTAATAAAAATCATAGGTTGTATCTTGCTGTGGGGCATTTGTTCTTTTCTTTTCCCCGATTTTATACCTTTGCTCCATTGGCTCCGACGCTCGCACGTTTCTTACTGCCGTCTCTGACTATACTAGTGTGTGCGCAGGATTTTGTGTTTCTTGACGTTTTAATTTCGGATTGTAATATTTTGAATTATGAGTACTTGTATTGTTATTTTAATTAATCTTTTTTTATAATATTTTAGTTAATTAATCTGTAAAATAAAAGTCCTTAATATATTGTATTATTTTTAATAAAACAAAATAATAAAAGAAAAACTTTTTTCCTTTACGAACTTAACTAAAAAGACATTTTAATAAAAATGCTTTTATTAAAATGAGTTTTATGTGCTCCAACTTTATGTGTGCTCCACATGTGTTTTTTGGTTATCTGGGTAATCACTCGAGATAGAAGATATTAGTAAAATAATAGAATTATGGTAAAATATAAACATTAAAAATAGTAAAAAATTATAGTAAAATATAAATTTTATTAAAACTTTGAGCGTAAAAGTATACATTTTATTAAACTTTTTGGTAAATTTCAACTATTACTCAAAATTTTGAAGATTTAAAGATTCTTACTTTTTTTATTAAAAGTTCATGTAGCATTTTTATAAAATACTACTTACAAAATATAAATGAAATGTGACCATATGTTTAAAATATTAAATTTAAGTTTGAAAATAAAATGTTTAATTGTTTGAATAAAAATATATGAATGAATTATGAATATATATGTAATGATGACATTTTCATACAAAATATTAAAATCTAGAATTTTGTTTTTAAAATAAAATACTACTTCTTAGACCAGCCCAAAGATTTACTCAAAATAGCAAAAAAAAAAAAATGTTTATGTATGCACATGTTTTATTTTAACTTTTAAAATTTAAGTAAAATTAGACATTGTTTCCAAGTTTGATTTACTACTAAGAATATTTTTTATTATTTCTAATTTTAGAAGTTATGCCTTATTGTAATGAAAATTTCTTGTATTTTTTCTTTATCTTACCTATGATTAATTTTACTCATCTTACCTATAATTAATTTTATCTAGAAGCTAGAGCGATGGTAGTACTCTCATCTTACCTATAATTAATTTTATCTAGAAGCTAGAGCGATGGTAGTACTCTCATCCGTTCAAATTGAGTGGATTGAGGGGCGTCCAGTGCAAAAATGCACCGGACAATAAGCAGTGCACTTTCTCATCGTAGATTACATATAAAAATATCTAACGGTGGAAGATATATAATAATTTCTGTCCGCAGTGTCAATATTTTTAATCTATACATTTTTATTAACATTTTTATTAATTGTACAAATTATTTTTTACGCAATCATTTTTATTAATAAAAAATAATTTCATTTACACATTTTAATTCTTAAATTAATTTAAACATTTTTAATTTTTAATATTTAAGTGATTTTATTTCTCTAGTAAAATTATTATTTTATATTTATTTATATTTTATATAAAAACATTAAATAATATTTTTTTCAAAATATATTTTATATAAAGAAAATCACACCAATTATATATTTTTCAACGAATTATTTAATATATTTATTTATAATTAAAACTTTCAAAACATGATTAATTCAATAATTATAAATTATATTTTAAAATTTTAAAAATATCATATTCTAAAATATAATAAAAATATATATAATTTTAAAATATTATACAACTACTAAATAATTTACAAAAAAATTATATTACTAATATTATTTTATATTTTTTATTATATATATATATATGAAATATTATCATTCAAATAAAAAATAAAAAATATTATTATTCAAATAAAAAATAAAAAATAAAAAATATTATCATTTAAATAAAAAATAAAAAAATAATGTAATATCATTCAAATATTATTCTTAATAAAAATAATTGCGTTAAAAATAAATTGTATAAAATAAATGTTAAAAATAAATTGTATAAAATAAATTAAATTGTACAATTAATAAAAATGTTTAAATTAAATTATTTTTTTATTAATAAACATGATTAGTAAAAATAAATTGTAAAATTAATAAAAATTTATAGATTAAAAATTAAAAATATGTAAATTAACTTATTTTTTTATTAATGAAAATGATTGGTAAAAAAGAATTTAAAATGTGTAAATTAATTTATTTTTTTATTAATAAAAATGATTGCGTAAAAAAATTGTAAAATTAATAAAAATGTGTAGATTAAAAATATGGGTAATGGGGCAGAAATCATTCTAAAAAAGAATTTAAAATGTGTAAATTAATTTATTTTTTTATTAATAAAAATGATTGCGTAAAAAAATTGTACAATTAATAAAAATGTGTAGATTAAAAATATAGGTAATGGGACAGAAATCATTATATATCTTTCACCGTTAAATATTTTTATACATAATCTAACGGTGAGAAAATGTGAGAAAGTGAACTGCTTATTGTCCGGTGCATTTTTGCACTGGACGCCCCCTCAATCCCAAATTGAGACACGTGCTTCATGCATATCTGTGCTTCAGTCTCTTACTTACCCTGTTTTAATATTTGTAGACATTGTTTCTAAATTTGATATACTACTAATAATATTTTTCATTATTTCTAATTTTAGAAGTTAGACAGATATTTTTTTAATGAATTTTTCTCATATTTTTTCCTCATCTTATATAATATTAATTCTTAGCTAGAGTGATGATAGTACTCTCGCCCACTCATATTGAGACATGTGCTTCATGGATATCACTGTGTTTAACTCTCCCACTTACTTTATTTTAATTGAAACACTTGTCTCAATTTGAATTAACCCTCTAGAGGGCTGTACTCCTTTAGTTTAGATTTGTTTGACCAATGAAGTATGTCTTGCACATTTGTTCGGTTATACCGAAAAAAGAATAGTTATGCATAAAAAAAAAAAGCGTAGTCATATACTTACCTTTCAACACAATAGTCACACTTTTTTGACAAATAACAAAAGAAGTATGATTATTAAAATGAGACAGAGATAGTAATTTTTGTTTTGAAGATAGGGAATACTGGAGAGCGTTAAAAGCGCTAAATATTTTCTACCAAAATTAAAAAAGTTTTCTACAAGACAACCAAATAAAATAAGTACAAAAATATTAAAAAATAACATTGGTTGAATAATCTAAATAGACCCGACTCAATTTTTTTTTTCAATAATTTATTTTCAAAAATTTAAATAAATATTTTTAATTTTGTACTTTAAAATACAATTTTATTTTTATTTTATTTTTATTTTTGACTTTTTAAATTTTACTCACTCACACTTACATTAATTTCAAAATTAAAAATACATTTTTCTTTTTTATTTTTGATTAAAAAATAAATATAAAATTTTTGGGATGGAGAGAGTATTTATTTCCCTCTGAAAAATGATCTACTTCTCCTCTAGTGTCGTCTTGATAAGGCAAAATGGTCTACAATTGATGAGACAGCCTAAACTAAGAATGGATGTCATTTTTAAATTTCAAATGAATTTAAATACTTAGTTACATATTTTTTAGTGAATAAATTCAGTTGAAAAAATAATTTGTTTTATTCAAAAATAACTAACTAACCAATTTTAGCATTTTCATTATTTTGATTAATTAAAGACTACAGTATTTGCAATTTTCCAATAATTTTAACTTTTTTATTAAGTATTTGCACCCAATAATATCAATCTACACTCTGTTACCGCACGTGAACACAATTTCTTGGTTCGTGCATGAAGGATGAAGGCGAGCAAAGTTCCCAGAGCACACAAAGAACCCCAAATCGCGAAAGTCGCCCGGTAACATTTTGGCCCGCAGCACCCGTCTCCCGACGTCTCAGCGAGAAACACAAACATACCAGCGAGAATCATAGCGTGATCGTGATCGGACGAACTCGAGAAAATTCTCGACTCATTCGCCTTAATTCCCCCAATAAGCTCGTCCCGTGGCGATGGTGATCGCGTACATGACCAAGAACCCTCTCTCCATCTTCCTCGTCTTCTCCGCCTCGCCCCGGAAACACGCCATCGGGCCACGCAAACCATAACCGGCAAAACAGAGTTCAATAGTAGAAACATCTCGATCGGCTCTCTCCGTATCCGAATCAGCCGCCGCAGACAAGACATCCACCACGGCCGCGTACACGTTCGCGCTCAGCCCCACGTAGCTCGTCGAAATCCCGACCGCCAGCTGGCGATCGAGCGGGAAGTCGCGGATGACGACGAGGTAGCACGCGGTGTTGATCCAGCAGATTCCGTTTCCCGCCAAAAAGGTGAGGGCGAAGACGATGGGGAAGGAGAGGGCGAGTCGGTCAGTAGAAATATTATATGTTTCGTGCATGTACGTGCATGTATTTATTTCACTTTGAAAAATCATCTACTTATCCTCAAAGGCTTTAGTGTCATCTTGATAACGCAAAATGGTCTACAATTGATGAGACAAACTAAATTAAGATTAGGTTTCATTTTTAGAGCATCTCGATAGGTAGAATTTATATGTGGTATAGATCTTGTAACTAGTTACATCATCGATGATGGGAGTATAATGGAAGAGATGACATACAGTTACACAAGGTGTACCGAACCTTCAGTACACCGGCAATAAAAATGCTACACGTGAAATTATTGCATTAATTAATTAAATAATTAGTATTTTAATTATTATTAAATTGAATTATTAATTAGGAAAATAAATCTTCAAAATCTTCTAAAATATTCAAAATTATAATTTATTAAAAAAACATTAAAAAAACATTTTATTTTTTTTAAAATAAAATAATACTCTATAACATAATTTAAATTTTGATTTTATATTAAAATAATAATTCACACTAAATTGAAAAAATATAAATTTTTAAAAAATAATATTTAAAGTAAAAAACCCATATTTTATTTTTTTAAAATCATATATATACTTAACAATAATAATAATAATAATAATATATATATATAATATTGAAAATTGAGCTATCGTTGTAATATTTAAATCAAATATTATGCGATTTTTATTTAAATTATTTTCTTTTATTTAAAAAAAATAAAAAAAATAATATTCAATTCAAATACTATGTTCAATTTTAAAATATTATAATAATAGAGATCAATTTATCTATATTATTTTATCTTGTATGATTATTCATTTAATAAAGTTATTACCAATAATGTTAAGTAAAAATAATTTTTATAAGTTTATTTTTGTATTATCTTTATAAAATGTCACATTCATTTAATAAATTTAATTTTCTTAAAAAAGATATTGTGATATTTGAAAATTACATGTAATTTTCCGCTAACATCTAATTATAAAATAAAAAACGTACATTTTTTTCATTAAATCAATATACTCATATTTTATTTTATTTTTTTACTATCTACATTTACATAAAAAAATGTATTTTTTTAATAAATATTTTTTTAATTTATAATTAAGTATTAAAATTTATAATAATATATGTAGTTTTTTATACTTAATATGAATACTTCTTGAATTCTTCAATTTTGTAAAAAATCAATATTTATTTTATTTAATATATTTATTTAATTTCCACGTTCATAATATATATTTGAAAATTAAATAAAATTTTACTATGTTGTTTATATATTTGAAAATTAAATAAAATTTTACTATGTTGTTTAATTTAATATTGCGTATTACAAATCAAGTGAGTTATTGCTAAAAAAATAAATAAATTGAACGTCAATTCGTTGTTTAATATTATTTTTGTTTGACACAAGAGAAACTTATAAAACCATATTGTATTTACTTAACATTGATGCATAGTCATACAAGATAAAATATAGAGATAAGTTTACGCGTAGATCTCAATTGTATATTATTTTAAAATTGAACATAATATTCCAATTGAATACTATGATATTGTTATTTTCAATTGTATAATATTTTAAAGTTGAACATAATATTCCAATTGAATACTATGACATTCTTATTTTATTGAAAGATATAATTAAAAGTGAGATAATATTGAAATTTAAGTTATCAATATACTCCCTCTGTCTCACAACTATAAACACATCAGGTGGTCAACGTTGACTTTTTTGGTCCGCCAATACATATCATAAACATTATACAAAAATTATGAAAAATAACTAAAATAAAATTCAATAGTTAAATTATATTGTAGTTATTTTTTCATAATTTTTATATTATAGTTATTTTTTTATAATTTTTGCGTTTATCCAATGCATTGAACGGACAAAGTCAACGTTGACCAATTTTGTCTATATCTCTGGGACAAAGAGAGTAATATTTAAATTAAAATATTATTTTTATTTAAATTATATTATTTATATTTTAAATAAATAAAAAACATAATATCATATGTCATGTTAGTAATAATATAAAAATATTTTGATATGTTTATATGAAAAATAGTTTTTCTTACTATTAATCCTAAAAAATGAAATTAATCATTGATATTTGTAAATAAATAATGATATAATAAAAAATTAATATAATTATTTGACTTAATTCGAGATTTGATTCAAATTTTCATGGTTTTTAAAAAATTAAATACTAAATTGGATATTATTATGTATTATTTGTTCAATATATAAATTACTAATTATGAATTCATTTTTATTTCATATTTATGTATATAATTTATTTTATTTAATGGATGATCATTTTAAAAGTGTAATTATGACGTGTACATATATTATTTATATTTTTTTTAATATTTTTATTTATAAATTAAATAATTAAACTAGTGTATGTATAATTTAATAAGGTATACAATAGCTTTACTTAAAAAAATAAAATATAAATATTTTTTTTTTAAAAATACATTTTTTTTTTTAATTTTTTCTTACGATTTTTTTTGTCAATTTAGTATATATATTAATTTATTTTATTTTATTTGTTAGTTACTTTTATATTATAAAGAAAAAAAATCTCATAAATTTTGTAGTATATTTAATATTTGGAAATATTATATTGATTTTATTTTTTTGAGTTTTTTATAAGATTCATATGATTTATTTTCCTAATTAATAATTCAATTTAATAATAAATAAAATACTATTTATTTAATTAGTTAATTTAATAATGGCATGTGTCACATTTTGATTAGAGGTGTACCGGATGCTCGGTACACCTTGTGTAACTGTAGCCTTTTCCGAGTATAATAGACGAAAAATAAAATTGAATATCTAATTGTTAATACTAGGTATAAATTGAAAATTGTGTTATGTTGATCTCACATAAAAAAATCAATAATTATAATTCAAACCATTAGGACATTGAAGTACAAATTGATAAATAGTACAAATGTTTTGTGACGTGTTAACTATATTGTAAATAAGTTGTATACAATGGAGATGCCTCTCAAATGAATTTGCATAGCTACATATTTTAGTCAATAAATCCAGTTGAAAAACTTAAAAAAAAAAACAAAAGACTAACCAACTACCTAATTTTAATATGTTTTATTATTGTAGTTGACCAATAATTTTATAACTGTTTTTTTTATTATTAATTATTTTCATCCAATAATTTATAATCGTATAATTTTTTACTAAAATTAATTTATGTTTTCAATAATTTTAATATTATATATATATATATATATATATATATATATATATATATATATATATATATATATATATATATTGTTATACAGATTCAATAATTATTTGCATCCAATAATTTATAATAGTATAATTTTTTACTAAAATTAATTTATGTTTTCAATAATTTTAATATTATATATATATATATATATATATATATATATATATATAGTTATATATATTGTTATACAGATTCAACATTGTATTGCATTGCATGCAGAATACATTAATTACATTAAATTTTAGCTATTATATTTAGGATTTAAACACATAATTATTATCTATGGACTATTTATATGATTTTAACTTATTATATAGATTTTTTAAATATACATCTCTAAATTCATAATATTTATCTCTAATTTATCTACAAATATTTTAATTAAAAATACAAAAATATATTCAAATCTAAAAATACAAATCAAATTATTGGATGATTTAATTATTAAATATTTTCAATGTGTTTTTTTATGTTAATTTTATGTATGTGTTTTATTACGCAAACTTATGTGATTAAATAATCATATTTTCTAATATCAGTTACACTTTCTTTTTAACCTTTGGTATTTACATATTGATTTTTTAAATGATTTTAACTTGATAATACTTTTTGAATGATTTGAGTATTTATTGATATTTTTAATGATTTTAATATTTATATATGAAATGTAAATGTGTTTTTGAATGATTTAAGTATCTACGCATTGCTTGTTTTTAATAATTTTAAGTTGATAATATTTATATGTGAAATGTAAATGTGTTTTTGAATGATTGAGCAATATTATGAAATGTATGTGTGTGTATAATTTAATTATAAAAAATACATAATCACATTGAATAAAAAATAAAGTAAAAATAATTATTTAAATTAATTGAAGTTTATAATTTTTTATTATTAATTGAAAAACATTACATAATCAATAATTAAAATAAATAAAAAATAATATTTATGTGGAGAATATATTGAAATACAAATAATGTTATAGTTTAAAATAAAAATTATTTTACATATTTATATAAAAATAAATAATTATATATAGAGTTACCCAACTAAAAATAGGTTAATTTTAGACAAAGAATAATTTTTTATGTTTGTTTATAATTAAGTGGTATTTGAAAATAATTAATAATAGAATGAAACTTGTATATTATTTTTGGTCCCTAAAAACAATTAATCACCACTATTTATCAATCTATTTTCGTATTTGGAACATGTTTTCAAGTCATTGTTGGCCCTCTTTACATATGTCTCCTTCTAGAGATACCAGATGATTTTAGCTTTTATCTGTTCTTACTCGTAAAGGGTTGGACGTGATTCTACACTCGGTACGTATTATTGTTTAAAATAAAAATTATTTTACATATTTATATAAAAATAAATAATTATATATAGAGTACACAAATAATAAATAATTTGATTTTGAATAAAGAATATTTTTTTATGTTTGTTTATCATTAAGTGGCCATTTAAAATAATTAATAATAAGATGAAGTTTGTATATTATTATCCCTAAAAAAACAATTAATTCAATCTATTTTCATATAAACTATGTTTATAATTGAAAATAATTAATAATAAGATGAAGTTTGTATATTATTTTTGGTGAAACTGACTTCTCTAAAAAACAATTAATCACAACTATCTATAAATTTATTTTCATCTAAACAATGTTAATCTCTAAATTTATAATATCTATCTCTAATTTGTCTACATTTTGAATAAAAAATACAAAAATATATTCAAACCTAAAAATACAAATCAAATTATTTGATGATTTAATTATTAAATATTTTCAATGAGTTTTTTTTATGTTAATTTTATGTTTGTGTTCTATTATTCAAACTTTATGTGATTAAATAACTAAATATAAATGAAAAAAGTGAAGCATTGATTTTTTTAATGATTTTAAGTTGATAATATTTACATGTGAAATGTAATTGTGTTTTTAATATTTTTTACTAAAGAGTTTAATATTTTTAAACATTAAAAATAATAACATTATGTTAAAATACAAATTTTATTAAAAATTTGAGATATACATTTTATTAAGCTTTGGAGTAAATAACTATTACGCAAAATTTTGAAGATTTAAAGATTTTTACTTTTTTTTTTTAAGTTTAAAAGATGTAGCATTTTTATAAAATACTACCTCTATTTGAGACTAATTCACATTGTTTTTTACAAAATATAAATAAAATTTTATCATTATTCTTTAACGAAGAGCGTATGTTTATAACTTTTAAAATATTAAATTTAAGATTGGAAATAAAATGTTGAATTGTTTGAATAAAATTATATGTATATATATATATATATATATATATATATATATATATATATATATATATATATATATATATATATATGCAAGAGTTTAATGATGACATTTTCATACAAAATATTAAAATTGAAGTTTTTAAAAAAAATATGCAAGAGTTTTATTTCTTGGACTAGGCCGATAATTTACTCAAAATAGCAAAAAAATAAAATGTGTTTATGTATGCTCTTTTAACTTTTAAAATTTAAGTAATATTAGACATTGTTTCCAACATACACTACTAAAATATTTTTCATTATTTCTAATTTTAGAAGTTAGTCATTTTTTCAATGAAAATTTCTCATATTTTTCCCTTATCTAATCTTCCCTTAATTCTTAGCTAGAGTGATGGTAGTACTATGATAGTACTCTCAACCGTTCAGATTGAGACATGTACTTCATTTTACTCTATTCTAATTATGAGACACTTCTCAATTTGAATTAACAATTGTCTACTCTTTTAGTTTAGATTTGTTTGAACGAAATATGTCTTTCACATTGAATTATACCGAAAAAGTGTTATCCTGCAAATAAAAAGTGTAGTCATGTAAAATTTTGGAAAAGAATAGAGGGAATATTGGAGAGCACTAAAAGTGCTTTTAGGTAAATATTTTTATAGCGAAAATCTAAAAAGTTTTCTAAACGAAAACCAAATAAAATAAGTAAAATAAATAACATTGGTCGAATAATATAAATAGACCGGAATCAATTATTTTTACGTCATTTCCTATCAAAATATTTAAATAAATATTTTTAAATTTTCACTTTAAAATAAAATTTTATTTTTAATTTTAATTTTTTAAACTTTCTTCACTCACACTTACATTAGTTTCAAAATTAAAAAAAATATTTTTATCTTTTATTTTTATCAAAAAAATAAAAAAAATATTTATAATAATCTTTAAACAAAAAAATCTCTAGTTTTTTTAGATGGATGGAGTGTTTATTTCCCTCTGAAAAATGATCTACTTATCCTCTATCTTGATAAGGCAAAATGGCCTACAATTGATGAGACAACTTAAAGTGAGAATGGGTGTCATTTTTAAATTTTAAATGAATTTAAATACTTATTACTTACATATTTTAGTCAATAAATTGAGTTGAAAAAATAATTTGTTTTCCTAAAAAATAACTAACTAACTAACTATCTAATTTTTGCATTTTCATTATTTTGACTGATTTAAAGACTACAGTATTTGCAATTTTCCAATAAATTTACAACTTTTTTTATTAAGTATTTGCATCCAATAATATCAGTCTCTAGATCTACACTCTGTCACGCGAACAATACAATTTCTTGGTTCGTGCATGAAGGATGAACGCGAGCAAAGTTCCCAGAGCACACAAAGAACCCCAAATCGCGAAAGTGGCCCGGTAGCATTTTGGCCCGACGCACCCTTCTCCCGACGTCTCGTCCCTCCCTCTTTTGTAAAGCATCGCCGCAAACCCTCCGAACAAGAACGAACCTATCGGTATGTTCGAGACCAATATGTTGTGATTCACCCCGAAATTCTTTGTCCCGAAGAGCTGCGCGGTCGCAGAGACGGATATGGACGTAATCGCCCCCGTGCACACGCCTATGACGGCCGTACTAACGTAGAGCGAAATGACTCGATCGTCTAGTAGCAAGAAGAACGCTCCGCACATCGGGATCATCGCGACCGCCATGGCTAGCGGCCTCGAAATCGAGCGATCGCTCCTTGAAAACAAAACGCAAAATCTCGATCATTTAGTAGTACTTGTGATCATCAAGAAACTGTTTTTTTTTTTTTTTTTTTGACTTAATTTCATTTCAGTTCAAATCATTTTACATTTCTCAACTTTGTTATGACTTATTAAATTCAATTCAATTCTAAAATTGAGTGAACTGAATTGAATACATTATCAAAATTGAATTGAAATGAATTAAACTGAACTGAAATAAAATTAAGTTCAAAAGAATAACTTACCGTGGATAAAAGTAATCGAGAAGAGACGGGAGGAGACGGCCGAAGAAACCGAAGGCCGACGACAACGAAACGAGCGAACACCTCGACCCAAAGCAGCCTCTCGACTCGGCGATCTGTCCTAGGTTATTAAAGTAAACCAAACCGAGAGTCGCCCCGAACAGATAAGCGCCGAAATACAACCAGAAATCAACTCTCCTCAGCATCAACTTCGCCCCAACCTCCTCATGATCCACCACCGCGTCGAGATCCGATCGATCCTCACCCTCGGTTTTTCCCAAACCATCGTGATCATCATCGCACACTCGTCTGATCAAGCACTTCCGCTGCACCACCTCCCTAATCCTCTCCGCCCACGGAACCACGAGCGGAACGACGAGAAACACAAACATCCCCGCGAGAATCATCGAGAAAATCCTCGACTGATCATTCGCCTTCCCCAATAAGCTCGTCCCGACCCCAAACACCCCCGTGGCGATCGTGATCGCGTACATGACCACAAACCCTCTCTCCATCTTCCTCGACTTCTCCGCCTCGCCCCGGCAAGCCATCGGCGCCGCCACCACGCAAACCACCACCGGCAAAACAGAATTCAAGAGCAGAAACACCTCGGCTCTCTCCACATCCGAAGCAGCCAAGACATCCACCACGGCCGCGTACACGTTCGCGCTCAACCCGACGTAGCTCGTCGAAATCCCGACCGCCAGCTGGCGATCGAGCGGGAAGTCGCGGATGACGACGAGGTAGCACGCAGTGTTGATCCAGCAGATTCCGTTTCCCGCCAAAAAGGCGAGGGCGAAGACGAGGGGGTAGGAGAGGGAAAACGGGAGCCGGCCGGAGAGGAAGAGGAACTGGAGCCCGTAGCCGACGAGCCCGATGAGGGACCCCACGGCCAGGACCACCCAGAGGGGGAGGCGGCCGGCCGCCACGCCGGAGATCCAGCCGAGGAGCTTGCCGGCGTCGGAGGCGGAGGCGAGGCTGTTGAGCTGGAGCTGGGAAAGCGACATCAGCCGTTTCAGCTCGGACGAGTAAGCCGGGAAATTGGAGTTGGTACCGTTTGCGGCTTGGAGCCATATAGTGGCAATCAGGCTCAGCCATTGGAGAGCCATATAAGACAAGTGTTTTGGTAACTGATTTATAAATCTTTTTAAGTTGTATCACGAATATATATATATATATATATATATATATATACTATGCCAACAATCGGTTTCGTTTCGGGTTTACGTCGCTCTTTCTCGTGTTACGACTGTCTGGCGTATCATATACAGTATGTGTCAATATCGTGCAAATCTCTATTCTATGAGTATAAATGTGCCCGTCTCTTTTCTTTGAGTACATAATGGTCAATTAAATTTCATGTATTTTCGCGATCTAGGCGACTTTCGTTTGCGGTCGAGTTTCAACGAGTTTTGATGGTAGCTAGGAAGAATCATGTGAACATAAGAAATCAAAGCAAAACAGAGTGTACTTGGAATTGAATCGATGGGACACCGATTCATAACGCAAAGAAATGTGGAGTTCTTATGGCCACCACTCTTTAAACATTAATGGGATATTAATGAATCATTTCCGAAGACAAGTTATTGTCATAGACTCGAAGAAGATGATTGATTAATCCTCTAAAAAAATGAAAACACGTGTTGTTTTTAACGATTACAACGAGCTTTGGATGGAGTTCAAGAGAATATTAGTCGGAGTCAGTTCACTCTACTTAATTTGAATCTTAATTCAAATTAAAAGTGGCTGGGGAGAGAAAGAGAGAGAGAGAGAGAGTAACAAAATACAAATTTACTGACATTTATTTTCAAAAAGTACTTCTTTAACATAATTTGTTAAAAAAATATAATCGGATTCAAGTTATTCAATAAACCGGACCCATAGCTCTAAAATGGGTCGGAGCCTCGGAGGTTTAGATTATCTTCTTCTTCTCCCTCTTCCTCCTATCTCTTACTTCACACACACACACACTCACTCTAAAACCCTAAATTAGGAAGCTCAATCTCTCTTTCTTCTCCTCCTTCACCGTTTCAAGGAAGCTTCAGGGTCTCGCAAAAATTACCTACTGATAATGAACGCGTCAATTTCTCTCGCCACCACTCCTTCCCCTCGTCTTCATACTCCCTTCATCCCCACCCTTCTCTCCACCACCTCTCATCGCAGACTCTCCGCTACCCTTCTCCGCCGCCACAGTCGTCACAGAACCTTCACCATCCGGGCTTCCACCTCCGTCGTAAAGCCCGATGTCTTTGGAGAGAAAAGGGAGCTGGCAGGTGTTCAGGCCATCGTCGATGCTATGTCGCCACCTATCCGAATCGCAAGTTCCGCTTTGATTGTTGCTGCTGCAATTGCTGCCGGATACGGGCTCGGGTCGCGGTTCGGTGGGTCCCGCAACGCCGCCCTTGGTGGGGCGGTGGTGGTTGGGGCTGCCGGTGCTGGGGCAGCCTATGCGCTAAACAGCTGTGTGCCGGGAGTTGCTGCGGCTAATTTGCACAATTATGTTGTTGGATGTGATGATCCCGGGGCCATCAAGAAGGAAGACATCGATGCCATAGCCAACAAGTAATTTTAAATTATAGTTTCCTGAAGAATTTATTTTATGGTTGATTATATGTTTTTTCTCTACTCCTATTGCCCGTTCAACAAATCTGAATTCGGACTATTAGAATGATAAATGTACCAAATTTCAAGTTTGAAAAGTAATTTATACATGTTTGAATTTGAATCTTAATTCTAAAATCATTGGTGCTCTTCAAATAAGAGTACATTAAATCTGAAAGAAACGAAAGCATGAATTCAACACTGCTTAAGTTTTATTAACATATAAGCTTTCGGTTGTCAAACAACCAGAAATTTCAAATGCATGAAAGTAGTAAATTTTCATAATTTATTTAGGTTATCAGTCTATGCATTTGTTTTTGAAAATCGTTCATGTAGTTGTGGAGTGTGTTGAATAGCTTGCCAGAAGTACTATGAGATAACATTCAGGAAAAGTAATTATGGGTGGTAACTGTATGGTACCGATACTACTGTTTTGCTCATCCCTACTTATTTAAAAGCTTCATCTCTATTCATATGTATCCATACGTATAGTAATTATGGGTGGGAACTGTAAAGTACCCATATGAATTCTTGATGAGATATGAGATCGAATTAAATATAAAGTGGCTTTGTGATCTCTTACTCGTAAGGGCATTAGGGGCTTTTCTATGACTGTTGTATCTAGAAATTGACACTATGCTATGTAATCCAACTTTGTAATCGTTTTAGGGATGCCTTACCCTAATATTGTTATAAAAGTTTGTTTCATTTCTGCTTGTCTGATAGCTTTATATTTCAACTTCTTGCTCCGAAGCTTCATTTATTATCTATGTTTCCAAGCTATTTGTAATTACAAGATTTATATTTTCTTCTGCTTGCTCAATAGCTTCATCCCTTATCATATGTTTTTGTTTCCAAAGGCTTCTGTTTTGTAATATTGTGCTTCCATAAAATTCCAGGTATGGTGTTAGTAAATGGAATGAGGAATTCAATGCAGAGCTTTGTGATATTTATTGCCGGTAAGAATGTTCAGGAAAAAATTTAGTGCTTGGAGAAGACCAGTGTGTTTGTGTACGTGCAAAAAACTCATTGCTATAATTCAATGTTTAGATTTGTATCTGCTGTTCTTCCTCCTGGAAACGAAGATCTCAATGGTGATGAAGTTGAGACCATTATTAAATTTAAAAAATCATTGGGTATTGATGACCCGGATGCAGCAAATATGCACATGGAGGTAGAATGCATCTAATGCTCAAATTTACTACACACTATGGGATGCTTTTGTTATAATGAGTTGATGTTAATTCCGTAATTGCATGTTCTCATGTTTTAATCACATTTTTCTCAGATTGGTAGGCGAATATTCAGGCAAAGACTTGAAACTGGTGACCGTGACGCTGATATGGAGCAACGCCGGGTACAGTGTTTTTTAAATTGTCTTTAGTATGGCCTCTGGACATGGAGAAATGGAGCTTGACCATTTTGTATGTTTCAGTGCAGGCATTTCAGAAGCTCATATATGTCTCAAATCTTGTATTTGGTGACGCATCTGGGTTCTTGCTACCTTGGAAGCGTATGTTCAAGGTCACTGATTCTCAGGTAATTGCATTGCAATATTGTAAGCTCATTCTATTTTTCTAAAATACTTGGGCGAATTCTATAAATTACCACAGCCTTTGGTTTTATAAACACAGGCATGCTATTTTCAGAATTTGTGTTTTAATTTCCTTTTGTCTATAGGTAGAGGTTGCTGTCCGGGATAATGCCCAAAGATTGTATGCAATCAAGCTTGAATCGGTTTCCCGAGGTAGTTTACACATTCTTATTCTTTATGAATATCATAAACATTGATGATATCTTCTGATTAGAGTAACATTTAGATTTGTTTTAGTTTCTGCCTAGTTTAAATCCTTTTCTTCTCCAAAGATTTTATTTATTTAGCACTCTGCTTCCATATCTCTAATATCTTAAATTTTCTGGACATTATACTTCATGATTAAGTTAATAAAACTCAATAATAAGTTTCTGGTAAGTGCCTTGCTTTTAATGTACATCTATATCTTATGTAAGTGAGTCACTAGCTTGACCTAAACAAATCTCCCTGATTAAATTTTCTATTCATGATCTCTTATTAAGCTTTGGTGCACTTTTGTTTTTGTTACTACAGAAACCACTTTTCTGACTAGCATCTGGGTGAGACTGCAATGTTAATGTGGCTTTTATTGTTTTCCAGATGTTGATGTGAGTAAGCTGATCAGCCTTAGAGAAGCACAACTTCTGTATCGACTTTCTGATGAGGTATAGTCTTCAACCATGCAATGAAAAGAACCGATTAATGAACATTTTCTTTTGCATATTCATTAGTTTCATAAAATATTGAGAATTCAAGCACGGTATGATGATACATGTTTGATGTTTCTACATTTGATTAGTAGCATTTTCTTTTCTTTTGCAGCTTGCTGAAGACTCGTTCAGGGAGCATTCAAGAAAGCTTGTTGAGCAAAATTTATCAGTAGCTCTGAGTGAATTGAAGTCCAGAACTAGATCAGTGTATGAACGATAATATATGCGAAATTATAGACAAGTGCAAGATTTATTTTGTTTGAAATATTTTTCTTAGTACAAAAGAAGATTGACAAGTAGGAGTAGCATGATATATTCTCAATATTTTAATGGCTAGGCTATGTTGGGTTATGCTGCTGCCTGATTTCTGGGCATAGGTCAGATTATTGATTGTCTTGTGCTTGCCTTTATTCTTGATTAATTGTTAGCTTAGTTTTTCTTTTCTCCGACTGAGATATGGCATCAAGGGTATGCAAGATCAATAGATCACTGAACACCTTTAGCACATGATCACTCATATCAATTGACAAAACAACCAAGCTAGCAAACCTGGTTAGGCCCTAATCTAAACCAGGGAATATTTTTGGCCATGCTTGTCCTACTTAAACATTTCATTCCTGAAAACTGATGGCCGTCCTGCTTTCAAATCCTACATGCTGCAAAGACTTTCTGATATAGTGATAAAATGATCTTATCGCTGGTGAATGCATTAGCTGTGTACCACTGTAATTTTCTGGATATTATTTGACCTTTAGTTTACTATGGGTTGATTAATCTTCCAAACTTGAGCATTAAAATTGTTTCTTTGCCTTACTAAATGTGTCTTATGTGACAGGCATCGTGCAATTGAGGAGCTTGATAAGATACTGGCTTTTAATAATCTTCTTATCTCACTCAAGAACCATCCTGATTCCAGTCGCTTTGCTCGTGGTGTTGGGCCCATATCTTTAGTAGGTTTGTTTGAAGACCAATTGTTTTTAATTTCCTGCGTAAGTATATTGATTTTGTACCCATTTTAGGGATTTACAGGTTTTCCTGAGAATTTTTTGGTGCAAATTTTCTTATGGTGCTTTTTCAGTCTAAACTGTTTGATTAATAAAATCCATTGGTTTGGACCAGGTGGGGAGTATGATGGTGATAGAAAGATGGATGACCTGAAGACTCTGTACAGAGCATACATGGCAGATGCTCTAGCAGGGGGTCGTATGGAAGATAACAAGGTGCTTCATTAGATAGTATTGCATATTAAATCATATAAAATGAATGTTGTATACTAAATTCACTGAAATAGTTTGCGAGGTCAGATTTTTCATTTCCAGTTACATAGTCACCTGTGGTCGCTGCTATGTAGTAATAATTCATGAAAACAAGAACTCGGAGAGGCGTTACAATGTCTTAAATTGCCAGATACTGTGTGTGCGTGACTAAATGACTAACTCGGTGGATTTAGCAATACAGATAAAGCTAGCATTCTTAATTTGGCTAGGCATTTACTAATTTAAATAAAGTATTGTCACAACCTGATTACAACAATTTTACTTTGAATTCGGCTGCTGTAAAGCAGCGTATATGCTAAACAGAGTGTAATTATGTTAAAGTTGGCAAATAGCAGGCATTATGAACTAATTTTAATCTTTCTTATAACCTTCTTTATCTGATTGTTCATTAACTTCACCTATTTGGTTCTTATTGTAGCTTTCTGCACTAAACCAGCTTAGGAATATATTTGGTTTAGGGAGACGAGAAGCAGAGTCAGTTGCGCTGGAAGTCACCTCACAGGTATATCGTAAACGCCTCCAGCAAGCTGTATCTAGTGGCGATTTACTAAATGCGGAGAGCAAAGCAGCCCATCTTCAAAATCTATGCGAAGAGCTGCACTTTGATCCGGAGAAGGCCATAGAGATTCATGAAGGTTTTAATTTAACAATCATTTTTCTTCATAAAAGGCAGAACATATTGTTATTTTGCACTATTTTGAAAACTTCACATTTTCATGTCATCCAAGATTTCTCAAGTAAATAGAATGGTGCTGTGCTATACTATACGATTTATGTCAGTAATTTTATTTCCCTTTTCTTTTTCCTCAGAAATTTATCGGAGGAAACTTAAGCTATTAGTTGCTGAAAAAGGTGAACTCAATGACGAGGATGTGAAAACCTTGGAACAGATACAGATAATGTTTTGCATACCGAAACAAACTGTTGAAACAGCTCATGCAGATATCTGTGGCAGTTTGTTTGAGAAGGTAACCATAAATCATTTTCCATTATTTTTTTTTTTTTAATTTCACTGATTTTTGTAATATTAGATTCCAGGGCCATAACGACATTGTACATGTGTGTATGCACATGTATGTAAAAACTGGGTCTTTTTTTCTGCGGCTGAAAATTTACAGTAATAGTTTAACATTGACAAGGGCCACGTGACCACGTGTATTTCTTTCAGGCCAGTCCCTGAATGAATTGTCTAATGCGCAATTAATTAATATTGTGCCTTTTAATAATTTACATTTGCAGTGAATGGTTTTTCCCATTTTGAATCAATAAATTTCAGAATGGGAACTTGTTGAATCTTTTTGTACTCAAACATGTTTATTTTGTTTCGAAAAAAGAAGCTATTTTGGGTTGTTGGTATTAGTATATATGCTCACTTTATTTTGTACTTGTGTAATGCGATCTATAAGCACTCATCAAAGGTGATAACTGACAACTTCTGCTCATATTTGATTGAATTCGAGGCGTCCTTATTTCATTGGTGATCCTTTAACTTTTAACAGGTTGTCAAGGAAGCAATTGCTGCTGGTGTGGATGGGTATGATGCAGACATTAAGAAGGCTGTCAGAAAGGCAGCCTTTGGTTTGCGCTTGACCAGGGAGGTGGCAATATCTATTGCTAGTAAAGCGGTGAGTGTTGATACGAGGATATTGTAGAGTATGTTTTGGGAATGAATTTCAGCATGATTACCAATATCCCAAAAAAAATTGTGATGCGGACTTTTTTCTGTTGGTGATGGCTTTTATTAATTTCCTTTATATTCAGGTCCGTAAGATATTTATCAGCTACATCCAACGAGCAAGGGCAGCTGGTAGCCGCACAGAGTCTGCTAAAGAACTGAAAAAGATGATAATTTTCAATAGCTTGGTTGTCACCGAACTAGTTGCAGATATCAAAGGTGAATCTTCTGATGTTGAAGAGCCAACCACAAATGAAGAACCAAAAACAGAGGATGATGATGATGAGGAGGAGGAATGGGAACCCTTGGAGTCACTCCGAAAATCACGACCAAGCAAGGGGATTTCAGGAAAACCGAGTCAGAAGGAGATAAATCTTAGAGATGACCTTCCAGACAGGGATAGAGCTGACCTTTACAAGTCATACTTGCTATATTGTATAACAGGTGAAGTGACCAGGATTCCTTTTGGGGCCCAAATCACTACGAAGAAGGATGATTCCGAGTATGTTTTGTTAAACCAACTTGGTTGCATTCTTGGTATGACTGACAAAGAGATTGCCGAGGTACATATAAGTTTAGCTGAACAGGCTTTCAGGAAGGAAGCTGAGGTTATTTTAGCTGACGGACAATTGACAAAAGGCAGAATTGAGCAACTAAACGAGTTGCAGAAGAATGTTGGCTTGCCACCTCAATATGCACAAAAGATCATTAAAGGCATAACCTCTACGAAGTTGTCTGCAGCTCTTGAAACAGCTGTTGGTCGAGGGAGGCTCAGCATAAAGGAAATTAGAGAACTCAAAGAAAACGGAATTGATGTTGACAACATGATATCTGCAAGTTTACGGGAGAATCTCTTTAAAAAGACCATTGATGATATTTTCTCATCTGGTACTGGAGAGTTTGATGGAGAGGAAGTGTATCAGAAACTCCCGAATGATCTCAGCATTGATGCTGACAAGGCAAAGAGAGTTGTTCACGAACTCGCTCGGACTAGATTATCGAACTCTCTCCTTCAGGCAGTGGCTCAGCTAAGGCAGAGAAACCATCTGGGGGTGGTAAGTGCTACAAGTTTATTTCTTTCTAGTCTCTTTGTCTAAATACTCTTGAAACCAATTCAAATGTATGTTCCTCGATTGCATTGTAGGTCAATTCCCTCAATGACTTGTTAGCCTGCGATAAGGCTGTACCCTCGAGTCCGTTGTCGTGGGAGGTTCAAGATGAACTTGCTGATCTATTCCTTGTATACCTGAAAAGTGGTGCAGCTGCAGAGAAAGTAGACAGAGTACAGTATCTATTGAACATCAGCGACTCAACCGCGGAATCTTTACGTGCGACGAAAGATAAAGGGTTGCCGACGAGAGGAGCAGCCGAGGAGGAAGAGTTTGTATTTTGAATTTAAAACTCAAAAAAGTTTTCTGGGTTTCAGCTATTGTGGTAGAAAGTGATTTGCCAGTTTTGTTTCATTATTAGTACGGACGGAGCATGTAAGCAGAAAATGCCGACTGAAATTCTTGTATTCGGAGTACTCCCTACGTGTCCTAAACATGGTCTATAGCTCACTCAATATTTTGGGCGTCCCGACCCACCAGTTACCCACACACGACTCGTGACACGAGTAAACTGGGAAGAAAGACCAACATGACTTCGAAAATTTCCCGATCAAAACTTTGAAGTATCAAACTTGAATTGAAAAAAAAATCTCTTTTGTATATAAAAAAAATATTAAGTTTTTGTAAAAAAAAAAAAGTAGGTGGGGATTGGGGAAAGAGGGAGGGAGTATATATAACCACAAGAACTCCTCTAATAACAACGTCACAAACCTTCACTCTTCCCCTCGTCTCTCTCTAGGTAACTGATTTTCAGCAAGAAAAAAAAATAATGAAATAGATTTGTATGATTTATCTACCTTAATCTGATTCTTGTTTTTAGTGTGGGTCTGTGTGTTTGTTTTGTATTCTTGAACGCTTACTCTGATAATATTTGTGTTTTATCAATTGGGTTGTGGTTATTCCTGTTTCACGATGTCAAATTTTGGGTTTTTTTTTTTTAAGATTATGGAAAAGGGGTCTAGTGAAATTTATCGAATTCTTGAAGCTCTCTCTCTGTTTGAGAATCATGATTCTTGATCTGCAGTGTGTGCAAGGGCATGATCATATATGATGTTAGGTTATGGTTATGGATAAGTAAATCTACATTAGTTGTGACTTGTGATTGGTTCAATATGCTCCAACCGTCGTCTTTATCGCGTTCTTCTTTTTGATGTAGGTTTTGTGGTTCACCTCGGGATGCGTGGTTGATCTCCGATTACGTGTCATCATGTGCTCTTGTTTTAGCGTAACTCTGAGGATGAACAGTTTGCTGAAGCTGATTGAGTTCTCAACAAACACTTGAGCACTTCCTTCCGGAGCAAGGAAATGCTGAAATATGATGTCCCGTATCGGAACTCTTACTCTGAGGCTGAGGATATTACGTGAAACTCGAGCGAGTCTCTCAGCTTATTATAAAGCCTGTCTGTTAAGGGATTTCTCATCTGAGAAAAAAACATGGATAAGGGGAATAGTGTGCTTATGAAAAAGTACGAACTCGGGAGGCTATTAGGCCAAGGAACATTCGCAAAAGTATACTACGCGAGGAGTCTCCAAACCGGGCAGAGTGTCGCAATCAAAGTGATCGACAAGGATAAAATTTCAAAGGCCGGGATCGAAGAACACATCAAGAGGGAAATATCAGTCATGAGGCTCGTCAGACATCCTTACATAATCCACCTTCACGAAGTCATGGCTACCAAAACAAAGATCTATTTCGTTATGGAATACGCGAAAGGCGGAGAGCTCTTCAGCAAGGTGGCTAGGGGCAAGCTAAAGGAAGACGTTGCTCGGAAGTATTTCCAGCAGCTGGTCAACGCAGTCGAGTTTTGCCACAGCCGGGGTGTCTACCACAGGGATCTGAAACCCGAAAACATACTGCTCGACGAGAATGGGAATCTGAAAGTTTCTGATTTCGGTTTGAGCGCAGTCGTTGGGTCGAGGAGGAAAGACGGGCTTCTTCACACTATGTGTGGGACCCCTGCTTACGTCGCCCCTGAAGTTATCGACAGGAAAGGATATGATGGGGCGAAATCAGATGTGTGGTCTTGTGGGGTCATCCTCTTTGTTTTGCTGTCCGGTTATCTTCCGTTTCACGATAAGAATCTGGTGGAGATGTATAGGAAGATCGGGAAAGCCGAGTTCAGATGCCCGAACTGGTTTTCGAACGAAGCGCGAAAGCTGCTTTCGAAAATGCTGGATCCGAACCCGAATAGTAGAATCTCGATGGCTGAAATCAAAGACAACCCTTGGTTTCAACAGGGACTAGAACTACAAACTCACCACGTGGAAAGCAGCGAAGAGACGTCGTTTTCAGACTTTAATGCGTTCGATATCATTTGCCTGTCGGCTGGATTTGATTTGACTAGACTGTTTGAGGAGGAGTCCGGTTCGACGAAGGAGGATCGATTTATATCCGGGAATCCTGCATCCGTTATCACTGCTAAGATGGAAGAGCTCGCCGAGATAATGAGGATGAGGATAACGAAAAGGGATGCGGGGTTGTTCAAATTTGAAGGAACGAAGGAAAGTGTGAAGGGTGTTCTTTCGTTTGAGGCGGAGATCTTTAGGCTGACTCCGGAGTTTCATTTGGTGGAGGTGAAGAAAACGGGTGGAGATTCGCTCGAGTATCAGAGGGTATTCGACGAGGGTATAAGGCCCAGTCTTGAAGACCACAGGAGCAACCTTGATTGTGATTCTGAGTTTTTATTACTACTTAATTGTTAGTCATAGTATGTTGATGAGCTTGTGCATGTAACCTAAATACAAATCCTTGGTCTCGAGAAGCTGCGATTATTCTCGAAAATCGAGCATTGCAAGATCAAAAGAGTTGCCCTGTGTTTCAAATGAAACTAACAAACTGAGTATTTGATTCATTTTCATTCAATTTAAAAAAAATATATACTCCAATAATTTAATTTAATTATAAATGTACATCAAGCCATTAATTTAGTCACGGATGAGAAAGTAAGCACTTGGAGGAGGATTCATGTGAGTAAAGAAAACGAACCTGCACAAATTTATTGCAGTAGATAAAGTGAATTAGGGTAGGCCTGGTGTGTGGATTTTTCAATCAATCAAGCGGTACCTCATGCTAATTCAAAATATTTAAGTTTATTTTTGAAAATGACATTTTTTTTAATGCGAAATAATTAATTTATTGAATTTTAAAAATTAGATAAAAAAATGTATAACAAAAATATCTTTAAAAAAATACGAATTAAATCTATATTAAAAATAAATAAATTCATAAATAGATTTTTTTTTAAATTTTACATCTCAAATGCAATCATATTCATATAAAACAAAATAATATTCCATCATATCAAATTGTCTCATTTATCATTTTTTGCGTCATTTTTTATGTAAAATATTTATCAAATAATTACGACTATATAAATCCATTTCATCAATAAAATACTATTAAAATGTGTGCCAAAAGATATTAGATAAAATCTAAAATATGGAGGATTTGTAATTATTATTTTTTTTTAAAATTATAATACTAATATTTTAATTTTAATTTATAAAATAATTAAAATTTTAATAGCCAATGAAAAATGATACAATATATAAATGATATATCAAATTTTAATTTTTATGATTTTTTTATACTAACTCTCTCTTAACTTAATATGGACGGTTTTTTAAACAGAAATAGGGAGCATATAAATGAATAAATTAACCCATCCAATTGGCAATTATCATTAGAAATGAAGTTGTTTCAAAGGTAATCATATTATAAAGCGGAGATACGACTAAAAGTAAACAAACAAATCATTTGTTATTTTATTTTTGGGCATGCCACTCATATTCACTATTATTATAATACTCGACATGCGAGAAGCGCTTCCTACGTTAGGTACAACTTAGAAGAAAGAAGAAGAAGAATAGGTCTTCTTCTACAAACAAATAACAACGTAACAATAAAATAAATAATTTGCAAAAAATTAAAAATTAAAACTGAAAATATAAATTAAGAATTTAGTAGGTAGCAAAACACAAGTAGGTGGTGTATTGTCAACACGTTTTTCATTTTACCATTGACAAAGTATAACACAAACAAACAAACATATGTAATATTAAAAAAATAAAATAAAATGTAGTACTGTATTGTTTATGAACAACCAACCCCTTCGTACCAAAACCATGTCAACTACGATTTCACCTTCTCCACATCTTTCATGGCTTATCCTAACAGAATACTACTAATGGCCCGCACATGCTTGCTCGTCATCCTATCACAACTCCATATGTTAAACTACGTACTATTTTCTTCCAGGAATGAATGGGCAGATAATAATTCTGAATCAGATTTCGGGTTCGTGTTATCACGATCCCTTATCTCTCGTTGTGTTATGTTCGTGAGTGAGCTTATCGTGTCAACACGATTTGCCACCCCTAACTTTAAGATCTCAAACAGAATCATCAGAAAGAGGAATAAAACTTTATGACAGCTATAACATACGTACTTAATTCATTATGGTCGATGGAGACCAAATGATGAACAATCATTATTCATACACACCAGAAATAATTTAATCATTTCCCTATTGTTTTCCGGCAATTTCCATCAATGTAACATCTCATTACATACAAGCATAAATTCTAAGCAGTTCAAGTGTCAAACATAACCTTTATGTACACCCTATATTTCACAACTGACATTCTTGGAACCATACTCCCAAAGTTTTGAGTGGTCGATGACGCTACCTGCAGGCCCAAAACAATGTAGAAGGATATTGTCACAGAATACAAAATTCTGTCCAAACAGAGTTCTTAGATTGCCCCTTTCGAGTATTTGGTTGAAAAAGTAACAACTTCTCAACCGAGAATTTCGTCAAAACAATTCGTGCAACTGAAACCGGATTTTTTTTAATGATCCCTTACAAAGGTACACAAATTTGGAATTAAAAGTGCCTTCATATCAGATTAAATGATACATATAAACGGTAACACCAAAAGTGAGCACCGGGTACTTCTTCCCCGAAGAAGATAACACATTATTACGCAAAGGACAAATGCCAGGAAGTGCCAAGCACGACTTCATCAATCAATATCAATTATCAAAGCAAGCATTTACTTCACACAAACTTGCCAAATGTATTCTATGATCTCTATACATCGGATCGTTACGTTACATTTAAGTACAACAACACTATTCGTGCTGTGCTTTCAAGGGTGTATAGTACTAAACTGATTGCATCATGAAAATTGTAAAAAAAAAAAAAAAAAACGAACATCACAAAATAAAAAGGCAAAAGAGCTTTGTAATTGCAAGCACAGCATTACCGATTCTCGCATCAATCGACGCAGAGCTTCGCCGTGGAAGAAGGAGTTGATGATTTTGAAAATAAGCTCCTCCACAGATATTTTCCGCTCGCCATGTCCACACAAGTCCAAAACCCCTTCCCCGCCGCAGCGTAAACCTAACCGATCGGAGAGCTAATTAATTATTATCTAGGCATTTTTCTCTTCGCATAAATTTCCTTGTAGAATCTACGTCTTCCGATCAACAGATGAATAAAATCGGACTAAAAAAGAGGAAGATAAATACCTTGGAAAAAGGGGGAACGGCGTCGTTCGATTCAGCTTCTTCCTTGACGTCGTCTGTGTGGAGGTCCGGCGGCGACCTGAGGTTTCTGAGGACGAAGAATCCGGCGAGGGTGGCGGAGAGGAAAATGAGAATTATTCTCAGCGGACACATTCTCGCTCTCTCTCCCTCTCTCTATTTTTCTCTTTCTATTCGGAGAGATACGAAGGAAATTCTCAATTCGGAATTTGGGAGGTAATTTTAGCTTTTTATTGACGGACGGTGGTGGTTTGAAAATTCATAGGAGTGATGTTGAAGTAAGACCCGGGGCAAATTTGTCATTTCAACCCCACTAATTATTGTAGTAATTCTGAAATTATACGTACTTAATAATTAAAATGTCAAATCAAACGAAAACAAGCATTGTCAACTTTTAATTTTTTATTTTATTAATTTTGAGTAAATTGATCTCTATTTCATCATTCTGAATTCAACATTAACTTAACTTGATCTCTGTTCTGTCTCAATTATTCATGCACATTTTTTTTGATGTCTCAACTAATTATGAACACTCTTACTACAAAAATAATTATTTTAATTTTCTACTTTAAAATATTATTTTATCCCTAATTTTCAAACTATACTCACAACTAATTTACTTTTTAATTTAAAATACACTTTTACCCATACTTTTTGTTCAACAATTCAAAAAATAATTTTTCTTAATCTGTGTGCCGTCAATCAGTGTATTGTTCAACAAGTCCAAAAGTAATAATATTTTTTTAATCAACTTACCACCGGTCAACCGGTGTATATAGCTGAGACAAAACAGGTCAACCAGTGTATATAGCTGAGACAGAACAAAAGTAGTATAATTATTATATCAAAGAAATTACATTCGATCTTTCATAACAAGATTACATTTTTTTCTCTCAAAAAATACAATAAAAAATATTATCATCAAAGAAAGTACTTTCAATCTTTCATAACAAGATAACATTTTTTTTTTCAAAAAATACAATAAAAAAATATTATTATAAAATGAAGGAAGTAAATAAATATATTTACACTTTTTTCAAACACCAATTTTTTAAAAATATTTTAACTAAAAAATAAAAATTACTATATTATATTTAAAGAAAAACATAAAAAAGTTTTTTTTGGTGATGTGCGACTATTATTGTTGATAGGACTAGGAGTATTTCATTTCAAAAGGTGTGAGCAATTTCTTTTGAACGAAATGAATACATACATCAATTTGAGAAGTAATTTGTATCATAAAGTGCATAAGAGTTGAAGTACATGTTTTTAACGTTGAAAAAACATAAAAACAAAAAATTTATTTGACCTTTTCCTTCTTGGCGTGCACAATTAAATAAAACTATTTTTCGCCACCATTCACCAATAAGTCAAATGATTCCATCCATCCATCTATCTATTACGAAAATAGAAGTGATTTATGACATGACTTGCACTTACATTTGTAAGTTTGATTGGAATTAAAAAGTCAAACCAAACCTAACAAATTAACGTTGTCAATGGTGTTATAAAATCCACCGTGAATTATCTTATTATTATTTTTATTTTATAAAAATCTACTTTCTAAAGAAAAAATAAGTGTACTTTGTGAGAGTCTTCAAACATTTTGATTATATGAAGCTTCGAAATTGAAAGAATTTTTCAAAAAATAAAATAAAAAATTCTTGATATTTGACTACAATTTAAACGGTTAAAGTCGTTCCACAAATTGATAAATTGCAAATAACAGCTGGACACGAGAAAATGGTGGTCACCATCTCTTGAATGAGTCCAATACGAGTGAGATTATCCACTCTCATAACAATTTATAATTTTTCTTTTCTACAAAAATGTGAATTTTTATTATCAGTCATGACTCATGATGCAGTGAATAGTAGTAGTAGTAGTACATTTCAAAAAGAAAAACGCGCAAAAGTGTTATCATCTAACATGAGTCTTCAGTCAGTGGTCATTCGAACAGTATGATTAACTAACAGCATAATCCAAAAAGAAATGATCTTACTCGGTTCCCAGGAATCCCGATTTTAGAACACACAGGTCTCCAGGCGAAACCCGCTATGATTTCCTGAGCTGCATGAAACGAGTTGAAATGAAAAAGAAAACATGCAACTGTTGAGAATCTTGAGATCTCTATTGCACATGTGTGCGTATATGAGTAAAACGTTCTGAACGACATTCATATGAACACCCCAAGTTATATTTGCTTCGCTATTTAAAACAAATCCGACATGCACAAATACCTCTTATAGGGATCTTCTTCTATCACTTCACCAAGCGAGCAATATTAGCAAGAACAGTCCTCAAACTTCTCATACCGGCCCCAGTTCTCGAGCTTACCATCATCTGAAATTTGGGATGAGGTTTTTCGTAATTTTGATTGTATAAGGGAAGTGAAAATGCCAAAGTCAATTTAGTAATAACATACCAAGGGTTGAACTGCAGACTTATTAGCTTTGAGGCTCTGTAATATCATTTATGTTAAACTCCAGTGACACGCACCCAAACACGGACAAAAATTATATACAGTATTAAATAATAACTTTTCAATTCAAATGGGTGTACAATATGCATTACTTACATCTTCAATTTCCATTGCTCGTCGAGCCACATCAATTGGGAAAACTGTATCTGTTTTTGTTAAAACAACTTGGTACTTGGTTTCAGATCTGCACAATCAAGGCATATGCGGCGTATTAACCATAATAAATCTTTCCAATTAAATTACCACCCAAAACAAATTGTGAAATAACTTTTGGTATCACTAAACTGCCATGATTATATAAACTAAACTCACATTTATATTTTTTTTGCATGATTTTATACAAAAAATATATATTATGAGTCTATATATATAATGCATAATACAATGTTCTTTTTGCTTTCATATAATAGGAGTTTTAATAGATTACAAAAACCTCCTATTACTAATTTACTCAAACAAGTTAATAAAGGTATATGGAAAGAAGGATGTGAATGTAAGCAAGCCATGTCCGTATAGTTACAGGCAATCAAGCATATGCCTCACACTTCAGAAAAAGACGAATATATATATATATATATATATATATATATATATATATATCAAGCAACTTGGGAGTATCTCTGTCAAGTAGCTAACTCTCCTGTTATAATATCAGACAAGCAAACCACTCTGAAAATAAATACTATCGCAAACAATAAGAGGCAGTAACTACTTACACACAAAGGGCGATGTACATGTCAGAACTCATAAAGAATTTAATATACCTTTCCATCAAATCAATAAGTTCAAGATCCCTTGGTTTCATACCCCACTTTGTGTCTACAAGAACGCATACACGCTTTAGACCAACACGTGTGGTAACATACTCTTTCACCTAAGAATTTTGCATGGGGAAACATAAGTGAGAAACTTAAATTGGACTGTCGTAAAAACTTAAATTGGACTGTCGTAAAAAACTAAAGCATTTGCAAAGAAATTCATAGGTCTTATTACATAACTAGCAAAATGCACACTTTATTCAATATCATTTCAACCATAGGGTGATATAAATAATACGGGATTTTTTATTGAAGAAATTTAAAAAAATATATACGTTAAGTTTTTCAGTCTCGGCAGGAAATATTATCAAATGCAAGAAAAAAATAATAAAAAAGAAAAAATATTTACATAATCATGTCTTTGTCCAACAAGGAATTTAACCATTTTACACATTTTATACGTGAAATCTCACTTCACTGAAAAAATATAAGAGAAGACAACAGAATTCTGGCTCATAGAATTAACTGCGTACATGGTAGGAAGGTTCTTTTCAGTGGTAGAGTTTTTTTTTTTTTACTATTTTTAGTTTTCAAACATAAAATATAACTCAACATGCAATTTCACACATAATTCTCAAAAAGGAGCTCTAATGCTTATTAGGTTACTCACAAGTTCTTCCCAAGCTTCCTTCACTTCTTCTTTAGCATACGCAAAACCATATCCTGGCAAATCCACTAAAGACAGCTTAGGTCCAAGCTTAAAGAAATTGATAGTCTGCAAAATGATTGAATATTGTTTTTAGTATGCGTATCAAATATAATTTGAGTTGAAGTATAATAGTGCATATCGCACCTGTGTGAGGCCTGGTTTGTCTGAAGTCCTTGCAACACCCCAATTCCTAGTCAGTGCGTTGAGCAAGGACGACTTTCCCACATTTGACCGTCCTAATAAAAAAATGTCACAATAAATATTTCTACCATATTCCTGAATAAGGCTGTAAAACTTTCTCCCAAACGGTTCAGAGAACTTCCCTAGTCTTGGATTAAACCCATTGCTCTCTTAATTCAGTATATAGACTATTGTTTAGGTTCAATCTACTAAGTTTAGCTTAGGTCCAACGATCAATCTCTCATAAACCCCTAAGTTGACTATATATGGAACCTTGTGTTAGGCCTAGGCCTAGCCTGTGTAAGCTACATATCTTTCACCTATGGACTATGGTTTAACGGATCGATCCCCCTACCCCATTTGTTCTAGCAACCCCTCCGATATTAAAGAGAAAGTATCTGTTACAACAGTTCATTGACCTATAAGGCAATTCATCAGTTGCTTCCTTAGATTAATCACTAAACAGTCTACCTGCAAATGCAATCTCTGGGAGATCGGGAGGGGGAAATGATGATGATGTCTTTGCAGCTGCAAAAAATTCTAATTTATTCCTGAATACCTGTAAAATAATTATAATGAACACATGTCAGAAAATATGACAAACATGTTTTCATGTTGTTTATTGATCTGACTCAAATGTAGATCCAATAGTACAAAAGTGTTTTACATTTTCATCATACGATATTACATCCAAAAATTCAAAAAATTATAAAAACGGAAAGACTTCGCAATAAAGCATAAATAAGCAGAACCGCAGAAGTATTTTTAACAGCATTTCTCATTGACTCCATATTCACGATTAATGGCATCACTAAAAATAATTCTAATTGTGCCGTAATATAGACTAGCACAAGTTGATGTGCATATTCAACCATCACACCACATCGATATCAATTTTTTGTGTGTGTGAATTCTCGTCCACTTGAATACTAACTTCATACAACTAAGGAAAAATGCAGAAAAAGTTGGAAATTGAAACAGGTTATGGGATGTTCATACCGGTACTTCGATCCGTTCCCTTTCTGAACATGTTGTGAACGGAATGTTGTCTAATGGGGCAGAAAGCTGAATGTTGTAGCCAGCCCTCCTGAAGTCAATATCACGCCTACGTCCTAACAACTGAACAGCAAAAAGAGATTATCAAACTGTGAGCAAAGACAAGAAAAATTAACAAAATCTATTATTGAAAAATTATGCTTCCCGAACACAGACGGATTATGCATATTCTTACATTGTCTTCTACAAAAGAAAGGATAGAAGGGCTAGGGACTATGGCACGAAATTGTGCATTCTTTGACAGTTCAGCATTAATATTCTCCTCCGAATCCACCTTTGCTTGACTATTACCTGTATAGCATGCATAGAAAGCAAATTAAGACAAAAGGCGATAAATTAATCAGGCCTAGATTTGAAAAACTATAACAGTGCACTTAATCCTTAGAAAAAATAAGAGATACAGTGAAATATATTTGCCTTTCAAGTTTTATAAAATTCTCAGTCTCATGAACTTACATGCATAACAAAAGCATCTACCACTTGATATCCTAAGCCCAATAAAAAGACTTTTAAGGCTATGGAGATACTATGCCATACAGATGGAGTTTAGAAATAAACACAACACGCTAAAAATCGTGAGATCGAAAATAGAATAAAATTGTCTGGTACCCAGAAGAGAAAACTATACTGCCCTGACCATTATTACCTATCCCATCATCCATTCTCTTGTTGGATACATCACGAGGATCTATCCTCATAACTCGTTTTTTCTTCTTTGGAAGGAGTACCTCCTTTGAATCTGACCCAGTAACCAAGCTTTTCTTGACATACTTGCGAGGCTTATCAGTTGCATACGTTCTCGGGTTCAGATCCTTTGATGTTGCCAATTTAGTTTTTCTATTATCTCTGCTTTCCAACATTCCATTTCCAAAGCCATTCTCTTGAACACGTTTCGGTTTATCACTCCGAAATTTCTTATCAAGTACTTCGCTTTCTTTGAACTTACTGCGTCCCATCGGGTTCCTGCTAGCACCCTCGGATTCGCGGGTTTTCCCAACCCAAACCTTTTTTTCGCCTTTATCCGAGTACAACCTCGGCGAACCGTTTCTAGATTCTGAAATGGGCCTTTTATTCTTAAACCCATCACCCCTTCTCTCCTCAACAATTCCAGGACCACCATATGTTCTCTTCCTCTTCTGACCTGTGCTCACATCCATAACCCGTTTGAATCCTTCGTCCCCTTCACCCCTCGTCTTAAAATCCCTTTTTTTTCTTCCACCCGATTTATCGTTCAAATCATTTCCAGCGATTCTCGTCGTTTTCCTCCCGTTCACTTTATCAACCCTCGATTCCCCTGTGGAAACTCTGGGTTCCCCGGGAGATTTATCAACATTACTTCTGCCACCACTCTTGGGCCTCAGGGTCTTAACACCACCCGAAGCTTTCGAGTTCCCTATAGCGACTCTCGGTTTTCTACCGACTTTATTCGAACTCCTCAGTAACACCATTGCTGAGAATCAAGAAAATATATAAGCAACCTTAGAACCAGACCCACAATTCACATGTTCATCATATGAGCCCGAGGGAATAATGAGAACGAAGGTAATAAAAAAAATAAAAAAATAGTGAAAATCATACCTTAAGTAACTGAGCTGAAAGAATGCACGTCAGATGTTCGATGAATTGCTTCTCTCTCAACCGAACCAGGTCAGCTATCAAAGGAGGGGAAAATGAAAGTCAGTTGAGCCGGACCTAAGAGTTTAGCTAGTATCTATTGGGCCGGCCCATATATTAAGTTCACTAAGAAGTTTTATCTTAAAGCCCAGCCCATATCGGGATGTCTCGTTTCAACCCAACTATATAACTCGTCGTTTCGAGTGAGACCAAACCCTAGCCATTTATCGCTGCCTCCATTTCCGCAGTGCAAACCTCATCGCTCAGCCATGGTTGGAATCTCCTCTGAAACCTTCTTCCGGAAAAAATCAATATACTATTTTGTTTCTGTACTTTTTTCTTTTGATTTAGTGTTGATAAATAGATGATTAATTTTGCAGACGTTCAAGAGGAGAAACGGAGGCCGTAACAAGCACGGCCGTGGCCACACCAAGTTCATCCGCTGCTCCAACTGCGGGAAATGCTGCCCAAAGGTTTTACATTTTCGATTTAAAAATCGTTTTGTTTTTTCTGTGCGTGGATTTAGCTTCTGCCGATTTGGTTTAGTGTTAAAATTTTCAGACGCTGATTATTTGTAACTCATACATGCCATGATTTTTTATTAGCTCATTTTTGTTCTTTTTGTTGATCTATCTGAAAACCAAGTTTGAGCCGGCTCAATTCATAACCTGGCTAAGCCGATGCCAGATTGATACTGTCTCCCTGATAGCTCATCTAGATAACAGAATAATGTTACGAAGTATGCCCAATAGCTTGATCAATCTAGCTGAAGCTTTGGATTGATTCGAAGAACACAAGTCTTTAATAAAATGTGAATTATGCTTTGTGTAGATGTTCTTGTCTTACCAAGAATTTTCTTGAATCTAGATTTCCTGGGGGAATGATATCTGATGGTTTTGTTTATTGCATTGGTTTTGTATGACAGGACAAGGCGATCAAGAGGTTCTTGGTCAGGAACATTGTTGAGCAGGCAGCTGTAAGGGATGTCCAGGAAGCATGTGTTTTTGACTGTAAGCTGTTCTGTGTTTGAGTGTTATTTAAACATCATTAATTTCCATGTTTTGATTATTGGGAACATGAGATAGATGATATTCATAATGCATCCTTTTATTTTTAAAACAGTGTATGTCCTTCCCAAGCTGTACGTGAAGATGCAGTACTGCGTTTCTTGTGCCATTCACTCTAAAGTGGTGAGGGTTCGATCTACAACTGACAGGAAGAACCGTGAGCCTCCGCCACGCTTTAGGCGTCCAAGGGTATTTTTCATATGCTTCTAGTGTGTTATTTAGATCACATGTTGCTTTGTTCTTTTAATGTCACACTCTTTTTTTTATCTTTGACTTGAATGATATCAGTTGCTGGCATATCAACTTTCATCATGTTATTTTTACTGTCTTTATGTTCACTATTATTTAACCCATTAAATACTTAATGCCTTTTACTTCTGTGTTTGTTATTGTTTTCCTTTGTTTAATTGGCTGCTTGCTTTTCCTGTCTACAGGATGACATGCCAAAGCCAACCCAAGCCCCACGTGTTGGTGGTGCACCTCCGCCCCCTGTTGCTCCCCGAACTTGATTTCTGCTGCTCGAGTATTTTGCTTCTAGGGTGTTTTACTATGCAGTTTTTTGTGTCGTTGGTTTGATGGATGTTTACTTTTGTCATTCTCGGAACACTATGGTTTTGTTTGTTATGCAACAAAGTCTTTGAACTTCTGTTAAAAATCAGTTTCTATTTATAGCTTCTGCTCTCAAAATATCATTGTTTGTTTGGCTTATTTTATAATATTTGGTTCTTTCCTGATTTGCCTTCCTTTCTTGGTAGAAAAGATAAGTAATATACTACTATTCACTATACAATTACTCATCCTCGGATATATGAAAAATCAGTTGTAAGATACATGAAAAATATATCATTGTTCCCATCCTTAGAAGAAGCATATGAAAATATGCATTTTTATTTTGATCTTGACTTTTTTATTGAAATAGTTTTTTTTAGTTGATACTTGACAAAATAGAATCACTGGTTCTAAAATCAAGGGAAAGAATCCAATTGTTTGAAAGGCATTTTGATCTGAAATCTATTTTTGTGCTTTTTAATTACAATGTACTTTGCTCCTAGAGTGTACAGCAAACAATGAGTTTATGTATTGTGTACACTATACAGTGATGTACCCTTGATGCTCTCTTTTTTAAAGTGCCACCATCTTGCTCGGCATAGAAGAAAACGATCAATCGGATGCGATAAGTAGATGTTCCATATTTTTTGAGGTCTTCTCCAGCTGATTGTTCACATATAACATCACTCAATCCACTACTTTCTCACCAGTTGAGAAAAGATTCCATACCACAGTGCCCACTAAGTAGAGCCCAACCGAGACGTTGAAAACGTCGTCCCAAGACCCTGGCAAACACGACGTTCCATTTCTGAAGTCATTACAAGTAGGATACGCGATAAATCCAATGGACTAAGGGTAGAATGGTCATAATACCGTGTTGCAATATATAACCAGTTGCAGCAGTTCCTAAAACACCAGCCAGCACTCCAGCAGTATTTGATAACCCAAGCAACACACCCTGTAAAAGGTTTCATAGAACAATATTGTCTGAGATATTATACTAATGTTTATTACTTTGTGACCCTTTAAACACTGCATTCACAGTTAGCTCTCGACTGTGAGCAATGAGTTTATTCATCAATGACAACACTTGAATGATTACGACGGGAGATAGAAACACACTTACAGAATATCGGGGAGCAATATCTTGATGGTTTGAATATAAACCCGATTGTGAAAATGCATCACTTCCCTGCACAAAAAAAAATGACTTGCGGATATAGTTTAGTTGAACCTTCTGATACAGTCAACACAGAATTAATACAAACCTGGCTGCATGACATACACAAAATCGCCATTGCAGGGGAATTGACATGGCTCAACTGAGTTAAGAAGAAGGAGGGGCCTAGAAATCCAATCGTCTGCATGCCCTGCATAAGAGATGCAACACCGTTGAGAATTTCATATAGCATTTTGACTGTGTGCTTTATAGTGATTTTAATTTTACTCGTTTGCAATTAGGCGAGCCCATATGTTGCACGTGCATTATACATACGAACGTAAAACAATTGTTACCTTTCTGACCATCGTCACAGTTACACCTCTGCTCACAAGAGTATCCGCAATCCAACCGCCCAAATTGGCTGAAAATGCCATGGTAAGCCATGGAAGCACAGAAAATAGTCCCGATTCAGTAAGATTCAACTTCAACACCTACAGAGAAATTGGACCAGAAATTGAACGTATGCATCGACTGAGACTTCAAGACTAAGACTAGATGGTCATAGCTTAAGATAAGTGTCTTTGGGATAATGCATAAACCAGACGACTACCTATGCCACTTCTATGCCATGAAAGTAAGATCTTTAATCTTGAATTATTTCACCAAACACCTCTGTAACTTTTCAATTTATTCCCCCTGACATTGAATGTCTATCATTTGTTCTAGTTAGAGTTCCGATAGCTTGAATTAATGTTTAACCCGTAACATGTTATGTTCTGTGAACATTGCTCAAATGTAACTATGATTCTAACATATAATTTACCTGACAAACACGTAACATACAATTTATAACTCTACAAGGCAGTCAAATATACCTGGTGGTAATACGTTGGCATCCAAGTGAGAAGGATAAACGTTCCCCAGTTGTGACAAAAATGACACACTATCAGGGCCCATACAGGTGGTTTTGATAATATTAATCTCCATGGTATTGACTTAACGGGTTCCTTCGATGCGCATGTGCGAAGAATAAACTTTTTTTCTTCAGGCAGGAGTTCGGGATCCTCTTCAGGTGAACTGTGTGCCTACATTACGCAGTCACTGTCAAGAACATGAAGAGGAGTGTGGATGAAAATAGACGAGTGTGTTTTGAAATCGAAGCCCGTACTGGTCGAGAACTCACATTGTTAAGCCACAGAGCAAGCCAAACCGTGCCTAGTGAACCAAATGAGTAAAAGACAGACGGCCACCCAAATTTATGAATCAACATTGGTGAAAATGCCAGACCAGTTACAGACCCAAGATACATGCCACTGTAAACCAACGCCAACGATCGACTTCTCTCTGATACCGGGACCCATTTAGACAGTATATTGCTCATTGCAGGCATGGCAACACCCTGCAAGAGAGTGATCTACTTACTCAAAAAACTTTATGAGAGATCTAATATACCCATCATTATTTGAAGCATAATTTACTGACCTCACCAACACCCATGAAAGCACGAACCACGAGTAAATATGGCAAGCCAAGTTTTGCCGCAATTGGTGTGAGTATTGTTGCGATCGACCACCAAACTACACCGAAGCCTAAAACAAACTTGCCACCCATTGTGTCGGCCCAAATACCCCCTGCAATCTGAGCTTTTATGTCATTAGAGAGTGATAGAATGTACGTGCATGATCACATTTCCATAGTCCATGACCAGTTTTTAGTGTTGAAAAGGAATTTTTAGTTTAATTTAATTTTGCGCGAAAAACATCTTCATACCTGAGTGAGAAGGTAACCCCAGAAAAAGGAAGATTGAATCAAACCAACCGTCGTTGGACTCCAGTGGAACTCTGATGACATTGGGAGTATGGCAATGCTCATGTTTACCTAAAAGACAGCATCTACATAAATTTTAAATTTAAAAATATTCCCAAAGTCGTAAAAAATAATAGCTATTCGACTTTTGAGTGATTCTCGAGCAAAATCAAGATGGAAAAACAGAACCCGAAAATAAACATTTCTAAAAACAGAACAAAAACAAATATTTCACACTGAAAAAAAATAAAATCATGCAACATTGTGCCCAACATTTAGTTTCATATAGTGGCCGGCACGAGAGCAACACGGTTAGGCTAAGCTTAATTGTTGATGGACACTACAAATAATAAATTAATAATAATATAACGTGATAAACTAAGGACAGAACGTAGAACGTAAACTAATTTTTTCAGGCGAACTTGTTACCATATCTTTCCGTAACATGTCGGCCCGATAAGCCCCATCCCAAAACCTATAATTTGAAGTCGTGTTCGTATATGTATATACGGTGGTCAATCGTGTCATACTCTAAATTTGTCGCCCCAGACTTTAGCCAAGAATCACTCAATTTCTTCAATCAATTATCCAGTAAGCAGTTCAATTATTGTCTCAATCTCACACACACACAGTAATTGCAATTGCTTACTCTGTCCATATTGCAGAGTAAGAAAGCCGAGAAGCAAAGAAGCACAATCACCCACCGCTTCGGAACCCGCATCTCCACCCACCACGGGGCCGCGCTGCCGCCACCGTCATCCGCGCTCAAATCCCGGTCCAGCTGAACGGACTCCGCGATTTCACACGACTCCGGCTTCGCTTCTGCTCGGACTCTTCCACCGCCCTTCGCCCTCCAAATCAAGCCGTTCTTGGCATGGAAGTGTCGGAGGTGGGACCCTCGACGAGGAAACAGCGCCTCCAACAGACGCCGCGACTCGGAGCGAGAGGCGGTTCTGGTGGAGGTTTTGAGGTGGGTTTTCGGAGCAAAGTGCAGGGAAGTGAGCAGGGCTCTTGCGCTCATAGCTCGGAGAAAATCAAAAAAATCTCGGAGTTCTGAAATTTGTTCATGCGGGAGATAGATGATGAAGACTCCGATAGCTCGTTCTGAAACAATGGTGGACATTGGCCAAGGGATTTTTTCATTTTTTAGACGTTGATGGCTTTGTTGACACGTGTCCTTCCAAAAGAATCTGAAGTGGATAATAATATCCCAGATTTTTATTAGGAGTATTTATTTTAGGAATATTAAGAAAAAAAAGGGTATTTTAGTTTTTAAATTTATAAAGTAAACTTTATAAAATACATTTCCCATTTAAAAGATAATTTTTTTTTTATATTTATTAAGATAGTATTATTTGTCTAATTACAATAAAAAGTAAATTATAAAAATTCTAATTACTCTATTGCCCTTACTAAAAATATAACACTTTTTAATGAAATTAATTGTCATGGTATAATTTATTTATTTTTATATTTTTGCAGATTTATTTTTTTTGTTGGAAATTTATTTTTTTCTGTCTTACATTTTTATATAATTTATTCTTTTTCATGTATTTTTGCAGATTTAGTAATTTATAATTTATTCTTTTTATAATTTATTTTTGTCTTACATATTTTTATAATTTATTCTTTTTATAATTTTATTGACGTTTGTGTATGCAACATTTACTTACAGTTTTTTTAATTGATAATTAAAATTTTAGTTTTATTACGAAATTAAAAAGGGCAAGTTCAGTAGTAATTAGGATAAAACAAGTTATTTATTTATAAACTACAAATAATTATTAATTTTAATCCAAATTATCCCTTTTTTTTTATCCTAAGTAGATCCATTCAAAAAAATTAAATACTAACCCAGCAAACAATCATTCACGAGTATTTTTCATTAGAGTACATTTTTACTTATTTTTTAATTTTATAATTATCAATAATATTTTTGCTTAATTTATAAAAATCAAATAGTGTTGAAGAGTAAAATGAAATGAAATATTCAATTTTTAATTTTTAATTTAATGGAATATATACTAATAACATAAATTTATTTCATAATTCCTATTTATTTTTTGATTTTGAATGAAATCAAATACGGAGTATTTGTTCTTTTCGATGATTGTAAATAAAATTTGTAAGTTGATTAATATAGGCGGTTTGGGATATTTTGAAGAAAAAAATAAATAAATATTTATATAGATATATAAGTAGTAATTTACATAATATTCTCACATTAATATTTATCATATATTATGATTTTTTTTAATTTATAGGAAATTAGTAATCAATTTGTTTTACTCTTGAGTAGGGAAGGGCGGAGAGGGCTCCCCAGTCGAGAAATCTCCACTCACACTCAGTCAGAGTGGCGTGGCAAAGAGAGCCACACGAGGTCACCGGATTTCTCGATTATTTTTTTCAATTATTATTATTTAATCAAATATTAGTAATTAATATCCTCATCAAATCTCGTTTATCAATGGCGAAAATTTGTATTATCTGTTCAGTACTCTTTTCATGAAGTCACCTTCCTCGTTTTTTTTTATTCTTATTGTGTTCTCGATTCTTCCTCGTTCACAGTGACAAAAAGATTGATACAAAAAAAATCGGAAATCTAGTTTTTTTTTGTTTTCATATTTATTCTCAGATTTTTTACAATCGAAGGAGAAGGAGAGGGACATAGAGATGTCGGGGAGCGGGCACGGCATAGAGCCTGCCGTCTTGGATGACATCATCAATCGCCTATTGGAGTTCCGGAACGCGAGAACTACGCGGCAGGTGCAGCTCTCCGAGAATGAGATCCGTGCTCTGTGTTCGACGTCGCGCGAAATCTTCCTATCCCAGCCCAATCTCCTCGAGCTGGAAGCCCCTATCAAGATCTGCGGTAACATTTTTTTTTCTTCTCTTTATTTTCTGCCCAATTAGTGGTTGCATATTCTAGCATTTTATATAGCTTAATTCGCGCCTTTGGAACGCCTTGTTATGATTGGTTGTTGGTGTTGATATGTAAAAGTGGCTAATGAATTTTACACACTAAATTTTTGATTTTGGGACGGTAGTTCGTCTGTCATCCTGTGTCTTTACAACATCATTTCCACATCCAATGTATACCTTACCAAAAGCAGATTCCAAAAAAACCAGTTTGGCTCTTACCCTCCCAAGTTTATACCTTATCAGGGATGCTATCCTGTGAAGCCTACCTCTATGGAAAAGTGACGCACCCTTTTGGAATTATGATCATAGGTGCAAGAATCTGAGGCCGAGATTAATAAATGCAGCGAATTATGTTAATTTTCTGATTCATTGGATTGACGATTTGATATTCCTTTCCTTTTGAAGTTAGTTTATTACAAGTGATAAGCTAGCTGACTAGATTTTATTTTCTTTGAAAATGTTTCTTTGAACTCTATATAAATAGGACTTCTTTATTAATAAGACAAGTCAGCCAGAATTAAGTTAAAAAGTAAGTGGAGGACTGCTAACATATCCGTGTTCTTTCATTTTCGCAAGTCACATTGATCTGTTCTTTGATGGGAAAATATGTATTTGAGGCTCATGGAAGCCATACCGTAATGGATCTGTGGCTTATTTTGACGTAGCCAAAGACCTCCAATTGTAAACTAACACAGTATAGGAGTATAGCCATCAATGCGCACCCTGCCAAAATAAGTCAATTATTGACGTTTTCTTCATTGGAAGCCTTTTTGATGAAGGTTTTTTATTGATGTCTTTCAAAAAATTCCTCTTTATGCACAATTCCTCCTAAATTTGTCACAATAAGTGTACGAGCTTTCCTGCGGCGCATAATGTCTGGGGAAGTTAATTGTGCAAAAGGGAGACAGCGGAGCATATTACTGAAATCCAAACCTTCCTTATTAACATAATTGAATTAATGTTGTTTTCATAATTCGTTAATGGGTGTCGTGGTGCTGATTGCTGAGTACCCTCATTCCCCAATGAAAAAGATTTATAAAGTGACATTTGTTATTGACACGAGTTTTGTTTTAATTTGAGACTGGCACAGAGAAATTAACATCTCATGAGTTTTAGACCATCTTAGAATATTAGTTGCTGTGGAATATATAATTTTAAAGGAGAAGGGATACTCATTTTGTCCTTAAGTAGTCAGGCTTTGTCTATGAAGTAATACGAGCGACAAACTTTGGAATCAAAACATATTTTTAACATAAGCCTAGTGAAAAATTATTTGTTCTTTATGTGATCGACTACATCAGAATGCAATTCTCTTTCATTTGAAGCAACATTGGTTGTTTTGTTCCTACACATTTTTATCTCTCTTGGTAATGTTAATTTGGAGGTAAACTCTTCCTTCTTCACTGTACATAATACTACCTTTCTAAATCTCCTCTTTATGATTTCCTTTTTCTTTTTCTTAAGGTGGCAAACACTAAATATTTAAACATAATAGAAAACTTTGTTTTCTGAGAGAATTTATTATAATCTAATATATTCGACAATTCATAAGAGCAATAAATTAGTGTGATAATATCCCACTATATAATGCATATCACAATTCCTTTCAATGTCTAGATTCTAGAAACCTATCACCGTCTGAGTCTGAATGTTGTTCTTTTTGTTATTGTTAGAATCATGAGTTCCTTCAGTGAATGTATATAGCGCAGTAGTCAACATTACTTCTCTACTTGAAGAATCAAATCATTCCAATTATAAAATCAATTAACATTAGTTATTTGAGACAGACGCCTTGATCAAAATCATTTTAAGATAGCATAATATATTCATTTTTTATGTTAAATTATGGGTTTTCTTTTTCAGTACATGTAATTCCCAGGTTCATTACACCTATATACGTATGTATGTATGTATACATTGTATAGGTGTTATTTTTATTGCGAAAATAAGAGTGAAATGAAACTCTTATAGCCCATCGCACATTTTGTGTGTGCATGTAGGCCAAATCACTGGGGCACATTATTTCTTGTCTCTTTCTTTCTTTTTTCAGATCCACATTAATTCATGTGTTTCCTCACTCTTCAAAACTTCAACATTTGTGTTTGTTGAAGTTCCAAAGTATAAAGCTTGTCCACTCCTCAGCTCCTATGAGTGTGCAGTATGCACTGCAAATTTGCTTTTGGTTGTAGTGGATTTCTTATATCTCTTACTTTAATATCAGAAAATAGTGACTAAATTATTTCAATGAATTTTCAGGTGACATTCATGGTCAGTATGGAGATCTTTTAAGGCTTTTTGAATATGGGGGATTCCCCCCTGAGGCCAATTATTTGTTCTTAGGTGACTATGTGGATCGTGGCAAACAAAGTTTAGAAACAATATGCCTCCTTCTTGCCTACAAAATAAAATATCCTGAGAATTTCTTTCTCTTGAGAGGAAATCACGAATGCGCTTCTATAAATAGGATATATGGATTCTATGATGAATGCAAACGTCGTTACAATGTGAGAATATGGAAAGTATTCACCGACTGTTTTAACTGCCTTCCTGTGGCAGCTCTTATAGATGATAAGATACTATGCATGCATGGTGGTCTTTCTCCTGATCTAACAGACATGGATCAAATAAGAAATTTACCTCGTCCAACTGATATTCCTGACTCTGGTTTGCTTTGCGATTTACTTTGGTCTGATCCTAGTAGAGAAATTAAAGGTTGGGGGTTGAATGACCGAGGAGTCTCCTACACATTTGGTCCAGACAAGGTGGCTGAATTTCTTATGCAACATGATATGGACCTTGTTTGTCGTGCTCATCAGGTAGTATTCTCTTTCAATCCCTTTTTTCCTTTATCCCCATGTGGAGTTGCCTATTTGTTACTTGTAATGTCTGGTGTTTGATAATTAAATGCATTATTGGGCAGGTTGTGGAAGATGGATACGAGTTCTTTGCTGAAAGGCAGCTAGTTACTGTATTTTCTGCTCCCAACTATTGTGGCGAATTTGACAATGCTGGTGCCATGATGAGTGTTGATGAGAGTTTGATGTGCTCGTTCCAGATTCTGAAACCGACAGATAAGAAGCATTGATATATGTCTTCTATGTTCTGTAGAAACAACCAGGTAAGTTTATTTGTTTTTCCCAATTATGAATTTTGTGAATCACACATTTGAAAGCAATTTTCCAGTTCTTCCATAGAGTTATGCTGATATTGTCTGCAATTAATTTGTTCACGCCTTCACGGATGGTTATCCCCGTGTGTATTTCGTATTTGTTTCACAGCTTTGATCTTCTGGACCTTGTTTATGAGTATTGATTTATTTTCTTCGATATGTTTCTAGTTTTGAAATTCTTGGCTTTTAATTACAGTATATATTTATATTTGGGAAAACTGAAAAGATCGATGCAAGCGAGGCTATTGGTACAAATAGAACTTGCATATATTGAATCTGTAGATATATATAATGTAGTAGAGGAACTTGTATTGCTATGGCTGCTATTTCTATTCATTGTCTCATGAGTAACTGAAACATAGTTATAAATTTATAACTAACCAATAAGACTTCCCTACCCTGCATATCGAGAATGTCTGTACTTCTTTTTTAATACAAGTTTGAAGTTATGTTAATTCCTGTATGTATAAGTTAAATATATTCTTAAGATCGTATAAGTACTGATCTTGTTAGACTAAATATAGTTCAGTTTTACCCAGTTTTCCTCCCTGATTCTTGTTTGTTTCCCTACAGATGTCATCATCTCTTTCGTTGGTCGGATATACAGGTTATTCTATGGGCACTCAGCAGTAATCTGGTTGAATTAGAATCTTGTTCAAGTGGTGTTTTCCAGAATTTTAATTTTACAATATTTATTAGCACAAATTATGATTCGACTGTAAATACCTTTGATTTGTAACTGTGATGCAATTGTAGAATTCTCGTTACCGATACTGCAGATGGGCGTCCAATTGAACACTCCAGTTTGAGTCCAACTGGATACCCTACATTCCATTTTTTTCTATTTGCTAAATGGCCTTCCTCTGCACCTGTTTCGAGAACCAAGCCCAGTCAAAAACTGAGCATTCGATCTGGGTGCCCGATTTCTGGGATGGCTTACAAGTTACAAGTTACAAACAAATCAGTTTAGTCTATTTGCCATATCCCTAACCTACTTGTTTTTTTCACTAATTAACCTAGAATCTAGCCTCGTCACTTTTCCTCGCGCATAAACCAATTAGAGTGGTTTCTTTTAACACTTGTACAGTACGTGTTGAAAATACAACATACTGAGGATTGAACGTGGGGAGATGAATCTCACAATTAGTTTCACTTTTCCCCCGTTATTTTTCAGCATCTCGTAATTTGGATCATTGACAAAAATAATTACTTTAAAATATGTACTACAAAAGTAGACTTTTCATGACTTCATCACAAAAAATGTTTTTTTTAGCTCTTAAATAATAGTATATTTTATTGTGTGAAACACGTGATTATTTTTCTTTAAATTGTCTGTCATAAACACATGAAAGAAGTAGGTACTTAGCCAATCAAAATTACTAGTGACAACAAACAATTCAATAGTCCACTAGAACATTATGCTAGGCCTCTTTCAGAAAGAAAAAAAAAAGACAACTAAAACTTAGAGTTTATTAGATACAAATGATTCTAGATATTGTGTCAACGTTCTACAAGAGTTAGAAGACCTCACAAGTCACACCTGAAAAAGTATCAATCAGGCAATGTTTATTCTAGCTGGAAGGCAAATCCCATCAGCCTCAGCTTCCACACCAACACCATCACACTGTACTAATTTCATTACAACATCAACACCGCACCGTTGACGAGCTACAGCTTCCTCTACGCTCGAACACAGAACCCGTTCGATCCAATCCTCCAGCGCATTCTTTCCATTCTCTGTTACCCAAGCAGCTGCAAGTATTTGAACCATTGCCTGCCGATCAATTTCCAAACGGATTGTGGGCCCACCTGCTTTTTTCAACCGGTCGTCGATATCCTTCAGTATTTTCTGACAAAGGGAATCGAAGTCGTATGGTTTGAGTACCACCTTTTCATCAACAAGATTGCACAGTTCTTCCAACCACGGTTCTGGTTTGTCTGAGTTATTGTTTCCATCATCGCTGCCCTCTTCCGTTTCCATTTCGTCCACAGGTAAGTTTAAGTCGATAATGGATCTGGACGATCGACAAGCACGTTTCGGCATCTCAGCCTCGGTCAAGTCGTCATTGCTCGATTTCCTTTTAGATATGAATCTACTTGGGGTAACTGAAACATTTGACATAGCATTGTTCCACGTGTAATTTCCACCGGAAGATCCAAATAAAATTTGCATTTGCGATTTTTTGGCTTCTAGTAGTATTTTATCTTCTGGGAACTCTGATGCTACTTTACTGAAATAACAATCTTCAGTAACCTTTAGGGTAGTCGATGCAAGGACAAAGACATTGTTGTTGATGATGGTTTCCCTACCATGGGAATCTGGAAATTTACCCATTTTCACTGCTAGGGATAAGCTATCCCGAACCAAGAAATCTGCTTTGTCTACATTTTCAAGGAGCACAACAGAATGGGGATGCTTTCTCAACTCTTGAGCAAGGTAATCAACTATCATTTTCCTTCCCAAATTCAGTTTGTGACGATTTGAGTCATAACAATCAACAATTGAGTTAAAGGAGCAATTCACATCCTCAGGATTCAGATCCAAAGACAGCAAGTTTTCCTTACTGCCGAACACTATTTCAGCAACTCCGGAAGCTATTTTCCTCTTCCCCACTTTATCAGGTCCTACAAACCCCAGCCAAATATTTCCATTTTTACCATTTTGGCAACGTGAGACGGTTTGACTAATACTTTGAATGGCTTCCATCTGCCAGTAAACCTTCTCAGCTAGAGCTGCCCAGGGATTTTTAAGGTCTTTCGCATACATCGTTTTTCCGAGATGATGAGACCAAGATGAAGATCGGGAGGCTTGACCGGAGGATATCTCATAACTTTTAGAAGATTCAGAAAGCTCAGTTCCATTGTAATATTCTCGCATGTCGAGTTTCCTTGTGCATTCCTCAGCAGGGCCATAAAGTGTTCCCAGCCTCAAATTTGTGGTGACAGGTGATGTACAAGCAATAGGAGTCAGGTTCATCTTTTGCTGAGAAGAAGCAGATGAGTAATGGAGGTTATTCAACTCCAGACCTTGGCCAGCTATGTTAGCTCGTGTTTCTACACGTCCGCTCGATACGATAGGTGTCAAAGTATCTTGCAGTGGTAGAGAATTCTTTTGCAAATTTGAAGCCATACAAGCACTTAAATTAGTGATTCGGCTTCCATTTAATGACGTCCCAAGACCTGCAGTGTCTTTCAAAGATGGAAGGATAGAAGTATGTGATTTGGGTAGACGAGTAATATCCTCTTGACATGTTGAAGATGAGTGAAGCCTACGGCAGATTTCACTCCATTTCCTCTTCAATATCCCAACTCTGGCATCCAATACAGTTTTGTCTTCTTTGACCTGCACTGAAATGACAAGAGAAGACCTTTTTACGGGGCATTTCATACCTACTAACCTACTCAAAAGGGGTTTTAAATTGCAACTACCACTTAGGTTGAGATAAAAGAGGCAAGTAAAAATTTTAAAGGAGTGACGAACCTCAGCTGTGAGAGGACTCTTGGCAGCTATTTGCATCCAAGAAGATAAATTTACGGATGCCTTATCAGCAACTGCATTAGTTGGAACTCCCCCCTTCAAAACTCCAGAAACTTCTTGCTCGTACTTTTGGTTGCACACATTGCAAAGTGTTGAGGGTTTCACTGTAGTGGCGGATATGCTTTCATTATCAGATGGCATAGAGAAGAATCCACCCAGTGGAACAAATGACCTCAATAAGCTGCAAGTATATGAGCATGCCACTGAGAAAAGTTTGTGGAAATTCAGAATCCGAAATGTACATTTGATGCATGAAATCTATTAACATTTAATAGATACCAGATATTAGTATAGTAATCTCGGTCTATTACCGAACAGCCAAAAGGCTCTGATATGTAATAAGATGGCTACTTATTTTATTGAAATGAAATCACGACAAACATAGATGAAACTACTTGATAACTAAATAGAAGAACATAAACTTCCTCGTTTATGCTGCTCCACTTGATATATATAAATCCAGACAAGTCCACCAAGGCATATCACATTCCAAGCTTCACTATAACCATTACTTACACTGACCAGGGATTTCCACTTTCCAGGTTTAAATTATTCGTAACCCACTCCGATAACATAAAGAAATATCCAGGACTGACACATTATTATAGAGATTGGCCTGATAAAAAAAAAGGTATAAAGACCAACCTTGATTTGAAACACTTTTCTCCGGTAGAAGCAGTAGTAATGGGGAGAAGATGCAAATCCCAATCCATCTCGATTGATCGAACCCTCTCCACTAGCTTCTTATAATCACCATCGTCTCCCAAAAAACAAACCAACCATAATTTCCGACCATGGTTGAGCAGCAATCTCTGCATCTCAGAGACCATATAATTAACAACATTCACAGATTCAGCATCTACAAACACCTTCAAATCCCCACAGTTAACAATGATTCCAGGCCCTTGGCAATCCTTCACCATCTCATCCACTTGCTTAAACTTCAATCCCATCAACTCCTCATTCGAGGCCGCAAAAAACTCTGAAATCTCTCGTTCGATCGATACGAAATTCAGCCCATCAATCTCTTTGGGTAAAACTCCATGTCCACCCCTCTTCAGGCAATCAACGAAAACCCTATGTGCATCACTCGCATAAGCACCGATGAGCAACGGATTTCTCTGACTGTTCTTAATCAGAATTTCCCCTATTCTTTTGGAATTGTCATCAACTCTACTGTTGCCAAGCTCGAAATCGCCCAAGCTACACGGAAAGAGGGGCGGCGGGCGAGAGCTAGTTGGGGGAAATCTGGTAATTGTGAGAGGGTTTACGATCGCCATCTTAAGCTCGTGCGTCCGAAACCCCGCATCGCTGAGGACCCGACTGACGATCGGGTCATCCAAAATTGACATCACGAAATGCTTCATCTCGACCTTCACGGCGTAAATCGAGGTGCAATTCTGGGAATCCGAATTCAGCTGCTGCTGGTACAGGTGGAAGGTCTCCGGATGGCGCCTCTGGTTCGCTTGTGACCTCTTGATGGCGGCCATAAGGGAGTTCGACACCGGCGGCTCGTCGGATGCGGACTTGGTCACCGAAACCCTATCGAGCGCCACGCCTACGCAGAGGTCCAGCGCGCGGAACTGGAGGCGTGGGGAGTACGCGCTGCTCCTGGCGCGCGTGCAGGCCTCGCGGAGCGTGGACGAAGGAAGGGATAGTAGGGCGGATACGATGTGCAACGACGTCGTCTGCGCGTGGCTCCTGCGCTTGGCCACCGCCACGGCGTCGTCCAGAACCGAGGCCGCCGCCTCTGCCAAACATTGTCGGGCTACGTCAACCGGCGTTGGCATCACCGGCAACTCGTCCAGGTATATATAGATACACGCACAGAAATATTATTTATATATATATATATATTTATTTATTTATTTAATACAAATAATAAATAATATATTTCCAAAAGAAATAAAAAGGGAAAAATCAAGAATTATAGAATAGTTTGATGTAGTTCAGAGATCGAAGGAGATGAAAGAATTTATGTGGGTGTGTGTGACTGTGCTTTTCAGCGAATAAATAAATAAATAATGATAATAATAATAATAATAATATAAAAAAAGTGTACAGTATATTCGTTGGTCAAAAGGAAATCAATTGCATACGTACTATTTGCGGACTGTATTTTGAAAATACTATTTTCATGTTCTTAGTTCTTTTTTTTTTTCTTAGTTCTTACCCAACGTAAATACTGTACTAATTTTATTTTGTTAATATTATATTCAAATTTAATATCGTCAAATATATAAATTTAAATTATCAATATTTTTTTAAGTATTTTATAATACAGCTTATATTTTTGTATGGAGTTAACTAGTGCGAACCAGAAAAACAAAGTAATATCCTAAAATTAAAGCAAATAACAATATCATCATTATTACATCTATACTGTAATTAATTTGATCAATGATTTGAAAAGAAAATGTAGGTACAACCGTGTTTGATAGTTTGATTGCATAGTCATATCGATCGGTCCATTTTTCCTAAAGTGAAAAGTTGAACGTGGTGAACTATAATGATTTTGTTGCGTGATACAAATTTCTTAGATAAAGTTGATTTTGGACCAGCAAGTATATATAGAATTCAGTAGTAGTACTCTTTTATGATACGAAAAATAAATAAAAAGTATATTAATTTGTGAAACTTATGGTTTTTAGCTAGTTATATCTTACCAATGTTTAAATTAATGGCTTTTTAAGAAAAAGTATGATTTATTTTAGAAAAAGATTAAATGAGAGATACCAAATATGTAAAAATTACTTGCTAATTAATTAAAATCTGAAATAAAATGATCCAAATTAATACTAAATAATCAAAACAAGAAGAAGCTAGATTCATTCTGAGACATTGTCTTGATCAACACTTAGTTGCTCGAAATTGATGTATTGATCTGCGTCAGCTGCTTCCTCTTGATTAATCCTCGCTGTCGACGTTGACGACAAAAACCCTAGTCGCTCGTGATCATTTCCGAAATCCCGCCCAATAGTCAGCTCAAGACACGACAAATAATCGTTATCAACGTTAATGTTCGCGCTTCCCTCAAGTCCTCTGAGCCTGCTCACTTCAGCTCGCTTCCGTTCAATCTCAACTGCACGCATTTAAGATGAATGTTGGGAAATACGTTAGATAGCGGGCCCCACTCGGTCATCCTGTAACCAACTGGTGATACATACGATAGGAGGAGCGACGAGCTGGTCGGACTTAAGACTAGAGTGGGACCGCGCATTTTATTAATTATAATTAACTGACTAAAGAGTGACACGTCTCGATATAATATCATGTAACTTACTTTCTGATAACTCTGCTTCGTTCGTACGACACTCAATGAGCTTCTGGAGAGAATCATTTTGTAGTAGAAGCAGCGCCGTCTTCTCTTTGTAGCTATCGACTTGTGGGGATACGATTGATATCAATTCCTGCAAAAATGTGTATATATATATGGCAATTTCTTGAGTAAATATTGTATTAATTTAGGGTTTAAGATTTAGGGTTTACGAAGAAATAATTACCTCTAAATCCCTGACCGTCTTTTCCATGTCCTGGATATATTGGCATTTCCTAACTCTGGATCTTTGAGCAGAGAGTCTATTCGATATGGTTCTACAATTAAACAATTATATAGAAATTAAATTAATTAATTAAAACTCAAATATAATATAAGTAAATAAAAATATATGTATATACCTTCTGAGTTTCCTTATATCCATGTTGGGGTCCAACTTGCTTCCATGTTTTAGCTCGTGTTCGACTGCTTTGTCGAGAGTGAGAGTGGCGTTTCTTGACTTGTGTTGCGAGGGGCAGCTCCTAGTCTCCATCTTTCAGAATGAAGTTTGAAATCCAGTAGTTAATTAGACAAACAACATTTCTAGATGTTGTGCATGCAATGAAAAGAACAAAAGGCAATGGATGTGAAGTAAAATGTTTGAAATGCTATATATAGATGCAAATACCATAAATATATATGCATATATCATGTGTATGTATATGTGCATATAAGTGCAAAACTGACTGTTGACATATTTTAGTTGCCAGCCCAATATTGTCTTCATGTATATCATTCTCAAAAATTCAAACAAAATTGGAATATAGTTATTGATTGAGGCTATTAATTAAGTTTTAGGTGAAATGGAATATGCGTGTTTATGTGTGTATATATACAGTATATATGTATGTATAACTCTTAGATTCAAAAAATATAAAATCTAGCTAGCTAGTGACCCACATTCGAATTGAGATTAAAAAAAAAATCATCTAGGTGTTTCTTACTAATAAGCATTTGTTTTCAAACTAAAATGTGGATTTTTTTTTTTTTTATAATATATAAATGTTAATGTCTAATTCATTGTTAGTAAACAATGTACTGTACAAACTAATTATAGCAGATATTTAATGTCAAAATTTTCAACTAATTATATTAGTCATTTTCATATTTTTTTTAACTACAATTATTACTTCATTGACTCAAATTAATTGATTAACTAACAAACATAAATTTCATCATTAAAATTATTGAGTTTTTTTTATATGCATAGTAAAAACGACTGAAATTGAACTAAATGAATTTGAGTTGATCGGAAGTAATTTTTATAAATTGTAAATATTTAACTCGACCTTCAAATAACATATGATTAATATGATTAATTTAGATCGACCGCCGTTTGGTGGGCCATTATAGACTCGATCACGGCCATGACCCGTTCCGTCGGGGCGGGGCGCCCTTTACTAAAACAAAATGGTACGTATTTTGTTACCTTTTGAAAAAAAGTAAAATTAAAGAATACTGTATTTGATTTATAAAAAAAAAAAACATCCACATGATTTGTTATTTGATAATTAATCAAAATAGATAAATATTTTTCCATTATAGGGAATCTTATCCCTTATTTAGAACTCAATAAATGGATGCCAATCGTATAATTACTAGAACAAGTTGTCAATTCACAGATTATTCCAAAGTTGCCATAGGATTAATTAACTATTAATTAATGCATTTCATATTTTTCTTATTAAAACACACAATAAAAATCCTAATTCAAATAAAAAAAATTATTTTTATGTCTTAAAATATCAGGCTTTCATTAAATCTACATTCCATAATAATTAAAAATAATTTATTTTTATTTTTCAATTTAAAATACAATTTTACTCATATTTTAATAATATAAATTCAACATTTTTTAATAATTGTACAAAGAGAAAATCGGAGTACAAAATAATTTTACTACTGTATATTTTTTTAGTTAATTTTTTTAATTTTACTCAAACTTATCTTATTTATCCATTCAAAAAATATTTTTACATTTTCTTTTTATTTATTTAATTCGTGTGATAAAATATATAACAAATTTTCTTTTTAATTAAAATATTTCTTTTTAATTCGTGTGATAATATTTATAATATTTTTTTAATTCTATTTTTACATTTCTTGTTAATTGATTAAATTTAAGGCATATTAATGAATGGACAAATTTTCTTGTTTGATTAAAAAAATACCGAAAGATTCATATATAATTACAATTAAGAACAAAGTTTATTCAAACTTACAAATATGCCCTGAAACACACAACTACTTTACAAATTGTACACACACAAGACATCAATTAATAATGCTGGTTGTCTATCAAAGTCCATCTGTGACAGAGCTTCAATATGTCAACCCAAAATCGAAAGGGAACAAAGGATCAGACGAACTCTCTCCGTCGTGCATCGGGAGTTGCTCAACGCTTCTAAACCATGTCACTGGAAGTCGTCCTTGAAATTCACAATCTCCGAAAATAACATCAGTTATTCCTCGGCCTTCTGTTCCGGGCAACCAAGCAACGACTAGGGCGTCAATCTTGTCCAATAGCCATGGCTCTAACAACAAAGGCCTTCCGGTAACCAGAATTACAAGTGTTGGGACTTTATCAGCAACTGAGCTCACCAACTCAGCTGCATTGAAAGGGATCTTAAGCTTTGGATCGTCTCCACCAAATTCAACATATGGGCCCTCACCCACAGCTACAACAGCAAAAGAGATACTTCCACCAGAAAGTGTGGCTGGAGAAGGATTTTCTTCGTATATCACTTCTGTCTTCTCTCCAACCACTTCTTTTATGGCATCCAACACAGTTGTCCCTAGTGAAACAATTTTTCCATACGTTCAGTTAACGAAACCATGCCCAAAACCTCTAGTTGCTTAAACTTGATTCCTACTTAATTAGAATAAATTCATTCATGATAGTAGTAGTTCGGAACTACATAGCATGATATAAAACAACTTTACCTTCGGTTATTCTGCCAGATTTTCCTTCCCAGGTAATTGTCCAGCCACCACACTGATATCCAAGATTATCAGCATGTGTTCCGGCAACGAGAATCTGTTTGGCCTTCTTGTCAAGTGGGAGGAAAGGTCTATTAGGATCCTTTCCATTCTTTAACAAAACCAAGGACTTGCGAACAGCTTCACGTGCCAGTTCTCTATGTGGCTGATAGGATAAACAGAAAACATATATTACCTCCAAAAAGAAAGTCTAGTCTCTCTATCCATTACCATATAACCATTGTGTCCCAATAAGAAAGCCAATAACTTTCAGTATAAAGTTATTTTCCAGGTTATCCATTCTGTTTACACGGTTTGAAATAAATACAATATATTGTCACAAAGGAAAAAGGCTCAAAAAACTGGTTCCTTTGCTTTTCACTTTTGTCAATAAATCCTAGTATATATGAGCTGAACCAAGGAGAAAAAGGGGCTCAACAATTGCAAACATCCATTTTATTGAATATCATACGGCATCGTTCAAATTAACTGGCAACAAGTTGAAATCCCAATATCAAAAATATCAGATTTCACAGAGTTCTATCCATTCATTGTTACCGGACAGATAGAACTGTCTCAAAAGGATTATTGAAAGTTGTGGTTTAACGCTGTCTTGAGAAAGCCTTACATTATAGGCAGCCTGCACGCTCACTAAATTTTAAAGCAACAAGGAAAAAATGACGACAAAGAATAAAATACCACAAGAAACGGCAAATACCTTGCAACCGACCACATCAAGTAAAGATCTATCAGCCATGGGATGCTCGAAAACCCCAGCAATAAATTTGACTCTCAGAATCCTCGAAACAGCATCATCAATCCGGGCCATTGATATCTCCCCTGTCTCAACAAGAGACAGAAGTTCTTCCAGGAACAATTCGTATCTTAAAGGAACCATTACCTGCACATGAGTGAGACAGGTCACAGGCGTAAAAATCTGAAATAGACCCAGCTAGTACCAGGAGATATGATAGTGAAAATATAATCCCTACCATATCAATTCCTGCATTTATGGCCAACAGAATACTCTCACGATAATTTGAACCATGAGGGGCAAAAAGGCGGTCCAATGCTTCACAGTCCGAAATCACAAATCCCTGTGGACAATCATTGTTATGAAGCAGTTGCCAGTTGCTCGGTAACACTGAAAACTTAACAAGATTATGACATCTACACTAGCTAAAAATACAAAAACTAGTTAATTTAAGAAAATGAGGTTTCCACAAGCTGAAAAAAAAAGCAGTTTCTTCTTCTAAGAGAAAATAGAACAATGTATGAGAGCTTTCAAACTAATGATGGTAATTAAATTATTTACCCTGAATCCCAGCTTAGTTTTCAGAACTTCAGTAAGAAGAAAATAGTCTGTATGCAATTTCCGTCCATTCCAACTAGAGTATGATACCATTACAGTGCAAACTCCCTGAGAGAGACAATCAAGATAAGGTGCCATGTGGATTCTCTCCAAATCCTCATATGACATTATCGTATTCCCCTCATTTATACCATTCTCAGTGCCACCGTCACCAACAAAATGCTTAGCAGATGCAATCACATTTTTCCTGGAATCGATTGGACCAAAAATTGTGAACTACTTAGGATAAGTTGAGGAGAAAATGACTATGTGTCATATCAACTTTGATTGTGTCAAATGAATTAGGTGAGACTTGAAAGACCAAATAGCATTGCTCAGGGAAAAAGAACATCGCCGTTCAAGATACATTTATTTACGAATTGTATGCCCCAGTAATTTATACAGCAACATATTATACGAATGATCTTCGTCACAAGTTGCATAATATTTTCTATCTTTCAATGAAAAATTCTAGAATAATGATCATCAATGACATATACATGATATGTATAGGCCCCTTTCCCCATGCACTGTGATACTTGAATTTTTATAAATTTTCAGTAAGAGTTTCACTACTGGTCATGCTTTTTCGTTGATAACAATGAAAATGATACTAACGTCCATCTTCCTTTTGGGGGTGATGATTGATTACAGACATAAATGATTAAGATGGCATTTCAGAAATAAAACAAGTTCTCTAAGGAACAGAAATTCAGAAAAATAATTTTACCTTCCGGCCAGAAAAGGGTAGCCTTTAGGATGACCTTCCGGTGGCTGTCCCTGCAACCCTGAAACAATACGTGACATCTTTCTAACAATTTCAGTGTTTTCACTGTAGCTTTCATAAGATCTTCCCCATCTAGGGTCTCTACTAACCTGCAAAGGTAAAACGAAAACGATTAAGTACTAAATAACGAGTGTTTATTCTATATGTCTATCTGCACATCTTAACACTTACCGCAACACATGGTGCAAATGCATAATGTGCTCCGCTCGCTCTAACTTCAAGAGCCGTTACCTCCCCAATCCTTTTCACCAAATCGGCATCTCTATATCGCATCGATTACAATCACGATGAGGCCAAAACATCGCAGATTCAGAATACATAAAACAGAATGAATCTAGTGTGTTCCCAAATCGATAAGCAAATCGACTTATATCGAAGAAAAACTTCTAATAAGCCATCTCACCTGGTGGCACCAAGGCCAACATTATGGGGGAAAATGGTGGTGCCGTAGACATTGTTGTTGCCATGGACGGCATCGGTTCCGTAAATGATCGGAACTCCGAGGCGTGTTTCCATCGCCACCTTCTGGAAGCCGTCGATCATGTCCGCCCAACTTCCCGAGTCTGCACTGCCGGAAGGCCAGCTCCCGCCTGCACTCAGCACACTCCCTGCGAACGGCAGCTGCTTTAAGTACTAATCGGTAGGAAAATTGAAACCTAATTAAGCAATTAATCGGAGCAATCGAGCGACCTATGAAGCGGTCTTTAATGGCGGAAGGGGTGGCAACGGTGCGCTCGATCTGGGTCATCTGACCGATCTTTTCAGGGAGAGTCATCCGAGAGAGGAGATCTTTAACCCTGGCTTCAATCGACGCATTCGGATCCTTGTACTCCATTTGCCCTCTCTGTACTGCACTTGCAGAGTTGCAGGACTTCAATCCGGTTTCAAGTGAGTAATAAATAGTCGCACAAAAACATTTATATGTACATAAGTTCATAAGCTACTTTCATGTTAAAATGTGGCTTGAAGAATTACCCGCTTAAAGTTAATGCATTATTAATATGTCTAAGAATAATCTACAAGATAGTAGTACTACATAAGTTCATAAGCTACTATATCGGTTCACGGTTGAGCTAGTTTGCAGACTAGTTTTGAGCTAATCCATCCGAGGGCGAGGGTTTACCTCACTTTTTTGGCTAAGCCTCTCACACAATTCAGCCCGAAGGGGGAGGGTTTACCCCACTTTCTCGGTTCTCGGTTGAGTCTTTCGGAGCTTGCCAAGTGTAGTTTACTTGATTTATCGAGCTCTTCCAATCCGGTTTTGATTTTTTCGTGTTTTAACCCTACAATTTTTTCGGGTCGGCTCGAGTCAACTCAGGTTGGATTGACATCCCTAGTACCTACTAACTAGTAGTGATTGAGATTCTCACCTCTTAAAAAAAAAAAAAGAACGAATTAACACAAAATCTTATACGGGCAGCGTTCAAACTGTGTTAGCAATTCTAATCAATCAAAAATTTTCATCGTATTATTATTTACAAAATAAATACTCCATTGTGTGGAAATGTACAAAATAACCACTCCAGCGAATCTACTTTTTTTCTTCATTTTTCCTCTAATTTTCTAATTATATTTTCGAATTCAAATTGAACAATAATGAGGCCTTAATGCTTGAGGCATTATTGCATGGCAGTTACTGGCAGTTACGGGGGAGCTTGTCCATGACTCTTATCAGATTAGCAGGACGATTGTGTCGTTCTTTCAGGGTCTATTGGGCACCTCTACCCATCCAGTGGTAGGAGATTTACGATCTTTCGTAACTAGGAGATTGACAGAGGAGATGGCAGAGCACATTCAGGCCGGTGACAGCAGCGGAGATTCAGAGCGTTCTGTTTGCCTTCGATGACGATAGAGCCCCGGGTCCTGATGGATACTCCTCAGCGTTCTTCAAACAAGCTTGGCCGGTTATTAAATCTGAGAGTCTCACGGCTATTTCAGATTTCTTCCGCACTGGGAAGCTTGTTAGGGAGGTTAACTCGACGATTCTTTCGCTTATTCCGAAGGTTGCTGCCCCGAAGCATCCTAAGGACTTTCGGCCAATCTCGTGCTGCAATGTGTTGTACAAGGTGACAGCGAAAATTATTTCGAATTGTATGAGTGCTAGTATGGCATTATTGGTTGATAGGTCTCAGACGGCCTTCGTCCCTGGCAGACGCATTGGGGATAATATCCTCCTTGCCCAGGAGTTACTGCAGGGGTACATACAGAGGCGACTTCCGGCCAGATGTGTGCTGAAAGTCGATCTGATGAAGGCTTATGATACAGTTGAGTGGAGCTTTGTGCGGGCGACGCTGGAGACCATGGGATTCCATCAGGTGTTCATCGGTTGGATTATGGAGTGCCTCACTACTCCTGCCTACTCGGTGAACATCAATGGATCGACTGAGGGTTATTTCAGAGGTGCTCGGGGATTGAGGCAGGGGGACCCGATGTCACCCTTTCTTTTTGTCCTAGTGATGGAGGTCTTACATGGGATCTTGGAGCGGCAGATTCAGGTTGAGTCGGAGTTTCAGTATCATTGGAGATGTGAGAGGACTCAGACTTATATGCTGAGTTTCGCTGATGATCTTCTTCTTGCCTGTCATGCCGACCTTGTGTCTATCGCTACACTCAGACGAGGAGTGCAGATTTTCTCGTCTTAGTCGGGTCTACATGAGAATGTAGATAAGAGTAATATCTATCTCTCCCTTCAGGCACAGGATGATGTGTCGATACTACAGCCAGTTTTTGATTTCCCGGTCGGGACCCTTCCGGTACGTTATTTGGGTGTTCCCCTGATCTCTTCGAAGTTGAGTTTGAGAGATTGTGCCCCCCTAATTCAGAGGATTGATGCTAGACTGGGCTCTTGGACCTCTCGTACCCTATCTTATGCAGGGAGATTACAGTTGATCCGATCAGTTCTTGGTACTTTACATATCTACTGGGCTAGTGTTTTCATTCTTCCCCAGGGGATTATCGAGGAGATTGAGAAGAGGATGAGGAGATTTCTTTGGTTTGGGATGGGCAACAAGGGGTATGCCAAGGTCCGATGGGTTGACATTTGTCGCCCTGGCAGTGAGGGTGGTTTGGGTATCAGGGATCTCACTACCCAGAATCAGGCCCTTATGACCAGACACATTTGGGCTATTTGAGTCAGGACCCGGAATCCGTTTGGGTCAGTTGGATACGGGAGAATCGACTGAGGAGGCACTCTTTTTGGAGTGCTAAGGTGCCGAAGTCATGCTCTTGGAGTTGGCGACAACTTCTTAAGCTACGCCCGGCTGTGTTACCAGCTATTCAGATGCAGATTGGGGATGGATCGCAGTTTTACCTTTGGAGGGACCTGTGGCATCCCCTTGGCCGATTGGAGGAGGTATGTCAGTTGGGACCGTGGCTTAGGAGGCTTCCTAGGGCCACGTCGTTGAGTATGGTCATAGTTGATGGGGTGTGGAGATGGCCAGCCGATTTTGCAGCGGAGTTCGTTGATATTATGGATGGCTTGCCGAATGTAGATGGGAGGACAGATACAGTGAGGTGGACATTGCATCGATCAGGGACCTATACATCCGATTCGGCATATACTCTTTTCTGCCCGGAGGGTCCCAGTGTGCAGTGGGCTTCCCTTTTGACAGGACCAGGATGTATACCTCGTCATTGCTTCATTCTTTGGTTGGCTATCCGAGGTCGGCTGCCGACTCGGGATAAGCATTGGATTGGTCGGGGGATGACTCGTGTGTTCTATGTGGTGGTGAGAGTGTTGAGACACACTCCCAACTTTTCTTTGAATGCCCTTTCTCACAGGACTGTCTACAGAGATTACAGGTGGAGGTGGGTTTCTTATGGCCACGTGGAGATTGGCATAGTGCTATACTACAGGCTGCTAGTCGATGGCGTGGGAGACATTTGATATCTTGTGCTTATCGGGGACTTCTCGCTGCCCTGGTTTATTATATTTGGCTCGAGAGGAACACGAGGATTTTTTAGGCCCGGTCGGTGTCGTCTGGAGTGGTGGCTTCCCAAGCGATTACTATTTTACGGGAGAGGATACTATCGCTACGACTCCCTGACTCTCTTCAGGCAAGGGCACTGAAGAGGGTATGGCATATAGCCTGGTGATTGTGTTTGTATTTGTTTTTAGTGCTATATGTTTAGCTTGGTTGGTTGGTGAGCTAGCCTGCTAGCTCTGTGACGCGATGGGATTTTCTTTTCCTATGCGCAATTCTGTATCATACTCTTTACTTTTCTATGTGATTGACCTTTACCTAAAAAAACACGTCCAGGTTCAATACATAAACCGATCAGCTCCCATGCTCGAATTATAAATTCGAGCTTTCATTGTGTGTAAATGTACGGTATAACCACTTCAGAAAATTTGCTTTTTTTTCTTCATTTTTCCTCTTTTTGGCTTTCCGGTGAAATTTTTCAGTCTTCTCTCGGTTCGACGTCCAACGTAGTTACAAGAAAACGTTGTATCTTGAGAAACAAACGATCGATAGAAGTCGAATTTTGTTTTAAAGAGATCGTGTTGAACACGAGCCTCATTTTGTTTCTTTTGTTGTCATCTCTGTTATCTCCCACTTACACTATATACATAATTTATATTATTCATTAGATTAGTAAAAATATTTAGATTAATCTACTAGTATAGTCTGGATACATCATTTAGATTATTCTTTAGATTAGTATAAATATTTAGATCATTCATTTAGATTAGTATAAATAGGGCAATATGTATAAATATGTAAATAATCCAAAAGAGTCGCATTAGAAAATGTTTATGAGACTCTCTATTTGGTATTACTATAAATAATACATAATACAGTTACAGGAGAGCAATGATTGTTATTATTTTATATTAAATACATTTATCCTTTTATTATTTTAAAATTATATTTATATTAAATAAATGTATCCTATAATGAATTAAAACTTTTAATTAAGAAAAATAAAAATTATACTAAATTAATGAATGAATTAAATTAATTAATTAAGAAAAATTATACTTATATTAAATAAATGTACCTTGTTGTTATTTTAAAATTATATTTATATTAAATAAATGTATCCTATCAATTAATGAATGAATTAAATTAATTAATTAATTAAGAAAAATTATACTTATGTTAAATAAGTGTATGAATTAAATTAATTATTCAATTAATAAATGAGTTAAATTAATTAGTTAAGAAAAAAACAATCAAAATATATTACTTGTAAAAACTTCAAAATAACATACTCCATCCGTCAAAATAATATACTTTATTCGTCTCATACTCTATCTCTCAAAATAATATACTCCTCTCTCCGTCTCATACTAATATACTCGTCAAAATAATATACTCTTCATCCGTTGAAATAATATCTCTCAGTCTAATAGTCTAATACTTAGTTGTCACATTTTTTTTATCTAGTTGATACTGAAAATAATATATCTCTCCACTAATAGTTAGCCGGGCCGGCGGCCCTGGGCATAGGCCCAAGGTGCAACCGCTTGCCCCCATTTTTTAGGGTCTATTCTAAAAAAATAAAATTATATATATATATATATATATATATATATATATATATATATATGTTTCTATATATAATTAAAAGTAATTATCATAATTATTTTACCATTTTAACAACAAAAATATTAAAAAAATTCAACTTAATTTATCAATTTTCAAACAAATTTTTTTAACAAATCTTAAATTTTATTAAGTAACAAAAAAAATCTCATTTATTTTTATTTTTTTTCTATTATATGTGGTAATTTAAAAAAAATACACTATTGAACAAAAATTGAGAATTGATTATTTTATTGAATAACAAAAATAATCTCATTTATTTTAATTATTTTTCGTTCTATTATACGTAGTAATTAAAAAAAATTATAAAGCAAATTATTGAAAAAAATTGAGAATTAATTATTTTATTAAAAAAAATCTCATTTATTTTAATTATATTTTTTTCTATTTTTGGTCTATTATACGCAGTAATTCAAAAAATCATATTATTGAACAAAAATTGTGAATTAATTATTTTATTAAGTGACAAAAAAATCTCATTTATTTTAATTATTTTTCATTATTATACGTAGTAATTTACAAATAAAAAATAAAGCACATTATTGAACAAAAATTGAGAATTAATTGTAGAATTTTTGATTTTTTTTTTACAATTTTTTCCCACCGTTTTAAATTTTTTATAACTTTTTTTAATATAAAAGAAAAAAATTAAAATTTTGTGATTTTTTTAAAGCTTTATGTAGTATGTACTACAATAATAATTTTAACATTTTTTATAAATAATTTTTTAAAAATATAATTTTTTTAATGTAAGTCTTAAAATAAAGATAACGTAACAAATAAAAAAATCATCTAAAACAAAAGAGGGTCACATAAAATGGAGAGAGACATAAGAGGCAAATGAGTTGGTTCAACTGTTCACGAAAAAAAAATTGATATTAATAAAATCAAAATTAGCAGTAATCATCATCCTATGATAACTAAGAAATGAGTCATTTGTTTTGCTATCACACCCAAGAAAGAAAGTATTCTACAAGACTTGCTTTGAGAGAAAAAAATAATTTTTTTTTTCAAGTAGAACAGCAGCCTACACCCCCCTTCGCATTTGCTGATGCATCACTAACATTAATGGTGGTACCCTGACCAGGAGTTACAGCTGCGGCAGCTTCCTGTGCTGCCAAAGCCTTCTTGCTAATGATGTGGTATATTTCCGTCAATATAGTCTGAAACGCTTTCTCAACATTAAGCGCTTCCAGCGCCGACGTCTCAAGGAACGAGAGACCTTCCTTCTCTGCCAAATTCTGACCATCCATCTCTGCAACTGCTCTGAGATGATTGAGATCGGATTTGTTCCCCGTCATCATTATAACAATGTTGGAATCCGCATGGTCCCTCAACTCACGGAGCCACCTTTGGACGTTGTCAAATGTCTGCCTCTTGGTTATGTCGTAAACGAGGAGGGCACCGACAGCTCCTCTGTAGTAGGCACTCGTGATTGCTCGATACCTTTCCTGGCCTGCAGTGTCCCAGATTTGGGCCTTCACTGTTTTTCCTTCTATCTGTGTATATCATACGAGGCAAAAGAGAAAAAGAAGCATCAGCCCCAAATACAGGTAAACTCATGTGTGGACTCTGTTAGATGGAGACATAGATAGGGAAAAGGGTAAAACAATTACTGAGATAAAGGGCAGGAAAATGTAGGCGAGGCAGTAAGATGTTCCACTTCTAGATACTAATCGTGTTAGATCAACTTTTTAATATTCCTGAATATCTGAATTATGGTTATAGACAAGCAGGTTCGATCTTCAAACAATTAACACGTAGTAATAGAACGCTATAACCGCACGAGAAGCAACTAAAAGACGAGTCAAGAAATGCAACACAACCCATTGCTAGCTTCTAAACTTCAAATGAGGTTAAAAAATCAAAGTTATCAATCACCAAACAGAAATGAAATTGAAGAACCTGAAAAGCCACGAAATTATAAAAAGGAGTGATCAAATAAACTGAAAGATAAAATTAAATGATTTTACCTGGAGAGTCCTCGTTGCGAACTCAACTCCGATGGTTGATTTGGATTCCAAACAGAACTCGTTCCTGGTGAAACGGGAAAGGATGTTCGATTTTCCGACGCCGGAGTCTCCGATCAAAACGATCTTGAACAGGTAATCGTATTCGTGATCCACTCTACTCGCCATCACTTTTGATTCCTCTCTCGCTCTCTCTCTTTTTCTTCTCTTGTTTCTACTCCGTCGCATTCATACCCTACGCGCGCAGAACGAAGAAAACGCAGGTCACGAAATCAGATCTAACCATTCGCGGGATCCAAGACAGTAAAACCCTAACCCACACAAACACAAACGGGAGAGAGAGATTTAAAAAGGGTTATCCATGGCTTACCGTAGAGGAGAGAGATCTCGAGACGACGAAAAGAGAAAACTCTGTTTACCGATGTCCTGAGAATTAAAAATGGAATGTGGAGTTGACAAAAATAGATTTTATTTGAGCTGGCGTTAACTGGCAAATTGCAGCACTGGGGAGGACTAGGAGGGGAATGTGTTGGTCACCTCCCACTTACTACTTACTAGTGGGGGGACGGGTAAGGTTATCGTCCTAGTAAAGTGACTATCGATAATTTTGTGTTATTTAATTTTGTTGTAAAAAATATCAAAAAAACATGAGTTTATTGATTTTCATATATCAACTTGTAAAGTATCAAAATTATGATTATTATGTTTATACATATCATAAATAATATACAAAATTATGAAAAAATTATTAAAATAAAATTTAACCATTAAATTTTATTTTTAATAATTATTAAATTTTATTTTAGTAATTTTTTCATAATTTTTGTATAATGTTTATTATATTTATTGAACGGTAAAAAAAAATCAATTGGTCAATATAATAAGTTTGTAGTTTAAAAAAAATAAGATCATTTAAATGAAATGTTTGTATAATAAGTTTGTAGTTTAAAAAAAATTAAGATCATTTAAATGAAATGTTTATAATGTAAATCAAGGCTATTTCAACGAGACGAAGAGAATATATTTTTGTTCCAAGTCTATTAACCTGAGCTCATTGCAAAAGTACATATTTTAATCATTCAATGGTTTACTCCCTCCAACTTCTATCAAAGTTACAATTAGTTCGGGCAGAGCTACAAATCTCGTGTTTAATCCATAATGCACCGGAAGAAACACATGAGAAAATATCTACCCAAACATGTGTATCACAACTGAGAATCAAGATAACAACATTTCTTTTTAAACTTTACTTCCAAGTTCCAAACACCAAAAAGCAGTCTTTTAAAAAATAATGTGTTTCCTAAACAGTTACTATTTAGCAAAGAAAATGATATAAATTTGTTAACTAAGCTTAAGTCATAGACTAGTCGATCGATAGTCATCATAGCCACAGCTATATCACTTCTGCTGCATAATTACTTGGAAACGACCCTAGAGCTGCCAACAATGTACAGGCTTAATCAGTACTTAAAACAAAATTTACAAGCATGATATACAGCATAACCTTCCAAATCACTCGTACAAAATTTCACCTGTTTAACCTACCCCTTCAATAGGTACAATTGTTTAACAGAAAACATATATCAAAGGATGTGGGACTTTGAACTGTAACTAGGCTAAACCTCAAGGGTGATATTTCTTAGATATCCAAAAGATAAATAAATCACATCTGTCAGCAGAGATAACCTGATAAATATTCTTCACAACTGCACTCTGCAAGTGAGGTATATGTGCAGATGAAATTGTAATCATATAACTGAACAATGTAATGACAGGCCTCAGCAGCAAATTATAGTATATATTTAGAAGAGAACAGATCTTCGAAAAAACAAACAACATATTACCAGAAAATCTAGTAGGAAAGTCAGAACAAGGTTTCACTCAAGATAAATACCTCAGGAAATCCTCATTTTATCCATTTCAGCTGCCATCAGTAAAGACAGATCACATAAAACAGCTACGCCGGCAAATAAGACGGGAAGTACATTTATCCGGAACTATGTAGGTCTAGTAACAAGCAAAAAAACTCGAATCAGTAACACAATTAAATAACAGCTAAATATTCAAGAGCATCAAAAATAATTAATTGCTAATGCCCTTTTTAGCTCGAAGTGACTCGAGAGCCTTTTCACGAAGCTCTATCTCAAGCCTTTTCTGCTCCGACTCGGTTTCCTGAGTTTGGTGTGCTCGTGACTCTCTCCTAACGCTTTCATCTTCCGAGTGCTTCTCTGCATGGCTTCCAACCCTTTTATGGTGTCTGTCATCTCGACGACGACGACGCTCTTCTTTCTTAATTTTTTTTTCTTCTTTTTTCCTCTTTTTTGCCTCCTTCCTCTCCTCGTGAGAATCATAACTAGAATAATCATCTGATCCTACCTCTTGTCTATGTGACTTCTTGTGTTTCCTTTTTTCTTTCCTTTTAATTCTATACTCATCAGTGTCCTTGGTGGGTGAATCAAGTGAACCATTATGTTCAGACTTACTTGACAACTCAGGTATACTTCCCATTTCTGGTAATTGATAACCACTCTTGGTTTCATATGCCCGAGCTATTTTCTTATCCTTAGCTCTAGCACCATCATCATACGAATCCACTCCTTTCACAGTCAAATCAGAGGCTTTAGAAGTTGTTGACAAGTCTTGCTGTTGACGGTGTTCTTGATGATGCATCCTGTCAGGTATCAAGTCACTGTACATAGGCATGCACAAAACATATATTGAATTAGGTCAGTTCAAGAACATCAATAGACAAAGCCAAGAATTGTAACAGCAACCTGCATGGCATTTGGGTCTTATGTGACTTGGTGATGTGCACTTCAGAAGAGTTGAATGAATCCTTATGAACAAAAGATGTCGGAGAATATTTCCCCACCAGTCTCTTATTGTGCTCTCCAACCTCCCTAATGAAACATGAAGCAATGCTGAACTCAGAAACTTAAATGATAGAGTAAGAGGGTTTATCAATAAAAAAAACCATGCAGAACCTGCTAGACAAGTTTTCCTCATCGTCTGCACTTGTTACAGAACATTCACGATACGGCTTATCCCCAACAGCTTTCAGCAAAGGGTTTGAGTTCTCAGGATGAGCCATTTTCTCCCACTTATTTGGGCTAGAGAACCACAAAAACAAAAAATAGTTCAGATTATATATATATATAGTCATAGGAAGTACAAAGTCATACTCCCTCAGCTTCTTTGTAAATTTACAAAGTAGCTGGCAAACACTTATGGGACTGAGGGAGTATGTTGGTAAATATAACCCTTCGTTCTTCACTATACCTTTTTCCCCGTGAAGCATTTGCTAATGGAGGTGATAATTCTAGCTCTTTTCCACTTAAATTATCTCGAGACAGCATCTCCCTCTGTGGTGACCTCAGAGAAACTACGGGCCTTCGTTCCATAAACCTTGTTTCTTTCTCAGCAGGAGGTTCAATCATTTCCTTGGGAGAAATACGAGCAGGAGAATGTTTACCATGCCTTCTACACAAATGACACGAGAATAACAGATAAGACGCATAGAAGATGGAACAACTATGCAACATACTCCCTAAGCAAACACTTAATACTCTTAACATAGTACACCTGCTGCTTTGATTTAGCATTTTTAAGTCTAGTTCATTACTAAATGTACATAGCCATATGCGCATTTTTGAGCTTTAACAAAATGAGATTTAAAAAGATCACCACCTCGTTAAGGCAATTGCCAACATGATCTATATATCAAATAGTCCTTAGGAAATTATACCCAAAAGGCGTTATACAATTTTGAATTTTCCATGAATTGATTCTACGATGTTTTCCAACCACACTTAGATAGAGAGAATATCACATGTAAATAAAATGAACAACTTTGTCTGCACTAGTAAGAAAATCAGCAAAACAGAGTCGGGCAGTATTAAAATTTGTGCCCTGCACCTAACGACATGACCTATACACCAAATTAAAATTTTGTAATGTTTGGTGGTTCACTAGCTCTTCCGATTTTTCAAATGTATAGGTCGATGATTGAAACAAAGAATTGGATCACAACAGATAACACAAGATGAGATTTTGCTGGTCTGGAATAAACTTACCATTATAGGGAAAATGTGAGATATTATTGTCATATTACGAGTCACCTGTGCAAGCAATCTTAATAGTGACATTTTCAACACCAATGACACCGGATACAAACTTCTTAGTTTGAGCAGACGAATACAATCACAGCTTGCTTAACAAAAACATTATATGGAATATTTTTAAACTTTTCCTTTCAGTTAAAAAATGTTTTTTTACTGTGTGATTGTATTTTGCTTTAAATGATGAACTAAAATAGTTAAAAAAAAACACTACTTCCTTTAGTATTAGTCCTGGGAAACAGTCATCACACAACCAAAATGATATGCATTGTCCAATTATCTGCTACAGTCAAGCAATCAAAGCATCTACATGATAAAACTACCCGAACTCGCGACAAGGCTCGTATTGAAATAGAAGGAGGTAATATGAACAACTCTCACACTGAATCCAGATAACAAACTACAAGTACCTGGCTCTTTCTCCGCGAGAATGTACGGGTGAACTTGCACATTTAGCCGATCCTCTTATGTCTGGTGAAAGAGAACTGCGACGAGTATCTGAGGGAGAACTCGATTCTTGTGGAGATCTTACAGTGACTGGGGTAGAAGATCTTTTTCGATGAACTGGAGATACAGATTGCTGACCCAGAATTGAAGGTGAACGCCGATATTGCTTCCTTGCAGGTGACCTTCGGCGGCGCACAGGAGATGGTGACCTTCTGCGGCGCACAGGAGATGGGGACCTTCTGCGGCGCACAGGAGATGGGAACCTTCTGCGGCGTACCGGAGATGGGGACCTTCGGCGGCGTACAGGAGTTGGGGACCTTCGACGGCGTACAGGAGATGGGGACCTTCGGCGGCGGACAGGAGTTGGGGACCTTCGTCGACGCACAGGGGATGGGGACCTTCTTTTAACAGGAGAGAGTGAAATCCCTTGCTTAGGAGATGGGGATCTTCCTCTAACAGGAGAGAGTGAAATCCCTTGCTTCGGAGATGGGGATCTTTGCCTTGAGGGTGTCCTAGACCTATACCGCAATGATGATCTCTTTATTGGTGTCCTAGATCTACGCCGCACAGGGGAACGTGATCTACGACGCAAGGGTGAACGAGATCTATGACGACGTGGGGAAGGAAATCTACGCCGTGAATGAGAAGGTGAGTGTCGCTTGGAGTGTGGTGATCTACGTCTTGGTGAAGGAGAACGCTTAACGGACCGTTTTGGTGAAGAGCGATGTTGTTTTTCTGGGGAAATAGAGCGACTTCTTGATGGTGATGCTCCAGAAATGCTTCTTGACCTTTGCCTTTCACTATGAAAACAGATACTGGTTAATATCCTCCACACACACACACACACATATATATATGGACTGAAAAGTTTACAGGGTAATTTACTATTTGAACAAGGTGAAAGAGATAATATATAGTGTCAGTAGCCTAAATCACTGGTATTTTTATGATCAACATGCATACATACCGCAAAGACAGGGAATGGTAAGATGAATCGGGAGATTGTGATTCCCTGCTCAGATGGGAAAAATATTAGTTCAATATCATGCAATTGCTTACTACATTTCGAGTTTTCTTATATCTAATAGCATATGTGATTTGAAATGTTAGCTGACATTTAAGAAAAAATAGAAACGAATTGCTATTGTAAAAATATAGTATTATGTTAGTGCTTATTGTATTAGATTTCTTAGTCTCTACTATACCTGCCATGTCTTCTCTGGCCATTTTTCTTGTACTGCTCATTCTCTTCTGCAGGCTTGACGCTAGATCCTTGAGCATCGTCCTTTAAATTAAGTTCCAACTCAGCACGCTGATCTCTTGGCCTTGCACCATCACCGCCCTACAGCAGTTTGAGGTAAAGGATATGAACCGAAATAATTGCAGAAGCAAGCTGAATGAATGAAACAGAAACAGAAGTTAAGGAAACACTGGTCTAGTTCTACACAATTGAACTCTGGCATGGAAACTATTTTTATTTACCATCTTTGTTTTCTCTTGCTCAATTTCTTGTTTATCCTTCTCCTTCTTCCTTTGCATTTCATTAGCTATACGATCGGTCTCCACCTGGAATTTCAAAAAAAAAAAAATCATTATCAGACACCCATCAGGTAAATATCATACAGTATTTCATAAAAGATGTAAATAATAATTATTTAAAAAAAATATATTAAGTCAACAAATGAAACCAACCATCTTTCTCTTAGTTTCCTCCTCTTTCGCATCTAGAAACTGTTGGGGGACCCCACTCACATTTTGCTCTGCACTCAGAAGCAGTGCCCAGAGCTCCTTCATAAACTTCCCTGTATTTCTCTCCATAAATCCAGTGAGTGAAATCTGAATCTGCTTTCCATTAACTCCCTGCATACAATCACATCGATGCATTTATAAACCCCATATATTCTCCAGAAAGCAAAGACAATGAGCCACTCGATATCAATAAAACATTCATCTATTTGAAGGTTAGAGCTACCTATGATAAGCATTCAATTATCTTTTCTTCAGTCGAGAACATAAATATTATTTCAAATTACCTTTCCCTCCAAAAGTTCATAAATAAAGTTGATAAGCACTTCATCTTCAAAACCAATTAGCTCAGTTACACGCTTTGCAATCCATGGTCTCATAACATCCAACTTCACTTTAGTCATGTCCACCTAAAAAAATAGTAAAACAAATCAAGCAGACCCCACTTTATGAAATCGCTTATTGGTAACACTTTCATGGTGGAAAACGGGAGTTCTTCCCTAGTGTTTTAACCATAAAATATGTTCAGATGAATAATATTTTTGGGTTTTATTAAGTCCACCTTAGCAAGTATACTCTTTTACCAAACGCAGTCACGAAAGAACTGAATTGGAAAAGAACTGAATTGGAGAAACATATTTCATGAATTATAACAATAAAACATAAAACCCAGACAATTTTAAAAAAAAAACATAATACTGCAAAAACAAGATCTTTGAATCGAACCAGGTTTTCCAATTCAGGCGCGAATTTCTGAGACTTAAGTAGCTTCGCTTGTTTGTTCGAGAATCGAGTATCCTGATCAGCAGACGTGCCCTAGTTCGAATTACAGAGAAATTGAATACGATAAGTACTGATTCAAAACTGGAAGAAAAGATCTGATTCATGAGAATACGGAAATCGAGAAGACAAAGGAAATCTACCCGAAAAAATCCACCCGACATTTTTCTAGGGTTTCTTTCGCTCTGCGGGCTGATGCAGCGGGTGCGATAATGAAAGTGCTTGGTAAAGTGCGCGCTCGAGCTCGAGGATAAAAGAAGTAAATCAGGACTTCAAAGGGATATTATATTTATAAGAGTAAATTGTAAATATATCTAATAAGACATAAATAAATAAACTTGATGAAAAAAAAATATATATTCATAAATCGTGAATAATTAACTCGAGTGGAGTCGCCACTAGCAGGAGTTGAACTCATGACATCGGGTTATCCCAAAATTTTATTGCCATGTTAGATGCTGCAGGTTAGAAATCGCTTCATCCAACCGTTAGAACTTTTAGAGAAGTTTGACAATTAGACATTTATATAATTAGATATATTTTGTTGCACAAATTCTCTAAAAATTCGAATTGTTAAATGATGCGGCATCTAACATGGCAATGAAGTTTTGGAATAACCTGAGGTCCTGAGTTCGTCTCCCGCCAGTGACGACTCCCGAATTAATTATTCACTGTTAGACCTCCCAAAGATATTAAAATCGGTCCACAAACGAGAGTTTGAATGAAACGATTTCTAACATGGATAATTTATTTTAAATTTATTTAGTGATTAAAAATATATATTGAAAAGAGTTTCAATAATTCAATTCGATAGTTTGTTCATTTATTTTGAAGTTAGAAGGAATGATAAATTAATTTCAAGTATTCAAACTAAAGTAAAGAGAAAACGAGTTTCTGTCTCATATTGAAAATAACAAAGAGTGATTGATTTATTAAGAAACGAAATCACATTAGCTTATTGACAGGCGAATATTCAAAACGATACAGGCGAATATCATTGTGATTTTGGAATTCTAATATTGTGCAATTAACCTTTGGAAACTCTAAACGCGACCTACGCATATAAATTTGATTTGATTTTATGAAGAGTGGAGTGAACACACAAAATCACTAAAAAAATATACATAATGCAGTCCAAACTCCAAACAATGTGAACTTAAAGTTCAATTTGGCTATGTTGTATACCAACATCATAGCCTTAGTCTCAATATATAAACGTTCTATAGTTATAATCAAAAGCATTAATTATTATTTTAATTTTACATTTAATTTATATTTATTATTAATAAAAAGTTAATTTAAATAAACTACTTAAAATTATTCTAAATTATATACAAAATTTCAAATTTACTTTTTTATTAAAATCACCATATTTTTTAATAGATATTTTGACTTCTGAAAAAACTACCACAATGAATTATTTATTTCAAACATTTTATTTTCCAAAATTATGTAAGAAAAACCATCAATATATCATGGTATGAAATATTGCCACGTGGATTCGTATCATATAAACGGATGCAAACCTATTTATATTCCACTCTTTATTCTCTCTTTCTATTCCGCATCTTTTTCTTTCCCACCTCGCTCCGTACGCCGTTGCCTGCATCACACACGCCCTCTCTCCCCGACGAACATCTGCGAGAATGGCGAGCTCCACCACCAGTAATGTCTATATTCACGTCATCGAGGACGTCATCAACAAGGTCCGCGACGAGTTCATCAACGACGGCGGCCCGGGCGAGAGCGTGCTGAACGAGCTCCAAGGAGTAATGATTTCAAATTCGTTTTTTTTAAATTGAACATCTGATTTAAATTGGTTCCAGGGTTTATGGAAGTGTTAATCCTGGCGTGCTGTGAACTATTGTGGATGACATTTGATTTGCGATTGATTTGGGCGTTTTAGGGTTTTGAAATCGATTCGAATTGAATCGTTTTGATGTGTATATGTCTACAATCTGCAGTTATGGGAATTGAAAATGATGCAAGCTGGAGCGATTGTGGGTCCCATTGACAGGTCAGCAAACGGCCTTGCAGGTGGCCTCGCACCTAATCCGGTTCACGACCTCAACGTACCCTATGAAGCCACAGACGAGTTTGAAACTCCGACTGCTGATTTACTTTTTCCTCCGGTGAGGGATTGTTTCTTTGTCTCCCTGCAGTTCTTAAAATTTCAGCTTGATCATGAAGTATGTATGATATGCTCTGTAGTTATAATTTTTGTTTTTGGCTGTGTGCAGACTCCTCTGCAAACTCCCATGCAGACGCCGTTGCCTGGAACAGCTCAGACACCATTGCCCGGAACAGCTCAGACGCCGTTACCTGGAAGCGATAGTGGTTCACTGTACAATATTGCCACTGGTAGCACCCCAATTACCCCTAACGAGTACACGTCTGCTAACGAAAACGGGGGCCTTCCTGACATAAGAACTGGACCTGGTCGACCTAGTCAATATATGGTATCATTTCTTGGTGATCCCCTTTTTGTTGTTGAAAATTTTCTTGTCGTATTAAGAAATTTGGTGGGAAATCTCATTTTCATTTCATTATTTTTTTGCTTACCAATTATTTTTCCCGTTAATTGGGATGTTTTCTATATGGATCCCCAAGTAAAGTCCATGTGAAATTTCTTAATTCTGTTGTAACTGTTTTTTCGTTTTTCTTTTATCTTATCTTTTACTTTTTCGTCCTCATCTTCTCCCGCAGCCGCCGCCTTCACCTTGGTTAAATCAGAGGCCTCCTCTTGATGTGAATGTTGGTGAGCGACTTTAGAAGCCTTGTATGCGAGCATTTTGCAACTGTATTTATTCAGATAGATAGTCTGTAAATAAAGATGTAACTGGTGGAATGCAGTTAATTTTTTCCTCGGTTCCTTATAATAACAATAATAATAAATTAATAATGCATTTTGTAGCTTATGTGGAAGGTCGCGAAGAGGGTGAGAGGGCAGCCCCTAATCAGCCAGCAACTCAGGTATTGTAATTTTTGGTTCAGTTTAGGCTTCAATAGCCTAGAATTCTTTGATAGTTACTTGCAAAGTTCGGAGCAAAGACGTAAACATTAGCATAATTTGACCAAAAAAATCTGGATTTTTGACCTCAAATTCTTATACGAATGCATGTTTTGACCTCACTTTTCTGTCTTCGCTTATCTTATGGATTTATTAATTCAATATGCAAGTGATTTTGTTCATGCGTTACATAAATGCAGATAAATGGAAAGTGAACAAGGTATAGTTACTTATGTTTCAAAGAATTTAACGTTAACAGGAAAAAACTTTTCTGAATCACTTTTGTGATTAAATAATTTTGACTAATATAAGATTTTCTAAACTTTTGGGTATAGCTTTTTAGGATATACTGACCCAACTTTGAATATTGATTTCTAGAATCCTTGCCCCCCTTCCAGAAAAAAATATACTCTTTACTACACTAATGATATTTTGTTTGACTTGTCCAAGAATTAATAGGATCTGAATTATGTTTCTAACAAGATCAACCCTTGTTTGCTAATGATTGTAAGAAAATAATTATGCATCATGCGCTCACTGGTAACAGCTTCGAATAGGTTATATATCAATTCTCGTTCTCGAAAAGTAACGTGAACAAGGTACATTTGATATTACATTTGGAAATTATTAAACGGATAAAGTACAAATCGCTTCTATACAAATTAAATGTAAAGTGATTTTATTGGTATGGAAGAGAGAATGAAAAGACGTATTTGCACGTAGTGAATGCTAAATTGTTTTTTGTTTCTTGCTTCTACGGGTTTCTGATTTTTTTTTCTGATGCGTTTAATGAAATACTTTAATGAAACAAAATGATTTATCAATGTAATTTCAAATGCTAATAGAAGGGTATAACAGTCACTGAAAAATGCCTAGTGTTTATAGGAAAAAAGAAGAGGGGATAAGAAATTATTCTTGGGAACACCACTTACACTCTGTTTCTCTAGAGTTAGTTTGTGATTGCATTTCACTTGGTAATTAGACATAATGCCAGAGAGATAAATGCAGGATTTCTTTATTTCTTCTGGAAAGCGAAAACGAGAAGATATCCCTCCACATTACCGTCCTGGTGGATACATCCCACAGCAAGATGGAGCTGTGGACATTATGTCAGATGAATATAAGGTTGATGTTTTCATTCACCTATTCATTGCCCAAAATGTCAATGTTTTTAGTACAATTCATAGTTTTATAAATGCTGTCATTTATTTGTTTTGATCTAATAGCACATCATGGAACAACTTGTAAACTGTTTGCCTCACATTTGCATATTCAGTTTAATTTCTTGATTAACCTAGGTTCTATCTATTAAAATGATTCATGAATCATGTCCTTTGTCTCTAAAGTGTAATACATTGAGTATATGAAAAGATAGATTTTCCGTTGAAGAATTATTTATGGTAAATCTCGTTTGCTTGAAAATGTAGTGTGTAAGAGAAGATTGTTTTTTATATCTCAGGGTTGGGAGTATAATTGGAGGGGAAGAACTTCTGTGGAACCCAATTGTGTCTGTCTGTGGGGATGCTGACATTGATGTATAATGGAGTAGAGGCGTAGGTGCTTTCATAAGAAAAAATTACCCGTTAGGTGTGTGTGAATAATTAGAGGGCACTATAGGAATCTATAAAAGGCATTGGAACCATTTTACGGTTAATTTACGTTCAATCCAAAGTTGGGATGAAAAATGGAAGTATTGGTTTAGAAATATATAAATTCTCAATTATATACGCACACACGGAATTTCTCCCAGCTATTTTGTGGCGTTCCATATAGCCACATGCTAAATTTTTACGCTGCTGTGTTATTGTCTCCTAGCTACATCCCTAGTTAGAGGGGAAACTAAGGAAAAAAATAGTGGTGCCATTTGCCTCTTGCGACTCGTTGAACTAATGGTTCAGATCGATTTTATTTTCTTATTTAATTATTTTATTCAGCACTTTATTATTATTATTATGTCAAGATAACAAGAAAACATGGCTACTTGACCTTTCATCTATACTTCCCATGGAGCCTTACCAAACTACTTGATGCAGAAACTGATGTACTTTCCTAAGTAAAGTAAGCTTGACTCTATCTTCCTCTTCCATTTTCCTTTCACCCTCTGTAATTAAGCAAGACCTTAGTTTGATGTGGTACCCAACATTTTTTTTTAGATTTATCATTTTGCACTCCTCTTCGTGCATGGGAATTGAAATAGTGTTAGTATGTTAATATGCTCTATTAAAGAAATTACTGTTGTGGATAAAGCATAGTGTTATCTTGACCCCGCAATGAAAATTCACTCTCTGTGCTGACCTGTTTAGTGGGCTGTTAGATATTTTCAACACCCTGTGTCATTTTTGAGTTACTATTCAATGCAGCCTCATAAACCTTTAATTGTCATTTCACAGGTTCAAGAGGGTTCTCAAGAAATGTTTGTTCCAGGGAGCACATTGTCTTTTCGAATACCCCAGCTGGATGGACCCATACCTGATCCATACGATGATGCGCTTTCCACACCCAATGTGAGTTGTCCTCCTGTGTTCTTGCAATATGGAATAACCACGCACACAAATTGTGAAACTCTCTTATTTATGGATATTTGCATCACAAAGTAGTAATTATGAGCTGATATTGTTCTTCATCAGCATCCTCGTATATTCGTATTCAATTTATCAAATATATTATTTTAGATTTGGTCACTTGTGCCTTCAATATTCATCAAGAAGGTGGAAATATGTATCCTGTTTTGTATGTAATTGTCTTTTATCTTATATTATATTGAACTTTTGAACAAACTATAATTAATCAAAAGATTTTAGTTTAAGAAACTTTACCCTATTATAACAAACATGTGCTGATCCCATTCCCACCAATGGTTTCACTTGTTATGATCTTCTGCTGAGGTTAACTTTGGATTCCTCATCCCTTGTCTTGTTGTTATAACTTATAAGTGTGCCTAGTGTTGCAGCCATTATTTTTTCAATTCAAATTCTTACTGTAGGCAATTATTTTTCTTCAGATTGCATCTCTTGTAGTAGGTGAAAGTTCACTTTGGGAATGGTAGCATGATAATGAAGTTATGTGATAATGATCCTCTTTTTGTCTCTACTTATGTTATAGTCCTACTATTTATAAAAAAATGAATTTTTCCAGATCTGTGATATCTACATCTTTTTTCCTCTGCTTAACTTGTTCTGCAAACCTGAAAGGTCGTTTGGCATGAACGCCTTGTGAAAATTCAATTTATGAAGCAAGATAGAGCCCTTCATGCATGGCAGATTTCTTACTTTCTAGTTGTTTTGAATAACTCTATAAAATATCCTTTTTACTATTGGGCTCCAATGATACCATAATTTTGCAAATTAATAAGTCTCTGTCATGGATACCTCATTCTAGAGTATGCTGTATAACCTGGGTTTCAAATTTCAGTATGTACTTGGTTGAAGTGCTCAAATGCATATTATACATTTATTTTGTGTTGGTTGCTAAGATTTGAAATATTGTTTATAAGGTGGCATGTGTGTACCTATCATATGATTATGGTCAGAACAGTAGCACTCTCCCTTATTTTGTTGTTAGGCTATGTTTCTTTCCATTTTAGGTTGCATCATATATTTGTGTTATTATAATTTTTTTTTACCAGTTACACTGTGTAAGCTAACTTCGTTTTACCTTGAAAGATATACAATTATCAAGGAGTTGTGAATGAAGACTACAATATAGTGAATACGCCTGTGCCAAATGGTAACCCTGATAATCTACTTTGAGCCACATGGCATGTCTTGAAACTATTAAATTATTTAATGTTGATCTTCTACCATCTGCCTCATTAGAGATGCTAGCAGCAACTCCAGCCCCTGTTCAGAATGACATTGGAGATGATGAGGACGATGAACCCTTGAATGAAAATGATGACGATGATTTAGATGATGGTGACCAAGGCGAAGATCTGAACACAACACATCTGGTTCTTGCTCAGTTCGATAAGGTTACCCGACTGAACTCTTTCCACCTGCTGATTTTCCATGATCTCTCTTATCTCATTCTTTTGTTTTCTGCGGGATTTTTTCTTTTTCTTTCTTAAGATTCCTGTTTATTTTAGGTGACGAGAACCAAGAGCAGGTGGAAATGCACATTGAAGGATGGTATTATGCATATAAACAATAAAGACATTCTGTTCAACAAGGTATTTTTCTTAGGATTCTTATGAAGCTCATATGTAACATTTTGACCAAGTTAGGCTTGTGTGCAACTATATACATAAACTCAGTTTATTATGTATCTGGAGTTTGAATTGGTTTGCGGCTGAGTATTTTTTTCAGGCAACTGGAGAATTTGACTTCTGATTTTGTCGAAGAAATGGCAAATGGCTTTGCTGACCGGTTCAGGGGAAAACCAGAGATATTTCTTATCTTATCCAAAGTATTTGAACTCTGTAATGAAACTAAGAAATCGAGAGAACTACATTGGTTTGTGATGGCCTGATGTACATACGGAGCTTTGGCTCCGAATGTGTGAGTTAAAATCTTGATGAATCTTGACTACATTGGAATTACAATGACCTCGGAAGATTTTGGTGTTGATACCAAAATTACTTCTATTTGGGTTAAATATATACATTTCTGTGTCCACGTAATGTAGATTTGTGCACTTAGTTTGTAATAGCTGCAAATGCTTTGCTATCAAGTTTGCAGGTGCACCAGTGTTTTTTTTTATTGACACTGTCTTTACTATTCACACCATACGTTAGAGATAAAAAAAATATTTATTTTTTCAGTTTTCGCTCATTTTCAATAAAATTAAGTTGCATTTTCTCATATGTAATCATTGAGTTGCATCGAAAATCTTACATGACTCCTGCTCACAACACCTTATTCGATTAAAACTTATGTTCTCTTACCTTGAGATAAAATTGTTATTTCAACCCAAGTTTTAAAACTAGATGTTTTCATCTTATCAATGTACCCATGTAAATATTTATCTACTTATTCAATTAAACTCAGAATGCGTTGATGATAAAATAAATTTTAAACACTTTTTTTCAACACCTTTAAATGAAATTCCAAAATATAAATTAAGCCAAAATAAAACAAAACAAAACATTGAGCATGGAAGTTAAATACAATGGTTAGTTAACATTTTCTGCAACACTTTCATCATACCTTTGTGATTATGTTTGTACTTGAGAAACACATACTTTACATATATTTACATCGCTATGCCTATGAAGACTGCATAACTGGCACGAACATTGCAAAACCTCTGCCTAATTACAGGCGGGTTCATCGAAAGGAGCAAAGAGAGAAGAAAAGACGAATAAAGAAAAGAGAGACAACAAACTATTTTATGGTCTACATCAGGATCCAAAACTGACACAATCCGATTCTTGATCGTGTATCTGTGGCCACAAGTCTTCAGTTGGCTTGGAGTACCTTTCCATGGTTTTCTTCCTCAAGAACTGCATGCGACAAGAGCATCGTTGGAGTTCACTTCATCAAAATTATGTTTGAAACATGGACGTTTTGTGAAAACAATATATGACAAAACTATAATTTACCTTCATTAGTATTAGCCGAGCGTGTAAAATGAGGAGAGGAGTTGGCTGTGGAAACATAGGCATGTTTCGAAGAATAAGATTTAAATGGTAGAGCAGAAGTTGATAAATCTGACGTGCGAGGGGCAGCAGAAAATGAACTCGACCGCTTTGCCATTGATTTGGAAGCAATCTCTTCTTGCCAGAACAACGAAGTGACGGCCTCTTTCACTTTTTCGACCACGCCAGCGTTATTAGTGATTGTCTTTGGGCTGATGGCATCCGCTATAGCGTGTGATAGTTCTCTCTCATCATCTCCCGGCTCTAGCTTATTCATGATATACTCTTTTACTGAAACACCCTTGTCCCATGTTTGTGGGCTGTTGCAGGCTGCACATGGCTTCAGATTTCCCGACTTATCTCTGATTTTCTTGGCTTGGTATCCCGGACTCAATGATGGCGGGACATCAATCAGTGCACAGGCATTCCTTGTCGAGTCATCATTCGTTCCGACAGATGTTTCTTGTGCTTCTGAGGGAGGGATAGTGAGTCCAGCAATCTTAGAAGTGATTTTCTGGGTGGCATCAGACACAGCAGCATATGTCGCCGGAGACAATTTTTCGGACACAGATTCCGTGACAGCTTCCGGTGATTTCGCTCTGTTTGGCATTCTATGATTCTCAGCAACCACAGGCACTGCCCGCGGATGCTGTCTGGCAGTCTCTTTTAGATTCTCTGGTGCCGCTTCTGACTCGTACACTGAAAGTTGTGAATTTCGTGAGAAGTTCGTTTCAGATCATGCGTTCAAGGTAACATCTATAAAACCAATGGACAACGAGGTTTGTAGTGATTGGAAAAGCAGAAAAGACCAAAAATTGTAACAAATAAATAATCCTTGAGTTTTGATTATGTCATAACTTTAAGGTGTTTATCGTACTACATGTTAGGCTACAACGAAAGCAATGCTCACTAATTTTTATTTTTATTTGTAATTTAGAAACTTCTGTTTTTTGAGTAAATATCCTAATCACCGGGGTTAACTTCTTTTTTCTTATGAAGGGAAAACATAGACAAAATAAAACATGACAATGATTTTTGCAACTCTGTAAATATCCCCTAACCACAGGGGTTAATTGTAATACTTTTATGAATGCACTAGACGGGTTTTGAATTTCTTTTATGGGGTTTATGAAGGAGGAGAATGTAAATCAAGTGAAAATTGGAAAGAGTGTAATACTTGGAGCACCAAGGTATTCAGGATCATCAACGCGTTCATCATGGTCATCCTCATCTAAGGTATCACCATATGTTAGGTTAGTGCTATGACTGCTATCGTCATTAAGCTCGATTTCATGTACATTTTTTCTTCCACTGAGAGTGTGCTTCAACTTCTTAGCACTCTCCTTTACTTTGGAAAGGACAGACTTCTTGTTATTATGGTTGGGGCTGAGTCCATCTTCGTGACCGATATTCTTTCCCGGCATAGGCGATGCGGTTGTTGACCAGTATGACTCGTCAACTGTATATCAAAAAAAAATATATCAACATCACAAGCACATGTATGTAATTGGAGAGAGTATGAATAATTTTTGAATAAAAAGGGCATTATCGTCAAGAACTATCAATCACATAATGTTTCTAAACACCTTTTCTTGTCTTTCAACTATCCAGTTGTTGAGGAAAAGGGTATTAATGTCAAGAATAACTAACCTTAGACCATAGTTATATTTCCATTGGAAACCACTTATTACTCTTCACATTTTACATAAAATAACATTCCAAATCTATAATTCTAAAAAACCTTTACATTCTAAAAACATATTTTTCAAACACTAAAAAACAGGAATTTGTCAATGAGAACACAACTAAACAACGCCATAATAACACAAGTTCAAGGCACAGAGAACTACCTCTTAGTAGCTGATCAACGGTTGGTGAAATTTGAGCTTTGGACATTTCCGAGCTATCGGTAGATCTTCTTGTCCTTTCAAGCTGAGACATTGCAGTAAAAATATCTTATGGATTTCTGAATGTTTTTTATGCCCCTGTCTGAATGGGATGCGGAAGATACATATAAGGGTCTGCCGCGTATTTTGGGGCCTGAATTCCGGCTTCTTCAGTGGACAATGATATGAAAACTACTAATTATAGAAACTTAACCAAAAGATCAAATATGCGAATCAACCCATAAATAGTATTTGACTCTAAATAGCAAATTGAATATCTATAAATAGTGGGTTTTCATATGTGAACACAAGAAAGATTTGGCTTCATATATTGGCATATGCGGACAAAGGGAATAAGACCTAGTTGTTACAGATTGAAAAATGCACCAACGGGAAAACGTCACACTTCAAGTCACATCGGACAAACGGGAGCTTCTATTTCATATAATGTTTCATCTTTAACGATATCAATATTCGCCACAATGTACATGATGACATTATATTTATAAGAGTGTAAGATGAAACATTGAATGAGATTGAGAATTTTGAATCTGCAAACCCAGCAAATACAAGAAAGACAAAACACATGTACCTCAGTGCCGATAACTGTGAAATCAATGGTCTGTAGGCTTATGGAACTGAAACAAGAATTTGGTTCAATGGTCGTCTGCAAATAAATCTCCTTATAAATAAAAAATCAAAATTTTCCTAACAGGTAGTATTGTTTAATGTAGAAAATAAATAAATAAAAAGTAAAAAAAAGCATGACCTAATTATAAAAAAATCACAGCCAGCTAAAGCCCGGATTTTTCCTCACTCCTTTATCACACATGAGCGTTCGTACTCCAGCTGCATCGTTCCAACTACCTTCATTTGCCAGCACATTTGCAAGCAATACATACACAGCAGGATCATTAGGGCACAAATCCACAAGCCTTTTGGCAGACCTTACGGCGATTTCCTTATTACCGTGAACAAAACAGGCACTTAACAGAACTTTATACACGGAGGGCCCCTGCTTGATAGGCATGTTATCTATAAAGGCCTCGCCTTCATGGAGCAATCCGGCCCGACCATAGAGATCCACAACACAAGCATAGTGGTCTAACCTAGCAGGCGGGAGATACGTATCACTTTTCAACATATGAAAGTACTCGAGCCCTTTCTCGAGAAACCCGACATGACTGCAGGCCATGAGAGCTGCAAGGTAAGTGGTCAGATTCGGCTTTACCCCGCTCGTCTTCATTTCTTCAAACATTTGAATAACTTCTCTACCATAGCCATGCTGAGCACATCCCATAAGCAACGAGTTCCACGAGATCAAATCACGCTCGTCCATTGAGGTGAATACTTTCTTTGCATCTTCGATCTGACCGCATTTTGCATACATGGAAACGAGTCCGTTACAAACATATAGACTCGTAATATGCCAAGTCTTGGAAACTAAAGCATGTATCTGCTTTCCCTCTTCAAGGGCTGAACTGTTTGCCAATGCTTTTAATACACTCGAAAATGTGAAAACGTCGATGGCAATATCCGCCTGTCTCATTTCGGAAAACCAAGTGAGCGCTTCGTCACTGGCACCTAAATTAGAATATCCAGCAATAACGGCATTCCAAGCAATTTGATCCCAATGTGTAACACTAGAGCAAATCTCGCACAAGTCACTCAAACTACAAGCACACTCTGAATACGCAATCACTAACGTAGTGGCCAAATAAGGATTATCATCTAAACCCTCCTTAATCACACGACAATGAATCTGCTTGCAATAAATTAAATCGTCTTGACAGCGAAATGAACTCAACAAACTATTATAAGTAACAAAATTTGCCTTAAGATCCGAACAATACATTTCCTTGATCAAATTCATCGCTAAGTCAGGGCACTGATTAAAAGCATACCCAGAAATCATAGAGGTCCAAGCAATGACGTTCTTATCAACTAACCCATCAAAAACTTTTCCAGAACTTTCCATATCCCGACACATTGCGTGCATATGAATCAAATTACTCCCCACCACAACATTAGACTCCAGCCCTGCTTTCAAACTGAGGCCGTGCACTTGTGCCCCGATTTTTTCACCATCTTCCAGCTGCGCACACGCAACAAACGCAGTCGAAACGCCAAACGGAGTCACGGGAATGTCCTCTCTTAGCATCCCGATAAACATCCGAACGGCAGAGCGGCAGTCGCGGGCTTTCACGTAACCGGAAATCAAGGCGTTCCAAGAAACTGCATTTCGGTGAGGCATTTCCGCGAACACTTTGTGGGCCCAAGAGGTCTTTGCGCATTTGGCGTACATGTCGACAAGGGAAGTGTTGATGTGCACATTGGAGTGAAACCCCCTTTTGACGACATGGGAGTGAAGTTGAATCCCGACCGAAAAACTATCGGTTTCAGCACACGAAGATATAATCTTGTTGAGAATGTATGGGTTCTGTAGGGATTCGGGCTGATGTACCGCAGTGCTTGGGTCTAAATTTACAGCGAGAGTGTGCTGTGATCGGAAGTGCAGAGCGCGGGAAAGGAGGTATGTGCTGGTGGATGGTTTGGAAGCGCGGGAAAACCGCAGGTTCATCGCCGACTCACCATGTTCAAAATGAATCGCAAGAAAAAATGTGTAAAGAGTAAAGACTCCCCTTTTTATCTTGAACCGGATCGTATTTTATTTTATTTTTCACCAAATGGATTCTATTTTATTTCCACAAAATATAAAGAGTAAAGAGTAAATTTTATTTCCATTTTGAAATTGAATATTCCACTACAAATAATTGATTTTTTTTTTAATCTCCATAAAAAAAATGATAATTTTGCCACGGGACAAGAGGGAGTACTAACGACTTAATATTCATTTCTTTTATGAACATGATACTTCAGTTGTTGAACTTTTAAATGTATGAAGTGCATATCAGCATATGTACTTGAAATCCATAATGTGACCTACAAACACATTTTGCATATCCCCATGAACCAGAGTCTAAACTCTGGAGCATTTGCACAATTCACGGTTTCAAATGCCGACAAATCCACCATTTCTCTACCTCAACTTAGAGACCCAGTTCCCGTTTCAACTGGGCAAGTGCTGCTTCAATGTCGTCTATGCTGTCATCAATGCTGCTCCGTTTTCCATCAGAACTTGCAGTTTCCGTAGCATACCCCTTTGAAGAGCTCTCATCATTACTTTCAGTTACACCTTCATCCTTGATGTTTAGCTCTTTCTCTAAGAACTCAACAAACTCCTCTCCTATTTCCTGTTAATGTGTAGAAACACAATCATAAAGATAACAATAAAACAAAATAAATAAAAATAATAGATAAACTGTTGCATGTTATAGTAGGCATCTCACCGACAATTCTTCCCACAAGCTCTTCGGCTTTCCTTGAGTGGAAGCGGTTGCCTCCCAGTTACGGAATTCTTCCTGAAGATCTCTGAAGAAGTCCTCTGCAGCAACCAAAATCTCAACTTCAGCATTGTATAAATTAGTTCATCACATAAAAGCGATAAAATTGCAAAGGCGTCCTTAATGATTTAACGTTGAGGAATGAGGATTATATTGGCCACTGTGATCTGACAAAGAGGATTATCTACCTAGTGTTATTTGAACATCCCTCAACAAATTACCTGCATCATTGAGGGTTACTATAAGGAAAAAAAAAACGAAACCCTCAACTTTCTACAAGGGAAAGCTACATTGCTGAGTGAGGCCACAAACTACAGACAGATAGATAGCACAGAAATACTACAATGAATAATCGGTAGACCCTTACGTAAGGATTCTACCATTTTAATGACATCCAGCGAGTTATTAAAACATAAAAAGAATAGAAGTATTTAATAAACTAAGAATATGGCAGTTTAAAATCAAATATCCAGTAAAATTAGCATATAGAGTAATAAGTGACAGCGCTGTCCCTTTTAGGACGTGCTAAAATTATCATGCATTACCTCATAAAAAAAGTGGATAATTTAAGTAAATATATAGTACTACGTATTTAAACATTAAGTTCAGGATAAAGACATGCACAGTAACTCCAATTTCATTAAGATGAGTAATATAGTAGATCGTAAATCTATTTACCTGGCTGGTAGTACTTTATGCATAAATATCAAGAAAAGTAAGTTATACACAACAGAGGAATGTAGAAGCAAGTATTTTACCAAATCCATAGAACTCTTCTTTGGCTTTTCTATTTTTTGTTTGGTTTTCTCCAGTTGACGAATAGGAGAAGTCAGGTCCTTGATTTCCAGCATCATATTTATCTCTGGATTTAGAGGCCAAAAGTGTGTTATACGCATGCTTAATCCTCATAAACGTTTCCTGAGCACCTGCCTATGTACAGACAGAAAGAATCATTAGAAGCTAAAATAATAACAGGCATTGTACATATATGAATGATTTCTCAGATATAGTACATGCTTCAAAGTGAATAATTATAGATAGATGTGAACCCAACCAGCCCACGTTAGCTTCTCCTATTGATACATGTCAAGCAGAGACCACATTTATAGAATGTAACATGAAGTAGAAACGTGTCGTAAATCTTTCCAACATTTTTGTCCCGATTTTACGGCTGGAGTGATGCGTGCTTTCATTGATTCTCAAAAACTGGGTCTGGTTTTACAAAACATGATCATCCTCATCAGAATCACTTATGCATCCACCTCCATATGGTAATTATTCGTTAAAACTGGATTTACAAACTTGAATTTTAAACAAAACCGTTCACATTGTACTGATACGGGTCGTTACAAAACGGAACTAATTCGTTTTAGAAGGGGTCAGCTGGAATCATTCCCGCAAATCCTCCCACAAATCGAAGAACGACATTAAAATCAAACTAAATCCTCTCAATCATTGCACATAAATAAAATGCAGTAACTCAACAACAGGTAGAACCAATTACCATAAACCCACACAAAAAAACTGGAAAAATAAATAAATATTATTAGTTCACCCAAACAAATATACCTCCTTGTTCACATCTGGATGATACTTGAGAGCGAGTCCCCGATAAGCCCTTTTGATTTCTTTGGTGGAAGCAGAGGGCGCAACCCCCAAAACTTCGTACGGGGACTCTCGCCCGCTCGCTCGGACCCGCCCGCCTCTGAAGTTTCCTAGCTTCTTCTTCTTCGTGCGGTAGTGGTGACTGTGGAAAACGGCCGGAGCTGTTGCGCACTTGAAATGCTCGGTACTGTGCGCATACCCGATTCTGCTGGGCCGACCCGATGAGCTCGATTTCAGTGAAGAAATTACTAATGGATTTACGCGTGAAATCGATGGCGATGCTAACGACTGTGCGAATTCATGCATATTCCTGAATTCATATGTGAGATTTTTACTCCTTCGATTTTGAGAAAATCAAATCGATGGATTTTATTTTTTTGTTGAGGCTGGACGTTGCCCTTTCATCACAACATCCAATATGTTTGTTGTTCAGGATAATTTCAATTTTAGACCAACATTATACGGTATTTACATTCAGCACCCAAGTAACTTAAAAAAGAAGGGTTTATTTCACTTTTTCCCTAAAATCTTATCATTTTTTACCCTACTGAAAAACTTCTACTGCAAATTTCATATTTTTTCTTACTTGCTAATCGCTATCACCGGAGGCCGGAACAAAATATGCCACAAAATATTTCGAAGGGGTGACAGGTACACCGTAAAGAAAAACACTAAAGTGATACATGAATAAACTAAATTAACTTAAAAACGAATCTTTTTTTGACCTCCAATTGTAACAAGTTAAAATATTTTGACCATCCGATTGTAGAAAATTACTCCAATTGTAACAAGTTAAAATATTTTGACCTCCGATTGTAGCAAATTAAAAAATGCCTGAAAATTACAGTGATCGGTCTCTGATAAGTAGAAAACTATAGAAATGATCAAAATTCGTGTTTTAATATAATCCAAATGTTTATTTAGCACATGTTTTAATATATATATTTACGAGTTAATTATATTTTTTTTACGTTGCTATTAGAAAAGGGGAAATGCATATTTATTCAAAATTGATAAAAAGTTTTATAAAACGCAAGTTGCTATTTTCTTGTGTGTGCTCGGTAAAACACTCGGTTAATTATTTTGAAATTTACTCGGTAAAACGCAATATTGTGAACGAGTAATTCTATCGATATGAGTGGGTAAAATAAGCCCATCATCATCTCCCAACTGTCGGAATGTGAAAAGATTAGAAATCAAGAAAACCATGGCCGCACCTCTCTTCTCTCTTCTACCTGCCATCTCTTCCGCTCACAACCCTAAACCCTTGTATCCCTCAGCCGCTGCCCGTAAAGTAATTTCTCCGTTGTACGGCCCATTATTCGCATCCCAGCCCAAAACCCAATCTTCAGCCCGGCCCAAATGCTTGAAGCTTTCGTCGAGTAAAAGTGGAGTCTTTACTGTTTCAGCGGCGAGCCCAGTTGAGGTTTCCCAAGAAATAGTTTCCACGAGTGACGACGGTGGTGTTTCCACCGTCATATCAGCTCTTCTTTTGGTTGCTTTCGTCGGATTATCCATTCTCACCATAGGGGTGGGTGGGCCCATATTATTATTATTTTCAATAATTGAAGCTGAATTAAAATTAAATGTGGGATGTGTTCTTGGCATTCTGCAGGTTATCTACATAGCTGTGACGGACTTCTTGCAAAAAAGGGAGAGGGAGAGATTCGAGAAAGAGGAGGCCTCTAAGAAGAAGAAGAGTGGCAAAAGGGGGAATGTTAGAGCTCGGGCTCGGGCCGGGCCACGAGGCTTTGGAGAAAAGGTCCCCGAAGATGATGAGGATTGAACGGACTGATTTTTGCTGGTAAATTTTTGTTGCTTGTATTGTATTGAACATTGTTCTTTGTTCAGTTGTTCTTGAGCTTCATCCATGTTTAGGAAAATGATACTATGGTTTTCGGGTTAGATAGGGGATAATGCAGCTGAGGTATAGTATTAATCTTGTTAAAATCGACACATTCGATTGGAAAAACTACAAGTGCAAGAAGAGTCTTAGGAAGAAGGATTTCTTGTCAAACCACAGCCTACTAAAACATGGTGATGTCATGTTGATTGCACAAGACGAGCAAGGGAGAAGAAAACTACAGATATCACGAAGACCCTAATTCTACTTTAGGGATTCATATCCTAATTCTACAAGACCCTAATTCTATCTTAGCGATTCATATCCTAATTCTACCTTTCCCTATATCACAATTCATGCCAAGATCCAAGCATGAAGATCAGGTAGATCAGAATCCACACTAGTAATAAAGAATACTCGAGATGTTGATGCCCATCGAGATAGGATGAAACACCATCATCCACAAAGTGAATGCATACACATCATATATATACAAGCACCATAAAAAATACACAGAACTAATTTTTGGCCAAATAAGAAAATTGATATATATGATCGATATGTAACACGAAAAGACTGTTTATTGGCCTCGCCTAAATAACAAACGCATCCTTCCCCATCATTTGTACAGTCCACCTGGCATATCATAAAAACTACCTCGATTGCTTTTATACTTTTTACACCCACGGCGTTTTCATCTCCTCGATTCAAGAACTGAGCCTCGACGCCTTTACTACACTCTCTCTCTATGTATAGAAACTTAAAAAAAACACTAAACAATGTACATGTTTTTCTTTTAGTACAGGCACCATGTTTATTTGCAATCACCAGTTGAGAAAGAAAAGAGAATAAAGAGAGGTATAGCCCAAACTAGCCTCGGTTAGCTGTACATCTTCTTTCTTTCCTACGCCGCCTCTACACAGCAACAGAGTGTTGGGTCTGTGCAGCAATTCTCCTTTCTGCAGAATCAAATCAAGGGTTAAATTGAAAAACGTGCTCCAGAAAAACAAGCCGTAATAGATTTCTCTCAAAGTTTAAGACGTGCATACCTCCAGCAGCAACGAGTTTCTCGACACGAGCTACTATGTGCTTTCCATAAGTGTACTTCTTCAGTGCATTCAGATGAACTTTTATCCTAGACATGATCAGTTCACGCTCCTGATCACTACAGGTTTCGAGTACCTTCTGTACAACATAATTTGCAAATTGATCTTTCATCATAGCCTGTATTCAGGAAAGGATCAGGAAGAATTTGAAGTATTTGATCGAATGATCATGTTATTCTTGATTTCAAAGACATGAATTGTGTAATAATAGTTTATACAAACCTGAAGAGGCTCATTCTCATCAGTAGTTCCAAGCATCTCATTCACCAGCAGTTGGCGTTCAGTTGGATCACCAAAGGTCAAGCATTTTTCAACAACATTCGAGGCAAACTTTTGCTGGCTCATCTGAACTATATTCCCAGCTAACTCCTGAATTATGGTAGTTCGCTCGTGTGGCTTTCCATGCTCCAGTACATGCTACAATAATTACATGAAAACCAATTAGTCCCTCTATGTTGGCAAGTAATAGTGCGAAAGTGCCTGTGGCAGCACAGCAATTTGAAAACGAAAAGACAATTAGGCGCAAATAACCTTTGCTTCACGACCTATATCTCTGAATATTCACTATTAACTATCAAGTAGTAAAAATCAAAGGTGAAACCGTGAACAACATTTAAAATGTCACCGTCCAACGGAGCAGATATTACATTTTGAAAAACCAGATTTGATTACAAAAATATTACATTTTCACAGTGCCTATAAATAACAAGGCCGTAAAAACAAGAAATTTCACAAACCTGAACAACATAATTCCCATACTGGTCCTGAGCCAACATGCTTACAGCCCCCAGAATCTCGTCCATCACTTTGCTCTGGGTATTTTCGTCCATACAATGCTCCAGAACTCGCTGTCAGATTGAAAGCATCATACAATACAAGATGAAACTTTAGGAATAGTCAAAGTGGAAATTTCAAATAAAGGATCATTTGTAAAAAATTATTTAACCTGTATCACACGACAGCCATAAGGGTGAGTAGAGAGAGTCACAACTTGGTCAAAAAAGGTCGACACGATAAACTGAATATGATCCTCGGGCACACACTCAATGCACTTTTGAATGACATGATTTCCATTTTGATCACGGACGCAACGCATCACATGCCCATCTAACTCTTCCACCATTTTGATCTTCTGATCCACATCAACAACTTCTATGGCCTACAAAAATTTAAAATCATTTTCATTTAGATATAGCAAATTCCAACAGAAATATAGAGCAAACAATAATGAGTAATAACTACACAAAATAAGGAATTATGCATTCTCAAGGACCCAATATAATTAAATTAAAATAACATGAAATCTGGAGTAAGACCAAATACATAAAATCCATCATATCTAATGTTACCTTCTGTATCACCCGACAACCGTACATTTGGAGGCTTAGGGTAAGTACATGCCCAAAAAGCTTCCCACCCAATTCTCTTCTTTGGGACGCCATTCCATGTTCAAAAAACTGTAAAGAGCATAAAATTAGCAAGAAATATAGTCTGCATAGTTAAAAGGCTCTAACCAAATAAAAAAAATAGCATGCAGATCTTGGTACCTTTTGTATCACATAATTACCAAACACATCAGTCATCAAAGCAAGAGCTTGAGGAAATATTTCCTGAAAAACCATGTTCTTTTCATCTATTGTGGCAGTTTCAAGCTTTTGTTGAATGAATCGGCTTCCATATTGATCAGCACTGGTAAAAGATGTTAAAAAGTTAGATATCAGTCTTCCCGTAAGTAAGTACACGCCTAGATCTCAATGTAAAGAATCACATACCTAAACTCGACAACATGGCCAGCTATCTCCGAGAGTTCAAAGCATTTGGTTTTATTGCTCTTGAACTCCTCCAGCAGTGAAGAAGCAAAAGTATTATTCATGTTATCCAAGTGCCAGGGTCCAACGACATTCCCAGCTACATTTCTCATCCCAGCAGGATACCTCACATTGAATTCGCCTTGCCTCATAGGGCTACCAGGTCCTCCAGTTGAACCTGTAAGAACTGGACTTGCCATGGGACTTCCAGGATACGACAACCCCATCCCAAACGAAGGATTCGCATAGTAACCATGCGGACTAGATGCGCCCGTCTTGCCACCCATGGGATACTGAGATTTCTGTGGTGGAGATAACAAATTCGCAAGATAGGCTTTCTGAAGCATGTCCATGTATGCATTTCCCATGTAGTTTCTATCGAGAGAAGGATCGTTAAGAGCAGCAACTTGAGCAGCCGCAGCATATTCAGTAGTTCTCAAATACTGCAGATACAAAGGATCGGCATAAGGACCATTCCCTGCCATCTGATTCCCCATTCTACTGAGGTTGTATTCTCCTGGGGCAGCACCAAGATTAGACCCCCCTAGCATCCTGGAATCCATTCCAGGTACAGCCATACCAGATGCTGCAGCAGCTGTCTCAAACAATGGTGGCAAATTGGAGCCACCAAGTTGACCAGATATCGGACTCATAGGATACCCACCTAATCCATAATTCGAAAAGGATGAATTCGGACTGTCTAGATGGTGGTGCTGATACTGAGGAACCACACCACCTCTTCCATTAACTGCGGCATTAGAAGATCCTTTTAAGTACATGTTACTAGAAGCATTATTACCAAGATCTGACCCACCACCATTGTTCAGACTAGGATCAGAAGACATGTTGAACTGCACATTTTCATTGTTTTTCATGTAAGTCTGCTGTCTTGAGTTGTTTGGGCCTCCCGAATGATTAAAAATGTAATTATTTAGGCCATCAGGGTCAGGTTCGACCCGAGACTGCAAATGATTCTCCTCATCCATAATTCCATTTGAAAGGCTCATGCCTGATAAAGCAGCAACCATGTCGGACGGTCCATTCGAATGAGAAGATGCACCATTAAATGAGTTGGGGCTGTTAAGATTCTTTTTTTCAGAGTTTCCTGTCCTGCCTCCACCAATAGGAGTTGGGCAAGGACTGGGAGCTCTAGTAATGCGTTGAGGATCGGGAGTTGAGCTCCTTGACAAAGAACCACCCAAAGCAGCAGCATAAGAATAGGACGCAGGTATTGTTCCAACATGCTGAGCAGCAGATGAACTCTGAATATTCTGAGTTGACCGTTTTGGGTCCGAGGATGTCAAATCCCGACGCAGATGAGCCAGCTCAGCCTCCACCGAACCCATATCATTGGAACTATCATCAAAAGCATTTCTGCTAGCCGGACGCGAAGGGTGTCCAGAAGCAGGAGTAGAACGGTTCAGGTCATCCTGCCCAAATTAAAAAGTGTTTCAAAACATAAGTTATATTATCCCCAAAATTTATATCTGAAAAACAGTAAAACATGAACTAGCTAGAAGGATTAAATTAAGTTTACTACAATGAATATGTGATATAGAAAGCTACAACAAAACATATTTTAGTGGAAAAACGCAAATATAGGAACATACGACTTCAAGAGAAAGAATATGACTCAAATTTTAATCCTAAAGATGAACAACAAAAATTCAGAATTTCACAAGCTAGTTAAGCAATACTTTTAGAAATAATCAGATGCAGAACAAAGTGCAATTCCAAACACACAACATATAACAATGAAGAAGTTGCGAAAACGGATGTGTTTCACTTATACTTCTAGAGATTAACCACTATTAAGGACGCGGTATCAACTGCAGTACATTAAGAAGAGCATTAGGATGTCTAACATATGCGGCTCATAGTAAAACCGAAGCACAAAATTAAACCGATTGTTTCAATGCAATATCTCAAAAACCTGTAAGCATAAGTTGCATAACACAACAAACGTAAATACATCACAAGGATCACATTTTAAATAAAATATATAAATAAAATAAATGCTCGAGAAAAATAAAATAGACACTAAACAAGTGGGAACAAAATTAGTAACCTGAAATATCTCAGCGATACTCTTCTGCTTGCTACCTAGTCCTAACCCAGGCAAGCCAATAAGTCCATCACCACCCCACTCCACAGAACCCTGCAGATCCTTGTCATTCTCACCATCTTCCTTCTTTGGTATAAAGCCAGGTGGCATCGAGAACATTGACCTCCCACCAATACCACTGTCATTCCTATTCACCTTCCTCCTATCCCCAATTGCAGAACTCCCTCCTCCTTGTAACCTCTGAGCAAACCGCCAATCCTCTCTAGACAACAGAGGAGGCGGCAGCCTCGGGTTCAGATTCACATTCGAATAATAATAAGACAAATAAGCAGGATCAGACCTAAGCTCCTCCTCAGACGAAAAACCATTGGCACTCGTGTTCCTTGCAAACTCAGCAAAAGCTGAGCCATCATCACCTCCACCTTCACCGACACCTCCATTGTTGAACAACCCACCGACTGCATTCAATGAACCCTCCACAGTAGGTGGAGCAGATCCACTCCTGTACAAATTCAGCTCCTTCTCAAGCTCATCTGCGTCCTGCCTCCTCTGTTCACGGAGGAGCAAACCCATCTCCTTCTCAAACTCATCTCCAAACGAGTTTTCGTTATTCCCAATCATTGGTCTCCGGCCCATTTCAGATAACATGATTCTCAACAAAAACAAAACAAAGAATATATCAAATCAAAATTCACTACTGCGTATTCCCAGAAAGTAACAGAGAAAGTTTGACCACAAACAGACACCAACCTCAGAAACCCAAGAAAAGGTACCAAGACCGAAACTTGAAACTACTCCAACACTAATTACCACCAGAACCCATATTCACAAATTGAAAATCAAAGCTTTTGAGCTGACAAAAAAAATCCAACCTTTGACCAACAAGTCTCAAAGATAGCTCAGTTCCTACAGATGAATAAGCCCATCCTCAAAACAAAAAACATATGATCAAACAAAAAGGAAAAAACCCTTCACCCCTTCATCGAAAATAGATTTTTTTTCAGTGGTGATTACAGTCTTCTGATAAAACAAGAAATGAAAAACAAAATTAGAAAAAAAAAATAGCTTTGAGTATTACGAACGAGGAGGGTTTCAGAGCTTGTGTATGAAGAGTGAATGAGACAGAAGGTCACAAGCTATATAAAGATAAATGATCAATCTGGCGGCGAATTGTTCTGTCAAAGGAACCCCTTTAGGGTTTTGTTTTCTCAAGTATTACACTGTGAAGGAAAGAGTGTGTGCGCTGATATATACAGTCACAGAATATATTTATATATAGAATATATTTATATATATATTTTTTCTTCAAATGCCAAAAAATACTTTCGATTTAGACAATGTTTGGTTTACTAATTGAGTGTGATTTTGAAGAAGTCAGTCATTTGAGAAAGACTCGTGTTACTCCATTTGTCTCGTATTTTTTTTTTTTTGTTTAGAGAAAATAACACAAATTTTAAAAAAAAAATGTGTTTAAATTTAAATAATATAAAATAAGTGTATTAATGTGTAAGTAAAAATAACTTTAGTTAAAAAATTAATTGTATGAATGTAGAAAAATTGATATAATCAAAATAATGTTATGAGCAATTTGTTTATTTTAAAGTGTGCAAATCATTCAGACGAACGAAAAAGAAAAAGGCGGAAGGTATTATTTATGAGCACGATTTAAGACAAAAATATTAATTCTTGATATGAAAATAAGATTTTTGATAACTAATTAATGAAAAAAAATTCCCTTGAGAGTAGGAGACTGACCACTTGACCATTCAATGGATGACCAAATAACTTTGAATGATTTATTAAGAACTAAAAAATAAAAATAAAAATAAAATAAAATATGGATGCATAAAGGATGAATCTATGTGTGACACGTACGCCCTACACATTCGGGGTGGAACTTAAGACTCTGAACAACTTTTATAGTTGAGGCAGTGCCTAAAATTGGGCAGGGTCCTTTGGTGTTTACTGTTTAACTTTCTTCTTGAAGCATTGAAATGTCCAAATTGCCCTCGTGATATTGTTCTTCATTTTCAAGTGTAATTTTTTATGTGAAATATGTATATGTAGTAATGAGAAAATTGTGTTTAAAACTCTGATTGTTTGATATTTAGAAGCAACAACTTGTTAAATGCATCGAAGATTTAGAAACATCTCGAATGATTTCCCGAATCGACGACAATTATGGAAAGAAATAATTCCAAAATTGATCGTAACTTCGATCGTTAAATGCAAATTTGTCTGGTATTTAGAAGCAACAAATTGATGAATGTGATTTGTCTGGTATTCAGAAGACTAAATACAATTTCCATGATCTCAATTCAACCATCACAATTTTTTTAGGAAAATAAGAATTATATGATTAATTATAAATTAGAAAAAAATGTAAATAATGAGTGAATCATTGAAAATCTTTATCCAACTTCATATTTGACTAAATAAACCACGTTTTGAAATTGCATACAAAGAAAGATCCATTCACAATATCAAACAGTACTTCATCAAATTTCCTTCCCTTTTGACTAAATTAAACACGTTTTTGAAATGGCATACAAAGATCCATTTTCTAGACATACTTTAATCGCAAAAGTGGTTTCTCACTTTCAAACACAGATATCCCAAAGAAAGAAAACAAAATCTCGGGCGATTCGAGGCGAAACCGTTCAAACCAACCAAAGCGGTCATTCATCTCCTGGACGAATTCAACGCAGATACATAAAACGTTACAAGATCCTACTTCCATATATGTTGGCTCAAGAAGGAAATTTTCATTAGATTACCATACACGACATTTGTACAGTCGTTTCACATTGTAAGCTAAGTCACATATGTTACACCCTCAACACAGGTAATCACCTCACGACGGGCACCGGAGACTTACGACCTCTAAGCCACAGCTTACTCCCGCATAAAAAAAAGATGAAATGTGATTTACTGGTTTGTAATGTTTTTTATAAGGAAAATGAAAATTGATATTATAGGTAAGTTGACACAAGGAAATGAATTTCGAAGCAAAAGTTGAGACGTGCATACCCTCAGCAGCAACAAGCTTCTCTACTCGAGCTACTATATGTTTAGTGTTTCCCATAACTGCCATAAGTATATTTCTTCAGTGCATTCAAATGAACTTTTATTCGAGACAGGATCAGTTCGCGTGATAGCCACTACAAGTTTCGAGAACTTTCTGAACGACATAATTTGCAAACTGATCTTTCATCATTGCCTGCATGCATAAATATTAGTTATACTTAGCTAATAGGAAATATTTTTAAGTGGCTAATCCTAAAATCGACTAACGTACAACAAATAAACTAACATAAAAGGCTATGATAGTTGTCATTTTCTTGCAGCTATCTCATTCAAGCTACTTATTTCTTGCCATATTACTTTAGAAAGCAGAAAAGAAGAAAGAAAAAATAAAATTAGGCCCCCGATATTAAAGGTTATTATCAGAAACAACTCTAAGATATTAAACAAAAAAAATATAATAGCTTAGAAGTAAGACCTGAAAAGATTTAGACATTATTGCTGACTAGTAAGACTTGAACCTCGTCTACACTCATGGTTTGACATTCTTTATGAACTGTTTATAAGATCAATGCGAATAAGGCACAGATATCACCACACTTTAATTTCTTCAGTGAACTATTGGAACCTAAATTTCTCCCAAGCCACTAAATGATTAGTCGATAACTCCACTTATTTTCGCCATGTCAAATAATACCCTTTTATATTGTTAAATACTTAAATGTAGTTTTTGTATTAAAGTAAAATAAGGGAATGTCTATTCATAATAATGTACTATATTTTATGTAATGATAAAATGTTTTATTCTAGAACAATAAATATGCAATGCAATTGTTGAAATGCATAATTGTATGCGGTTATAGCAATAGTTATTAGATGTTTTGGCAATAGAAATGAAATATAAAGTTTGATACCCCGAACCCATTGTATCATCTTTACACGAAACGGTTAAAATTGCTGCTAGGAGCTAAGACAGATCTTCCAGTCAGAAACTAAAAGGAGGATGCACAAACCTGACAAGGCTCATTCTCATCAGTAGTTCCAAGCATCTCATTCACCCACGTACAGTTGGCGTTCACTCGAGTCACCAAAGGCTAAGCATTTCTTAACAACATTTGAGGCAAACTTCTGCTGGCTCATTCGAACAATGTTCCCAGCTAATTCCTGAATTATGGCACATTGCTCGTGAGGCTTTCACATGAAAACAAATTTAGTGAAAAGCTCCATTGTCTCTTGTAGTGATAAAATTGGATGCAAGGACACATTGACGCTATTAGTCGACAGAGCAGCAGAAGGATATAAAGAGGATGCTAAAATCTGAACTGTGGACGAAAGTTTGTAATTAAATAAAATAACAATCACAAATAATAATACTAGTGTAGAGTGAGAAAGATATAATAAAGAAGCAGAATGCAAATAAAGACAAGGTGGTTATACGGACAAATGAAACAAGTAAGAATTTTATGTAAATAGTTTTACAAGTAACCATTGTAATGGGGAGTTTTGGCTTCAACTATGTCCAAAACTAGAGTCCTTTACCAGATAGCCCTTCCACAAACACCTTAAGCAAACACAAGAGCATGATACGCACGCGAAATTTAGGATCTAATGAATTATATGGACCTGAACAACTAATATAATTCCGCATGCTTACAGACCCCATAACCTCTGTCATCACTTTGCTCTGGGTTTTCTCACCCTTGCAGTGCTCCAGAACTCGCTGCCAAAGTGCGAGTCTCATATTATACATTGATAATTTGGAAATCGCTTAACTAAAAATGTTAATAAAACATTAGTAATTTAGTACACGTTTCTCTAACCAATATCATACGACAGCCATATGGATGAGTAGTGTAATGTCTATGCGTAAATAATTTTTATTTTTAATTTATTGATGTTGTTTAATTATCCGAGATGCGAAACTGGAAATTGGTGTCACGAGAACAATAAATTACAAATCATAAATGATAATACCATTAATAAATTATAAGAGTACTACTGTCTACTGTATTTAGTAATCTAATCCCACATTTGGTCGTGTCTAACTGTCTATAGAAGAGACATTATTTCATCGTCTTACGATAAATACTATTTAAACCCAACAAACCTAATTTCTCTGTCCAGTTCCACTTGATTACCTCAACGGATTAAGTATCAAGTCTAACGTTAAATATGCTAAGAATCCCAAAAATCTATCAAACTCCTCGACAAACTCCTATAACCAGGATTGATCACGAACCACAAACAACTAACAACCCAACTCTATTTATACTACCCAGTGTTGCCAATCCACAATACCACAATCTGAAATCTCAAGATCTATATGCTTTTCGATCCAAAATACCGAATAAAACCCTCAACATTACACTACAAGTTGGTCGGTAACGGGCAATTTAAGGTAACTCTCGAATACTTCTAATAGTTAGAGCCTAAATCGTAGACGATTCTATCTGCTTTAGTTACAGAAATCACACAATGTATAAATGCCATTAAATTCTCAAAGTCATTAACAAATGAAACGAGAATAGATAGTAGATTATGTGTTAAGTATTTTAGTCTCTAAATTCCATTACTAGAACAACTATAACATACAGTAAATTTCCTAACACAGAAAAATGATTAAAATTTGAGGCGAAAGATGTTGCGTTCCTTACCTGTTGAACCTCAGGCGAAATTAGCCGCCGGTACCATCGGACATCTGAAACCTAGACCCTCGATAAACCCCCGCTAAAATTGAGAGTAACGATCGAGGACGACTGGGGAAATAAAGTAATTTAGTCTGAGGCCTTTCCTTTTGTTTGGCAAATTACACATTCTTCCGCAACCTTTGAGTATTTGCAATTCAGCCCTTGAGTAGATTTAAGAATAGTACTAGTAAATTAGTAACAATAAAATATACTGTAGTAAATTATATTTATATCATAAAATCATTTATTTTAATCATGAAAAGAAAATAAATCGAGCAAGTTTTTCTTGCCGATCAAGGCGATCGATAGTTCTAGGAAATGACAGCCGGCTTTCCTAACGACCGATTTGGCCATAATTGACTACAGAATTTATTTATTTATATTTTTCAACTTGCAATTGTTTGTTTGTGTTTGACCACACATACAAGTATACAGCACCACTTCACTTCCACACATAACTAACGGCGCCGTTTGTTCTCATTCTCATGTTTCCCCCTTTACATTATGAACAGAGTACAATGTAATTATGTAAATACTGTAAAAATACATGCAACATACAACACACTTGACTACTTGAGTATTATACACAAACTCATATTTTTTAGATAACGAGTTGAATCTCCAACTTCATACAACTTTAATTTGGCAATTGTTGGTAACTTATATCACGAATTGTTCGTTGCAATTTTTAAAATTTACTCGAATATAAGGTAAATATTATCGTGTAAGGGATTAAAACCTTGTGTCAAACACGTAGTCAACCAGAATTCAAGCAGGCATGAGGAGAGTCTGGAGAGACGACTAAGAATAACACGAATAGAAGACAAGGTGAGTAGAAGTTCACAAGTTCAGGTAGATGTGTGCACCGGTGCACGCCCTATTCCAAAAACTCATGAAGGAACAATTGTGAAACTTTTAGGGAAAACATCAATGAAGTTATACGAGTGAATCTAAAGAAAAAGTGATCTTTTTTTCCCATATGTAAGAAAAAACACAAAGCTCACACGTATATATATTCTTCACGCATGAAAATCTTATTCCCATCACAATCAAGTTAATATTTAAAGTAAAATTAAGCTCACTCAAAATTCAACGATTAGTCATTCAATTGAATACTACGTTTTATGTTGCTTGGTATACTGCTATATATGGATTCAAAATAAACTATAACATAAAGGAGAGGAGTGAATATATACCTATAACACATGTTCACATCAAAATGATATAGACAAAATATAAATTTCATTCAAATTATAACTTACCTACCTTATTATACAAATAAGTCAAAAGTTAATAATTTCGAAACGTTCAATTTAACATAAAAGAAAATCAACAAACAAATTAACGCAGTCGTAAAACTAATTTAGAAATTTATCAATTTCTCAATTCGAAAAATATAATAGAAACCAAAACTCTAACAAAACGTTTTCAATTTCAAAATCAGAGATCTTGAACTCTCGACAATTTAATTCAAATCACAACGTTAGAAACGGACAATTCAACAATCCTAAATTGCAAACCCGTCAAAATTGTTGACCACATTTTCAAAATAACATGCGGATTTTTTTTTTACAACAATCAGAAAATTTTCAAAATTTCTATGGAAAAATCCAACTCAAAAACCCAAAATACCTTGCAATTCTGAGATTCGAACCGTCGAATCAAAATTTGGTTGCAAATGGAGAACCGTTGACCACGAATCTAAATTTGTTCATATTCCCTCTTTTCGCATTAAAATCGAAATTAAGAAAAGGAAAAAGGAAAGTAAATATATATCCAACGCGTCGTTAACTCAGCAATAGCCGTCAACACGGTCGTTAACCTCACGCGTACTCATCATTCTATTTTTCTGCACATCCAAAATCAGTATTTACAGCTCACACACAACAATCACACCTATAAAAAAATAAAGAAAAAAATAATCAATTCATTCCATCTTCATTTCTCAATCAATCATTCCTCGTTCATCCTTTTCCATGGATCTTATGGAGCTCCCCGGGTCGACCCCGATACCCTCCCCGGCTCCGTATTGGTGCTACCAGTGCACCGCAACCGTATCCGTCGGACCCCAAGACGACGTCGTTTGCCCGAATTGTCTCGGCGGATTCATACAGCTCGTCGACCCGACGGACGCCTCTCCGCACGGGGACGGGTCGATCGGTCGGGGCACCCGGCGCCGCCGCAACGGTTCCGCGTACAACCCTCTCATAGTCCTCCGCCCGCCCGCCGGCGACGGGCAGCGGAGCTACGACCTTTACTACGAAGACGGGCCGGGCTCGGGCCTCCTCCCGCTGCCCCCCACCGTATCCGAGTCGCTGCTCGGATCCGGGTTCGAATCGATGCTGGACCGCCTCTCGCAGATCGGGTTCAGCCTCTGGGCCCCCGCCGAGAATCCGCCGGCCAGCAAGCGCGCGGTCGCGTCCCTGCCGAAGGTGCAGATCACGCGCGGGCACGTGGACGCCGATTCGCACTGCGCGGTGTGCACGGACGCGTTCGCCGCCGGGTCCGAGGCCCGGGAGATGCCCTGCGGCCACATCTACCACTCCGATTGCATCTTCCCGTGGCTCGATCTGCACAGCTCGTGCCCCGTGTGCCGGCACGAGCTGCCGAGCGACGAAGCGGATGGGGTTTCGGGCCGGGCCGGGACAGTCGGGCTTTCAATTTGGCGGTTGCCCGGCGGTGGCTTCGCGGTCGGGAGGTTCGCCGGGGGAGGGGACGGTGAGATGCCGGCGGTTTATTCGGAAGTGGAAGGGAGTATGAGTCTCAACGGCGGCGTGTCCGGGCACGAAATCGAGTGGGGGCCGTGGATCGCGCAGCGTAGGCGAAGCGGGTTGCGGCGGTTCTTGGGTTCGATTTTCAGGAGGGTTCGTCGGCCGGTTCGGAGTGGGAGTCTTTCGGGGTCGGGCAATTCGATTTTCAGTAGATACGCGTCGGGAAGAAATAGGGGCAGAGATTCTTCGGTTCCGATCGAGACCGAGCAGTAGAGTCGGAGGGCAGGATGGTCAATTTTGGTAGTCACAAAAGAATTGTATAGTAGTATCTGTTGATTTATTATTATTATTTTATTTTATTTTACTTTTTTTAATGTCGTGGAAAAATCTATATCTTGAAAATTTAAATTCAGCTGAGTTTACATTTAAGCAAATAAGCAATACCAAAACAACACAAAATCAAACAAAAATTAGTGGGAGCTCATATAGATCACACATTCATTGTTCCGGTCTTCAATTCCAGAAAGTATGAAAACATTTGCGGTACGAAAAATCCAGTAAAACAACTTGGCTCAATGAATTCGGTCCTGACGGCGAATTGACGAACTCGCCCTTGACGAGGTGACAAAATGCTCCCGATCCCACCGTTTTTAATCCTTTATAAATCCAAGAACTATCTGTGTAAATCGATTTTGATCCATTTCTTTTTTTAAAAACTACTACCTAATGCTCACAATGCGACCTTCTACCGTGTCAAGAATCGTTTAAACTTTCGATTAAGAATCGTCAAATATCCTATATATATAGTATATTCCATTCATAATCATACAAAATATACGAATTTGAAATAGTCAAAATTTCTTGATGTTGAATCCATGTCACCACAAATAATTATATATACTGTAGTCATTGTTTTAAATTTATTTGTGTAGTACAACCTTGCGAAAGTCAATTATGTACTGCAAGAAGACAATTAATTTCCGGTACAAATTATGGAGTTCATATAATAAACTCATGAATCCACCACAAAATTATATATATATTCCCATGCCTTCTTTCAGGTCAACTCTCTCGATCACCCTCCTCGTTTTATCGATCAACTTTTCCGAGATCAAATGTCACGGGGGTGGAGACGATCATGAGGCGGCCGATGCCAGCCCTAACCCGCACTCGAAAGGACTGATTCTGGTCAAAATATGGTGCCTCGTCATAATGTTCGTTGCCACATTCCTCGGCGGAGTCTCTCCGTATTTCTACCGATGGAACGAGAGCTTTCTGCTGCTGGGCACTCAGTTTGCCGGGGGAGTGTTCTTAGGAACGGCCCTCATGCATTTCTTGAGCGATTCCAACTCCACGTTTGCGGATCTCACGCCCAACGAGTATCCGTTCGCCTTCATGTTCGCCTCGGTCGGTTATCTTGTCACCATGCTGGGCGATTGCTTGATCGCGCGAGTCGTGAAGAGCGTCGAAAGGGAGGCGAGAGTCGACGCGGGGGAGGGCAAAGAGGAAGAGGTAGTAAACCCTGTTTTCGTGAAGACTTCTTCGGTCGGAGACACCGTGCTCTTGATACTCGCGCTTTGCTTCCACTCGGTTTTCGAGGGCATCGCTGTCGGGGTTGCAGGTACGGTAAAACCTCGATAAATTTTTTTGATAAAGGAATTGTCAATTAAGATTCTGTTCTTTTGGACTTAATTTCAGTTCAGTTCAGATCGTTTCAATTCACTTCAGTTCAGATCGTTTCAATTTACTTCAGTTCTTTATTATTTTTATTAAAAAATACATTCAGTTCACTTCAGTTTTGTTGAGATTCAATATTCAGCTATGTTCTGTTCAGCAAGTTTGGATCCAAAAAAACAGAACCTAATTATTATTGGAGGATATATTCACATACACTAATTACGAGGAAGTGGATTTAATTCCCGCCAAAAGCAACTTCAGTTGAATTAATTATCTACTTGTTCGAGCTTTTAGATAATTATTTATGTTTTTTTCCCAGACACTAAAGCAGATGCATGGAGAAATCTGTGGACGATTTCGCTGCACAAGATATTCGCGGCAGTGGCAATGGGCATCGCGCTTTTGAGGATGATACCGAATAGGCCGTTTGTGGCAACGGTGGGCTACTCGTTCGCCTTTGCCGTTTCGAGTCCGGTCGGAGTTGGGATCGGGATCGCCCTCGATGCCACGACACAAGGGCGCGGGGCGGATTGGACTTACGCCGTCTCGATGGGAATTGCTTGCGGGGTTTTCGTGTACGTGGCTATCAACCATTTGATAGCGAAAGGCTTCAAACCGCGAGTCGAGTGCTACTTCGACACTCCGTTTTTCAAGTTCTTTGCTGTGCTCTTTGGTGTAGGGGTGATAGCAGTTGTTATGATATGGGACTAATAGATAGCACAACACAAATTTGTTATGAAATTTAATGTCTAGCTAGAAGCATTTTTATACATTTTGGACTTAGGGGCAAAAGATTCTTTTCAGCAGATTTGAATTCTGCCACCAAGCCAAAATGACGCCGTCTCTCATAACATAAACGACGTCGTTTCATCTGGAAAATGCAAAAGTGTTGCACGACTTCGATTATCGAATTCTCAACAACTTCAATTCAAATCAATTCAGATCAGATTCATATTCAGTTCAGATCAGAGTCGAGGTACTTTTAGGGTCGTAGGCCATCGGTCTATAAATTCGTACCAACCGGACATGTAGATACGAACACATGTCCCCCAATCTTAACTTCATAATTGAGTGTCGTCGACCAATGCAACTTATAATTAAATGTGATGCTTTAATCCAAAAAATTATAAAAATGTGATGCAACAACATTATGATTTGTGATAGAACAAGATTAGAGGCGGGCTCCACACCAATTCTTCCATCCCAAAATAATTAACTTTTTATTTCGGTGTTATACAAGAGCTGACACACAACACAACAATCATCAACTTTATTCAATTTTTTTTTTTAATTTTGCTCACAATTAATCTAATTTTCAACTCAAAAGATTTCTTTTTTCATGCTAAAAAATGGTGTCTGGAGACGAGACAGGGAGAGTATTTTTTTCTTTAACACACCCAAAATGTTTGTTTGGTGCTATTTCTTAATGTAATGTTAAAGCAAAAAATGTCTATTTCTTAATATAATGTTAAGCAAAAAATGTGCTAAATAATGTTGATGATAAAACGAGAGGTTTCATACATGTACATTTTCACAAGAGAATCAAACGTGAAACAACACGCAAGTACTAGAGCCACCACGTTGTCAAAAAAAAAAAAAAAACTCGTATCAACAACCATTTGTCTGTACTCGACAACTTACATCTGACACTCGGGTTATATTTATTTCAGTAAAAAATAATAATAATAAAATTACCCTAATATATTTTTGGATCATTTGAGCATTATTGTACACAGGACATGAGAAAAGGCATTGAGCACACATACCAACAAAAAAACTGCTACAAAATATATAGAACAAAGTATACAGATCTAAGCCATAATAATATAATTAATCATGTGGAATTGAAGTAGATCGATATATATATAGATATAGATATATGTATATACTTTTCCGGTTTGTATACATCTCATATCTCAATTAATGAATTTTGATAACATCTTACATGATCATGATCTCAATTGCAACTTGGAACGGTTTCGATCAAGTCGACAACCGACCGACCGACGGCTATGATCGACTTGCTCGTGATCAAGAATCCGATCCGTTCTTCTTCCAGTTGACGAGCATAGAAATGCATCGCTTGACGATGTAGAATTTGGCCTTCTGCTCCTTGCACTTCCTCGAGAAATCCGAACACTTTTGCGACGAACTTCTCGGGAGGCCGGACGACGATGCGCTAGACTTGCTCTTGAAAGGGTTCCTCGTCGAGGCACTCCTCGACATACTACAAGACGACGACGTCGTTGACGATGACTTGTAGCCACTATTGTTGTTACTCTTATCATCTTTTGATATCTTCCACTTCTCATCCATGTAATACTCCATGAATGAGATTATCCTAATTACTCTCTCTCCCTAGCTATTTAGCTAGCTCCCTTGTGTGTGTGTGTGTGTGTGTGTTTGAGAGAGAGAGAGAGAGAGAGAGAGAGAGAGAGAGAGAGAGAGAGAGAGAGAGAGAGAGAGAGAGAGAGAGAGAGAGAGAGAGAGAGAGAGAGAGAGAGAGAGAGAGAGAGAGAGAGAGAGAGAGAGAGAGAGAGAGAGAGAGAGAGAGAGAGAGAGAGTTTGGTGATATGGCATGCAAGGTAATTGTGATATGAGGGACCATGAGGTGGTGTTGGGACAATTTATAACAATTTATATAAATAATAAATGTGGTCAAAACTACAATGGTAAATATATCGAAAAACATCGCTATACCTAGCTATATCGTATTTACGATAAAAATCGAAAAAAAAAATTGTAATCAGATCAAATTTTCAATATCTGATTTTCACTACGATATCAATATAAATGGGAATAAAACAACCAATTAATGAGATTAGAAGCTACTAGCTACTATATGATAGACATTTTTTTTACTATGAAAACAAGAACAATAAATTGTGTTTTTAATGAATGAGTTAATTAATATTTTTAAAAAGAAAAATGAAAAAAGAAGAAGAATTAATTGAGGTTGATATATGTAGATGGTGGTGGTGGGGTGGGGTTGACGAGTGTTGTGTTAGCAGCATCACATGTGGGTGCGTGAGTAAGATGGTCAGAGCTTGTTGCCTTACTTTATAATTTGCAGCCAAATTCTATGGTGGATCTCGTTTTTTATTGGGCCCACAAATTGCTGCCTACAATCTACATTTCTTTTTTTATATTTTCATGTAATATCAAATAAACAATTTTCAATATTTTTATTTTTTATTTTTTTTGTGTATTTAGTGTGATCCATTCAACGGCTATAGTTTTTGAAATAGTTAAATAAAGTTGTGGGGGGAGACCACCACAATCCTCACATGAGGGAGGGGTTGGAGGTGGTCGGACGGATCAACGCGACCTCGCTGCTCTGATACGCAAACAAGATTAAATTTGTTATTCTACAACTCATTGTAGGCATGTGCATTAATTATATTTGATCAAAGGTTAAAACTTAAAAGTTTAAAAGTAATAAATCTAGTGAAAACACATTTGAATATAAATTATACAATACACTATATTAAAGTTTTACAAAAGATAAATTTGTAATTAATTCGTTTCCATTCATAAATATTTTTTTTTTGATAAGGAGAATAGTCGAGAAATTTCACTCCACCCTCTATCATAAATATTAATGTGTATCTGTGTATAAGAAGTATACTTATATTATAAATGGATGGGGAAATGTGAAATCAATTTAAATAATGACTAGTTAAGCACTGAAACTTATTGATTCCCTTTTTGACTTTTTGTCTACCTTTATTCTATCATTTTTAATTGGTTCTCCTTAATTATAAAATTAGGTCAAAATAACACCTTAATTGTAATATTGATTCCCTTGTTGAGAACTTAAAACTTTGAAACAAGAAAATACTACTACTATTAGGTTCATATCCAATTTGAAAGTGAAAAATATTACACTTATAATTGATCCCACTTATCATTTTGATCAAAATAATCACAATTACACAAATCATTACAATTATTAATTACAATCACATTTAATCTCATCATGGAAAAGAAGTAGGCACAATTCAAAGGGACGGAAGAGAATATTACAATTTGTATAATAAAAAATAAAATCAAGTTTGATGCTGAATGATTGGTTTTGGGCTGTACATTCTTATGGGGCCACGTTGTAAATAATATTATAAGTAATTAATAATACTACTACTGTATAGTGTAGTAAATTAATTGATTGATTATTTTGACTACGAGTGGTCAATTTATGATGAGTACGTATATGCATTTATTTGGCTGTTTCTTATTAGGTTACACTAAAATCAGTACATTGATATTTGGTTAGTTTATTACATGGCCACAAACAATCACTCAATTAACAAATTACAAGGTGAGTTGGTGTTATAGTACTCCATTTAATAAAAAAAACAATAATGCATTAATATATAGTTAAAAGTATATCTTTAAGCTTTATGAGACGAATTTCAAAACAATATAATTTAACATGAGAAAACTCACAAGTACACATCACTAATCATATTTATCACCTCATTCATTTCTGAGCCTAAACAAATCAGTCCCCAACTTTAATAACAATTTAACTATGAACAACTTTCGAACCGAACAACTACATAGTTCTGACATCATGCAATGGATGGTTAAACCTACCAAAAATGTTGTAGCATAAAAAACTTGGTTCTAAAATCTAACGCACAAAGATCTAAGACTGATATTACTGAGTCATTTAAGAACTGTTATCGTAAAATCAAACTAAGATTGAGACTGAGAGTAATCTAAGATTTGTTATCGTAAAATCAAACATCGATAGAAAGAGTAGCTCCTCAGATCTTATACTAATGTAACCCCAAATTCACAAGAATCTAATATGAGGATAACTCGTAAATTAACATCACAAATTAAATTGAGTAAAAACAACAAACCATTTCAATTGAACACTAGACAACAGATTTATTTTGTTTGCTTGCCATAAAAATGAAATACTAATTATATATTAGATCTCAATGAATAGTATTTGAGATTTCATTTACATACATACACAAAAATAACATGATGGGTTTATAATTAAATATTAAATTAATTTGCCTTTTCCTCATGAATAATGAAGAATCTTGATCCCATGCTACAGGCTCATTCACACACCTTTACAGAAGGCTAATTCATTATATTTGTAAATAAATCAAAATGTCATTTGACTTTGACTGTACTGTGGACTCAAGTTTGACCAGTCAACAATCTACTGAAATTAATAAGACTGCTAATGTTTGTACTATATACTATAAATTAAATTATTATTAGTATGAGAAAAATCATGTGACCTTACTGGCTTTGTAAGTATTATACACTAATATACAGCATTTGCTGCTCTCACATTTCAAACCTCATTCTCAGTTCACATCATCTATCCCTTAATATGGCATCAAAAGCCGGGACCCACTAGGAGGGCCCGCGTCATGCTCGAGAGGAACGACCAACAGGGTCGTGCCAAATGCAGGTTCTGTAGCAACAATGACAACTGAGAGTGTCGAAGAACACAATATTACGAGACTAGTGAGAAACAAGAGGTGACACTGGACCAAAGAAAACAGGAATAATGTACATGGAATTTGCAATTTTCAGATTTTCACAATGAACCTCAGATTTGCATTTGACATGAGAGTGTCCAATTCCATATCTGGTGAACTGAATTCTACTCATATATATCATATATGTATTGACAAGACGAAAGCATAAGAAGTTAAAAAATCACTCACACAACATAAGGGGATATAAACACCGACACAAGGTGGAAAAGCAGGTTCAAACGTGGGTCTTGTGATTCAGATTGATGCTAATGTAATGAAATAATAAGTATAAGTGTTGAACAAACACAGCAAAGACTGTTCTAAATCGCCCCACGTAATCATTTCCTAATCATTGTTGCTATAACATCATATGCCAAAATGCAGCATATGAAACAGAGAGATTGAGGTCTAAGAGTTTAATTGTAGATAGAAGGAAAATTTAGATAGGATACTAACGTCTAAAATTCATCATTCAGAGTCGATAAGTACTATTTAGATAATGTTTAGAAGTCTGTCACTCCATACTAAATTGATCGATTGTCATCCAAAAACCAAGAATAGTACCGTGTACACGTCATATTATGTTCGTATTTCACTATTGTCTATTATAAAATAAAATTGTTACCTTCACAAAAAGTTTTTAAAAAAAAGACAGTGAAAGATGATCAATCGGAGCATTATGGAAAAGACTAAATTCACAATTTTAATACGTTTTTATCACATGAAAACCAAAGTCTTGTAAAAAAAGGCAGAAATTACATATTACTACTATTGATAACGACCACCTGGTTCAAATTTTTAACCAAACATAAAACAAAACCCTTCAAATATTACTCTTTAGTTTCTTAGAACTCCATGAGACTAATAACTGCAATCCAGGACAACCTTTTTAAACTAATACACAAAAGGAATTAACTTGTAACGAACCTTACTCATGTACTCGCTGTACCTCTCCCCGAACGTCTCCAGCATCAAGGCTTCCTCCAACTTTGCCTTTTGCCCGTAATACACCGAGCAAACCACGACAATAAACAAAGCACTCATTGGTGATCTTAGCGCAGCAAAGTAAGCTGCAAACAGGAGCATTGTAGAAGCATACATCGGATGGCGGATAAACCTGTACGGCCCAAACTGAACAACAGCAGTAGGCACAACCACCTTCTCCGAGTACTTAGCCAAATATAACGTAGAGTGGTACTGCATGAACACAGTCAGCACGATCAAACCCCAAATGCCCACATTGTTCCATCCACCGGGTATTAGATGGAGCTCCGTACCCTCGAATGCCGCCAACCAATGGCCAACCATTACTCCAGCACAAAACAGAAACTTTTGCCAATTGGGCAGGCTGATATCCCATTTGGGGTCGTGCTCTCTTTGGTAGTAATCCCCGTATAACCGCTTCCGGACACTAACATTGAGGAAAAAGAAATAATGGTACACGAAAAAGAACACAAACGGCCATCCTTCAAGAAAGCCGTTGAAATGTGCGGGTGGGACTAATGTTAGCCAAGTGAAAGATGAGATGACGATGGCGAGCTGTTCGAATATGCTGGCTTCCCCCTTCAAATACCTACTGAGGCTGTAAGCACCGTATATCGCAAGGCCAATGGCCACCATCCACGGCCAGAACAGCCACGTCCAGCTGAAATACGTCCAGAAGAACGGGTTTAACAGCAAATTCACAGTCCATTTGGAACCGGCAACCGCAACAGAGGATGCCAAACACCACTTGCAAATGTCGAGAGGGGTCAACTGCGAAAGCGTCGACTTCAGAGAGTCGAAAGAGAGAACTTCGAGGAATTTCAGGAATGGATTCGGCGCATCAGAATCCGCCGCCGGGGCCACTGAACTTGAAAACGAGCATTTGGGCGCGCGAACAGGGCGAATGGTTCTTGATTTTGGAGGGGACGACGACGATGATGAAAAACCCGGTTCCGCGCAAAATGGGTTGTGCGAAGAGGTTCGGATAAGGCTTGCATTGGTCCGGGCCAACGATTTTTTCACAGAAAACTCTTTGCGTTGAAGGTGTTTGTTAAAAGGTCTCAATGAGAATAAACAACTTGTTTGGGAGAGAGTAGAAGTAAAAGGAGTCACCTTCGCACAGAAAAACGAAGCCATGGTATCTTCTCTTTGATTGATCTTCACGGCGCCGAGAAGCAGCGTCCACTGCCGGATTAGCCGATTGGGTTTCCGAGAAGAAGCGCAAAATTTATAGTGTAAAGGATTAAATTGGAAAAGAAGAATATTAAGTTGAATTAAAATGTTAAAACATATAGGTTTTATGCAATTTAATCGGAATTTCTTAAAAATTTCGTTACACTTTGCAACCATTTATACGCGAGTTTTTCACTTTGCAACTTGGACCAAAATATTTGATAGTATAATCTGTTTAAGAATGTTATTTTGGTAATTAAACACACATCACATTGACTGATTTCATATTTACCCCAGTCAATTTCGAACAATTTATATTATATTATATATATTTATAATATATTAATTAAATTAAAATTGAATAATAGTGTCAATGTGTCTTTCTCTTTCAGCATGAACCATAATTCAAATTAATAATCTAATTAATCTCAAAATGAAATCACACGACATTTTAGATTAATTAATCATCTTCTTCATAAAAATTGAGAGGAGGCGACGGCGGCGGCGTCTTTAATAGCACGGAGGCTGATCGTTGACTGAAGGCGACAATGGGCTCGACAAATTCAGAATTTGGGGAAGAAGAGATGTTGCGACTTGTCAGATTTAAAAGGTGGGTCGCCGGCGACATCTTCGTCTGGTGGTCTACGGCAGTCGAAGAAGTTGATTTTGACGGCATAAGCTCAAGCCTCAAAGAACGACGACGAAAGGCGTCAGATTCGGAGAGATCGTGGGGTGAGGGTCTGGGTTTAGGGTTTGTTGAACAGATCGAGAGGTTCTTGCACAGATCTGGGACGATTTGGGCCATGACGATTTGATGAAGATTATGATTATGATTTTTATAGTTTGATTATTGATTTTTTTTTCTTTTTTGTATTGATAGATGTTTTGATCTTTTTTTTTATTAATGGTCGAAAACTGGGATCGAGTTTGAAAGAGGAAAATGATGTTCATCATTGTATTTGAGTTATTAATTCAAAAATAATTAATAATGGATAAATATATTAATACCCCTCCAACTCAGAATAAATGTACACTTACACACTTCACTGGCGCGTGATTCTCAACCTCTCGAAATATTATATCGAATATTTTGAACCATATTGCAAAGTGTAACGAAATTTCGATTATGTTGAAAAGTGTAAAAAAAAACCTATAAATGAAGTTGCAAAATGTAATAAATCCAAAAATAAATATTAAAATCCAAATAGTAGTCACACATTTTTTTAAATCAACTTTTTTTAAATGTATGCATTTCACCTTTTAAAATAAATAAATTACTATTATTTTTTTACTTTATAATAATTTTAATTGTACTTTTTAATTTACTTTATCATTTTTTTCATTACTTACACATTTTTTTAATTTAATAATTAATATAATTATTTAAATGATCACCCTTCACCCTCAAAATTATATATTTTTAATATTTAAATTGATTCTTTTTATTTGTTAAAATTTGTATTTACTCAAATTATTATTGTAAATATTTAAATATATTTTATATGATAAAATAATATTTCTGGCTCAAGTAATTAATATAATAAAGAAATTAATTAAGACTAATATTTATGTAATCAATATTTTATTTGTGTACCTTAAATAGTTACTATAATTATAAATTAATATTCATGGTAAAATATTAAATAATATAGGCATTTTCGGGTTAATTTATTTCGTCAAAAATATTATTGGAATTGTAAGTTACGTGTTACGGACACTAATTTATTTGATTAAAAAAGAGTAATAGATCGAACTGGAGATTTTTTATATGAATTAGGATTGAGAGCTTCAAGCTCTTCTTCCTCTCTTTTTTAGTAATTCTACAAATAATTTTGCCTGTCCTCTTCCACTCAAATTCCTCTCCTTATATACTACTTTAAGTATGCAATTTTAATGTCATTTATCAGCTTTTAATTGGACCAAAGAAGACATGAATTTTGTTAAATTAAAACCCATTCAAAGTGTTGATCTTTTTCTGTCATCTCCCCGGGAAGTCATGTAGCCACCGGGTACTTCTTCTATCTCTTTTCTTCATTCTACTGTGGGCAAAAGTTTTATTATTGTGCAATTTTTCTTGTTTGATTTCTTAATTTTGTTTGATTATAACTCTTGCTTTGACTTTTGTCCATTGTCTGTGTCTCTCCTGATGTGGCAAAAGTCTCTTAAACACGTGTCGGTAACTAGTTTTATATGACACAACAATATATAATTTTATGGTAAAAATTACACTATTAATAATTACAAAAATTAGTAATTAAATATAAAAATACTCTATCTCTCACTTACATAGAGGATGAAGAAGTGATAATTTTTTGTGACTATTATCTTGTTAATGTATAAATTAAATGGTAAGCATTTTTAATTAAATTCTTTAATGTTAATATTAATTTATATATTAGTGAATATTGATCATTAATTAATCAAGTCATTAATATATGTAAAAATTAAATAAATTAAATTTTATTTACCCAAAAAATTATTTATACTATAATATATTCAATAGATAAAAAAGGTTGATGAAATATATAATTATTTATAGGTCTCACAATTATGAATCATAAACTTGCATAAATATTACTTATTCAATATTATGTCAAAAATATTTGTATATTTTTAAATTTCAATTAATACAAGTTTATTTTGGTATAGTTGAATCATAATTATAACTTTTAGTAAATGTTTGATTTTTTAAAATATTTATTAATTTATTAATTATATATATTTCATAATTATATAATATTAAATTAATTGTTTTTTGAGTTAGTATTTAAACTAAAATGAAGAAATTGATTATCATTATTCATTTTATATATTGAAAGATAAATACATTATGTTTTGAAAGATGAACATTTTTATGGAAATTATTTATTGTATATAAATATATATAAATAAATTCCATAATAAAATACTACTAGTAATAATCAGAGTAATAAAATATTCAATTTACCATTGAAAAAAAGGTTTGTCACTCTCATGTAGGGGTGACTATTCGGTACGGACGGGTACTCGCATCCAAATTTTTCGGATACCCGTACCCTAATAAGTAAAAAAGTTCATCCCATAACACGACCCTCTTTGGTAACTCGGGTACCCAATACCCGGGTCGGGTAATCGGGTACGGTAATCGAGTATCCAAAATTACCCTAAAATTTTAATTAACAAAAAGTCAACAATAATAATCAAATTCAATACTGTATTTTTAACTAAACAACAAATAAGAAAATATCAATCAAAGTTTAAAATTGCATTAAAAAACAAAATAAAATAATTAAAAACAATAAAAAATGTCATTTAGTATATATATAATGTTTTAGATTTGTAATTAATATATTAATATATTTATTATCTTAATTTAAATAATTAATCGGGTATTTCGGGTATACCCGAACGGATAATCGGGTACCCTAATACCCAATAATTTTAAAAATGAATCCCATAACCCGACCACTTACCCAAATTTATTAGGTACAAGTAGCCAAAAACCCAAACGAGTGCGGGTATTTCGGTACAAACCCGAATACCCTAACCCAAATAATCACCCCTCTCTCATGCATGACGTGCTTGTCGTTTTAATTAGGGTTACTTTTGAACAAAAATCTAAATAGATTTTATTTATGAAAAAGTAACCCCAAAAAGTTGTTCAAAAATTCAAACAAAATCTTTTTTGCAATGACTTTGTATATTTACCCTCAGATATTCTTCCTTCCTAAAATTTCTTTATATATACTACTCTTCTACACAAATTGAGTTAATTATTTTATACATCGTCACAAACAAAATAAAAATCATACCATATCATCATGAACACATACACTTGCTCAGACAAAAACGTTATTCAATATAATCCGATCAACGGCTATTTTTCAGGTTTCAACGACGAAGTACAAAACGATAGTTCGGGTGCGTTGACGTCCCTCAAGTTCATCAACGACATGCTCATGGAAGACGAGGACGATTACGAGAACACACCTTACATGCTCCACAACCTCTCGGCTCTTCAAGCCACCGAGCAATCCTTTTACGACGCCCTCAACAACAACAACGAGCCCTATCACATTCAAAACACGATGCAAGCATGTAATAAAAAAGCAGCCATCACCACCGCCTCGCAAGCGGAATCCGTCGATCTGAGAAGCCTCTTGACGACATGCGCACAAGCCGTGTCGAGCCACGACACCACGAACGCGAACCACTTGTTGCTCCAGATAAGGCAACACTCCTCTCCTCAGGGCAACAGCCTGAAGAGAGTCGCTCATTATGTCGCAAACGCCCTCGAGGCTCGTTTGGCCGGCACGGGGACTCGACTCTGCTCCGAGAATTACCTCGACCGGATATCGACCGATCGGATCTTGAGATCCTACAAGACCTACACCTCGGCGTGCCCGTTTTTCAAGATGTCGTATTCCTTGGCGAACAAAACGATCGAGAAGTACGCCAACGGGGCGACGACGCTCCACATCATCGACTTCGGCATTATGTACGGATTACAGTGGGCCAGCCTGATCAAGGCCCTGTCCGAGAGGAGCGGCGGGCCCCCGAAGCTTCGCATCACCGGGATCGAGCTTCCTCAGAAGAGGGCGGCGATCGAGACGACCGGCGAGCGTCTGGCGAAGCAGTGCGAGAGGTATGGAGTCCCTTTCGAGTACAACGGGATAGCTCAAGTTTGGGAGAGCGTGAGACTGAGAGATCTGAGGATCGGGAGGTACGAGGTGGTGGTGGTGAACTGCCTCAACCGGCTCCACAATCTCTTCGACGAGACGGTGATTGCTTACAACCCGAGGGATGCCGTGCTGAGCCTGATCAGGAGCATTAACCCGGCGGTGTTCGTTCACGGGGTGGCGAGTGGGCAGTACAGTGCGCCTTTTTTCACGACGAGGTTTAAAGAAGCGTTGTTCACTTTCTCGAATATGTTCGACATGTTGGAGGCAACGATCCCGCACGAGGGGGAGAGTAGGCGGCTGTTTGAGGAGGTGTTCGGGAATGCATTGATGAACGTGGTGGCTTGTGAGGGGACGGAGAGGGTGGAGAGGCCGGAGATGTATAAGCAGTGGCAGAGGAGGATGAAGAAAGCTGGCTTCACGCCGCTTCCGCTCGATCAGAAGATTGTTAAGCACATACGGAGTACGGTTAAGAGGAAGTATCATAAGGACTTTTACGTTGACGAGGACGGGAAGTGGATGTTGCAAGGATGGAAAGGAAGGGTGAATGAGGCTATCTCTTGTTGGCAACCTTTGTACTCTTATATATAAGTCGCTCTCATATTATTTTGCATTTTACTTTCTTTTTCATATTATATAAGTGGATGTTGCAATTAATATTAATAAATTAGTAGAGGAATTATTATGTTTACCCGGTCTATTAATGAAATCGCATGCTGACGGGTTGGCTGAACATTTTTTAGTTCGAGCTGGGCTTGTTAAAAAAATTACTGGGCTTGTTAAAAAAATTAGCGGGAGCGTTTCGGCTCAAAAATCCGAAAGTACAAACCGAAAATTCCAAAAAAATCTATTCTGTGTCAAACTCAATTTTCGTTAGGATCGGCTTGCCAAGGGCTCGGACTGAAAAATAAAAAGTTTTTCTAAAATAAAATCGAAAGCTCGATCGACCCATTTTTTTATATATTATTTTTTTTAATAAATATTATATATTTTTATATAATTTTTGATATTTTAATTTATAATAATTCAATTTTAAAACTTAAATTATAAATTGTATATAAATAATTTTTTAAATTATAAATATTATATTTTTTATAAAAAAAATAATAAATCATTTTTATAATTAAAAGTAATTTTTTAAAATTAAAAAAATTGAGTTCGAAAAGATCGAAAACTCGGCTTGGACCGTCAAGCTTTGATCGTCGGGCTTGGTCCCATGCCGAGCTTTCATTTCAAGAAACCGAACCCGGCTCAGATAAAAAAAAAAACCAAGTTTTTAGTCGATCCCTTAAAATTTTGAGACCGACTCAACCAGGTCCAATCTTAAAAGAAATAAATAAGCTGCTCGCTAATAATAATAATAATAATAATAATATATATATATATATATATATATATATATATATATATATATATATATATATATATATATATATATATTATAAATAAGACTCCTAGTATTAAATAATAATAATAATAATAATAATAATAATAATAATTAAAAAAAAGGTACGTGAAAGAAAGATGATGCTAGAGCTCAATTCATTTTCAATAAAAACTTGATCGTGCTCGAATTTGACCTTGCTCGACTCGAAATTTAACTTGTGAGCGATCGCGAGTCCCTTGATTCATTTTCCGCCATAGCCGCTACCTTATTTGTCCGTTTTTTGTTGTTTATTTTATAAGGAAGAGAGATGAGAAATTTCATCTCAATTGAAGGTCCCTCGATTAGATAAGATGTAAATTGAGGGATGTGGATAGAAAGAAATCAAAGATTCTGTCTTGCTCTAAGTAGGGGTGTGCACCGGTCCAAGACCGGACCGGACCGGACCGGAACCGGTTTGGACCGGGACCGGAATCCATATTATTTGTGGACCGGAGACCGGACCGGGAATAATCCGGTCTAGACCGGACCGGACCGGTAAATTCCGGTCCGGTCCGGGTTTGGACCGGTTTGGACCAGTTTCTTATTTTTTAAATTAAATTCTTATTTTTTTATTTTTAAATAATCTTTATATTAAATAAATTTAACATAATAAATAAAAAAATACATATTTAATATGAATATATCTAAATATAAGATAAAAATATACTAATTATTTCAACTATTTCTTTAAAATAGAATATTTAAGAATAAAAATATATAAAAATATATAAAATTTTATATATAACCGGGTTTTCGGTCCGGACCGGTAAATTCCGGGTTTGGACCGGACCGGACCGGAACTCGGAATCCAAAATATTTTAGGACCGGAGACCGGACCGGATTGCATCCGGTCGGTCCAGTTCCGGTCCGGTCCGGACCGGTTCCGGTCATTTTTCCGGTCCGGTCATTTTTTGCACAGTCCTAGCTCTAAGTTATTAGTATTTTATTTATTTTAATTTATTTTATTTTATTAGGGTTTTAGTACTATTTATATTTACGGTATGTCATTGAATTGATTAGTTGATTATTGATATGAAATAAAAAGAGAGTATTTCTCGTTCTTCAAGGTTTTCTTGAAGTTTGTCGAATTTCGGTATTCTTAGAAATCAACGATATTTGATGTGTTAATTCTCGGGTATTCGTAGAATCAACGAGATTTAATTGTGTGTTTACGCCTCCGCCTGCGTCAGTTTGGTATCAGAGTCGAACGATGCCTCCCCGTCCCCGGCCTGCTTGCGAACCCGACGTTGAGGCCGCAACCCGTCGCGATGCCGACGTCGCCGCCTTAAGCCGCCAGATCGCATCTCTTGCCGTCGAAGTCGAGGAACTCCGTCTTCCTATCACTGGTGGTCTACCGAAAGCTCAACACTTACCTATCCCCGCGCTAGGGCGCACCCTTATTGATGAACTCGATCCATATGGTGATTCGAAAGACGAATTGGCCTCGATCTGGGATGACGATTCAATTTGGGATGCCGAGCCGGTCTGCGACGCCGAGCCTGACGAGCCGATCTGGGACGCCGAGTCCGCCGAGCCGATCTGGGATGCCGAGTCCGCCGAGCCGATCTTGGATGCCGAGCCGATTTGGGTTGCCGAGCCGATTTGGGACGACGAGCCGCTTCACCACGTCGTTGCCCCGATGACGTTGCCTTTGTCTCGCATGTTACTGTTCTTGCGCGGCATCTCGATGTCGTTGACGATGCCCTTGCGTCGCCTTCTCAAGTTACTGCCGTTCTTCCATCCATTGCCCTTGCGCAACGTCAACGTGTCGCTGCTCTTGCGTCGTGCCCTCAGGATCGCCAACGATTGGTGTTTGATCCCGGTATCTCCGTGCTCGGTCTTTTAGGTTCGCGGTCGAACCTTCTCCTAGAGGGGGAGAATGATGCGGATACTAAAAAGGAAAAGATTGTGTCTTGTTGAATAAGACATTATTATTATTTTATTTATTTATTTTAATTTATTTAATTAGGGTTTTAGTACTATTTATATTCTGCGTTTGTCATTTATTTACGTAGTTGATTATTGATATGAAATAAAGTTTGTTCCTCAGTTGAGGTTTTATCAGGTTTCGGTATTCTTAGGAATCAAAGAAAGTCTTGATATTTTAATGCTCGGGTATTCTCAGAATCAACGAGTTTTAATTGTTTGTTGTAGCTTCCGCTACGTCAGTTGGTATCAGAGCCGAACGATGCCTCCCCGTCCCCGGCCTGCTCGCGAATCCGCCGTTGAGGCCGCAGCCCGTCGCGATGCCGACGTCACCGCCTTAAGCCGCCAAATCGCAGCCCTTGCCGTCGATCTCGAGGAGCTCCGCTTTGCTGTTTCCAACAAGCTATCGTCACCTCCACGCCGACCGATCCCCGCGTTTGAACGCACCCTTGGTGATGAACCCGATCTATATGATGATTCAGAAGATGAATCAGCCTCGATCTGGAACGACGAGCCAATCTGGGACACCGAGCCTACCGAGCCCGCCGAGCCAATCTGGTATGCCGAGCCTGCCGAGCTAGTCGAGCCGATCTGGGACGCCGAGCCCGTTGAGCTGATCTGGGACGCCATGCCCGTCGAGCTGATCTGGGACGACAAGCTCGCTAAGCCGATCTGGGACGACGAGCTCGCCGAACCGATCTGGGACGACGAACCGATCTGGGATGCCGAGCCGATCTGGGATACCGAGCCTATCTGGGACGACGAGTCGTTGCCTCAGACCAGTGCCCCAACGCCACATCCTGAAGTTGTTGTCCGCGTGTCGCATCCTCATGCCATTGCCCTTGCGCTGCATCCTGATGTCGTTGGCGCTGTCCTTGTGTCGTTTCCTAAAGTTGATTCCATTTTGTCTCTTCCTCCATTTATTGGTCCTGCGTCGGTACTTCCCGCCACTACTCCTGCGTCGCCTAAAAAATTAACTGCCCTTGCGCCACGTCAATGTGTCTCTGCCATTGCGCTTGAGTCGTGCCTTCAAAGTCGTCGACGTTTGGTGTTTGATCCCGACGGCTCCTCGCTCGAGCTTTCAGGTTCGCGGTCGAACCTTTTCCGAGAGGGGGAGAATGATGTGGATAGAAAGAAATCAAAGACTGTGTCTTGCTCTCTAAGCTATTAGTATTTTATTTACTTTAATTTATTCTATTAGGGTTTTAGTAGTACTATTTATATGTCGTTTTTGTCATTCATTTAAGAAGTTGTTTTGATATGCAATAAAAAGGTTCCTCTGTTGAGGTTTTTATCAAGTTTCGGTATTATTCGGAATCAACGAAAGTTTGATGTATAAGTTCTCAGGTATTCGTAGAATCAACGAGTTTTAATCTTGTGTGTTCTAGCTTCCGCTACGTCACTAACTCATTTATTCGTTTTTTGTTGTTTATTTTATAAGGAAGAGATCCCAATTCGGAAGTCACTCGATTGGATAAGATGTAAATTAAGGGATGTGCTCGAGCAACAGACACCTGTGAGAAAAAGCCAACATGTCTCACACAAATTTCATAATATTTCAATAAATTTGTCTCACCAAAAGTTCGATTCATAACTGAAAAATTACACCCGCATCATCACATGTCTTACCAGTTACCACTCGTCTATGCCTTAGGACCGTTTTTTTGCTGTTTTGCGTCACACATTCAACAACTTTTATTTTTTTCATTAACATAAACTTAATTTATTATTATTATTTACTTTTTTTCTTCACTTAAAAATTTATTTATTTCTTTTGTTAAATTACTTGTTAATTTTTATAATTTTGATATCAATGAGATTTTGATTAGACGGAGGGGAGGAGAGGAGAGTTCTATTCCGATTTTAATGAAATTGTTCATCGAAATGATTTGATTTTTAACGAACGATCATGTATCTTACACGACGTCCATGATTATATACATTTTTTTATTAATCTCAATTTTTTTAAATTTAATTATTGAAAGAGAGCACGTGAAACGGTGAAAGCTCCCAACATAAAAGGAGGTCGGTGGGAGAGAAAAGAGATTGTGGGGGCCCACACCCTTTATTTCAACGCGCATTACTCATAAATATATAAATAAATAATGGAGTACTATTTAAAAAATAAAATTCAAGCAAATTTAATTATGATCTACTTGTTTAATGGTATTATTACCTTCTATTTATTGCGCAATTTCATTTTGGTAATTATATTCATTTTCAAACACATTTTGTTATTGAAAAATCTCTCTCGTCTCTCCAACAGCACTACTCTAACAATTTTCGCCCTTCTCCAAAAAAAATCTGGTATGCGTTTCCTCACTTGCAATTTTACTGTGCTATCTTCTTTGTGATTTTTTCTATGTGTGTTTTAGTGTGTGTTTTTTGCACCAAAAATGATTTTCAATTGTTATTTTCCTGTAATTTTTTTTGATTTCGTACTTTATTGAAATCAGAGGTGTGTGAGTGTAGTCTTCACACAAAGATGAGAGAAAGCGACTGAGATGATGATTTCGTACTTTATTTTTTTTGATTTCTCCCGTCTTCGTGGGCCCGAAGGTGAAATCGCCGCACTCACGCACCTCTGATTTCAACATACCGAATAAAAAAATGATGAACCAAGAATAGCAGAGATGGTTGTCAAAGAAAAAAATCTTTACTTTTTCGAACTTTCGCTTTTCGATTATTATTGCAATCTTTCACAGATGATGTGTTTTCCCCTTGCGTTTCGATCGATTGATTGAAGTATTGAACTGTCCTTAGGTCTAATGGAGTTCCAAGATTCCCACCGCAAAGCCCCACAGCCAAAATTTGAGTGTCTCCTCTTTGGTGAGTTCTATGTGCTTTGTAATTAGGCTGTATGGTTTTACCTTAAAATGAGACTTTTTTTTTCAGATGTCGACGATACCCTTTATCCCCTGAGTTCCGGTCTATCTGACGAATGCACCAAAAACATCATAGGTATCTTGTGTATGCGCCTTTTTTTTTTGTGTTGTTTGCTTTTGCCTTTTCGTGGTCTGAGTCTTGATTGTGAATTTGTGATGTGTTATACTAGAATATATGACCGATAAGCTCAACATTGATGCTGAGAAAGTCCCTGAGATGTGCGCGGAACTCTACAAGGAATATGGAACCACGATGGCTGGTCTCCGGGCCATCGGGTATGACTTTGACTACGACGATTACCACAGGTAACAAACAAAACAAGTTCTCTTCCTTTTACAAGGTCTTTCGTTTACTCTGATGTATGCGTTTGTGGTTGTCATTAGCTTCGTGCATGGTAGATTACCTTACGAGTGGTTGAAGCCTGATCACACTTTAAGGACCCTTCTGCATAGCTTGCCGATTCGTAAAGTTGTAAGTGTTTTACTCTATGTGCACGCGTGTTCTTTCTCCTTCACAACGTCTCTTCAAATGTACATGGGTAATGTAAACAGATTTTCTCGAATGGAAATGAAGCCCATGTGTCTAAAGTTCTTAGCGGGCTCGGATTAGAGGACTGCTTTGACGACATTATTTGTTTTGAGACGTTGAATCCGCCCGACAATGATGGTGAGTTGAAGTCGAGATCTGTCGAGTAAAGACGAATGTTTATTTTTTTGTACAATTATATAAATTGCTTCATTATTCTGCTGCAGAAGTCCCCAAGCCCCTGATTGTGTGCAAGCCTTTTGAGAACTCGTTCGAACAAGCCTTTCAAATCGCCGAGATCGACCCTAAAAAGACGGTGAGAAACCATAACCGACTTACCGTTTGAATAACCGAGCATATTGGGTAATCGCTTAAATTTATTTGTTTTTCTCCAGCTGTTTTTCGACGACTCGATCAGGAACCTACAGACTGCAAAGAACATGGGGCTACACACTGTTTGGGTACGATAGTCGATCGTGATTGTGGCAATTGAACTGAAAGGATATGTTAGAGAATATGCGCTCACAACATTTTTTTTCTTCGTTTTTTCAATATCAAACAGGTTGGATCTTCTCATCGAACAAAGGGTGTGGATTATTCGTTGGAGAGCATTCACAATATCAAGGAGGCATTGCCGGAGCTGTGGGAAGCCTTGGAGAAGTCGTACGTTCATCACCCCGAAGAGGCTGCAATCGAGACATATGTCAGTGCTTAGGGGCGGCGATCATAAGGAGCGATTGTCGACTTGTCTGTTTTCGTTCTTCTTTGTTTTTTCTTATGCAGCAGCTGACATACTTTCTTAATGCAAAAACTATGTATGGGATTATATGATTCTATGAATACTAAAATCGGTGACCATGAAGTCGTCACCGCGGACTACCTTGTCGATTGTGTGAAAATTTATTCTGAACTTAATTGAACTGATAATAAATTGAAAAGATAATAAATTGAAAAGAACGTAGTCTAAAAGATCGTTCTTTTGGACCGAAATCGGCTGAACTGAAGTTAAGCGGTTTGAATTGAAATGAACTTATTTGATTGTTTTTTTATAAAAATAATAATAATTTTTATAAATTAGTCCAAACTTGATTGTTTTTTTTATAAAAATAATAATAATTTTTATAAATTAGTTCTTTTGGACGAACTTGATTGATTTTTTTATAAAAATAATAATTTTTATAAATTATTAAATATATTTAAAAAAAATATATTAATAATATTATGAAAGTAACTAGATTGTATATTTAAAATTATATATTGAAATTGTTTATTTATTTATTTTATTTTAATCTATATTGAAACTAATTTAATTGAGCTGAACTTAATCGAGCTGAAAGCGATCTAAACTGAACTGAACTGACTGAAATTTAAATTCAAAATAAGGTCCGAACTAAGAAAAAAATAGACAAACTTACCTTGCTTATCTTGAAAATTAAACAAATTAATTATATTTTTCACACAGATATTTATTTTTAATTATTTTCAATATAATTAAGAAGAACAAATTATACTTCCCATATTTAATTAAGTAATTGTTAATTTAAATAAAGTAAAATCATGAACACATACATACCTTTTCCTTTCCGAGAATTGTGTTTCCGTGGAATCAGGGATATTTTGGTCATTCTACATGTGATAAAATAACCTAATTCCCAAACTCTCGCGAGCCCTAATTCCGCCTTCCTTCGATCCCTCTCCTCCAAAAGCCCTTGATTTCTAATTCGTGGGTTTCCAATGGCGAAGCGAGAGCTATCACATACCTTGAAGAACTTGAAGGTACAGATTTTTGAATTCGTTATTTATTTTTTCTTGCTGTTTAATTTGAACCCATTTGTGTTTTTTTCCCTTTCAGTCAACCTGGGTTATTTATGATTTGTTCGATTAATTCTATGTATTTTGAATCAAGAAAGTCAGTATTCTTATTGTTTTTTTTTTCCTGTGGTTCAAGTTTATGCAAAGGGCAACTCAGAGAGATGAGAATACCAAGAAGGAAGAAGACGTCTTACCTGCTGGAGATTTCCCTTCATCCAGTGTTGTAAGAAGATGGTATTTTTCTTTATTTTAATTATTGGGATTCATGGTATAGTTAAATTTATGCTCCTTGAATGTGCGATTCTCGTAAAATTCTATGCTTCCTGATTGTTACAATTCATGCTTATTTCTTTAAGATCTGGGAAAAAGTGGGAAAAGGAAAAAAGGAGAGCGTTCAGTTTCTTTTAAATGTTGTTCTGTGACGTTTTAAAACATTATTCGATAGATAAAGGTAGACCGAAGGTACTTTAACTTAGTCATGAGTTACTTAAGTGACGCTTCGTTTGGTGCAATAAGGTCGATTTAGATTCCTATGGCATTCATTCACCTCCTTGGTTCCACCGCCCATAGTTTTAAGTTTAACCTCTGATTTTTCAATATAGAGCTGAAGAACCCTCAGTTCTTCACTTATATGCGTTCTTTGATCCAAAGAACAAATTAATGCTTTGGGTTAGGTCCTGTTTTCACTAAACACACTTTATGGATACAGATGGTATGACCGATAAGTTTAGAGTCTTTTCAATAAAATTTGAAACAGCGTTGTAACTTAGATGGTGCATCTTTTCATCTCTAGAAAAGCTTCACTTATAGTGTTTGGATATCTTTTGCATCACTGATATTTGACAAGAATCACAAGATCAAAAGATTTTATCCAGCTATATGGATATGTTTTCTGTCATTTTTATTTCCATGCCTGTGTTCGTATGCAGTGTTGTCGTAGTCGAAGGCGATCCCCACCCTGGTGCAACAAAAGGCCGCATGAGTTTTAAGCCATCTATTGATGTGAGTAAAAAATAAAGGCTTTGAAAGATCTACAATTCCTGAAATGCTGACCAGGTGCATATAAGTTTGGTTTTTGTGTTTCTCACAATGAAGGCTTGTTCTGTAGAAACCCAACGATGAAGCACCTGACCATAGTGAAACTGGATCTGCCGCTAGAAATTCTGGTAGAAAGAACGAAACAACACCTATCAGGTCAGTGTTAGCATATATTTTGGGTTTAAAAAAAATCATTTTCTTGGTGATAAGTTTCTTGGAAATACGCTGTGCTAAAATAGCTTTTGCCAACGGATGAGATGGATAAACTAAATACATTATTATGGCTTTAATCTCATTAATCATTTTACACAAACAATACATCGTCGAAAGTAATGTTGCATTCTCGCAATTTCGAAGGTTTAACTTAATGCTCTTTCATCTTTTATTTTTCATGTTAAGGATATTTATGGAAGGTTTCTTATTATTAAAATCTGTAATATCCATTTGATGGTTACATTCTTGAATAAGGCTGATTTTTGTTTTTCTCTTTTTAATAGAGAAAATGGTTCGGCACAATATAGACCTGAGAAGATGGAATTAGTTGATTCAAGCAGTGTTGGATATGGTAATTGTAAGAGGAAGCAAGCGGAAGTTGCATCTGGAGCTCAACATCCAAAAAGGCCGAGAATATTTGATCAAGAAAATCACATTTCAACTCCAAGTAACTGTCGTAGCTCTCAGAAACAACACAAACGCGAAAGACTGGATTGGAGTGTTCTTCGGCCTCCTAGATATCAGAGCAAAAATAGGTAATTGCTTGGGAAACTACCATAGTCGTTGCAGTAGTTGACTTCTTGTAAGCTCAACGATAGATTTTCTTTTTGGCCTGTAGAGTTCCCTGACGGCCTTTGTACTGATAATCATCGATAATTTAAAATTAGTATTGGCATCTTCATGATTTTATTCCAGTGTTTTTATTCTCTCATTTTTAAATATGAGACTGTTTTTGAAAGACAAATTGAGACTATGAGTTATGCATAAGAGTAGCTACATCCAAGAGTAGGAAGGTTTCCAACAGGAGATGGCCTCATTCACCCTTCCTTTCCATCCTTGCAACATCCACTTCCCGTCTTCATCGACGTAGAAGTTCTTATGGTACTTCCTCTTCATTGTGCTCCGCACTTTTTTTACGATCTTTTGATCGAGCGGAAGCTGTGTGAAACCAGCTTTCTGCATTCTGATTTGCTAAAGTCTGTATATCTCTGGCCTGTGTACCCTCTCCGTCCCTTCACAAGCTATGACGTTCATTAGGATGTTTTCCGAACATCTCCTCAAAGAGCAGCCTGCTCTCGTCCTCACGGGGAACTGTGGCCTCGAGCATATAAAACATGTTGCTCTGTTCAGCCAAACGAGCCTAGAGGGCGTTTGCGAAATAATGAGCGACTCTTTTCAGGCTGTTGCTCTCGGGAGAAGAATGCTGCCTTATTTGCTGCAACAGGTGAGTTGTGTTTGTGGTGTCGTGGCTCGACACGACTTGTGCGCATGTCGTCAAGAGGCTTCTCCAATCTACGGATTCCACAGGTTTGGGGGTGGCGGTGACTGCTATTTTCTTGGGCTTTCCTGTTCTTCGTTTTGAGCGCCTCTGATTACGTGTTTGTGTAGTCTGGTGGTTCATGTCGGCTTTACCATTCATATCTAAGGGCTCGGACGAGGCAAGATTGTTGTTGTTGAGGGCGACGTAAATGGATTGCTCGGTCGTGGAACATGTAAGGCTCGTTCTTGTACTCGTCTTCCATAAGCATATATCGTTGATGACCTTGAGGGACGTCGAACAATCATTTTGTTCGTCGTGAAACAAGGAAAATAGTATTGTTTATCATACTCATTGATCGGATTATATTGAAGAACATGTTCTGCAAGACTTTTCAATTGGTTTAGTGTTCTTTTAAAGCAAAGAAGTTGATGCAACTCTCTTAAACGGGTGAATCACGCGGGTGACAATGTATATAAACTCGATCTAGTTATTCCTGATACACAACTTTATCAACTTAACAAGCATTTTAAGGTGTTATTGATCCAACTTGGACAATTTCCTCTAAAAGATCTCTTGAAATCAAAACACATTAATCCCTTGTCGTCCATATTGTTGCTGCTTCGATTGTTCGTGTTCGAATGTCGACAACACAGAGACATTTTCAACACCTGGCTGCAAGTTGCCAACACGACACGGCGTCTACAACCCGTCCTTTCCACCCACGCTGAATTCCTTGTGATACTTCGCCTCCACCTTACTCTTCACACGCCCCACCATCTCAAAGGACACTGTCTCGACATTTCGGGCGAATCGCTTGTTGCTTCTTAGCTCTTCTTTTTCTTCTTTCAAGTCATCGTCAGCTTTCCGAAGGCGGTGTTTCTCTTCTCTCTGGACGTACTCCGTTTCTTTGGAACTTTCTTCAGGATTGTTGTGGAGGGCTTCGTAAAAGGATCTCTCGGTAGCTTGCAGTGCCGAGATGTCGTGGAACATGTAAGGCTCGTTCTCGTTCTCGTCGTCGTTGTTGTCCTCCATGAGCATATCGTTTATGAACTTGAGGGTCGCGTCGGAAATAATCATTTTCTTCGTTCATAAATGAAGAAACTTGATCGTGGATTTGATTTGTGAAGAGTGAATTTCAAGTGATGATGGTTTTGGTTTAATTTGATGGAGTTATAAGGTAAGTGCAATTGTATTGGTATTTAATTGCGGATGTCATATATGTTTTGTTTTTATTTAATTGTTGACGTCATCCAACTTGCGTCTCTCCCTTTTGAAGATGGGCGTCACATCCTTACAAAAATTGGCGAAGTTCAATCTTACGTACATTTAACAAGAAAAAAACCGGTCACAAACTCCGTCTTGCACTACTACAAAAACTGGCAAACACGTACTGCAAAATTAGTCAATACTGCCAACCCAATCAGTAGGTAAACAATTTGAGTATACCTTTACCAGATTGATTTATATACCTTAGGAGTTTTGAATTGTGCTTTAGAGATCCACCCGAGGCGAACTATTTTGAGTCCAGCAAGACGACCCGACATTTGTACCTGTATTTTTAGAATAATTTCAAGAACTCCAAAAATGTTAATTTCAAAAATAATTCCTACACCAAGGCTAAATCTTGTAGAACACAATTTTTGTTCGAAATTGAAGTTTCTCGTGTAACTAGAAAAAAAACGTAAAAACATAATCAAGAATTATTATTGTTGAGAAAAACAGCCCTGCAAACAGAAACAAACGCGAGCTCCGTCGACACTGAATCCCTCACAATAACACTGAACAGCGTAAATAACACTGAACACTGAGTTTTAACACTGAACCACTGAACTGAACACCAAGATCTCACACACGTCAATAAACACTCAAACTCACGGCGCAGGAAGTTTGTATATGGTTTATCGAACTCAAACACGAAGTAAAACAATCACACAACAAACGATTTTACGTGCTTCGATCACCGGAAAAGTAATCTACGTGCACGGTGGAGGGGAGGGTGGTTCTGGGATTATATGAAGCAAATGAATGATTACACAATGTTCTCTCTAGCTCACTTGTTGCATATCCATCGCTAACAGATGCGATTATATACTAAAATGAAAATGCACAAAATCGATTTCTTCATCCAAACCGTCGACCTGCAACAACCTCGCAAATCTCAGCCGTTTGATCAATCGATCCAATTCCTTGTGCGTCTTGTAGATGAGCTGGCGGGGACCACAACTGCGTAAGAATCATGCAATGAGGTGAAGAATCGAGTGAGAAATCGCTCGCCCTAGACCATGCACCACGCTGCCAGTTCAGAGCCGAAACGACGTCGTTTCTTCATCCGCGAAATTCAAATTCTGGCAAAATTACCAATTTGCCCCTGAAGTGCATTTTGTCGAATTTGCGTCCGGAGATGATTTTTCGTGTACATTTTAACAAATCTCCACCTTACACAACAAATCAACTCCCAGCAAATCTCCATAGCACAACAACATCACAGTGTTCAACACTGATCACCCCATAAAAGCACTGATCAAGGTTCAGTTCAAGAACTGACCTGAACCAGATTTCAGAACTAACTTCAAATCCAAATCCTGCTCTCCACAGCTGGAATTAGGATCTCTAATCAGCCCCATCATGATCTTTGATTCCTTAGCTTCAAATCCATACCAAGAACTCATCATATGATTCATTATAGCTCCAGAAATTCCCAAATGCGACTAAGTCACTCAAAACTGATTTAGTTGAAAAACTCATGTACTCAACTTCTTCAATTTTGAACCAAAAGACTTCAAACCACCTCCACAAGGTTTGTACACTGAAATGTGACTTCACAGCACATTTCATCCACCACAAAACATTCTCCAACACAGAATCACTACACAAGTAATTCAAGAACAGACACTGTCCAGTCAATCAAACCATTGACTTTAAGAATCCTTAACAACCATGCAGAAAACTCAATCCACATAAGTTATAAACATGATTATGAACCTCTGGCCACAATCATTCCACCCAGAAAACCTCTGAGCAAGAAAATCACAGAATCATACTTCAAAATTCTCAAAACTGCCAGTTTGAGTATTTTGTTGCATAACTCTACAACCACAGCTGATCTCTCACCTCAACTGTAGTCAATAAAATCACAACCTCATTGAGATTGTGAAAGGTCCACCAGTTGGACCAAATCCTGACACAACTTAAACTTCTCCACAGGTAAAACCTTGGTGAAGCTATCTGCTGGATTGCCTTCAGTGGCAATTTTCTCAACTTTCACTATCTTCTTATCAACCACATCTCTAACAAAATGCAGTCTCACATCAATATGTTTGGATCTCTCATGAAACACTTGGTGTTTTACCAAATGCAAAGCACTTTGGCTATCACAGTTCACTGAAACTGTTTCTTGCTCAACTCCAAGTTCATTTAGAATCCCTTTCAACCATATTGCTTCCTTGATAGCCTCAGTCATAGCCATATACTCACTCTCAGTAGTGCTTAAAGCAACTACTCCCTGTTTAGAGGCTTTCCAAACCACAGCAGTACCAAATAAAGTGAAAACATAACCAGAAATGGACTTTCTAGTATCCACATTACTTGCAAAGTCAGAATCAACATATCCAATCAAAGCATCTCCACTGAGATCACTTCTTTTAAACATCAAACCATGATTCAATGTACCTTTAATGTACCTGAGAAGCCATCTGACAGCATCCCAATGAATCCTACCAGGATTTGACATGAACCTTGACACTGTACTCATAGGGTAAGCCAGATCAGGTCTGCTACACACCATTGAATACATGATACTTCCAACTGCAGAAGCATAGGGAACACCACTCATAGAGTTGATTTCTGACTGAGTTGTTGGACTTTGATCCACAGAGAGTTTAATGTGTTGAGCCAGGGGAGTTTGAGAGATCTTAGCCTCATGCATATGAAACCTTTTGAGAACCTTTTCCAGGTAAGAAGTTTGAGATAAACTCAGAATCCCAGTACTCCTGTTTCTGTAGATATCCATCCCCAAGATCCTTCTAGCCACACCAAGATCTTTCATTTCAAATTCTGACCTCAGTAATTTCTTGAGAGACTCCACCTCAACTTTTGAACAACTTGCAATGAGCATATCATCAACATAGAGAAGCAGGTATGTGATCACTTTTTCAGACTTCATTTTCAGATAAACACAACAATCATAGTTGCATCTGACAAAACCAATGTGCATCATATAATTATCAAACTTCTTATACCATTGTCTAGGGCTCTGCCTCAGTCCATACAGAGATTTCCTGAGCAGACACACCTTATTATCACTGTAAGCTCCTTCCACCCCTTCTGGAATTTTCATATAAATTTTCTCCTCAAGTTCCCCATGTAAGAAAGCTGTTTTTACATCCATCTGATGTAACTCAAGATCATTTTGAGCTACAATGGACAACAAGATCCTGATTGTACAGTGCTTAACCACAGGTGAGAATATCTCATTATAGTCCATACCTTCTTTCTGAGTGAAGCCTTTTGCAACCAGTCTAGCCTTGAACCTCACATCCTTAGCATCAGTTCCCTCAAGTTTTTTCTTGAAAATCCATTTACAGCCAACAACCCTCTGAGATGGTGGCTTAGTGACAATGGACCAGGTTTGATTTTTCTCAAGTGATAGCAATTCTTCTTGAACTGCAACCATCCACTTTTCTTTCTCAAAACCTGATATTGCTTCTGAATATGTGCTTGGCTCAGCAGAGTCCACAAAGTCAGCCACCAAAAGAGCATATGAAACCACATCAGCATGTGCATATCTCTGAGGTGGATGAATCACTCTCCTTTCTCTGTCTCTAGCAAGTTGATATCCACTGTGATCATCAACATTTTCAGGAATCTCAAAATCATCTTCAACCCCACTTTCTTCATGACTCACATCCTCTCTGCCATTCAACTCCACCTCAAACAACTCATTATTCTCCAGATTCTTCTCAGTGAGCATATGCATAGTGTTTTCATCAAAAGTAACATCCCTACTAATGACACACTTATGCATTCCAGGTTCAATACACCACAACCTATATCCTTTTACTCCTTTTGGGTATCCCAGAAAGACACATCTCAGAGCTCTAGCTTCCAGTTTATCCCCCCTATTATGAGCAAAACATAGGCTGCCAAATATCCTCAAGTTATCCAGATTTGGAGCAACTCCAGTCCAAATTTCTTGAGGAGTCTTCATACTCAAGGCTGCTGCAGGGCTCCTATTGATCAAATAAGCAGCACAACTTACAGCTTCTCCCCAGAAAGACTTGTGAAGTCCAGAACTCAATAGCATGCACCTCACTCTATCAAGCAAGGTTCTGTTCATTCTTTCTGCTACTCCATTTTGTTGTGGAGTAGATGCCACTGTCCTGTGCCTAGCAATACCTTTGCTTCTGCACAGTTCATTGAACTCCTCAGAAACAAACTCCAAGCCATTATCAGTTCTCAGATTCTTCAACTCCTTTCCAGATTGTTTTTCAACCTCAATCAACCATTCTTTGAACTTCTCAAAAGCTTCAGACTTAGCTTTAAGTATGATCACCCATACTTTCCTACTAAAGTCATCAATGATTGACATGAAAAACCTTCCACCACTTTTGGTATTAGTTCTTGCTGGCCCCCACAGGTCAGAATGTGCTGGAATTCGGTATCCCGGGGTATCAAAAATTTGCGGAACCGATAACCCCGACCGAATAACCCGTCGCCGGAAACCGATCACGAACGCCACGAAGAACCGGGCTCGACAAGAGCATCGCCGCGGGATGAACCCGCGGCTAAACCCTAGCCGAACCCCATCCGCGGGGTTCGCGATCGCCGTGCATGGCGATCGCTGGGGCTGCATGGGGCAGCCCCCGGCGGTGAGTCCGGCGACTCACCGCCACCGCCAGGAGGGGCGGTCAGCCCGGCTGACCTACCGCGGCTCCAGCCGTGGTCTTCCCCCGGCGATCGATCTCATGATCGATCGCCCACCCCGGCGTTCAGCCGGGGTGCCCTTGTTGCACACGCCGCCGGCGAGGCGGCTGGGATCCGCCACGGCACCAGCCCGTGGCATCCCGGCGATCGACCGAAGTCGATCGCATGCCCCGGCGTCCAGCCGGGGCTCGCCCCTCGTCGCGCGTAACCGGCGGTCGAACCCTAGGGTTCGGCCGCCCCTCTCGATCCCGACGGGGATCTCGAATCCCCGTATCCCGGTCTCGACGTTTTTCCCGGATCATGCGTTCATGTATGTATCACAATTCAATTCACATAAATTCACACAAAGGAGTTTATGATTTTACCTTTTAATTCGTTGTGCGGAGAAACGAATCTAAGTTGATGACCTTACGATCTTCCCACGTATTCCTTGCACTAGCTTGAACGTCGGGTGGGCGACGATCCTCCAAGCTTATGGATCCTCTTCAACTCTCTAGAACTATCAAGTATTGATATTCTTGTCTTATTAAAAAGTGAAGACCATGTAGTGCTTTTATAGGCTACGTAGGGGATCTAAAGGAGGTGGAATATTGGGCTTCCAATATTAATGATTAAATTGAGCCCAAGCCCAAATCTATTAATCTCCCATTAATATTAATTAATTTATTTTCCACTATATAAATTAATTGCACTCCCAATATTAAACCATATTATATCAAATAATATTTCTCCGGTAGTATTATTTATTCCGTGTATTTAAGATTTAAATATCCATGAATAAAATTAATTTATTGCTAATTAATTTATTCATCTCTTAAATCCGAGACTAGTACCATTCAACCTTAATTATTGTGCGGAACGAATCCACTCATGAGGTTTACACAATAATTCCTTTTGAACTCATCTCGGGGATATTATCAACCCTTCCGGGATACACTGTCCGGTCAATCATTCACGGCATGCCATATATAAAATATAGTGACCCAACTTAACCGGTAATTAACCCAATAATTAAATCGGTTAATTCCTTTGGTAAATCAAAGTCACTTATATTGAATATACACACCCGCAACAATATCGGGGATTAAGAATATAATACACTGAGACTCGAATCGATTATCGCCGGCAATCCTAATCGATGAATCTCAACGATCCGCTCAATACACCAAGTGTACAAGTGTGATAAAATAATTAAGATAAATTATTTTCTCTCTCACACAAAGACTATACCGATGGATTGGTCCGGGTCCATCTAGGTCGTGAGCCACTGTTTGATTAAATACGAGTAACCGATAGTATGATCTTCTGTGTGCACATGCAACACCATACTAACTACAACGTATAAAATCTAGGACTATGATTTGCATATATTTAATTAATAATAATTAAAAGCAAACAATTGTTTATTAATTTAATAGATTAAATGCTATGACCGGGAGTTTATCGTTACTTAAATCTAGACATTAAGTACACAACTCCAACAGAATGAACATAATCAAGAATACCCTTAGTGGTGTGTCTCCCAGTACCAAAGGCAGCTCTTACAGCCTTCCCCAATGCACAAATTTGACAGAATTTCAGTTTAGTCAACTTGTCTTTTGGAAACAACCCTTGTTTGGAGAGCTCATTCAGACCTTTTTCACTGAGGTGGCCCATTCTCTGATGCCAAACCTCAACTCTCTCAACTCCTGTGACTTGAGACACTTCACCTGTCACAGCAGATCCCTTGAGATAGTAAAGATCATTTCTCTTGAACCCTTCAAGAACAACTACAGTCCCCTTCTTCACCTGCAGACATCCACCATGTGAACCAAAACTGAAACCCAAGCTATCCAACATACCAAGTGAAATGAGATTTCTCTTTAGCTCAGGGATGTATCTGACTTTAGTGAGAAGCTTAGTTGATCCATCATGAAGTTTAAACCTCACAGAGCCAATACCTTGAACTCTGCATGTGATATTATTTCCCAATACCACACATCCACCATCAGTGTCTTCAAACTGCTCAAACCACTCCCTCTTTGGACTCATATGAAAAGTACACCCTGAATCAAGGATCCACTCAGTGTCTTTCCCACTCAAAGTCACATTCAACACTTCAGCATCCTCACAGTCTTCATTTCCAACTATGACATCAGCTTGTTGTGGGGTAGTTTGATTTTCCTGCAATTTCTTCCATGCATAACAGTTTTTCTTGAGGTGGCCTGCCTTCTTGCAGTGGTAGCATTTTCTACTTTCTCCAGAAGTAGAAGCTCCACCTCCACCTGCATTTGGCTTCCCCTGTGATGGTTTCTTCTTGTGATGCTTCTTCCCAGTAGTGATCAAACCCTCAGGTGAGTTTGAGTGATCCTTCTTAGATGATTCTTTCTTGTGCAGCTCTTTGGTCCTTAATGCTATTTGAACTTCATCAAGGGTCAAGGCATGCTCCCTACCATATATCATGGCATCCCTGAATTGATCAAAGACTGATGGCAGTGAACTCAACAACAGCAGAGCTTGGTCCTCATCATCTAGCTTTTTATCTATATTCTCCAGATCATCTAGAATCTTTATAAACTCATCCATTTGATCCAACACTGGTCTATCAGTCACCATCTTAAATGAGTAGAGTTTTTGCTTCATGTATAATCTATTTGCCAGAGATTTTGTCATATACAATGACTCCAACTTCTTCCATAAACTGTATGCAGTAGGCTCCTTACATACCTCTCTCAAAACCTTATCACCAAGGCTGAGAATGATGACACTGTGTGCCCTCATGGAAATATCCTCCAGATCTGCATCATCATCAATGGATCCAGAAGTTGAACCTGCTCTGGCTCTCTCCCTTCTCTCAGCAACAATTTCTGGAGGTGTGAGAGCTGAGATCAAACCCTGTTGAACCAACACAGCCCGCACCTTGATCCTCCAAAGGCTGAAATCATTTTTACCAGTGAATTTCTCCACCTCGAATTTGGCGGATCCAGTCTTCATCTCCAGTGATTCTCCTTTCCCACAGACGGCGCCAATTGTTGAGAAAAACAGCCCTGCAAACAGAAACAAACGCGAGCTCCGTCGACACTGAATCCCTCACAATAACACTGAACAGCGTAAATAACACTGAACAGTGAGTTTTAACACTGAACCACTGAACTGAACACCAAGATCTCACACACGTCAATAAACACTCAAACTCACGGCGCAGGAAGTTTGTATATGGTTTATCGAACTCAAACACGAAGTAAAACAATCACACAACAAACGATTTTACGTGCTTCGATCACCGGAAAGGTAATCTACGTGCACGGTGGAGGGGAGGGTGGTTCTGGGATTATATGAAGCAAATGAATGATTACACAATGTTCTCTCTAGCTCACTTGTTGCATATCCATCGCTAACAGATGCGATTATATACTAAAATGAAAATGCACAAAATCGATTTCTTCATCCAAACCGTCGACCTGCAACAACCTCGCAAATCTCAGCCGTTTGATCAATCGATCCAATTCCTTGTGCGTCTTGTAGATGAGCTGGCGGGGACCACAGCTGCGTAAGAATCATGCAATGAGGTGAAGAATCGAGTGAGAAATCGCTCGCCCTAGACCATGCACCACGCTGCCAGTTCAGAGCCGAAACGACGTCGTTTCTTCATCCGCGAAATTCAAATTCTGGCAAAATTACCAATTTGCCCCTGAAGTGCATTTTGTCGAATTTGCGTCCGGAGATGATTTTTCGTGTACATTTTAACAATTAACATAATCAAAGATTATTAATTTGAATGGAAAAACAAGTAGTACAATATTAATTTGAATCTTGAATTTCAAATCAAAATGTCTCATAAGTAATCATTTGTGGTCAGGCTGCCAACACGACATGGCCTCACTGACATGATGTTTCCATCCTAGTAACAACCACATCTCGTCTTCGTCCACGCGGAAGTTCTTATGATATTCCGCCTTCACCGTGCTCATCACATATTTCACGACTTCTTGATCCATCGGAAGCTGTTTGAAGCCAGCTCTCTTCATTCTGATTTGCCAATGCTTGTACGTCTCTGGCCTCTCAACCCTCTCTGTTCCTTCACACGCTATGACGTTCATTGCCTCCTTTCCGAGCATGTGCTCCTCAAAAACAAGCCTGTCCTCGTCCTCACCAGGAACCGTGGCCTCCATCATATCAAACATGTTACTGAAGTGGAACAACGCTTCTTTGAACCTCGTTGCGAAGAAAGGCGAGCTGTATTGTCCGTTGGTTACTCCGTGGATAAACAGGGCAGGGTTGCTATTCTTGATCAGCTTCAAAACAGCATCCCTCGGGTTGTTAAGAACCACCGTCTCGTCCAACAAGTTGTGAAACCAATACAAGGAATTAACCACGAGCAACTCGTCCTTTTCAATCCTCAGATCTTCGATTTTGACGTTTTCCCACTTTTTAACTACTGCATTGTATTCAAAGGGGACCCTGAATCTCTCGCAGAACACTGCGAGACGTCGGCCCGTCTTCTCTAAGGTCTCTGACTGGAGATTCGCCTTTCTCGGAAATCCAATCCCCGTAATACGAAGCTTCGGAGGACCACCAGGCCTTTCCGACAACATCTGGATGAGGCTGGGCCACTGAAATCCGTAAACGATTCCGAAATCGACGATGTGGAGCGTGGTTGCTCCGGCAGCCAATTTCTCTATGGACTTGTTCGCCAACAAGTCGGAAATTTTCCTGAAAGGGCAGGCTGTAATGAACTTTATGTAAGCTTTCCTGACCTCCACAATCAATCTCCTAGTCTTGGAGTTGTGCGAAGCGTACAATGCGGCCCCCGTGCCGTTCAAACGAGCCTCGAGGGCGTTGGCAAGATAATGAACAACCCTCTGAAGGCTGTCGCCTCGAGGAGACGAATGTGACCTTATTCGCCCCATCAGATTATTCGCACCTCCATGGTCGAAGTTCGCCACGGCTTGCGCTCACGCCGTCAAGAGACTTATCAGATCAACGTCGACGACTTGTTCCTTGTTTTTCTTGCCTCTTCGCTCTCCCTTTGATCGGTGAACACTATCATTATCATTATCATAGATCTCTTCTGATTCCCCTTTGCTGCAGAGGAGCTCCTTCCTTCTTTTGGCCCATTCCATGCTGATCCTGATGATGTCACCTTCTTCGGAGAATCCAGAGGTTTCGTCGTTGTTGAGGACGGCATAGAGGGAATCTTGAGTGGCTTGGTAGGCCAGACAGTCGTGGATGGTGCAGGGCATGTATTTCATTATGTCTTCTTCCTCCATCATCATGTCGCTTATGAACTTTAGAGTCACGTCTGGATTACGATCATTTTCTTGCTTCAAGAGTATCATCGAAGAAGATCGATCATCATCACCACCATAGTCATGTCCGATGATCATCGGATCGGATTCAAGAACATTGTTCGATGCGGTTTGAAAATAACTCATGATTTAAATAAATTGTTACAAAAGCAAAAACAAAATATTGAATATGAAGAATTAGTACATGCATGAAAGCAACCTTTAGATAATGTTACTTCTTATAATAATTGTAATAAAGGTTGATTAATTAATATTTGTAAAGTTTGTCCGTTTATTAGTTTGTCACGCGGACAGATGGTTTCATATTTTTGTTGGGATTTTGTATGTGTCTTTTAACACGTTATAAAGTTTTTATAATGTTTTTCATTTGTCTTTTTAACATCGAGTTTTGCCAACTTGACATATTATTATATTGTCTGCATACAAAATACAATACAGATGACGGTAAATCCGGCTTTATAATTTTTTTAAGCTATGAAAAAAGTACTACCCAATCTATCAATATATAAATCCAGGCTTTCTTCAGCCAGGTGTACCAATAGAATCGCGGGAAAAAATGAGCATGTTCACACTACGTGTCATTTATAAAATAATTTTAATTAACAAATAAAAATTAATTATTTTAATCCATTTATAAACATTTTAATAATTAATAATACTATTCTCTAAATGTATTAATTGTCTCTTAATTTTAATCTTTATGCTTGAATATATATTTATAGTATATTAATTATTGCCGGTCAATTTGCCTCTATATATATGTATATATATTAGGAAAACTTAATCTTCACCTTAAAAAAAGGGCTTGATATTAATGAATGTAAAAAATATTGCCACATCTATATAAAAAAAACACAATAAATATTCCAATCTATATAAAAAAAAAACACAATAATGTTATTATTATATTATTATGATTTCCGTTACCATGAAAATTTGTATAAAAATTTTATTCTTATTCATTTAATTTCAATTATTATATTAATATATAAATATAAATTTCACGTTTAAATTCCAACCGTTATATTAAAAATAATCATAATATTTTTTAAAATAAAATATTAATTATGTAATCAATCCTTTAATTATTGATTATTGATTTTATAGAATACATAATGTCCATCCTTAATTATAAGGCCGTTATATTAAAAATAATCATAATATTTTTTAAAATAAAATATTAATTATGTAATCAATCCTTTAATTATTGATTATTGATTTTATAGAATACATAATGTCCATCCTTAATTATAAGGGAATGAATCTGGTCTATTCTCTCCAATAAATTTATTAATAGATTAAATTAAATTTGATCCTTAATTTTAGTAAAAAAATAAAATCAATCAATCAAATATTCTTTAATTATAGTAGCATTCAAATATATTTTGAAAACAAATTATAAGACTAAATTTCACCATAATAGATATTAATTTTAAAATATATTTATTGTAAAATATTTATTTATTATTATTATTTACGTATATTTTTATTTAATACAGTATTATTTATTATTTATTGTAATATCTATTTTAATATTAACAATTTATACATGGAAATTAATATATGGAAATTTAATAATTTGAAATTTTAAAATTGAAATAAACTAATAGTCAATTGACTTCCCAATTTAGTCTTTCAATTAATAATTATGATTCTTCACAATCAAAGTTAATTTCAATTTTTTGTTCATTTTCCATAATACTTATTATATCTCTTTTATGGCAAGTTCAAATTCAATGGTTATTTATACCCTGTATATCTTTCATTCTCTTCATCTCTCAGAATTTTTGTGTGCAGGTTTTGAAAATGTATATTTATATTATAATTCTCTTTATTCTCTCTTTTATTATTGTTTGCTATAATTTATGCTTACTTATGATTTGTATTTTGTGTAGTGAACATTCTTTCATTAATTTGATTCTAATATTTTTGTTCATGATTATTGTTTTTTATTTTTGCAGATTATCGTAAGTATTTTATTTTCACGATTTTATTGTATATTTTAAGATTTATTAACATTATTCTTTGTATTTTTTTGCACTCTTCACGGTAAGTTCTTTTTTTAAAAAATTAGTATTATAAATCATAATTTATTTATTTTTCGCAGGCGGTGAGATTTATTAAACTTGATTTTTAGGTATTTATTTTACTCCTTGATCACTTTTCATATATTTTTTGTTTATGTATTATTGTACAATTTATGTCCAAATTAACATTAAATTATATGTCCTCATCCGATTATATGTTTTCATTAAATTTTGGGTTTTTTTTTTATGTTTTTTTTAGGTTTGTTCATATTCTATTACCGTCAAACCAATAAAATTTGAAGTTTACGAAGAAAGAAAGAATGAAATTTGTACACATGAAGTATTTAAAAGGTCAATTATTATTCAATTCAAAAGATTGTGACATAATTAATATTATGTACTTTAAATTTTTAAAGTTCTTCTAATGTAATTATAGTTATTTGTCAAGTGTAATTTAATATATTTTAAATACAATAATGTTCATTATTTCTTTATTCTGAGTTTTGATCATTATTTTATATTTGTATCATGGAGTTCTTATTTTAACGTATGACTAAAAAATAATAATTTTGTTGATTATTAATATGTTATGATATTAATTATAAAATGCAAAAAAAATATTAAAAAAACTATTTTCTTAATGACAAAAATTAATAAAAAACTAATTGGACAATCTGCTTGATATTTTTTTCATGGTTTTCTATGTAATTTGAACAATAATTATAATTTAATTCATAATAAATATTTTACTATACTAAACAAAATAAACTTAATGTTACTCCTACAATGATAATTTTTAAATAAATTCATAATAATAACAAAAATTAGAGAATCCAATTTAAACTTCTAAATCAAATAATTAATGATATTTATTAATTTTATAAAATATACTTTTTCTAACTGTTTTAATCTCTTATATTTTTTACGTTAACATGCTCAATATAATTGATCGATTTTCTTAAGTACAGAATTTAATTAAAAAAAATCCTTTTTTAATGTATGATTAAATATTATTAAATTTGTTTATTAATAATATTTTAATTATTAATTATAACCAACCATCCATTTTATCCAAAATAATTCAAAAATAATTTCTTCATTATAGTTCAAGTATGCGTGGTCAATTTCCTTAAAATCTAGAGCGAATATCATTGTATGTCTTTTTTCATCAGCTCGATTTCAAAATTGTCCTTTATCTTATTTTTGTATCGAAAAATGTCATTTCGATCCCTTTTCCGACATGAGAGTCACGTTTTTTTTTTATCACGTGATAACCTATTGGCACTGGAGTGCACATGTGACACACAAAATATAGCCCTACATGCCCAACCATCATATTTATTGAATTTTAATTTTAGATCCTACGAAACCAATGTTTACACGGGCACTTGCACGTTGCAATTTCAAAACTCACTAATATAAACAATTTGAAATTATTGCGTTGCGATAAGAATGAAGAACTATCAAATAAAAACGTGAATATAGTTTTAAAATAAGTATTTGAAAATTTACAATAATAATTTACTATATTTATATAATTTTTTTTAAATCAAATTTGCCATAATAATTTACTATATTTTTATAATTTTTGTTTTATTCAAACTTGCTTTATAAAAATTAGTCATTTAATTTTTAAATTTGGAAAATATTAATTTGTCATGTCCATCATATTTTATTTAAGTAATAAAAAAAATTATAATATAAAATTTCAATCTTTTTTATCTTAATTGTATTAGATTTTTTTTAAAGTGAGAATTTTTGATAAAAAAATTTATATGTTAACCTTAAACATATGATCACGATTTATAAATTCAATCTAAAAAATTTGTATGAATATATTAATTAATTAAGATTGTTATATATTTTTTTTCTTATATATGTTTAATATTAAACTTCTTTCAATAAAAAAAAGTCAAAAAATAAAGAAAATATTTGATCACGTGCATCGCACGGGACAGTTGTTACTAGTTCTTATTAATCTTGAGCTATTATAAAAAGGGTACTACCCAAAACTTATTAAATCTTGACACATGTCATACGTACTTTTGGAAAACTCTAAAACACTTCATAAATTTTTAAGTATTGATACAATATTTACATGTACATGGGAATACCACCTTGTCTCAACGACGTGGTGTACCAAATCTATTAGAGTACTACATGTGTCCTTTAAAAAAAAGATGAGAATCCTTATTTCTCCTGTTGGCGTTAAGAGAATTCCGAGAAACCTAAATCACTACTGTATTTATATGTATATAAACAAATCCCCAAATCCAAAGGCCTAAAAAAACGACGAAAAGAAAAAAAACATAAGAGAAAAAAAACCTGGGTTCTGAAAAAAATCGCAAAAAATTAAATCGACCATGTGTCAGACATTAAATTGGATGAGAATCAATTAATCAGAGAAGGGTTGCTAGAGCAGGAGGCAGACCACGAATTTTTTGTTTTAGCCGAGTGATACTTTCCCCAATTTGCAAATCGGATAAGTCTTAATCGAAAAGCAATCCATGGTCAATCCATGGTCAATTTACTTGAAAATTTTGGCAATTTTCTTCTAACACTAGGTTCTTCATCTTCTCATTTTTTTTTTCCATTGCTATTCGCTAAAAATAATCTAGTTGTTAGTTTTTAATTTTGGTGATTTTTTTCTTTTGAACACTAGGTTCTTCGTCTTCTTATTTTTTTCGTCTTCTAATTTTATAATTTTGGTGATTTTCTTATTGGAGGTGATTTTCTTATTGGAAGAAAATAATAATAATAATAATAATAATAATAATAATAATAATAATAATGAAGTTTCTCAATTTTTTTTTAAATGACACATGCTGCACTTTAAAGATATACAGAATATAAATATAAATATAAAAGTATAATTAAATATAAAAGTATAATTATAAAAGTATAATTTTATTTAAAGTTATAATTATAAAAGTATAATTTTATTTAAAGTGTACATTTAAAAAAAATATATAAGAGTATGAATTTAGTGATGATACATTCCCTTTGATTTTTTGGGTCATTGATCGAGTTTAGGAATTTTTGTTTTATTATATATACAGTATATACTTATTAGTATATTTATTCATTTTATATATTCGTTAAGAAAATTATACTAGTATAGATGAAAAATTCTTAAATGGAGAAGTTCTTACAAATATTTTATTTGTGTGATTTTAAATACATTTTAAATTATTTTAAAATAATTTTGTAAGTAATTTACCATTTAAATATTTCAAAATATCTTAAAATAATTTTAAATGCATTTATAATTTTTTTTAAAAAGTTTACTAATTAAGATTATATTTCAAATGATTATATTTTAAACATTTGAAAATATCTTAAAATAATTTTAAATATTTTTTGACAATTTTAATGTGTACTAAAATAATTTAAAAAATGATATAATTAAAATAATTTTAAAATAAATTAAAATACGTTTTTTTAAGGGAAAAATGGCAATAAGGCCATTTTTCAGCCTTTTTCGACCAATAAGGCCAATTTGTAATTTTGGTGTCAATTAGGCCAAAATGTTCCAATCAGGCCACAAAAATGTCTATGGAAGGACGAAATTACCCTTCCATATTACCTTTCACAAATCGAGCTGAGGGAAAAAAAAAATTCGGGCACATTTAATTCTGCTCTCTCTCTCTCTCTCTCTCTCCCTCAGCTCCGCCGTCGCTGCTGCTATTCACAATCGAGCCGAGGGAATTCATCTCCGTCGCCGCCGCGTTCAAGCAGTCCGTGTCAGATGCGCCGCCGGTGAGCAGCTCCAATTCTCAGCCGCGATAATCGATTCCATGCAGTCCGTGTCCCTTGGCATCGATCGATCGATCGATTTGCTCGCCGCCGCCGCCGTTCCTGTCTCAGTTCAGATGTCAGATGCGCCGCCTCCCTCCTTGCCGTCGATTTCGAATCCAGGTACGCGATTTTCGAAATCCACGTACCCGATCAGTGCTTAAAAGATTCATTCAGCATGTTCATGCACAGTGTGTGTGTGGATTGATTCAGTGTGCATTGTTCATGCATTCAGTGTTGATTGTTTTTTATTATGCATGTTCAGTGTTTTTTCGTTGCATTCAGTGTCTAATTCACCATGCACTCGTGTTCAGTGCGCATGCATTCAGTGTTCCTGCACTGAGCTTGCCATTCAGTGCTTATTTTGTTCAGTCAGTGTGTAATTCACCATGCACTCAGTGTTCCTGCACTGAGCTTGCCATTCAGTGCTAAATTGGTTCAGTCAGTGTCTAATTCCTGTAACACATTGTGTGGATTGACTGAGCTTGTTTTCAGTCAGTGTCTAATTGCTTGATTCAGTGTGCATTGAGCCGGACTAATTGCTCATCCACACTGTAGACACCTGTTGTCACACTGAATCCATCCATATTCAACCATGTGGATTCAGTGTTTGTTTGATTCATTCAGTGTTTAATGGCTTTGTTCAGTGTGCATTTAGCTTGGCTAATTGCACTTACACACTGTACCCACCTTGTTGCACACTGAATCCATCCATATTTAGCAATATGGATTCAGTGTTTATTTGATTCATTCAGTGTCAGAATGAATATGGTACCTGTTATTATCTTGTTGGAAATGCAATGTGTTACAGGAATCAGTGTGTGTTGACTTTGTTTCCTTTGAGGCATTGACCTGTCTCCCTTTCAATAAATGCCTGCCATGTTAGTTGAGGGTTGAGGCATTTACTGCCTTGTTAGTGTGATTACGGTTATAAATACCTCGTCATTTCTCTGGTTTCCTCATCTCATTTCTGTTCGTTCGGGGGGAGCATCCAGCGACGATGCCGAGGCGAAGGGGAACACTCGATCGAGAGCCAGGACCGACACCAAGCGAGGCGGAATTTTTCAATAACAGTCCTCCCTCGTCGCCCGAACAAAGATTCAATGCCGGGCCAATCAGTCGGGGGCCACCAATGATGCCTAGGCGACCGGGCACACTGGATTGGGAGCCAGGACATACGGCAAGAAGTCGGGGGGTTGAATCTTGGAATGGTTCTCACTGGACCGAGCAAAGATTCAATGGCCGTTGGCATAAAGAAAAGTTTCCCCTCCCGGCTGCCTTTGTTCGTCCGATCAAGGACGAAATGGGGAATTTCATCGTTCTGACGGACTCCCTGGACCAGAAATGGCACGTTCCTCTCACCACTCATCGGAATCAAACGGCCATCCACGGATTCAACTGGGAACGCCTCGTTCGAGAGTTTGGAGTGCAGGAAGGCTGGAACATCCGGGTTACCTGGACCGGAGGAAGAAGTTTCTCGGTTGGCGTATTCGATCAAAATGGCCAATCGATGGTGCGCCCGGTCAGGGACCCCCCTCGTCGTGACCCAAGACTTCCTCCGTCTCATTATTATTGTTGTTAATCTTGTTTTTTGTCGTTTTTTCTGTTTCCTTTGATTTTGACGACGACTTGTCTTCGTTGTACTGCTCGTGATTGAATTACTTGCTGCTTGCTTAATAAGACTCTTTGAGTTTTTTTTAAAAAAAAAAACAACAACAACACACTGTCTTGTCTGACTTTGACACTGAACAGGCCTCAAAAACACTGTCTGTTTGACTGTGCATTTAACACTGAACAGGTCTTAAAAACACTGTTTGAGGCAACACACACTGAACCACACAATCAAACAAACACTTTTATGGCACTGAACACACTCCAATAGCACTGAACAGCACTGAACACACTTTAATAGCACTGAACACCCTTTTTTAGCACTGAACAGACAGGGACACACATTGAATCACACTGTTTGAGTTCAGTGTTTCATTTCATGCATTCCAGCCGTTCGTTAAAAAAATCGTGCGCTGACTGTGAGTCGTTATTTTTTGTGTTTTTTTTTTTTTCAGCAGGGGCCGATGTTTTTGCGTTTTGTGCATTCGGCGGTGAGAATTTGGTGTCCAGAATAGATTCCTCCCGTGCGGCCGCCCTTCACCAGCTGAAGGAAACAGTCGAGCTTCAGTGGCCTGAGCTCCGAGACGTCGCGTACGGCATGCATTACTCTGTACCCGATTTCCCAAACTGTGTGCTCTCAACCGATGCGGACATGTCGAACATGGTATCCCTAGCTGCGCTTAACAAGCTGCCTTAGGTGAGCATCGACATTTCCGTCGCGACTGAAGACCACACCTCTAGTTCTGTGTTCTCGACGGTGTCCAACAGTACCGCTGTCAGTGCGACTGGAGCAGAAAACAACGAGGGATTCGAAGCAGAAGATATGCTCCGCCTGTTTGGTCCGTCGAGTTCTAAAGTGCTGTTAACCGATGGCTGGGACAAAGAGATCTCGGGTGTCGGTCAGATGTTCAGAGGAGGTGCCCCGGACTTTCGAAACGCACTCTGTAAGATGGCAGTCGGAGTGGGATTCGATTTCGAGTACGTGAAGAACAGACCCGAAAAGGTTTCTGCCGTGTGCTCGAAGAAAAGCAGCACGGGATGCGGCTGGTCTGTGTGCGCCGTGATGGATCGAAGCAACGGCTTCTTCTACGTCAAGCAGCTGAGTAACGAGCACAGCTGCGGCGCGTGCTTTCGATCCCTGAAGCACAGGCGCGTCTGCTCGGACATGGTTTCCAGTTTGATAGTCGAGGAGGTACGGAAAAGCACACTGACTCGTCCGATCCAAATCGTGAGAAACTTCCAGCATCACTACGGCCTGGAGATCTCGTCTGGCCTCGCTCTGGATGCGCTCGAGAAGGCCAGGAAGATGATTCACGGCGACGATAAAGATTCCTTCGGCGCGCTGACTAAGCACCTGCAGGCAATATCGGATTCCAACCCTGGGTCGCACCTGCTGCTCGAATTCAAAGAGGCGTCCAGGAAGTTTCGCAGAGTCTTCATCTCGATGAAGGCTTGTATCGACGGGATGAACCATTGTCGCCCTTTGCTGTTTCTGGACGGCACATTTCTGAAGGGAAGGTTCAAGGGCCATTTGCTCGCTGCTACGGGCAAGGACGGCGACGGAGGTATTGTGCAGTACAGTTTTGAGCACGCACTGAATCCATCTTTTTAACACTGACTGGTCTGAAATGCACACTGAAACTGACCCTTGTTGCTTGCAGCACTGAATATGTATTTTCAACACTGAATGAGTGATATTCACACTGACTGAAGTGTTTCTCACCTTTTTTTTTTTTTTTTCTTTTTTTTTTTTTTTCGTGTCCCTCGCGAATGCAGGTTTGTACCCGCTGGCTTACGCAGTTGTCGATTCCGAGAACTATGCTAACTGGAAGTGGTTTTTGGACAACCTGAAGCACATCCTATCTCCTTCTCGCACTGTCACGTTCGTGTCGGACAGGAATCTCGGGCTGCTCGAGGCGATGAGCAGGGTGTTCCCAGGGTCCCCGCACGGCTACTGTATCCTTCACTTAAAGATGAACCTGAAAGACAAATTCAGAGGCAGATGGGCGACCAAGGTTTTACGAGACAGCTTGGTGTGGAATTTCCTGAAATGTGCCTACGCAACCACCGTCGAAGTCTACCAACTGAGCATGGACAAGCTGTTGGAAGAGGGAGGCCAGACAGCGAAAGTGTTTTTCGAGAACATGGATCCAAAGCATTGGGCCAACGTGTACTTCTAGGGGAAGAGATACGGGGAGATGTCGTCCAACGCCGCGGAGTCGTTCAATAAATGGATCTTGGAAGCCCGGCATCTTCCGATCACGGCGTTGGTCAACAACATCAGGCTGAAGATGATGACATTTTTCCACGGTATGAAAAAAAATAAATAAATACACATCTCAAACACTGATGGCTCTTTTTTAACACTGTTGGCCCTTTTTCAAACACTGACTGGCCTTGTTTAACACTGTTGGCCCTTTTTTAACACTGTCGGCCCTTTCTCAAACACTGACTGGCCTTGTTTAACACTGAATCAGACAGGGGGGCCAGGAGCAGGGGATGGACTAAGGAATTCTGCCCGTCCGTTGAGAAGAAGCTGAGTGAAGCCGTCAACGAAGGCAGGAAATGGGTGGTTGTGGGGTCGTCCGAAACTGTTTTCGAAGTGCAGTGCGTTCCGTCCGTCGTGGTCAACATTGCCGATCAGACGTGCACCTGCTGTCAGTGGCAGATTACGGGGGTTCCGTGCTCCCACGCAGCTGCATGCATTCTGCGGTCCGGGAAGCCGATGGCCTCGTTCGTGGACAAGTTTTACCGTGCAGAGAGCTACGTCAGGTCTTATGCCGATCCCCTTCAGCCGGTTTCCATGTTTGATCAACCTTCGAACGTACCAGAGAACGTCCTGATCGAGCCGCCGACAACGAAGAGGCCTCCTGGAAGACCTAAGAAGAAGAGGATTCCGTCCAGGGGTGAGCACATCCCGAGAGCCATGAAGTGTGGGAGGTGCGGACGTGTCGGCAATCACAACAAGAAAACGTGCACGGAGCCTGTACCCTAGTTAGTAGGCTTTTTCTTATTTGGATTTTTGTTGTGTTTTTTCGACATGATTTCTGTAATCAGTGACACTGAATGGCTTGAAAAAACACTGACTGTCAGTGACAGGCACTGTTTGGCTCATAAACACACTGACTGCCTGTCATCTAAAAAAAACACGGGATTTTAACATTATGTGATTTGTTTCTTGTTCAGTTATGCTCTTGGGGTGTTTTTAATTGTTCTTGTATTTGTAATATTTGCATATGCTTGTTTTTTTTTTAGAATGTTTCAATTCAATAAGTCTTAATTGGTGACACTGAGTGGACAAGATTAACACTGATAACACTGAATTGGAAGAATAAACACTGCCAACACTGAACAGACAGAATTAACACTGAACAGACAGAATTAACACTGAACAGACAGAATTAACACTGAATAGATATTATAAGCACCGAGTTCAACTAAAACTGCCCAGAAATATGAACAAAAAACACAATTTCTTTACAGAAACTAAATCCAAACACAATCACATGATTCATGTTCATAGAATAACAGAAAAATACTTCTTGTTTTTCTCCAACCAAAACTAAACAAAAAACGCGCACAGCCCCACGATCGCTACTTTTCCTTCATGGTCAGGATGTTTCGTATCACGTGAGCCTTGAATACTTGGAACTCTTCCGTCCTGACCTTGTCCGGAATGGCCTCTTTCTTCAGAATCTTCTCCATGTAGTAGCATACGTACAAGGCACATTCATTCCTGAACACACACACAGACGCAAAAGGAGTTAAAGTTAAAGAGAAACACTGACACTGAATGCATAAATATAACACTGAGTGCATAAAATGAAACACAGAAACACATAAACACTGAATGGGTTAATTAATAAGCACTGATAGATAGATACATACAGAGTTGGGGCTTGCTGTGGGAGAGGCTTCACAGCCTCGATTTCATATATCGGGAAACCATCCTTCCCCGCTTTCTCCAGCATTTGGCCCACGTTGGTTTCTACATTTTTCTTCTGAAAGCGAACAGTTTATCAGTTACCGTTAGAAAGCGAACATTTAAAGAAAAAAAAAAAACAAATCGGCTGAAATACACTAGACGTACCAATTTCGCTGCATTCGCCATGTAATAGTCCTTCGATTTCGCCCTCCTGGGTTGAATAGAATTGAAGAATCGCCATTTCTTTTGGACGAAGTCGCAGACGAGCAGCGTCCAATGGTTGGGTGCTGAAGTTTTACTCAACCCAGGCGACACAATCGGGAAAAGTATAATCCCATTTCGCACGCACGGGATCATATCTGTGATTGTTTGGTACATTTTCTGGTTGTCATGACGTCCCATGACAATGGAACTCTGCGAGAAAATAAAATTATATGAGCACTGAACAGGACATTATAACACTGAATGTCACTAAAAGCACTGACTGTTGATGATAAACACTGATCAACCATCAACAACACTGAACAACACATACAAACACTGAGTATCACATTAAAACACTGAACAGCATATACAGACACTGATCAACCATCAACAACACTGAACAGCACATACAAACACTGAGTATCACATTAAAACACTGAACAGGACATTAAAGACACTGATCAACCATCAACAACACTGAACAGCATAAATAAACACTGACAACCCCTAACACACTGTCTAACCAAGAAAAATACTGACTGAATTCAAAGGAGAAAAAAAAAAAAAAACTCACCCAACAGTGCCCGGGGAGTATCAGAGCCTCCAACTTCTTGTTGTGGTCTCGATGCAGCGACTCGGCAAAGGCGTCGACCACATGGTTGCTGACGAAGGTGCACTTCATTATGTCGGTCATGTCAGGCACCGAAACAACTGTGGATATACGGGGAAAGTACTTCATTGTCCACCTGATTGTGAAAAAGGAAGAAGGAAAAAAAAAATAAAAAACACACATTATTCGCTAATAGCACAAAAAAAAAAGAAAAAAAAAATGAAATAAAGAACGAAAGAAAGACAGTGAATGTTAAAGAAAGAAATAGAAGAAACTTCACTTACATATTGGGTTTGCTGCTGTGGAGGATGATTTTGTCGAGGACTTCCGGCTCCAATTCGAATCCGCAGTTCAGGTGAAAATCCTTGTTCACGTCGACCAAGAAATTGACATGTTCGTCATTGAAATCAGCCCGTACCGGTTTCTGGCTTGCTTCCACCTTTTTACCCTTCTTGATCGCCTTCTTCTTGGCAGCAGGGGCAGGGGGATCGTACTGAAAATCATCGTCATCGTCGTTGGCTGGCTTCCTTTTCCTGCCCTTGACCAGTCGCACCATCGACCTGGTCTTCGCCTTGGTCGAAGACTCTATTTTTTCGGCTTCTGGTCTCAACGGGCTCCCTTCTTCTTCATCGTCCTTGTCGCCTTCAATCTCGTAGACCACAACTCTGCCTGGAGACTCGAGATTTCCTCTTCCCGTTCCTTGATGATTTTCTGCAGAGCCTCGATCTGGACTCTGTGGACGGTTTCTTGCGCTTTCATGTCCTCCTCCAGATTCTCGAGCCGGGCTTTGTCTTAGTCGTTCATGTACGAAGACATCTGAAAGTCAGCCAACGCATCCTTCAAATTTGTCACTTCACCCTCGAGCTCTTTGACTCTAGCCCTCAAAAGTCGCACTTCCTCCTCCTCACCAGAGCTTCGATCCTCGCCCGCCTCGGTCACCGGATGATTCTGATCACTCGCCTTGATAAATTCTTCCTCGAGCTCTTTCACTCGAGCCCTCAGAATTTTCAGCTCCTCCTCCTCCTCCCCGGAGCTTCCACCTGCCTCGCCTGCTGCTGCCCCGGGGACCTTCTCCGTCTCCGCGTCTATCTTTGCAAGCTGCTCCGAAAGCTCGCTCTTCAGACGCTGGTTATCACCTTCCAGCTCGGCGTTAGCACTTGTCAGTTTGTTCAGCTGAGAAGTCGTGCTCTCGAGCTTGGCTTGGAGATCCCTCACAGTGTCGGAGAGATCTTGATTCTCCGACAGGAGGTTTTTGAGCAACTTCTCGGATTCAGCAGAAGAAACAGCAGGGCGTTCATCATCGGGCTGCTGTTCGGAAGGCCCAGCCTCCTCCTCCGGCTCCGGGACTATGCAGGCCATCTCCATCGGATGCCGCCCGGAAGAACTGTCGTCGTCGTCGTCTTCCCCATCGGACGACTGCTCGTCTCCAGAAGGCCCGCCCTCAGGGCCTTTTCCTTTTCGTTCCTCTTCCTCGCTCGACGAATCAGAGCCCGGATGCTCGTCATCGTCACTGCTGTCCTCTCCAGAAGGCAGCTCCTCAGACTGCTCTTCGTCCTCGATCTCCGCCGCACGCGGAGTGTTCACGATTCCTTTATAAGAAAGGTGGCCCCTGTACGCCTGGGTCTCCGCCACCGTCTTGCCGTGTTTCAGTAGACGAGCATCCACCTGTCGGACACGGACAGCACGCGTTAGAACTCAAAACAAAAAATAAAATAAAAAACATCATCATCAAGTGAGTGACACTGAACAGCATTAATAAGCACTGAACATCACAGTTATCCTAATTGACACTGAACAGCATTAATAAGCACTGAACATCACAGTCAGTTATCCTACTTTGACACTGAATGGCATAAATAAGCACTGAACACACTGAACAGCATAAATAAAGAAGAAGAAAAAGAAAGAGAGAAAGATATTTACCGTCTCGTCCGCAAGGCCCGCTAGAGTCTCCTTGGTCACATTCGAAAGATCAGGGAGATGCCAGTTCAGGACCCGGGGGAGGTGCTCGTTCTCCAGCCTCTTTGCCAGCTTCGTGTGCTCGCAAAGCCAGAACTGCACAAAAATAAACACACACCAAGGTAAATATCAAGGAATGAAAAATAAAAAAAAAAGACGAATGTGAAGCACAGAAAGTAGAAGAAGCACATACCAGTAGCAGTATCGTGCAGCCTTGTGTATTCTGCGGGTTGTCCCTGTTCCCAGCTGCCGAGTCGCAAAGGGCCTTGAGAATCGCCTCGCCCCAGTTGTAGCTCTGCATCGAGTCCAGATCCACCACATAATCCAACCATTTCCATTGGATTGTGACGGAGGAAGTGGAGAAGAAGACAGTGCCGATCACTATCAACGAGAGGAGCCGAGCTACATCAGCAAGAGCCTGAGGCTTGCGACTCCGACGCTTCACCAAACTATCAAGCTTTTCCTTCAGCATCTTCGGGTTCAGCGTCTTCTCCCCTGGGAACATCCTCTCCCTGAATCTTTTGTTGTTAATCTTGGACCTCGAACTAATATCGAGCTTCCTACTGCCGCCTACGATTCCAAAAATAAGATCGACATCCTCGGGAGTGATCCCGACATTTTTGCTGCCCAGCTTAATAGTACGAGCACCGACATCCATCTGCTCCAGCACGGCAGCTATCGCAGCGTCGCTCTTTCGGGTGTGGAGGATGGTCAGCCTCTGATCCTTTATGCTCTTGAAGAGATGGTAGAAGGGGGTCATCTTCAAATACTCGTCGTGCCCCGGTTTCAGCTTGTCCTTGATATCATCAATAGTCCGGATGATGGTCAGCAAGTTGGACCTCATTTGTTTATAGGACCTGGAACACCAAAAAAAAAAAAAACACACACACACCGATGTGAGTACAAAGCACTGAACATGCATATACAACACTGAACAGGAACAATCAACACTGAGTGGCCATGTAATTGCACTGAGTGGCATGATGAGGCACTGTACAGGCATGATGAGGCACTGAACAGGCATACACAACACTGAACAGAACATTTTAACACTGAACAGGCACCAACACACACAATCAACACTGAGTGGCACACACAAGGCACTGGGTGGCATGCAGAGACACTGAGCAGGCATAATTTAACACTGAACAGGACAATTTAACACTGAACAGAACATTTTAACACTGAACAGGCACCAACACACACAATCAACACTGAGTGGCACACACAAGGCACTGGGTGGCACACAGAGACACTGAGCAGGCATAAACAAACACTGAACAGGAAAATTTAACACTGAACAGGACATAAAAACACTGAACAGCCACCAACACACACAATCAACACTGATCAACACATAATCACACCGAACCTCCATCAAAACACTACACATTCAGGCATGCAATGGAAATAAACCGATTGAAAGTGAAAATCGGTTGAATTAGGGTTCGAAATACTTACTTCCTCTCCTTCTTCTCGCCGGCGGCAGGCTGAGGGATAGGGCTCGCCTGCTCTTCACTCGACGGAGTGTACTGAACAAGCCTCCGTTCAGTGTTTTCGGAAGCAGCAGCAGCGGCGGTTGGAGTCGATTTCTGACCGGCGGTTTTCTTCGCGGCGGCGGTTTTCTTCGACGGAGCCATTGATAATCGAACAAGTAGCTGAGAGGTGAGAGAATTTCGTGTGTTGGTTGTGGTGGCTTGATGAAATCGATTTCTGTGTGTCCTGTTCTTTTAGCGGGAGCCGAGAGAGAGAGAAAGTAATGGAGGCGTGGGTTTCGTGTGTGTGGGAGTTCGTGTGTGTGCGGGAAATAATGAAATTAATGCTGAAACGGTTTGTTCAAATGTGTATATATGCGAGGGCAACGACGTCTTTACACATTTTAGGCGGCCTAATCGGCACGCGTAATTTCTCGAAAGCCTTATTGCCGAAAAAATGTTGAAAATTGGCCTTATTGCCATTTTTCCCTTTTTTTAAACATTTTGAATTGTTTAAAAATAATTATTTTTTAATTTGAAATAGCTTTAAACTTTTTTCAAATATTTTAAAATATTTTTTAAAACATTTTAAATTGTCTTGAAATAATTTTTAGAATAATTTCCAGAACGCCAAAAATGTTAATTTCAAACAAGGCTACTTAAATCTTGTAGAACACAAAAATTTCAAACAAGGCTACTTAAGATATGCCATCTTCACCTTCCGCATCACATATTTAACGACTTCTCGATCTAGCGGAAGCTGATTGAAGCCAGCTTTCTGCATTCTGATTTGCCAGTGCTTGTACGTCTCTGGCCTCTCGACCCTCTCTGTTCCTTCACATGCTATGACCTTCATCGCCTCCTTTCCAAGCACATGTGCTCCTCAAAAACCAGTCTGTCCTCGTCCTCATCAGGAACTGTGGCCTCCATCATATCAAACATGTTAGTGAAGTGGAACAACGCTTCTTTGAACCTGCATGCGAATACAGGCGAGCTGTATTGGCCGTTGGTTACTCTGTGCATAAACAAGGCAGGGTTGCTATTCTTGATCAGCTTCAAAACAGCGTCCCTCGGGTTGTTAAGAACCACCGTCTCATCCAACAAGTTTTGAAACCAGTACAATGAATTCACCACGAGCAACTCATCCTTTTCGATCTCCAGATCTTCGATTCCGATGTTTTCCCACTTTTTAGCTACGGCATTGTATGTTGGAAAAATTGGAATAAAATATTTGGTTTAACCAATATTTGACTGATTTTTTATGGCTAAATATTAATTCAAGTTGGAATTAATTTGTTGATAATTTTCTACAATGTTGCGTAGATAATTATATTATTTTATTTCGTCAAGATCCGATTTTTCGGTGAGTGAGAAATAAATGATCGGTTTAGCCAAGTGAAAAAGGCATTGTTTGAATGAGAACTTTAAAGTCTCATCCCACATCGAAATGTGGGTGATAATGAGTTTGTGAGAACCATTATAAAAGGTCTTTGTATTGATTGTTGAGAATTTGAAAAGTCTCTAATCCCACATTGAATGTGGAGAGAAAATTAATACTTTCGTGGTGTTATATGAGGAGTAGTGAAATGTTTCAACTTTGATTAAGTCCATTGACTTGAATTTTATTCTTGGTCAATTGGAATATAATGATTTGGACTTGGGCCTCCGAGAATTTTCTTGGGCCTATAAAAGTTTAACAAAGTACAAATTTAATTTGTATTGGGCCTGTTAAATAATAACACGTTGGTTATTATGGCTTGGGCTTGCTAGCCTTTGGGCTGAGTAAATTAGTTGAAATATTTAATTGGGTTAAGCTGTTGGGCTAGCCTAAATGGGTTGTACGAAATTTGAATAGTCACCCCAATATGGGTTGTACGGAATTTGAATAGTCGGCCTAAAGACTTGAAAAGTCATCAGAATTTTATTTATATATTTAATAAAAATATATAAATTAATCCTCATAATTGATGTGACCTTTGAGTTGGTTGTAACCTTTGAATTGCCTTTTGTCTTTTGGTACTCCCCAGTAGTATAAATAGGAGCATCTTAGTTGAGAAGAGAACACAACAATTCATTCCATACTTCATATCCCACATTTGAAATCTCTTCTCTCTAAGCTCATAAACATTATAGTGTTAGAATATTGTGTAGGCAATATTAGTTCCTTGCATTTGCATATGCTCGGTTCTCTCTCTTTCTCGTTCGACGGAGTTTCTAGCTGGTGTGCCTCAGACTAGAAGATGATTGAAAGTCGTTGTATCTTTGGGGACTAACGTCGCAAAACCGTAGCATACACGGGGCGTTTTAGTCTTGCGGATAGCGAAAGCGCCTCGACTACCCGCAACAAGTTTCTGTTCGAAGCTCGATTAAAGGTTAATTTATTTAATTATTTTATTTAATTTTACTCTGGAATTGTAAAGATCAGTAGTACTGTTCTAGTCCAGATTTATTTTTATTTTTATGTTCCGGATTTAGACATTTTGTACAAAAATAACCAACAACGCAAGACTAAAAATTTGTAGTACTAAATGTCTACCTCCGGGACTGATGGGTTCGGTAAAGTATCTCAAAGATGGATCTTTGGTCATCTACGAGAATGAGATAGATGCTGAGAAACGTTTAACGTTTGAAGCATAAGAGCAAGGTGTTACCTTTGCCGGAATATTGTCCTTAACGGATTAAATATTGGACTATACGATGTGTATAGAGTATGACTTCGTCCAAAGCACTTTGAGTGTCTAAGGAGAAGAAATATAAGATTGAGGACGTTGGAACTAGAATGTTCATCGTCGGTATGTTCTTGAATTATTAAATGGTCGTGTATAAGACCGTGATTTTTTTTTAATTCCAAGAGTACCAATTGATGTATACATAGCCGTAAAGGCATGTCGATCAGTGAATATTTCCAAATGGGTGTTGCATTTGAGAAATTAATTTTGTTCTGAAAATCAGATAATTTTTTCAAACGACGGTTCGTATTCACCGTATGGTGTGATTGAAGGAAAAAAAAATTAATAATAATATTTATTATTATTATTATATTAAAATAATAATAATTTTATTATTATTAAAACTCTTGAAGAGTTGATGAACGTCGTATTGATTAATTATAGATTATTTCAGAACATGTGGGGGAAGCTATTTTGACAAGCTAACCACGTATTGAAAAAAAAAAATTTGAAAAAATACCCACTAAAATTAAAAATTAGAGGTGTTACGGATTTTTGAAAAAAATCGTAAACCGTCTTATAAATATTTTAAAGTGTGGGGGTGTTTGGCTAAGGTGTATATCTTGAACCAAAGCAAATGAAAATGTTTGTGTCTTCTGTGATGATTCACTGTAATAGCCAAGTTGCTATAGGAAGAGCACAAAGCATTATGTATAACGGTAATCTCGACATGTTCGTCGGAGAATTAACACCGTTAGACAATTGATCTCAAATGGAGTAATTTTCTTAGAATGTGTGAAATCTAAGTAAAATAAAATAAAATTGATTGATCCTTTGACGAAAGGAATTGATAGAGATCAATTGAGTATGTGCTAAAGGGATTGGGTTTGAAAACCCACATTTTAATGAACGATCATAACGGTAACCCTACCATGATGAATGGAGATCCCAGGAACTTGGTTCAAAGGGAAAACTAAGTTATGAAAATTCAGTTGAGCACTTGAAAAATATATTTATATATTTTATATATTTATATATTTTGTGAACTCATCCCTAAGGGCAAATCAAGTGCTAAATCCTGATGTGTGGTAAAAGGTTAAGTTCTCGTGGAGACTTTTAATGAATCTCAAACCTTAGAAAGGTGAAGTATGTCAGGATACTTTTGTGGGAGGTCACCTATATAAATGTGAAGTGAGGGCCGCTTCAAATGTAAACATTTATGAATCCAAAGTGAGTCCATGGCCAAAACGGACACAACATAAGAACGGGAAATTGTTGGGGATTTATTGTGTAAATATCATTGACTCGTTGTACGTTGTGGGGGAATAGTTCAAGGCATCGCGTCCACTAGGCTTCCTGTACATCCGATGATAATTTACTACGGAAGGTTCAAAGCCGCAAACTACCTTTCCTGAAGCAATAAATTCTTTTGAGAATCGAGCACTAGGTCTGCATAGATTGCATGCATTCATTTCCACTCATGTGGGGGATTGCTGGAAAAATTGGAATAAAATATTTGGTTTAACCAATATTTGACTGATTTTTTATGGCTAAATATTAATTCAAGTTGGAATTAATTTGTTGATAATTTTCTACAATGTTGCGTAGATAATTATATTATTTTATTTCGTCAAGATCCGATTTTTCGGTGAGTGAGAAATAAATGATCGGTTTAGCCAAGTGAAAAAGGCATTGTTTGAATGAGAACTTTAAAGTCTCATCCCACATCGAAATGTGGGTGATAATGAGTTTGTGAGAACCATTATAAAAGGTCTTTGTATTGATTGTTGAGAATTTGAAAAGTCTCTAATCCCACATTGAATGTGGAGATAAAATTAATACTTTCGTGGTGTTATATGAGGAGTAGTGAAATGTTTCAACTTTGATTAAGTCCATTGACTTGAATTTTATTCTTGGTCAATTGGAATATAATGATTTGGACTTGGGCCTCCGAGAATTTTCTTGGGCCTATAAAAGTTTAACAAAGTACAAATTTAATTTGTATTGGGCCTGTTAAATAATAACACGTTGGTTATTATGGCTTGGGCTTGCTAGCCTTTGGGCTGAGTAAATTAGTTGAAATATTTAATTGGGTTAAGCTGTTGGGCTAGCCTAAATGGGTTGTACGAAATTTGAATAGTCACCCCAATATGGGTTGTACGGAATTTGAATAGTCGGCCCAAAGACTTGAAAAGTCATCAGAATTTTATTTATATATTTAATAAAAATATATAAATTAATCCTCATAATTGATGTGACCTTTGAGTTGGTTGTAACCTTTGAATTGCCTTTTGTCTTTTGGTACTCCCCAGTAGTATAAATAGGAGCATCTTAGTTGAGAAGAGAACACAACAATTCATTCCATACTTCATATCCCACATTTGAAATCTCTTCTCTCTAAGCTCATAAACATTCTAGTGTTAGAATATTGTGTAGGCAATATTAGTTCCTTGCATTTGCATATGCTCGGTTCTCTCTCTTTCTCGTTCGACGGAGTTTCTAGCTGGTGTGCCTCAGACTAGAAGATGATTGAAAGTCGTTGTATCTTTGGGGACTAACGTCGCAAAACCGTAGCATACACGGGGCGTTTTAGTCTTGCGGATAGCGAAAGCGCCTCGACTACCCGCAACAAGTTTCTGTTCGAAGCTCGATTAAAGGTTAATTTATTTAATTATTTTATTTAATTTTACTCTGGAATTGTAAAGATCAGTAGTACTGTTCTAGTCCAGATTTATTTTTATTTTTATGTTCCGGATTTAGACATTTTGTACAAAAATAACCAACATTGTATTCAAATGGGACGTCTAATCTCTCGCAGAACATGGCGAGACGTCGGCCTGTCTCCTCTAAGAAATCTGTCGGGAGATTAGCCTTTCTCGGAAATCCTATCCCCGTGATACGAAGCTTCGGAGGACCACCAGGCCTTTCCGACAGCATCTGGATGAGGCTGGGCCACTCGAATCCGTAAACGATTCCAAAGTCAATGATGTGTAGCGTCGTTGCTCCGGCAGCCAATTTCTCAATCGCCTTGTTGGCCAACAAGCCCGACATCTTCCGGAAAGGGCAGGCCGTGATGAACATCTTTTAAGCTTTCAAGTACTCGGCAACCGATCGGCTCTTGGTGTTGAGCACGGCGTACGACGTGGGTGCCATTCCGTTCACTCGAGCCTCGAGGGCATTTCCGAGATAATGGGCAACCCTCTGCCGGCTGTCGCCTCGAGGAGAAGCGTACTTCCTTATCTGACGCAATATACTATTTGCACCTCCGTGGTCGAATTTCGCCACGGATTGTGCGCACGAGGTCAAGAGGCTTATTGACGTAGCGGAAGCTATAAACAAACAATTAAGACTCGTTGATTCTGTAGAATACCGAGAATTAACCGATCAAAGATCATTGATTCTTTCGAATACCGATACTTTGATAAACAAAGAGAAAACACTCTTTTTATTTCATATTAAAAAACGACTGCTCAAACTAAAAAACAAACATATAAATAGTACTAAAAACCTAATAAATTAATTATAAAATAAAATAAAATAATAATAATAATAATAGCTTGACAATAAGACACAATCTTTGCCTTTTATATTTACATCATTCTCCCTCTCTAGGAAAATGTTCGACCGCGAACCTTCGAGCGCGAAATTGCCGGGGTCAAAAACAAGTCGTACTATACACTCTTTTGATTGGGTTCCATCCCTAGGAACAACCGCAAGTATGGATTTTCCATCCTCTGAACCTCGAGAAAAGGAAATTTGGTAGACGTTTCATCCTTTGCATAAACTTGGACAAAGTGTCTAACAAGTGTGAGTATGGCAAAACTGATATTGTCTCGTGCTTAAGTGATTGAAATGGAATACCACCACAAAGTCCTTTGTCATTAAACGTAGACCATCCCAAGTTGCCAAAGTTAATTGCAGCATCCATTCCAATTGAATAGCCGACTATAGGAACGTCATCACGAAGTGCTGGTCGATCTCAAAATTCCACAAGGTAATGACATGAGGCAAGGGCAGTAGCATGCCAGGCAAAGGCAACATCATCAGGATGATGCGTCGGGGCAACGACGGGATGAAGTGGCTCGTCATCCCAGATCGGCTCGACGCGTTCGGCATCCCAAATCGGCTCGGCGTCCCATATCGACTCGGCTAGCTCGGCGGGCTCGGTGTCCCAGATTGGCTCGACATCCCAAATTGGCTCGGCATCCCATATCGGTTCGTCATCCCAGATCGAGGCTGATTCATCTTCCGAATCATCATATGGATCGGGTTCATCACCAAGGGTGCGCTCAAGCGTGGGGATCGGTCGGCGTGGAGGTGATGATAGCTTGTTGGAAACAGCAAGGCGGAGCTCCTCGAGATCGACTGCGAGGGCTGCGATTTGGCGGCGACGTCGGCGTCGCGACGGGCTACGACCTCAACGGCGTGGAGGTGACGATAGCTTGTTGGAAACCAGTACAAAAGGCATGTTCTGTAGGAGAGCATCCTCAATGGGTAGATACAATTCTTACGTGCCATTGATGAAACTGTGTATAATTAAGTGAGAGAAAATAGGAGTATCAAATTGTTGATACTATATACAATATATTGTGAGTCCAATTTATTATGTTTTAATTTTTTGATTATTTATTTTTGGGAAAAATGACAATAATGTCAATTTTCAATATTTTTTGCCCAATAAGGCCAAATTCCAATTTATGTGTCAATTAACCCTTTTTGTTCCAATTGGGCCAAAAAAATGTATATGTATGTTCCAAGCGGGTGCGTTCAAGAACGTTAAGTTGGATACGACGATGTTGTTCGACTTGACGAGTTCGACTAGATGTGGTCGGCTGTAATTTAAAGTGCGATAATTCAATTGCTCCCACCAAACAGAGCCTTGACCATCGATCGTTCCGCTGTTTCCTGTGATGACGACATCAGTTAAGGTCCGGTGATTAAACTGCGATCTCACTGCGATATCTTCGATCGGGTAAATCTAGGCCTCTGCCACAAGAAGGCAAGGGGTGGACTACATCGCAGTGACTAAAATCCTAAAAAAAGGAAACGAAAACAAATAGATCTTGAAAATGCAAGCACAATCATATACTAAGAACACAAACCCATTACTAAAAAAAGACAGCTTGTAAAACAGAGCATCATTTCAGATCTAGAAACCAAGAATCCCTTGTCAAAAAGACATCACACAAAGATCTAATCAAAATACTGTAGTGTTCTAACACACTGGAATTGAGTTAACATTAAATAAATCGGAAAAAAATAGAGTTAGCCTCCAATGATTTTCTGATATCAAATAACCAAACATTAAAATTGTTTTTAATTAGCAAATGAATTATTACAACACAACCCATCCCAACATCAATACACAAGAACAGGTAAATCAAAATTGAACAAAAACACAACTAACAATAAGCACAAATCAGAAATCAACTCAATTAGAACATATTAAAATAAGATGAATGGTCGAGCAACAAAGTTTTAATTTACCTCGAGGCCCGTGCAGATAATTGATCATCATCTTTCGCGTCTCTGTGCATTTCGTTCCCGAATATCTGTGTGCACGCTGAACAGGGCGTGTTTGACCACGTTGTCAACGAGGACGATGTCAGAGACGAGGTAAGCGACAACTCGGACGCGCGGGGCGAATGATAATCGCGATCGTCGGTCCTCCGCAATCGGAGGCGGGGGCTCGGCCTCTGCGTGCGTAAGGAAGAGAGGGGAAAGAAAAAGGGAAAGGGCGGTGAGGCTCCGGAAGCCGGCGAGGATTCGGATCTCTCTAGGTCGATCGTTTTCAATTGGGCGAAACTGGAGAAATCGAATCGGGAGAAATTAAATCGGGAGATCTCGCCTTTGAGATATCATACATCGTCTTCGTGGCCGCGAAGTTCGCATCTCAGCCGAGCACCGGGAAGACGGCGTAGAGAGGCGGCGTGGAGAGGGAAGAGACGATCGGGCAGAGGAGGTGGGCGGAATGGACTCGAGTTGGTTCGGGCCTCTGTGTGTCTCGTAAGGAATATGAGAAGATATAAAAGGAAGGGTAAGGATGTCTTTACACATTTTAGGCAGTCTAATTGACATGCGTAATTTTTCGAATGCCTTATTGTCGAAAAAATGTTGAAAATTGGACTTATTGTCAATTTTTCCTTTATTTTTTGATATGTATGTAAATAAAATAAAAATGTGTATAGTGGCAAGACCTACAAACTAAGAATTGTACTTTGCATTGTTGAGAGAAGTAAATACAAATTGATATGGAGTATAATTTACTATTGACATGACATGATATGACACAAATTTGTACCCAACTATATGTACACACCATTATTGAAAATGCTCTTATTAAAACAAATAAAACATGTAGATTTTAGAAAATGGCTAAATTTGTTAGGGAACACTCAAAATAAAACAGATAAAATTAATAAAATAAAATGCGTAGATTTTATAAAGACGATAAAGTATTTTTAAATTGAAAAAAATAAAATATTTTAAAAAATACAATTAAACTTTTAAGTTTTCACTTATTTTTTTTACTGTTGTCCACAACTATTTTTATCTTACTTTTATTATCAAATTATATTTACTTTTTTACAAAAATAATATAAATAATATATTTTGTAATTTAAGGACGAAGATAAAATATTTCTTAGATTTTTGAGTAATTTAAAGAAAAAATTATAATATAGATTTTTTTGACTATTCGGCATAACTTGTAGTAATTTTGTTTTTTTTAAAGTAAAGGGGCTAGATATAAAAATGTTACTAGTAGTTTAATTAGGAGTCACACGATATGAAATGATCTTTTGTCGGGATATTTGGTCAAAAGGAAATTCTATTCACGTTACTATAAAGTTTTTGAGTTTGACTATTTATTACTCTCTTTCTTGTATCTATCAATAACAAAAATTAATTTTTTATTTTAAAATATAATTATCCTCTTCACTTTTCACTAGTCTACTTACAATTATTTTTATTTCACTTTAAATAGTAAATTATATTTAACTTTTTTATAAAAATAATATAAATAATACTGTATATTTTTAAGTTACGTGTTTAAGAAAGTCAAAAAATATTCATGTGAAGAGTGAGTACTTATAAGAATTTTTTTCATACGTTATTATTTTTTTAATTTTAAAAGTAAGATTCTTTTGACTATTTGGCATAGTAATTAGATTTATTTTATTAGTAATTGGGCTAGATGTTAAAATGCTACTCCGTAGTATTTTAATTGATACTTACTTTTTGTCACACGAAATGATCTATTCATGTTACTATGCGAAAGATAATATGCATTAGTTACAACAAATATACGGTTTTATTACATTTTACTCATGTATGAAATTTTTTACACTTTGCAATATAATCGAAATTTCATATTACTTTACAACCCCACATAAAGTGATAGAATATCCGATAAAATATTTCATTTAAGAGGGTTTTTTGTAATTAAAAACACATCCACATTGGTTACAACAAATATACGGGTTTATTACATTTTACTCATGTATGAAATTTTTTACACTTTGCAATCTAATCGGAATTTCATATCACTTTACAACTCCATGTAAAGTGATAAAATATCCGATAGAATATTTCATTTAAGAGAGTTTTTTGTAATTAAAAACACATCCACATTGGCTTATTACATATTTACCCCCACTCAATTTCGGTTAATTTATATTATATATATATATATAATATTAATTAAATGAAAATTGAATAATGGTGTCGATGAACAGAGGGAGCAGTAGGCAATCAGGGCAATTTCTACCGTGCTACTATGTGTACAGAATATTGTACACATAGTAATCATTTTAGTGTATTTTTAATGAAGATTATTTTGATATATAATGAATATTTTAGTATATGATAATTTATATTTTATGCAATGATGATTTTAAGAATGATGATTTGTTATTGTTCAATGATAATTATTTATTTTTATAATGAATATCTTTTATATTTTAAATGAAATTTGGTGTACAATATATCATACACATAGGTGTATGATAGAGAAATTGGGCAATCAGAGGGAGAGATGTGAAGGGATAGACGATTGTGTTGATGTACGCGAGCCTTTGAAGCAATTTCAGGCGACCCCCTTCGAATCCGTATCACAGAGGGCAATGTCTAATCAAGAAAATCTCGATAGATCCCAAGGCCCATAGCCGTAAAAAGCTTGTCTATTGATGACGGAAATTGAATAATAGTGTCGATGAGTCTTTCAGCATGAACCATAATTCATAGTATTGCGCCTAAATTACCGTTGGACTGCTGCGTGGTAAAATTTTTAAGGTGAGTGGGGTTTGAATTCAAGTGAATTTCGGAAGATTGAATTTGAGGGAAAATTCAAGGTTTTGGATCTGGTCGAGGGGAAACAGCGCCACTAGATGGCGTTGTTCAGAAGATTCTTCCACCGGAAGCCGCCGGATCGGCTTCTCGAGATCTCTGAGAGGGTTTACTCTATGCGCATGTGAGTATTTGCCGAGTGATTGCAGTTTTTGGAGTTAATTAACATTTTTTTGTGTGAATTTATTGCTTCAGTTTTGCTGCTCTTTAATTGGATTTGATAATTTGTTTGTTTTGTGAAGAAAAAAATAAGGATTGTAATTTTATTTTCAAAAGTCGAGAGTTGTTGTATTTCGTGTCGTCTTGAGTTCTTTCAACTGTGGATTAATTTGAAAACTGGGATCGAGTTTGAAGGAGAAAGATGATTTCATCATTGTATTTTAGATATTAATTCGAAAACAATTAATAATGTGTAAGTACACATTAATACCCTTACATCTCCATAATAAATGTACACTCACATACTTCACTGGAGCGTGGTCTACAATATCTCGGAATATTCTATCGAATAATTCAGGTTGCAAAGTGAAAACCCGTATACCCGTATACATGGGTTGGAAAGTGTTACGAAATTCAGAATAGGTTGCAAAGTGTAAAAAACCATAAATATATTAAGAACTTTTTTGTTTTTTTATAATAAATATATAAAAATGTATTTTGAAGTTAAAAATAAATAAATTATTAGAAAATTAAAAAATAGATAAAAAAAAGTAAAAATTAAATTATATTTTAAATTAAAAAAATAAATTAAATAATTGTTTCATTTTTAAATTGCCTAAATTATTAGTACTGAAGGAATAGCTAGCTCACTTAGTCTTACCTCTTCAGCGTCTTCTTCTTGTTTGCTTGCGTGTTAGCCTAGCCTTTTGCCTCTTAGATCTATCATTTCCCGATTGAAAGACTCTTTTCATTAGCTTTCTGAAGAAGTATAATCCTAAACCTTCCTTCTTTCTTATTTCTTCTATCTTCCGTGGATTGACTAGCTAGTTTACTGATCTCTCCTAGCATAGCAGGAACAAGAATTTGCAATCCGCCTCTTCCCTATATGGTATATATGGATCGAGCCAGCTCTCCTACTCTAATCCAATACCTGAGGGTGGTCGCAGATCACTAAGCCAGTAATATGCCATCTATCTACCAATCTATCAAGCAAGGACAGATCGGAACTCAACTACGCTAACTAGCTAATCAAGATATATTTCCCGAGGTAATTCGCTTTTGTAGCTAGCTTTCTATCAAGCTAGGAGCTAATCTCTTACTCTAGGGTGTTCATCATAATCAAAATCATGACCTAAAAAACCGGATTTTTTTTACCGCATATAACAAACTGATAAATTTGTCCAACTCAATTTTGGACCGAAACAATGTAAAAAATATTCTGATATTTTATTTGAATCAATACGAGGTTCGAATTTCAAAGAGTTAACTCATGTGGTCTGCAGGCTGCCAACAGGACATGGCCTCAGTGACACGATGTTTCCATCCTAGCAACAACCACTTCCCCTTTTCTTCGTCCACATAGAAGTTCTTATGATACGCTGTCTTAACTGTGCTCATCACGTATTTCACGACTTCTTGATCCAGCGGAAGTTGTTTGAAGCCAGCTCTTTCCATTCTGATTTGCCAATGCTTGTACGTCTCTGGCCTCTCAACCCTCTCCGTTCCTTCGCACGCTATGACGTTCATCGCCTCCTTTCCAAGTATGTGCTCCTCAAAAATCAGCCTGTCCTCGTCCTCATCAGGAACCGTGGCCTCGAACATGTCAAACATGTTAGTGAAGTGGAACAGCGCTTCTTTGAACCTCGTTGCGAAGACAGGCGAGCTGTATTTGCCGTTTGATACTCCGTGGACGAACAAGGCAGGATTGCTATTCTTGATCAGCTTCAAAACAGCGTCCCTCGGGTTGTTAAGAACCACCGTCTCGTCCAACAAGTTGTGAAACCAGTACAACGAATTCACCACGAGCAACTCATCCTTCTCCATCTTCAAATCCTCGATTCCGATGTTTTCCCACTTCTTAGCTACGGCGTTGTATTCAAAGGGGACCCCTAATCTCTCGCAGAACACGGCGAGACGTCGGCCCGTCTCCTCTAAGAACTCTGCCGGGAGATTACCCTTTCTCGGAAATCCAATCCCCGTGATACGAAGCTTTGGAGGTCCACCTTGCCTTTCCGACAACACCTGGATCAGGCTGGGCCACTGGAATCCGTAAACGATTCCGAAATCAACGATGTGGAGCGTCGTTGCTCCGGCAGCCGATTTCTCGATGGCCTTGTTCGCCAACAAGCCGGACATCTTCCTGAAAGGGCAGGCCGTAAGGAACTTTATGTAAGATTTCATGACCTCGGCCACCGATCTACTCTTGGAGTTGAGCGAAGCGTACAGCGTGGGCCCCGTGCCGTTCAAACGAGCCTCGAGAGCGTTTGCAAGATAATGAACAACCCTCTGAAGGCTGTCGCCTCGAGGAGACGAATGCAACCTTATCTGCCCCAACAAACTATTCGCGCCTCCGTGGTCAAAGTTCGCCACGGCTTGCGCGCACGCCGTCAAGAGTCTTATCAGATCGTTGACTTTTATCCGGCAGAGGTCGGCGGTGCCTGATAAAAGCATCTGCACATGATCATCACCATACATCTCCTCTCCCAAATCGCGGAGGAGCTCCTTCCTTCTTTCCGCCCATTCCATGATGATTCTGATGATGTCACCTTCTTCGGAGAATCCAGAGGCTTCGTCGTTGCTGTTGAGAACGGCGTGGAGGGAATTTTGAGCGGCTTGGTAGGCCAAGCAGTCGTGGAGGATGCAGGGCATGTACTGCATTTCGTCTTCTTCCTCCATAAGCATGTCGCTTATGAACTTGAGGGTTACGTCTGGATTACCATCATTTTCTTGGTTCAAGAGTATCATAGCAGAACATCGATCACCACCACCACCATCGTCATGTCCGATCATCGGATCGGATTCAAGAACATCGTTCGATGCGGTTAGAAAATTACTCATGATTTAAAAAAAAATTGTTGCAAAAGCAAAAACGAAATACTACTATTGAATATATATGAATAATTAGTATATGAAATCACCACTTTAAATAATATAAGTATTGAATATGAATAATAAAGTACACAGCTTTAAATAGTGTTGAATAAGAATAATTAGTAAGCACGTTTAAATAATGTTACTTATAATAATTGATTTTTAATTTGTTTGTATGTATTTTGTTCGATTTTGGGCATCTTTCCTCATGTTATGAAGTTTTTCATTTGTTTTTTTCTTACCTTCAGTTTTGCAAAGGTTGACCGATTGACTTAGTTTGATACGAATATACGATGTAGATGACGGCGAATCCGGCTTTATGACTTAGTTGGGATCGTGGCTTAGGAGATTCCCTAGGGCTATTTGGAGGTGGAGCCAAACCGACGAAGCTACGGACGAAAACGAGCACGGATGGAGAGTTTTTTCATGAACTCAGGAACTGGCACGTTCGTGCCAGGATGTGCCAATTCTTCCAAAACTTCAGAGGCAGTGGCACGTTCGTGCCAAAACTGGCACGTTCGTGCCACTTCCAGGATTCTTTTGAGCCAATTCGTTTTTGGGCCCCTTTTAGGGTTTTTTGAGGTGTTTTTTGGGCTCACCTATATAAACTCATTCTCCTCTTTCCTTCTACCTAACTTACCACACTTTGAGAGATTAGATTTTAGATCTAGATCTAGAAAAAGAGAGAAAGAGAGAAATAGAGAGATTGAGAGATTTTTGGGAAATCCTTGTAATCTTTGTATTGTTTCTCGTTTCTAGTGGAAAGTTCGTGGCGGCAAGAAGTGGACGTAGCCCATTGAGGGGTGAACCACTATACATCGTTTGTTCTTTATTTTCTCGTTGCTTTCGTGTTTCGTTGCTCGTTCCGTATATTTTGTGCTTGGAGTAGTAGTGTCGATATTTCTCCGTTCGTTTGTCGTAGTAAAGTTTGTATCCTCGTTGTTGTGTTCGGGACTTGGACGATCGGGTTGATCGGGTCCCTAACAATTGGTATCAGAGCTTGTGTTAGAGCGATCGGAGGATACAATGAGTGACGACATGGTTTTGGGCGGTATCGCAAGGTTCGATGGGACGGATTTTCCCCATTGGAAATCGCAAATCGAAGACTACTTGTATGGCAAGGATTTGAGTGAGCCATTGGGTGAGAAACCGGAAGAGATGGATGAGAAGGAATGGAACAAGCTCGATAGGAAGGTTCTTGGGGTCATCCGGTTGAGGTTATCCAAGAACGTGCACGCCAACGTAGCCAAGGAGAAGACGACGGCCGGATTGATGAAGGTATTGTCGGATATGTATGAGACTCCTTCGGCGGACAACAAGGTCCATTTGATGAAGAAGCTTTTCAACCTTAGGATAGAAGAAAGGGGGTCCGTAGCCAAGCATGTGAACGATTTCAACACGATAGTGAATCAACTCTCGTCCGTGGCGATCGAGTTTGATGATGAGGTCTGTGCCTTGATTCTACTAGCTTCGATGCCTAATAGTTGGGAGCCGATGAGGGTGGCTCTAAGTAATTCGGTTGGAACGGAGAAACTCAAGTTTATAAGTGTACGGGATAGGGTCCTCGCCGAGGAGGTTAGGAGGAATGATTCCGGGGGCACGCCGAGTTCGGCTTTGAGTGTTGACAACCGTGGACGGGGCCAAAATCGCTCCAACAACAATGGAGGCAAAGAGAAATCGAAGTCGAAAAATAGTAGAGGGAAATCGAAGTCACGGAAGGTGGAGTGTTGGAATTGTGGCAAGACGGGTCACTATAGGAATGAGTGTCGGTCGCCGCCGAAAGAGGATAAGAAGGGTGGTGGTGGTGCTAATGCCGCAACGGAGGACATAGCGGATGCTTTGGTGTTGTCGGTGGATGCACACATCGACTCTTGGATCCTCGATTCCGGTGCCTCCTACCATACTACCGGACATCGACATGTGTTGGAGAACTATCGAGAGGGGTACCTTGGGAAGGTAACCGTTGCCGACGGGCAAACTATGGACATCGTGGGCATGGGTGACGTGTCCTTGAGAATGTCCAATGGGCAAAGATGGAAGTTGACGGAGGTGAGGCATGTGCCTAATCTTAGGCTCAACTTGATATCGGTGAGCCAACTCGATACATCCGGGCATAGAGTAACCTTCAATAGAGGTTCATGGAAGGTGTCTAAGGGAGCTATAGTAGTGGCGAAGGGAGACTTAGCCGGAACCTTGTATAAGGTCTTGAATTGTGAAGAGACTTTCGGGGTGGTGAATGATGCTAAGAGCACGGAGCTATGGCATTGCCGGTTGGGGCATATTAGCGATAAGGGGTTGAAGATGTTGTCGACTAAGGGGCTTTTGCCGGAATTGAAGTCGACCACCCCTCATCCGTGTAAGAGTTGCATCTTAGGAAAGCAAAGGAAGGTGAGCTTCTTGAAAGGTGGAAGAGAACCGAAAGAAGGGAAGTTGGAGTTGGTATACTCGGACGTGTGGGGTCCTTCCCCGGTTTCTTCATTTGGAGGGTCACAATACTATGTGACTTTCATTGATGATGCCACAAGAAAGGCGTGGGTGTATTTCATGAAGGCGAAATCGGAGGTGTTCGATGTTTTCAAGAAATGGAAGGCCTTGGTGGAAAATGAGACGGGTTTGAGGGTGAAGTGCTTGAGGTCCGACAATGGAGGTGAGTACATTGATGGGAGCTTCAAGAGCTATTGTGCCGAGCATGGGATCAAAATGGAAAAGACGATCCCCGGCACACCTCAACAAACGGTATTGCCGAGAGGATGAATCGGACCTTGAACGAGAGGGCACGGAGTATGAGGCTACATTCCGGGTTGCCGAAGATGTTTTGGGCCGATGCCGTCAATACCGCGTCTCACTTGATAAACCGAGGGCCATCGGTTCCTTTGGGGTTTCGTATTCCCGAAGAGGTATGGAGTGGAAAGAAGGTGGATCTTTCCTATCTTCGAGTGTTTGGGTGCTTGGCCTATGTCCACGTGGACTCCTCTTCAAGGAGCAAGCTCGACCCAAAATCGAAGAAGTGCTACTTCATCGGCTATGGAGATGCGGAGTTCGGGTACCGGTTTTGGGATGAAGAAAATCGGAAGATAATCCGAAGTAGAGACGTGGTCTTCAATGAAGCGGTGTTGTACAAAGATAAGAAGGTTGAGACCTCGGAGGTCGATCAACCGGAGAGTGAAGTGTGGGACGATCTTGATTTTCCCGTCCGGAGAGACGAGAAGGTGCATGAGGAAGGCCAACCGGGCACCGGAGATGAGGTGGACTCGGGTGATGAGGTGGAGGTTAATGATGAAGTGGGAGTTGATGCCGAGCCGGAGGCGACCCCACAAACACCACCAATGGTTGTGCGTCGGTCGACTAGAGAGAGGAGACCAAATCAAAAGTACATCACCACTCTCTATCATATCTTGCTCACGGATAAGGGTGAGCCGGAGACCTTTGAAGAGGCTATGCAAGTCGGGGACTCGAGCAAGTGGGAGTCGGCCATGGATGACGAGATGGACTCGTTGGTGACAAACCACACTTGGGAGCTAGCCGAGCTACCTAAGAAGAAGAGGGCTTTGCATAACAAGTGGATATACCGTGTGAAAGAGGAGCATGATGGGAGCAAGCGGTATAAGGCGAGGTTGGTTGTGAAGGGATTTCAACAAAAGGAGGGAATCGACTACACCGACATATTCGCTCCCGTGGTCAAGATGGTGACCATCCGGTTAGTGCTCGGGTTAGTAGCAAGAGAGGATCTTCACCTTCAACAAATGGACGTGAAGACGGCGTTCCTTCATGGTGAGCTCGATGAGGAGATCTACATGAAGCAACCAGAAGGGTATGAGGCTAAAGGCAAAGAGAAGATTGTGTGTAAGCTCAAGAAGAGCCTCTACGGGTTGAAGCAAGCGCCGAGACAATGGTACAAGAAGTTCGACGGTTTCATGAAGAAGACCGGCTTCTTAAGATGTGAGGCGGACCATTGTTGCTATTTCAAGAGTCTTGAGGGCTCTTACTTGATCTTGCTATTGTACGTTGACGATATGTTGATAGTGGGAGCTAGTAGACGGGAGGTCGATAAGCTCAAGGAGAAACTATCGTCGGAGTTTGCCATGAAGGATTTGGGTGATGCTAAGCAAATCCTAGGCATGAAGATTGTGAGGAGCAAGGAAGGCATAAAGCTCTCACAAGAGGATTATGTCAAGAAAGTCTTGACGAGGTTTGGTATGGAGAATGCTAAATCGGTTAGCACTCCGTTGGCCGGGCACTTTCGGTTGTCGAAGGAGGATTCGCCCGTCACAGAGAAGGAGAGAAGGCATATGGATAAGGTCTCGTACACGTCGGCGATAGGGAGTCTTATGTATACTATGGTTTGTACGAGACCGGACTTAGCACACTCGGTGGGAGTTGTGAGTCGGTTCATGAGTAACCCGGGGAGAAGGCATTGGGAAGCCGTGAAGTGGATACTCCAGTATTTGAGGGGCACCTCAAATTATGCCTTGTGTTTCCGGAAATCGGAGACGGGGTTGTTAGGGTACGTGGATGCGGACAATGGTGGAGATGTCGATAGCCGGAAGAGCACGACGGGCTATGTCTACACATTCGGAGAGACGGCCATTTCTTGGGCTTCGAAGCTACAAAAGATTGTAGCACTCTCGAGTTGTGAGGCGGAGTATGTAGCCGTGACCGAAGTCGCCAAGGAGATGATTTGGTTGCAATCCTTTATAGAGGAGTTGCAACACGGAGGAAAAGGGAATGTGTTGTATTGTGATAGTCAAAGTGCTATTCATTTGGTGAAGAATCCGGCATACCATGCGCGGACGAAGCACATTCAACTCCGGTACCATTTCATTCGATCGGCTTTAGAGGAAGAAGAGTTGGTGCTTGAGAAGATTCTCGGGAGTGAGAATCCGGCGGATATGTTTACCAAGGTTGTGCCGTATGACAAGATGAGGTTGTGTGGAACCTCGATCGGGCTCCTCGGTTGAGGAGTGTGTTTGCCGCCACGGACGAGGAGGAGTTGAGGTGATGTTGGTTGTGTCTCCAAGTGGGAGATTGTTGGAGGTGGAGCCAAACCGACGAAGCTACGGACGAAAACGAGCACGGATGGAGAGTTTTTTCATGAACTCAGGAACTGGCACGTTCGTGCCAGGATGTGCCAATTCTTCCAAAACTTCAGAGGCAGTGGCACGTTCGTGCCAAAACTGGCACGTTCGTGCCACTTCCAAGATTCTTTTGGGCCAATTCGTTTTTGGGCCCCTTTTAGGGTTTTTTGAGGTGTTTTTTGGGCTCACCTATATAAACTCATTCTCCTCTTTCCTTCTACCTAACTTACCACACTTTGAGAGATTAGATTTTAGATCTAGATCTAGAAAAAGAGAGAAAGAGAGAAATAGAGAGATTGAGAGATTTGTGGGAAATCCTTGTAATCTTTGTATTGTTTCTCGTTTCTAGTGGAAAGTTCGTAGCGGCAAGAAGTGGACGTAGCCCATTGAGGGGTGAACCACTATACATCGTTTGTTCTTTATTTTCTCGTTGCTTTCGTGTTTCGTTGATTATATGATAGTTTTAATTTTAATTATACTTTTAAGTGTTTCTTTATGATAGTTTTGATTTTATTTGTATTTCATTGATTATATATATCATTGATTATATCTATGATAGTTTTGATTTCAATTGTACTTATATAAGTGTAGAGGATGGATTTAGACGATTATTTTCAATCAATTAGCATATATATTATGTATAACCTGATTAGATTTTATATTTGAAAGATACTTTCCTGTTTGGGTTCGGAACCGTGAAACCGGCTCCAATAATTCGCGTTCTTGTGGTCGATGGTCCAATATGAGATAGATTTTCTTGTTGAAGACGCAAGAACGGTGCACTTCAATAAATCTCATTTTTTTTTTGAATTTTATTGCAGTGGTTATTGGAATTAGTGTAAAATATGAAAGTTGAGGGAAGGATGACGTGACCGTGAAAAATAATACTGAATAATAGGGGTTTGAATTTTTCTTTTTTTAATAAATATATGAATTTTACTCTTTTTAATTAATTTAGTGAATTTTTGAAAATTGAGAAAGGTTAGTATTGTCCAAGTGCCCTATATAATAATTCGGAAAAATTATAGGTACTATCTAAGATATAACTCTTAGAAATGCCCACATCCATGATTACCCCATATTTTTATATTTTTATTTCTTATTTTTATTTGTTGTTTTTGGAAACTTTAATTTTTTGCCTGTTTTAAATTTATTTGTTTGCATAATTTTTTTATTTTTTCAATATTTTTATTTGTGTATATTGTTTGCGCAATATTTTTTTTAAATATAATTGATGTTTATATACATATTCAAACATTAATATTTTATTTTAAAAAATAATTTTTTAGATAAATAAATTATTATTTGTACTATTTAATTAAATTAATCAAGTATTTAAACATTTTTTTATTTTAAATAGTTTTATAAAAGTATTTTAAATTATATTAATAAAACCAGGTCAGAAAAATATTTTTAGCTGTAATCATATATGCTATGGTGCATAGTGAATAATTGAATTGTCATCATTTTATTGATTAGGCATTTTAAAACATTTTTAAATATTATAAAAACAAAAGTGACTATCTTTAAAAAATAATGAATGTAACTAATTAAAAAATTATTAATATTATTAAAAAATAATGAATGTAACTGAGATTTATAAATCTCATTTTTTTTGAATCTCATTAAAAAAACATTGTTAAATTTTTAAAAAGAATATTATAAAAATACTGAATCTCGTAAAAACACTAAATATTATTAAAAAACATTTCAACTGAATGTCAGATTTTTACACCCAACAAGCCCAACCCTCGTTTTATAATAATTATTCATGTGTTTTGTTGACCTTATGAATCAAGAGCAGATGATAACCGCTAAGCTATCTGGGTCCTATGTACAATTTTTAAAAAATATTATATATGTATCATTAACTTATATTTATTATCTAGTATAATTTAATAATAAGATAAAATATAATATATATATATATATATATATATATATATATATATTGGTTTAAAAAAATGTAATTTTAAATAAAAAGATATTTAAATCTATTAAATTAAATAAAACTTTCAATCTTTTTTTATTAATTTTTAAGGTCTCTTGTTTTTTAATTTTTTTGCGTTTACAAATCTATAAATATATAATTTTAGTATCTACTAACACGTGGAACAATAGAAAAACAAGAATAATATTGTGTTCACACTATAAATTTATAAAAAAATTATAAATTATAAATAGTAATATTATTAAGCATATTTAAATTATTATATATAAATTTTAAATTGTAATTTGAAATTATATATTTTTGGTAATAATAATTAATTATCATCTTAAATATATAAATTTTTATTTCTTTTCTCCAAATTCTTTTTTATTTCATTAATATTAATTTAATTCTAATTAATTGCTCATAAAAATCAATCTCTTCCTATTCCCTAATCTATTTGAGTTAAAAAAAATTGATCCAACTTTTTAAGTATATTATAATTTTTATTTTCCATTTATTTGGATTTTTACCCAGCGGTTTTAGGTATTTGTTAGATCCCTTAAACACTCGAGAAATGCAGAGACTAGAACCGCCTCTTTCACCAGATCAGAGGCTACTCGATCGAGTAGGATGAGACGAGAAACTCCTCTTCCGCCATATCAGAGGCTTCTCGATCGGGTAGGATATAAATCGAGGGATGCGCCCGAGTAGCAGACACATGTGGGAGAGAGTCAATAGGTCTCATCCAATGACTAACTTCATAATATTTCAATGAAAATGTCATATCCGAAATTATGTGGGAGAGAGCCAATAGGTCTCATCCAATGACTAACTTCATAATATTTCAATGAAAATGTCATATCCGAAATTTGAACTCTTCTTCGTCGGAAAATTACACCAACATCATCACAGCCCTTGTCACTCGGCTATCTTACATACTATAAATTACATCAAACATGCATAGTCTTTGAAAATAATAAAATTTTCATAATTGAGATAACAGTTAATAATGAGATTAATACGAATTTAAATAAAATTTTAGATTATTTCAAACAAATAAATCACGTGCATCACACGTGTAATGGTACTAGTTATATATATATATATATATATATATATATATATATATATATATATATATTAAATTATATATATAAATAGTGGTTTAAAAAAGGTAATTTTAAATAAAAGGGCATTTAAATATATTAAATTAAAAAGAACTTTCAATCTTTTTTTATTAATTTTTAAGGGCTATTGTTTTTTAACTTTTTTGCGTTTACAAATTTTACATAAATTTAAATATTATTTAGTATTAGGTTTTTATTTCTTGCGTAATTGCAGTATTTTACAATTAACTAGAACCACTGCCCGTGCTAAATAATCTAAAATTTTATTTAGATCTATTGGCTCTCTCCCACATTTGTCTGTTACTCGAGCACATCCCTCGATTTACATTGAGAAGATCTGGTGAGAGAGTTTTCATTTAAATATTATAAAGTCATTTAAATATTATAAAGTTAGTACTGGGATTAGTCCTATTGGCTATCTCCCACATTTGTCTCTTACTCGAACACATCCATTTACATTCTACCCGATTTAGGAGATCTGGTGAGAGAGGAGTATCTAGTCTCTGCATTCCGCTTTCTCATCTCTGCATTTCTCCAGTGTCAAACGCATCTAGCATAGGTGGAGGGAAAATCAAAATTAATTGAAAATAAAAAAAATTGAAATTATAAAGTTAAAAAATAAATAAAAATATAAAATAAATTGAATTTAATTGGTGAACATGAAATGACACAAATGCAATTATATTAATATAACTTACATTAATCTGCAAAACAAATTTTACAGAATTAACTTAGGGATAAACTAAAAATTTTAAAAAAAATTTAGTCGAACATATTTAATACGATTTGATTCTGGAATCAAAAAAATATAATTTTAAATTACTATTTAAAATTTATATATAATTTAAATATGCTTAATAATATTATTATTTTAAATTTATAATTTTTTTATTTATAATTTATAGTGTGAACACAATATTATTATTGCTTTTCTATTGGTACAGGCATTAGTAGATCATAAAATTATATATGTATAGATTACTTTTATAAAATTTTAATTGCGTAATTAATAGTGCGTAAACAGTTAAAAAAAATTTAATAGTAATTTTATTATTTAGTAAAATATTAGTTTAAAAAAATTTAAAATAATTTAGCGTAATTTTATAATAATATTTAATTAATTTATTATTATATAAATTAATAGTTTAAAAAAAAATACTCTCTTACGGCAACTGTAGGGGACCCCTACGGGAAATATACCCATAGGTATTTCTTATAACTGCGTATAATTAAAAAAAAAATACTCTCCCGCATTTGCCGTAGGGGACCCCTACGGGGGTTTGCGGATTAGTTCCCTACGGGTAGGAACCCTGTAGGGCCTCTTGGAGGGAAGGCATTTACCGTAGGGAACCCCTACAGGGGTTTGCCCGTAGGGATTAGTTCCTTACGGGTAGGGATCCTGTAGGGCCTCTTGGAGGGAAGGTATGCGCGTGAATTAGCGCGCAGTCCCCTACGGGGATCCCCTACGGGAGTCATCCCTACAGCTGGGGTCGTAGGAAATGCCGTAAAGGAACTCAAAATATGATTCCGGTAGGGAATGTCGTATGCCGTAAGGGAACTCAAAATATGATTCCTGTAGGGAATGCCGTATGGAGATCCCTACGGGAAAAGGCCGTAGAGAATTCTCGTAGGAATCCGCGAATTTTTTGTAGTAATTTATATGTTCAGAAAAGAGAAAAGGACGAAAACAAAATATTTCTTAATTTTTTTTTTACTATTTGGCATAACTTACTTACTCATTTCTCACACACCATTAGAGCTGTCAAAATTTGGTCCGAACTCAGACGGGCTTTGGCCTCAAATATACAGGCCTAAAAAGAGTTGGGCTTTTTTAGTCCGACTCGACAAGCCCGATGGGCCGATGGGCTTGAGCCGGACTTGACCCAATTTTTTAGCATCAATAATTTTATAATTTTTTGAAATATTTTTTTAATTAAAAATAATAATTAAACTTAATATTTTTACATATTTATTTGAATAAACAATTTAAAATCATAATATTTATTAATTTAACTATAATTTTAGTATATGAATATTATTTTTAAGTATAAAAATATATTAAATTATTATTTCAAATTAATTTATAGACTATAATTTAATTAAAATAATTTTTTTAAAATGGAAATTTATCATTTATTATGTTTTTTTAATTAATTAGAATAATTTACAATTTCAAATTAAAATTTATATTTTATTATTATTTAAATTGACGGGCCAGAAAAGCCCAATAGCCCGAAGGCCCGTTCAGAACCAGACGGGGTTCTAGAATTCCAGGCCCATCAGAAATTCGGTCCGGGCTAGCCCGGCCCGTGTAATAGTTAAAGCCTGATGGGGATGGGCCGGGCCAGCCCGGCCCGACATTTTGATACCTTTGTATACTATTTATTGAAGGCAAAAAAAAGGTTAATGTTGATCACGCGCTGAGACAGATGAGTATAATTTTATTATTTTAAAAGTAAATGGGCTAAATATAAAAATGTTAATAGCGCTGAGAGTATAATTTTATTATTTTAAAAGTAATGGGCTAAATATAAAAATGTTAGTAGTTTAATTAGGAGTATCTTTTTGTGACAAGAAGTGAAATGATCTTTTGTCGGGAAATTTTGTCAAAAGGAAAATCTATTCAAGTGCTAACAACCCCCTTACCAATCTCCAATATTCATGTTACTGTAAAGTTTTTGAGTTTGTCTATTTATATTTTTAAGAATCTATTCATGTTTACTGTAAAGTTTTTGAGTTTGTCTATTTATATTTTTTAGGGTTAATTATATATCTAACCTCGTGTTTTTTACCGTTTTCAATCTAATCAGAATTTTTGTTAACGATCACTATCCGAAGTTTTAAATTTTTACACTTTACAACTTGCCGAACAGAATAAAATATTACAACGAATATTCTTACAATCACGACGAATATTCTTACAATGTGTTTTTCACGTATATTTTTGTCTTTTAAATTATTTTCACTTGACAAAACATTTATGAAATAAAATAAAATAAAAATAAATTATCATAAAAGAATGATTATGAAATCATCGATAATTGGTGAGTACGTCATATTTATAGTTACAATAGAATTTCATAATTAAAATTATTTTCACTTGACAAAACATTTATGAAATAAAATAAAATAAAAATAAATTATCATAAAAGAATGATTATGAAATCATCGATAATTGGTGAGTACGTCATATTTATAGTTACAATAGAATTCCATAATTAAGGAAAAGATAGACGCAAATCAAATAATATATTAATTCTAAATATAAAAGATTTATCTTATAATCGATAATTTCATATATTGATTTGATTATATTTATTTCCTTAACATATCATCTTCTCTTCATCTTCTTAAAATTATTAAAATTTGAACTTTTTAATCATCATTGTCATCTTAAAATTAATCAGCATCTAAAGTGCATCCTGAATAGAAAGTACAATTCATACATGTCATGGATTTTGGACGGATTAAAACCGAAATAATATAAAATTTTAATAATACATATATATAATAATAATAATTAAATTTTATTTTGATATATATTTTTTAATTTATTCAATAAACACGTAATATCAATTTTTAGTAGATAAATTTATTTAAAAACTTAAAAAAATATATTTAATTAATTAATTTATATATTATTTTTTATACTAATAATACTAAATATGAAAATGCTTTAATATAAATTGTGCTGTACAAGGATTTCAGTTAATTAATAGTAGAACAATTATATTTGATAAGTAGGATTGTTATACGTCCCATATACACACTCCATGAGTCCACCAGTAATTGTTTGGCCCAGTGTCCTAAATAACACGCTCGATTCCTCGCAAGAGCAACAACACTAAACTTTTAACCATGTAGATAGTAGTGTAGAAACAAAAATGTAATGCAGTTACTATTCAAACCAGAGTTACAAACGTGCTAGGTTCGAATTTCAAAGAGTTCACGCAATCAACTCATGTGGTCTGCAGGCTGCCAACAAGAGATGGCCTCGCTGATACGATGTTTCCATCCTAGTAACAACCACATCCCGTCTTCGTCCACGCGGAAGTTCTTATGATATGCCGCCTTCACCGTGCTCATCACATATTTCACGACTTCTTGATCCAGCTGAAGCTGATTGAAGCCAGCTTTCTGCATTCTGATTTGCCAGTGCTTATACGTCTCTGGCCTCTCAACCCTCTCTGTTCCTTCACACGCTACGACGTTCATTGCTTCCTTTCCAAGCATGTGTTCCTCGAAAACCAGTCTGTCCTCGTCCTCATCAGGAACCGTGGCCTCCATCATATCAAACATGTTTGTAAAGTGGAACAGCGCTTCTTTGAGCCTCGTTCCGAACAGGACAGGGTTGCTATTCTTGATCAGCTTCAGAACAGCGTCCCTCGGGTTGTTAAGAACCACCGTCTCGTCCAACAAGTTCTGAAACCAATAGAGGGAATTGATCACGAGCAACTCGTCCTTTTCAATCCTCATATCTTCGATTCCGATGTTTTCCCACCTTTTAACTACTGCAATGTATTCAAAGGGAACCCTGAATCTCTCGTGCCGTTCAAACGAGCCTCGAGGGCGTTGGCAAGATAATGAACAACCCTCTGAAGGCTGTCGCCTCGAGGAGACGAATGTGACCTTATTCGCCCCATCAGATTATTCGCACCTCCATGGTCGAAGTTCGCCACGGCTTGCGCTCACGCCGTCAAGAGACTTATCAGATCAACGTCGACGACTTGTTCCTTGTTTTTCTTGCCTCTTCGCTCTCCCTTTGATCGGTGAACACTATCATTATCATTATCATAGATCTCTTCTGATTCCCCTTTGCTGCAGAGGAGCTCCTTCCTTCTTTTGGCCCATTCCATGCTGATCCTGATGATGTCACCTTCTTCGGAGAATCCAGAGGTTTCGTCGTTGTTGAGGACGGCATAGAGGGAATCTTGAGTGGCTTGGTAGGCCAGACAGTCGTGGATGGTGCAGGGCATGTATTTCATTATGTCTTCTTCCTCCATCATCATGTCGCTTATGAACTTGAGAGTCACGTCTGGATTAGGATCATTTTCTTGCTTGAAGAGTATCATCGAAGAAGATCGATCATCATCACCACCATAGTCATGTCCGATGATCATCGGATCGGATTCAAGAACATTGTTCCATGCGGTTTGAAAATAACTCATGATTTAAAAAAAATTGTTACAAAAGCAAAAACAAAATATTGAATATGAAGAATTAATACATGCATGAAAGCAACCTTTAGATAATGTTACTTCTTATAATAATTGTAATAAAGGTTGATTAATTAATATTTTTATTAGTTTGTCCGTTTATTAGTTTGTCACGCGGACAGATGGTTTCATATTTTTGTTGGGATTTTGTATGTATCTTTTAACACGTTATTAAGTTTTTTATAATGTTTTCCATTTGTCTTTTTCAACATCTGAGTTTTGCCAACTTGACATACTAGTATTATATTGTCTGCATTAGGGCTGGAAACGAACCGAGCAGTTCGCGAGCGCTCGCGAGCTGCTCGAGTCAACGCTCGACTCGAGTTCGGTCAAACTCGAGCTCGAGTCGAGCTCGAGTCGAGCATTATTTGATACGAGCCGAGCTCGAGCTCAAACCATGAAGAATCGAGCGGCTCGCGAGCCGCTCGAATATATATATTTTTATTAAATATATTTTATATGCGTATATATATCGAATCGAGTCGAGCTTTTCGAGCCATTCGAGTTATAGAAGTATATTGGTACACGCGCATGGAAGGAGTCCTATGCGCATAAGGAATACAACTTTTCATTACCTTATTTTGTGGGTTTGCGCATGCTTATATAAAGCATACGTATGTACTCAATTCAATTAATTCAATCAGTTCAATTCAATCAATAAACAAGTTTTATTTTTCTCTCTTCATATTATTTTTTATCTTATCATAAAATTTAACATGGTATCAGAGCACATTATTTTAAAGCTTCCGCAATCAAAGAAGGAAAAAGAGAGAGAGAAAGACGTGAGACTCCCACGCTGCCTCAACAATTTCTCCAGTCGAGAAACAATTTCTCCAGCCGAGAAAGCAATCCGCTCCAGCCGAGAAAGAGACCACCGCTGCCTCAACATTCAAAAGACGACATCCGCTGCTTCTGCCCTTCTGCCGCTGCTGCTGCCCCACCACTGTTCACTGTTGAAAGTCCCCCACAACGGAAGATTTGGATTTGAACCCAAAGTGAGGTAATACTCCATGGGTAATATATGAAGTTCGGGACGAAAAACGCGACGACCAAAACCGATAGTTACTACGGAGGCGCGCGACGATCGAGATTGCGACGACCAAGTGGCGCGCGGCGATCGAATCTGCGACGACCGAAACCGATAGATACTACGGAGGCGCGCGAAGATCTCGAAGATTATTTTGTTTTATTAATATTATTATTACTATTATTATTTTTTTTTTTTCGGGGCTGGAAGGTTTTCGACAGTGACGTGGAAAGTCGGCGGGATGATGGTTCAAGGAAATAATCGATTGTTTTCATCTTCTTCTTCAAGATGGAATACGAATTTCGTATTCTCATCTTGAGGGAGGGTATAGAAGTATATTGGTACACGCGCATGGAAGAAGTCCTATGCGCATAAGGAATACAACATACGCGGATGGAAGGAGTCTGCTCACAAGGAATACGAATAGGAATAGAGTCCTATTTTCATATATTGTCTTATTTAGTTTATTCCCATATTTTATTCATTACCTTATTTTGTGGGTTTGCGCATGCTTATATAAAGCATACGTATGTACTCAATTCAATTAATTCAATCAGTTCAATTCAATCAATAAACAAGTTTTATTTTTCTCTCTTCATATTATTTTTTATCTTATCATAAAATTCACGAGTTGAGTCGAACTCGAGCAATAGGAGTCGAACCACTTGAACAAGCTGAAGTTAAACAAATCGAATGAGCAAAACCCGAGCGGCTCGATCGAGCCGAGCTCGAGCTACTAAATCGAGTCGAGCCCGAGCATGAAATAAAATTTGCGAGCCGAGCTCGAGCACCCTCTCGAGCAGCTCGTCGAGCTCGAGCTCGAGCCAGCTAATTTTTTTTCCGAGCCGGCTCGATAAGCTCCAAGCTCGACTCGGTTCGACTCGTTTCCAGCCCTAGTCTGCATACAAAATACAATACAGTACAGTACAGATGACGGTAAATCCGTGTTTATAATTATAAGCTATGAAAAAAGTACTACCCAAACCTTATTAATCTTGAGCTATTATAAAAAGGGTACTACGTACCCAAACCTTATTAAATCTTGACACATGTCATACTTTTGGAAAACTCTAAAGCAATTCATAAAATTTTAAGTATTAGTACTATATTTACATGGGAGTTCTACCCTATATTTAAGGTACCATACATATATATTATAATTAATTGTAACAATGTTTTGAACAATATTGATAACCTTTATAAGGGATTAAACATTATAAAGTGTGATTTGAAGTCTACGAAGCTCATTTTTTATTTTTTAAAACAATAAAATAATATAGTTGTAATTAAAATTAAAAATATAAATATAAAAGTATAATTATATTTAAAGTGTACATTTAAAAAAAAAATATAGGAGTATGAATTTAGTGATGATACATTCCTTTGATGAGTATATTTATTTTTGTTTTCGGTTAGTTTAGGAATTTTTATTTTATTTTATATATATATATATATATATATATATATATATAAAATAAAATAAAAATTCCTAAACTAACCGAAAACAAAAATAAATATACTCATCAAAGGAATGTATCATCACTAAATTCATACTCCTATATATATATATATATATATATATATATATATTTATATTTGTTGAATATGACTCGAATCAGAAAACAAAAAAGAGTGTCGGCACAGTGTAGCTTGTCGGCCGACAGCAGGCCAATCAGCTCATGACGATTGCGGAAAATCTTCAGAGGCAGTGGCACGTTCGTGCCAGGTGATGTCGGCCGACAGAGATTTGGTGTCGGCCGACACCAAGTATATTTACGCAGAAATTCAGCGCAAGTTTGCTTTGGGATTTTTGCGTGGGCTTCTGTTGGGATTTTTGCGTAGCTCTTTTTTGTTTAATTAAGGAATTAGAATTATATGAAATATAATTCTATTCCTTATTAATTTAGTAGTCATATATTAGGAAAAAGATTTATTCCTAATTCTAATAGTTTCCAATTTAATAGGTTTGCTACACCTATAAATTGGGGTTCTCCGGTAGACAAATCATATAGTGAATTGTAAGCCTCAACGATTTAGTCGATTGGTTGTTTTTTCCCGTGGTTTTTTCCCGTATTTTGGGTTTCCACGTAAATTCGTGTGTTCGTTCTTTCGTTTATCTTTTTCTTCGCATCTCATATATATTTCGAGAGTCGTGAGCGATTTAGTTTCAATATCGCAACAAGTGGTGTCAAAGCATCGTAAAAAGGCATAACAAGTGGTATCAGAGCTAGGTTACGATCCTGTGACCTGTTATCAAGAGCTTTCGTTGGGGATCCCGGACGTGGAATCCATACGAGGCGGGCGTTGCGGATATTGGTGTTTATAGATCCGGGTGGAGCTCGAGAATATTTTGGGAGATGGCGACGATGGTTGATATTCGGTGTTAGATCGGAACACGTGGTTCTCTTCATGGCGATTCAAGGTGAAGTTGGTTCAGTGGTTCTAACCAACATGGATCTTGATGATGCGTTGCTGGAGCATGGACGATGTCAAGTGCGATGGAGCCATAAGAGAAGGTATGGAAGAATAGAAAGGTGAGGTATAATTGCACTCTATTCCTCCGGTGATTTGTTTCATGCGGTCGCGGCTTTGCGATCGAGGGAGACGATGAAGGAGGTTTTGAGTAGTGAAAATCCGGGGGAAGTCTTGATGTCTAGGGTTGGGCAAAGATGAAGAAATTCCAGGGGGTTTGTCATTACTACAGGGAAAAATGGCGTGGTGAAAATCTAGGTGAATTTCTTAATGTCCAAGGTGGAGCGTGGAAGAAATTCTAGGGGGTTTGTCACTACTGCAAGAAAAAAGGTCACGTGAAGGGGGATTGTCAGGCCCCGAAGAATCGAAGAAAGGAATCGAAGGTGGTCGATTCCGAAGAAGGAGGTTTCATCGATGGAGAACTCCTGGTTGTCTCTGATTTGGGGAACGAGTGAGGGGTGGATCTTGGATTCTAGATGTTCGATGGTGTCCTCGGTGGTCATGGGGCATGATACATCGTGTGAGATACGCGGCACGGGAACTGTGAGAATCAAGATGGTCGGTGGGCATATTGGAACCCTCGGTACTGCAAGGTATGTTCCGGTCCTTAATGATAATCTTATCTTTCACAGACCTTAGATCTGAATGTGTACCAACTTCGGTAAAGGTGGAGTGTTGAAAGTAAGTCGGGGCGACTTATTTTGCGAGGCGAGAGAAAGATTTGGTGGATTGTATGAGCTATGCGGAAACACAATTACCAAGTGGACAACTGCCTCTGCCCAAAGAAGTCATTCGCTGGAAGGTGAGTCGGGATTACTTTGGTTTAAAAGTCATGCGCATGTGTGTTGGTGTCAGGGACACCGGGAATACTAACCCGAATAGTATTCAAATTTGGATAATCGAGCCTAGGCGTACTATGGATAGCACTGGAGTATTGGCGAATGCAGGTAGTGCTAATAGTAGTGGGAAGGCGAGATTTGAGAATGGAGATTGCGTGGTGGTCATAGAGCTTGGTGGTACCCAAGGGATGATCGTTGCAACTTCGCATTCTTGTACTAAGTTTGATGCGGTTCAAACTTAGGTTGCTCATGTTTTGAGTGAGTCCTGCGGGACAGAGTGGAAGAAGAAAAATTGGTTTATGATCGTTGGAGGTTGGCGGTTTGGAGTCGCGGGGATTCTCGTCAAGGTGGAGATTTGTTGAATATGACTCGAATCAGAAAACAAAAGGGAGTGTCGGCCGACAGTGTAGCTTGTCGGCCGACAGCAGGCCAATCAGCTCATGACGATTGCGGAAAATCTTCAGAGGCAGTGGCACGTTCATGCCAGGTGATGTCGGCCGACAGAAATTTGGTGTCGGCCGACCCCAAGTATATTTGGGCAGAAATTCAGCGCAAGTTTGCGCTGGGATTTTTGCGTGCGCTTATGCTGGGATTTTTGTGTAGCTTTTTTGTTTTAATTAAAGAATTAGAATTATATGAAATATAATTCTATTCCTTATTAATTTAGTAGTCATATATTAAAAAGATTTATTCCTAATTCTAATAGTTTCTAATTTGATAGGTTTGCTACACTTATAAATGGGGTTCTCCGGTAGACAAATCATATAGTGAATTGTAAGCCTCAACGATGTAGTCGTTCTTTCTTCCCGTGGTTTTTTCCCGTATTTTAGGTTTCCACGTAAATTCGTGTGTTCGTTCTGTCGTTTATCTTTTTTTTCGCATCTCATATATATTTCGAGAGTCGTGAGCGATTTAGTTTCAATATCGCAACAAGTGATGTCAAAGCATCGTAAAAAAGCATAACAATATATATATATATATATATATATATATATATATATATATAATGAATACTAGTATAGATGAAATCTATACCTATATAATTCGCTTTAAACTTTTTTTAAATATTTTAAAATATTTTTTAAAACATTGTAAATTGTCTTGAAATAATTTTTAGAATAATTTCAAGAACTCCAAAAATGTTAATATCAAACAAGGCTACTCTAATCTTGTAGAACACAAATTTTGTTCGTCTATATATAATTAAAGATATATTCCACTAGACAATTTTTAAATAATGTACTCTCCTTATAAATAATTGATTAAAAATTATTAAGTTGAGTCGAAAAACATAAGTAAAAAGTATTACAATATTAATTTTAATTTGAATTTCAAATCAAAATGTGTCATAAATAATCATTTGTGGTCTGCCAACAGATATGGCTTAGCCCATCAGCCTTTCCAGTCCTACTAACAACCACATCCTTTTCATCCACACAAAATTTCTTACAAAGTTCACCTTCCTCGTCACATATTTCAAGATTAAAGATTATTAAGTTGAGTCGAAAAACAAAATAAAAAGTATTACAATATTAATTTTGATTTCAATTTGAACGATTAAACATTAAAGATTATTAAGTTAGAGTCGAAAAACAAAAGTAAAAAGTATTAGAATATTAATTTTAATTTCAATTTCAAATCAAAATGTGTCATAAATAATCATTTGTGCTCCGTCTGCCAACAGGATATGGCCTCGGCTACCCAGCCTTTCCATCCTAGTAACAACCACATCCCTTCTTCATCCACACAAAAGTTCTTATGATATGCCATCTTCACCTTCCTCATTACATATTTCACGACTTCTTGATCCAGCGGAAGCTGCTTGAACCCAGCTTTCTGCATTCTGATTTTCCAGTGCTTGTACGTCTCTGGCCTCTCTACCCTCTCTGTTCCTTCACACGCTATGAAGTTCATTGCCTCCTTCCCAAGCATGTGCTCCTCAAAAACCAGTCTGTCCTCGTCCTCATCAGGAACCGTGGCCTCGAGCATATCAAACATGTTAGTGAAGTGGAACATCGCTTCTTTGAACCTCGTTCCGAAGAAAGGCGAGCTGTATTGGCCGTTGGATACTCCGTGGATGAACATGGCAGGGTTGCTATTCTTGATCAGCTTCAGAACAGCGTCCCTCGGGTTGTTAAGAACCACCGTCTCGTCCAACAAGTTGTGAAACCAGTACAATGAATTGACCACGAGCAACTCACCCTTTTCGATCTGCAGATCCTCGACTCTGATGTTTTCCCACTTTTTAGCTACGACGTTGTACTCAAAGGGGACGCCGAACCTCTCGCAGAACTTTGCGAGACGTCGGCCCGTTTCCTCCAAGGCCTCAGCCGGGAGATTACCCTTTCTCGGGAATCCAATCCCCGTCATGCGAAGCTTCGGAGGTTCCCCGTGCCTTTCGGACAGCGCCTGGATCAGGCTGGGCCACTCGAATCCGTAAACGATTCCGAAATCAACGATGTGGAGAGTCGTTGCTCCGACCGCCAATTTCTCGATCGCCTTGTTGGCCAACAGGCCGGACATCTTCCTGAAAGGGCAAGCCGTGATGAACATTTTGTAAGCTTTCAAGTACTCGGCAACCGATCGGCTCCTGGAGTTGAGGGCGGCGTACGACTTGGCTCCCGTCCCGTTCAATCGAGCCTCGAGGGCGTTTCCGAGATAATGAGCAACCCTCTGCCGGCTGTCGCCTCGAGGAAAAGCGTACATCCTTATCTGCCTTAAGAGACTATTTGCACCTCCGAAGTCGAAGTTCGCCACGGCTTGAGCGCACGCCGCCAAGAGGCTTGTCAGATCAACGAGGACGTTGTCGTACGTGCGATCCTCTTTCCGAGTGCGGTTGTAGTCTTTTGTTCGTTCCGCCCATTCCATGCTGATCCTGAGAATATCGTCTTCGTCACCTCCGGAGAATCCGGAGGTTTCGTCGTTGGTGAGGACGGCGTAGAGGGAATCCTGGGCGGCTTGGTAGGCCAAGCAGTCATGGAGCATGCATGGCATGTCATTCATTTCGCATTCCTCCATGAGCATGTCGCTTATGAACTTGAGGGTAACGTCGGGAGATTGATCGTCATCGCCAACATGTCCGATCTTTGGATTGGATTCAAGAACATGGTTTGATGCAGTTACAGAGTAACTCATGATTTTGTTTTGTTTTGTGTTGTTACAAAGAAAATAGTAGTAACAAAATAGTAGTGAATATGAAGAATTTTTAGATGAAATCAGCTAAATAATGTGCAACTGAGTATGAGAGTGAAGTTTTGGGGAAAAAAAACCAAAAAAAATGTTTGTATATTTGAAGAAGATTGTTGTATTCGCCATTTAAATAATTTGCAGCGGAAAGAGTGAAGTTTTGGAAAAAAAGAAAAAGTGTGTATTGGGAAAAAAACAAAAAATGTGTGTACTAACCAGAGTAATATTTTGTTGTCATTTAGAAAGTATTGGGGACTTATTAATAAAAAAATTATATCTACCCGTGAAAGGAAGTCTGCAATGTTCTAGAGGAAGTGTGCAATGTTCTAGAGGAAGTATATATTATGGAGTACTTTTTAAAAAGCCCTCTTTATAAAATTATTACTTATTAAAAAGTGTATAATATCCTTATTACAATTATAACATAAAATAGACAAATATTTAAAAATTTATAAAAATTATTATTATTTTTATAAAAAAATCAATCCAGTTCAATTTAAATTTGAATTTATAATTTTAAATATACAATCTAATTACTGTCATAATATTATTAATATTTTTAAAAAAATATTTAAAAATTTATAAAAATTATTATTATTTTTATAAAAAATCAATTCATTCAGTTCAGATCGCTTCAGTTCAGTTAAGCCGGTTTCAGTTCAAAATAACATGTCCTTACTTGTATATTTTATTCCCGTTATTACTACACCCTTAAATGTTTTTAGTGTTTTCATAGTTAGTCATGACTCGCATTCAATTCAACGTTCATAAACTTAATTGACCACCCAATGTAAAACTTATTTGGAGAATATTTTTCAACTATTAATATTTTCAAAAGAATTTTTACACCAACTTAAATCTTATCAAAAGACTTTTGAGAACTTTTTAGAAATTTTTCAATAAATTTTAGAACTTTTCAAAAGACTTTTGAGAACAATCTAAACCTAAAACTCATCTATTCGAGAATATTTTTCTCCTATTAATATTTTTAAAAAGACTTTTGAACTTTTGAGAAAATTTTCAAGACTTTTGATAACTTTTGAAAATTTTGTTATAGAAAGAATGATAATGTCAAAAGTAACAAGTATATAGTACTCCCTCTTCCTCTGTCCCAGAGCTATAGGCACAGGTGGTCAACGTTGATTTTTTTGGTCCGTCCAATACATATGATAAACAGTATACAAAAATTATGAAAAAATAACTAAATTAAAATTCAATAGTTAAATTATATTTTAGTTATTTTTTCATAATTTTTGTATACTGTTTATCATATGACCGACAAAAAAAATCAACGTTAACTTTAGTTATTTTTTCATAATTTTTGTATACTGTTTATCATATGAACGACAAAAAAAGTCAACGTTATTTGGTTAGGTTTTTATAAAAATTTAGCAACTTCTCTACCCAAAAAAAACCTCCAACGTTTAAAAATATCATAAGTACTATTGGCCAAATTTTTTTTTTTTAAATCAAATATTTTTAGACTTAAAAAATTTAATTTAATTTGGTTCACGATTAGAATTTAAGTTTTAATTTTATATGAAAATGTGTTTTGATGGAAATAATCAATTTTTTGGGGCGGGAAACTTGGTCAGGCCCGGTGGGCTGGGCAAGCCCGGGGTCCGGTCTAAGTCCCAGTTCCAAACTTCCATTCCTGATTTCCTGATGAAAATTAAAAGTGAAAAGGGTGTATTTATTTTTATAATGAAGGGTATATTATTATATAAAAAATTAGAAAAGAATTATTTTTAAGAGGTGTATTTAGCAAAGTGTACTCATAAAATTTAAGTGTGCAAATAGCGCTATTCATTTTTAAATTAAGAAAGTAAAATATTTGAAAAAGTCATACTACAATATATTAGAACTAGAAAAAGATTGAGAAGAGGCAGAGAAGATTTCTCTGGTTTTGGTTGGGCAACAAGGGGTATGCCAAAGTACGATGGATTATATTTGTCACCCTGCCAATGAGGGTGGTCTGAGTATTCGGGATCTCACTGCTCAGAATCGGGCCTTTATGACCAGACACATCTGAGCTATTCTGAGTCAGGACTCGGAATCTGTTTGGGTCAGTTGGATACGGGAGAATCGACACTCTTTTTGGAGTGCTAAAATGTCGAGGGCATGCTCTTGAAGTTGGCGACAGCTTCTTAAGCTATGTCCATCTGTACTACCTGTTATACATATGCAGGTCGGGGATGGATCACAGTTTTACCTTTGGAGGGACCCGTGGCACCCCCTTGGCCGATTGGAGGAGGTATGTCAGTTAGGACCGTGGCTTACGAGACTTCCTAGGGCTGCGTCGTTGAGTATGGTCATATTTGATGGGGTGTGGAGGTGGCGAGCAGAATTTGCGGCGAAGTTCGTTGATCTTATGGATGGTTTGCAGAGTATAAATGTTAGGACAAATACAATGCGGTGGACTTTACATCGATCAGGGACCTGCACCTCTGCATCGGCATATACTCTTTTCTGCCCGGAGGGCCCCAGGGTGCCGTGGGTTGCCCTTTTGATTGGACCAAGACGTATCCCACGACATTGCTTCATTCTATGGATGGCTAGCCGAGGTCGGCTGCCGACTCGGGATAAGCGTTGGATTGGTCGGGGGGGACTACTCGTGTATATTATGTGGTGGGGAGAGCGCGGAGACACACTCTCACATTTTCTTTGAGTGTCCTTTCTCACGGGAGTGCTTGCAGAGGCTCAAAGTGGAGGTGAGATTTATATGGCCACGTGTAGTTGGCATAACGCTGTATTACGGGGATCTAGTCGATGGCGTGGGAAGCACTTGATATCGTGCATGTATCATGGACTTCTCGCTGCTCTGGTTTACTTTATTTGGTTCGAGAGGAACACGAGAATTTATGAGTTTCGTTTGGTGTTGCCCGGAGTGGTGGCCTCTCAGGCAATCTCTATCATACAAGAGTGGATTCGCTCGTTACGACTCCCTGACTCTCTTCAGTCACGTGCGCTGAAGAGGGTATGGCATATAGTTTGGTGATTGTAATTGTTTTCTTTAGTGCTATATGTTTAGTTGATTGGTTGGAGAGCTAGCCTGTTAGCTCGGTGATGCGATAGAAAGTTCATTCCTTATGCACTGTATTGTATCATACATTTTTTCCTTTATATGTGATTGACCTTTAACAAGAACTTAAAAAATATATATATATATATATATACATTTTTTTTGTTTCATTTTAAATACTAAATTATATTTAACTTTTTTACAAAAATAATAATAATAATATTTAACTTTTTTTGTTTAGGAATGTATAAAGATATTCACGTGATGAGTGATTATTTTATAAGAATTTTTCTTGACTATTTGGCATTTTTTTTAATTTTAAAAGTAATATTTTTCTGACTATTTGGCTTAGTAATTATTTTACTTTAAAGTAAATGGGCTACATGTTTAAATGTTCTTTTATAAGATTTTTTTTGACTATTTGGCTTATTTTTATTTTTATTTTAAAAGTAATATTTTGTTTTTTACTATTTGGCATAGTAATTATTTTATTTTAAAGGAAATGGGGGGCTAGATGTTAAAATGTTACTCTGTAGTATTTTAATTGATATACTTACATTTTGTCGGGATATTGTGTCCAAGGAAAATCTATTCATGTTACTATAAAGTTTTTCACTTTTACTATTTATATTTTTAATGCCTACTATATCATTAAACTATCATTAAACGTAATAAATATTCCCCTTTATGCGACAGATAATATACATTAAATGTAACAAATATATTAATAATTTTATTTTAATTTTTTTGATAAAAATATTTAATATAAAAATGTACTTTTAAGTTTAAAATGAATTAATTATAAGAAAATTTTAAAAAATAAAAATAAAATTATGTTTTAAATTAAAAAATGAATTAAATAATTTTCTAAAGGGTGATTTTGATAATAAAAAACACTTCTAAAAGTTTGTATTTATTTAGGAAATTAATTTTCTTAATTATAATTTTAAATAGTTTATGATCTTATATTGATAATACTAGAATTAATCACTGTATGTAAGAATAATTATTTTGAAAATTAAATGTATAAAATAATTTAAATAATTAATTTTTATTTTTAGATTTTATTTTTTTGAAAATTTAGCGTATTTAATAATTTAAATTATTAATTTGTATTTTGCAAATTTTTCAAATTAATTTTATGAAATTATTTAAAAAATTAATTTATATTTTTTAGATAATTAAATAATTTATTTTGATTTTAATTTTCTTTATATTAAAATTATTAATGTATGTAATAATTTAAATAATTCTTTGTATTTTGTAAATTATTTTAAAATTAATCGTATGAAATTATTTAAATAATTAATTTTTATTTTGTATATAATTAAATAATTTATTTTGATTTTAATTTTCTTTTTATTAATCAATTAATACTACGGTAATAATTTATTTAAAATTTAATGTTGGAAGGTAATATTATTATTATTTTTTTAAATTAATTGTATTTAATAATTTAAATAATTAATTTATATTATGTAGATTTTATTTTTTTAAAATTAATTGTATTTAATAATTTAAATAATTAATTTATATTTTATAGTTTTTCACTAAAATTAATATAAATAATTTAAATAATAAATTTGTATTTCGTAGATAGTTTCATAAATTATTTTGATTTTAATTTTCCTTTTTATTAATTAATTAATAGTACTATCAACCGTAATTATTTACTTAAAGGTTTAGTAAAAAAATTAATTATTTTATTATTTAATATTAATAATAATAATATGAGTAATAGTTTAAATTAATTTTGATAATAAATTAATGTTAAATTTATTGTATTAATCAAATTTTGATAAATATAATAATAATAATAATAATAATAATAATAATAATAATAATAAAAATAATAATAAATTTTGTTTTTTATTTATAATTTTGTAGTGTGAACACAAAATATTGTTAAGAAGAGATTCAGAAATTTCTCTCCCATTGGTTCACGTGTAGGAGAAATATATATATATATATATATATATATATATATATATATATATATATATATATATATATATATATATATAATTAAATGTAAAGATAAAATAGTAATTTACTTTTTAATAATATGATTTTTATTATAATAATATGGAAGTTACTACTTAAAAATAAAATAAAATATTAAAAATACTTAACTAAAAAATAAAATATTAAAATACTTAATTAAAAAATGTATCTAAATGGAAGTATAAAATCTTAAATTTTTTTAAATACACCTTCTCTTAAATTGCTATCATATTTTTTACACCTTCTAATAAAAAAAAGTTTTTATATATTAATTTACATAATTAGCTTTTAACAGAGTAGTAATTATAATCATATTAAGGATTTGGGCAATCATACATTGACCGGTGGAAACCCCAACTTACTTAACACACAAATACGCGGTTCAACGCGATCGGGAGACTGGGAGTCCGCATAGTATAACATGTTGTTGGAGATGTGGTCGTATGACTCAGGTCTGTTCGGTCATGCTATTGGTCATTTTTGGTTCACTTAGTAATTATAAGTGGTTTGATCAACTTAGACTCATGCGCTCACATAGTGTCGAATTGGTCAATATCAAGAGATTTACTTAGAGAGATCTAGTAAGACTTTAAATGTAAGAGTGCATGAGGGTTAGGGTATTAGCGTGCATGACAACATATGTACATTAATATTTAGGGCCTATAACCAGAAGATAAAACTATTAGCAAAATTATATGTACCAATGAACGACAGTACTTGATCACAGGGAAAGTCAGGGGAGTTAATGTCTGGATACTTTTATTTTTATTTGGTTTGTTCTCTATTTAGTCAATTATATTATTTGAGCAATCGGTTAGCTTTATTTCAGTAGTTATAGTTGGTCTTGTTTTATGCTTGTTTATTTTCATTTAGTTAATATAAGTTATTTGTTTATTTCCAGTCAAATAGTAAAGGTGATTACGGTTCGGCAGTGCCCAACTGCTTACCTAAACAAACTTTTTAAACATGACAACCCAATTGGGCAAACGCGGGGAAAACTAAAAGTTAATTACCTCATCGTGTGATCATATATATATATATGTGTGTGTGTGTGTGTGTGTGTGTCTCAGAGTGTTAGTGTGTCAGATTTTGGATAAAGAGAAGTTTTCAAAGTTTTATTAAAATTAAATAACTTAGTTTTTCATAATTAGGAAAAACTGTGTTATTTACTTTTATGTTTAAAGTTCTACTAAATCTCTCTAAGTAAGTCTCTTGATATTGAACAATTCAACACTATATGATCGCATGAGTCTAAGTTGATTAAACCGCTTTTAACTACCAAGTAAACTCAGAATCGCCAATAGCATGTTCGAACAGACCCGAGTCATACACATCTCTAGCAACATGTTATACTTCGCGGACACCCAGTTTCCCGATCGTGTTGATCCGCGTATTTGTGTGTTAAGTAAGTTGGGGTTCCCACTATTGTAAAATTTCCCAAGTCCCTAACATGCTTGATATACTAACCTGTTGAATCGGAAATGAAATAAAGCTAGTTGTGATCACAACATTAATTTGAATCTTGAATTTCAAATCACAACATAAAGCTAGTTGCGAAGAAAGGCGAGCTGTATTGTCCGTTGGATACTCCGTGGATGAACAGGGCAGGGTTGCTATTCTTGATCAGCTTCAGAACAGCGTCTCTCGGGTTGTTAAGAACCACCGTCTCGTCCAACAAGTTGTGAAACCAGTAAAGGGTATTAACCACGAGCACCTCATCCTTTTCGATTTGCAAATCCTCCACTCTGATGTTTTCCCACTTTTTAGCTACGGCGTTGTATTCAAAGGGGACGCCGAATCTCTCGCAGAACTTGGCGAGACGTCGGCCCGTTTCCTCCAAGGCCTCTGCCGGGAGACTACCTTTTCTCGGAAATCCAATCCCCGTCATGCGAAGCTTCGGAGGTCCACCGCGCCTTTCGGACATCGCCTGGATCAGGCTGGGCCACTCGAATCCGTAAAGGGAATCCTGGGCGGCTTGGTAGGCCAAGCAGTCATGGAGCATGCAGGGCATGTCATTCATTTCGCATTCCTCCATGAGCATGTCGCTTATGAACTTGAGGGTTACGTCGGGAGATTGATCGTCATCGTCAACATGTCCGATCATTGGATTGGATACAATAACATTGTTTGATACAGTTACAGAGTAACTCATGATTTTGTTTTGTTGTGTGTTGTTACAAAGAAAATAGTAGTAACAAAATAGTACTCCCTCCAATTTTTTTTATTTGTCGTTTTAGTTTTTGTACTATTTGTTTTTAATTTGTCGTTTTGTAATATTATTCTTATAATACCCTTATTAATAATGGTCTAATTAATGATAATTATCAGCTATTTATTGTGTTTAACGTTAGTAAAAGAAGAAGAGTAAGAGTTTTAAATTAAAAAAACTCTTTAGAAATATATTTTAATATTAATTTATTAATTTTAATGTACTATAAATAGGGTTAATTTAGGCATAAATTTTTTTCATTAAATTGTGTGAAAAATGCTTAAACGACATTTAAAAAGAATAGGAGGGAGTATTGAATATGAAGATTTTGTACATGAAATCAGCCTTTAAATAATGTGCATCGGAGTATGAAAAAGTGAAGTTTTGGGCATAAAAAACACAAAACCAAAATGTGTGTAGATTTGAAAAAGATTGTTGTACTCCCTCGCAAACACGACTGAGCTGGGAGTAATTGTATTTTGTTTATTTAGAAATAGTACTGACTTACTAAATTATTAATAATAAAAAATTATCACTATAAGCAATGTTTTAAAAAACGGTCGAGGCGTACGCCTCGAGGCGCGCCTCGTACCGCCTCAGGGGTTTCGTGTGATGAGGCGTACGAGTCAAATACGTTTTAGTTTTTATACGCCTTTATACGTGAGGCGTACGAGTCGAGGCGGTACGAGTCGAGACGTCTGAGGCGGCCGCCTCATCAAAATTTTGTATTTTTTATATAAATGATAGAGTAATTTATTAATTTATTATTTTGTATTGTTCTTTAATCATATATTGTTTCATCTTTGTTTAACCATACAATTTTTATCGTCTCTATTTTTATCCGACAACTCAAAAAATCATAATCTTTCACAAAATTTTCTCAACTTCAGTACATATTTTTATGTTTTTTCTTCTTTTATCTTACTTGTACACCTATTTTTATATTTTTATTTTGAAATGTTTTAAATCCCCATTTTTTAACTTAAATGCAACAAGCCAACAATTATGAAAAAAATGCATAAAAAATGATTATATATTCTAAGGTTCATTCTTATATGTTTATGAAATTATGATATTTGATTTTTTTTCCTCATATAATGGATGCACTTTAAAACACTATTATATAGAAAAATTATTGAAAATGGTGAAGAGATCAACCGAGAATAGACTAATTTTAATTTTTAATGAGTTTTTGAACAAATAAATTTTATTTTAAGAATTATTTGATTTATTTATAATTTATTAAAATATTATTGATTTTTTATAAATAAAAAAATTAATTTTTTGAGGCGTACGTCTCGTTACGCTTGAGGCGTACGCCTCACGCCTCAAGAGAAAAACGCCTCAAATACGAGTCGCGTAATTTAAAACATTGACTATAAGTGAAAGGAAGTCTGCAATGTTCTAGAGGAAAAAGGAAGTGGTGTGCAATGTTCTAGAGGAAATATTATTTTTTGATATTTATAAAAAGGTAAAATTTGTTTGGTAAAATTTGTGATCAAACACTCAAAATGAAATGGATAAAATTAATAAAGAGATGGATGAATATTTTTAAATTGAGAAAGTAAAATATTTAAAAAAAAAAAGTCATACTACAATATATTAGAAAATATGAAAATAAAATTATATTTTAAATTAAAATAAAATAAAAATAATACTATTTTTTTCATATATATATATATATATATATATATATATATATATATATATATATATATATATATATATATATATATATATATATATATATATATATATATATATATATATTCACACTAAGTGTCTCACATATATTTCATATCAATAAAAAAAAATTATTATAAAATATAATTATACTCTTAATTTTTCATTAGTCTACTTTTACACATACTTATTTTTATATCACTTTAGATACCAGATTATATTTAACCCTTTTACAAAAACAATATAAATAATATTGTATTTTTTAATTGATCGATGTGTTTAAGAATGTATAAAGATATTATGTGTTTAGGAATTTTAAAGATATTTTTTAATTGATCGATGTGTTTAGGAATGTATAAAGATATTTTTTAATTGATCAATGTGTTTAGGAATGTATAAAGATATTATGTGTTTAGGAATGTATAATGATAGGCTACGGATATTTACATTTCGGTTTTGGATTTAGGCACCCCTTTTAATTTTATTTTATTTATAAAAAAAAATTATACAATGTCTATACTGTCCTTCCATACAAAAAATTAGCACTTACACCCTTTATGTTCTTCTCTCTTCCATCTCTCACCTCTCACCGCCCCCGTTCCCAATTATTTTCATCCATCATAGTGGACGTACAACAACAAAAGGATTTGTCATGTTTTTGTTAGTGTGTAGTTCTTCCTAGTTCAACATAGAACCACGTTATTCTTGTTTGAACTACGTTGAACTATACACTTTGTTTTGTAGTAACTTCATGTTTTATGTTTGTATGTTTTCCATTCATTAATTCATACAAGTCTGCTAGGGCTACATAGAACGAGCTGGTTAAACTGTGGAATTAACAAGTGACTCAACGCGTGACCACGGTTCAACAGCATGGAGCAGGCAGACTTGGCCATTACAAACAACATGGAGTTGCATCAGTGTGTCTGCATGGAACGAGCTATTCTATCAACGTGGTTCAACGTGGATCAGAGAGAATTGCGAGTTTATCAACGCACTACAAATCAGAGAGTTCAAGGCTTACCGTGAGGACCTTGAATCAGAGTTAACACCTTGACGGACGCGGTGCAAGCATAGCTATACATATAGCTGGACGAATGACTGCTAAGGAATGAAGCCAGCTATGGGTACGACTAGAAGACTTCGCTAGAAGAATTGTAGTCCAATGAAATACGTCAAGTATACCAGCTATGCCCGCCACAAGCTTGAAGCACGTAGACACGCTAGTGTGGCAGTGCGTAGAGCTAGGATCGTCAAGCACGGAAAAATGGAATCTCGAATATTCCATGAAGATGCTTTGGGCTCGGCCCATTAAAGCGTGAATTCCGGAAACCCTATTTCTCGACACCTATAAATAGCGGGTTGTTGGAATTCACTATTCACGAATTGATTAGACATTTTCTAGAGAGAGAAAATTTGTAGACCGAGAGACTTCGCTAGAAAGATCCGGTTCTATTGTCAGTTTAGTCTTTGTAGTACGAGTCGCTAGATTAGTTCTACATAGACTTTGTTTTTGGTCGTGTTGACCTTTCTACAAGATTCGCCAGAATTTTGTAGATGTGTTTGTAAGTGGTTCCACCCTTTACAAGTTATACAAAAGAGTTTTTCTTTAGAATCTCAAATTGTGTTAAGTGTTTGTACTCTACCCTTTACAATACAGTTCTAGGTAGAACTAAGTACAAAATACACAATTTCAATTGGTATCAGAGCTTGTGCACCATCTTTGGTGTGATCCTAGGAAGAGATTCTACAATGGAGTCATTCATTGTTGTCAAGCCCGTCATTCTCAATTCCTCCAACTATTCTTATTGGAAGAGCAAGACTAGACTAAAGCTGAAGAATGTGGACTCACGAGTGTGGGGAGCTGTGTTAAATGGTTGGACTGCACCAACGTATGTCGACAAGGATAATGACACGGTTCCGAAAGATGAATCTACATGGACCACGGCCGAACATGAAGCTGCTACCTTCAACTCAAAGGCCATCCACCTTATCACTGATCTCATCGATGTTCACATGTTCTCCGTCGTGAGACATCTCACTTCGGCTAAGCATGTGTGGGACACATTGGAACGCATGTGTGAAGGAAGTGAAAGTATCAAGAGGTCCAAGATCAGAGGTCTTAACACTACTTTCCACAGGCTTGAAATGAGGGAAGATGAAGACCTTGACTCCTTCTTCAACAAAATCATGGCTATTGCAAGTGAATGCCAGGAACTTGGAGATCCTATACCTCCACCACTCATTTGCACCAAGGTTCTACGAGGTGTAACAGAGAAGTTTAGCGTCAAGGTTACTACAATGGAAGACACAAAGCTTGGTCAATCGGGAGACTACAACGAAATCATGAGTCATCTGAAGAATTACGAGCTAAACTTGAAATTGAAGGACAAGTCCTACTCTATGACTCCATTTGAGAACTCCATGAAGGCTCTCTCTATCTCTCAGAATGCCTCTAGCTCTACCCCCAACAGGGCTGCCTCTACCCACTCTCCTCACACTACTGAGAGTAATGCCTTCCTTGCTGAAGACTCCGATGATGAGAGTGAAGCTCTCTCTCTTCTTGACTCCCCAAATCCGGACAAGTTCATCGCCATTCAAGATGCCGTGAGTTACCTTGTTCGTCAAGACATTAAGAGGAAGAGGAGATTCAAGCAATTTCGAAATCAGAGGACTCCTGGAAATTCATTCTCCACTCCACCCGCCACCAACCGCAGTGGGTACACCCCAAGTCGGAAGTTTGTTAGTGGCGCTCCTTGAAGGTACCGATATACCGATCCGATCGATATACCGTGTGTGCGGAAGCGTGTAAAGCAATAGATCTACTATGCCATGATCTTAGTGCACACTTAATGTGTATAAGAACACATATATATATACACATCCAATATATATATATATATATATATATATATAAGGTTCAACGATTACTTACTTATAGTGACGAAGTGATTCGTTGATGTCGTTGAGGTGGTGTTGAGTCGATTGAACCACCTCAAATGGATCAGCCTCTCGAAGCTCTCCTTGTGAATGACCTCGTCACTCCTCTTGTCTAGATCGCACGGATGTTGAAGCCGCACAAATGGCCCGGCCTCTACGTGTTGCACACGAACCCGGATGACGAACACTTTGCTTGATCGAGTCGGTTCTCCAAGAACACTTTCTCCTCTCTCTCTTTGGTGTGAATTTCGTGGGTAAAGATAATGTGTGATGAAAATCTGATTTTCATCCATATATTAGCCTCATTATGCATGCCATAACACCCCATTGTAACCTCCTACATAATGGGCATCATTATGCACCATTAACATGCAAAAGGAGTTACAAAGGAGGTGAAAGGTCATGCCACATACACATGCCACTATGCATTGTATGTGGTCCCACTTGCTTGTGTGGCATGCCATCTCACACTATATGACATGCATCCATGCAAGACATGCATCCCATGCATGTGAATTAAATCCACGTAATATTGATTCTAAATCAATATATATATATCAAGCATCGTACATCATCTTTGAGTCCGTGTGTGACCCTGTAGGTATGATTTAATTGATCAATATTATATTGTTCCCAACAATTAATATTATCAAATAATCATTTAACATCCATAGACGACCTTATGACTTTATCGATTGCACACGTAGGATCGAAGGACATATCCCAACAATCTCCCACTTGGCCTTCAGAGCCAATGTGCTGCCAACTTCCTGTTGTCACTTTATGTCTAAGTTTGAACTTGAGGCAAGACTCGAGTCATCCTCAATCGGTTCAAACCTTTCTTGGACTATGAGACAGACTGTAAAACCAGATTTATCACTATGATACGAATCTGGACGTGGCCACGTATTTTCCACAGTCTCAACTCTCCAAGTGGCCGGTAAGACATGTATCCCATTATAAAAATGGAGGACAATCCCATCTTGTCAGTCCAAGCTCTCCCACTTGCTTCCTGATATACCCAATAACAAGTTTTATAACCTCCTTTCACGAAAGGCGTTTACTTGTATCAAAGTACACCATTTCACAATGGAATCACTCTGGACTACTCAGGTCAGAGGAAATTGCTCGACAGTCAATGAAATAGTATTATGACTCGAAATCTTAAATACTATTCCAGTCGGGTCTGTTCGATCATTAGCTCCCAGCTAATATCTATGTAATTGTACTTGATGTCCCACATCACTAGCCCATGAAGCGGCGCTATAGTACACATTACAAACTAGTTCATTGTATTATCGGTTTGTTCGTACTCGATTATACGAACCAGGAACAACTATATGATTTAAGTATATCAGTTCAACCATTGGGACTTCATTATGCGGTAAGTCGACCTCATAACCCAATTGATATGACTTAATCATTTGGACAATTCATATAAATTAAACCATATTTATATGAAGAAACATGTATTATACATATGAGTGAATGTTTACCAAATCTCCAAAAGTATCTAATACAGTAATAGAAATCACAACCCATCTCTAAGATGTTTGATCTCTATTGCAGTTGTGAAAGCCTCAAGCTTAAACTGCTGGAGAGGTTTAGAAAGCCGGTTTGCAACCTTACCAAAAGTTGCAACTTTATTATCTCGATGTCTCCACAAAACTATCTCCCAGATAATGTGGAACTTCCTGAGCACCGGTTTTAGACTTGTGGTGCTTCCTAGCTCATTGGCTTGCGCGATAACTCTACTATAAATAGAGAATTATCGGATGGGCTAAGCTAGTTACGCCACCTAGTTCATTCAAGAACTTTCAAATCTTAACTGCCAACATTACTGCATCCAATGCAATACTGTGCTCAGCTTCTGTAGTTTAATCAACTATATTGCATTGCATGGAACTATTCCAGCAAATTTCACCTCTAACCAGACAAAAGATATAACCAGATTAAAATCGGAAATTATCTTAGTCTGTTTTGAAGTTAGCAGTCAAACTGCTTGTTAATATCAACTCTTTTTGTCTTCCAAAGACAACAAAATATTCTTTAGTCCATCTAAGGTACATAAGAATACTCTTGGCCGCAGTCTAATGCGTCTCACCTGGGTTTTCTTGAAACCGAATCGTCATGCTCAAAGCATACAATACGTCCAGTCGTGTACATATCATGGCGTACATTATAGACCCTATTGCCGAAGCATAAGGAATGTTTTACATCCTCTTTTGCTCATCAAGTACCGTAAGGCCTTGCATCTTGCTAAGTGATGTGCCATGACTCGTTGGAATGAGACCCTTTCTGGTGTCTTTCATTCTGAACTTATCAAGCACCTTATCAATATAGGTCGCTTTACTAAGTCCAAACATCCTTTTCGATCTCTTCCGACAGATCTTGATGCCCAATATGTACTGTGCTTCTCCAAGATCCTTTATTGAAAAACAATTTCCAAGCCATTCTTTAATAGAATTAAGCATAGAAACATTGTTTCCAATAAGGAGTATGTCACCGACATACAACACAATTAATACAACGTAACTCCCACTGATCTTCTTGTAAAACAAGACTCTTCCGAGTTCCTTTGAAATCCAAAACCCAGTATGGATTCATTGAACTGAAGATTGCTACTCTGATATTCTTTGCTTTATTCCATAAATGGAATTATAAGATTGCATAATTTCTCAGCCTTATTAGGATCGATAAAACTCTTTGGCTGTGTCAAAACACATTCTCTTCTAGAATCCAATTCAAGAAGTTAGTTTTAACATCCAATATTACCATAACTCATTATCAAGATGAGTAGCAATGGCTAAGATAATCTGAATGATTTAATCAAAGCAACTGGTGAAAGTTTTTCCACAATCCACCTCGTGAATAAAACTTTTACCATCAAACTTGCTTTGAAAACCCTAGGTTTTCCATCTGTCTGTTTAGATCTTAAAGATCTATTAGCATTCATTGGGTCTAACCCCGTGATGCAAATATATCAAGTTCCAAACTTGATTATCAGATATTGATATCATCTCAGATTTCATGGCATCATGCCAATTTTAGTAGCTGCACTCGTCATAGCTTGGATATAGTTCGAAGGTTCATCGCTTTCCAAAAGCATGACTTCATATCTCTCATAGATCACAATACCTAAGTATCTGACTAAAAGAGATATATGCCTTCTGGACCTACAAGAGCTGGTATGGTTTCCAAAACCATAGGAATACTCTCAACCCAGTCTTGAGTATTCATCATTGGTTGTTCCACTTGAACCTCGTTCAAGATAACCGAGCTCCCACTGAATTTCTAGGAAAAATTACTCTTTTCAAGAAAATCAATATCTCGAGCAACAAAATATTGTTCTCAGATAGATCGTAGAAGTTGTACCCTCGAGTTTCTTATGGATACCATAAAGAAACTCTTATCCCATTTGAGTTCAAGCTCTATAGAGATAAATCTCGTCAAAGAAGCTTTTAGAACCTCAAATTTTGATGAAAACAATTTAGGGACCCTCCCTTTCCATACCTAGTATGATGTCTTATCAACAGCTTTTGACAGCGTCCTATTCAGTGTATAAGTTGAAGTCAAGAATTGTGTGTTCCCAAAAGAGACCAGTAGTTCATTTAGACCTATCATCGAATGGTCGAACTATATCTAATATAGTTTGTTTTCTCTTTTCCGAAACATAACCTTCATGTGCTTGTGAACTGATAGGTTCCACATACATCAGTATGGATCATCCCTAATTAATCACTCACATGTTCTCCTTTCTCCAAGAAAGATGACATTGTTATCTTTGTCCATCAAACATCATTCACATGTATCAAATGACTCCAAGTCAAATGATTCTAGAATGCCTTCTAAAAGAAGATTCGTTACATGTTTAGATTTTGATCTAATCAACAATGTTACAGTTATGTCTCATTGAGACTTATTCGATTTGGACTTTTGTGTTAATGTTATATATGATTTGTTGAGTTTAAAGTATACATAAATAATGTAATAATCGTACCAAAACAAAGAATAGTTCACAATTAGAATAGTTATCAAACTATTTAATTAGTGATAAACTAATCCATCAGTATCCAATACTGAACCAATATTCATTGTTTATTGAAGGTACGAAATTACATAGTAATAATACTAAAACAAGGCCCCAAGGCAAAACAACATCATATGATCATACGGCTAATGCAGCGACCTTCGCTCCATTTCTCGCCCGTAAATCGACATCTCTACTCACCAAACTTATACTTCTATGTAGTTCCTCCACATACAAATGTGAGAACTACGTTTGGCATCCAATACCCAAGAAGTAGAATTTGTGAAGTTTAATGTCTATAACATTAATACCCGAAGATGAAGCAACCCCGTTCTTCACATCTTCTTTGAACTTTGGGCAAGTTCAATTATTCTCAATAATTGATCTATATTCGACTTTCTCATTCAAAATTATCTCAATGTCAAAACGTGATAAATCGTAAGTGAAAAATCGAAGTTTTCTAACCAACGATATTATCATGCAATTGAAGCCCTATCTCTCATAAAATATGAGGGAGCCAACCAGACAATCGATTCACGCCATCCAATGGCTCGAAAGTCTCTAATTTGTGTCATTGATGAACTTAAGTGTTTTGGATTAAATCATTCCCCGAGGTGTAAATAATCATAACCTTATAATCCATCAAATGAAATACAAATTAGGCATTTGTTTTGAAATTGAATAAAATATGAACTTTTATAAGTTTGCAAGTAGTGTCCAACACTTTTGCAGTAGACGCATTGAGATTCCCTAGGAACCCTAGTAGCCTTCTTGCCCATGCTCTTTTGAATACCTTATCCTATATCATAAGAATTTCCCTCTTAGGGTCCTTCTCTATCGCCGGCTCAGCAGCCTTGAGCATCCCGTGGAGCTCACGAAGCGATTTCTTCAAACCATTCATATGGAAAATTTAGCCTAAAGGCATCATAACCATCATGATGTTGAAGTATGAAATCGGTTTCCAAATAATCATCATAGGAAAAATCTAGGTGGTCACTTGAAACAAATAATCCAATCATTTGTTGCACATGTGATCCCATAGATTTCCATTTTTCCAGCCTAGCTGAAGTGATGACCCTGGTCACACCGAACCGCTCAATCATTGCATATTCTCCGAACATGATATTGAGTTGTTCAATGATATCTTAGGATGTGGTTATCTAACACATTTTCCTTGTCTTCGTATTTGAGGACCATCCTCAAATTACGTTGTGAATCAAGAAAATTTGTTCAATTTTTCATAATCAAGAATTGAACCAAACTTGAATTGAGTTGATATTTGACATGATAAACTATAAAAGAAAGATAACTAAAGTATGTAAACATCCACAAAGCGGTAAACAAATAAGGTTGTCTAACACTTATTTATTTCATTTTGTTCAATTGATATCCAATATCATTGTCCCTTAGAACAAAACGATTCCGAGATCCTCATCTTGCAAATCTTTAAGCCGACTGAGTCCGCACTTAAGTATTTCAAGATAGGTAGACACACTCATGTCAATGATATCTAATATCACTCTCGGTCGATGAGAATCCCATTCTCATCTCATGTCTCGATAGCCACGCCTGCAGTGGATCTATCGATGAGAAAACCAAAGTCACGTGTAAGGGTCTAACCCTTACTCCCACTTATCCCAAGATAACAAGTAGTACCCCGCTGAGGCGGACCTACCAACTTATGATCGAGGGTTTTATGAGTGTGATGTTTTGGACAAGACATTATACTCATTATTTTGGGAACTTGCATGCATAGGTGTTTATATGTAAGTTGAACATTTATAACATAAAACATCCTATAACTAGCAAAGCAATTAAATACGTAATCGAAAGGCCCCTAGAACCTCACAACTCTCAAACGAAAAGATTAAAAGCAACAAAATAGGCCTTGAACATCTTCTGGACTGGTCCACGCCCGCCGTTTCAATTCCGCGCCCGCCGATTTAGGTCAACCTTAGTCCGTACCCCAAAAACCACGAACGGCGCCCGCCGTTTCACAAACAGCGGTCGCCGAACACCACCGGCGGTCGCCGTTTCCAAAACGGCGCCCGCCAAAAGGGTTTGGAAAAAATCTGCCAAGAATCAGTGCTTTCGGCGGTCGCCGTTTCCAAAACGACGCCCGCCGAATCAAAACGGCGACCGCCAGAGCTACAACGGCGCCCGTCGTTTGGCTCCAGCAGCCCCGGTTTGCCCGTTTTGCTTCGTTTTGCTTCGTTTCTTCTCGTTTTCGCCGGAGAGCCGATATCCAATGTCGATCCATGGATTCAATCCATTGCTTACACATTGAACAATACATTTTTGAATAGAAAAAACCTATCTATTACAAAAGATTCCAAGGGACGCAGCCCTCCAAAACTATGGCCAATCGTACGTAAAAAACGACAATTTCATTCACCCGACCACTAACGGTGGCCGACCTTATATCTAAACACATAATCACATAATCACATAAAACAATTAAGCCAATTATGTTGATTTTAAACATATTGTGTCCAACACAAAAGTGTGCACGAGCCCTAGGCTCTGATACCAATTGAAGGTACCGATATACCGATCCGATCGATATACCGTGTGTGCGGAAGCGTGTAAAGCAATAGATCTACTATTCCATGATCTTAGTGCACACTTAATGTGTATAAGAACACATATATATATACACATCCAATATATATATATATATAAGGTTCAACGATTACTTACTTATAGTGACGAAGTGATTCGTTGATGTCGTTGAGGTGGTGTTGAGTCGATTGAACCACCTCAAATGGATCAGCCTCTCGAAGCTCTCCTTGTGAATGACCTCGTCACTCCTCTTGTCTAGATCGCACGGATGTTGAAGCCGCACAAATGGCCCGGCCTCTACGTGTTGCACACGAACCCGGATGACGAACACTTTGCTTGATCGAGTCGGTTCTCCAAGAACACTTTCTCCTCTCTCTCTCTTTGGTGTGAATTTCGTGGGTAAAGATAATGTGTGATGAAAATCTGATTTTCATCCATATATTAGCCTCATTATGCATGCCATAACACCCCATTGTAACCTCCTACATAATGGGCATCATTATGCACCATTAACATGCAAAAGGAGTTACAAAGGAGGTGAAAGGTCATGCCACATACACATGCCACTATGCATTGTATGTGGTCCCACTTGCTTGTGTGGCATGCCATCTCACACTATATGACATGCATCCATGCAAGACATGCATCCCATGCATGTGAATTAAATCCACGTAATATTGATTCTAAATCAATATATATATATATATATATCAAGCATCGTACATCATCTTTGAGTCCGTGTGTGACCCTGTAGGTATGATTTAATTGATCAATATTATATTGTTCCCAACAATTAATATTATCAAATAATCATTTAACATCCATAGACGACCTTATGACTTTATCGATTGCACACGTAGGATCGAAGGACATATCCCAACACTCCTAGCAAGGACATGTCCAATATCAAGTGCTTTGAGTGCAAGGGGATGGGCCATGTGAAGAATGAATGCCCTAACTTGCATCGGAAGAACAACATGGATGTGAGTTACTTGGTGTTTGATGGAGATGATGCTTTGTACTCCTCTGAGGAAGACAAAGGGAAGATGGTGGAGCCAAATGAAGTAAACGCACTTTTAAGTGCCATTGATGATGAGAGCGATGAAGAGTACGAGGTAGTTCAAGATGACTTGGCTACCCATGACAATATCTTTTGCTATACCTCTGTGGTTGCAGGTACTACTGAGCCAGGTGCTAGTTCTACCCCCAGATCTCTGGCTGGGGGCATGACAAAGAAGGAAGCTGAGTCTACCCTCGATTCTGAGAGGGTGAGCAAGAGGGAGTTCGAGATCGTGAAGCTGGAGCTGGAAAGGGCGTTGAAGAAGGCAAGTGAACTGGAAGCCATTGTGAACAAGGAAGATACGGAGAAAGACTTCCTGAGGGACTCTCTTGCCAAAATGGAAGAAGGCTATGCTATGCGCACCAAGGAGCTCTACCAAGTGAAATACAAACTAGATGTTGCTAATTGTCTCTTTCAAAAGCTTAATACTGGCACTTCCAAGCTTGATAACATGTTGAACTGTGTTAACACCAAGCACTTTGGGCTTGGATTTAAGGAAACTTTTGATTCTGTCTACTCCGATTCTCCTTATGTCTTTCCTAAATTTGTGCATGGTAGAGATAAAGCTATCACTAAATCTAATGAGGCCAAACCAGAGGATGTTATTACATCCAAAGGCAATGTGGCTTCTACATCTAACATGAAAATTCTCAAACGTACCTCTACTCCATTGCCCCAAAATGCTTCAATGTCCTCGTTGACACCGGTTTCTACCTCTGCTCTACCCGTGAGAAAATCCGGATCTACCCATGACAAGAAAACCTTTACACGAAATGTCTCCAGTCGATCTAAGTTACCCTTCTCAACAACTAAATCGATCTTGAAACGTCGACCTCCCGGTGCTACCCATTTATCAAACCCTGCTAAGGGCATGACCACTCATAAAAGGAAGACTCCTTCTACCCACTACAAGCGAGTCTATGTGTGCCACTATTGCGGGATGAAAGGGCACATCAAACCTTATTGCTACAAGCGTGCCGAAGATTTAAGTTCTCGTGCTATGGCTCACAGACAAGTATGGAGACCAATTACCAAGCAGTCGCATGACAAGGCCAATCAGGTCTGGAGAATTAAAGCTGTTCTACCCACAGCAACAAACATTAAGCCAAAGCAAGTATGGAGAAGAAAGCAAGAGGTGACATGTAATGTTGCATTCACCGTGGCCAAGGGCACGACAAAGGAGACTTGGTATTTCGACAGTGGGTGTTCTCGGCATATGACAGGAACTAAAGACTCTTTGGTTGATTTTGTTCCTCACTCCGGTGGACCCGTCACTTATGGAGGTGGAGCAAAAGGGAGTATAATTGGAAGTGGAACATTAAATGTGAAGGGTCTACCCGCGCTCAAGAACGTTCTCTTGGTGGATGGGCTATGTGCTAATCTCATAAGCATTAGCCAACTTTGTGATGATGAACTTAACGTGAAATTCAATAAGGAGAACTGTGAAGTGTACAACGTTAAGGGGGAGTGCATTCTCACAGCTGCTCGTGCGAAGAACAACTGTTACGCTATCAATGAATCTTGCCTAAGTGCCTCTACCCATGACGAGATAGATATCTGGCATCAAAGGCTTGGTCATACCAGCCTCCGGAACCTTGAGAAGTTAGTTCAAATAAAGGCGGCCAGAGGCATAGATAGCTTGCCCAAGATTGACAAGAGAGTATGTGGTGAATGTCAGATGGGTAAACAAACTCGAGCTCCTCATCCTGCTATCTCTACCCATAACCGCACTACAGAATGCTTTGAGCTACTACACATGGATCTCATGGGGCCCATGGAAGTGCAGAGTTTGGGACACAAGTGGTATACTCTTGTTATCGTTGATGACTTCTCGAGGTACACTTGGGTAAATTTTCTTGGAACCAAGGACGAGGCTTTTGAAGCCTTCCGGTCCCTAGCCCGTAGAATTCGCACTACCTATGCCAAACGAGTCCAACGTATAAGAAGTGACCATGGAGGTGAATTCCAAAACGGAACATTCGTTGAATATTGCACTCGTAAGGGGATTCACCATGAATTCTCTGCACCAAAGACTCCACAACAAAATGGGATCGTAGAGAGGAAGAACAGGACTCTACAAGAAATGGCACGAGTAATGTTGGTGGCTGCGGGTATGGAAAAGGGATTTTGGGCAGAAGCCTTGAGTTCGGCTTGCTACGTTGTAAATCGAATAAGTATTCGTGCTGGCACTCAATGTACGGCGTACGAGTTGTTAACTTCCAAGAAACCAAATGTTGCTCATCTTCGCGTGTATGGGTGCATTTGCTACATTTTGAATGACATGGATGCCTTGAAGAAGTTTGATTCTAGGTCGGACAAAGCTATTTTTGTTGGTTACTCTCTTAACAGTCATGCTTATCGGGTGTTCAACTTGCGTACGAAGACTGTGCAAGAGTCGACTAACATCAAGTTCGATGAACTTCATTTCTATGAGAGTCCAACCAAGTCTAACCCTGTCCTACCCTTAGCATAAGTATTAGTTGAGGGGGAGGTAGAGCAGGGTATTGGGTCTTCCATACCACCAAATGGTCATAGTCATTCTACTCCTCACAACTCCTGTGACTCTGTCCCCTCAGAAAGGGATGATGAAGGCTTGAATCCTAGTTCGTCTAACTCTGCTATGGGTACCACTGGGGCTTCTACCTCTACCGGAGTACCGAATTCGGTTCCTCCCGCATATATTCGAAAGAGACACCCAAACCAACAAATGATTGGTGATCTCAATCAACGTGTTACTCGTTCTACCTGCGCTACCGACACCTTGCCCGCTAGCTATCCTAATACTTTCTCTAACTTGGCTCTTCTATCTCCGGACGTGGGCATAATGAGCTTTGTCTCTGAAATTGAACCCAAAAACATAAAGGAAGCTATTCTTGATGATTTTTGGATTGCGGCTATGCAGGAAGAACTACATGAGTTTGAAAGGAATAAGGTGTGGTCTTTGGTCCCAAGACCAAAGGGTGTAAATGTTATTGGTACCAAGTGGATCTACAAGAATAAAACCAATGAATTCAATCAAATAGTGCGCAACAAGGCGCGACTGGTTGCTCAAGGGTACACCCAAGTTGAAGGAATAGACTTTGATGACACTTTTGCTCCCGTGGCACGCATAGAGTCCATCCGGTTACTCATTGCTGTGGCGTGCTACAAAAATATTCCGTTACGACAGATGGATGTGAAGGCGGCCTTCTTGAATGGAGTGTTGGATGAGGAAGCATATGTTGAACAACCTAAGGGGTTTGTGGACCCTCACAAGCCGGACCATGTCTACCTACTTCACAAGGCCCTCTATGGATTGAAACAAGCACCTCGTGCTTGGTATAGCTGTCTCACAGACTTTCTATTGAAATTTGGGTTTACACGCGGAAATGCCGACACCACTCTCTTCATCAAAATCGTCAAGAATGAAATGCTTATTGCTCAGATCTATGTGGATGACATTGTGTTTGGTGCTACCCATGACCGCTTGGTTAAAGAATTTACAGATGTCATGGCTTCCTCTTTTCAAATGAGCTTGGAGGGGGAGCTAAGTCACTTTCTTGGGCTTCAAATCTCTCAACGACCGGATGGTATGTTCGTTTCTCAAACTAAGTATGCTATCAACATGCTCAAGAAGTTTGATATGGCGGATGCTAAACCCATGAAGACTCCTATTGCCACCACTGACAAGCTGAGTAGAGCTGAGAAAAGCAAAGATGTTGATATATCTACCTACAGATCTCTTATTGGTAGCCTGCTCTATCTCACAGCTACTCGGCCGGACATCATGTATAGTGTGTGCCTCTGTGCCCGCTACCAAGCTCAACCAAAGGAAGAACATCTTATTGCTGTGAAGCGTATCCTTCGATATGTGGCCGGGTCTGCGAACCTTGGTCTATGGTACACTAAAGATACTTTTTCTTATCTTGTTGGTTTTGCAGATGCAGATTGGGCCGGAGACAATGATGAAAGGAAGAGCACCAGTGGTGGGTGTTGCTTCTTAGGAAACAACCTTGTTTCATGGCATAGCAAGAAGCAAAATTGCATTGCTCTATCCACCGCCGAATCCGAGTATGTGGCTGTCGGGAGTTGTTGTACCCAAATGCTATGGCTTCAACAAATGCTTGCCGACTATCACATTCATAGCACGCCCCTAACCTTGTTCTGTGACAACCAAAGTGCTATAAAGATAAGTCAGAATCCGGTACAACATTCAAAGACCAAGCATATTGATATACGACATCATTTCATTCGAGACTTGGTAGAACGGGGTAAGGTGGTAACGGAACATGTCCCTACGGAGAAACAACTCTCAGACTTCTTCACAAAACCACTTGCTTCGGAAAGATTTTTATTCCTTCGGAAGTCTCTCTGCATGGGTGCCTTTTGAAGGGTAGTAGGCCGCAAATGGCTACCTCTACCCACAACTGTTTATTTTGTCAATAGATCCATGAGGTAGAGCAAGGTGAGGTTAGTTGTTGACAGATGCAAAGTGACGTAGTATTTGGACATACTGTTCTTTAAATACTTACATAAGCTATTCATTGGAGTGAACTTTGTTTGCTCTATGTCTAGCAGGAAAAGTCGGCCTTAAGATTTCCTCGATGGATCGGGTCTTGACTGACTTGGTCTTCGGGCAAATGTAAAAGACATGGCCTTATACATATAATGATGAAAACACAAAAAATATATATGGAAACATCATTCTATAACACCTATCACTGATTGGGTCATAATAGGCCTGATCTATGCCCAAAAAGCAAGTGAAATGGTCGTGGTTACACGCTGAACTGGCCAAAATAGCAATACCGTCCATAAAGCTCTGTCACTCTACCTCCAATATCTCTACTTAATGTTCTTTCCAGCGATTTTGATTCACTGTGTGGTGGTACGTATGTCCACGTTGTGTGTGCCTGTTATGCCTTTAACTGTATTTCGTGTTTTACAAATTTGCAGAGTACTCCTGATATACGAAGCAAGGCTGCTCTACCTTGAAGTGCTTCTTTAGGCTTCGTTGGTCTAGATTTTTTTTAGTGAACTTGAAATCTGGGTAATTCAATGTAGGGCTGTGTGTAATAGCCCCTGCTCTACGCGTGCTACTTTGAGTATTCATGAAAGTCGTTCCTGTCTTACGTGTTACTCTTTGCTTGTTGTGCTGTTTGCTGATTTTACATTATGAGTATCGTTGCTCTTCCCGTAACCTTCTTTGTAGGGCGTGCTATCCCTTGAAAATCTGGTGCTGCTAATACGTTGTGCTCCGTAGCCTGTACACACTCTCTGGCAGTCCATGTCTCCCTGCTGCGCGCTTCACCACATGCCTTTAACCAACTCGCCCACTGCTCATCTCCTACATTTAACTGGGTTCATTCTTAACTTATTTTTCTAAGTCTCTTTACTACACGTTATGTATCTGTTGGTGTTCGTTGGGTCGCTTGTTTTGTGTCCTTACAGCTACGATGATGTGGGTTACCTGCTCCACGCCCCATCGGGGCTCTATAATTACTCATCAGCGTGCTACCACTTGCATTTCTGTTATCTCTCCTACGCGGGACTGGGCACTGGACACGTGGCGCCTCCTACGCCACAGAATTTGAACCGCTTCGGATGCACTATAAATACCCCTCTTGGTCAAACACACAGTGCACCTTCTACTGCGTGTTTTAGAGAGAGAAACCTCATTTTCTTGCTGTTCTTACCTTCTACGTACCAGCTCATAACATCTACCCCTGTTTTTGTTCTTTGCTCTCCGCAAGACACCTTTACTGCACGTCTGACTACAATGACTTCATCAGTGTCCCCTTCTACCACTAAGCCCACCTATGAATTGCCTTCGTTCTACGCGGCAAAGATGATTGAACTCAAGGCACATGAAGCTACTCTCGAGGCCGCGCAAGCCGCTGAGGAAGACTTTGAAAAAGTCACAGTACTGGAAACACAGATCAGTGCTGTACGTGCCGAAATCCTTGAGCACCGCAGAAATAAGATGTTGGCCGAAAAAGCCATAAGGGAGGAGGAGGCTCGTAGAGCCGAAGAGGAAAGAAAGAAGAAGGAGGAGGACGAACGCTTAGCCGAGCTAGAACGGCTACGTATAGCGGAGGAAGAGAGGAAAAAGAAAGAAAAAGAAGAGGCTGATCGTATAGCCGAGTTAGAACGACAGAAGAAGGAAGAGGCTGACCGTATAGCCGAAGAGGAGAGGAAGAAAAGAGAAAAGGACTTGGCAGACCGTATTGCCAAAGACAAACTTGAAGAGGCCAACCGTAGAGCCGCGTTGGAAAAGAAGAAAAAGGCAGACGAAGTAACTGCTGCTGCTGAACGCATGGCCACACTCATTGTTGCCCCAGATGCACGGGCTACCATAAATGTGGCCACTGATGCTGGTGCTTCAAATTCACCTAAGGATGGTGGCTCTGCGGCCCACAACGTCAATACTGCTGCTCAACTGTCCCCGCCCAACGCTGAACCAGTTGAAGAAGAGGAGGCCAAGGTGCCGGAGAGCAGGATTGTTGTTCCATCTCCCTCGCGCTTCGTCGGAGAAGGCTATTCTGCTGACTTCCACTACGAAGCAGCAAGTGATCGCTACGATGCTCTGGCTGATCAGAAATTCAATGCTGAGCGGCACTACGCTGGAAAGGTCAAATGGGTGGGCCGTGGCCTAGAGGCATTCATGCGGGAAATGCATTTGTTGGACGCCATCAACTTTGACGTAGATTACAACGTCTACGTACACCGGGTCGTCTTCTCCCACATCGATCAACAGTTTGGGGACCCCAGTCATCCGTCTTACGGGAAGGTGATCATTCGTGAACGTGAATATGATATCTCCCCTCGTACGATCAACAAAATGTTCAAACGTTCACACATCAAGGCCACTTGGGAGGCTCCCTCTACCCACCACCCAGACAGTCAAATGATGGGTTTCATTGTGACTGGTGGTCTTGCCTCTACGGCCCAGCCCGCCTGTACGTCGCTGACTCAATTCTTCACCATTCTCAACAGAATTATTGCTAACAACGCACTTCATTTAATGTACAAACTGAGCCGTGGCATCCAGGTAGACTTGGGCCAAGTGGTGTTCAATAAGATCAAGTCCTACGGAGACATGTCCGCTAGTGAAATTGCCCAAGCTAATCTACCGTGCCCCCACTTGATCAGTGCAATTCTTGTGAGCCAGGGCTTTACGTATGAGGATGATGATGGGCCGATGATCAGCCTTACTTCATTTCGCTTTGACTCCAAGTACGTTGCAAGCCACAAATTCAAGGACCTTCCGTGGCGTAGACTTGGGAGCATCGAGGCAGATCGCAAGCTGTTCACCGCATTACAGGCCGTTCCCTTGCAAATTCAACATGCCACCAAGGGAAAAGGAAAAAGGGCCAAGTCCATTCGCTCTACGAAGGGGAACATTGACGTCACCCTTGACTCTACGTCCGAGGACTCTGATTCCTCGTGTGATGAAATGTACCTTTGTGAGCCGACCTCGCTCCTCCAGGACTTCGTGCAACTACGTGGCACGATTGATGTTGTGGCACGTCTCTCAGCCCACATGCACCGTAAGTCCCGTCGGGCGGCCCGTCTAGGGGGAGATGGGTCCTCATACGCAGACTACGGGCCGTTGAAGATGCTTCATGGGCAACTCTCTGGACTGGTCAACCTTGTGACCGAGCAAATGGAGGCGTCGAGGAACGCGGCGGACCGTCCCACCGAGGCCAAAAAGAAGAGTGGAAAAAGAAAGGCCAGTGAAGTGGACGTAGAGGAGGAAGTGGAAGCTGATGAGGTTGAGGATTTGCGCTCTGCGCATAAGAAGAGTAAGAAGGAGGCTGGTGATGCGCATGGAGGCCTTGTCAAAAATGCCGATGGCACGGTGAAGGAGTTGGCTGCTGTGAAGAAGGATGAAAAAGCCAAGGGTGCTGGTTCTTCGGGCACCAAAGAAGTGGATAAGGAAAAAGGCCTTGGCTCCACGGTGGATAAACCCAAATTGCCCAAACTGATGGTTTCTAAGGCAGGGGTCACCGCAGAGCCGGCTACAAAATCTGCTGCTGCTGCTACGTTTATACAAGGTGGTGGTAAAGGTTTAATGAGTGCAGGTGGTTCGACGCTCACCAAAAAGGAGGTTGCTATGGGTAAGGGTGCTGCTCAACGCAGAAAGCAAATGGCCAATAAACCTAAGGCCACGCAGCACAAGGCCAAACCAACGCAACAGAAGCACAAGCTCCTTGATGAGGCAACGGACGACGAGGAAGAAGATCTGCGCCACCACACTACTCCTGAGCAGTCAGACGCAGACGCCAGTGAATAATTTTTCAAAACAAGTGTTTTCTATCCCTGTTCTCCGTTGAATTATTTATGTTTGGTTATTCATGATGTTTTTCATTACCTTGTCCTACGCATGATACATTTGATACAATGTTGTTTTGCTCGGTTTGAGCTTTGTAATTATGCTCTCTTTGTGCTCTTCGTATGCTTGTTTAAATTCTTGCTTTACTTTACGTATGATTGTTTGTTTCTTTTCTCGTGTCATACGTTGCACTTTTTGAGTATGATACTAATTTGAGGGGGAGCTTCTCTACGAACCCCCACTTATGAAGTTGACTAAAAAAGGGGGAGATTGTTAGTGTGTAGTTCTTCCTAGTTCAACATAGAACCACGTTGTTCTTGTTTGAACTACGTTGAACTATACACTTTGTTTTGTAGTAACTTCATGTTTTATGTTTGTATGTTTTCCATTCATTAATTCATACAAGTCTGCTAGGGCTACATAGAACGAGCTGGTTAAACTGTGGAATTAACAAGTGACTCAACGCGTGACCACGGTTCAACAGCATGGAGCAGGCAGACTTGGCCATTACAAACAACATGGAGTTGCATCAGTGTGTCTGCATGGAACGAGCTATTCTATCAACGTGGTTCAACGTGGATCAGAGAGAATTGCGAGTTTATCAACGCACTACAAATCAGAGAGTTCAAGGCTTACCGTGAGGACCTTGAATCAGAGTTAACACCTTGACGGACGCGGTGCAAGCATAGCTATACATATAGCTGGACGAATGACTGCTAAGGAATGAAGCCAGCTATGGGTACGACTAGAAGACTTCGCTAGAAAAATTGTAGTCCAATGAAATACGTCAAGTATACCAGCTATGCCCGCCACAAGCTTGAAGCACGTAGACACGCTAGTGTGGCAGTGCGTAGAGTTGGGATCGTCAAGCATGGAAAAATGGAATCTCGAATATTCCATGAAGATGCTTTGGGCTCGGCCCATTAAGCGTGAATTCCGGAAACCCTATTTCTCGACACCTATAAATAGCGGGTTGTTGGAATTCACTATTCACGAATTGATTAGATATATTCTAGAGAGAGAAAATTTGTAGACCGAGAGACTTCGCTAGAAAGATCCGGTTCTATTGTCAGTTTAGTCTTTCTAGTACGAGTCGCTAGATTAGTTCTACATAGACTTTGTTTTTTGTCGTGTTGACCTTTCTACAAGATTCGCCAGAATTTTGTAGATGTGTTTGTAAGTGGTTCCACCCTTTACAAGTTATACAAAAGAATTTTTCTTTAGAATCTCAAATTGTGTTAAGTGTTTGTACTCTACCCTTTACAATACAGTTCTAGGTAGAACTAAGTTCTAGGTAGAACTAAGTACAAAATACACAATTTCAGTTTTTATACGCACATACCTGTGTTTATATATTCTTGGACAATAATCGTCGGCTCGATACTGTTTCAAATCTTGCTTGTGGGTATTATAAGGTTTATGCAATATAAGTTTCCACCAATTCCTTTCTGAGATTACATTTTCAACGCGACTAATATTTTCTTGATCCAAAGTTTCAATTTTTTTTTTTTTTGTAAAATTCTTGATTCGCGTGTGAATCGTGATATTAGTTTTCGATTGCATTTTTTTTTTAGTTTTGATTTTTGATTTTTTTGTTTGATTTATTTATTTCTTAAGTTGTCTGCACATTAACTTTTTATTTTTTTTTTCATTTACCAACTACAGTATATTCATTTCCTGGAGTATATTCATTTAGTGGGGTGCAAAGTTTTAAAAAGCGCTAGGCGCTAGTCGGGCGGTGACTAGGAGCCTAGCGCCTAGAGGGATTAATCGAGGACTATGCGGGGATTAATCGTTTTACATTTTTATATTTAATTAATTAATATTATATTTAAAAAATATTTTTATGCATAATAAATCAATATTTTGAACAAAATAATCAATAAATAATCTAAATATAGTATTAATCACAAGTTTAACATAGTAAAATAATAAAAATAGTTTGTAAATTTAAAATTTTAGATCATTTTCATTATATATTTAATATTTTTTTTCAAATTTTGGTTTTGTACCTCAAAATTTATCATAACATTATCATTTATTTTATTTGATTTATAAAAATTTGTATCTAATTGATTATTCAGTTAAATCTGCTCGAGAACCGTCTAAGTAAGTAAATACGAAATTAATTGAACTTAGGCGGTCCAAAGCGGATTTAGGCGGGTCTGGACGGGTTTAGGCGGGGCTTAGGCGGATTAGGGGCCTAAAGCTTAAAATCGAGGCGGTCGAGTACAGCCTAGGGTTTAGGCAGGAATTAATCGGAGCTAGGCGGGGATTTTTAGAACAGTGGTGGGGTGAGATCAAAGAAACATTGATTAATCTCTCAGAAGTAACGATATGTTTTGAGAAAATAATGCGGGCACAAAATAATTTTATTAAGTGTTTCTTAATTAGTTTAAAACAATTAAATATAATATTATTATTAAAGTTATTATAAGAAGGGTGTACCTGCTATACTTTTATAAGGGAAGGACAATACAGACATTTTACAATTTTCTTTAATTAAATAAAATTAAAAAGGGTGCCTAAATCCAAAATGGGGTGTAAATATCCATAGCCATAAGAGCATCTCCACTCTCCAGTGGTTGTTTCAACTTTTGGGTGAGGAGTAGGCCACATATGCGCCAACTAATACTTTTTCTACTTCTACCTAAAAAAACTTCTACCTCGTCCAATGGTTCTACCTACAAAATTCCCACTACTAACTTATTTTTTTATTTTTTTATTTAATATTTATAAAAATAATCAAGGATATACTGATTTTAAAATTTTAACTATTTTAAAATTTACATTTTCAATTAAATTTTATATAAAATAAAAAATAATTTCTAACGCCAAAAATTTAACTATTTCAAAATTTTTATTTTTAATTAATTTTTATATAAATAATTTTTAACGCAAAAAATTTAACTATTTAAATTTTTTTATTTTGTATTAATTTTTATATAAAATGGAATAATTAGTTAAAATACAAAATAAGTTAAAATTTAATTTATTTCAATATTCTTAATTTTAAATAATTTTTATATATTCAAAATTCTTATTTTTAATTAATTTTTATATAAATAATTTTTAAGGCTAAAAATTTAACTGAAATTTTTTATTTTGTATTAATTTTTATATAAAATAGATAATAATCCGTTACTTTAAAAATTACAATGGCAGTATTAATTTTGTTAATTAATAATATTAAATAATAATAATAAATTAATAATGATAAATAATAATAATAAAATAATAATAATATAATTTACCTACCCGGGTAAAAGTTCTTCTACCCCAGATGTTTTAGGAACTCTTAAGTTTTGGGTGATAAGTAGACCACATGTGCGCCAACTCGTATTTTCTCTACTTCTACCCAAAAAAAACTTCTAACCCATACAACAGTTCTACCTCAAAAATAAATTTTACAGGTCCCACCACTTACTTATTTTATATTTTTTATTTATTATTATATTTAAATAATAATAATAATAATAGTAGTAAAAGTAAAAAAATGATTTTTAGATTAAATAAAGTAAATTAATTGCGAAATAATAATTGACCGTAATTTATAAAAATAATCACAACCGATATATTGACTTTTAAAATTTAACTATTTAAAAATTTTTATTTTTAATTAATTTTTATATAAATATAAAACGTTAAAATTAACTATTTCAAAATTTTTAATTTTAATTAATTTTTATATAACATGAATCCGCTAACGTTAAAATTTTAAGTGTTTTAAATTTTTTAATATTAATTAATTTTTATATAAAATAAAAATACAAATAATCCGTTACAAATTTAATTAGTTCAAAATTTTTATTTTTTATATAAAAAGAAAATTGAATAGTTCAAAATTCTTATTTTTTATATAAAAAACAAAATAGCGTTAAAATATAAAATAATTTTTAGTTCAAAATTCTTATTTTTTATATAAAAAGAAAATTAAATAGTTCAAAATTCTTATTTTTTATATAAAAAACAAAATAGCGTTAAAATATAAAATATTTTTTAACGTTAAAATTTTAACTATTTCAAAAATTACAACGAAAATATTGATTTTATTAATTAATAATAGTAAATAATAATAATAAAATAATGTTATTTTTTACTAGTTCTTCTACCCCAGAACTTTCAGGAAGTCCTCACTTTTACACATCAGCACACCTCCAATGACTTCTACCTTGTTTTTGGGTGAGAGGTAGAAGTACACGTAGACTTCTTATAAGATTTCTTTTTGACTATTTTGCATGAATTATTATCATTTTAATTTTAAAAGTAATATTCTTTTTTTGACTATTTGGCATAGTAATTATTTTATTTTAAAAGTAAATGGGCTAGAGTAAATCTCTAGTATTTTAATTGATACTTACTTTTTGTCACACAACGTGAAATGATCTTTTGTCGGGATATTTTGTCCAAGGAAAATCTATTCATTATCATGGGTTTTATAGGCAATTTATAGCTTACAACTACATGTACAAAGCTACATCTAGTTGATTAATATTTAAATTTAAATTTATTTATTTATTTGATTTTCTCTTGTATCTCTTTTTCTTATCTTTTTCTTTTTTTTTTTTCTCTCAATATATTTTTTCGTGATATAAAAATTAATTAGTTCATTCAATTTATTTTTTTGCGTAATACTTAATATAATATAATAATTTTTTTTTTCATTTAATAATAATTTTTCATTTTTTTTAATGTTTAATATTATATGATAACAAAGATTGTTGTATTATTAAATGATGATTAATGTATTATGTGATGAATATTTGATTAATTTATTTTAAATAAAATTGTTGAAAATTTATATTTGAAATACGATAATAAAGATTTGATTTACAATGAATGAAGATTCATTTATTAAATGATAAATATTTATTTTATAATTAATATTAATATATAATGAATATTAATAATGTTAATATAAATTAAAAAATAATTTTTTTATTACGTGTAGAAATTATATACCATATTTGATTAATTTATTGTAAATAAAATTGTTGAAAATTCTATATTTGAAGTAAGATAATGAAGATTTGATTTACATTGAATGAAGATTGATGAATATTTAATTTTATAATGAATATTAATATATAAGGAATATTAATAATATTAATATAAATTAAAAAATGATTTTTTTATTACGTGTAGAAATTAAATACCGCTTTAAATTTATATTTTGTATCGAATGAAATTTATTTTATTTCATTATAAATTTTTGTTTATTTAAAAATTTAACGCTAAATTAAAATTTTAATTTATATTTTTATTATTAAATGATCTGTATATTTATTTTATTTCATGGTGAATTTTTGTTTATTTAAAGATTTAACGCTAAATTAAAATTTTAATTTGTATTTTGATTATTAAATAATTTGCATGTACGATGTATTGAGCATATAATTGCACGTACTCGGTTTTATAAGTATTGCTATAAAGTTTTTCACTCTTACTATTTATATTTTTAATGCCTACTATATTGAAATTTTCCCTTTATGCGACTGACATATAATATGCATTACAAATGATAAATCTATTAAGAGTTTTTTTTTTTTTTTTTATGATAAAAATAAAAAATATTAAAAAATATTTTTAAGTTCAAAATAAATTAACTATTAATAAATTTTAAAGATAGATAAAAAAATATTAAAATTATATTTCAAATTAAAAAAATAAATTAAATAATTGTTTCATTTTTAAATTAGTGAATTTACATTAAAAATATAAATTAAATAATTGTTTTAAGGGTAAAATAGTAATTTACTTTTTAATAATTTGCTCTTTAATATAATAACACGAAACTTACTACTCTAAAAACTAAATAAATTATATTATTAAAACACTAAATTAAAATATGTATTTAATAAAATATAAAATTTAAATACATATATCAAAAATAGTCTTTTTTCAAAAGATTTTTTTATAAATTACCTAAATAATTAGTAGGAGTGCTACATCTAGGGTGTTCATCTGTCCAAAACTCAACCGATAGGAGAGGAACCAAAATCAAAAATCATAAAAATTCATGACCTAAAAAATCGGAAAAATTCTGTCCACACTGAAAATAATTGATAAATTCCAGTTCAATCCGGTTTTGAACTAGATAAAATCGAAATAATGTAAATAAATTATGTATTATTTTTATACTAATATTTAACTTAAAATAACACGTAATACACAACTATTTAACTTTTAAAAGTTTTATAAAATAATTTTTATTTGTACATTAAACAGAGTTTTAAAATAATTTATAAATAATTTTTAATACTTTAGAATTTTTTTAATGTAATTTAAATAATCATTAAAAAGTGTCTTAAAAATAAATTTTAATTGATTTGAAATAGAGTACATGAGCACCTCTCTTATACCCTCCATGAGTCCTGGATTCCTAGCAAGAGCAACAACACTTTGATTGTTGGGGTTTCAGTGCCAAACACAAAACCTCCTTCCTATGTCGATCTGTAGAAACAAAAACGTATGAGGTCAAAGAGCTCATGCAGAGCATGAAAATTAACGACGATAAATAGTTAACTCATGTGGTCTACAGGCTGCCAATAGGACATGGCCTCACTGACACGATATTTCCATCCTAGTAACAACCACATCCCGTCTTCGTCCACGCGAAAGTTCTTATGAAATGCCGCCTTCACCGTGCTCATCACATATTTCACGACTTCTTGATCCATCGGAAGCTGTTTGAACCCAGCTTTCTCCATTCTGATTTGCCAATGTTTGTACGTTTCTGGCCTCTCAACCCTCTCTGTTCCTTCACACGCTACGACGTTCATTGCTTCCTTTCCAAGCATGTGCTCCTCGAAAACCAGTCTGTCCTCGTCCTCATCAGGAACCGTGGCCTCCATCATATCAAACATGTTAGTGAAGTGGAACAGCGCTTCTTTGAACCTCGTTCCGAAGAAAGGCGAGCTGTATTGGCCGTTGGTTACTCCGTGGATGAACAGGGCAGGATTGCTATTCTTGATCAGCTTCAAAACAGCGTCCCTCGGGTTGTTAAGAACCACCGTCTCATCCAACAAGTTTTGAAACCAGTACAATGAATTCACCACGAGCAACTCATCCTTTTCGATCTCCAGATCTTCGATTCCGATGTTTTCCCACTTCTTAGCTACGGCATTATATTCAAATGGGACGTCTAATGTCTCGCAGAACATGGCGAGACGTCGGCCTGTCTCCTCTAAGAAATCTGTCGGGAGATTAGCCTTTCTCGGAAATCCAATCCCCGTGATACGAAGCTTCGGAGGACCACCAGGCCTTTCTGACAGCATCTGGATGAGGCTGGGCCACTGGAATCCGTAAACGATTCCGAAGTCGACGATGTGGAGCGTCGTTGCTCCGGTAGCCAATTTCTCGATCGCCTTGTTCGCCACCAAGCCCGACATCTTCCTGAAAGGGCAGACCGTGATGAACTTTATGTAAGCTTTCGTGACCTCGGCGATCGATCTCTTCTTGGAGTTGAGCGAAGCGTACAGCTCGGCCCCCGTGCCGTTCAAACGAGCCTCGAGGGCGTTTGCGAGATAATGAACAACCCTCTGAAGGCTGTTGCCTCGAGGAGACGAATACGACCGTATCTGCCCCAGCAGATTATTCGCGTCTCCGTGGTCGAAGTTCGCCACAGCTTGCGCGCACGCCGTCAAGAGGCTTATCAGATCAACGTCGACGACTTGTGCCTTGTTTTTCTTGCCTCCCTTTGGACGGTGAAGATTTGTTTGGAGCGGGCAGATAAGGTCGCACTCTTCTTCTCCCCCGTTGCGGAGGAGCTCCTTCCTTCTTTCCCACCATTCCATGATGATCCTGATGATGTCACTTTCTTCGGAGAATCCGGAGGTTTCGTCATTGTTGTTGAGGACGGCGTGGAGGGAATTTTGGGCGGCTTGGTAGGCCAAGCAGTCGTGGAGGATGCAGGGCATGTATTGCATTTCGTCTTCTTCCTCCATAAGCATGTCGGTTATGAACTTGAGGGTAACGTCTGGATTAAGATCATCATCACCACCATCGTCATGTCCGATCATTGGATCGGATTCAAGAACATCGTTCGATGCGGTTAGGAAATTACTCATGATTAAAAAAAAAAATGTTACAAAAGCAAAAACAAAATACTATTGAATATGAATAATTAGTATATGAAAGCACCCCTTTAAATAATACGAGTATTGAATATGAATAATTAAGTACACAGTTTTAAATAATGTTGAATAAGAATAAATTAGTACATGAAAGCATAATGTTACTTATAATATAATTTGTTTGTATGATATTTTGTTGGGAATCTTGGGATTTTGGGTATCTTTTCACACGTTAATAAAGTTTTCAATTTTTCTTTTACATGCAGTTTTGCAAAGGTTGACCGATTGACTTAGTTGGATACATACACGGTAAATCCGGCTTTATAAAACTCTAACGGGACAGAATAGTTACACGCACTTGCTATACACTACAAATTAAATTATGACAGTGTCATTATTAAATTAATTAATTAAATAAATAATATTATAATTATTATTTTCAATTATTAATTAAAAAAATACTAGTAAATCATAAGAATCTTATAAAAAATTAAAAAAAAAATTAATATAATTTTTTCAAATATTAAATATTTGCAAAATCTTAGATTTTATTCTCTAAATTATAGATAATAAATAAATAAATTCATATATATACAGTATACTTAAATAATAAAGAAAAAGTAAATAAAAATTAAAAAACACATAATTAAGAGATTAAAAAATACATACATCATTTTTCTAAGTAAAATTAATAAAAAATTAAAAAAAATATAAATAATATACCGTGTACATGATAATTATTGTTTGAAAATGATAATAAAATATATTATATACATAATTATGAAATAAAAATGTATTCATAATTAGTAATTTATATTTCAAACCAATAATATATAGTAATATTCGTGCTACTATATATATATTTTTTAAAGCATGAAAATTTGAATGAAATCTTCAATTTGAGTCAAATAAATTTATTATTTTTTCATGTAATATTCGTGCTAGTATTTTGTTTTTTTCTAAAAGCATGAAAATTTGAAGCGAATCTTGAATTTAAGTTAAATAATTATATAAAGTTTTCATTTTTTTATTCTATCATTATTTATGTACAAATGTCAATGATTCATTTTATTTTTTTAAGTATAATTGTAAAAAAACTATTTTGTATATATACATGTTAAAATACTTTATATTATTAGATTACAATTTAAAATATTAAAATGACATGATATTATTTTTCTTATTTGTTTAAAATAGAGAAAAAATATCCTAAATACAAATTGCATAATATTTTATTTAAATATTATAATAATAGATCAATTTTAAATATATATATATATATATATATAGTATTATTTATATTTTAATAATATGTATTAATATGTCACTTTTAATTAGACCTTTCAATAAAATAAAAATCTTATAGTATTCAATTGGAATATGAAGTTCAATTTTAAATATTTATTTTCACTATTTATTTATTTATTTATTTAATTATATTTATCGACATAAAATTTATTAAATATTTATTTTAGTTTTTTTAGAAAGTTTAATAATTAATTTATATTAAAATATAAATAGTATTATTTTTTTAATAATTATTTATCAATTTAAAATTCCTAAATTATTTTGGTCTGGTGAACAGGCAGTCTAACCCGAGCTGGGCTGACCACTGAAATATTAGACTCGAATTTTTGGGTCGGACCAGACTAGGCCAGGCTTAAATGAATGAGTTCGCCTGACGGCCTTAGTTGAGCCGCCCTAAGTCCCAGCCCTGTCAATGAACATAAATTTCTTTGAACCACTTTTATAAAAAACATAGATTAAATTTAGAAATAAAAAAATTATATTCTGATGAGCTATTTTATTTTTTCATCTTTGACTCTTCTTGTATATTAATGGAGTTTGTTTGAGTGTTTTTGTGTCTGGGAAGGCATAATGGAGTGTTTGTGTAAAATATGCAGGGTTGCAGGTATTAGGTGGTGCATTTTGCGAAAGAAGCCAAAAAATTGTCCACTTTGAGCAAATGTGGGGATCCGAAGCAAAGTAACTGGAGCAGTTTGATCCAAGAAGACCAAGTCGACACTATGGGCAAAATCACGATGTGTCGGAACTTGATGCATATATAGTGAACACCAACACCTGGGATGAGCCAGAGCTAAACTAAAATCTTCGTACTGGGCAGCTATGAGCGCGTCAGCGCAACAGAATCCTGAAAATGGAGAATTCTGCCTAACCCTCCAAGGCTGTCCAACCGTTCCTATTTTCAAGGGCGGACACATTAAGCCACTTTCTTAATCATAATCGAAGACTATAAATATAATTTAGAGGATGAAAACACACCAGAGAAGAAGAGACAAAATCGGACTCCAAGAATACAAAAAAAACGCAATTGAAGGGCTGGTGAAGAAAAAGTCGAGTTCTCGCCGGTTATGGGTCTTCAAGCATAGCAGAGCGAACTGGATTTTTTTATTAAAATAATAATAATTTTTATAAAATTTTAAATATTTTTTTACAAATATTAATAATATTATGACAATAATTAAATTATATTTTTATAATTATATATTGAAATTATTTTTTATTTATTTTATTTTAATTTATTTTGAAATGAATTGAGTTTTTGTTTGTTAGGTTGGACTTAAGTAATATTTAAGTTTGTAGTTTTCTATTATTCTCTCACTAATATGACACTTCAAAATTTGAAATGTAATTGAAAAAACAATTTTCAAATAATTTTAAATACCATTTAAACATTTCAAAGTTTACTAAAATAAATTTTAAATATACTTTATTCATTTAAAAGTGTTTTAAAAATAAATTTTCAGTGATTTAAAATAACTTTGTAAGTTCAGTTTTCAATCTAATTAATTCTACAATATTATTAATATTACTCTAAAAATATATAACAAATTATAAAATTATTTATTTTTAATAAAAAAAAAACTAATTCAATTAATTTCAGTTCACAAATTCAGTTCAATTCAATCATTCCAAAATGAATGTTAAAACCCATACACTCCATGAGGACCAAGAAACAATTAATGTTGATGTAAGGTTCGAATTTGTAAAGAGTTCACGCAGCGCATGCAAATTAAATGACGATAATCAATTCATGTGGTCTGCAGGCTGCCAACATGAGATGGCCTCACTGATGCGATGTTTCCATCCTAGCAACAACCACATCCCGTCTTCCTCCACGCAGAATTTCTTGTGATATTCCGTCTTCACCGTGCTCATCACATGTTTCACAACTTGTTGATCCAGCGGAAGTTGCCTGAACCCAGCTCTCTCCATTCTCAAATGCCAACTCATGTACGTCTCTGGCCTCTCGTACCTCTCTGTTCCTTCACACGCTATCACGTTCATCGCCTCATTTCCAAACATGTGCTCCTCAAAAATCAGCCTGTCCTCGTCCTCATCGGGAATCGTGGCCTCGAGCATGTCAAACATGTTTGAGAAGTGGAACAGCGCTTCTTTGAACCTCGTTGCGAAAAAAGGCGAGCTGTATCGGCCGTTGCATACTCCGTGGATGAACAATGCAGGGTTGCTATTCCTGATCAGCTTCAGAACAGCGTCCCTCGGGTTGTTAAGAACCACCGTCTCGTCCAACAAGTAGTGAAACCAGTACAAGGAATTGACCACGAGCAACTCATCCTTGTCGATCTTCAGATCCTCGATTTCGATGTTTTCCCACTTTTTAGCTACGGCATTGTATTCAAAGGGGACGCCTAAGATCTCGCAGAACACGGCGAGACATCGGCATGTCTCCTCCAAGGACTCTGCCGGGAGATTCCCCTTTTTCGGGAATCCAATCCCCGTGATTCGAAGCTTCGGAGGTCCACCGTGCCTTTCGGACAGCATCTGGATTAGGTTGGGCCACTGGAATCCTTTAACAATTCCGAAATCAACGATGTGGATCGTCGTTGCTCCGGCAGCCGACTTCTCGATCGCCTTGTTGGCCAACAAGCCAGACATCTTCATGACAGGGCAGGCTGCCATGAACTTTATGTAAGCTTTCGTGACCTCGGCAACCGATCTCCTCCTCTTGGATTTATGTGGTGCGGCCCGGCCCGTGCCGTTCAAACGAGCCTCGAGGGCGTTGGCAAGATAATGAACAACCCTCTGAAGGCTGTCGCCTCGAGGAGACGAATACGACCGTATCTGCCCCAGCAGATTATTTGCACCTCCGTGGTCAAAGTTTGATACGGCTTTCGCGCATGCCGTCAAGAGACTTATCAGATCAACGAGCTCGTTGCCCTTTGGTCGGTGATCAATATTCTCACGCATCTCTTCTCCTCCCCTGTTGCGATTGTGCTCCTTTGTTCGTTCGGCCCATTCCGTGCTGATCCTGAGAATATCGTCTTCGTCAGCTCCTCCGTGTTGAGAGGTTTCGTCGTTGGTGAGGACGGCGTAGAGGGAATCTCGGGCGGCTTGGTAGGCCAGGCAGTCGTGGAAGTTGCAGGGCATGTATTGCATTTCGTCTTCTTCCCCCATCATTATGTCGCTTACTAACTTGAGGGTAACGTCGGGATTACTGCTGTCATTTTCTTGGTTCAAGAGATTCGTCGAAGAAGATTCGTCTCCGATCATCGGCTCGGATTCAAGAACTTCGTTCGCTGCGGTTAGAGAATAACTCATGATTTTAATTTTTTATTTTTGTTACAAAGAAAAACAAAAATATTGGATATAAGAATTAGTACATCTTTTCCCCTTTTGGGTAGTTGGTAAATATTAAATTAATTGATATTTTTAATTTCTCAAGCGATCCAAATCGTAGTTTGATATTTTGTCAAAGGAATATATCTGTTCACCGAAACGGCTCTCCTCCACGTGACGGGATGTTAAAGGCATATTTCTCTCTCACTTTATTTTTTCACGTGTTAAAGGCACGTTTCTCTCTCATTTTATTTTTTTATTTTTTTGTAATCCCTTATCCCCCAGTAAAACAAATTGTGATATAAAGTGTTTTTGTGGTTTGATATTTTTTGGAGGAATATATCATTTCACATGATATAAAGTTTTTTTTTGTTGTTTTTAATTTATTTTACATGCTGTTTTTCAAAGTTGACCTAGTGACTTGCATATAGAGTAAAAGTAGACCTGCACAGGCTGCACAATCGGCCCGGGTCGACCGGGCTACGGGTTAAAAAAATCAACCTTGCCCGTGTCTTGACGGGCTGTGCGGGGGTGAAGATGCAACCCGACACCAGCCGGGGCGGTTTGTACGGGCCTGGGCTGGAGTTAGGGGTGACTATCTGGGGCGGATACACTTGTATACTAGGGGGGCTTAAGCCCCCACTAAAAAAAAAAATTCCTTTGTATTTTTTACAAATTTTTTTTTAAAAATGTATTTTTCTTATACTTAGCCCCCTATAAAATATGTGAATATATATATATATATATATATATATATATATATATATATATATATATATATATATATATATATATATATATATATATATATATATATTATATATAAAAAATTCTCAGCCCCCTTAATCGATTTTTCTGGCTCCGCCCCTGGTGACTATTCGGGTTCGGGTATTCGGGTTTGTACCAAAATACCCGCACCCGTTAAGGTTTTTGGGTACTCGTACCCAATAAATTTGGGTAAAGTGTCGGGTTATGGAATTCATTTAAAAAAATATTGGGTATGAGAGTATCCGATTACCCGTTCGGGTATACCCGAAATACCCGATTAATTATTTAAATTAATATATTAATATATTTAAATTAATACCCTATTAATTATTTAAAATAATAAATATATTAATATATTAATTAAAAATCTAAAATATTATATATATAATAAATGACATTTTATTATTATTTTTGTTTTTTATTGCAATTTTAAACTTTGATTATAAATATATTAATATATTAATTAAAAATCTAAAATATTATATATATAATAAATGACATTTTATTATTATTTTTGTTTTTTATTGCAATTTTAAACTTTGATTGATAGTTTTTTATTGTTTGGTGATGAAAATAAATCATTGAATTTAAATATTATTATTGATTTTTTGTAAATTAAAATTTTAGGGTAATTTTGGATACCCGATTACCGTACCTGTTTACCCGGTCCGGGTATTGGGTACCCGATTTACTAAAGAGGGTCGGGTTATGGGATGATTTTTTTTTATTATTAGGGTACGGGTACCCGAAAAATTCAAGTGCGGGTACCCTTCTGTACCGAATAGTCACCCTTGGCTGGAGTTCTACTAAGGCTGGATAATCGGGTTTCGGGTTACCCGAAACCCGAACCGAATTATCGGTTATTTGGGTACCCGAACACCGAATTATCGGATTTCGGTTCGGTGTTCGGACCATGAATTTAATTTAATCGGGTTTCGGGTTACCCAAAACTGAATAACAAAAAACCGAGGAACCGAAATCTCAATACTTCATTTTAAAAATAATAAAAAATTAATATATGTATAATATTTATTTTTAATATTTTTAATCTCAAAGCTTCAGTCATCTCTCCTCTACCCAAAACCTAGATCTGAATTTTTTTTGGCCTCGCTGATTTTTTTTTAGCCTCGTGGCTTCTAAAATCGCCGCTGACATTTAGCCTCGACGATAACTTCTCCAGTCGGACTCCTGGCTTTTAATTCTTCACTCTTCGTCCCCTACTCTGGAGCTCGGAGCCTCTGACTTAAATCGATCGACGTCTCGTGCAGTTCTTCTCCCCTTTCTGAATCATAATTTAATTGCAGTTGAATAAAGGTAATTGAATTGGATTTGTTTTAACAATTGCACATGCAATGATGTGATGTTGTGAACTTTTTAGATTTTTATAAATCAAACTCAAAAATTATAGGTAATGATGTGAAACAGAACAAGAAAAAAAATTAAACACTGAACATTACATATTTTCGGTTCGTAGTTCGGTTTTTTGGAACCGAACCGGAAATTTCGATTCGGTTCTTCCAAACCCGAAAACCCGAACATCCCGGTTTTCGGTTCTTGAAAAGGCAAAAGTTCGGGTTCGGGTACCCGAAACTTCGGTTCTGTTAACCCGGAACCGAACCGATATCCAGCCCTAGTTCTACACGTACAATCCAAATGTAAAGCCATATCCGGATTGGTTTAATTGTTGACTTTATAAAATGCAAAAACAATTCCACAAAAATCACAGTTTGGTGTCCCAAAAAAATAAAATAATAATAATGCAGTGATCTGTGTTTGAAACACTTTGGAGAACTCAAAGAAATATCATTGAACGGAGGACGCCTGGCGTTGGTGAGAAGCGGAAGGTATGGCAACAGATCGAACCTCACCAAATTCGAAACTAATATTTTAATTTGCGGTAATTTTCATAAAAATATAATTTTAAAAGTTAATATATAATTTAGGATATTAATTTTTTTTAATTATAAACTTGATTATTGTTTTAAAATTATTTATAATACAGTGATTATTATAATGATATTAAAGTAATTAGTTATGTTGTTTTTATAATAATAAAATTAATAATACCTTATTAATAAAAATAATAAAAAAATTATCCTTAGTTTAAAAAATTTGTTTATGAAAATTGAAATATAAATAAATAAAATTAAATACCCTTTTTTGTAAATACTTCTTTAATTTATTAAATATAATAAATTATATATGAAATAAATTAAAAATAAAAGAATGTGAGTATAAAAATATAAATGTTATCAAAATATAATGAAAATAATAAAATATCAGTATAAGTTAATTATAAAAAGTATTATTATAAAAATATAAATGTAGTATTAAAAATAAAATAAAATAAAAATCGGAGCTCGACGGCTGGACCCATAGAGTCAAAACCCACATTCTCATTCGACCCCCTCCTCCTAACCCATTCGACCCTCAATTTTGACTCTCACAATACATTTGACCTTTATTTCATTAATTTCATTATTTATAATTATTTATGTAAATGTCTATAATAACCTTCTGAGTCCACAACTGTAATTAAAATAGGCATGAACGTGTTTTGCACCACTCCCCGGAGTAGTTATCCCCTGTGTAGAACTTGTACACGCCGTAACCGTGTCGGAGCCCCTGCCCGTACTGCCCTCAGTACTTGCTCCCCCTCGCCCAGCTCTTGATCATGTACCCGTCGTATCTGCCGTCGATCCAGTCGCCCTCGTAGCGGCCGTTGACGAAGTAATTGTAGACGCCGCTGCCGTTCCCAAACCCTAATTGATTTTGCGTGTGCGAGGAGTATGTATTTTAGACTGTATACACATATATACATAGACATAGTACGTATTTCAGATCATATATAGATATGAATACATATAATATATTTTAAAATAAATTTAATAAATAATGAAAATGTTAAAAGAGTAATTTCTCACCTTCGGCCAATATAATTGTGAAATCTGTGAATTGAAGGCACGTGTTTTGCACGTGTAGCCGGGATCCGCCGTTTCAGGTACTAAAGTTTAATTAAGCCTTAGTTAAAGTACTAAACCACAAAAAAAAAAAAAAAAAAATGAGCCACCAAAATCTGAAAGTCCCTATAGTTCAGCTACAGTAGAAACTCTATACAGTCATATCGTTGGAACCAAGAAAAAATATTACTATATAGAGTTATTCTTATATAGAGTTTTACAAAATAAAAATATTTTTTTAAATAAAAAATAATATAAATATAAAAATAACATACATTATATTTATCTATTTTAAGTTCATATAAAAAATTTAATAATTTTGACTATAAATATTTGACCATATATATATGTAAAAATTGTGTTTAACATATATATTAAATAAAATACTAATTAATCTAAAGACTATAAACATTGAACATATATTATATGTTATTGATTTTGATAAACATTTTGAGTCATTTTAAACATGTTATAGATTTTAATAAATAAAAATATTATTAATAAATATTTTTTATTATATATTAATCATTTATTCGGTATAAATCCTTAAGGCGGGAATCGAAAAATGTATGACTTATGACAATGTGGAGTTTATTCCTAATTATAACTGGTCCCAAGTCGGGACTTAAATTTTTTATTAAGTATTACTATATAGAGTTTCTACTGTACTAAACTATAATTATTTCTAATTTTTAAATATTTAAAATAAATTTTAAGTGATTTGGAAAGAAATGTTAACTCCATACATCCCATATACTCGATGAGGACCAAGAAACAATATTGATGATGAGGTTCGAATTTATAAAGAGTTCTTACAGCTAGAGCATGCAAAATAAATTTGATAATCAATTAATGTGGTCTTTCGGATAGCATCTGGATCAGGCTGGGCCACTGGAGCCCTTTAGCAATTCCGAAATCAACGATGTGGAGTATCGTTGCTCCGACAGCCGATATCTCGATGGCCTTGTACTTCGCCAACAAGCCGGACATCTTCCTGAAAGGGCAGGCCGTAAGGAACTTTATGTTAGCTTTCGTGACCTCGACAACCGATCTCCTCTTAGACAGTGTGGCTCCCGTACGTCCCGTTCAAACGAGCCTCGAGGGCGTTTGCGAGATAATGAACAACCCTTTGAATGCTGTCGCCTCGAGGAGACGAATGCGACCTTATCTGCCCCAGCAGATTATTTAATTGCACATCTGTGGTCGAAGTTTGCTACGGCTTGCGCGCATTCTGCCAAGAGGCTTATCAGATCAACGAGCTCGTTGCCCTTTGATGGGAGAACACATTCTTGAAGCGAGCAGAGGTGATCATTCTCACGCAGTATCTCTTCTCCCATGTTGCGGTGGTGCTCCTTGGTTCGTTCCACCCATTCCATGCTGATCCTCAGAATATCATCTTCGTCTCCTCCGTAGCGTCGAGAGATTTCGTCGTTGCTGAAGATGGCGTAGAGGGAATTTCGGGTTGCATAGTAGGCCAACCAGTCATGGAGGAGGCATGGTTTGTATTTCATTTCGTCTTCTTCCTTCATCATCATGTCGCTTATGAACTTGAGGGTTACGTCGGGATTACTGTCATTTTCTTGGTTCAAGAGTATCATCGAAGAAGATCCGATTATCGGATCCGATTCAAGAACATCGTTTGCTGCGGTTAGAGAGTAACTCATGGTTTTTTTTTTCTGTTACAAAGAAAAACAAAAATATTGAATATGAAGAATTAGTACATGAAAGCAGCCCTTTAAATAATGTTACTAATAATAATTGTTTTTTGTAAGTACATTTGGGTTGTTGGTAAATACTAGTATTCCGTATTAAATTAATTGATATTTTTAATTTGTCAAAGAGATGCGTATCGACGGTTTGATATTTGGTATTTTTTTCAAACGAATACTCACTACGATTCTTATAAGTTTGAAATTTGCCCGTAAATTAATAAAAAATAATTTTTTTATGTATCAAATAATAAAAAATAAAAATTTAATATGTATTGTCTTTAAGTAATAAATGAATTTAGTGAAAAAATAATAGTATTAATTTAAAAAAATAATATTGAAATGATAAAATTATAAAAAAAAAAAATATTTATAAGTCTTCTAATTTTTAAGAACCAATCAAAAAAGTAAAGTGGATAAACTTTTGAGAATCGGATATACTAGTATATCTTTTCACATGATATAAAGTTTTTTTTAATTTTTTTTAAATGCAGTTTTTCAAAGGTTGATTGACTTGGTTACATAAAGACATACTACTACTCTCTCGGTCCATGTTACATATACAGTTGTTTTACTTTTCTTTTTTAAAGTGTACAACAATAATTGACACACTCAAAAAATAAATAATTATTCTAAATTTTTCATTTTAATATACAATTTTATTCTACTTTACTCTACCTATTTTTAAAACTTTACTCACAACTATTTTACTTTTCACTTTTAAAATATATTTTTACATTTTACTTTTCAATTAAAAAATACAAAAATAACAATTTTCTTAAACTCCGTGTCCAGAAAAGTATAACATTCATTAATGGCCGGAGGGAGTATAATTCTAAAGAGCACAAGTACATGACCTGTAAATCCGGCTTAATAATTTTAAAATCTATCAAAAAACAATACCTATATCATGCAACTAGGTGTATGATCTATTGTGCACCTAGTCCAAATCTTCATTATAAATATACAAAAACATCATCGAAAATAAATAAATTATCACTAAAAACATTTCAAGAAAATATTCACTAGTAACACTAAAATTTTCGTTACAAAACATTTTTAAAAAATATTCATTAAGTAACACTAAAATCATCATTATAATTGACACCGGAAGAAAGTGGGTACACAATTCTCCTTTTACTCCCGAGTGTAAGTTATAAGTTGTCATAAAAAAAAGTATAGTACCCAAATAGCCTAGAAGATGCTTATTTGTGAAGTATTACCAAGGTTGATATATTAACTATAAATGTGACGCAGGGAAGCGATAAACAAAATATTAAGACTCGTTGATTCTATGAATACCGAGAATTAATTAAAACATCAAACTTTCGTTGATTCCTAAGAATACCGAAACCTGATAAAAACCTCAACAGAATAGAAACTTTTATTTCATATCAATAATCAACTGCTGAATTCAATGATATACGGTAAATATAAATAGTACTAAAACCCTACTAAAATAAAATAAATTAAAATAAATAAGATACTAATAACTTAGAGAGGAAGACACAATCTTTGATTTCTTTCTATCCACATCATTCTCCCCCTCTCGGAAAAGGTTCGACCTCGAACCTGAAAACTCAAGCAAGGAGCCGCCGGGATCAAACACCAAACTTCGACGACTTTGAAGGCACAACTCAAGCACAATGGCAGCGACACATTGACGTGGCGCAATGGCAGTTAATTTTTTAGGCGACGCAGGAGTAGTGGCAGGAAGTACCGACGCATGAGCAATAAATAGAGGAAGAGACAAAAGGGTATCAACTTTAGGAAGCGACATAAGGACAGCGCCAACGACATCAGGATGCAGCGCAAGGGCAACGGCATGAGGATGCGGCACGGGGACAACAACTTCAGGATGTGGCGTTGGGGCACTGGTCTGAGGCAACGACTCGTCATCCCAGATCAGCTCAGCGTCCCAGATCTGCTCAGTATCCCAAATCGGCTCGGCATCCCAGATCGGTTCGTCGTCCCAGATCGGTTCGGCGGACTCGCCGTCCCAGATCAGCTCGACGGGCTCGGCGTCCCAGATCGGCTCGGCGGGCTCGATGTCCCAGATTGGCTCGACATCCCAAATTGGAGCATCATCATATGGATCGAGTTCATCACCAATGGTGCGCCCAAGTATGGGGATGGGTTGGTGCTGAGCTTTCGGTAGAACATCGACGAGAGCAAGTCGGCAGGGAAGCAATAAACACAATATTAAGGACTCGTTGATTCTATGAATACTCGAGAATTAAAACATCAAACTTTCGTTGATTCCTATGAATACCGAAACCTGATAAAAACCTCAACAGATGAGAAACTTTTATTTCATATCAATAATCAACTGCTGAATTCAATAACATATGGTAAATATAAATAGTACTAAAACCCTAATAAAATAAAATAAATAAAATACTAATAACTTAGTGAGTAAAACACAATCTTTGATTTCTTTCCATCCACATCAAAACAAAATGCATACATTGTAAATATTAATATTTTTAATTGTGTGTGAATTTATATAAAATAATATCTACAATTTATATGCACATTGTAATTCACCGAATTTGTGTAGATAAAATGCCGACTAATGTCATACCTTTTGAAAATTCTATAGCACTTTAGAGTAGTAAGTTTTCTGGTATTATAATTAATTGTAGTAATTAAAAATAAAATAAAATAGTTTTAATTTTTTTAATTAGTAATTTAACCACATATTTTTAAAATAATAAAATAATATAATTGAAAATAAATTAAAAATATATATATAATTAAACACATTTATATTGCGACAATTATGTGGCATGGGGAAGGGCAATTACTTTGTCCTTAAAAGCTCGTCGAAAATTTGTCTTCGTCGATGGGACGATCAACAAACCTACTGAAAAGAAAAGAAAATTTTACTTGACTGGGACACAATATTTGTAGAAGCGAAAGAGTAATCATAGACCGAACACGTAGACTCCGATAGTAACCTCCGGTCCGGGATCGGAACCCAGTTTGGGCCTGAACATGCCGAACATGTACAACAAGTTCTGAATCGGGAAGTCCAACTCCGGATGGTTTAGAATTAAAGTTTTTCGCTGCGAAAATTGGGGAAGACTGAGGCCCGAGTCCGTTTTTTTTACTCTTTCATTTAATTGCATTTTTTTATTTTTTTTCAATTCATGCATTTATAGAGTGAAAATGTATTTTATTTTGGTTAAATTTCATAACGTAAGCCAATCAAAAGACGCCTCGTGGATGGGTAAATCGGAGATCCCCAATTCAGTTGTCATGTCATGCGTTGATCGGTCTCAATTCTTTTTTTCGAAAAAAAAAGAATTGAATTGAATCAATTTTTGAACGACATGGTACTAAATTGAAAATGTGAATCTATTAGGGATTAAATTGAAATTGGATCATCTTTATGAGACCAAACAAAATTTTCTCCCATTTTATACCTAACCTGTATTGCTTTGTCAATTTAAACATCACGCTTGAAATAATGAATTGAAGTAATAAAAATAAATTTAATTTTCCATATAAAATCATTAACAACTTTTTTACTTTTTGAATAACTCCAAAATTTTAAATGTCATCATTACTTGAAATAAAATTTGAAGAAAATTAAAAAAAAAAAAATATATATATGAGTATTTTCTCAAGATAATTTTTTTAACTATCATATAATTAAACTGGTATTTTTTTCGATTCAGTCTAATATAAACACATTTTTTAATTTAATCGTCAATACATAAAAAACTATGTTACAATAATTATTTTTTGTCAAAAAAAAGTTTCACTAAAAAAAATAGCATGTGTATCTCACTTGTTGCATTATAAATTGTGAGAATTGGATAACCTAAGCTAAGTATGGTATATTCAATTGAAATTGTATTTAATTTTTGAAAGTCATAAATTTAGAAAATCCACAACTCGAGTTTGATTGATTATTTTTTATAGATTTAAAAAGATTGTGCCTGAAATACATTTTATATTGATTTATATACAAAAAGAGAATTAATCTTTTGTCAGACAATAAAAGTAGTCATTTCTTGAATTTTTATAAATTTAAAAAGGTTGTCACGTATATTTTGGTTTTGTGAAATTTTGAGATTAGAGTTCGTCGAATTTTGGGGATTAGGGTTCTTGTGGATTTGAAGGGAAACAATTGTAAATGGTGAAGATAAATTTATAGTAAGGTGTAGTTAGTTAATGATGCATTCTATATATTTATTGATTGTTTTTTATTAATAGTGTAATTAATGACGTGCGGCATAAATGTAAATACCCACACACTTAAAAAAAACCAGATTTTTGCGACCAAATTATTGTTATTTGGTCGCAAAAAACTATTTGTGGTCACGAATATGGTTTTTGCGACCACGCGTAGGGGTGAGTACCGAAATTTCGGTTTTCGTGAATACCGAAATTTTGATTTCGGTTCGGTTATCTGGTTTTCGGTTTGGTTATGGTTACGAAAATTTAAATTTTCGGTTTCCGGTAGCTCAAATAACCGATAAGTAAGCGATAACCAAATATATATATATATATATATATATATCGATTATTCTCATTTTTTGCTTTAAGAATTTAAATATTTTTTAATTTTTTGTTTTGACTATATGTTTTTTTTAATTACAATATATTTTATAGGCTCCATTATAATATTGTAAATCTCTCAATAAAAAAATATAAATGTATTATATATTTAATTAAAATAATATTAATATTATTTATTCATATTTATTTTTATTTATGTTCGGTTATCGGTTATAACCAAAATCGAACTGAAAAGTTCGGTTACAATTTTATATCGGTTATTAAAAATATCGGTCGGTTCGTTCACCGAAAATTTCGGTTCGATTATTGAAACGATTTTGTTTATTTAGTTCGGTCGGTGACCGAATCGACCGATGCTCACCCCTAATCACGCATGTTTGCTAATGCGCTAAAACCCGGTCTCATGCTCTTTTAGCGACAACAACACGATCGTGAATGTTATGGCGACCACGAGATTGATTCGCGGCCACACGTGTAGTCGTTAATACTCCGTGCTGATGTGGCAACGAGTGATGACATGACATATTTGTAGGCTTGTAGCGATCACGCGTGGTCGCAATTATAAATTTTTTTTTAATTGAGATTGTTAGGTATTAGCGACGCATGATCGCAAATATATATTTATGAAAAAAAACATTTTGAAATTTTAATTTCCAACCTATAAACCAATTTCAATACAAATAAAAATGCAATCCAAATATATTCTTTATACAAAAGAATTGAACAAATGTGAGATATGCACTGTTAAATTTCAAATGGGGGTGTTCAAGTGCGGTCCCACGCCTAGCGCACACACGAGAGCGGGAGCTTGAATATGCACTAGAGAGCCTCTTTCTATCTTAAAACCATATGGTACTAAGTAGGAGAACTCCCTAGGCTTATATCATAGACTCCCCTCTCACAATTATTCGATGTGGGACAACTCACAAGTGGCCTTCAACACACCCCCTCCACTTGTGAGTCCTAGTCAAAGGGTGGTTATAACCACTCACAAACAGGATCGAAACCTGCTCTAATACCATGTTAGGATTTATATAATCCAACAAGGGTTAAAGGAAAAGAAAAGATAAACGTAAAGAACTTGTGGTATTAGAACAAATAAGCGTGATATGAAATATACAAGAGAGAGGCTTTATATAGCCAACAAAAGGTAAACCCTAATCCTATAAACAAAAGGTAAACCCTAATAATCCTATAAATATAATAACTAATAAAAATATGCTAACACCCCCCCTCAAACTCACGATGGTACAGCAAGGAGCATCGAGAGTTTGTCAATGAAAAATCTATGACGGCTGACAGAATGAGACTTCGTGAAGCAGTCAGCCAACTGTAAGGACGACGGAGTAAACGGTAGAGAAATGGTTCCGTGATCCAAATGATGCCGAGTGAAATGACAATCAATCTCAATGTGTTTGGTGCGCTCATGAAACACCGTGTTGTGAGCAATCTGAATGGCACTCTTATTATCGCAGTACATAGGTGTGGGGTCAGTAAGAGTGACTCCCATGTCAGCCAGTAACCAGCGCAACCATATAATCTCAGCCGTAGTGGAAGCCATAGCACGATACTCTGCCTCGGTGGATGAACGAGAAACTACAGCTTGCTTCTTACTTCTCCAAGAAATAAGAGAATCACCAAGAAAAATACAAAACCCAGTAGTGGACTTCCGAGAAGTCGAATCACCAGCCCAATCGGCATCAGAAAAGGCACGAAGCTCCAACGAAGAAGTGGATGGAAACAAAAGACTCTGATAAAGAGATCACCGTAGGTAACGTAAAATACGCACAACAGCAGCCCAATGTACAGTCGTGGGTGCTGAAACAAACTGACTAACAATGTGAACAGCATAGGCAATATCAGGACGAGTGATCGTCAAATAAACAAGACTACCAACAATGGACCTATACAGAGTAGGATCTTGTAGAGGAGTGCCATCATCTAGAGTATACTTTGCGTTCAGCTCGAGAGGAGTGTAAGTGGTGCGAGTGTCAGTGAGTCGTGCACGGTGAAGAATATCAGCAGCATACTTGGACTGAGAGAGAAGGTAACCTCGAGGAGAGGAGGCAACCTCAATTCCCAGAAAGTATCGTAAAGGGCCCAAATCTTTCATCTCAAAACAACGGGACAAGGTTTCTTTCAAACCCACAATACCATCAACATCATCACCCGTAATAATCATATCATCAACATATAACAGAAGGAGAACACGGCCGGCAGAAGTCGATCGAACAAATAAAGCCGAGTCATAAGGGCTTGAGACAAAACCAAGGGAAATCACAACTCGAGAAAATCTATCATACCAAGCACGAGGTGCTTGTTTAAGGCCATACAACGCCTTCTTAAGGCGACAAACCTGTCCTGGAGCATGAGAGACGCCTGGTGGGGGAACCAAATACACTTCTTCCTTCAATTCTCCATTCAAAAAAGCATTTTTAACATCCATCTGAGATATGTGCCACTGTTGAACAGAAGCAACAGCAATGAGGACACGAACTGAAGTCATCTTGGCTACCGGAGCAAAAGTCTCCTCATAATCTAAACCATACTCTTGAGCAAACCCCTTAGCAACTAAGCGGGCCTTGTATCGCTCAATAGAACCATCAGACTTCGTCTTAACTTTGTACACCCATCTAGAACCAATAGCCTTTTTACCTGCAGGAAGATCAACAAGGTCCCAAGTACCAGTCTTGTCTAAGGCAGACAGTTCCTCAGCCATAGCATTTTGCCAATCACGGGATCGGACAGCCTCCTTATAGGAGGAAGGCTCAGAGATTGGATCAATAGAAACAAGAAATGACGCAAAGGACTTAGAATAACAAGAGTATGCAAAATCAGGTAATTGAGTAGACTTACGTATGCGTACTGGATAGCGTGGCGCAGCAAGATCCGTAGTCACAAGCGGTGATTGGGTAGCCGTGTCAGGGGTCGGAGAATCGTCAACAATAGGTGCAGTAGGAAGTGAAGAGTCAGAAGAGAAGGGATCAATGTGAATAAGATCAGATTTAGTCAAGTTGTGTGTGCTGGAGGGAATGGTAAAGAAGGGGATATGCTCAAGGAAGGAGACATGGCGAGACACATAAAATTTTCTAGAAGAGGGATCATAACAACGATAACCTTTTTGACCTATACCATACCCAAGGAAAACACATATAGCAACCCGAGAGGAAAGTTTGGAAAGTTCAACATGTGGACGAAGAACAAAGCAAGTGGAACCGAAGACTCTTAAGACAGAATAATTTGGTGTTTGGCCAAATAACTGCTCATAAGGAGAAGTGCCAGAGTTATGAGCAGTCGGAATACGATTAATAATGTAAGTGGAGGTAAGGACAGCTTCTCCCCAAAACTCATTTGGAACACTAGCGGACAACAACATAGACCTGGCAGTTTCAACAATATGTCGGTGTTTTCTCTCAGCAACACCATTCTGCTGAGGGGTATCAGTGCACAAGGACTGATGCACAGTACCTTCAGACAAAAAAAAATCAGAAAGGGTTCCACTAGTGTATTCCCCACCTAAATCAGAACGAAAACACTTAACAACAGCGGAGTGTTGAGTTTTAACGTAGGCTTGGAAATCTGTATAAATCTTAGTGAACTCAGAACGATTTTTCATCAAAAACACCCAAACATAACGAGTATAGTCATCAATAAAGGACACATAATATCTAGACCCCCCTTTAGTAGGAATAGGAGCGGGTCTCCAAACATCAGAGTGGACTAAATCAAAAGGTGCACAAGATTTTGATGAACTATTATGAAAAGGCAAAGCAGAAAATTTCCCAAGTTTACATCCACGACAATCAGAAATATCATGAGATTTTAAATCACCCAAAACGCCAGTATTACACAAAAATTTTAAACGAGAGTGTGAAACATGACCAAGTCTAGAGTGCCATAAAAAATACTTAGAGGATGACTTGGTTAAATGAAAGGAAGATAAATCAACAGAGGTGGCAGCTGCATAGCCAGGAGTGCGCAGCTCATCCAAAACATAGAGACCCCCCTGTCTACGGCCTGTCCCAATCAGCCTCTTGGAGTCGGGATCCTGCACAGAACAAGAAGTCGAAGAAAAATGAACAGAATATCCAGAATCACATAATTGACCAACAGATGCAAGATTTAGAGTAAGCTTAGGTATACAATAGACATTTGAGAGAGACACGTGAGGAGTGTTAATAGTGCCAATGCCAACTAATGGTAATGATGAACCATCAGCAGTAACAACAGTAGGGGAACAAGACTCCAACTAATGGTAATGATGAACCATCAGCAGTAACAACAGTAGGGGAACAAGACTCAGAAGACAAGGATGTGAATTTAGATGGATCAGGAGACATATGAAACGAAGCCCCCGAGCTTGAATATGCACTAGAGAGCCTCTTTCTATCTTAAAACCATATGGTACTAAGTAGGAGAACTCCCTAGGCTTATATCATAGACTCCCCTCTCACAATTATTCGATGTGGGACAACTCACAAGTGGCCTTCAACACACCCCCTCCACTTGTGAGTCCTAGTCAAAGGGTGGTTATAACCACTCACAAACAGGATCGAAACCTGCTCTGATACCATGTTAAATTTCAAATGGGGGTGTTCAAGTGCGGTCCCACGCCTAGCGCACACACGAGAGCGGGAGCTTGAATATGCACTAGAGAGCCTCTTTCTATCTTAAAACCATATGGTACTAAGTAGGAGAATTCCCTAGGCTTATATCATAGACTCCCCTCTCACAATTATTCGATGTGGGACAACTCACAAGTGGCCTTCAACATGCACAATCAAAGAATATAGTCATCTAACTCAAAAAACAACTCCCACGAGATGCTCCTTACGTGATATCGATGTAAGTCGAATCCAGAGTCACCACCACCACCACTTCTTTTTCTTGCTCTACACCAAAGGCAACTCTATTAGAAGAAGAAGAAGAAACAAGTGGAGGAAGACCGTGTAAAACAAGTTAGAAAAGTAAAACATAATCGTATGTATTCGATGATAGACGAGCTACAGGGAAATGTTTACCTCGGGTAAATCGAGTTGTAGTGCACACCAGAAAGGAAAAAAAAAAGTTTCGAGAGAGGGTATAAAAGTAACTTACTTCTACCTGACTTTTGAGTTTGAGGAAGAATCTCAATATAGCATGTATCCTTGAATGAACTTATGATGAAAATCTTGATGCCAAACTGTACAATAAAATCCAAATAGAAATGTCTAACATGTATTTCACACGGAATTATTATTCTGAACATGAAATCAGTTCAAATGAATGGACATAAATACATAATAAACGAACAGGGGATAAACAGAAGAAAGAAAGCATACCCAATCCGCCGCAGCCTGCAGAGTGACGTGATCACACCATTCCCCTTTCTGTAAAATCGTGAAAAAGTTGGTTTAACATATAACGCAAATAAAGATGAAAAACGATCTTTGAAACACATTAGAGTATTACTTGCTCATTTTCTTCAATGAACGGAACTAACCTGTAGATTTGATCCGACAATGAACGGAACTAAAAAAGGCGATAAAATTTTATAAGCACAATTGGCGAGAATAGGTAGAGAGCATAGAGATGTAAACAAACTAACCTGAATTTCCATCTCAGGTAATTTTTAGTTTAACCAAGTCATATAACTGCAACATGGCATACCAAAGTAGGAGTCGACAAACAAAATTCGATCAATCAATCTTGTTATTGAGGTAGGAGTAACTAAATAGATTCCACGAGTAGAATTTCATAAGAATGATGTTTTTTTTATGCTTTTCAACTGAATTTCCTATTTTAAACGTCTTAGTTTTGCAGCAATGTGGTCTCTGTATATTGAATAGGCTATTTTCCACGTGTCAAGTATTAAAACTATTTTCCACCCTGGAAAATCAGGAATATCACAAACTTTTTAGCGGCTACAGGTGTGGTCGCTAACAGTCTTTCGCAACCACTTTATTTGGCGGGGCAGGACGAGCCACTATTTCAGCGACCACAGTTGTTAATAGCGACAACGGTTGTGGTCGCTAATAGTTACGCGAGATTATTTTCTGAACAAATAGTGATTGAATGGGTTTGCGACCACACGTGGTCGCTAAAAGCCCACAATAGTGACTACAAGACATGGTTGCTAAAAGCTTTTTTTGTAGTTCGTGTTTGAACCTTGGATCTTACGGTCCAAAATTCTAAGTACTCAACCAACTAAGCAAAAAATCCTTTTAACAATTATGTGGTTTTTAAATTATTCAAAAGTGTCTTAAATATAATTTAAAAGTGATTTGAAATAGAGTACATGAGCACCTCTTACATTGTTACTCCATACATCTCCCATATACACCACATGAGTCCTGATTTCCTAGCAAGAGCAACAACACTTTAATTATTTGGGGTTTCTGTGCCAAACAGGAAACCTCCTTCCCAAGTCTATAAAATATATATAGTGTAGAAACAAAAACGTACGAGTCGAATTTCAAAGAGCTCACGCAGAGCATGAAAACGACGATAAATAGTTAACTCATGTGGTCTGCAGGCTGCCAACAGGATATTGCCTCAGTGACACGATGTTTCCATCCTAGTAACAACCACATCCCGTCTTCGTCCACGCAGAAGTTTTTATGATATGCCTCCTTCACCATGCTCATCACATATTTCACGACTTCTTGATCCAGCTGAAGCTGTCTGAACCCAGCTCTCTGCATTCTGATTTGCCAATGCTTGCACGTCTCTGGCCTCTCGACCCTCTCTGTTCCTTCACACGCTATGACGTTCATTGCCTCCTTTCCGAGCATGTGCTCCTCAAAAACCAGCCTGTCCTCGTCCTCACCAGGAACCGTGGCCTCCATCATATCAAACATGTTACTGAAGTGGAACAACGCTTCTTTGAACCTGCTTGCGAATACAGGCGAGCTGTATTTGCCGTTTGATACTCCGTGGACGAACAAGGCAGGATTGCTATTCTTGATCAGCTTCAGAACAGCGTCCCTCGGGTTGTTAAGAACCACCGTCTCGTCCAACAAGTTTTGAAACCAGTACAACGAATTCACCACGAGCAACTCATCCTTCTCCATCTTCAAATCCTCGATTCTGATGTTTTCCCACTTCTTAGCTACGGCGTTGTATTCAAAGGGGACCCCTAATCTCTCGCAGAACACGGCGAGACGTCGGCCCGTCTCCTCTAAGAACTCTGCCGGGAGATTACCCTTTCTCGGAAATCCAATCCCCGTGATACGAAGCTTCGGAGGACCACCGTGCCTTTCGGACAGCATCTGGATCAGGCTGGGCCACTGAAATCCGTAAACGATTCCGAAATCAACGATGTGGAGCGTTGTTGCTCCGGCAGCCGATTTCTCGATCGCCTTGTTCGCCAACAAGCCCGACATCTTCCTGAAAGGGCAGGCTGTAATGAACTTTATGTAAGCTTTCATAACCTCGGAGACCGATCTCCTCTTGGTGTTGAGCGAAGCGTACAGCGCGGGCCCCGTGCCGTCCAATCGAGCCTCGAGGGCGTTGGCAAGATAATGAACAACCCTCTGAAGGCTGTCGCCTCGAGGAGACGAATGCGACCTTATCTGCCCCAACAAACTATTCGCACCTCCATGGTCGAAGTTCGCCACGGCTTGCGCGCATGCCGTCAAGAGGCTTATCAGATCGACGGCGATGAGTTCCTTATTTTTCTTGCCTCGTCGGTGAATGTTGAGGGTGAAGTGAATTCACGCCGAGAAGCAATCGCCGGAGTCGCCGGAGAAGACGATCGTCGCCGGAGACGATCAAAGGTGACTGGAGGAGACGAGCTGGATCGGAGCAGCAAGTTTGGCCTGGTGTCGGACGACACCAGGCCCCGTCGTACGACAAAGAGCTGCTCGAGCTTCTGTGGAACACGAGCTCCAGCCCGAGGTGAAACGCGAGATGCGTGTTGAGTGTCGGCCGACACCGATTTCGTGTCGTCCGACAAGTCCAAGAAAAAGGCAGCGGATTTGGGAATTAATTCCCAGCGGGATTTTTCTCTCCTAATTCCTTTTCTCCCCCTCTATATAAACCCTATGTGTATTGTAAAATAGGGTTAACACCTCCATACGCTAGGATTGAGATTATAGCATTACAAGACTTGTAATCGAGCACTATAATTGTTCTAGTAAAAGTAATTGCAGCGGCAAGAGTGGACGTAGCCCTCGTTAACGGGTGAACCACTATAAATCTCGTGTCTCTTTTATTCCGTATTTTTCGTTCTTTGTTTGTTCGTGTGCTTTTCAAGCGGGGAATTCGGACGCGAATTACACAACAACTGGTATCAGAGCGCTAGGGTTTTAGCGATCGGGGAAAAGCGATGACGGACACCACCACCTCGTTCGGGGTTACGAAATTTGACGGGAATAACTATGGGCACTGGAAGATGCAGATCGAGGACTACCTTTACGGGAAGAAGCTCGGAATTCCTTTGAAGGGTAGACCGGAGAAGATCAAGGATGACGAGGAATGGGAAAGCCTCGACAGGCAGGTGTTGGGATTGATACGTTTGTCCTTGGCTTCAAACGTGTCATTCAACGTGCGCTCAATTACCACAACCAAGGATTTGATGGCTGCCCTATCAAACATGTACGAGCAACCTTCAGCGAACAACAAGGTGTATCTCATGAAGCAGTTGTTCAACCTGAAGATGTCGGACAATGCAAACGCAGCCAACCACATCAACGAGCTGAATTCCATCTTGGATAAATTGAAAGGAGTCGGGGTGAATTTCGATGATGAAATTTACGCTTTGATCCTACTTGCGTCTCTGCCGGATAGTTGGGAGCCCATGCGGGCAGCTGTTAGCAACTCTATGGGGAAGGAGAATCTGCAGTTCTCCGAAGTTAGAGATAAGATCCTAGCCGAGGAAATCCGGAGAAAGGATTTCAAGGGAAAGTCTTCTAGTTCGGCCTTGAGTGTGGAGAACCGGGGGAGAAACTCGGGTAGGAATACTAACAGGAACAGAGGGAGATCCAAGTCTAGGAGTGGAAGAGATAGCTCGAAGTCCGAGGATAATGAGTGTTGGAATTGTGGGAAGACGGGGCACTTCAAGAGGGATTGTCGCTCTCGGGGGAAGAGTGACAACAAGAAGAAGGGAACCGCCAATGCGGTGACACAAGAGGATGACGACGATGGGGACGTCCTTCTCTTATCGGTCGACTCACCGATCGATTCCTGGGTGCTGGACTCAGGGGCTTCTTTCCATACCACTGCACAGCGAGAGGTAATGCTGAATTATGTCTCGGGTGACTATGGAAAGGTTTTTCTTGCAGATGACGAGCCACTCGATGTAGTCGGGATGGGAGATATCAACCTAAAGATGTCTAATGGGCAAACTTGGAAGATTTCAAAGGTCAGACATGTGCCGGGGTTGAAGAGGAACCTGATTTCGGTGGGCCAGCTTGACAGTGATGGTCACCGGGTGTCATTTGGAGATGGGTCGTGGAAAGTTTCGAGGAACGCCATGACCATAGCTCGAGGTCATAAGACGGGCACACTTTACATGACGACGAGCGTGAGGGACTCGGCTGGTGTTGTTGATAACACCAAGAAGACCGAATTGTGGCATTGCAGGCTGGGGCACATGAGTGAGAAGGGGATGAAGATCATGGCAAAGAACGGGCTGCTGCCCGAACTCAAGGCGATTGAGTCTCACGTGTGCGAGAGCTGCATTCTTGGAAAGCAGAAACGAGTGAGTTTTTCCAAAGATGGAAGGGAGCCCAAGGCGGAGAAGCTGGAACTAGTACACACGGATGTTTGGGGTCCAGCTCCCGTCGCCTCACTCGGAGGATCACTCTACTATGTTACCTTCATCGATGACTCCACAAGGAAGGTATGGGTGTACTTCATGAAAAATAAGAGTGACGTGTTCTCTGTTTTCAGGAAATGGAAAGCCGAGGTTGAGAATGAAACAAATCTCAAGGTGAAGTGTTTGAGGTCCGACAACGGAGGTGAGTACGTTGACGCCGACTTCAAACAATTTTGTGTCGAGAGTGGAATCAAGATGATGAAGACTATTCCGGGGACCCCACAACAGAACGGAATAGCGGAGCGAATGAACAGGACGCTAAATGAGAAGGCCCGGAGTATGCGGTTACATTCGGGGATGCCTAAAATGTTTTGGGCATATGCCATCGACATGGCAGCTCATTTAATCAAAAGAGCACCGTCGGTTCCTTTGGAATATCGGATTCCTGAGGAGGTTTGGAGTGGGAAGAAGCTGAATCTGTCCTACTTGAGGGTGTTCGGGTGTCTGGCGTATGTCCATATCGACGAAGCTGCTCGTAGCAAGCTTGATCCTAAATCCAAGAAGTGCTTCTTTCTTGGATATGGCGGCACGGAGTTCGGGTACCGATTTTGGGATGCCGAAAATCATAAGGTGATCCGAAGCAGAAATGTGATCTTCAACGAGGCGGTCTTGTACAAGGGTAAAGACGAGGTGGTTGAAGAGAGCATTGATCCCGTGAGAGACACGGAGGAGGTTCCGGTGGAGGTCGTGGAGACCGAGAAGATCGAAGAGGACAACACGAGCAGCGAGGATGAGCAAGATGAGAATGCTCATCCCAACATCGATCCAGTCACACCGAAGCCATGGAGGTCGACTAGGGTAAGAAGGCCTCCTCATAAATTTTCACCTTCCCTTAACTATATCTTGCTGACTGATAGGGGTGAGCCGGAGAGCTACACCGAGGCTATACAAGCGAGGGATTCGATCAAGTGGGAGTCTGCCATGAAAGAAGAGATGAGCTCATTGATGTCGAATCAGACTTGGGAACTAGCCGAGCTTCCGAAGGAGAAGAAGGCCTTGCACAATAAATGGGTCTTCCGGGCAAAGGAAGAACACGATGGAAGCGTTCGGTACAAGGCAAGATTAGTGGTGAAAGGATTCCAGCAGAAGGAAGGGATCGACTACACGGAGATATTCGCTCCGGTAGTCAAGATGGTAACCATCCGGGTGGTGCTTAGCTTGGTGGCGAAGGAGAACTTACATCTTCAGCAAATGGATGTAAAGACCGCATTTCTTCACGGGGATCTAGATGAAGAAATCTACATGAAGCAACCGGAGGGTTTCGAAGTCCGAGGCAAGGAGAAGCTGGTGTGTAAGCTTCGAAAGAGCTTGTATGGGTTGAAGCAAGCTCCTAGGCAGTGGTACAAGAAGTTCGACATGTTCATGAAGCGAGTCGAGTTCACGCGGTGCGAGGCGGACCACTGCTGCTATTTCAAGAGCCTTGGAAGAGGTACCTACATAATATTGCTCCTTTATGTAGATGATATGCTGATAGTCGGGGCGAGTTTGGCGGAGATCGACAAGCTCAAGAAGAGTCTATCGAGGGAGTTATCTATGAAGGATTTGGGTGCTGCCAAACAAATCCTGGGGATGAGAATCACGAGGAGTAAGGATGGTCTTGAGTTGTCTCAAGAGGAGTACTTGAAGAAGGTACTGACAAGGTTTAACATGGAGGATGCTAAACCTGTTGGCACTCCTTTGGCTAGTCACTTCCGTTTGTCAAAGGAGGACTCGCCGACGAGCGAGAAGGAGATGGAGCATATGGATAAGGTCCCTTACGCCTCTGCGATTGGGAGCCTTATGTATGCTATGGTGTGCACGAGACCTGACATTGCCCATGCAGTGGGAGTGGTCAGCCGGTTTATGAGTAATCCGGGGAAGCAACACTGGGAAGCCGTCAAGTGGATCTTTCGATACTTGAGAGGGACTTCCGGTTTTGTTTTGAGGTTCCAAAAGTCAGACTTGGGGTTACTCGGGTTCGTGGACGCAGATAACGGAGGAGATGTGGATAGTAGGAAGAGTACTACTGGGTACGTGTACACTTTCGGGGGTACCGCGATAAGCTGGGTGTCGAGGTTGCAGAAGATAGTAGCACTATCGAGTTGCGAGGCGGAGTACGTCGCTGTGACGGAAGCCGCGAAGGAGATGATGTGGCTACAGGCTTTCCTGCTAGAGTTGAGACAAGACCACTCGGGGAGTGTCTTGTATTGCGACAGTCAGAGCGCCATTCACTTGGCGAAGAATCCCGTGTACCATGCTCGAACGAAGCATATCCAGCTGAGATATCACTTCATTCGATCGGCCTTGGAGGAAGGCGTCTTGGTGTTGGAGAAGATTCTTGGGAGTAAGAATCCGGCCGACATGTTTACGAAGGTGGTGCCGTGCGAGAAGTTGAGGTTGTGTTCAACCTCGGTTGGTCTTCTGGGATGAGGACCGGGAACGCCGCTGCAATGTGAAGAGACGATAGGGGGGGCTGTGAATTAACTTCAAGTGGGAGATTGTTGAGGGTGAAGTGAATTCACGCCGAGAAGCAATCGCCGGAGTCGCCGGAGAAGACGATCGTCGCCGGAGACGATCAAAGGTGACTGGAGGAGACGAGCTGGATCGGAGCAGCAAGTTTGGCCTGGTGTCGGACGACACCAGGCCCCGTCGTACGACAAAGAGCTGCTCGAGCTTCTGTGGAACACGAGCTCCAGCCCGAGGTGAAACGCGAGATGCGTGTTGAGTGTCGGCCGACACCGATTTCGTGTCGTCCGACAAGTCCAAGAAAAAGGCAGCGGATTTGGGAATTAATTCCCAGCGGGATTTTTCTCTCCTAATTCCTTTTCTCCCCCTCTATATAAACCCTATGTGTATTGTAAAATAGGGTTAACACCTCCATACGCTAGGATTGAGATTATAGCATTACAAGACTTGTAATCGAGCACTATAATTGTTCTAGTAAAAGTAATTGCAGCGGCAAGAGTGGACGTAGCCCTCGTTAACGGGTGAACCACTATAAATCTCGTGTCTCTTTTATTCCGTATTTTTCGTTCTTTGTTTGTTCGTGTGCTTTTCAAGCGGGGAATTCGGACGCGAATTACCCAACAGTGAACACTTGCTTGGAGCGGGCAGAGGCCGTGATCACTATCATACATCTCTTCTCCTCCCCCGTTGCGGCGGTGCTCTTTCCTTCTTTCCGCCCATTCCATGCTGATCCTGATGATGTCACCTTCTTCCGAGAACATTCCAGAGGTTTGGTTGTTGTTGTTGAGGACGGCGTGGAGGGAATCTTGAGCGGCTTGGTAGGCCAAGCAGTCGTGGAGGATGCAGGGCATGTACTGCATTTCGTCTTCTTCCTCCATCAGCATGTCACTTATGAACTTGAGGGTTACGTCTGGATTACTGTCATTTCCTTGGTTCAAGAGTATCATCGAAGAAGATCGATCATGTCCGATCAGATCGGATTCAAGAACATCATTCGATCCGGTTACAAGATAACTCATGATTGAAAAACAAAATGTTTTATATAAAATACAAAATACTATATTGAATATGAAGACAGTACATGAAAGAAAGCAATCTTTAAATAAGGTTACTTATAATAATTGTATATTGGGTAGAGGGTAGTTGTTACATATTACTAATTGATATTTTTAATTCGTCGCATATGAATAGGTGGTTTGATATTTTGTATTTTAACATGCTATAAAGTTTTTCATTTATTTTTTCTTTTTAACATTTTTTGCAAAGTTGATCGATTGACAGCCATGGAGTAGGTAAATTCGGCTTTGTACTTTTAAGCTATCAAAAAAGTAGTACCAAAACCTTATTAAGTCCTAAAGTTTTTGAATATTGGAGTATATCATTATTTTCTCATATAGGTTGATTTGGAATTCGTAGTAGGGTTAATGTTGTCTTCTGTAAATCATTTTTTTTTTTTTAATTTTTGACCAATTTGCAGCTGACATGTAGTGTTGTGTCATAAAAAATAATCGGATCGATTCACCTAAATTTGATTATCACATTAGCCGCGCCGAGTCGGATTTGAAAGGATTTTTTTATTTTTATTTTTGAAAAATGTTTAAATTAATTCTGACATATTTAAAATTAAATTGAGTAATGTTCATGGAGCTAAATCAAAAAAATACTATTTTTATGTGATCAATATTTTTTAATACTCTATAAAAATATATTCAGATTATTTAGAAAAAAATTCAAAATTAAAATTGTTCAAAAAAAAGTTATTATTGACTCTCTATCTTAGAGTCTCAGATCATGAATTGTCAAACTTACTTTATAATTTTAAAAAAACTTGACCATTCATTGAAACAGAAGTAATAATAGAGCTAAGACTTTCAGCCTACTTGAATTTATATTAATTTATATTTTTATTTAATATTTATAATTATTAAATTATATTTTTATTAATTTATTAATTTAATATTATAGTTATTTTTATTATTTGTTTAGAAATTTAATTATATTTATCAACATAAAATTTATTAAATATGTATTTGATATTTTTAGTAAGTTTAATAATTAATTTATGTTAAAAAAATATAAATAATTTTATTTTTTAATGATTATTTATTTATTTATTTAAAAATGTTGGATTATTTTGGCTCCCGGTAGTAGTCTAGCTCGGGCTGGGCTGGTCACAGTAATATTAGACTCGAATTTTTGGGCCGGACCGAGCCAAGCTCAAATGACTGAGTTGGCCTGACAGGCTGGGCTGGCAGCCCCAAGTCCCAGCCCTAACAATGAACATAATTTTCTTCAATCATTTTTATAAAAAAATATAGGAGTAGATTGAAATTTAAAAATAATAAAATTATGTTCAAAGATTAAATCTCACTTTTATAATGATTGCGATAAAAATTTTAGAAGAGCCAAATTCTTTGTAGTAATGTTTAAGTTTTTTGTGTTTCTCTCAATTATATGGTCTAATCAAAATTTTATGTATTGAAAAACAATTTATTGAAAGAGTAGTCTTCGAATGAATACAAAACCATAACTAGAACATGAAGGTGATGAAGATGAAGATTCGAATCAATGACTAAAACAAAGAACATTTTTTGGTAAAGATCAGTTTCATTAAACATAAAAGAAGAGGTAAAAAAGAACAAAAGCATAAGAATAAACTTTATAGCAACCTAGAGCTTCCAGAGAAGCTCACAAACACCCGAATCGAAGTTGAAAGACAACAAGTAAGAGTACAACAAACACGCGACAAATAGAACATGTTATAATATGACTCGAATCAAGAATTGGAGCGGAACAAGATCGAAAACGGAGTAAAAATGGGCTAGAAGAGAATCAGCGCGCCGCGCTGATTCTGAGCGCGGCGCACTCCTGCTGTTCGACGAGAGCTAGCGCGGCGCGCTGAGTTTGAGCGCGCCGCGCTCCTGCATGTCGAAGGTTTATAGCGCGCCGCGCTGGGTTGTGCTGAAAACCCAGCGCGGCGCGCCCGTCGCGCCCATCGCGTCCGTTTTTTGTTTGGGGTCGATTTTTCAGCCCGTTTATCGACCCGGGAGCTCTATTTATGGATTACTTGATTTAGGGAGAGTATAATTATATTGGAAATATAATTATATTCCTTATGGAATTAGGAGTCATATATTAAGAAAAGGATTTATTCCTAATTCTAATTGTTACCAATTTGATAGGTTTGCTACACCTATAAATTGAGGTTCTCCGGTAGACGAAAATCATAGAGTGCAATAGAGTGCAATAGAGTGCAATAGAGTGGATTATTGTAAGCCTCAACGATGTAGTCGATTGGTTCTTTCTTCCCGTGGTTTTTTCCCGTGTTTCGGGTTTCCACGTAAATTGTGTGTTCGTTCCTTTCGTTTATCTTTTCTTCACATCTCATATATATTTCGAGAGTCGTGAGAGATTTAGTTTTCAATATCGCAACAAGTGGTGTCAAAGGATCGTAAAAGAGCACAACAGAACATAAAGATGAAGATGATGATCAGTTGTAGGCAGGGCGCCATAAGGACATGGCCTCATTGACCCGACCTTTCCATCCTAGTATCAACCACTTCCCGGCTTCATTCGCATAGAAGTTCTTATGATACCCCGTCTCCACTGTGCTCTTCACGAACCTCACGATATCTTGGTCGGGACGAACTTGTCTGAACCCGACTCTCTTCATCCTCATGGTCCAGTGCTTGTACAGCTCCGGCCTCTCGATCCTCTCCGTCCCTTCACAAGCCAAGATGTTCATCGCTGTCTTCCCGAGTATATGCTCCTCGAAAAGCAGCCTGTCCTCGTCCTCCGGAGCCACCGTAGCCTCGAGCAAATCAAACATGTTTGTGAAGTGGAACAGCGCTTCTTTAAACCTCGTCGCGAAGAAAGGCGCGTTGTAATTCCCATTCTCGACCCCATGAATGAACACGGCAGGGTTGATACTCCTGATCAGGTTCAACACGTCGTCCCTCGGGCTCGAATCGATCACGATCTCGTCGATCAAGTTGTGAAGCCGGTACAAACAATTCACGACGAGCAGCTCCCCCTTCTCGATTCGCAGATCTTCGACTTCCACGCTCTCCCAAACTCGAGCTATCGCATGGTACTCGAACGGGACCCCGAACCTCTCGCAGTACTTCGCTAGGCGCCGCCCCGTTTCCTCCAGCCCGGCCGCCGGACGGTCCCCCTTCTGCGGAAACTCGATCCCGGTTATCCGTAGCCTCGGGGGCCCGCCGGGCCGTCTGGAGAGGAGCTGGATCAGGCTGGGCCACTGGAATCCGTACAAGATTCCGAAATCGATGACGTGGAGGGCGGATTCTCCGGCGGCCATTTTCTCGATCGTTAGGTTAGCGAGGGCGCCGGAGGTCTTCCGGAAAGGGCAGGCGGTGACGTACATCTTGTAGGCCTTGAGGACTTGGGAAGCCGACATCCGCTTGGAGTCGAGGGCGGTGTAAAGAGCGGACCCCGTCCCGTTGAGTCGAGCCTCGAGGGCGTTTGCGAGATAGTAAGCGCACCTTTGTAGGCTGTTGCCTTGAGGGTAAGAGTGAAACCTTATTTCGGACAAGGTACTGTTGGCTGTCTCCATGTCGAGCTGTTGCATGGCGTGGGCGCATCGGGTCAAGAGGCCTCTGAGATCGACGGTGTTGTCGTTTGAGGCCGGGCCTCGTTTTCTTTCTCGACATGCGACTGTCGAGTAGTCGGTGTTGTTGATCGGCGGGGGGTCGGAAGAGAGGAGGAGGACGTGGTCGTACATCTCGGAGGACTCGCCGGAGATCTGATCCAAGTATTCACGTTCTCGTTCGGCCCTCTCCATACTGATCCGGAGGATGTCGTCGTCTCCGGCGGTGTTTTCGGCTGCGTCATCGTGGAGGGCGGCATGGAAGGTTTTCTGGGCGGCGAGGAAAGCGAGGCAGTCGTGGAGCATGCAGGGCATGTTGTCGAGGTCAGGTTCCTCCATGAGCATGTCGTTTATGAAGTTGAGGGTCGTGTCCAAACACTCGTCGCTTTCTTGCTTCACCGATGGAGTTTCGTGATTCATGATGAATTGCTATGTAGGAGGAGAGTGTTTAATTTATTTTGGAACAAATTAAGTAATTCAGTGCAGGCTTATGACTTTTTATCTATCATCTCTTCTCTATATATAATGGAAAATGAAGTGAGGAAAAATACTAAACAACTGCTCAACGTTTAAAACGTTTCGCTCGTAAAATACTATAGTATACTCCATTACGCCGCGTGATTGTACAGAGTAAATGGTGCCATGGATAATACTTTTTGTCTTTCCTGATTGAAGATATGTTTTTGATTCGGAGAGACTTATTTTATTTTGCATATAAAGTTATCTAGAATATAGGGACATAATTACTCTGTTTTAAAACTGACTCAACTTCCTGATTGAAGATATGTTTTCTGATTATGCCCGACTTATTTTATTTTGCCTATAAAGTTATCTAGAATATGGGGTAGATAATTAATCTATTCCCTAATTAAAACTGACTCAAATGAACTCAACCAAAATGAATGTATTAGTTTAAAATAAAAGAGATAATTATAGTTTAGTACCATCAAATATGAATATGAACGTACCTATAGTTCCGCCACTAATCTATAATTATTCCAAATTAAAATTATGAACTCAAGTAAAGTGAAATAAAATTGATTAGAATTAAGTAAAGTGAAATAAAATGAAGTACAATCGAGTAAAATTTTAAAATATTAAAATTTTACCAAATATTTAAATGATTTTTGAATTATAAATATTTTTATATGTATATTAACAATTTCTTATATTACAATTAATTTAATTAATAATTTGTTTTACGAATAAGTAATTTCTATATTACAATACATTTAATAAGTTTTAATTGACACGTCCATTAATAATAATTAAAAAAAATAAACTGAATAAATTTAAAATGAAATAGTGAACTGAAAATAAATTTAAAACAACAAATTTTAAAATTATTTAACTTATATTTGAATTCAAAATTTTCTTCAATAAAAGAGATATACTCATATGTCCCGCACCAATAAGATAGGTGGTCAACGTTGACCTTTTTTGTCGATTTTTTTTGTCCGTTCAATACATATGATATGATAAATAGTATATTAAAATAAATAGTATACAAAAAAAATAACTAAAATTAAATTTTATTTTAGTTATTTTCATAATTTTGGTATAATATTACCATATGTATGAGACGATAAAAAAAGTCAACATTGACTACTTATATTTATTAGTGTGGACAGATGAGTATCTAATTAATATTCCACTTATATCTATTGGTGTGGACAGATGAATATCTAACTAATATTTTATAGGGTGTATTCAAATTTTTCTTTGAAGAAAGAGAGATATTAGTTTATACTACCTCTATAGTTCATACAAAATAGATGCATGTTTTGGATACTAAATTTAAGAAAAATGTTAAAAGTAAAAAAGTAAAAATATACTTTAAAGTAAAAAAGTAAAGTTATTAAAGTATCTGTAAGTAACATTTAAAAAATATTAAGAAAAATGTTAAAAGTAAAAAAGTAAAAATATACTTTAAAGTAAAAATGTAAAGTTACTAAAGTATTTGTAAGTAACATTTAAAAAATAGGTAGATAAAATAAAATAAAATTGTATTTTAAAACGAAAAAGTTAGAATAATTAATTTGTTTTTTGACCGTGTCAACAATTGTAGACACTTCGAAAAGAAAAATATGTATACTATTTTGAAATAGAAAGAGTATTAATATAGTATTATATTTCTATTTATGTCCCAACTATTCATGATTAGTATTTGACTGAATCAGTTACATAAATAGTTGAGATTGATGTAGTATTTTAACGATTCAACTATTTTGATATAAAATAAAATTTTCAAAAGGTATAAAAATGTGTCACAAATTATTGGGAAATTTAAGTATAAATTGATAGATATAATTTATTTTTAATTTGTCAAATAATTTAGCTTAAATGTGTAGTTAGAAAGAGTTACATGCAACACTTCCAAATTGAGTGGTTCATTCTGCAATTAATACAGATTAAAAATATAATTATTTTATTATTATTATTTAATTTTTATAATTTTTATTTTTTAATTACTTTATTTTTTAATTTAAAATTATTATTTTACTATTTCTTTTTTTAATATGTTTGTGTTCTAGATTTTTATTGCATAATTTTTTGGATCGTACCTAATAAATTCTAGATGGTCAATTAGTTAAAAGAGTTGACCAAGTAAAAACATAAACAATATGCATGCGCGTGGATCTGTTTCATGAAGTCATACGAGGAGAATATTGCATTGCCCCACTTTTTTGCAACACAAACTCCTTCGTTCTAAATTTATAATTGAAGATATACCTTTTGATCGAGACAATTAATTATTATAAATTTTAAACTAAGTTAAAAATGGACAATCACAATATAAAATTAAAAATAAGATCATAAAATGTCTTGTAAAATAGCTTAATTTAACATTAATCATTTATTTAAATCTATAAAAATTAAATTCTGTCTTATTTGACGTTTTGTAATAAAATTTCGAACATCTTGATCGTATTTAAAGTGTACGTGATAGCTCATTCTAATTAACGTTCTGTCTTGTGTGAAGTTAATTCGATTGTTTGAGTGTCTCGAAAACATGATTATAAAAAACAAGATACATTAAATCTTTTTATATTTATGTGATATTTGCTTGATTAAATAAGTATCAAATAACACAAAATATTAGAGTAAACAGTTAAGTAGGTCTCGAATACAACTAATGTGCAAAGTTCCACTAAAAATATTAAATAAGACGAATTCAAAAATTAATGACTAAATTTAGAATCGAACTATTTTACAAAAAAATTGTGATATTATCTCATAATATTAAAATGCTTAATTTGTGCAATGAAAACAAAACTCATTTGAATTTATATTAATAGAAATAAAAATATAATTTCATTTCTTGCTAAAGGTAATTTTTGTTTCATGTAAAAAGTCTACACTTAACTACTTAAGTTGAATGTGTCAATTTGATTTTATTAAATCAAATCGCCTTCAAATTTTAAATGAAATAATTTAAGATAATTTAAAAAAAGTTATCCACACCATGTCTGCAGGCAGGTGGTCGCAGCTATTTTATATACTGTAATATATTTATTTACAAACAATTGTTTTTATTTAGCTAATTTAAAATTTAACTAATTTATTTATTGATCAATTCTAAAGTCATAAGACTCATGGCTAGGATTGAGGGGTCGTGCAGTGCTTTAAAATTTAACTAATTTATTTATTGATCAATTCTAAAGTCATAAGACTCATGGCTAGGATTGAGGGGTCGTGCAGTGCTCTTTTGCACTGCACAATAACAAGTGTTATCTCTTGCTGTTCATTTAAGTAAATATATTTTTCCACAGTTGATGTTTTAAATATTTATTTCTTCTAACTAATATATCTTTTTAGATTTATCTTAATCTTATTCAAAATATAAATAATTTTTAACTCAAAATAATATTATTTTTCAAATATAAAATCATAAAATTTTAAATAAAATACTTTTATAAATATAATTTAATGTTTTATACTTGAGAGTAAGGATAAATTTAATAAAACAATTTTTACATAATAAGATTTATCTATTATAATATAAATATTTTAATAATTTTTTTTATATAATCGCATAGTATTTGTATGATTAAGTAAGTTTTTTTATTACGTAATTTTTATTTAATAACGTAAGCTTTTATAAAATTTTCTATTATAATATAAAAATAAAGTGTGTTATAATTTTATTACATAATTTTTATTTAAGGTTAGTATAATTTTTATATATATAAGATAATTTTATTTTATTATAAAAAACATTTTCAATTATTATTTTTATTTAAAATAAGATTAAGATAAATTTAAAAAGATATATTAGTTAGAAGAAATAAATACTTAAAACATCAACGATTTCGCCACATTTTTACACTACTGACCTACCTAAACAAAAAATCTTTACATTTACTTAATTTTTCTGTTGTTTTACATTTGCCTACTTTTGTGGACGGAACAATATATTCCGTAAAATATTCCGTTGTTGATGTTAAATTTGTAAATTTATCTACCATTTTATTGATAGATTACTAAATTACCCTTGCTTAGTCAACAACATCTATAATCAGTCGAAATTAAAATAAAAAACTAAAAAAATGAATTAACATAAGGGGTTTTTTTCTTCATCTTCTTCAAATGCGGTCCTCCACCTTCGCTAGGCAGATCGGCCTCCCTCGAGTTCTTCTTCCTCGCCTCGGCCCGACCTCCTCCTTCTCGACCCACCACCACCCTGACGCCTTTGCCTCCGACACCATCAACTTCGACCTCGCTCAACGCCACCGACCGCGAGATGATCCCTCTCTGCCTTGGTGACGATTGGCAGTCTTGCATCTGGGCCTTGGGCCATCCCGGTCCGGTAGACAACACATGCTTTTCTGGCTCGACCAGTCCCGGGAAATTTGGGCTTGATTTTGCTGAGCCCAGCCCATTCCGGTTGGGCCGACTGGCCGAAGAGCAAGCCCAAACCCATTATCTTTAAATTTAAAAAAAAAATTGAAAATATAAGTATTTTATATACTTTTTAACATAAAAATAGTAATTAAACTTAAAAGTATTTAGGAAAAGGTGTCATTTTAATTTGCCCGGCATAAATTTACGTTTAGAATTTAATATCTCATTTTTTAAAATTTTTTATTTATTAAAGTAATTAAAAAATTTTAATTAGATAATAGTGTATTTATATAATAAATAAAACTTAATAACCGTTGTTTAAATTAATTAAATTGAAAGAATATTAAATATAGTGTTGTTATTCATAATTTAAAAAATACGAGTTGCTTAATTTTTGAATTTTCAAATTTTCAATTTATCAAAATTCTCTATTAAAGTTATAAGTATTTAACATAAAATATAAGTAATATTAGAGTATGGAGCCTATTGGTTTTTAATATTATTTCTAACATTTATTATTTTTCACTTCATTTGTAAGGGTTGTATATTTTTTAATTGTTTATTTATTAAGGTATCAGTATTCTTTAAATATTAAATAGGGACATTTTTTAAAATGTATAAAGTCATAAATATCCCTATAAAAATATTACTGTAACATATATTAATTTATTTAATATTCACTAATATTAAACACGTTACTAATATATATAAATATATTTGCAATGTAAATATATTTGCGCAAACATAAGTTAATATCAAAATATATTGCGAAATAAAATATATTTGCATTACCTAATTTGCGCTAGCATTAATACATATATATATATAATTATATATAAATATAATTATATATTTTGGATGAGCTGACTATTCCGAAGAGGATGCGTGTTTTATGAGATGTGTATTTGGAACATGTGTAATGTTTTTACATATTTTTTTGTATCTATGATAGATTTCTAGTGTATTTGTAAATATCTATAATAAATTTATGGTTTACGTATGTTATTTTATGAATTCTTTGATATCTATAATAGATTTTAATTTTTTTTCATATCTATGATAGATATATCAATATTATTATACGAATTATCTATGACAATTTTCTGAATTCAATTGATTTTATATCTATGATAGAATTAGTGTTGATTTTATATCAATGAGCGAAGATGAAATATTTTCAATGTCTTTGATGAAACTTTGTGTATTCGAATGAGAAACTATTGAAATGTAGGAGGGTGGTTTAGATTTTTGCGTAATTTTATATATCAATTAATTTCTTATTTTTTTAATGAAAAATGATAAAATAGGCAGATTTTATATATCAATTAATTTCTTATTTTTTTAATGAAAAATGATAAAATGGGCAGAGTTCCCTGTATAATACTAAGAGAAAAGATTGACTACTATAAATAATAATTATCTTAGAAGTGCCCTCATTCGTATTGTTATTCATAATTTAAAAAATGAGTTGCTTAATTTTTAATGGAATTTTAAAATTTTCAATTTATCAAAATTCTCTATTAAACTTATAAGTATTTAACATAAAATACAGTATAAGTATTTTATATAACTTTTTAACATAAAATAATAACTAAACTTATTAAAAATATACAATAAATATATGATAATAAAATTTTATGTTAATAAATGCACCTAAAATCTTATAAAAATAAACTTAATATTAATTATAATTTATAATAAATCAAATTTAAACAAATAAAATAAAAGTTGAAGTTTTTAGTGTTTTACTATTCTCACAATAGTATGGCAATACAGCCAATACCCAAAAGTCAAAAATATCGAAGAAACAATTCAGTGAAACCGAAACATTGTTTGAGTTAAAAGAGGAGTTAACAGAAATGACAAAACGATACATAGATTCAATGATCAGTTGCCGGAATGCTTCCAAATCGACATGGCCTCGTTGACTCGACCTTTCCATCCTAGTAACAACCACTTCTCGTCTTCATCCACGTAGAAGTTCTTATGATACGCCGTCTCTATCGTGCTCCTCACGTACCCCACGATATCTTGATCGAGCCGAACCTGTCTGAACCCGATCCTCTTCATCCTCATTTGCCAGTGCTTGTACAGCTCCGGCCTCTCCACCCTCTCCATCCCTTCGCAAGCAATCACGTTCATCGCCATCTTCCCGAGTATATGCTCTTCGAATAGCAGTCTGTCCTCGTCCTCCGGAGGCACAGTTGCCTCCAACATATCGAACATATTCGTGAAGTGGAACATCGCTTCTTTGAACCTTGTTATGAAGAAAGGCGCGTTGTAATTCCCGTTCGACACCCCGTGGATGAACATGGCTGGGTCAATGCTCCTGATCAGCTTCAAAACATCGTCCCTCGGGTTCGAATTATTTACGATCTCGTCCATCAGGTTGTGTAGCCGGTACAGAGAATTCACGACGACCACCTCGTCGTTTTCGATTTTTAATTCTTCGATTCGGATCGTCTCCCAGTTTTTCGCTATCCCGTTGTACTCGAACGGGACGCCGAACCTGTCGCAGTACTTCGCGAGTCGTCGCCCCGTTTCCTCGACGGCCGCCCCGGGCCGATTCCCGTTCTGCGGAAACTCGATCCCGGTGATTCGAAGCCTCGGGGGCCCGCCGGGCCTTTCGGAGAGGAGCTGGATCAGGCTGGGCCACTGGAAGCCGTAAAGAATACCGAAGTCGATTATGTGGATCGAGGTTTCTCCGGTTGCCAATTTCTCGATCGCCTTGTTGGCGAGCACGCCCGACATCTTCCGGAAAGGGCAGGCCGTGATGAACATCTTGTAGGCGTTGAGGACTTGGGCAGCTGACCGTCTTTTGGTGTTGAGGGCGGTGAAAAGCGTTGACCCCGTCCCGGTCAAACGAGCCTCGAGTGCATTGGCGAGGTAATGAGCCGCCCTCTGGAGGCTCTTGCCTTGAGGGTTGGAGTGGAGCCTTATCTCGGAGAGGGTGTTGCTCGCGTCTACGAAGTCGAGCTTCGACATGGATTGCGCGCATTTGACCAAAAGGCCCCTCAGGTCGATGATCTCGGCTTTGAGGCCCGCGCCTCTCTTCCGTCCCCGGCCTACTTTTTTCGACGGGTCGACTGCGATGATGTTTTGAGGTTGAGTTGGGGGTGGGGGGGCGTTTATGTTGGAGGAAAGGAGGACGTCGTCGTACATCTCAAAGGACTCGAGGGCGTTTTGGGCCATCTGATTGTGGTATTCCCTTTCTCGTTCGGCCCGTTCCATGCTGATCCTGAGGAGTTCGTCTTCGGTGGTGTTTTCGTCGAGGCGGTCGTTGTGGAGGGCGGCCTGGAAGGTTCGCTGGGCGGCTAGGACGGCCAGGCAGTCGTGGAGCATGCAGGGCATGTTTTCCAGGTCGAGTTCTTCCATGAGCATGTCGCTTATGAACTTGAGGGTTGTGTCGGAGCAATCGTTTTGTTCGTTCCAATGGGAAGAAGATCCGTGGTCGAACGATCCAGACGGTGGTTGATGATGATTCATGATGATTGATGGAGGAGGATTGGAGGATGGATTGCAATGTATTTGTTTTGGAACAAGTTAATTCAAGTGATGAACAAATAGTTTTTTGTACCTTCTCATGATGATCTATGTATATATAGTTGAAAATGATAGAGAACTCTTTTTGAAATATATTAAACTTTATTATGCGCCGCGTGATCACATAGATATATATGATCTCTGTGAAGAAATATTGCTAAGAAGGTGCATGTAATTAAGATCAGTTTTATCGATTCTATTTGTGATTTTTTGTGTCATTTTTGTGATGATGTAAATTTTCAGTCATGTTGTTCTCATTGTGATGATGTAATTCATCAGTCATGTTGTTCTCACAGCCACAGGGCAGGCATGTCAGATATCTAACAAGCTGGAATCTGAGATTGATATATTATTTCATTGTTATATTTTATGTTAAAGAATATTAAGACTCATTCTTTAATTTGGTTAATTAGTTCTTTTATTTTAAAATTTTGAAAAACATGTGAAATAAAAATAATTGAAATGAATGATTTCATGTGAATAATCTACCTCATCCATGCTATACTATTGTTCATAATATTTAATTATAATATATTAAGCTATTAAAATGGAAACATATCTTGGTCAAATCATCTCGTCATATTCCAGCCAGCTCAAAGTTCAGTTTACACATGGTGAAGTTTTTTTTATTAAAAACTAAATAAATGTATAAAATATATTATTGATAATCTGAACTCTCACTTTCTCTCCACTCGTCCGCTCTTCACTAAACACTCTCAAGATATCACCCAGTTAGAAGGTGCACTTTGTGTTTAATTACCTGGCCAATTAATTTAAAGAGTTGACCGAATAAACAAATTAATCTCCCTCTGTACCCTGTACAAAAGGCATGCGCGCTGGATCTGTTGCAAATCGTACATGTAGAGAACATTACCAACTCGATATTTCCTTCTTAATTAGAAGATATGCTTTTTTATGATTTTATCGAATAAAAATAATTAATTAAAAAATATATAGTAAGGCACGCTATAATATTAAAATATTTTGTGAAACAAAAGTAATACAAAAAGTCATTTGAATTTATATTTCGTAGAAATAAAAATATAATTTCATTTGTAAACCGTTTGTTGCGACTTGCGAATGCTTCTTTTTTTTTTTTTCAAGTGAAAAGTTTCTAAACCAAATCTATCCTTTTTGACAATATTAGAGAATATCTACTTTGTGTCAATTTAATTAATGATCAAATCAAATTAGGATTGAAACTTAATGTAAAATAATTTAAGATAAATTTTTTTATTTGAGTAAAAACTAGACTTAATTTGAGCTCACGGGAGGCGTCACATAAACCGAATCTCTCCCTTTTTGACAATATTAGCCAATATCTACTTTAACTTTATATCAATTTAATCAATGATCAAATCATATTAGGATTTAAATTTAATGTAAAATAATTTTAAGATAATTGTTGTTGTGTAAGTAAAAAGTCTAGACTTATTAATTTGAGCTCATGGGAGGCGTCACGTAAACCAAATCTCTCCTTTTTGACAATATTAGCCAATATCTAATTTATGCCAGAAACTAATTTAATAAAATCAATTTGGCATTCAAATTAATTAATTTATTATATACTTATTTAAAAAAAAAAAATTTAAAGCAAAAAGTTTCGAATTAATTAAATTGAGTTCACATAAACCAAATCTTGCACAATATTACCCAATATCTAATTATGTAAATTTGATTCATTATCTGATCAATAAATCAATCAAATTATCCACAAATAATATGAATAATGTATGTAAACTTTATGTGCACTAAATGTTAATTTCAAGCTGTTTGTGACATGATTTGTCTATAAATTAATTGACCTACCAAGTCATGCGCAATGGGATCTGACAAAGTCACAAACATAATTCTTCCTCCGAGAAAAAACAACAAATTAATCTTCGCTAATCCAATCAACAAAAACCAATAACAAGCAATTAGACAAACGAGCAATTTACAATGAAACATAACATTTTTTTAAGTCAATTGCAGAATTTTAAATACTCACACACTCATATTTCGGGTTCGAACCTTAAATTTTACAGTTTTCAATTCAAGTCGTCGGTCAACTGAACTAACAACCCTTGACGATAAAGAAGTTTGTACTCTAAAACAGTTGGGTCTCCTGCACTTTGAAATATAAGTTGAAAATGAAACACAAAATTGAAATGAGAAATGAACAAATAAGTGAATAACAAGACCAAGAATTTACGTCTACTTTGTCGGGCCGATTTTTGATGGACCTAGAATTTTGTGGCCCAACCACTTACCAAGGTTCGCTAGTCGAGCGGTGACTAGGGTCTAGGGGCTTAGCGCCTAGAGGAATTAATCAAAGATTAGGCGGGGATTAATCGTTTTACTTTTTTATAATTAATTAATTAATATAATATTTTTAAAAATATTTTTATGCATAATAAATCAATATTTTGAACAAAATAATCAATAAATAATCTAAACATAATATTAATCACCAGTTTAATATAGTAAAATAATCAAAAGTTTGTAAATTTAAAATTTTAGATTATTTTTATTATATATTTAATATTTTTTTTCAAATTTTGATGTCGTACCTCAAAATTTATCATAACATCATCTATTTTATTTGATTTATCAAGATTTGCATTTAATTTAATTGTTCAGTTAAATCTGCTTGAGAACTGTCTAAGTAAAGACGAAATTAATTAAACTTAGGCGGTCAAAATCGGGTTTAGGCGGCGCTTAAGCGGGTTAGGGGCCTAAAGCCTAAAATCGAGGCGGTCGAGTACAGCCTAGAGCCTAGGCAGGGATTAATCGGAGCTAGACGGGGATTTTTAGAACCAGCACGGGTGTTAACTCAATAAGAGTATCTAATGGTCGATACAATTCTTATTAGACACAATTTATTTACATTTCTCTAATTATTACTTATCCAGTTATCCCACTTTCTAGATTAATTCACATTTCTCTAATTATTACTTATCCAGTTATCCCACTTTCTAGATTAATTCATCCTCTCGATTATATTAATTTGATTAGTACACCACTCTTAAATTACCAATAATATCCCTTTTAATTAGAAAAATTAATTTATTCTTTACATCCTTTTTCTCCCCTTTTACCCTAATTAGACCGATCATCTTATATATCTCTCTCTCAATTTTATACGCTCCTAAATTTCAGCCATGGAAGCAAAAAATTTGAAGTCGCCGAGCAACATTGAACGATTCTCAAAAGCCTTACTTATTTTTAAGTTTTTTTTTTGGGTAAAGGTCAATCACATAGAAAATAAAAAATGTATGATACAGATCAGCGCATGGGGAATGAAATTCTACCGCATCACCGAGCTAACAGACTAGCTCTACGACCATCCAACCTAAGCATATAACACTAAAAAATATAATCACCAAGCTATATGCCAAACTCTCTTCAGAGCACGTGTTTGAAGAGAATCCGGGAGTCGTAACGAACGAATCCTCTCCTGTATGATAGAAATCGCCTGAGATGCTACCACTCCAGGAGACACCGAACGAGCCTCATGAATTCTCGTGTTCTCGTGTATTATTTTTAAGTTTATTATGTAAAAAATCAGTTTTTTCACGAGATAAAATCGAAAGGCGCTTCTTCAATTCGTAGAACACCTACATCTCTCAACCGAAGCCGAAAGTGGTATTTGTGGTGTGAAATTGTGTATTTTGTACTCGGTTCTACCTAGAACTGTATTGTAAAGGGTAGAGTACAAACACTTAACACAATTTGAGATTCTAAAGAAAAACTCTTATGTATTACTTGTAAAGGGTGGAACCACTTACAAATACATCTACAAAATTCTAGCGAATCTTGTAGAAAGGTCAACACGACCAAAAACTAAGTCTATGTAGAACTAATCTAGCGACTCGTACTACAAAGACTAAACTGACAATAGAACCGGAGCTTTCTAGCGAAGTCTCTCAGTCTACAAATTTTCTCTCTCTAGAAAATGTCAAATCAATGCGTGAATAGTGAATTCCAACAACCCGCTATTTATAGGTGTCGAGAAATAGGGTTTCCGGAATTCACGCTTAATGGGCCGAGCCCAAAGCATCTTCATGGAATATTCGAGATTCCATTTCAGTTGTACTTGACGAACCCAGCTCTACCCACGGCCACACTAGCGTGTCTTCGTGCGTCGAGCTCGTGGAGGGCATAGCTGGTTTACTTGGCGTTTTTCACTGGACTATCATTCTTCTAGCGAAGTCTTCTAGTCGTACCCACAGCTGGCTTCATTCCTTAGCAGTCATTCGTCCAGCCGTATGTGTAGCTATGCTTGCACCTCGTCCGTCAAGGTGTTATCACGGTAAGGCCTTGAAGCGCGTTGATGAACTCGCAATTCTCTCTGATCCACGTTGAACCATGTTGACAGAATAGCTCGTTCCATTCTAACGCACTGATGCAACTCCATGTTGTTTGTAGAGCCCAAGTCTGCTTGTTCCATGCTGAAGAACCGTGGTCACGCGTTGAGCCACTTGTTAATTCCACAGTTCACAGAGCTCGTTCTATGTAGACCTAGCAGACTTGTGTGAATTAATGAATGGAAAACATACAAACATAAAACATGAAGTTACTACAAAACAAAGTGTATAGTTCGACGTAGGTCAAACAAGAACAGCGTGGTTCTATGTTGAACTAGGAAGAACTACACACTAACAATCTCCCCCTTTTTGAGTCAACTTCATAAGTGGGGGTTCGTAGAGAAACTCCCCCTCAAATTAGTATCATACTCAAAAAGTTCAACGTATGACACGAGAAAAAGAAACAAACAATCATACGTAAGGTAAAGCAAGAATTAAAACATGCATACGAAGGGCACAAAGAGATAGCATAATTACAAAGCTCAAACCGAGCAATACAACAATGTAGTAATGTATTAAGCGTTTAACAGGGAAGCAAAAACAAGAAAAAGTAATTAGTTCAACGAAGGACAGGGATAGAGAACACTTGTTTTGAAAATTAGTCGCTGGCGTCTCCGTCTGACTGTTCAGGAGTGGTATGGTGGCGCAAGTCTTCCTCTTCTTCGTCAGTCGGCTCATCATGGAGCTTGTGCTTCAGCTGCGTTGGTTTGGGCTTGTGCTGCGTGGGCTTAGGTTTATTGGCCATTTGCTTTCTGCGTTGAGCAGGACCCTTACCCATAGCAACCTCCTTTTTGGTGAGCATCGAACCACCCGGTGCACCTGTACACATTAAACCTTTACCTGCGCCTTGGACGAACGGAGGAGGCGCACTTTTTGTAGCCGGTTCTTTTGTGACACCCGCTTTGGAGACCATCAGTTTGGGCAACTTAGATTTGTCCACCGTAGAGCCAAGGCCTTTTCCTTTGTCCATTTCTTTGGTACCCGAAGAGCCAGCTCCCTTAGCCGTTTCGTCCTTCTTCACAGCATCCACCTCCTTCACCGTTCCATCAGCTTTTTTAACAAGGCCGCCATGCGCATCACCAGCCTCCTTCTTACTCTTCTTATGCGCAGCGCGCAACAACTCACCCTCGTCAGCCTCCACTTCCTCCTCTACGTCCAGATCGCTAGCTTTACGCTTAGCACTCTTCTTTTTGGCCTCGGTAGGACGGTCATCAGCGTTCCTTGATGCCTCCATTTGTTCTGCCACAAGGTTGACTAAGCCAGACAGACGCCCATGAAGCATTTTCAATGGCCCGTAGTCTGCGTACGAGGACCCATCTCCCCCTAGACGGGCCGCTCTACGAGCTTTGCGATGCATATGCGCTGAGATACGGGCCACTATATCCACAGTGGACCGTAGCTGGACAAAGTCTTGTAAGAGCGAGGTCGGCTCACAGAGATACATCTCATCGCACGAAGAATCTGAATCCTCGGACGTAGAGTCAAGGGTGACATCCTTACTCCTCTGCGTAGGGCGAAAGGACTTGGTTCTTTTGCCTTTGCCTTTTCCTCCCTGTTGGATGTGCAAAGGAATGGCCTGTGAGGCGTTGAACAACACACGATCCTCAGCCTCACTTCCAAGTCTACGCCAAGGAAGATCCTTAACCTTGTGCTCCGCCATGTATTTTGAATCAAAGCGAAATGAGGAAATGCCAATCATCGGGCCATCATCGTCGTCAAACGTGAAGCCCTGGCTGACTAGAGCAGCGCTGATCAAGTGGGGGCACGGTAGATTAGCTTGCAAAATCTCATTGTGAGTCATGTCCCCGTACGACTTGATTTTATTGAAGACAACTTGGCCCAAATCCACTTGGATGCCACGGCTCAGTTTATACATGAGATGAAGTGCGTCTGCGTGGACCACCGAGGAGCTCGTCGTAGGGATCCAGTTGTTAGCTATAATCTTGTTCAAATGGGTGAAGAACTGAGTCAACGAAGTGCACGCCGGCTGGGCCGTAGAAGCAAGGCCACCAGTCACAATGAATCCCATCATCTGACTGTCTGGGTGCTGCGTAGAGGGAGCCTCCCACGTAGCCTTGATATGCGAGCGTTGAAACAGTTTGTTGAGCGTACGGGGAGAAAGGTCATATTCTCGCTCGCGAATGATTACCTTCCCGTACGACGCATGAGTGGGATCCCCAAACTGCTGATCTATGTGAGCGAAGACAACTTTATGGACGTAGTGGCTGTAGTCTACGTCGAAGTTAATGGCGTTGAGCAGCTGCATCTCCCTCATGAAAGCCTCCAGGCCGCGTTGCACCCATTTGGCTCGCCCGGCGTAGAACCGCTCAGCATTTATTTTCTGATCCGCGAGCGAATCATATCTGTCTGACGCTGCTTCGTAGTGGAAGTCAGCAGAGTACCCTTCCCCTACGAAGCGGGAGGGAGAAGGCACTACGAGCCTGGTCTCCGGCACCTTGTCCTCCTCTTCTACAGGTGGCTCAACGTTGAGCGGAGACGGGTGGACAGCAGTATCGACGTTGTGGGCCATAGAGCCACCAGCCTTGGGTGATTTTGAAGCACCAGCATCAGTGGCCACAATGAGTGTGGCCATGCGTTCAGCAGTGGCAGTGACTTCGTCTGCCTTTTTCTTCTTATCCAACGCGGCTCTTCGGTTAGCCTCTTCAAGTTTGTCTTTGGCAATACGCTCTGCCAAGTCTTTTTCTCTTTTCTTCCTCTCCTCATCGGCTATACGGTCAGCCTCTTCCTTCTTCTGTCGTTCCAACTCGGCTATACGATCAGCCTCTTCTTTTTCCTTTTTCTTCCTCTCCTCCTCAGCGATACGTTGCCTTTCCAACTCGGCTAAACGTTCGTCCTCTTCTTTCTTAAGTCTTTCCTCTTCGGCTTTACGTGCAGCCTCCTCCCTTATGGCTTTTTCAGCCTTCATCTTATCCCCGCGGTGAGCAAGGATGGCTTTACGTACTGCACTGATCTGTGCCTCCAGTTCAGTGACTTTATCAAAGTCCTCCTCCACGGCTTGCGCGGCTTCAAGTTTAGCTTCCTCTGCCTTTAGTTCAATAATTTTGTCCGCGTAGAACGAGGGCAACTCATAAGTGGGAGTAGTGGTAGAGGGAGTAGCAGAAGAAGTCATTGTAGTGGATCGGTGAGAAAGAGATTCCTGCGTAGAGTAGAGACTAAAAACGGGAGTAGATGATATGAGGTTATACGTAGAAGATAAGAACAGCAAGGATTTAAGATTTCTCTCTCTAAAACACGCAGTAGAAGGTGCACTGTGTGTTTGACCCGGGGGGGTATTTATAGTGTAGCTGAAGCGGTTCAAATTCTGTGGTGTAGAGCGCGCCACGTGTCCATATGCCTGGTCTGCGTAGGAATGAATGCAAGAGGTGAAGTGGTAGCGCGCGGACGAGGAATCATAGGGCCCGGATGAGGCGTGGAGCAAGCAACCTCATTCACCGTAGCTGCAAAATAAAATAACAAACGACCCAACGGACAACAGAAGTATAAAACGTGGAGCAGTGACACTTAGTCAAAGTAGACAAGAAATAAACCAAAAACCGAAGACGTGTAGATCAACGGAGGGCGAGCGGGCAAATGCACTTGGTCGTGCGCGCAGCTGGGAGACTTGGGCTGCCAGAGAGTGTGTACAAGCTAGGTAGTACAACGCAAAAGCAGCACCAAATTTTCAAGGGATAGCACGCCCTACAAGGATGGTTATGGGTAGGACAACAATACTTATAACGTAAAATCAGCAAACAGCACAACGAGCAAAGAGTAACACGTAAGACAGGAACGACTTTCATGAAAACTCAAAGTAGCACACGTAGAGCAGGGGCTATTACACACACTCCTACGTTGAATTACCCAGATTTCAAGTTCACCAAAAAAAAAAAAAAAAAAAAAAAAAAAAAAAAAAAATCTAGACCAACGAAGCCTAAAGAAGCACTTCAAGGTAGAGCAGCCTTGCTTCGTAGACCAGGAGTTCTCTGCAAAAATTTAAAAACACGAAATACAGTTAAAGGCATAACAAGCACACACAACGTGGACATACGTACCACCACACAGTGAATCAAAATCGCTGGAAAGAACATTAAGTAGAGATATTGGAGGTAGAGTGACAGTGCTTTATGGACGGTATTGCTATCTTGGCCAGTTCAGCGTGTAATCACAACCATATCTCTTGTTTTCTCAAGCGTAGAACAGGCTTATTAGTACCCAGAGGGGTGTTATAAATGATGTTTCCTGATATTTTTTTTTTTTTTGTTTTCATCATTATATGTATAAGGCCATGTCTTTTGCATTTGCCCGGAGACCAAGTCAGTCAAGACCCGATCCACCGAGGAAATCTTTAGGCCGACTTTTCCTGCTAGACATAGAGCAAACAAAGTTCACTCCAATGAATGGCTTATGATAATATTTAAAGAACAGTATGTCCAAGTACTACGTCACTTTGCAACTGTCAACAACTAATCTCACCTTGCTCTACCTCATGGTTCCATTGACAAAATAAACAGCTGTGGGTAGAGGTAGCCAATTGCGGCCTACTACCCTTCAAAAAGCACCCATGCAGAGAGACTTCCGGAGGAATAAAAATCTTTCCGAAGCAAGTGGTTTTGTGAAGAAGTCTGAGAGTTGTTTCTCCGTAGGAACATGTTCCATTACCACCTTACCCCGTTCTACCAAGTCTCGAATGAAGTGATGTCGTATATCAATATGCTTGGTCTTTGAGTGTTGTACCGGATTCTGACTTATCTTTATAGCACTTTGGTTGTCACAGTACAAGGTTAGTGGCGTGCTATGAAAGTGATAGTCGGCAAGCATTTGTTGAAGCCATAGCATTTGGGTACAACAACTCCCGGCAGCCACATACTCGGATTCGGCGGTGGATAGAGCAATGCAATTTTGCTTCTTGCTATGCCATGAAACAAGGTTGTTTCCTAAGAAGCAGCACCCACCACTGGTGCTCTTCCTTTCATCATTGTCTCCGGCCCAATCTGCATCTGCAAAACCAACAATATAAGAAGAAGTATCTTTAGTGTACCATAGACCAAGGTTTGTAGACCCGGCCACATATCGAAGGATACGCTTCACAGCAATAAGATGCTCTTCCTTTGGTTGAGCTTGGTAGCGGGCACAGAGGCACACACTATACATAATGTCTGGTCGAGTGGCCGTGAGGTAGAGCAAGCTACCAATAAGAGATCTGTAGGTAGAAATATCAACATCCTTGCTCTTCTCAGCTCTACTTAGCTTGTCAGTGGTAGCAATAGGAGTCTTCATAGGCTTAGCATCCGCCATATCAAACTTCTTGAGCATGTTGATGGCATACTTAGTTTGAGAAACGAACATACCATCCGGTCGTTGAGAAATTTGGAGCCCAAGAAAGTGACTTAGCTCCCCCTCCAAGCTCATTTGAAAAGAAGAAGCCATGGCATCTGAAAATTCTTTAACCAAGCGGTCATGGGTAGCACCAAACACAATGTCATCCACATAGATCTGAGCAATAAGCATTTCATTCTTGACGATTTTGATGAAGAGAGTGGTGTCGGCATTTCCACGTGTAAACCCAAATTTCAAGAGAAAGTCTGTGAGACAGCTATACCAAGCACGAGGTGCTTGTTTCAATCCATAGAGGGCCTTGTGAAGAAGGTAAACATGGTCCGGCTTGTGAGGGTCCACAAACCCCTTAGGTTGTTCAACATATGCTTCCTCATCCAACACTCCATTCAAAAAGGCCGCCTTCACATCCATCTGTCGTAACGGAATATTTTTGTAGCACGCCACAGCAATAAGTAGCCGGATGGACTCTATGCGTGCCACGGGAGCAAAAGTGTCTTCAAAGTCAATTCCTTCAACTTGGGTGTACCCTTGAGCAACCAGTCGTGCCTTGTTGCGCACTATTTGATTGAATTCATTGGTTTTATTCTTGTAGATCCACTTTGTACCAATAACGTTTACACCCTTTGGTCTTGGGACCAAAGACCACACCTTATTCCTTTCAAACTCATGTAGCTCTTCCTGCATAGCCGCAATCCAGAAATCATCGAGAATAGCCTCCTTTATGTTTTTAGGCTCAATTTCGGAGACAAAGCTCATTATGCCCACGTCTGGAGATAGTAGAGCCAAGTTAGAGAACGTGTTAGGATAGCTAGCGGGCAAAGTAGAGCAGGTAGAGCGAGTAACTCGTTGGTTGAGATCACCAATCATTTGTTGGTTTGGGTGTCTCTTTCGAATATAGGCGGGAGGACCCGAGTTTTGTACTCCGGTAGAGGTAGAGGCTCCAGTGGTACCCATAGCAGGGTTAGACGAGCTTGGATTCAATCCTTCATCATTGCTTTCCGAAGGAGTACTGTCACAGGAGTTTTGGTTAGTAGAATGATCATGTGATGGTGTGACTGATCCTACACCCTGATCTACCTCTCCCTCAACTAAGACTTCTGCCAGGGGTAGAGCAGGGCTAGATGCTTCTTGTTGCAAGGTAGACTTGGACGGACTCTCGTGAAAATGAAGTTCATCAAACTTGATGTTAGTCGATTCTTGCACCGTCTTTGTACGTAGGTTGAACACGCAATAAGCATGACTATTAAGGGCGTAGCCAACAAAAATAGCCCTGTCCGACCTTGGATCAAACTTTTTCAAGGCATCTCTATCATTTAAAATATAGCAGATGCATCCATACACACGGAGATGGGCTACATTTGGTTTCTTGGAGGTGAGCAATTCGTAGGCCGTACATTGAGTGCCGGCGCGAATACTTATCCGGTTGACCACATAGCAAGCCGCACTCAAGGCTTCTGCCCAAAAACCCTTGGCCATACCCGCAGCCACCATCATCACTCTTGCCATTTCCTGTAGAGTCCTGTTCTTCCTCTCTACAATTCCATTTTGTTGTGGAGTCTTTGGGGCAGAGAATTCATGGTGAATCCCTTTACGAGTGCAATATTCAACAAACACTCCGTTTTGAAATTCACCTCCGTGGTCACTTCTTATACGTTGGACCCGTTTACCATAAGTGGTGCGAATTCTACGAGCTAAGGTTCGGAAGGCTTCAAAAGCCTCATCCTTGGTTCCAAGAAAATTTACCCAAGTGTACCTCGAGAAGTCATCCACAATAACAAGAGTATACCACTTGTGTCCCAAACTCTGCACTTCCATGGGCCCCATGAGGTCCATGTGTAGTAGCTCAAAGCATTCTGTAGTGCGGTTATGGGTAGAGATAGCAGGGTGAGGAGCTCGAGTTTGTTTACCCATCTGACATTCACCACATACTCTCTTGTCAATCTTAGGCAAGCTATCTATGCCTCTGACCGCCTCTATTTGAACTAACTTCTCAAGGTTCCGGAGACTGGTATGACCAAGCCTTTGATGCCAGATATCTATCTCGTCATGGGTAGAGGCGCTTAGGCAAGATTCATTGATAGCGTAACAGTTGTTCTTCGCACGAGCAGCAGTGAGAATGCACTCCCCCTTCATGTTGTACACTTCACAGTTCTCCTTATTGAACTTCACATTAAGTTCATCATCGCAAAGTTGGCTAATGCTTATGAGATTGGCGCATAGTCCATCCACCAAGAGAACATTCTTGAGTGCTGGTAGACCCTTCACATTCAAAGTTCCACTCCTAATTATACTCCCCTTTGCCCCACCTCCATAAGTGACGGGACCTCCGGAGTGAGGAACAAAATCGACCAAAGAGTCTTTAGTTCCGGTCATATGCCTAGAACACCCGCTATCAAAATACCACGTCTCCTTTGTGGTGCCCTTGGCCACGGTGAATGCGACATTACATGTCACCTCTTGCTTTCTTCTCCATACTTGCTTTGGCGTGATGTTTGTAGCTATGGGTAGAGCAGCTTTAATTCTCCAGACCTGAATAGCCTTGTCATGCGAAAGCTTGGCAATTGGTCTCCATATTTTTCTAACAGCCATAGTACGAGGACTTAAATCTTCAGCACGCTTGTAGCAATACGGTTTGATATGCCCTTTCATCCCGCAATAGTGGCACACAAAGATTCGCTTGTGGGAAGTAGAAGGAGTCTTCTTTCTGTGAGTAGCCAAGCCCTTAGCAGGGTTTGTCAAGAGGTTAGCACCGGGAGATTGGAACTTTAGAGTCAATTTAGTCGTCGAGTTTGAAAACTTTGATCTATTAGAGACATTTCGTGTAAAAGTTTTCTTGTCATGGGTAGACCCGGATCCATTCACGGGTAGAGCAGATGTAGAGACCGGTGTCAACGAGGACATTGAAGCATTTTGGGGCAATGGAGTGGAAGATCGTTTGAGAATTTGTATATTAGATGTAGAAGCCACATGGCCTTTGGATGTATTAACACCCTTTGGCTTGGCCTCATTAGATTTAGTAATAGCCTTATCTCTACCATGCACAAACTTAGGAAAGACATAAGGAGAATCGGAGTAAACAGAATCAAAAGTTTCCTTAAATCCAAGCCCAAAGTGCTTGGTGTTAACACAGTTCAACATGTTATCAAGTTTGGAAGTGCCAGTGTTAAGCTTTTGAAAGAGACAATTAGCAACATCAAGTTTGTCTTTCACTTGGTAGAGCTCCTTGGTACGCATAGCATACCCTTCCTCCATCTTGGCAAGGGAGTCTCTCAGAAAGTCCTTCTCCGTATCTTCCTTCTTCACAATGGCTTCCAGCTCACTCGCCTTCTTCAACGCCCTTTCCAACTCCAGCTTCACGATCTCAAACTCCCTCTTGCTCACCCTCTCAGAATCGAGGGTAGACTCAGCATCCTTCTTGGTCATGCCCCCAGCCAGAGATCTGGGGGTAGAACTAGCACCCTTCTCAGTAGTACCTGCAGCCACAGAGGTATAACAAAAGATATTTTCATGAGTAGCCAAGTCATCTTGATCTACCTCATACTCCTCATCACTCTCATCTTCAATGGCACTTAAGAGTGCGTTTACTTCATTTGGCTCCACCATCTTCCCTTTGTCTTCCTCAGAGGAGTACAAAGCATCATCTCCATCAAACACCAAGTAACTCACATCCATGTTGTTCTTCCGATGCAAGTTAGGGCATTCATTCTTCACATGGCCCATCCCCTTGCACTCAAAGCACTTGGTATTGGACATATCCTTGCTAGGAGCGCCACTAACGAACTTCCGACTTGGGGTGTACCCACTGCGGTTGGTGGCGGGTGGAGTAGAGAATGAATTTCCAGGAGTTCTCTGATTTCGAAATTGCTTGAATCTCCTCTTCCTCTTAATGTCTTGACGAACAAGGTAACTCACGGCATCTTGAATAGCGATGAACTTGTCCGGATTTGGGGAGTCAAGAAGAGAGAGAGCTTCACTCTCATCATCGGAGTCTTCAGCAAGGAAGGCATTACTCTCAGTAGTGTGAGGAGAGTGGGTAGAGGCAGCCCTGTTGGGGGTAGAGCTAGAGGCATTCTGAGAGATAGAGAGAGCCTTCATGGAGTTCTCAAATGGAGTCATAGAGTAGGACTTGTCCTTCAATTTCAAGTTTAACTCGTAATTCTTCAAATGGCTCATAATTTCGTTGTAGTCACCTGATTGACCGAGCTTCGTGTCTTCCATCGTAGTGACCTTAACACTAAACTTCTCGGTTACACCTCGTAGAACCTTGGTGCAAATGAGTGGTGGAGGAATAGGGTCTCCAAGTTCTTGGCATTCGCTCACGATAGCCATGATCTTATTAAAGAAGGAATCAAGGTCTTCATCTTCCCTCATTTCGAGCCGGTGTATTTTGTACTCGGTTCTACCTAGAACTGTATTGTAAAGGGTAGAGTACAAACACTTAACACAATTTGAGATTCTAAAGAAAAACTCTTATGTATTACTTGTAAAGGGTGGAACCACTTACAAATACATCTACAAAATTCTAGCGAATCTTGTAGAAAGGTCAACACGACCAAAAACTAAGTCTATGTAGAACTAATCTAGCGACTCGTACTACAAAGACTAAACTGACAATAGAACCGGAGCTTTCTAGCGAAGTCTCTCAGTCTACAAATTTTCTCTCTCTAGAAAATGTCAAATCAATGCGTGAATAGTGAATTCCAACAACCCGCTATTTATAGGTGTCGAGAAATAGGGTTTCCGGAATTCACGCTTAATGGGCCGAGCCCAAAGCATCTTCATGGAATATTCGAGATTCCATTTCAGTTGTACTTGACGAACCCAGCTCTACCCACGGCCACACTAGCGTGTCTTCGTGCGTCGAGCTCGTGGAGGGAATAGCTGGTTTACTTGGCGTTTTTCACTGGACTATCATTCTTCTAGCGAAGTCTTCTAGTCGTACCCACAGCTGGCTTCATTCCTTAGCAGTCATTCGTCCAGCCGTATGTGTAGCTATGCTTGCACCTCGTCCGTCAAGGTGTTATCACGGTAAGGCCTTGAAGCGCGTTGATGAACTCGCAATTCTCTCTGATCCACGTTGAACCATGTTGACAGAATAGCTCGTTCCATGCTAACGCACTGATGCAACTCCATGTTGTTTGTAGAGCCCAAGTCTGCTTGTTCCATGCTGAAGAACCGTGGTCACGCGTTGAGCCACTTGTTAATTCCACAGTTCACAGAGCTCGTTCTATGTAGACCTAGCAGACTTGTGTGAATTAATGAATGGAAAACATACAAACATAAAACATGAAGTTACTACAAAACAAAGTGTATAGTTCGACGTAGGTCAAACAAGAACAGCGTGGTTCTATGTTGAACTAGGAAGAACTACACACTAACATGGTGCCTACTGCAAAGTTAAGCCGAAAGAACTTATTTTTGTGTTTATTATGGAACTTAGCTTCATGTATACTGAGCATACTGTTTGCAACTTGATAGTTTCATGTACATACATGAACACGATTCGAATTTGTTGACTCCTCTTTCGTTACAGTATGAACGGTTGGTGTGTGAAGAAAGATGGGGTGCCATTAATCTCGCATGGGATCAAGAAAGATGGATTTGCAACATCCAAAATCAATTTTTTTTTTTTTTTGCATTTTAACCATTCATAGTATAAACCTATTTACTCCGTGTATTAATATTTTATTATTTTTTTTATATTGATTACTCCAAAAGTCTCAGATTTGTAGAAAGTTAATTTCAATTTTAACGATTCAGTAAATATATTGTTTATCTTAAATTATGTATCAAAAAATCTGTTATCGTGAGGGGTGTAATTAGTAAGGGTAATATAAAACTTTAAGAAGTGTTTAAAAAATCAAAATTTTAAAAATGGTGTAAATAAACTGTCTTTTTATTATTGGGGTGATAATACAATTTGGAGAAAAAAAAGTTTAGTAATTGTGAGTATAATTGTATTTGTGGACCCAAGTTATTATTTTTTCAATTTTATTTATTTTCTTTTTTTAATATATGTACGTGAATAAAATAAAAATGTGTATAACAGTGGAACTTACCGAATATGTGTATAATACTGAAAATGTGTGTGAAAAAAATATAATTTATTTTTGACATGTCACAAATTAATACCTACGTGTGAGAGGTATACATACAATCAAGAGTCTCTATATCGTGTGCAAGTGTGCAACTATACATATATCGTACATGCAGATTATTTAATAATAAAAATATAAATTAAAATTTTAATTTAGCGTTAAATCTTTAAATAACCAAAAATTTACCATAAAATAAAATAAATTTCATTCATACAAAAATATAAATTTAAAATGATATTTACTCTATGTAATAAAAAAAATCATTTTTTAATTTATATTAATATTATAATATTTATTATAAAATCAAATATTTATCACGTAATAAATAAATCTTCATTTAAAGTAAATCAAATTTTTATTATACTTCAAATCTAAAATTTTCAACAATTTTATTTATAATAAATTAATCAAATATTAATTACTTAATAAAACAATCAAATAATCTTCATTCATAAATCAAATCTTCATTACTTCAATCTAAAATTTTCAACAATTTTATTTAAAATAAATTAATCAAATTTTTAAAAATTTTATTTACAATAAATTAATTAAATATTAATCATGTAATACAACAATCAAATATTCATTACATCAAGTAATACAAAAATCTTCATTTATCGTAAATAAGATCTTCGCAGTGAAAAAAATAAATAAAAATAATTCCCACAAATATCTCTCTACTAATACAACAATCTTCATTATCATACAATTTTCAACATGAAAAAAAATGAAAAATAATTCTTACATGAAAAAAAAAATTCTTATATTACGGCAAAATAATATTAACAAAAAAATAAATTGAATAAATTAATTAATTTTTACTATGCAAAAAAATATATAGAGAAAAAGAAGAGAGAAAAATAAAAAATTAAAGAAAGTCAAATAAATAAATAAATTTAAATTTAAATTTAAATATTAATCAACATGCTTTTTATATCTAGTTGTACTTACAATTGGAAATACTCTAATACTCCTATTAGAATTAAAAAAAATACTTCTTCTCTACTACAAAAATAAAAATATGACTACTTTTTTTTTTTAAAATAAAAGGAGAAGTTGAGAAGGGAGTAGTCATGTTTTTAGAGATAATTAATATAGTAATTGTTGGAATTATTTGGTGTTGGCCCATTTCTTATTACTATGGCAGCCGGCCCATTGTTAATTGTTTTCTGAAAAACAATTGAGTCCAGCCCGGTTTACTAATGTCTTGACCATTCTTGACCGTCTGATGTAGGGTTGTTGTGTGAGATGCAATCTTAACCGTCCACTGACTATGATATATTGAACCCTCCCTTCAGCCTTAACTCACTTCGCCCCTCTCAAACCCTAGCAGTGTGTGTGTGCGATTACACCTTTGAGTGCGTGCGATTTCCTTCTCCGTTCACCAGCGCTGTAACTTCCCCCCGGATCTCGACGATCTCCTTGTGAGCTCGGAAGCCAGAGAACCACGGTGAAGTTTCGGGCGGCGTGTGATTTATCTCTTTTGTGAGGCGGAGTCGACGGTGAGTTTGAGTGCTCCTTCCTGGTCTCCGGCGAGGCCGCTGTGACATCACTGCCCTGCTACCATCACCACCAGTCAACGCTATAATGATGGATCTACAGTCCTGAGCCTAGATCTTATTTACATCTTTGTTTTTACTTGATCTATATATATATATACTAGATCTGTTTTTCTCTGCTGCTATTTGTGCTTTTATGGTTCATCAAGCTCGGATCCTTACCACGTGGACCGGATCTTCGTAGATCTGCTGACCGCTTAGATCTGAGAACTTGCTCTGACCTAGAGGCTGTAAAACGGATCTGATTTGCTCTCTGTTTGTCTTTTGCAGGTGCCTAAAAGCGACGCCCGCTGACGTGGAGCCCTAACAGTAATTTTGTTTTAAAGTAATAAAAAATGTTAATTAGACCATTTAATTATTAAAATAAAAAATAATAAAATTTCATTGCTTATAAAAAAAACAAATCAATTAAATAATCGAATGATGCAATTTCAAACAGAAGAACAAAATCGAATCAAACAACCATTAAATTAAATCAAGGGCATCTGCATGAAGATGATCGATCATTTCTTCTGGGCTGCAGGCTTCCAACAGGACACGGCCTCGTTGACCCGACCTTTCCATCCCAGTAACAACCACTTCCCGTCTTCATCCCCGTAGAAGTCTTTATGATACTCCGTCCTCACCGTGCTCCTCACGTGTCGCACGAAGCCTTCATCCAGGATTGTTTTCTTCGTTCAAACACGAATAGGATTGATCTTCTTCGTCGTTGCTTTCTAGTACTGAATTTAAACGTGGTGGTTTGATCGAGCTTCGGAAGTCATGATAATTGATAAATATTTGATTGAGAAAGGATGTTTTTTTTTTTGTTTTGTTAAGGAGAAAGATGAGATCAAGTGTTCAAAAATGTAAAACTATAAACCTGAAAGTTGACCGTGCGAATGGTCGCTATTACACTAATGATCTTACTGTATTTTAAATAACTCGTAACATACGTTTCTGTTTAAAATTAGATACTTGAACCTGGGGATCGATAGTACTAGCTATGTATTATTTTTTAATTAAATATATATTAAAAATAGTTGTGAATAGAATTTAATATTTTGTAAAATTAAAATATAGTAATTTTTTTAATTAATGTGCATAATTTTTTAGATACATGTAATAATATATATCTTATAATATATCTTACTATAAGTTAAAGTGTTTGAAATTCAAATTTACAATAATTAAAATTTTAACTTAAATACTAGTACTATATTTTTTTACCTTTTTACTTTTTTGTTAAAAAACAACTGTTTTCTTAATATAGTTTTATGTGTTTCAATGCATAATTCTGTGAAACAGAAGTATATATTTTATAGATTTTTTTTAAAATTTATTATATATTTTTTTTAAATACCGCAACACTTTTATTTATTATTATTATACTAATATTTTTATTTAACTACTTTTTAAAATTAATATGCCTTCAGGTTTTTAATTAACTATAAAAATTATATTTTTATTTTTTATACAATAAATTTAATATTGTGCAAATCCTAAAAATAAGATTTTAAAATTAATATTTTAATTCTTTTGTTTTATGTGTTTTGACCTATTCTGTTCATTTAAGCAAGGTACTTCATTTAAGCAAGGTACTTCATTATTTCGTTTATATGAATATTAAAATTATGAATCGTTGTTTACGGCAAACAATGATTTAAAATTCCTGACTTTCCATGTTAAGAAAATAAAATAAAAAAGAATTTATTGAAAACTTGACCAATGAGAAACTAGACCTTTGGATAATCAATGCTGAAAGCCTGAATCCTCTCAAAGTCAATGTAGAGAATATTTTGTTGCCCCACTTTTTTGGAACACCTAGTCCGTGAATATGATCGGGTAGGATGCAAGTGTAACTCCACCCCACACGATTCGCACGATCCGAGTTCCCTCGATCAAGTAAAATGTAAATCGGAAATGCTCAGGAAAAACTTTCATAATATTTTAATAAAAATTTGTTCCACCCGAAATTTAAACCTTGTGTCGTCTAGGATCATCATAGACTTTACCACTTGGCTATGCCCTGGAGACAAAAAATCACAAACTAAAAAATAATGTTACATTTTTCATTTTTGTTTTAAAAAATAATTATATTTTATTTTTTTAATTATTTTTAAAATTTTATTCAGCATAATTAATTATTTTTTTAATTTAAAAATATATTTGTACTTTTATAAGTTAATGACAATTTATTATAGGTGGATTGATCAACGTGTGACAACGTCCCAGATGCTTCACATGAATTTAAGAACATTATTAAATTCAAATGTAATTACTTGTACAAACTTTAATACGCTCTACTATTAACAATATTAAATTCAAATGTAATTCAAAAGGTATTCTTTAAAACTTACTGTATCTTGAAATAATAAACTTATAAGGACATGTTTATTTGTACTGAAATCGGCTGAACTGAACTTAAGCTATATGAACTGAAACTTAAGCATCCAAGCTAAATTGAATTGATTTTTTTATAACAATAATAATAACTTTTATAAATTAGTAAATATTTTTTTTAAAAATATTAATAATATTGTGACAATAACTAAATTGTATATTGAAAATTATAGATTAAAATTATTTTTTATTTATTTTATTTTAATTTATTTTGAAACGAAATGAAACTGATCTGATTTGAACTGAACTGAACTTAATCGATCTGAAACGAACTGAACTGAAATGAAATTAAATCCAAAAGAAATTAAGTCCAAAAGAACAGGTTATAATACTTCTTAATTAATTATATTTTACAAGTAGTAGTTGCTCAAAATTCGCATGATTTTTGTCAAAGAAAATATCTTTCTTATTTGATTTCCTTAATTTGTTCAATTCAAATATAAAAAGGGTGATCCGATTTACTAAATCATTTACTAAATCCAAATAAAAAATTTAAAACAAATAATGACACCGACACAATGAAACTTTGTTCTTTTTAACTTGATTTTATTTCAGTTAAATTCGATTCTGTTTAACTCAATTAAGTTAAACAGACTTCCAACTTCCAACAGGATTCAGTTTAACTCCATTAAGTTAGACAGGCTTCCAACAGGACACGGCCTCATTGACGCGACCTTTCCATCCTAGCAACATCCACTTCCCGTCTTCATCCACGAAGAAGTCCTTGTGATACTCGGCCTTCACCGCACTCCTCAAGTGTTTCACCGTGTCTTGATCGAGCGAGAGCTGTCTGAACCCGGCCTTCCGCATTCTAGCTCGCCAGTTCTTGTACGTCTCCGGCCTCTCGATCCTCTCCGTCCCTTCGCATGCAATGATGTTCATCGCCACCTTCCCGAGCAAAAGCTGCTTGAAATTCCCCCTGTCCTCGTCCTCCGGAGGGATCATTGCCTCGAGCAAGTTCGACATGTGGTGCATGGCTTCCGAGAACCTCGTCCTGAAGAAAGGCACGTGGAACTGCCCGTTCAACACCCCGTGAATGAACATCGCCGGCTTGCTCTCCCTGATCACCTTCAGAACAACGTCCCTCGGGTTGTTCTCGCCTGCCAACGTCTCGTCCAGCAAGTGGTGGGACCGGAACATGCAGTTCACCACCACCACCTCGTCCTTCCTTATCTTCAGATCTTCCACTCTCACGCTCTCCCAAACTCGAGCTATCGCGTTGTACTCGAACGGCACTCCGAACCTCTCGCAGTACCTCGCGAGCCGTCGCCCCGTCTCCTCCAGGCTCTCCGCCGGAGAATCTCCGGATAAAGGATACTCTATCCCGGTGATACGGAGCTTCGGGGGCCCGCCGGGCCTCCCCGACAGAATCTGGATCAGGCGAGGCCACTGGAATCCGTACATGATCCCGAAATCGATTATGTGGAGCGTGGTTGCTCTGGCTGCCAGCTTCTCGATCGCTTTGTTCGACAGCATCATCGAGACCTTTTTGATCGGGAGGAACGTGATGCACATCTTGTACGCTCTGAGGACCTCGGCGGCCGATCTTTTCGTGGAGTTGAGCGCGGCGTATATCGGCGTTCCGGCTCCGTTCAGACGAGCCTCGAGCGCGTTCGCGAGGCAATGCGCGACTCTCTGGGTGCTGTCCCCTTGAGGAGAAGAGTACATCCTTATCTGCATCAGCAAATGATTCGCGCTCTTGACGTCGTAGCTTGAGACGGCCTGTGCGCAAGTCGTCAGCATGCTTCTCAAGTCGATGAATTCCTCTGCGTTGTTTTTGTTGGGCTGCTGCCCTCCTTTTGGCTTCCCGTCGTTCGCTTGCATCGTGAATTGGTTCGGGCCGGAAGAGAGCAGCACGCTGTCGTACAATACATCTGAGCACCCGCCCTCGTTTAGGTGGTTGTTATCATCGTTGTGGAGGACGGCTTCCAAGGACTTTTGGGTAGCTAGTAAAGCTAAGGAGTCGTGGAGCATGAAGGGCGTGTTTTCCAAGTCGTCTTCTTCCATGAGCATGTCGTTTATGAACTTGAGAGTTGCATTAGTAAAGTTACTTTCTTCGTTTAAACACCAAGAAGACTGATCGTTGTAATATCCATTAGTTGGATCAGATGCCAAGAGTGGATTCATGAGAACCATGCTGGATGATGGAGTTTGAGAATTCATGATGATCACGGGATAAAAGGCCTATTGAATTTTTTTTTTATTTTTTTTGTTGAAAAGAAATTATAGATCAATGTTATATACTTAAATTAGTAGTAGTAGTAGTAGTATGAATTCGAATACATTCTAGTCAATCGGCTCGACGCACGCTGCTTGATCTGTTTGGTCGGAGTCAACACTTGCAAGATCATTAAGAGAATACTAGTATTGTGTAGTCTTGTTCCACTTTTTTTTAGTCCAAGCTGCTTCACGTGAAGGTGAAGAAGAAGAGTCAATATGCTTTATTGAAATAAAATAAAAAATTGAACTTCGAACATTCCGTATGCTATATACTATGCTCGAGTCGATTCAACAATCACGATCCCACTCAGATATAAGTTGGCCTTTTAAGATGATTGACCAAATTAACTTTAACAGTTCAATCGATTTTTCTTACTTCACTTAGTGATCTTACTTCTGTATTGAATTGTGAAGTCGAGGAGTTGTAGTGCATGGATTCAACAGGTTAACGTACAATTCTAGTTTTCGATGTTCGATTTTGGCAAGTTACAAATATTTGAAATACCCGAAAACAAGGTTTATATATGTTACATTAGAATACCAAAACTACACACAGCTGCTGAGCTGCTTTAGCTGCGGGCAGCTTGCCAACACGAGATGGCGTGGATAACGCGCCCCTTCCATCCTTGTAGCATCCACTTCCCGTCTTCATCCACGGAAAAATCCTTATGGTAATCCGCCTTCACCTTACTCCTCGCAAATTTCACAATCTCTTGATCGAGTGGGAGTTGTTTGAACCCGACTCTCAGATTCCTCATCTGCCACTGCTTGTACGTCTCCGGCCTCTCCACTCTCTCCGTCCCCTCGCAAGCAATCACGTTCATCACCTCGTTCCCGAATATGTGCTTCTCAAACAGCATCCGCTCCTCGTCCTCCCGAGGCACTGTGGCATCAAACATGTCAAACACCGAAGAGAAGTGGAAGAGCGCCTCTCTAAACCTCGTGTCGAAGAAAGGCATGTTGTACGTCCCGTTCAACACTCCGTAGATAAACACGTCCGGATCGATCTTCTTGATCAAGTTAAGAATGACGTCCCTCGGGTTGTGGACGGCAACCGTCTCGTCCGGCAGGTTGTGAAGCCGGTCCATGGAGTTGACCACCAGCACCTCCCCCTTTTCGATCTTCAGATCTTCGACCGTGATGGTGTCCCACTTCTTCGCCACTGCGTTGTACTCGAACGGGACTCCGAACCTCTCGCAGTACCTTGCGAGTCGGGCCCCCGTGTCCCTCACTCTCTGGGCCGGGCGAAAGCCCGGCTGCGGGAAATCTATCCCGGTGATGCGAAGCTTCGGGGGCCCGCCGGGCCTCCCCGACAATCCATGGATCAGGCAGGGCCACTGGAATCCGTACAGGATCCCGAAATCGACGATGTGGAGCGTCGTTGCTCCGGCGGCTACGAGCTTCCCGATCGTCATGTTTGCGTACAGGTTCGAGGCCTTCTTGAAAGGGCAGGCGGTGATGAACATCTTGTAGGCCTTGAGGACTTCGGCCGACGATATCATCTTCGAGTTGAGCGCGGCGAACAACGAGGTTCCGGTTCCGGCTAAACGAGCCTCGAGGGCGTTGGAGAAATAGTGAGCAACCCTCTCCATGCTTTCGCCTTTTTCGGACGAGTGCTGCCTTATCCGCAGGAGAAGATCGTTCGCGGTCCTCATGTCGAAGCTCGCCACAGCTTGGGCGCATTGCGTCAAGAGGCTTCTCAGGTCGACGAATTCCTTTGTTACGTGTTTCTTGCCTCTTCCTTTCGGACGTCCTCTGCTTGACCCTCCTTTGGATTTGGATTTGCTCTGCTTTGCTCTGTTTTGCTCTGTTTCGGTTTGCATCCGACGGTGGTCTGAGTTGGAGCAGAGGAGCACGTGATCGTACATCTCCAACGGCTCGATTTCGCCCACATTGTTGGCGAGTTGCTTGTTGCTCCTTTGCTCTTCCGTGAAGTCCTCCCGGTCGCGATATTTCTTTACCGCCGTGGTGTTCGGAGAGATCAAACTTGGGTCGACGACAATAGTGCTCGTGTCAGAGGAGCTACGACTACTATCACTCTGGGTGAGGGCGTCGTACAAGGATTGCTCGGTGGCTTGGAGAGCTAGGCACTCGTGGAGCATGCAGGGCATTTTTTCCAATTCGTCCTCTTCTTCCATGAGCATGTCGCTTATGAACTTCATGATTTCGTCCGAATGACCGGCTTCTTTCGAGCACTCGTCGGATGAAGACGAAAAGGGTGAGAAAACTTCTTTGGGAGACTTGTCCTGCAACGAAGAAGCGTTGTCGTCGTACCCATCGAAGAAGTCGGCACGAGTAGCTGCTTCTGACAACAAAGATGATTTCGGAAGACGTATACTAGATTGAAATTCATCGGTTGAGACCATGTATCCTTGGACTAAGGTATCCATGAGAATTAAGCAAGAAAAATGAGTGAGAATATCTTGATGATTTGATTATATTTTGAGCAAAGGTTACACTGTCAACTTTTGACTTTGTGAATATGAATTTTGATCTTTGGAATTAATATTATATGGAGACACTAGGCAGAAGAGCCAAAACAAAAAGCAGGAGCATTCGAGGAAATGGAGGTGGTGTGCGCGCGGTAGCTGTCGTATTCTCTATTATTATAAAACGGAATGAGTACAAAAAAATAAAATGAATACTCTCTTCGTTCAGTAGAAATAATCACATTTGGATTGTCTTTTTTTTTGTTACGCTTATTCAATTAAATTAGTGTTCAGGCAAAACTTACTTATAATAACAACATAAGAGTAAGTAGTACAGTGCAAAAGATTGAATATCAATCTTCCAGAACGTTTTGTATAAAAAAATTGACATCTATTCTTTGTTTAATTTTTTTTTTTTGGATCTGGCTCTAAAAGTTTGATATATATTAATGCAGAAAGATAATTAACATTTATTAATGCTTTTGAAAATATCATCTTCAGACATTACATTACTACCATCACGAAATGTGACAAATAAATAAATTTCATTATTCTGTTCGAAAGTTACAATAATCGTGTTCAACATAATAATCGTCTATGGAGCATCCTTAGAAAACAATAATAATCTGCCTTCCGCTTTCTCTGATCCCCGAACTTATGCTCGATTTTTCTTGTTCTCTTGTTTGGTCTTTGGATTCGATTTGTTCATAGTCATTTAGTTATTTACACGGTGAATTGAACGGAGACGGTCAGCCATCCATATGCACCCTACGACTTTTAGGTCACTCGTCCAATAACATATTCAAATTAAAATATGTTGGTCAAACATTAACTCATGAAAACCTACGCACTCTACATTATTTAATTACTACAGTATTATTACTCCATTATACTATTATTTTAACATATTTCATGTGATGAAATAGACATTAGACGTCCAGGTGCAACGGGACCCCCGACACGTTTGTGCAATTATTTTAAGTTTTACACTTTGTTTAAAGTTGTCAGTTGCGTGTGCTTTTTTTCCTTCTACTTTTATATTCCCCTATTTTTTAATGAATTAAAGACTCAATCAACAACATTTAAAAACACTAAAAAATAAAATATTAGTGATTTATTGAAAAGGGTAAAGAATTGCAAAAAGGGTATGTAGTAATTAAAATTACACAATGGGTAAAAATAAAATTAAGTGGGGTGTGCATGTTAAGTAAATTGTCGTTCGTTCGTTCGATGCGTTCGTGTGTGTATTTATAAATCTTATGACCATCATCATCCCATGAACATGAATTTGAAGAAGAAAAACAAATTAAGCTATATCGATTCGATTCACGAGTTCAAGTTGAGTGTATTCGTGCGATTATCCGGCTGCCAGCACGAGACGGCATAGATAATTCGGCCTTTCCAGCCGAGCAGTATCCACTTCCCGTCCTCGTCGACGGAGAAGTCCTTGTGATACCCGACTTTCGACTTGCTCACTCGCTTCACCACCTCCTGGTCCAGCGCCAGCTGCCTGAACCCTCCCCTCCTCGTCCTCAGCTGCCAGTTCTTATACGTCTCCGGCCTCTCCACCCTCTCCGCCCCCTCGCACGCAATCGCATTCACCGCCTCCTTCTCAAACAGCTGCTCCTCCAGCAGCAGCCTCCTCTCGTCCTCCTCCGCCCCCACCGTCGCCCCCAGCATATCGAACAGCGACGAGAAGTGGTAAAACGCCTCTTTAAACCTCGTCGCGAAAAACGGAGTCGTGTACGACGCGTTGATTATCCCGTGCACGAACACGTCCGGGTTAATCATCTTGATCAGCCTCAACACGGCGTCCCTCGGGCTGTTGTCGGTGTCGGTCTCGTCGGGGAGGTGGTGTAGCCGGAACATCGAGTTGACCACCAGCACCTCGTCCTTCTGGATCTTCAGATCCTCCACCCGAATCGTATCCCAGTTCTGGGCTATCGCGTTGTACACGAACGGCACGCCGAACCGATCGCAGAACCTCGCCAGCCGGCAGCCGGTCTCCACCACCCGCTCCGCCGACCGGAAACCCATCCTCGGAAAATCGATCCCGGTGATCCGGAGCTTCGGCGGGCCCCCCGCGGACTCCGACAGCGCCCGGATCAGGCAGGGCCACTGGTACCCGCACCGGATCCCGAAGTCGATGACGTGGAGGGACCGCTGCGGGTCCCGCGCGGCGACTTTCCCGATCACAGCGCAGGAGAACATGTTGGACATGTTCCGGAAGGGGCAGGACTTGATGTAGACTTTGTACGCCCTCAGCATCTCGGCGTTCGGGATCTTCTTGGCGTCGAGCCGGGAGTAGAGAGACGGGCCGGTCCCGGCCATGCGGGCCTCGAGGGCGTTGGCGAAGCAGTGGGCGGCCCGCTCCATGCTGTCCCCCTGGAGGGAGGAGTGCTTCCGGATGAGGAGTAAAAGATCGTTCATCGTCTTGTTGTCGAAGTTTGCCGCGGCTTGAGCGCTTTGGAGGAGGAGGCTTCGGAGATCCACGACTTCTTTCTTGGAGAGGTCTCGTTTCTTGCCGCCGCCGCCTCCGGATTTCGACTGCCGGGACTTCCGCTTTCCCTTGCTCAGATCGTCCGGGTCTTCGTAGATATCCGACGGTTCGTATTCGTCGGGGGAGGGATTGTTGGGTAGCCAGAATGGGGACAATGGAGAGGCTTTGGGGATGGAGGGCGGCTTGTGTTCGGAGTACTCGGATTCTTCCTCTTCCGACAGCAACTGGTTTATGAATTGGAGGAGCGCGTTTTCTTTCGACTTTTGGCTCGATTCAACGGCTGACGACGACGACGGAGACAACGGTGATCCTTTCGAGGGGGCGCGTATTTGGTTGAATCCGGTGCGGAATATGTGTCCGAACACGTAGACCTCGTCCGGACCGGAGGAAGACTTGGGTCGAAAATCATTCATGAATTCGGCAGAAATTAAGTCGGAACCGAAAGGGAAAAGGATTATTTTTAAGTGTGTGGAACGAGGGTGTGTAATTTGGATTAATGGGAATAATTAATAGTTGGTAATAATTTTCTTGTTAATTTATTCTTTTTCACTGTTTTGTTTTGCGAAATAGTAAGCAGAGGAAGACTTGGGGAAAGCATGCGTGCCAACTTGTGACAACTAAATTAATCCAAAGATATGATTCTTTGATTTAGGATCTAGAAGACAATTTATTATGATTAATTCATGGATATTCAAAGATATGCTTTTGAAATATGAAATAAAGGGCTTTTTTTTTTTCGAATAAAATTCCACGTTTCTTTATACATCACTGATTACGTGATTAATTTACAAATTGAGTCTCATTCATTTTCATGTTTTTATATTTTATTCAATTTTATTTCTAAAAGTAATCGCATTACATATCTCTCTTCCTCCACTTGAAAATTGAGCATTTGTTTTTTAAGACTTTTAAAATTTCTATTTATTTAATTTAGATAATATTAAACCCTAAAATACTTAGAACTTATTTATTTAATTTAAATAATATTAAACCCTAAAATACTTAGAACTTTAAAAAGAAAAATAAATAACATAATTAAGTAAATAATATACTTAAATAATATTGTTTCAACCCGCATTATTCATTCATATCATCCAGTTCAATTTCGATTCACATTTCTAGCTAGGGCAATTTATAGCATGTTTTTAAGAATACAATTCTAACTGTACACTCGTTGTATATCTTCATGTATTTATAGATAAATATTTATTATGTATTCTAATATGTTAATTAGTATCCTAATTTAATGTTTATAATAATTATTTTTTGAAATTAAAATTTCTTAATTATTAAATGATAATTTTATTGGATTTTATATTTTAAATTACGTATTATTTATACTGTACTCCCGGGAGTATGATATAAATATTAGGTATTGCACTTTTAGGAAATACATGAAAACAAAAGGTGAATTTCAAAATCCAACACTTTCTACATTTATGAAAATTCATATAAGTTAATAAAAAAAAAAACAGACACTCTTTCCATATAATTTATTAATTTTCTAAATTTAAATTCTATTTAAAATCCAAAAGAAAAATCATAAAATCTCAATTAAATTCATATTTTCTAAAGAATATATTAGTACTCCATCCTTCCTAGACAAGATGATTTATTTCATTTGTAATTCACTTTACACATGAAGTGAATTATTTTTTTAAGGTCTAAATACTCAATTTGTCCCGACACTAATTATATAATACTACATAAGTTTTTTTTTTTCTTATCAGTATCTCAACTTAACATGTATAATCTTAACAAGTAAATTGTTTTTTTTTTTTACTTTATTTTTTTTAAAACTTACGTGTTATTCAATTAGTGCATAAATAACTGCGATGAAAGTAAATATAAAAAAAGTGTATTTATTATCGTGGAAAGAAGCGAGTAAAATTGTATACGGAAACTAACTAGTCGTAAGTAATGATGTTAACTATGAAACAATAGGTGAGTGAAGGATAACAATTACAGAGTACAAAACAACAATTTAGCTTTACATAGTCAAAAAAGTATTATCTTGTGTATTATTATTTTCTAAATTGGTCATGATGAAGATATATATACCTAATACAAAATCTCCATTATGACTAAAGCAGAGAAATAATGAACTTCGAATCAATCAGAGATAATATCATAGACGTTTTCTAACATAAACTAATTTTATATTTGAATTTTTTATTTGATTTTTTGAAAAATCAATACTGATAATATTTGACCATTTTTATTTGAATTTTAAAAGTTAATTGTAATGAAGCTTACTGCACAACTCATTCTAACGCAATGTACGTCTTGTGTGACTTCTACTAAGTAGATCGGTTGTCATGAAAACATTATTTTAATTTTTTTTAAGTTAATTTATTCTTGTTTTTGTAAGACTCACTCAAGTGAACAAGGATCATCACATGCATAAGAAAAAACGTTAAAGCTGTCCGTAGGCTTCATGTGCGACCAAACACAAAATTAAAATTAATAAAAATCGTCAAATAGAACGTGTTGATTAATTTATAAAAAAAAAAGAATTAATGTCATTTTCCTTTATACTTAATTTCAATTTGATTCAATTAAGTTAAATTCATCTCATCTCAATTAAGTTCATTTAATAAAATAAATTACGATCAATAATTTTAAATATATAATTTAGTTGATCCTATAATACAATTCATAATTTAAAAACATAAAAAAATTATTTTTATTAATATGATAAAATAAATCTATTTAACCAAATTCAAGTGAAAAGAATAATAATTAAATATGAATATTATGTTACATGATATTTTGTGATATTATCTCAACAAAGTTTGATCTTTCTTTTATCACGAGTGGTTCCCATGTCGAGCTTGAGTCCAATCTCTTCGACTTGCCGCTTGCTTTTACTCACCCCTCCAATACTAAATCGAGGCCCAGCTGATCAGTGTAAATACGGCAGACGTGTACTACATGTGTAGATAAAAAAAATATCTTATTCAATATTGAATACTCTATTCTTTTGTTAATTTATTGTGTATTAGTAAATAGTTACTTCCTCTATTTCATAAAAGATAATTCATATTTTTTATAAATTAATTAGAAAGAAAGTGAGTCGTTTTTTAAGACACAAAAGAAGTACACACTGTAATTCACATTTTGAATTGAGACGACATAATCTTATTGAAATAAAATAACACAATAAAAATATGTGATATTTTTTTATTTAATATACTGAAATTTAAAAAATATAATTAAAATTTAGAGTAAAGTCCAATTTTTACCAAAATTTTCAGTATAAAATGCATTTAATTAAAAAGAATTATAGTTAAATACAACTTTTATAAAAGATTTTGAAGCTAAATACATTTTTCTTTACAAAAATTAACATTTATATATGATTTTACATCAAGAAGTCTCCCAACTCACCGAGTACATCATTATAATCTCATGACATAATTATTAACATTTATATATCATTATCATGTTTTTTCTTGAGAATTAAAATTCTTCCATCCATCTCATCATAGCACTTTTGTCATCACACTTGTCATTGGGTTGAAAAGCTTAGCTTATTATACAATGTTTATCGGGGGAAGGGGTGACGCTCACCCTTCGCTAAAAAATAAAAAAAAATATATAATAAAATATAATGTATGTTCTCCTTCACCACTCGATTTCTTTCAAAGACTCAAACTATGTTTAAATTATCAGCAACCAAACTCATACCGAACCAAAGTTACATCTTATTTTTTTAGCATTATTCTATAAGAATTTTAAAGTTAAGCGTGGTTGTTCTAAAGTAATTTTGAGATGAGAGACTTCTTGGAATATGTCCTGGGTACTCACGAGTGAGCACAAAATACGCTGGAACAGATACGTATTAGTACACTGAAACCAAAATATTATTACCGAAAGTAATCATTGGTAACCGAGCTGACCAATTAGAATTTAGCTTCGGCCACACAACGAACGGGCCGAGACGTTCAAATATTTTTATAGATTCACTAGCAATTAAATTTTTTATTTTTTATTTTTTATTTTATTAACAATTATTGATTAAAGTATTTTAACAATTTGATATATATTTTAAATATAAATTAATATAACAAAATATTAAATATTTATTTAATAATAATATTAATTGATAAATTGAATTGAGTTGTAAGTTGTTAATAAAGTGTTGATAGTCCGAAAATCGTGCTCTCAGATTATCAAATAAAAATAGATATTTAGGGGATTAAGTAATGAACAAAGTAATAGTGCTCTCTGGAAATTTTTGGGAAAATGTGTAGATTTCTTTAATGACGTATTACACTTTGTATTTAGAGCATCTCTAATGGTGTACTTCTCTATAGGTACAAATTTGTGCCACGTCATATGACACATCAAAATAAATTACACCTATCAAATTATACCTACACTCTCCAACAATACAAGGTACAATTATACTTTTGTAGGTCCCACCACTATACCACTTTTATTTTTTATTTTATTAACAATTATTGATTAAAGTATTTTAACAATTTGATATATATTTTAAATATAAATTAATATAACAAAATATTAAATATTTATTTAATAATAATATTAATTGATAAATTGTATTGAATTGTAAGTTGTTAATAAAGTGTTGATAGTCCGAAAATCGTGCTCTCAGATTATCAAATAAAAATGATATTTAGAGGATTAAGTAGTGAACAAAGTAATAGTGCTCCCTGGAAATTTTTGGGGAAATGTTTAGATTTCTTTAATGATGTATTACACCTTCTATTTAGAGCATCTCTAATGGTGTACCTCTCTATAGGTACAAATTTGTGCCACGTCATATGACACATCAAAATAAATTACACCTATCAAATTATACCTACACTCCCCAACAATACAAGACAATTATACTTTTGTAAGTCTCACCACTATACCACTTTTATTTTTATATGCATACATATATTAAAAATGAAATGAAACAAAATGAAAAAAAATGAAAATGAGCCCACAATTACAATTGTAACTGGTATCAAAGTTTAGATACTCAATTTTTCTCTCACCTAATTGTACCTCTATCCCCAATGGTGTACCTAGGTACAATTCCAATTGTACCTACCATTGGGATGCTCTTTTAGGGGTTACAAATTAAAGTTACTAAAATGAGTTAATGTGTCTGGCCCATGAAAAGGCCCAGCATGCGATCTCAGGCCCAAAGTCCCTTGACAGCGACCTGACTCAGCTCCGAACACATTTGGAGGGAAAGGAATTTATTTCTTGTTCTCCTGTTCGGCCGACGTGCTTTAAATACCCTCTCCTCCTCTCTTCGGCCGAGCATGTTCGAACATCCCGCTTTGGTCAGATAAGGCATCATCCATGTGGGCCACATTATGCGACCATGATCTTCTTTTGTCGTTGCCGCTCGCGTCTTGGTCGCCGTTCTTCTCTTCGTTTCAGAAGTCTTCGGTCCCCCGTCTAAGATCTTTTTCGGAAGGAAATCCCTGCTCGGCGATTAGCCCAAAATTTTTACTCAGCAACATAAAGTATGAAAAAGTGAAAAGTTGAATTGAATGTTAGATTGACGACGTGGAAAATAGCCTAAATAATTATTAAAAAGTTAAAGTTGAGATATGTTGTTGATAAAGATGGTCTTTCTGTTTTGTAACAAAAATATCATTTTTTTCAAAAAACACAAAAAAAAAACATAATTTTCTTTATTATGAATAATAGTAATATTTATTTGTACTAATAAAGATGAAAGGAAATAAATTAAATTGAATTAAATTTGATTAAATTAAACTAATTTGAATTATAATTAATTTTTTTTAAGAACATAACTAAAAATATTGAAAATATATATTAACAATTGACTATTTATTTATAATATATTAATATATTTTAAAATATAAAATAATTTTAAATAAAAATGAAAAAAATATGAAAAAATAGTAAAATTATTTTTTAAAATGAAAAAAATAAAAACAATTATTTAATCTATTCTAACTAATGATTGCACGTTATCATATTTATGTCTCAACTTAATCTACACTCTTGCAAAAAAGTTAAAAATACATTTTTACTTTCAATTTCTTCATTTATATCTATTTTATTTATTCTAACTTAGAAATATATTTTTACTCAATACATTTTAATTAAAAATTTAATTTTTTTTTTAAATTTACGTCTTAATCAACTAGTGTATAAATAATTGAAAGACACAGTTTATTTACACCTCTATTTTGACTAAGTTTACCCCTCTATTTATTTTCTTCTTTTATTAATGAATTTAATAATTACATTATTTCGAACTACCAAATTTACCCTTTTTAATAAAAAAAACCTAAATACTAAAATCATTATCTTCTCCGGCGAGAATGACGACGCCAGAGAATCGGTATCGGCTGGGCAATATTTTGCGACTGGGCAATTTTACGCGCAATCCATAAACCCCTCTCCTCCGCCTCTTGCCCCTTTGTTCAAGGCTCGTAACGCCGGTTAATTCCTCGAGCCCTTACGCCTTTGTCGGAGCCATCAACAAAAAATCATGGAAGATTCGACCATCTCCTTCACGCTGTTTCTGGTTTACCTCAACCGTCGACAAACCAGCCGGGATTCTCCTTCTATCAAGACTCCGTTGTCCCGACCCCCCTTAACCACCGAGACGCAACTGTCGGAGAAAACACGAGACGTCATCGCCTTGAAACCCCGGAGGTTGTCCTTGCGCCACCAAAAGCTTCGCCGGAGAAGACGAACTCCCGCCGTCGTTCGATGGCCCCGTCCCCATCGACACCACCGCCGCTTTCGGCTGGAACCTCCGACCCATTGCCCTTTCTCGGCGATCACTGCTCGCTGATCCTCCCTACCGTTTTCATTCTCCCCATTTCCCTCACTTCCCCTTTGGTTTTTTCTTGTCGGAAAAATAATCTGTGATTAGAACTCATGTGATTCGGAACTCCTGTCCCTTTTTTACGGAAGAAGACAACTACAATTTTAATAAAAAAAAGGGTAAGAATGGTATTTCTTATAGGATTTAATTATTAAATTCATAAATAAAATAAATAAATTGATTTAGGGGGTGAGTTTAGTAATTGTGGAGGTGTAAATAAACTCAGCCTAATTGAAAAATTGAAAATGATGTAGTTGTTATGAATATTATTAATTAGTGAATGACTAGTTTACCCTTTCTTAGTGAACAAGACAGAAACCCTACTTTGTATCTTATATAAAGGGGTCTCCCCATATGAATGATATAACAATTCACAACAATTTTATTCTCTCCTATATTGTCTCTCTTTCTACTCTATTATTCTCTCTCAATTTTTTGAGTTTATAACACGTTATCAGCACGAAGCCCTAAGAAAGCTCAACCGCGTTCTTCATCGAAGTTCTACTCATCCAAGATCTGAATTCAAAGGCAAGAATTTATATGTTTGTTTATATTCATTAATAATTATAAATATATCTACTTCTCCTCCTCCTTCTTAAATTCATATGTTCCCGAAGAACATTATAATATGATATTCATGAAGTAATATCAAATTAATTATGATTAAGTTCCTGAAGAACATTACAACATGATATTCTGGAAGTAATATCAGATTAGTTATGTCTAGTAAATCAATTAAAATTTTAATGTTCCTAAGAACATTGTGGTATGATATTCCCGAAGAAATATCAAAACTAAACGTTCTTGAAGAACAATGTGATATGAAGAATATTATGATAATATATCCCTGAAGAATTATATCAAAATTAAATGTTTTTGAAGAACATCGTGATATGATATTCCTGTAGAAATATCAATATCAAATTGATTATGATTATATACTAATAATCTCGAATAATATTTTTGAAAATTGACCGTGCATGAAAGATCAAATAGCTTTGTGGAAAGATTTAAAAGAAAGATATGATCACCCGAAGTTGGTCGTACTACCAAAACGTGGTATGATTGACTCCACATTGGATTACGAGATTTTAAATCTGTCGAGTCATATAATAAAGCTATCATCATGAAAGTAACTTCTCACAAGTTTGAGTCGCATTATAATTTGATATCCTGAAGTAATATCAAATCAATTATTATTAATTATCAATTAAATTGAATGTTCCTGAAGAACATATATTTCCGATTTAAATATTATATTGATCGTTCTGGAAGAACATCATGATTTGATATTATTAGATACATATCAATTTAAATTGCTCCCGTAGTAGCAATAAGTTTTATATGTTCCGAAGAACATAGCAGAAATATCAAATCAAATTGTTTATGTTGTAGCAATTAAACTTTAAATATTTTAAATCTGATATTGATGTAAAATATTCTTGAAAGAATATTTTTATTAATTGCTTCCGAAGAAGCAAAGTTCAAACATTAAATATTTTTGAATAAAGTTACATCGATTGTTCTCGTTGAAACAATGATTACATATGAATTATTCCTGAAGGATATATTTTGAAAATCGAGAGTAAATGTATCTATTATGTGGGTATTAATGGAATATCGAAAAAGTCGATTTCAATTAAATGTAATTTTCTGAAAAATTATATATTGAGATTTATTTTGATCCCCGAAGGATCATTGATAAAATCTAATATTTTGATCCACGAAGGATCATTGATAAAAATATTGTATCCCCGAAGGATCATTAAATATATAATGTTATGCAAATGATAACATGTTAAGAGTGGACTCCCGAAGAGCTTTACTAATTATCTCTGGAAGAGCTTTACTAATTATCTCCACGAATAGTACAAATGTACTTAAAAATTGAAAATGATGCATATCATGATTATTGATAAGTGCGTGGAAATTTTTATTTCCCATCTGCGAATTTGAAATATGCAATTAATATTCATATCACCACTAAAGTGAATGGGCATAATAGAAATAAGGTATATTAAATATCTCGAGCCCACGATCCAGAAGATCGGTTTATAGCAATTACGCTGATTTGCATATTTAAGGAAGATCATTTCTCGACATTAGGGGGAGATAAGAATATAAAAGATATGAATGCCGAGAAATTTCATTGAATGAAAACGATCTTCAATTCTAGATTCACGCATCAATCAATTGAACCCGAAGTTCATGAAAATAAGCGACTTGCAATATTCAGCAAGTATTCTGCCAAATTAATGAAGGTGTGACAAAATCACATATGTTTGTGATGAAATGAACTATAAGAGTTCAAAAGAGATCAACTACAATGTTGATTCTAATATACGCTAGATGCGTAGTAGATCGATCTTAAGATATAAAATAAATCCGCGGAAAAACAAAGAAATTGAGTCACCCTCAAAATCTCCTGAAGAGAGTTAAATGGAAATCCCATTGAAAAAGTATGTGCACATGATAATAGAAAATTGTGGGATTGCGGAACAACCAAATTAAATATTTTGGGAAATGATTAAAAATTTGGTTGATAGAATGAATTGTCATCAACATGGAAAAAGTCGTCAACGACATATTTGCCTCAAGAGTTGCTCTAGAAAAATTGGATCCAAAACTTAAATCAATGATAGTGTGCCAGCAGCACTCGAAAAATAAGAAACGAGCAATTGAGGTTGAACATAACTCGCTAAATAAATGAGATATTTTGACTCTATAATACACACCTCAAAATATTATCCCAGAAGGATATATGTGGGTGTTCGTACGAAAACGAATAATGACGTGGTGAGATATAAAAGCGAGATTAGTTGCTCAAGAGTTTTTCGCAGAAATCGATATTTTTAAGGATGACATTAAGTTCCGCTACTTAATATATCTGGCAGCAACAACGATAAATATAGATATGCATGAATGTATGATTTGACCATGCAGAAGTCATTAGAAAGGTACATACATGAAAATCCTGGATGGATTTTAAGATTCCTGAAATGAAAGGAAATGAAAATCAGAACATGTATAGTATCATATTACATATTTCATTATGGACAAAAATTGATATTGAGACAAGGTCCCGAAGACCAGTGATTGCACTCTTTTTCCCTCTACTAAGTTTTTCCCACAGGGTTTTCTTAGTTAAAGGTTTTTAATGAGACAATCACCACAATATAAATGTGAATTTCATGTACTCTTTTCCTCGAGTATTTTTTCCTACAGGGTTTTATAACGAGGTTTTTAACGAGGCATGTAAATCACTCGATAATATGAGTTTGTTTGGGAGATAAACTGAGATATTGAACCTGAAGTTCAAATGATTGTGAATTGAAGTTCACATTATTATTCATTTGTCATATATTGAACACTAGACGCATCTAATATACTCCAGAAGAGTTACCGGCCGGTGATAGCAATTGCGAATGCTCTAGTCAATATATGTCTGGTAAAGGCATGTCCCAGAAGGACGAAAAATATACAATAATACAAATGAATGTGAAACTCGACAATTCGAAGGTTGTGTCCTGAAGACCAAAATTTATATTTGAATAACTAAGTTTTTCCTATATGGTTTTTATTAGTTACATGTTTTAATGAGACTGATTGATCACAAAGTCAAAGATATTCGGTGATTACAATCAGGGGGAGCAGACTGTACTCTTTTTCCTTCGTCGAGGTTTTATCCCACTGGGTTTTCCTGGCAAGGTTTTAACGAGGCAGCAATCCTGTAAATAGTCATTCAAGGGGGAGTGTTATGAATATTATTAATTAGTGAATGACTAGTTTACCCTTTCTTAGTGAACAAGACAGAAATCCTACTTTGTATCCTATATAAAGGGGTCTCTCCATATGAATGATATAACAATTCACAACAATTTTATTCTCTCCTATATTGTCTCTCTTTCTACTCTATTATTCTCTCTCAATTCTTTTGAGTTTATAACAGTAGTGTTTTTTTACACCGGATTTGTGAGTAATGAATAATTGAATTTGGAAAGTATTCCTATTGATATTGAAGGGAAGCAGTATATCAACAACAAAGTGTTTGTAGCCCATCCCTCCTACCCGTTCAGCTTACCTACCATCTGGCCCACCCAGCCTACAGCCCACCTACACATGGGCTAGGCCCATTGGAACTATCATTTCACCTCCAGTACTCCAAAACAATTTTGAGACATGTTTCAACATACAAATATACAATATAGACAAAAGGAAAGAGATTGTTATTCAACACATAAAGCTGTTAAACAACATTCCAACATACTTATAAATATGTCAAAAGAAGAAAAATAAACAAACATTTTGGTGTATGTGTGTGATGCATAGAGACTATATAGAGATACATGTTCAATTGATGATAATATTATTATCAGGTTCCCAGCAGGAGATGGCATGAATCACACGACCTTTCCATCCGAGCAGAATCCACTTCCCGTCCAAGTCCACCGAGTAGTCCTTATGATACCCCGTCTTCTCCTTAATCACACCTTTCACGATCCCTTGTTCCGGCCGCAGCTGCCTGAATCCGCTCCTCCGAATCCTCATCTGCCAATGCTTGTACGTATCCGGCCTCTCTATCCTCTCCTCCCCCTCGCAAGCAATCGCGTTGATCGCCTGCTTCCCGAGTATCTGCTCCTCGTACAGCAGCCTCTGCGCGTCGTCCTCAGCCGGCACCGTCGCCTCCAGCATGTCGAACATCGACGAGAAATGGTAGAACGCTTCCTTAAACCTCGTCACGAAGAAAGGCGTCGTGTACGAAGCGTTTATCACCCCGTGAATAAACACGTCCGGATTGATCTTCTTGATCAGCTTCAGCACAGTGTCCCTCGGGCTGCTGTCCGTCTCCGCCTCGTCCGGCAGGTGGTGCAGCCGGTACATCGAGCACACCACCAGCACCTCGTCCTTCTGGATCTTCAGGTCTTCAGCTTGGATTGTGTCCCAATTTTGTGCTATTGCATTGTACACAAACGGCACTCCGAACCTCTGGCAGAACTTTTCAAGGCGGCCGCCCGTCTCCACCACCTTCTCCGCCGACCGGAACCCCGGCCGGGGAAAATCGATCCCCGTGATACGAAGCTTCGGCGGTCCGCCCGGTAATGAAGCTAGGGCTTGTATGAGGCACGGCCACTGGTATCCGCACATGATCCCGAAATCGATGACGTGGAGCGAGCACTTGTTCATCGGCTTTCCCGCCGCTCTCCTCACCACCAAGTTAGTGATCGTCGAGGCCGCGAACAAGTCCGTCATAAGGCTGAAAGGGCAGGCTTTGATCAGCACTCTGTAAGCGATCAACTTATCGGTCGCGGATATCTTCTTCGAGTCGAGCTTCGCGTATAAAGAAGATCCGGACCCGGACATACGAGCCTCGAGGGCGTTGGCGAACCAATGAGCAGCCCTCTCCATGCTGTCCCCCTGAAGAGAGGAGTGCTTCCTTATCTGGATCAGCAGATCGTTCAAGCCTCGGTTGTCGAAGTTGGCTGCGGATTGCGCGCTTTGCATCAGTAAGCTTCTGAGGTCGACGACTTCTTTCTCGACCACGACGGGGATTTGTTTCTTATTGCCTTCTCCTCCTCTGCTGGATTGTCGTCCCTTCTTTTTCTCCTTTTGTCGCTCCGGATTGCTCGAGGTTCGGTCGGATATCTGGTAAAGCAGGATGTCGTCGTACATTTCAGTGTCTTCGGATTCGTCGGAAAAGTAGTTACTCGTGATGAGGGGCGGCTTTTGGTCTTCTCTCCAATCGCACCGGATTCTCTTCACTGCCGAGCTTCTGGGAGACGGATTCTGGGGAAAGAGTGGGATCGCCGAATTAGAGGCTCCGGCGGTGTTGTTGTTGAGTGCATCGTACCACGACTTCTCGCTGTCGTGGAGCATCGAGGGGGCATGCACCCCCGATTCCTCCTCATCTTCTTCGTCCATAAGCCACTGGCTTATGTACTTGAGGAGGCCGTTTGAACTCTTTCCCGGTTCGACGTTCAACGCAGATACATTCGTCGTCGGAGGAGCCGGAGGAGCATAAATTTGATTGAAGCCAGATTGGAACATGTGTCCAAGAAGGTAAGTTTCATCCGAATTGGATCCGAAATTGTCCATTGACACTTAGTAACAGATGAAACAAAAAAAAAAAAAAAAAAAGAGTTGTTAATTGAATGAAGTGTTGATGTAATTGTCACTCACATGCTCCGGTACAAATAAGATAATAGTATTGTACAGTAATCCATTATTTTAATTACTGCATAAAGGTAAGCATGACCTGGCTACTCGCGACAAGCAAATTAATTGAGTTTATTTATTGCCAAAAGGCCAAAGGTAGGCTGAGTACGACTTAGTAATTTGGAACTTGTGACAATTAAATTAATTGAATACTGTACTATAAGCTTTGATTTTGGATCTTGAAGAAATATTTATTACACAGTATTATTAATAAATGATTTTTCAAAGATATACTTATGATAATGTTGATACTTTTTCAGGGTAGAGTATCAAACCGCAAGATATTACGAGGAAACTTTTGGGTATAAATAATTGTACTTTTTATCTGGAGCATCATGCAATACGTGCGAGTGACGATTGATATGAACAAGATGACCATTTTAATATATTTTACATGAAACACACCTAATTTTGACCTTCTTAGATCATTTAATAAATTTCTTTGTATTGTTTTTTTATAAATAAATTGTTAAACAATTAATAATCACAATCGATACGAAATCAAATAATTCCCTAATTAATTATTGCAAACAAATCAATTAGCTTAAGCAAGGGTCACCGGCGGGAATTTCTTAATCTTCACGTCTCATATTATAACTGTTAATTTCTACGGTCTAATTTAACCTCTTAATTACTACTTCTATCCCACATAAATGGTCACCCAGTTACATTTTCTTTTTTATAATTAAAAAAAAAAAAAGTGTAACACTTATTAATAAAATATTTATTAATAATATTTTTATTTATCAAAAGCAATAATATTTTTATAATAATTTACAATATTTATCAAAAACAATAACAATAACAATAACGATATCATAAAAGCTTATAATCGTTATATTCATTAGTATTTTATTCAATATGCTACATGTTAAACACAAATTTTTTTATGGTCAATTTTTCTTAATCAAAACTATTAAATTAGTTAGGTAAACTTAAATATAGAGTAGATAATATACGTGTTATGCTTTTAAGATACTCTGATACCACTTGTTGCGATATTGAAACTAAATCTCTATTTTCAAAATACATATGAGATGCGAAAAAAAGATAAACGAAAAGAACGCACTTATAAATTTAGCAAAACACGAGAAAAATCAGAGGAAGAAAGAAAAATCCACGAGCCTTACAATAATCCACTCTAACCCCAATTTATAGGTGTAGACAACCTATCAAATTGGACACAATTAAAATTATGAATAATTTTTTTCTTAATATATGACTCTTAAATTCACAAATAATATAATTATAATCTTCTTAAATAAATAAACAAATAAACTTGAATTAAATTTGATTTTCAAACAAAATCAAATTTATCACCCAAAAACTAAAGTCGGTAACGTAGACGGACAACTCACATGTCCGTAACTATATTCAATTAATTCATTGGTGATGTCATCATGACATCACCATTAATTAATGTCGTTAGACTTGACTTTTCCCCATTGTTGGGTAGCTCCGATTTCATCTTCTTTCCTTCTTTCCTATTTGTGTCAATTTTAACAAATCTCCACATTAAAGAAAATTGTCGCGACTTCAAGCTGTCCAACTCCAACGATCATAGATCAATTTTTATTCTTCCACTCAGTCCCACAGAACTCACTGAAAATATTAGCAACTTAAGTTTGAACAACATTCAAACTCAGTACAAGAATACAAATTAAGTTGAACCGATCATCCATTGGGTATCACCAAGCTCTATGACCTCCACGAAGTCTCCATTCTCAAATAGCGTTTTCCCATTACTATCAGCACGACAGCACCACCTGCATTCGCTAATTCTCTAGTGCTATTCGCCTAGGCTCGATTTCGATTTCTAAATACTATTCGGGTTAGTATTCTCGGTGTCCCCGATACCAACACACATGCACGATTTTTCAACCAAGGTGATCTCGACTCACCTTCTAGCGAATGGCTTCTTTGGGCAGAGATAGTTGCCCACGTGGAAATTGTATTGTCGCATAGCTCATACAATCCACCAATCTTTCTCTCGCCTCACAAAATAAGTCGTCCGACTTACTTTCAACACTCCACCTTTACCGAAGTTGTTACCCCGTCGGATCTAAGGTGCTGAGAGAGATAAGATTACCCTTCAGGTTCGGAACGTACTTTGCAGTACCGAGGGTTCAAATATGCCCATCGAACATCTTGATTCTCACAGTTCCAATGTCGCGTATCTCACACGATGTGTCATGCCCCATGACCACCGTTCCACCGACACTCTCATCAAACGTGTCAAAAAATCCCTGTTCTGACACATGTGATCCAGAATCCACCAGCCGCTCGTCCTTTTGGATCTTCAGGTCTTCAACTTGGATGGTGTCCCATTGTTGTGCTACTGCATTGTACACGAACTTTGCAAGGCGGCCGCCCGTCTCCACTACCTTCTCTGCCGAGCGAAGTCCCGGCCGGGGGAAACCGATCCCCGTGATGCGAAGCTTTGAAGCTATGTATGAGGCAAGGCCACTGATATCCATTCACGATGCCGAAATCAATGACGTGAAGCGAACACTTGGAAGGCGACGTTGCTCTTCCTCTGACCAAGGGCAGGCTTTGATGAACGTTCTGTAATCTATCAACATCTCTTTCTCAAAGATCCTCTTAGAGTCGAGCTTAGCGTGTAAGGAGCATCCGGTGCCGGCCATACGAGCCTCGAGGGCATTCGAAAACCAATGAGGAGACGAATGCTTCCTTATCCGCAGCAGCAGATCATTCAAGCTCCTGTTGTCGAAGTTAGCGGCGGCTACCGCACTCTGCATCAACAGACTTCTGAGATCAACGACCTCCTGCCCGACGAGGCCTTGTTTCCTTCCTTTAGATTGCCGTCGTCCCTTCTTTTTCGCCTTGCTTCGCTGTAGATCATCCGAACATGAGCCTGAGGTCCGGTCTGATTTAGTATAAAGCAGAATGTCGTCGTACATGCATGTCCGTGTCTTCGGGTTCTGTCAGATCGCGCCGGATTCTCTTCTCGCAAAAGATATCTGGCCTAGGATCGTTAGCGGTGTCGGGATGATTTTTGTTGTTGAGTGCATCGTACAAGGCCTTCTCAGTAGCTTGGAGAGACAAGCTGTCGTGGAGTCTCGATTCCTCCTCGTCTTCTTCTTCGTCCATCAGCCACTGGCTTATGTACTTGAGGTGCCCGTTTGAACTGTTTCCCTTCTCTTCTTGACGTTTGCCCGGTTCAACATTCGAAGCTGATACATTCGTTGTTGTCGGAGCATAACTTTGATTGAAACCAGCTGTTTCGAACATGTGTTGAAGAACATAAGTTTCTTTTTCCGAATTGGATCTGAAATTGTCCATGACAATTAGTAACAGAGATGAAACAAAAAACAAGAGAGTTCTGAAATGAAGTGTACGTAATGTAATTGTCGCTCACAAAATTGCATTAGTGAAAGAAGTAGTACTATATACTACGTACATACTATTATTACTAATGGATTTTTAAAGATATGCTTATGATAATATCACTACAAAAAAAAAGGAAATCCCTACGGCCATTACCGTAGGGATTCCCGTAGGGAAGCCTGTCCCCTACGGCATCCCCTACGGGATTTTGGCGTAGGGGATCTCTCGTAGGGAGCTTCATCCCTACGGGAAAATTAGGCCGTAGGGGACATCTCCTACGGGATCCCCGTAAGGGAGGTCGTAGGGGATATGGTTTCCCCGCCCTTTCTCCCCCGTAGGCCCGGCCGACGACGACGCCGTAGGGGAGGTCGTAGGGGTGTCCCCTACGGGGGTACCCGTAGGGAAGCCTCAGAAGTGATCCCCTACGGCAAACTCCGTAGGGATTAAGGGATGCCTATCCCCTACGGGAGTAGCCGTAGGGGACGCCTAGAGTGTCACCCCTACGGGCTTAGCCGTAGGGGACATACAAGTGTAATCCCTACGGCGTTTGCCGTAGGGATTCTGCTGTTTTTTTGGCAGGGTAATTTCTGTTTTTTATTACCCAAACCTGCACGCAAATAACCAAATACAATCCAATTCAAACCTGAATACAATTCAATTCAAATAATCGAATACAATCCAATTCAATCCTGCTACTCAAATTCTACACAAACACAATATGGAAATCATTCAAATCAACAACACAATAAAGAAACATCCAAAATCAATCCCAAGTATCCAAAAACATTCAAAAACATCTAAAATATCAAGTTAACAAAATAAGGATAACAACACACAATGTGTAATCAAGGAGGTGGAGGTGGTCGACGTAGAAGCTCATCTCGTAAACGCTGCTCCATCTCTCTCATGCTCTCAGCGAACCCTCTCTGTAACTCTTCACGATCAGCAGCGCGCTCAGCCTCTCGCTCCCGAGCAAGACGTTCCTCGGTCTCCTTTTGCTTCTGCTCGAACTCCTCTCTCAAAGCCTGTCTGAAGCGCTCCTCCGACTCTGACGGGCCAGACGAGGAGGACACAGAAAATGAGGAGGAGGAGCTGCTGAAGACCTGAAGCAGACGGAAGTGTAAATAAACAATTAAACTCGTTGATTTTAAGAATAAACAAACAATTAAAATCCATACCTTCGCTAAGGCGCCCGTTCCGAAGATCCTATTCTTCTTCTTCGGGGCGACGCTCAGGTAAACCTCGTCCACGTCGGGCTCCTCCTGCGTAGAGGCTCGACGCTCCTCAAGAGCCTGCTCCACCGAAGTCTAAAAGAAATTTTTAATTAGTCAATAATAATTTAAACATAAAATTTAGAAAAAGTCAAATTGTTAAAGTTATAAACTTACAATGAGGTGATGTGCTCGCTGAGATGTCGGGGTCCCGTCCTTCTTCACATGCAGACGTTTTGCAACGTCCAAAGCCGTCGCAGGTCGACCTAACTCCTCAGCCTTCAAAATATAAAAACATGTATAATTAAAGAACATATATAATCTAAAATATGAAAACATAATTCATTTATAAACTTACAATGTCCAAGGCATATCTGACGCCCGATCGGGATCCTCCAGCGGCCTTTGAAATGTCGGTGCCCGGCCCATCGGGCTCACTCATCCGATTCTTCGTGTTACGGCCAGACCTCTCTTTATAGTCATCTGAGTCGAAGATCACCAACCACCTCTTCCACACTTCATCGGGTAAGTTCGATATTAAATCTCAAACGGGTCTAAGCTCCAACATATGATCAAATGGTAAATTGCAACATATATAAAAATAACATTATAACATTATAAAATATATATGAAAGAGGTAATTAAGTATGATGGTAGACCATCTTATGATAAATAAATACAACTTTGAACACACGCTTTTAATTTCTTTAGTTTTTAAAAATGGACACCAAAATAAAATTTGACCACGAAGATGAAGGATTTAGTTCAAACTCTAAACACGAAAAAGTTGCGTATCGAAAAATTAGTGGGGGTCACCATAGTGAACTTTTAGCAAACGGAGTCATTTATTGTCTTAAAACAGCCAAAACCGCAGCTGCCCCCTTTATACTTACGGGGCAAAATCAAACAACTTTCAATTTCGTTTAAAATTTCGTTTTTGTACATATAAACCCAATTCTTTCTACTACAAATCATCCTAAACATGGACTTGAGTACTTTACACATTTTAAAACACAATAATTTTAAAAAATTCAAAAACCCCCGAACCCTAAAATCCCTTTTCACCTTAAATTGATGCACAAAATCAACAAAAAAAAATATTATACAACTAGCATGCTCCATAATAACAATACACATAACAATAATAAAAAAAAGAGATTTCTAACAAACCCTAAAATCTTCAAAATCAAAAAAATGAACCATTCAAAGTTCGAAAAGAGAGTTCAAACCTGAAATTGAAGAAGAATCGGTCTAAAATTCAGCCCTTTTTCTGCCCTTTTTCTGCCCCTCTTTCCAAAACCCTAAATTTATAATTATCAAAATTCAGGTCCAAAATCATGATAGTACATGACTTAGAATACTTAGAAACCTCAATAACAACAATAAGAAGAACATTCAAATCGAAAATCGAGTTTTTGTACAAACCCTAATTTTTTCTATTTCGAAAAAACAAACCAATTAAAAGATAAAAATGAAGTTCTAACCTCAAAGCCTTGGATAATCGGAGGGATTGAGGTGTTTGTAGCTTGTATTCGCCGGTTGAAGCTTCAAATCGCCGAAGTTCACCGAAAATCGCCGCTGCCCTCTTTCTTCTTTACAGAAACGCGAACTGAAATGTGTTCTGTGGTCTGTTCTGATATACGCGAGATCCCTACGGCTCTCCCTACGGCTCTTTGCCGTAGGCCATAAGTGAGTATTCAAAACGGTGCCGTTTAATAATCCCCTACGGGGGGTTGCCGTAAGCCATCCCTACGGGATATCAGCCGTAGGGCTCCCCTACGGGGATTGCCGTAGGGGTCCTCAATAATAGTCCCCTACGGGGACAGTGCCGTAGGGTCTAATGGCCTACGGGTCTCCCGTAGGGGACCCCGTAGTACGTTTTGGAGGGAAGTTAGGCGCGGCAAAGCGCGCGCTTCCCCCTACGGGTAGCCCCTACGGGATTGACCCCTACGGCTACAGCCGTAGGACTGCCCGTAGGGATCTTCTATGTAGTATTCCCCGTAGGGGATGCCGTAGGGGAGGCCTACGGCAAATTTCCCGTAAGGAATCCCCGTAGGGATTTCCTGGTTTTTTTGTAGTGTTGATACTTTTCATATTACATCAACAATCACCAGATATTACGAGGAAACTTTTGAATATAAATAAATCTTCTTTTTTTGGGTTACATCGTCCGTAAAAGTGATGAATGATATGAACAAAATGATCATTTTAATAATAAATATATACAGTATCTCATATGGTCATAGGCCTAGGGCATATCAAAGTGGTAAAGTTGTGTTGGGTGTAATTTCTGGGCGAATTCGATTCTTGGGTGACAATTTATTATGTGGTGATAAGGCTTCCAGCACATCTTTCGATTTTTCATTTTATTGATTGAGAGCCAACAATCTCGAATGGGAGTAAGTTTCTCGTCTATCTACCTTATAAATAAAATCATATAAAATACCTAATCATATATTTACATTTAGATGGAATTTGAATATTTCTTTAGTTCAATTTCTCAACTTACTTGTTGAAGATACGGAGTATGTAGACCGGTTTTGATCCCCTCCCCGCATCATCGGGGTTTCTTAATGTGCCCCGACGCTGACGTATTATTTTCACGTATTAATTTTTTAATATCTTGTCTTCGCCCAGCGTCCACTAGAAAAACTCAGAATTTTAATTTTATTTTTTCTCAGATTTATTTTCTTTCTCAAGTTTCTTTGTTTCCCCTTCAAAATAATAATAAATGATAATTGAAAAATAATAGTCATATATTATTTCACGATCGTGTTCATACGAGCATAAAAATAGAAAGAAATGAATATATATAACCCAAACCCACTCGTCGCACTCGATTTTTATTCCGACTGCCATGTTCTTGTTCTCCATAGACGAATTGTGTGTTTAAATTGTTGATTTTATCAATTTTGCAGTCGGTGACTGCGTTTTAATGCGCCTCGGCGACTGCGTTTTAATGCGCCGCTTTTCAGTTTTGCAACGGACGACTGCGTTTCGATGCGCCGTCGAACTCGTCAAAACCGCCATACGCGGCGCGTACGATAGGATCCGAGACGGACATCCAGGAGCTAAAGTGAGGATCTGCGTGAAAAGATATATATTTTAAAGAAAGAAACATAATTATGAAAATTTGAAAATTGCAAAAGAAGAAAAATCGAAAAGAAAAAGAGAAATTGTAAGTAAAAAATGAGATGGCGATAAGATCTGATAGAAAAAATGAGGAAAAAATTTAGGAGAAAGAAAAATTCAATTTTATTAAAAAATAAATACGTGGCAATAATACGTTAGCGTCGGGGCACGTTATGAAAACCCGATGCGGGGAGGGGATCAAAACCGGTACATAGACTATAGTTACTTCTTTTGTCTATATACATTTTTGTTTCATATTAATAATCACATCATGTCAAAGAAAATAATTATTATTACTTTTTTATTTTAAATTATAATTTTATTTTATTTTACGTATATATTTATTAAATTTTACTCTCATACACTTTTCATTATTAATATTTTATTAAATGAAAAATATAATTTAAATTTACACATTATTTTTTGATCAAAATACAATTTTTTGATCGTTAAATAAGACATACATAAATAAGTAAATGAAACGACAATTTATACTGTGCTTGTGTACAGAGTATTGTACACATAATATTCATAGTGTATTTTCAATGAACATTATTTTGATACATAATAAATATTTTTGTAAATAATAATTTATAATTTATAAACCGATGATTTTAATGGATGATGTTTTTTTTATTGTTATTATTCATTTTTATAATGAATAATTTTTATATTTAATTAGATTTTGGATTTTTTTTATTGTTATTATTCATTTTTATAATGAATAATTTTTATATTTAATTAGATTTTGGAATGAAATAAGAGTGAGCACATAAATTAGTAATGCAAATAGAAACATTTAAAAAAAATAAACAAATAAGGGTGAGCACGTAAATTAGTAATGCAAATAGAAACATTTAAAAAAAATAAACAGCGTTTGACTGCTTTTATAAGGTATAAAATGAAAATTTTTAAGAGTTTGAAAGTTTTAAATTTGTTTTGTAATTTTAAAAAAAAATATCAAAAAATAAAATGTTAGGAGATATAAACTGTTTTAAAAAAAAGTAAGTGTGCCTTTCTTTTGAAATACTACTAATATCTTATTTTTAAGAGATAATTTAAATAAAGGGTAATGACTAATGATTAGTGTTTGTTTATAATTAAATAATTTATTTTTTCCTAATTATAATTTAGTGGTGATTACCTAAATGACCCTTTTAATTTTCACAATAGATCTAAATTTTAATTGTAAAAAAAAAAAAAAAAAAAAACAAAAAAAAAAAAACTATGCACGCTCAATCCGATCAGATGTTAATAAAAGATAAGATTTCAAAGCATGTCCTTTCTGGAAATACCCAGGCAATTGTGGTTCCTTCTTCTCAAGCTCTTTCATCAAAATATCAAAATATCGCATTAAATTTAATTTTATTTATTTTTTTATAATTTTTGTATACTATTTATCATATTGTATTGAACCGACAAAAAAAAATCAACTTTGGCCTTCTATGCCTAGGACAGAGGAAGTATGTGTAAGTATATGATTTGGTTGAAATTGAATAATGTACCATTGTCACCCCTAAGTAAAATATTGTAGCGGACCGGGAAGCTAAGGGCTCGGTACCAAGCGATTGGTACAATGATAGACTTGTGCATTGAGATGACACCGTCTTTATTCAACGAATCCAAATTAAAGTACAATTAGTATGCAAATTTTTCGGCATGTTAGACAAATTTGACTTTGATCTTGCAGCTGCTATTTCAATTTTAAAAATTTCTATCATATAGTTAGACCTTAAAGACAGTAGGATATGTAGTCATCCATTTGGCTAAGGAATTAAATATGTGGAAACGAACCAACTTCAATTTCTCATTCATATAATTAATATAAAGAAACTAATGCAAAAAGGAAAAATGGTGTCTTCAAAATATTACATGAAATTCATTTTTTATCCACAAAATCAAACAAAAAATCTTAATTAGTGAAATACTATAAACTTAAATTTTGCACTAAAGATAAAAAACTTAAATTTTGGCTGAAATGTAAAAAACAAAATTAAGTTATGAAAATATAAAAGTTTCATAACGTTCAGGTTCAGTTATTAAAAGTAGTATTATTTCATTCAGTTTTCATTATAGTAAAAAAAAAAACCACATGTCAAACAAAGAACAATGAAATTAATATTTTTAGTTTGCATCAGGTTCCCAGCAGGAGATGGCATGAATCACACGGCCTTTCCATCCGAACAGAATCCACTTTCCGTGCTCCTCCACCGAGAAGTTCTTATGATAACCCGTCCTCTCATTACTCACACTTTTCACGATCTCTTGGTCGTGCGAGAGCTGCCTGAATCCACATCTACGAATCCTCGATTGCCATTGCTTGAATGTTTCCGGCCTCTCTATCCTCTCCTCCCCTTCACAAGCTATGGCGTTGATTACCTGTTTCCCAAGCATCTGCTCCTCATACAGCAGCCTCTTCGTGTCGTCCTCAGCTGGCACCGTAGCCTCCAGCATGTCGAACAAGGAAGAGAAGTGGTAAAACGCTTCGTTGAACCTCGTCACGAAGAAAGGCACAGTGTACGAGGCGTTGATTACTCCGTGAATAAACACGTCCGGATTCATCTTCTTGATCAGTTTCAGGACACTGTCCCTCGGGCTGTTGTATGTTTCCAGCTCGTCTGCTAAGTGGTGAAGCCGGTACATGGAGTTGACCACCAGCAGCTCGTCCTTTTGGATCTTCAGGTCTTCAGCTTCGATGGTGTCCCATTGTTGTGCTACTGCATTGTACACGAACGGCACTCCGAATCTTTCGCAGACCTTTGCAAGGCGGCTTCCCGTTTCCACTACCTTCTCGGCCGATCGAAAGCCCGGCTTGGGGAAATCGATCCCCGTGATGCGAAGCTTCGGCGGCCCGTCCGGTAACGAAGCTAGGGCTTGTATGAGGCAAGGCCACTGATATCCATTCACGATGCCGAAATCGATGATGTGAAGCGAACACTTATTGGTCGCTCTTCCTAGAACCAAGTTCCGGATTGTTGTGGCTGCATACAAGTTGGTCATCAACCGGAAAGGGCATGCTTTGAAGAACATTTTGTAAGCAATCAACATCTCGTTGGCAGAGATCCTCTTAGAGTCGAGCTTAGCGTATAATTCGGATCCGGTGCCGGTCATACGAGCCTCGAGGGCATTCCCAAACCAATGAGCAACCCTTTCCACGCTGGTGTCGCCCTGAGGAGAAGAATGCATCCTTATCTGCAGCAGCAGATCGTTCAAGCTCTTGATGTCGAAGTTTGCGGCGGCTTGCGAGCTTTGCATCAGTAAGCTTCTGAGGTCAACGATCCTCTTCTTGACGATGCCTCGTTTCCTGCCTCGTCCCGCCTTTATTGCCTTGTATTGCTCTAGATCGCCTGAGGTTCGGTCCGATATAGGAATGTCGTCGTACATGTCTGTGTCTTCGGATTGGTCGTTAGTCGTCGTGAGGGGATGGTTGTTGTTGTTGTTGAGTGCATCGTAAAAGGACTTCTCCATAGCTTCGAGAGACAAGCTGTCGTGGAGCATTGATTCCTGATCCTCGTCTTCTTCCTCCATCAGCCACTGGCTTATGTACTCAAGGAAGCCGGCATTTGAACTCTCAACAGCCGGGGGCAGTGATGATGGTACATTCGTCGTCGTCGTCGGGGCATAAACTTGATCGGAAACGTATTTTAACATGTGTCCAAGAACACAACTTTCTTCCGAATTGGATCCGAAATTTTCCATTGACACTTATTAAGAGATGAAACAGGAAAGAACAAGAAAAGATACTGCAGTAGTATTCTTACAGTTGGATTAATGAAATTAACAGTAGTAATTAATTCATTAATTTTATAATTAGTGCCAAGAGGTACGGAGTAATATTTATATAAATATCTAACCGTGTAGTATGATGTATCTTTGTTGATGTAGTATTTGGTTAAGTATCCATCTTTATTCAAAAGATATGCTTTTGAATTTTGATTAAAAAAAGTTGACCCTCCTCATGGTCATGGTACACTCAACTGATGACAAGAAGTGAAAGAAATCAAGATAGGAAACTTTCGATTTTAGATTTGCACTGTGCTATTTTTTATTTAAAACATTTTTGATCATTCTTGACGCATGAGTGATGTTTGATACGGAAATAAAAAAAAAAATATTAAAATTTTTTGATCATTCATTAAGTGATGTTCGATATGGAAATAAATTGATGCTATTATTTTTCTCTTTTAAATATAATTTTATTTTTATTTTATTTATCAACTTTTTTAATTTTATTTAAAATTATTTTAATTTTTAACTTTAAAATATATTTTTACTAGGGGTGACTATTCGGTACGGACGGGTACCCGCACCCAAAATTTTCGGGTACCCCACTACAAAAAATTCGCAGATTCCCTACGGCGGCAATTCCCGCAAAATTTTCGGGTACCCCACTACAAAAAATTCGCAGATTCCCTACGGCGGCAATTCCCGTAGGGAAATCCACAAAAATCCGTAGGGAACAGGGTTCCCTACGGCATCCCCTACGGGAATCACGCCGTAGGGGTTTGCCTCGTAGGGAACAAATCCCCTACGGGATTTTTGGAGCCGTAGGGGAAATCCCTACGGGTTGGCCGTAGGGGAGCCGTAGGGGACTGCTTTCCGCGCCCGTTCTTTCCCGTAGGGGATCCCTACGGCTTATCCCCGTAGGGAATAAGTTTTTAATCCGTTCTTTCCCGTAGGGGATCCCTACGGCTTATCCCCGTAGGGAATAAGTTTTAATTAAAAACGGGAGCTCCAAGCGGCTCGGGTCACAAGCTCGACCCACGATCCGAGGCCCGACAACATCTCACCATTACAAGGCCCGAGACAAGCCTAGCCCTCAATAAGCGGCTCGGGTCACAAGCTCGACCCACGATCCGAGGCCCGACAACATCTCACCATTACAAGGCCCGAGACAAGCCCAACCCTCAATTGAGGGCTTTGTAATAATGAACCCTTGACCTTATGAATGAAGAAGAGGATGATAACCGCTTGACCTTATGAATGAAGAAGAGGATGATAACCGCTAGGCTATCTGAGTTATATGTCCAATTCTTAAAAGATAATATATATGTACCATTAACTTATATATATATATATATATATATATATATATATATATATATATATTGGTTTAAAAAAAAGATAATTTTAAATAAAAGGGAATTTAAATATATTAAATTAAATAGAACTTTCAATATTTTTTTATTAATATTTAAGGTCTTTTATTTTTTAACTTTTTTGCGTTTACAAGTTTTACGTAGATTTAAATATTATTTAGTAGTAGTTTTTGAAATTTGTTTAGACTATAATAACTTTTTATTATTTTTTTTTTGCGTAATTGCGATATTTTTTATAATTAACTATTTTTATAAAATTGTGTAATTGCGTAGTTGCATAATTGTAATTGCGTAGTGCGTAAATGGTTAAAAAAAATTTAATTGTAATTTTATTATCTAGTAAAATATTGATTTAAAAAAAACATTTAAAACAGTTTAACGTAATTTTATAATAACATTTAATAAATTTATTATTATATAAATTAATTGTATTATTAAAAAAAAAAACTCCCTACGGCAAATGCCGTAGGGGACCCCTACGGGAAAAATACCCGTAGGGAATTTCTTTAATTGAATATAATTTAAAAAAAAAAATACTCCCCCTACGGCAACGGCATTTGCCGTAGGGGATCCCTACGGGAATAATTCCCGTAGGGGATTTATTATTCCCTACGGGGGACCCCGTAGGGCCTCTTGGAGGGAAGGTATGCGCGCGAATTCGCGCGCAGTCCCCTACGGGAATCCCCTACGGGAGTCACCCCTACGGCTGGAGACGTAGGGGATCTCAAAATATGCTCCCGTAGGGGATGCCGTAGGGAAATCCCTACGGGAAAAAGGCCGTAGGGAATCCCCGTAGGGGATCCGCGGTTTTTTTGTAGTGCCCGTACCCTAATAAGCAAAATAATCCATCCCGTAACCCGACCCTCTTTAGTAAATAGGGTACCCAATACCCGGGCCGGGAAATCGGGTACGGAAATCGGGTACCCAAAATTACCCTAAAATTTTACTTAACAAAAATCAATAATATTAATATTCAATTGTTTATTTTCAACTAACCAAGAATAAAAAATTATTAATCAATGTTCAAAATAGTAATAAAAAAAGTTAAAAACAATATAAAAAAATATCATTTTGAGATTTATATTTTACTTTTAAGGTAAATTTCTTACTATTATATATAGACTATAGTTTTATTTTTTATATATAATGTTTTAAAATTTTAATTAATATAATAATATATTTATTATTTAAATTAAATAATTAATCGGGTATTTCGGGTATAACGGGTAATCGGGTACCCTAATACCCAATATTTTTAAAAATGAATCCCATAACCCTACCCTTTACCCAAATTTTTTGGGTACGGGTACCCGAAAACCCAATCGGGTGCGGGTATTTCGGTACAACCCCGAATACCCTAACCCGAATAGTCACCCCTAATTTTTACTCATATTTTTATATCAAAAAAATTAAAAGTAACATTTTTTATTTTCATCTTAAAAAATTGTTTTATCTTTTCAAAAATATTAACATTTTTCTTAATTTTCATTGGAAAAAATAGAAAAAACTACATTTACACCAAGGTGTAGAGAGAACTCTCTACATTATCAATAAAAATTTCACGTGACATTATTGATTAAAGTATTTATTATTATTTTTGATATAATATCTATAAATTTTGTATCATAAATCAAATTATTTTTTGTTTAATTTTCTTCCATAATTTAATTTAGTAAAAATATTTTAGTTATTAAAAATTAAAAGTAAATAAATTATTTTATTGATTAATTAAAAAATAAAATTTATTGATTTGATTAATAAGCAGATTTAATTAACAAAGTTTATACCTATCAATTCAATTGATTAATTATAATTAAAATTAAACTAATTAATTAAAAATAAAAAACTTAACTAAATTTATTACGAAAAATTGACATTTAGATTGATAAAAACAATTTTATTTATATAGTAAATTGAGGTATACTATACTTTTTAAATATTTTAAATAACTATTTTAACAAAATAAAGTTATTTTAATTTATTATTAATTATAAACAAGCTTTTAATATTAAAAAAAAATTACAAAATCTGTGTTTTTTAATTTATATTTATTATATTATAATTAATGTTACAATTATCTTTCACACTTAAAGCAAAAATTAAATTGTTATTAAAAAAATTAATCTAAATATTTTTTGTTTAAAATTATATTTCTTTTAAAATACTTTATATCTTGTCTATTTTAATTTTATTTTTTAAAATGTTTTTTTTATGTATATAATTAACACATCTTTTTAATTTTTAAATTTTGAATCAATTAATTATTTTAAATATTACTTATAATATTCATGTATTATACTTCTATAGCATCAATGCATTTTTATACGACCATGATTGAGAAAATGCTCATTACACACTATTAAATTAGTCTAGATAAATAATTTATTTTAAAATTGCATCAACTAATTATTTTCAATATTATTGTATTAATTTTCATATTATTCAATTAAATTATATGACATTTCCAAACAGGATAAATAAAAAATGGTTCATTCAATATTATATATGTAATTCACATCATTTTAATACCATCAATATTATTATATTGAAGTGTCACATAAAAAATTCAAATTACATTTTGTATGTAAAATATTAATGCATTTTAGAAAGAAATCATAATAGATAATACACCATCTCCACACTACAAATTCAATTCAAATATTTTACTTATGTATAATTTTTTTAAATAAATATACTAAAATTTATGTCAATTTCATTATACAAAATTTAATATAATAAATTTTAATAATTAAAGTAAATCTTATGTCAAATTCATTATAAGAAAATAATTTTAAGTAAATTATTGATTTCTTAAAATATATAGTATATTTTATTATTAATGTTTTTTTACAAAATTTATATTGTAAAATTCATTATATTTAAAATAATTATTTTTTAAATATAGTTAATAAATTTACTAAACTAATTAATTAATTTAATTTAATTTAAAATTCTATCAATTAAATTAATTAATTTAATTTCAATTTTATAGTAACTAAAATATTCTTGCTAAATTAAACAATGGAATGAAATTAAATAAAATTTACTTTGATTTGTACTACCAAATTTATAGATATCATATTAAAAATAATAATAAATATTTTAATCAATAATAATAAGTATTTTAAATGTATCGTCTTCCCAAAAAAATGGTCTTATATTTACGAAAAAAGAGGAAGTATTTGCTTACAAATTTATCATAGTCCTCAACCTATAGCTACACATTCGGTCCGATTTGATCCTGAACCGACCAATTCGAAACCTGAACCAGAACCGGATAAACCTGAACCGGCCGGTTCGAAACCTGAACCTGAATCTTGGACCGGTTTTAACCGGTCCGGGTTAGGTTCAAGGCTGATCCGATCCGGTTCCGAACCTGAACCGGCCGGTTCCGAACCTGAGCCAGAATATATTTTTTTATTTTTTATGTAGTTATAGATACTAATTAAAAATAAACTTATTTACAATATTTTTAAAATTTTTAATTTTATATTTGAATTTACCAAATATTTGAATTTGAAATTTGAAAAAACTACTGTTATTTGATTTTATGGTCTAGATCAAATTTGAAAAACTAGTCGGCTAGATAAGTTAGGTAGGTGAAGTAAATAAAAATTACGTGAACTTTGATTTCTCAACGAGAATACGTAGACACTTTAATTTGGTATCGAAAAATAAAAAATTATTTTATTTTTCAATATTAAAATTAAACTCAAATCCAATTTTTATTTAAATTTTATTTTAATAACTAAAAAAAATTGTTTTATTTTTCGATATTAAAATTAAACTAAAATCCATTTTTATTTAACTTTTATTTTTTTACATTATTTTTAAAAATAAATTAACTAAATAAAACCTTTTATTTTTTTAAAAACATTTTTAAAAAAGTTAATTCTCAAAAACCTTTTCAAAAACTAAAAAATAATCGGTTTCAAGGTTCGGACTTGAACGGTCGGTTCAGAACCTGAACCTGAATCGGGTTGAACCTGAACCTTAAACCTGTTTTCACCGGTTCGGATTCGGTTCATCGAAATTCCAAACATGAACTTTATGAACCTGAACCGGATAGCCCGGAACCGGCCGGTTCGGCCCGGATGTGCAGCTCCTGCTCAACCCAACAATTGTTTTTCAAAACACTCACTATTTAGGAAAGTCAAATTTAGGATATCATATAATTTATCAAGTTTATTGAATTTATCAATTTTAATTTTATTGGATCAAACTTGTTATTTTAAATTTAATTTCAATTTGATCCATTTTAATTTAAGTTCAATTCAAAATTTTAAGAACAAATATAAAATATTTTTTGTGTAAAATATCTATGTGAGATTTAGAATATTGTTTATAATTTTTAATAATAATAATATAATTACTTTACATAAACAACTATAATATTTATATTATAAAACAATAATTCAGTATAAAATAACAATTTTTACTTCATATATCCTTTATTTACGTTAATTTAGAATGAATTTTAATATTAAATTTAGGTGAACTAAGATTACACCCTTGCATTTAAATAAGTAATGCAAAATATTTACGGGCCAAAATTCCTCCAAGAAAAATTAACGGAACAATTTTTTTTTTTTTCCCTAAAATTTCCAATTTCAAATTAATAGGGACAAGATGAGAAGGGGGTAAATGGCTAGTAATCATATTATAAAGAAAGGTAATTTAAACATTTCACAATTGTTTAGAAATCCTCCAAGAAAAATTAAGGGAACAATAATTTTTTTTCCCTAAAATTTCCAATTTCAAATTAATAGGGACAAGGTGAGACGGGGGTAAAGGGCTAGTAATCATATTATAAAGAAGGGTAATTTAAACATTTCACAATTGTTTAGAAAAAATAAAAATAAAAAAGAGGCGGGTAAATTTATATTGAAAGTGTAAATATCCTTAGTCTTTTTTTTTTGTTTTTATTTTTGTTTTTTTGTTCTATGTCAATTGCAGTGTCTTAGAACTCGAATCAAGAACATCAAATTATCAATTCAAGTGTTCAACCAACTGAGCTAATAACTCTCGACAATATTCCGTCAAATAAATATTTATCCGCTTTGATCAACCTTTTTTAACTTCTATACATTATTAAATATTTTTAAAATATAAAAATAATATTTTAGCATAAATTATATGGTATATATACTTCTAATGATAAACTAGTTTATTAATAAAATAAATATTAACTCTTATATATTATTAAATTACGGTGACGCGAGATGATCGAAATTGGTACGACGATCAAGTGGCGCGTGCCGATCGAATCTGTGACGACCAAAACCAATAAAGACTACGGAAGTGCGTGCTGATCTCAGACATTATTTTGTATGGTTTGGTTTGGTTTAGTTCAGATTGAATTCGCGACGACCAAAACCGATAGAAACTACAGTGGCGTGAGTGGCGTGCGGCGATCTTGGACATTATTTTGTTTGGTTTAGTTTGTTCTGGTTGAGTCGAGTTGATCGAAACCCGGAGAAAAAAAAAGGCTCGTGCAAGGAGATGTATAGAGCTAAGATGTCGGCTTTTAATTCAATTGCCCTGCGTGATTTTTTTGCAAATGCCTTGCCGTGCGTTTGAATGATGTTCGCCTCTCAAGCTGTATCTTTCAGTGAGCGAGTTTTGGATTCGTACCCGTCATCTCCTTACTAACACTTTTCAAAATCTCTTGGTCGTGCGAGAGCTGCCTGAATCCACTTCTCCGAATCCTTGATTGCCAATGCTTGTAAGTTTCTGGCCTCTCTATCCTATCCTCCCCTTCACAAGCTATGGCGTTGATCACCTGTTTCCCGAGTATCTGCTCCTCATAGAAAAGTATGTGGATAAGGTAGGGGTAAAATTGTATTTTTTTCAAGTGAAAAAGTAAAAATATATATATTTTTTGGTATATCAATTATTATGAGAAATCTAAAAAAAAAAAAAAGTAGTGCATGTATTATGAGAGAGAGAAGGAGTATATTCTACGATATACTATTATTACTAAGAGCATTTCCAGTGGTAGTTTCAACTTTTGGGTGAGAAGTAGGCCACCTATGCGCTAATTCATACTTTTTTATTTAATATTTATAGAAATAATCACGGATATACTGATTTTAAAATTTTAACTATTTCAAAATTTTCATTTTTAATTAAATTTTATATAAAATAAAAAATAATTTCTAACGCTAAAAATTTAAATATTTCAAAAAAATTATTTTTAATTAATTTTTATATAAGTAATTTTTAACACTAAAAATTTAATTGTTTAAAATTTTTTATTTTGTATTAATTTTTATATAAAATAAAATATTTTGGAAAATACAAAATAAGTTAAAATTTAATTTATTTCAAAATTCTTAATTTTAAATAATTTTTATATATTCAAAATTCTTATTTTTAATTAATTTTTATATAAATAATTTTTAACGTTAAAAATTTCATTATTTAAATTTTTTTATTTTGTATTAATTTTTATATAAAATAGAATAATACGTTAAAATACAAAATAAGTTAAAATTTAATTTATTTCAAAATTCTTAATTTTAAATAATTTTTATATAAAATAAATAATAATCCTTACGTTAAAAATTACAATGGCATATTAATTTTGTTAATTAATAATACAAAATAATACAAAATAATAATAATAAATTAATAATGGTAAATAATAATAATAAAATAATAATATAATTTATCTCTACTACCCAGGTAGAAGTTCCTCTACCCCAGATATTTTAGAAAAATCTAACATTAACACGCATCTCCAATACCGCATTTACCGCATTTATGGGTGAGATATAAAAATACACGTAGAATTCTACCTCTCCATTGAAGATGATCTAATGGATTTTTCAAAGACATGCTTATAATAATGTTGATACTTTTTCATGTTACATCATCAATCACCATATATTACGAGGAAACTTTTGAATATAAATAATTCTTCGGTTTTTGGGGTAGCATCGTCATTTGTTCGTAAAAGTGATGAATGATATGAACAAAATGATCATTTTAATAATAAATATATACTATTTCATATGGTTCTAGGCCTAGGGCATATCAAAGTGGTAAAGTTGTGTTGGGGGTAATTTCTTGGCCATGCGGATTGGATTTTTGGGCGAGACAATTTATTCTGGAGTGACATTTGTTGCCTTTCTATCACAAGTGTTTCTATCACAAGTGTCTAGGCATCTGACGAGTGAGATGGCTGAGTACATGATCAGACCGGTGACGGAGGTGGAGATCCAGGATGTTCTTTTTGCGTTCGAGGATGATAGAGCGCCGGGACCTGATGGTTACTCTTCGACTTTCTTCAAACGAGCCTGGCCGGTGGTTAAATCTGAGTGTCTCTCGGCTATTTCAGATTTCTTCCGTACCGGCAAGCTTGTTCGAGCGGTTAACTCTACGATTCTTTCGCTGATTCCGAAGGTTGCTGTCCCGAAGCATCCTAAGGATTTCCGACCCATCTCGTGCTGCAATGTGCTGTACAAGGTGATCGCGAAGATTATCTCGAATCGTATGAGTCACAGTATGGCCTTTTTGGTGGATATATCACAGACTGCTTTCGTCCCTGGCAGACGCATCGGGGATAATATACTCCTTGCACAGGAGATCATGCAGGGATACGTGAAGGCGGGGCTGCCAGCTAGATGTGTGTTGAAAGTGGATCTGATGAAGGCCTATGATACAGTTGAGTGGAGTTTTTTGCGGGCATCTTTGGAGACTATGGGGTTCCACCAGGTGTTTATTGGTTGGATTATGGAATGTCTATCTACTCCGGCGTACTCTGTGAACATTAATGGTTCAGCTGAGGGTTATTTCAGAGGAGCCAGGGGATTGAGGCAGGGGGACCCGATGTCACCATTTCTTTTCGTCCTTGTGATGGAGGTCTTACACGGGATTTTGGAGTGGCATATTCGGGCTGAGCCGGAGTTTCAGTACCACTGGAGATGTGAGAGGACCCGTACCTACATGCTGAGTTTTGCAGATGATCTGCTCCTCGCTTGCCATGCAGATCCTATCTCTATCGATACTCTCAGACGGGGATTGCAGCTCTTCTCGGCCTACTCTGGTCTACATGCGAATGTGGATAATAGTAACATCTTTCTCTCGAGGGCGGCACAGGAGGATGCGTCGGTTCTGCAGGCTGTGTTTGATTTTCCAGTTGGTACTCTTCCGGTGCGGTATTTGGGAGTTCCGTTGATCTCTTCTCAGTTGAGGATCAGAGATTGTGCACCACTGCTCCGGAAGATTGATGATCGACTAGGTTCATGGACTTCACGATCCCTATCGTATGCTGGGCGCACCCAGCTGATCCGCTCAGTGCTAGGCACTCTTCATATATACTGGGCTAGCGTGTTCATACTCCCACAGGGGGTTATTCAGGAGATTGTGAAGCGCCTGAGAAGATTTCTTTGGTATGGGACGGGTACTAAGGGGTATGCGAAGGTTCGGTGGGCTGATGTATGCCGACCTACCAGAGAGAGAGGACTAGGGATCCGTGACCTCACTGCTCAGAATCGGACCCTTATGACCAGACACATTTGGGCGATACTGAGCCGGGATCCAGAGTCTGTTTGGGTCAGTTGGATTCAGGCGAATCGACTGCGGAGACATTCTTTCTGGAGTGCGAAGAGCCCTAGGGCATGCTCTTGGAGTTGGCGACAACTCCTAAAGCTTAGGCCTGATGTTCTACCGGCTATCCAGTTCCATATTGGGGATGGGTCACAGTTATATCTGTGGAGGGACCCGTGGCACACCTTGGGTCGGTTGGAGGAGGTGAATCCGATGGGGCCAGCCTTGACTGGGTTGCAGGTAGCCTCGCCTCTCAGCTCTGTCATTGTTGACGGGGAGTGGCAGTGGCCAATTGACTTTGCGGAGGAGTTCGTTGGTCTTATGGAGGATCTTCCGGAGATAGGCCAAGGGAGTGATAGCATACGGTGGAGACTACATAGGTCTGGGATTTACACTTCTGCCTCAGCCTATTCACTTTTCCACCCCGAGGGTGTTCGGGTACAGTGGGCTGGTCTCCTTGATGGACCAGGGCGTATTCCGAGGCACTGCTTTATTCTTTGGCTTGCTATCCGTGGTCGGTTGCCGACGCGTGACAAGCCGTGGATTGGTCGGGGGGATGATTCGTGTGTTCTGTGTGGAGGAGAGTGTAGAGAGACGCATTCCCATCTTTTCTTTGAGTGCACGTTTTCGCAGGACTGTTTGATGAAAGCTGGAAGGGAGGTTACTGGGTTCCTATGGCCACGTGGCAGTTGGGAGTGTGCTGTCCTTCGTGCTGCTAGACGCTGGCGTGGGAAACATTGGATTTCCTGTACCTATCGTGGCCTTCTCGCTGCTCTGATTTACTTTATATGGCAGGAGAGGAACACACGTATACGGGAAGCGCACTCGGAGTCGGCAGAGAGGGTGGCTATCAGGGCTATATCGATTATGAGGGATCGGATCGTTGCGCTAAAGCTACCAGACTCCCTTCAGGCGAGGGCTTTGAGGCGAGTGTGGCATATCGCTTGGTAGGGGTGACAGTTGTTGTTTTGCTCTTTTATTTTTGGAGATTCTGAGAACTAGCCTGTTAGCTCGTTGATGCGGTAGGTTCTTCCTATGCGCTGTACTGTATCTCTAAACTCTTTTATTTTTCTCTTATATGATATTGACCGTTAATCAAAAAAAAAATTAACAATCGAATAGGTGGAATTTCTCATCTATTCACTTTATAAAAAAAAATCATATCATAATTTTGACATTTCTTAAATTATTTTACATAATTTTCCTATATCATATATTTACATTTAGATCGAATTTGAATGTTTTTTAGCTAAGATTTCTTAACTTACTTGAAGATATATACTGTAGTTACTTATTTTGTTCGATGGTGTTTTATAAAATTTTGTTTCATACTAATAGGCACACCGCACATGGCCCACATCATGTCAAAGAGAATAATTATTAGTACTTTTTATTTAAAAATTATAATTTTATTTATTTTTATTTATTTATTAAATTTTACTCTCATACACTTTGCTTTATTAATAATTTATTAAATGAAAAATACAAATTTAAATTTACTCATTATTTTTTGATCAAATGCCAATAAAATATTATGTTTTTTTTTTTTAAATTTTCCTGTCAGAACATGTATGATCGTTTGAAATAAGACATACATAAATAAGTAAATGAAATAGGGGTGATGACATAAATAAGTAATGCAAAAAGAAACATTTTTTAAAAATAGTCTAGTTTATAAGGCATAGATATAAATTTTAAGAGTTTGAAAGCTTATAATCTTTTTAAATTTGTTTGATAATTTAAAAAAATAAGTATATATAAAAAAAAATAAGATGTTAGGAAATATAAGCTGTTTAAAAAAAAAAGTAAGCATGCCTTTCTTTTTTAAACAATATTTTATTTTTAAACCTTAATAAATTTAACATTTTATTACTAAAATATTTAGAGGGTGTTTGACAAAGCTTATAAGCTCTTTATGTTATAAGTTGTTTAAGAGTTTATAAGCTCTTAAAATTAAAATTTGTATAGTAAAATTTTAAAAAAAGATCTTATGTTATAAGTTGTTTAAGAGTTTATAAGCTCTTAAAATTAAAATTTGTATAGTAAAATTAAAAAAAAAATTAAAAAAATTTAAGAATAAGCTGTTTAACCGCTTATAAGCTGTTTAAAAAAAAAAGTAAGGGGAAGTAACTTAAACAATAAAAGACCAAACTACCCCTAAAATTATTACTTTTTATATATAAAAAAAATTCTAAATTTATTATTTAGTTAATATAAATATTTTTAATTTTTTTTATACAATTTTATTTATATAAAATCTTAAATTGTTAAACAAATTAAAATCTTATAAATTTATATATCTATTTTATACAAATGGTTTAACAACTTATTTATTAAATAAAACATAACCGCTTACGAGCTTTTAAAACAACTTATAAACAATGTTCTAAAAATCGGGCCTAGGCGGCGCCTAGGCGCTAGGCGGAGGTAAACCGCCCCGATTTTCCATCTTAGGCGGCTAGGCGGGTCCAGGCGGATTTAGGCGGCCTAGGCGGGGATTAATCGGCTCTAGGCGGCCTAGGCGGGGATTAATCGGGCCTAAGCGGTTTTCAATAAAAAAAATTAAAAAATGTTGTTTTTCGTCTCGTTGCGAATTTAATGTTTTTATTGGCTACAAAAGTTTAAAAAATGATATTTTCTTGTGTTAGAGAGCTTAAAATATAATATTTGATATGATTTGTGAAATATGATTGAAAATTTGTGTAATATTTTACCTTTATTGAATATATAAACAAATATCATATAACTAATTATTATAATTAAAGTAAAAAAATTGTTATTTTTTCAAAAAAAAAATATATAAATTATTTTTGAAATATAATATTAATTAATAAAATATAAAAATGTAAAACGATTAATCCCCGCCTAGTTCCCGATTAATCCCTCTAGGCTCTAGGCCCTTAGTCACCGCCCGCCTACCGCCTAGCGCCTTTTAGAACCTTGCTTATAAATATAACATCTTATAAGCTCTTTTAAATAAGTTTACCCAAATTTACTAAAATTTTATAAGTTTTAAATAAGTTTACCCAAATTTACTAAAATCTTATAAGTTATTTCGTAAAAGATTAACTTAAATGATTTTAGAAATGAGTCTTTATTCAACGAATCCAAATTAAAGTACAAATTAGTATGAAACTTTTTCGGCATGTTAGACAAACTTGACTTTGATTAGATGTTTTAGTTTAGTTTAGCTGATTAAATTGCGTTTCAAAATAAATTAAAATATAATTGATAAAAAATAATTTGTAAAATTTATTTTAAGTATACAACTTAGTTAATAATATAATATTATAATAATTTTTTTAAAAAATATTTAACAATTCATAAATTTATTATTATTTTTATAAAATAATCAATTCAATTTACTTTATTTGAGTAGATCGTTTGATTCAGTTCAAATTTATTCAGTTTCAACCAATTTCAGTTCAAAAGAACACATGGTTAGACCTTAAAGACTGTAGGATATGTAGTCATGCATTCCGTTACGTTGCTGGCTAAGGAATTAATCTGTCGAACGAACCAACTTAAAATTTTCATTAATATATATAAAGAGAACAACACAAAAGGAAAAATGTTATCTTCGAAATATTCCATTAGATTACCATTTTTTCCACAAAATCAAACAAAATATCTTAATTAGTGAAATATTAGAAACTTAATTGTTGTACTGAGTGAAGATATATGAAAGGAATTATGGAAATTAAGAAAGATAAAATGAAACAATCAGTCTTAGGTTCGATTAGAGATCGTCTTAATGGAATAAGAGCACTTCTTGACTGCCTGATCCACCGGATTCCGAGATGTCTCATGTGTGGTTGGATTCCAATAAAATGGATTTCGATCAAATTAGTAGTTAAGTCCAATATTTGAATAGGTCTGTCACTAAGTTCAGCTATTAAAACACAATTATTTCATTTAGTTTTCAGTATAGTAAATAAAAACATCTGTGAAAGAAGAAAACGAAAAAAATATTTTTAGTTTGGAACCTATTAAATTGATGATATTATTATCTAGGTTCCCAGCAAGAGATGGCATGAATGACACGGCCTTTCCATCCGAACAGAATCCACTTTCCGTCCTCCTCCACCGAGAAGTTCTTATGATAACCCGTCGACATCTCCTCACTCACACTTTTCACAACATCTTGGTCGTGCGAAAGCTGCTTGAATCCACTTCTCAGTATCCTTGATTGCCAATGCTTGTATGTATTCGGCCTCTCTATCCTCTCCTCCCCTTCGCAAGCTATGGCGTCGATCACCTGTTTCCCGAGTATCTGCTCCTCATACAGCAGCCTCGTCGCGTCCTCCTCAGCCGGCACCGTGGCCTCCAGCATGTCGAACAAGGAAGAGAAGTGGTAAAACGCTTCTTTGAACCTCGTCACGAAGAAAGGCACAGTGTACGAGGCGTTGACTATTCCGTGAATAAACACGTCCGGATTCATCTTCTTGATCAGTTTCAGGACACTGTCCCTCGGGCTGTTGTATGTTTCCAGCTCGTCTGCTAAGTGGTGAAGCCGGTACATGGAGTTGACCACCAGCAGCTCGTCCTTTTGGATCTTCAGGTCTTCAGCTTTGATAGTGTCCCATTGTTGTGCTACTGCGTTGTACACGAACGGCACTCCGAATCTCTCGCAGACCTTTGCAAGGCGGCCGCCCGTTTCCACTACCTTCTCGGCCGATCGAAGTCCCGGCTTGGGGAAATCGATCCCCGTGATGCGAAGCTTCGGCGGCCCGTCCGGTAACGAAGCTAGGGCTTGTATGAGGCAAGGCCACTGATATCCATTCACGATGCCGAAACCGATGATGTGAAGCGAACACTTATTGGTCGCTCTTCCTCGGACCAAGTTCCGGATTGTTGTGGCTGCATACAAGTTGGTCATCAACCGGAAAGGGCATGCTTTGAAGAACATTTTGTAAGCAATCAACATCTCGTTGGCAAAGATCCTCTTAGAGTCGAGCTTAGCGTATAATTCGGATCCAGTGCCGTACATACGAGCCTCGAGGGCATTCGAAAACCAATGAGCAACCCTTTCCACGCTGTCTGTAGATTTTATAAGTAGTATATATTGAGAAGGGTTGTCCCTTCTCTATAGAGTAAACAAGATGAACAGAAAATATGTTTCTTGTATATTGATATCAAACGTAGGGTACATGTGAGGTATTTATAAGGATCAATACCAAAACCCTAATCTAAATAGGAATAGAAACCTACCTAGTATAGACAACTAAATACCAAATATAAAATAAGGTAGGTAAATAGAATAGGAAAACATGTATATATGGAATCCTCCATATATTAGGGTTCATGCATGTCATGGAAGCTGCATGTACGCATGCAGCTGCATGCATGCGCACGTCAACACCCCCCCTCAAGATGGCAGTAGAGGTCTCGGATGCCCATCTTGCTCAAAAGCATATGAAACACCTTGGACCCCAAAGCTTTAGTAAAAAGGTCAGCTACTTGATCTGTGGATTTCATGTAGAATAGTTTGAAGAGACCCTTCTGCAACCATTCTCTAACAAGATGACAGTCGATCTCTATATGTTTTGTTCTTTCATGGAAAACGGGGTTAGAAGCAATGTGTATTGCAGCTATATTGTCACAGTATAATAAAGCTGGTTGATGATGATTAATGTGAAAATCTGTAAGCAGCTTCTTGAACCATATAAGTTCACATACACATGAGGCCATGGCTCTATATTCAGACTCTGCAGATGACCTAGAGACTGTTGTCTGCTTCTTAGATCTCCAAGCAACCAAGGAATCACCTAGGAATACACAATAACCAGTGACAGATCTTCTAGTAGTGGTATCTGTTCCCCAATCAGCATCACAGTAGGATTTAAGGTGCAAAGAATTTGTAGAAGGATAAAAGAGACCCTGTCCAGGAGATTTCTTGAGGTATTTGACAACCCTATAGGCTGCATTTAAATGTATATCAGTAGGAACATCCAAAAATTGACTAAGCACCTGAATAGAATAACAAATGTCAGGTCTGGATAGAGTAAGATACAATAATCTTCCAATGAGTCTCCTGTACTGTAATGGATCAGCTAGAGGTTCTCCATCTGTTTTGTTGAATTGAATACCTTGTTCAAAAGGAAAAGCCATAGGCTTGCTATCCAACATACCACAATCAGAAATTATATCCAATGTATATTGTCTTTGATTCAAGACAAGACCATCTGTATTTCTGGCAATTTCAATGCCAAGGAAATACTTTAAATCACCTAAGTCCTTTATCTTGAATTTTCCAGAAAGATAACTCTTCAATTTGTTGATAGCTGCAAAATCATTTCCTCCAAGAATGATGTCATCTACATATATGAGAAGAAAGATAGTAGATGAACCAGAGATAAGAAGGAATAGTGATGAATCAGCATTGCTCTGACAGAATCCATAGGAAGAAATAACAGAAGTCAACTTCTCATTCCATTGCCTTGAAGCTTGTTTCAAGCCGTATAATGACTTATGTAGCTTAAAACATACATTCTTGGTAGATGTTGGAGTGAATCCTTCAGGAAGAGTCATGTAAACTTCCTCATGGAGCTCTCCATATAAAAATGCATTGTTCACATCAAGCTGAAATAGAAACCAGTTCAGGGATGAAGCCAAGGCCAATACAGTTCTCACTGTAGCTATTTTTGCTACAGGTGAAAAGGTTTCAAAGAAGTCAAGCCCTTCTTGTTGTGTATAGCCTTTAGCTACTAACCTTGCTTTACATCTTTCTACTGAACCATCTGCTTTTCTTTTGATTTTATATACCCACTTACACCCTATTGGTTTCTTTCCTGGAGGTAAGGGTATCACAGTCCATGTGTTATTACTCTCAAGTGCTGCAATTTCTTCATCCATAGCCTTTTGCCAAACTGTATGTTTGGAAGCTTCCCTGAAGTTCCTTGGTTCTGTATGTATGGCTGTTGACATAACATAAGACAAGTAGGGTTCCTTTAACTTGGAAAATTTTAAACAATCACTTAAAGGGTAATCTGAGATTGGTGGCAGTTCATCATCAGAGTTGCCTTTAGCTTGTTTGATCAAATAGCATTGGTAGTCACTGAGGTAATTTGGTGGCCTTTTAATTCTCCCAGTTCTTCTGGTATGAGTATCTTGATCATGAGTTGGGGGATCAGCATCAGTGGATTCATGGTGATCATTAGGGTCCTTTTCAACTTCTTCAACTGTGTTAGGACCTGTTTCTGTAATGAGGGGAGGAGTTGTGATCACAACATCATTATTTTGGACTTGTTCAGTGTTGTCATCATAATCAAATACATCAACAGTGGCAGGATGTTCAGTAGGGAGTTCTTGAACTTCATCATGAAATGGAAAAACATCTTCATAGAATATCACATCTCTTGCTGTGAAGTGATGTTGTTTTTCTATGTTGTATAGAATGTATCCCTTGATACCTTTAGGATATCCTACAAACACACATTTATGTGCCCTTGTTGTAAATTTATCCCTTTTTGGATCTGTGTTTGTAGCATAACACAAACAACCAAAAGTTCTAAGAGATGAGAACTTTGGTTCCTGTTTATACAAAACTGTATAGGGTGTCTTGTTCCCTATTATTTTAGAAGGTGTTCTGTTGATTAGGTATGCTGCTGTAAGCACACACTCTCCCCAGAACTCCATTGGCATATTTGACTGGAACCTCAAAGCTCTAGCAACTTCCAAAATATGTCTGTGCTTTCTTTCAACCACAGCATTTTGTTGTGGTGTATAAGTACAGCTTCTCTGGTGTTCTATTCCCTGACTTCTATAGTACTCATTCATCTCAAACTCCTTTCCTTGATCACTTCTAATTTTCTTGATACTGCATCCAAACTGATTTTTGACCAGATTTACAAAGTCTTGAAGAATCTGCCTTACTTGAGACTTTGAAATCATGAGGTGAATCCAAGTGAATCTACTACTATGCTCAACTATGGTCAAGAAGTATTTGAAACCACTGTGTGAGCTGACTGATAAAGGTCCCCAAATGTCCACATGGACTAACTCAAATAGCTCAATCTCAGTATCTTTGTGGTCAGGAAAAGGGAGCCTTGTTTGTTTGGATTTGTGACAAGTATCACATACACTTTTGGCAAAAGAATCAGAAATAGGAGGAAAAACTTGATAAACTTTATTCATTAAAATCATTCTACTGACAGAAGGGTGCCCCATTCTTTTATGCCAAACATCAATTGAAAAACTATTAACTACTTTATCTTGAATGTCTTGTACTGCTTGAAATTGGTATAACCCTCCATTCTCTCTAGCTGTCCCAATCACTCTGCAGCTGTGGATGTCCTGTATGATACATTTACCAGGAAAAAAACTTATCTTTGCAGCTATATCTAACAGTAACTTGCTCACAGAGATCAGATTAAATTGGAATGATGGCACAAACAAAACATTTTTCAGGATTATAGAATTACTGAGATGCACTGTCCCCACATGAGTAACAAGAGTACTAGATCCATTTGGTAACCTCAATGTAATTGGATCTCTTGCTCTTACTTGGTTCATACTTTTCAGATTGTTTGTAATGTGGTCACTTGCACCAGAATCCAAGATCCATACATTATTACTAACACTTAACAAACAATGTGAAGCCATAGTATAAGCAGAATTTGTACCTGCTGATTTCTTCTCATTGGTATTGAAATTTTGTAGTAAAGAGCATAGGTGCTTATACTCTTTGGATGACATCTTTATATCTTCTTCTTCAACTTCAGCATCCACTTGATTGGCAGTAGATTTTTGTGTCCATGTCTTCCCAGTATTGCTTAATGACTCAGAATCTTTACTGGGGCGTCCATGAAGTTCAAAACACCTTTCTACTGTATGATTGTTCTTCCCACAATGACTGCAACTCAGGTTCCTTTTGGTTGTGTTATTGGGATTCTTTCCATGCCATGGAGGATAGCCATAAACTTCAAAGCACTTATCCACTGTATGGTTGTCTCTGCCACACTTTGTACATGTTGCAGATCCCCTTTTATTATTGTTAGAAGAGTTCTTGTTCCATTGGTTGACTCCTTTAACTCCATCTTGTCTAGCAGCCATAGCAGCAGCCTGTACATCCTTTGATGTTGAGTTTTGCATCTCAAGGTTGAACTCCTCCTGTGATATCAGATTGAAAATCTGATCTAATGTGGGAAGTGGATCTTTCAATAAAATCTGGTTCCTTAATTGCACATAATCATTATTCAAGCCCATTAGAAATAACAATATCTTCCTTTTGTTCCACTTTTCTTGAATCTCTATCATGGCAGGACATCCTGTCATAGGGCATACACAGGATGGCTCGTAGGCATTGATTTCATCCCACAAACCTTTGAGTTTAGCAAAATAAACATTCACAGTATCTCCTTCTTGCTTGAGTGCCATCAGTTGTTGCTCAAGCATAAATATGCGATTGTTATTTGTCCTAGAAAATTTGGTACGTAGTTCAATCCATACCTGTCTAGCAGATTTGGCATATGCTGTAAAACCAGAGAGTTCTGGTGATAAACTGGCAGTAATCCATGCAAGAACCATGGAATTGCATCTCCTCCAGTCTTGATATAAAGGATCAGAAGTTGATGGTTCCAAAATAGATCCATCAACGAACCCTAATTTGTTCTTAGCTTCCAATGACACCATCATGTTCCTACTCCATGACTGGTAATTTCTTGAACTCAGAGATTCATTGATGAGCTTCTGACCGGGTGATTCTGCATAGTGCATGAAATAAGGACTGGATGGTTTTGAAGGATCCATGGGGTCTGTGGTGATAATCTCCCCTGTGCTCCCTCCAGCTCCTTTATCTTTTGGTTCAGTCATGTCGATTGCGGAATTGGCTCTGATACCATGTAGATTTTATAAGTAGTATATATTGAGAAGGGTTGTCCCTTCTCTATAGAGTAAACAAGATGAACAGAAAATATGTTTCTTGTATATTGATATCAAACGTAGGGTACATGTGAGGTATTTATAAGGATCAATACCAAAACCCTAATCTAAATAGGAATAGAAACCTACCTAGTATAGACAACTAAATACCAAATATAAAATAAGGTAGGTAAATAGAATAGGAAAACATGTATATATGGAATCCTCCATATATTAGGGTTCATGCATGTCATGGAAGCTGCATGTACGCATGCAGCTGCATGCATGCGCACGTCAACACTGTCGCCCTGAGGAGAAGAATGATTCCTTATCTGCAGCAGCAGATCCTTCAAGCTCCTGGTGTCGAAGTTGGAAGCGGCTTGCGCGCTTTGCATCAGTAAGCTTCTGAGATCAACGACCCTCTTCTTGAAGACGACTCGATTCCTGGATCCTCCTTCTCCTTTTGAATATTGTCGTCCCTTCTTTTTCGCCTTGGGTCGCTCTAGATCTTCCGGACCGCCTGATGCAGGATAAAGCAGAATGTCGTCCGTTTCTTCGGTTTCTGTGAAATCGCACCGGATTCTCTTCTCGAAAAAGATATTTGACCTAGGATCATTACCGGTGGTGTCGGGATGGTTGTTGTTGTTGAGTGCATCGTACAAGGACTTCTCCATAGCTTCGAGAGACAAGCTTTCGTGGAGCATTGATTCCTGATCCTCGTCTTCTTCCTCCATCAGCCACTGGCTTATGTACTCGAGTAAGCCGCCATTTGAACTCTCAACAGCCGGGGGCGGTGATGATGGTGCATTCGTTGTCGTCGTCGTCGGGACATAAACTTGATCGGAAACGTATTTTAACATGTGTCCAACAACACAACTTTCTTCATAATTGGATCCGAAATTATACATGACACTTATTAAGAGAGGAAACAGGAAAGAACAAGAAAAGATACTAATAGTAATTAATTTTATAATTAGTGCCAAGAGGTAGGGAGTACTAGTACTGTATTTATTTAAATATCTAACCGTGTAGTATGATTATGTCCTTATTTGTTTAAGTATCCATGTGTATTTTCAAATATATGCTTTTGAATTTTAATTATAAAAAGTTGATCCTCTCATGGTCATGGTACACACAATTGATGACAAGAAGTGAAGAAATCAAGCTAGGAAACTTTCCAAGTAAGATTTGTACTGTACAACTACTATTTTTTATTAAATTTTTTGGATCATTCTTTACGCACGAGTGATGTTGGATACGGAAATAAATTAATTTTTTATTAAAGATTTTTGATCATTCATTACGTACGAGTGAGGTTCGATACGGAAATAAATTGACGTTACTTTTTTACTTACTGTATACTCTGTATGAAAATTTATTACTACTTTATTTATTAATTTTTTTAATTTTATTTAAAATTATTTTACTTTTTAATTTAAATATATATTTTAATTTTTTATTTTTTGATTAAAAAAACACATTTTTTTTTCGTATTTAGGAAAAGAGGAAGTATTTGTTAGACCGAGGGGCATTAGGTTTTGTACAGGTTACAACGTTAGATTTTTAATTTAAAGATTAGTTTGTCCACTTTATTACAAATTAAACTCTCCATATTACTTTTAATATTAAAAAATTACCAATTAAAACATTTTTTTTTGTTTAAAAATAATTGTATCAACGTGTGAAAATTGTATTTTACTTTTTATAGTGTATTAAATCCATTTTTTTTATAGTGTATCAAATCCATTTTTTAGTTATTCACATTTAATAAAATAAATGCATATAAAATATAACATATAAAAAAAGTAGATATAGTTCATAAAAAAATTAACAAGTCTTTTTAATATTAAAAATGTATGTACACACTATAAAAAATAAAATACAATTTTCACTGGGTGGATAAACAATTTTTTTAAACAATAAAAATGTTTTAATAAGTATTTTTTTAATATTAAAAGTTGAACATATATTGTATTTGTGGTCTATTAGATGCTACACTCGGTGTAATACTCTTATGGCATATTAACCGTAGATGCATACACCATACACGTCGATGTGTGTGATTGTGTGTGTATTTGTATAAAATAATAATAAATCTACGGCTATTAGATGCATGATGTACTCCACCGGGTGTATCATAGACTAAACCTGTATTTGTAATGACGTTATACAAACTAAGCTTTAAATAATAAATCAATGTCTTTAATTAGATTTGCTTTAATCTAACTGTAGAGAATTCTACACCTTATTAACCGGTGAAAAATTGTACGGATGCTCCCTTAATCCGTATTTCTTTACAAATTTATCGCAGTCCTCAAACTTAAACATGCTACTCCAAGTGGCAATACACTTGATGACATATTAACTGTAGATTCATATACAATACACGTCGAGTATGTATGATTATATATGTATTGAATATAATAATATTAAATCAACGATTAGGATTTATACAGTGTACTCCAAGGACAGCATGGATAAAACTCTTAAACATGGTTGTTCAAAGCACTAACTTTTGACTGACACTTTTTAGGAAAGTCAAGCAAGAAGTCAAGGATGTCATATAATTTATCAATTTTATTGGATAAATTTTCTTACTATTTTAAATTTAATTTTAATTCCATCAATTTTAAGCGTGTGTTCAATTAGAGTTATAAGATTTTGTTGGACTTTTAAAATATGGAATATTTAATTTAAATTTTTGAAAGTTTATAAAAATATGAAGGTATTCAATATATTTTAAAAAAAATTACAAAATCTATTAGTATTTAAAAATCAATAAATTTAATACTTCAATGATGGTTTTTAAATTTTTCACAAAAATTATAAAGAGATTAACTCCTCCAAAATCTCTAGTGAATACATGAGATGTTTATGAACTTTTATTTTAATGATTTTTTTTTAAAATTCTCTCTCAAAATTATTTAAAAAATTAACTTTTCAAAATCTAATTATAAATATAATTTTTTTTACGCATTTCTTTTTTAATTAATGATTTAAAGTATGATTTAAAATAATAAGACTTCTAAAATATTATATATAAATAAATACGGTACGACGAACTAGAAAAGAAAAAAGACTTAAGAGAATGAGAAGAATAACATTTCAAAGATTTCACACAATTCATCATAATCATACTTAAATATTTGAACATAAGATTCTTATTCTCAATTTTAATCTATTTGTTTTCTTATAGAAGTATATATTGATCGTTTAATATTAATAATTAATAATGTTATTATTTTAATTATTTGAAAATAAATTTTAAAATTTTTGGTATATATTTTTATGAGTTTTGTAGAAAAAATGAGAATTAAAAAACAAAAGTGATTATTTGGAGCGAGAGGTAAAAGAACGAGTGTATTTTTGTGAGGAAAACTTCGGCTTTGTTGAGGTAGAACAATTACTTATTGAACTCTCGTGACGTGATTTTTGTGGCATTTGAACTTTTCTCGGTGGTTCGTATTTCTTGATTGATGACCGAAATAAACTTCTATTTCTTTTGAGGAGAATTCTCCTTGTTTTTGTTGTTTGTGAGTACTTTGTTTGTTCGAGAACGAGCAAAGATGTAAGTGTGAGGGAGTTGTTTCGCACATTTGTGTGACTTTTTATATAATTTTGTGTGACTTTTTTGTATTGTTTTTGTGCTCATATTAATCCTATTAATGTGATTACGTGTGTATATTGTTATAGTTTTGGTTTGGTAGGTTTTGAACGAAAATCGAGCGAAAAAAGAGAAGAAATACACGAAAAAGTTCATGTCGATCCTCAGCTTTGCGCAGTCGTAGAACAATGGCCATCCCCGATAATCCAGCCGTTGGTTCATCCCAAACTTTCTACATCATGTATAAGAATTCTAGAGCTATAATATCAACGGTAAGTTTGACAAAATAACAATCGAAGACGAAGATATAGTGCATAGACTGAAGGACAGAGTAAATAAAGGTGATGTCGGCCGACACTTGTTAAAAATTAAAGGATAAAAATAAAGAGAGAAGTCCCCAGGGGCATAGCCGAGTGGTAAGGCCTGTGATGATGTGGGTGAAATTCCCCGGCGACGCAGGGTTCGAACCTCGGGTGGGGCAAATTTTCATTGAAATATTATGAAGGTTTGTCCTGGGGTTCGACCTGTTGGCTCTCTCGCACAGGTGTCTGCTACTCGGGCACATCCCTCGATTTACATCCTACCCGATCGAGGGACCTCCGATCGGGTGGGGTGGAGTTTCTCGTCTCTCCTCCTTATCAAAAAAAAAAAAAATAAAGAGAGAAAGAAGACAAAGGTAGTACGATAATTTCAGTCTGAAAAGTTTCACTAAGATTTCGAATAGTGATCCCGAATTCAAGTTGATTCTATATCGTCCCTTCCTCGGAGAAATACAATCTAACAATTCTCAATCACAGTCCATGCTGATCGGATCATCCATATAATGTACAAAAATAAACTCCAGATATTTGATATCTTTTTCGTTGAATAAGATCTCAATTTCAGCGACACTTTGTGGTTGAATTCCGATCAAATTATCAACTTAAATATAAAAAACAAAGTTTAGTTATGAAAATATAAAAGTGTCCTAAGTTGAGATATTAAAGTAAAAAAATTCCCTTCAACCTGTTCTTGCGTGTGTGATGCATAAAGAGTGCCCATAGAGCATCTTTTTCAGTTGATGATATTATTATCAGGTTCCCAACAGGAGATGGCATGAATGACACGGCCTTTCCATCCGAGCAGAATCCAATTTCCGTCCTCCTCCACCGAGAAGTTCTTATGATAACCCATCCGCTCCTTACTTACACGTCTCACGATCTCTGGGTTTTGCTGGATCTGCCTGAATCCACTTCTCCGAATCCTTAATTTCCAATGCTTGTATGTTTCCGGCCTCTCTATCCTCTCCTTCCCTTCACAAGCTATGGTGTTGATTATCTGTTTCCCAAGCATCTGCTCCTCATACAGCAGCCTCTTCGCGTCGTCCACAGCTGGCACCGTGACCTCCAGCATGTCAAACAAGGAAGAGAAGTGGTAGAACGCTTCTTTGAACCTCGTCACGAAGAAAGGCATCGTGTACGAGGCGTTGATTATTCCGTGAATAAACACGTCCGGATTCATCTTCTTGATCAGTCTCAGGACACTGTCCCTCGGGCTGTTGTTTGTTTCAACCTCGACCGGCAAGTGGTGAAGCCGGTACATGGAGTTGACCACCAGCAGCTCGTCCTTTTGAATCTTCAGGTCTTCAGCTTCGATGGTGTCCCATTTTTGTGCTATTGCGTTGTACACGAACGGCACTCCGAATCTATTGCAGAACTTTGCAAGGCGGCCGCCCGTCTCCAATACCTTCTCTGCCGAGCGAAATCCAGGCTGGGGGAAATCGATCCCCGTGATGCGAAGCTTTGGAGGCCCGCCTGGTATTGAAGCCAAGGCTTGTATGAGGCAAGGCCACTGATATCCATTCTGGATGCCGAAATCGATGACGTGAAGCGAACACTTGGACGGCGCAGAAGCTCTTCTTTTGACAAGGTAACAGATTGTTGTGGCCGCAAACAAGTTGGTCATCGTCCGGAAAGGGCAGGCTTTGATGAACATTCTGTAAGCTATCAACATCTCGTTGGCAGAGATCCTCTTTGAGTCGAGCTTAGCGTATAAAGAGGATCCGGTGCCGTACAAACGAGCCTCGAGGGCATTGACAAACCAATGAGCAATCCTTTCCACGCTGTTGCCATGAGGAGAAGAATGCTTCCTTATCTGCGGCAGCAGATCATTCAAGCTCGTGTTGTCGAAGTTGGAAGCGGCTTGCATCAACAGGCTTCTGAGATCAACGTCGAAGACTTGCTGCTCGACGAGGCATTGTTTCCTTCCTTTGGATTTTGCCTTGCGTCGTCGCGGTAGATCATCCGGACAGTTTGAGTCCCGGTCCGATTTAGTATAAAGCAGAACGTCGTCGTACATGTCAGCAACGTGGTTTCTCGTGGGTGGCTTTTGCTCCTCTGTCAAATCGCACTGGATTCTCGTCATTGTCGAGCTGATCATGGGAGACGAATTCTCGAAAAAAAGTGGGCTGGCCGAAGAGATGTTTGGCCAAGGATTGCTAGAGCCTCCAGCAGTATCGGATTCGAGATGGTTGTTGTTGTTGAGTGCATCGTACAAGGACTTCTCCATAGCTTCGAGAGACAAGCTGTCGTGGAGCATTGATTCTTCTTCGTCTTCTTCGTCCATCAACCACTGGCTTATGTACTGAAAGAGGGCATTTGAACTCTCTTCCTTCTCTTTCGGACATTGGCTCGGTTCTTCGTTCGACGCCGTAGTCGGAGCATAAACTTGATTGAAACCAGATTTGAACATGTGTTCAAGAACACAAGTTTCATCCGAATTGGATCCCAAATTTTCCATGACACTTAGTAAAAGATGAAAAAAAGAGAGAGAGAGAGAGAGAGTTGTTGAATTAAGTGTGTGATGTAATTGTCACTCGCATGTTCTTCAAACTAATTAATAAAGAAAATTTTAATTACATTATTATTAATTAATGGATTTTTCAAAGATATGCTTTTGACAATGTTGGTACCTTTTCATGGTAAGCATCAATCACAAGATATTACGAGGAAACTTTTGGACATTAAAGAATTGTACGTCGTACTACGCGAACAAGTGACGCAACTGATGATTGGTACGAACAAAATGATCATTTTAATATAGTACACGTATTTCAAATAAAACACCCAATTTTGACACTTTTAAAATCATTTTACATAATTTTCTTATATCATATATTTACATTTAGATTGAATTTAATGTTTTAGCTCGATTTCTCAAATGTACTTAGGCTATCTACAAGGTCTGGGTGCCAAATTTGACACTTTTTTTCTGGCACGTTAGTTTAACCCCTCAATTAACATTCTCTTTTTAGCAGCAGCTTAGCAAAGTGTTATTTAAAGTGTCAAATTATTATTTTTTTTCACATATCACCATATTCTATAAAATCACCATATTTTTCATTTCTATTTATTTATTTTAAATTTTATAATTATTAAATATGAAAAAAAAAGTGAAATAAAAATAAAAAGCTTGAAATTTTTTTCGTCCAAATAACACAAATCTACACTCTATTTGTAGAGGACAAAAAATAAAAATAATGATATTTTTATTTTCAATGGTATAAATTGATTTTAAAATGTGGGGAGAAATCATATAAATTACATGTCATTATTTCATTGGTTCAACTTTATTTTTTTTATTTAAATAAAATTATTAGTGGGGCTGGTGGGTGTCAAATTTATTTTTGGTTGTTTTGTACTTTTTGTTACATTGGTGGTTCACAGAGATAGTTTGTTAGTTTGTTTATGTGGTAGGGCCTTTTCTCTATGCTATGCGATGTACTATACTTTCATACTTTTTTCGTTTTTCTTTTTATGCAATTGACTTTTAACAAAAAAAAAAAAGTTATTTTGATTGGGGATCAAATTTTAGTCCCGACCCCGATATGGAGTCAAATTTGACACCTTAAAAACTATCTATTGGATAAATTAACACACATATGACATTCAATTTGATCCTTGTTGTACATAGTCTAAATAGAAGATAATCACTTTATATCAAACATAAAAAATAGAAAATAAAATTATTTTTTAAAGTTTTATTCACATAAACTTTACTTTTAAAAAATATAGTAAAATGTTACGGTAGAAGATAGGAAAAGATATAAATATAAATAAATTTTAAGTATATTTGAGAAAAAAAGTAAATTGGTTTATCTAATTATAACAAACTCTCCGTGTTTTTCACTTTACAAATAAATGTAAATATTTTATTTTTTTCTTATAAATAAAAGTATTTTTACTTTTAATATTATAAAGAAGAGCAATTTTAATAATTTAAAATAATTAAATATATATCATGTTTATAACTTAAAATGAACAGTTGCAAAAGTTATTTTTTTAAAATTGCTTTTTTTTATAATAAAGATAATTGAGTGTTTTGTCTTATAATTTAATATATTCAATTACCTTGTTTCCAAATTCTTGTTATGCGACGAATTTCTGGTCTTGTCCCGAGCATAAGGCTCCCTCCTTTGTTCGCCCTTTAAAGAAGAGCGAGCTGAGTAGGAAAAGGGATATCGAAGGTCGCCTTCTTGAGCTACAATAGGATGGATTGAAGGCGTGTCCAGCCTAAGCATAGGAGCAAGCTCGGTCGAAATAAGTGAAAGTGGGGACGAGCAGGAATCGCATGTTCGGTTCGACAGGATTTATGTATTTGTCTTTGGGCTTTAAATATAAAGGACGGGCCTAAAAGAGAGTGTGTTAGTGGACTAGGTCCACTAACTTACTTTAGTAACCCTAGTTTGTATTCTCTATAAATAGTAGGTGTAATATTTTATTAAAGACATCTACACTTTTCCCCAAAAATTCCTAGAGAGCATAATTGACTTGTTCACTACTCAATCCCCAAAATTTCTATTTTTAGTTGATCATTGGAGAGCACGATTTTTCCGGATTGAGGGAGCGTCCAGTGCATTTTTGCACCGGATAATAGCAAGTGCAATCTTGCACCATACACGTGTACAATAAATAATCTAACTGTAAATAAATGATAGTGTTTTGTTGTTTTAATTTGTTTTCTTTACACTGTTGTTTTATTTATTCAGTTAATATTTATATAAAATATAAAATAATACAAGATATATTACCAAATAATTATATAATTAAATTCAAATACTCAATCTAAATAATATAATTAAATATATTATAATAATTCTAAATAATATTTTAAATTTGGAGGTTCAACCTATAAAAATTTATATATAATTTTGAATTTAATTTAGATTTAGTGTTTGAATTTAATTATATAATTATTTTTGTATATATTCTGTATGATTTTATATTTTTTATAAATATTATTGAATAAATAAGAAAATACAAATTGCGTAAACAAAATAAATTAAAACATTAAGATACTATTATTATAAATTAAGCAAAAAAAAACAAATTAAAACAACAAAACACTATCATTTATTTACCGTTAGATTATTTAGTATACACGTGCAAGATTGCACTTGCTATTGTCCAGTGCAAAAGTGCACTGGACGCTCCCTCAATCCGATTTTTCCACCATCAACAATTCTCCCTAAATTTTAATTAATTTGTTTAATAATTTTTATATAAATAATTAATAAAATTTAAAAATAAACATTTTAAACGCTTATAAGTTAATTTCAAACAAAAAAATCATTAAAACAAAATTTCTACATTATGTGTGAAATTAATCGAACTATAATTAACAAATCTATAATTAATTTTATTTTATACATAATCAATTTATAATTAAAAAACCAATTTATTTCATAAAAAAATGATATTCACAAAATCACTCTCAAGTCTCAATCCAACTTTTGATTTCATTTCATTTTATTTTACCCTCTCCTCCATACTAATAGTCACACTTTGTTCCCAATATACAAATGAAGTATGACTATTATTCTGGTTGAGAGTGATATAATTTATCAACAACCATCTACAAACATAACTTACCTAAAAATAATTTATTTTACTTATAATTTATTCAAATAATTAATACTATTATATTATTTATTATTTATTATTAATAAATATATTGTTTGTAATTTTTTAATAAATTAATTGATTTTCATTTAATTTTGCTTTTATTAAAGATTATAAATTAAACAGTATTTTTTTCTTTCTAAAATATACTATCAAATTTGATGTCTATTTATAATGAATAAAAAATATGAATTTTGGTATAATTTTTACTTTTTTAAAATTAATATTTTAAACAATAAAAATGTTTTAATATATGAAACAAAATAAAATTGAAAGGGCAAATCATACATTGCAATGAAGGTGGGCGGTAGATTTGAGAAGTGGCGGTCGATTCAGATGCCTGGTTGCACCCCTCTTTTTCATTTTCCATTTTGTTTTATTGCTTTTTGATCAGGTACTCTCTGGTAGTCTAAGCATCGGAGGTGGGAAGAGGACCTCCTCGCCTCTGAACAAGCCGGAGAAATTGACCAGAAAAGGTTTTTAACTTTTTCCATTTCTCATTTTCATTTCTTATATTCTGATTTTAATTTTTCCCCTCTTTTAACAGGCACATAGAGTAAACTACTCATATTAGTCAATTAATCTTAAATTACAAAAGAAAATAGAAAAAATAGAATTTTTTATCCGAGTCTTATTAATAGATTGAATGTGTTTTTTTTTTGTTTTTTTTTTGTTGTTATTGGTATTGATAAGAGAGAAAGAAGACCAGTGTAATTAATACGATAATTTCACTTTATAAAATTCAATCAATAATAAAATAATCTGAAAATCACGTGAGATTCCAATCAAATGTGTTTCGATCAAATTAGTAGTTAAGTGCAATATTTGTGTGTGTGATGCAAAGAGTGCTTACAGTGCATCTTCAATTGATCATGCCTGTGTGTGAGTTTTTTTCATTGATGTCCAAACATATTTGGTATCCTAATAGTAAATGCGACTATACCACAAAAACAGAATTTCAAGAGCAACATTTGAAACATTTTTTTTTTCTTCTAAATTTAGCCTTGGAATACTGTCTGTTAGCTTCCAGAATTGGGTTCTTTCTGCATCTTTCTAATAAGGTGTCTTTTAAAGGCAGAAAAGAGGGACGTTGTTGGATTGCAGGAACAGGCAGCTTATTCTGATTTCCCATTTCTTTTGTTTGCGTTTCACATTTAGGACTTAAATTTGTGCTCATAATCCAGGTATTTGTGAGGAAAGTCCTTGAACTTCATGACAAATTCATGGCATACGTAAATGACTGTTTCCAAAATGACTCTTCCACAAGGTTCAGATTATGACATTGTTTCGTTTATTTTAACTGGCTTTCTTCCTCAGCGATGGTTTTAACATTCGATAATCCTGAAACGATTTTCATATATGAATGAAGCTCACGCCCGTCGAGCAAAATTATAAAATGTTCTGGGCCCGTCTTGCTTCGCAAAACGGTGTATATTTTAGTATATATATATATATATATATATATATATATATATATATATATCTTTATATATATAAAGACAAGAGCAATGAGCCACGTCTCACCCCCTTATTTCTTAACCATATGTATGTATCGTGTAAGTAAAGAATAATTGGATAATTAAGTCATTTTTTTTAATTTGTCCATTATCTTAACGGGCTGAGGGGAGAAGGACACGTTAGGAGGTATTATTGAATTAATAATTTCATAAATTCCTACATTATCTTTACACAGCAAAAAAGACCTCTTCTTCATCGTTCTCATTGCGAATCTCTGCGGATTAATTTTTATTGTTTTTACAGAGCTTCACAAAAACTTATCTCTGCGTGGACCGATCTGTAACCGAACCCCTGTAAGAACGACAACAGACTATATATATTTAAGGAGTTGGTACCAGGTACATGCCTCTTCTTCTCCAATCTCCAATTTCATCGCTTTGTCACTGTAATTAATTGATGTTCAATTTTCCACTGTGTTCAGTTCAATTGATGTTTAGGAATTTGCTTTGAAATTAAGGGTTTTAATTTTCACCCTCTGGATGTGGACGCCGATAAAACTGTCCCCTTCCCTACGGTAATTGTAAAATCACCATGCCACTATTTTGCATCGATCGATACTATAAATCTTTTCCTCTCTTTTTTTTCTGTGTAATTTGAAATCGTAAAATCCAGATGAATTCCCTGCAGAGAAATGGACCAAGTGTTCAAAGCCCTCGATCCCCATCGTCGCAATCGCCGTATTTGACGGTATCGGTATCGGATCAGGAGTTCATTCCTATATTTCCATCAAATTCATCACTAAGGTATGTGTTCTTGGTTAGAGCACATTTTAATTGGAATTTCTATTCTCATGCAGCTGTGATTGTGATTTTGAGTTGACCTTTCAGCTTGTTTAGATGAAATTATTTGTAGATTTATATTTTTAAAATATTTTCAGGGATTCCATGCATTCATCTGTTGATTTGCATTTAGAATACTATTTTAGCACATTCTATATCTCTAGCTGGTTTGAATGAGAGGTTTTTGAAGCCCCTTGCATACTGGTTAGTTTGTGGATTGCTCTTCACAATTGATTGATGTGTATCTGATGCCTCTTTGTTAACTATGAAATTTGGCTCTAATAATTCGTTTGTACATCCACTAGAGTAACCATGACGAATCCGATGAGCTCAATCCTGATCTATGTTTTTATTGAGTACTCTCATACATTAATTTATGTGTCTGATCACCATCAAATTGATGGCATGAAAAAAAATGTCGTTTGATATTGCAGACCAAACCACTATCCCTTTTGCGAAGAAATCGTAAGCACAAATTCGATGTTCATCGGTATATTCCTTTCTTTCTTCTTCTGCTAACTTTATTCTATAACTATTACACATCTGGTTTTTTTATTTTATTTTAATTTCATGTAGTTAAATAATAGAGCTGACGTTGAGGGAGCTTTTCGAGTGTTCCGGTGAGCCTCTGGTTTCATTCAATCAGATTCTTATATAATAGTATTTAATTCTTTTTTTTGTTGTTGAATTAATCATTTGACTCAAATGTAGACGAATAGAGGAAGCTCTGACCGCAATTTGTGGAGTTCGACTCAGTCTAATTTATTTTGTAGATTCAACAACTCCATGGAAGACGACTATCTAAGTATATATTAATCGTTTGAAATAAATTAAATTACTAATTTGGGTTGTCTCTGATATATATTATTGTTGAATTATCACTTGTTGCAGCGGCGAAAATGAGAACACAACCCAAAAGGTAGCAGGGAAATTCATAACTACTCGAGCCCCAAGTAAATGCAATCAGAAATGCTACGAGGCTCGTATCCTGGCCATTTTTCATAAAAACCACATTTTTCCATTTCAAATGTTGTGACTTGGTTATGAGACTTGGGAGAGTTTTATTTAACGGAGTAAGATTATTGTTTGGTTGTCATCAGGTGCAAGCTTTTCAGCTCACCAAATTTGAGTACAAATTGTCGAATCGACTTGATATGGGTATGAAGTTGGTTGAAAGGATGAGAATGAAAAGCAAGCAATGTCTCGTTGCACTTAAGGTATAGCTAGCAAGACTATGAACTATTAAAAAATTTAAATTTATATATTAACAAGATTGCTGAGATTTAGTTTTTAACATGACATATTTGAATCTGATGTGCTAGCTTTCTCCGGCTGTTACTATGGTGGTGGAGATAAAGAAACAAAAGATCTAGGTACAATACGGATGAGAGCCCTTCAACGATTCTCCCATGAGTATTTGAATGCAAGTAAGTTCGTTGTACCCTATAATGAATATAATTATTCAAATCAAAGGGGTGCTTGGTAAAAAAAAACTGTAAATGAGAACCATGTTGGCTTTTTAATTATCTTGCCTCGTGTGAATATTTTATGTAATCACATTACTGTTTGAGTCCCTTTTCTTTGCATTTAATGTCTCTCGATTACCTAGATCATCGTCTGAAATAATATTTTTTGATATTGTTTTAAATAAACGCATAAATAGATGGCTAGCGTAGGAACGTTACAAATAGGTTTGACTGATCTTTTGGAGTTATAATTCAGAGGTACTATGAATATCGAATTTGCGTGTTTATTATGCCCTCTTATTTGTACTTGCATTAATTTGTGAGCATGCCAGTATATCGAAGTTCAAAAGGTGTTATCTATGGATGATATGGTATAATTGACATTGTTGTGGTATAAGTATCAAATAATTATTTTATGCGAATTTTCTCTAATTGCTTAAGTGTATCAGGAGTTCGATAAAAATGACTTGGGGAAAAAAGTCCAACCATCGTAAACCAGTTGACATAATATACTTGGCACCTGTACCTTGAATGAATTCAAATTTCTGCATATTTTGCGTGAATGTTAAAATAGTTGACACCCTTTCTTAGATGAGATTAAATTTCTGCGTATGTTGCGTGAATGTTGAAACAGTTGAAACCCTTTCTTAGATGATTTTTTGTACTGCTTCCTTGGTGTTTTGTGGTAGTTTTTTGGGGGAGATAAATAGAAATGGAGTTGTTTTTTCTTATTGGGATTTTTTTGAAACACTTTGTCATCTGCTGATAATATCTCCTTATGTTTTTGAAACACTTTGTCATCTGCTGATAATATCTCCTTATGATCTGTACTTGAATCAGAGGCTCGTGGTGAAGCAATATCAAATCTGGCATGTTGTTACCAATGTTCTGTATTTCTGCAAGACGGGTAACTCTCTTGCTATCCTTTGAGTTTGCTCGGTGGAATAACTATAGCTCTGATACTGCATGTGTACAACTCATTGGTCTGGCTCATCCAGACTGAATAAGAGTTTCTTTTATTATACGAATACCGATTTCCTGGGCAAACTGAATCTAGGAGCGTAACATCCTTTAAATTTTCTTATATGCAACTTATTTGGTAGCACATGAAGTATCTGATGTTTGGTTTGTGTATAGTTTGACGTGATATTCATTCAATGATCGGTATATTAGAATGCAAATTCGAAAATCAGCATCAAGGGATTAAAGTGTGTTATATGATGATAGACTTACAGACAATCCTTTCACTAAACATGGTTCTATTTTGTTTCCTTACACAGGCTTCGGCTTCTTGTTTCACATGTTCTTTCTCGCCCGATACTGCAAGATACTGCAAGCTTCTTCAACAGAATTCGTTTCGCGGTAGGACTGCAGATTTTTTCTACATGTTTGGTGCGACTGTTTTAATTGGTATAGTACTTCTTGGGGGATGTTCAAGCTCTCTCACAGGTTTCCACTGTGGATGTTTTGCTGAATTGATAGTTTGTTTAGAAGCCTCTCGATGCCCAACACTATTTTTTCGTTAATTTTAACAGGTAAAACAAATTAATTTTTAGAAGTGGGGAGTGGAGTCAGGGTTAGCTCATGTCTGCAAATATTTGATTTTGATTTTTAGTAAGCTTTAAGTTAATATACTCATGCTCTAACGCATATCGATCGCTAACTTCATCGAGCACATTTTTAAAAATCAACTGGGCCCGTCTTGCACGCAAGACGGGAGACTTCCTAGTATATATATATATATATATATATTTCACTATATATATAAAGAGAAGGGCAATTGCCCACGTCTTACCCAATGCACTAAAGGAGTTGTATGTATTATGTATGTACTTATTTGTATGTAAATTACATGATTAAAACAAAATAAAAAAACTACCTTAATATCTGGCTTGAAAATCACCACACCATGACACGTTCAGCTCCAGCTGTGTAGTTTCCGCTTGCTGTTAGTATTTCTGTATCGCTTGCGATTATCTACTGCGGTGGAAAAAAAAAAACACGACGTCTTCCTCTTGCAAATTCCTTCATCGCTTTCTACAGGAGCTTGAACTCACGACTTGTTTTTGGAGGCGGATCTTTCGGCTGAACGGAGGCCGTCAAACCGGCGGATTTTCAAGGGCCCACGCGGTGAAAAACCGTTTCTTCTTCAATCGGTTATTCGGTGAAATTTTCAATTTTTTTTGAGAATCATTTGCAGTTCAAATTCTGTTTCTATTCGGTTCGGTTGCCCTGTAGGAAGTGTAATTTATTTTTAGGGTTTGATTTGTGCTGTCTGCTTGAGTTTTCCACTTTCGATTAATCTTGGGGCTTTTCCCGGCTGTTAGGGTTGCGTCTTGCTTCATGCGTAGGACCACCGTGGTCTGGGGTCAGCTTGGTTTGATTTGTTTTCTGCTGGATTTCCTTAAAATAATTTCCCTGATTTTTGTGATGCCCTCATGTTTGTTTTCTTAGAAATCTAGCAGACATGATGTTGGTGGGCGTGTTAATTGGGAATGAGAATGCATTCTAAACTGGTGTTCATCATTCCCCAGAAAGTTATCACCGGTCTGCCCTTTCGCATTGAATCAAAATATAACCACCCATAGCAATTCTGATTCATTTTTCGGCCATAAGATGAAACTGTAAATGCTCCTTTGTGTATTTTTTTTTTTTTTTTTTGTGTGTGTGCGCCTTAGTAGACAGTTTCGCGATGTTGTTTCTTATTGTTGCAAAAAAAAATGAAAATTGCGGAGGGGACATTTACTGTGACTGAGAACTCCGATGCACTTTATCTACTTCTCCTAATACTACTACCAAATCTACTATTTAGCCTATTTGAAAAATGTATATAATCTAATTATAACATCTTTGAGGACATGTGTGTTTCACGGATGTTGGATAATTCCCTCAGAAATAATATTTTCTTCACTACATTTTTTCATTTCTTCTTGTTGCAGTGCATGTTGAAGGAGTTATAATTTAGTTGTTCCTATGCGTTCGTGCTCTTGTCCATATAATGCGAACTTCTTCATCGTTCCTGCTATCTTTGATATTAGACTTCTTGCATTCTATTGTGCTTTGTTCCATTTCTTACATACATGGTTCGGCTATTTGCTGATTCAAGTTTTTCCTGTTTTGAATGATGTGGCTTGTATAATTCCTTTCCCTCCCATTAATTAACCGTATGTGTGCTTTTCGGACATATTTTTGCTCTCTTCTACTTCTTCGCTTCATACACATATAAATTGTTAGAAATTGCTCCTTCATGTCATCTTCTTGTGCTACTCATCTTGTTCTATTAAATCATTGCTCTACCAACATGATATTTGGTGGTGTCATTACAAATTCAATTCTTATTTTAATATTCTGAATTTATCTCCTAGGCCGTTTCTAATATTGCAGGTTTGTTTGTTTCTTGTGCTTTTTTATTTTTAGGTTCAGTAATCTGTTTCTCCAGGTATATTCTTATTGTTACTTTGAAATTTCAGCAGCTTTTAAAATTCTGTTTTTTCAGTGCATGTGATGTTTTTTATTTGGTCACCATAAATGATTGATCTGATGACTGCTCCCATCATTGTGCGATCATACTATTCACGTACTTATGCACTTTGATATCTAGCTCTCGATATCTCTCGTATTGCAATTCATGTTTTCAATAACATGCTATTTATTTTGTGCTGATCTATGGTCATATTGTTCTTTCTATGTTCCAAATTTTTGGTTCACTGCCTACTTTGTCAAACCATCCTTCCTGCATCTTTGTCGATTAGCTCTTACGAAAAAGCGATTTCAATAAATTTATTCCTAATGTTAAGTTCCTGAATTATCCATATTTTCGTGCTATATGAATGTCTCACCAAGAGACTAGCTGTAATATCCCTTGTTTGTACATGTTTGTCATCTACAATTGATTTTGTCATACTGCAGGTGCTTTCTTGGACCTCATTTTCTAACTTCCTCGGGCTTCTCTTTGAAAGTCATATCCACTATCCTAAAGTTTTTTATAAAGAAGAGGTTCCAGCTTCTATTCGCTTATTACTTCTGAGATTCGTATTCAGTTTCTAAAGGTATGTTCTAACTTAATTTTTTTATCTCTGTTTCTGCAAAGTGTTTTTTGGGGTGGTTAGTATTATTTGTTTGATATGTTCTCTTATATATATATATATATATATATATTCAGATTTCAGTTTGAAATGTTCGTCTGTTTTGCCTTGTCTGGTCTGTGATTTGTATTCGGTATCTCATGACGGTATCGTATGTCTTTGTATTGTGCCCCTCTGTGGGCTGTGGTTCGCCTGACCAATCGTTGAGTTCCAGCGGCATCCCTGCAGCTCAAGTACGCAAGCTCTTGGATTTCAATGAAACTGCTGCTTATATATGTAAATCCAAAATGAAACTGCTACATGTAATCCAAAAGACGAAGCAAGTACCCTCGGCAAGAAGAAGGGTAAAATGGAATGATGTTCCATAAAATGTCCCAAACAGTCTTAAATCTCTTACTGCATAGGCCCTACAACTTACCAGTCACCTATTTTGCTATGCCATGTTCATGTTTGTAATATTTTGAATCTTCTTTTGCACAATAGGTGAAACTTATAACTTCTGTATCCTATATTTTGCACACCAGGTTCTAAAACTTATTTTGCACACCAGGTTACACTTATGTGTTCTATATCTAAGTCAATTGGACGTTCGTCTTGCACGGCAAGACGAGCGCCTCTAGTATATATATATATATATATATATATATAAATGAAACAAGGTAATGCTGTGATTTCACTTTATAAAATACAATCAATATTGATAAAATACTCAGAAAATCACGAAGTCTAAACTCTCAAGTGTGGCTGGATTGTTATGAAATGGATTCCGAACAAATTAGTAGTTCAGTTATAAAAGTACAAAAGTGTTCTAAATTCAAATATTGAAGTACTCCGAATAATTTTTCCATTCAACTTATTCTTGTGTGTGTGTGTGTGTGATGCATAAAGAGTGCTGATAGTGCATCTTCAGTTGATCATGTTATCAGGTTCCCAGCAGGAGATGGCATGAATGACACGGCCTTTCCATCCGAGCAGAATCCAATTTCCGTCCTCCTCCACCGAGAAGTTCTTATGATAACCCGTCCTCTCCTCACTCACACTTTTCACGGTTTCTTGATCGTGCGGGATCTGCTTGAACCCACTTCTCAGAATCCTTAACTGCCAATGCTTGTACGTTTCTGGCCTCTCTATCCTATCCTCCCCTTCACAAGCTATGGCGTTGATCACCTGTTTCCCGAGTATCTGCTCCTCATAGAGCAGCCTCTGCGCGTCGTCCTGAGCCGCCGGCACCGTCGCCTCCAGCATGTCGAACAACGACGAGAAGTGGTAGAACGCTTCTTTAAACCTCGTCACGAAAAAAGGGGTTGTGTACGAAGCGTTGATCACTCCGTGAATAAACATGTCCGGATTGATCGTCTTGATCAGTTTCAGGACAGTGTCCCTCGGGCTGTTGTTTGTTTCCACCTCATACGGCAAGTGGTGAAGCCTGTACATGGAGTTGACCACCAGCAGCTCGTCCTTTTGGATCTTCAGGTCTTCAGCTTCGATGGTGTCCCATTGCTGTGCTATTGCATTGTACACAAACGGCACTCCGAATCTCTCGCAGAACTTTGCAAGGTGATTGCCCGTTTCTACTACCTTCTCTGCCGAGCGTAATCCTGGCTGAGGGAAATCGATCCCCGTGATGCGAAGCTTCGGCGGCCCACCTGGTATCAAAGTCAGGGCTTGTATGAGGCAAGGCCACTGGTGTCCATTCAGGATTCCAAAATCGATGACATGAAGCGAACTGTACTTTTTCGCTCTTCCTCTGACCAAGTTCCAGATCTTTGTGGCCGCATACAAGTTCGTCATCAACCGGAAAGGGCACGCTTTGAAGAACACCCTGTAAGCTTTCAACATCTCGTTGGCAGAGATCCTCTTAGAGTCGAGCATTCCGTATAAGGAGGATCCGGTGCCGGCTAATCGAGCCTCGAGGGCCTTGACAAACCATTGCGCAATCCTTTCCACGCTGTCGCCCTGAGGAGAAGAATTCTGCCTTATCTGCAGCAGCAGATCCTTCAAGCTCCTGTTGTCGAAGTTCGCAGCGGCTTGCGCGCTTTGCATCAGTAAGCTTCTGAGATCAACGAACCTCTTCTTGACGGTGCTTCGTTTCTTGCCTCCTCTTTCTCCTTTTGATTGCCGTTCCTTCTTTTTCGCGTTGCATCTCTGTAGATCATCCGGACCGCCTGAGATTTGGCCCGATTTAGGACAAAGCAGAATGATATATGTTTCTATGGCTTCGGATTCGTCAGCAATGTGGTTACTCGTGTGGGGCTTGTGCTCTTTCGTGAAATCGCACCGGATTCTCTTCCCTCCCGAGGAGCTGCTAAGAGACAGATTCTTCTCTTCACTCCCGAGGAGGAGCTTCTGGGACCCACTACTGTCGGGATGGTTGATGAGGGCATTGTACAAGGACTTCTCGGTAGCTTGGAGTATCAATGGGTTATGTCTCGATTCCTCCTCGTCTTCTTCTTCTTCCATAAGCAACTGGCTTATGAAATTGAGGTAGCCGTCGTTTGAACTCTTTGCGTTCTCTTCTGAACTTTGGCCTGGGGGTGGTGAAGATGTTGATGGTGGTACATTCGTCGTTGGCGGCGGGGCATGAACTTGATCGGATTCGTATTTTAACACGTGTCCATGAACAATTGTTTCTTCCGAATTGAATCCGAAATTAATATAGTCCATGACACTTGATTGAAACAGCTGTGAGAGATGAAACAAGGAAAGAGCAAGAAAATGTTGTATTTTTACAGTTGGAGCAATGGAATTAATATAGTAATGAAGAAATCAAGGGAAGAGACTTTTGGATATTAAGGTTTGTATTTTTTTTATAATTTTTTTTGCATCATTGAATGCGTACAAATGATGTTTGACGAAGACAAAATGATTATTTTAAGAAGAAAAACTACTCCACATTTGTTTACAAATTTATTTCAGTTTCACGAGCAAGATTAACTTTTGAACCCAACGAGCGTGATCCAAAGCAGTCACTTTTGATCGATATTATTTAGCAAAGTCATACAAGATGTCAAGCACCTAGGCTTTTTATTTTGAACTTTTAATTTTTATCAAATCTTTTAGGATTATACTAGTTTTTTTAATACAATCTCAATTCCATTCATTTCAAAATTTTGGGGAAAAAAATTGTAAAATAAAAAACAATTTTTCATGTAAACAAATATTTATGCCAAGATTAAATATTTGTTTATAATTTTTAATAATAATATATTACTTCATAAAATTAATTCCATATTTTTATTATAAAAACATATTTCACTTTCAGATAACATCAAATTTCTTCATATATCCTATATTTACAATCATTAATAAGGTATTTAAATATTTTTTAGCTGGACTAAAATTACACCCTTATTTAAAATATTATTTACGGAAAGAAAATCGTAATCCTCCCGACACGTATTGAAAAAGTATTTGAAAAATGGATCCTTTTCTAAATTCCCATAATGGTATATTGGGCCTTAAATGGGCCTATCATGGACTTGGGAGTGGGCCGCGTTAAAATATCGATCAACAAAAAAAATCAACAATTCTTATCAAATTTTTACTCCTATTAAATAAGTTAAAATTTATTAGTAACATGAAAAAGAGGCAACAATTCAAGAAAAGTAGTAAGTAACTAACAATAACATGAAGCTATATTTGTATAGGCTTCCAACATGAAAGACCATACATAACTCTCCCTTTCCACCCTTGCAGCATCCATCCCCCATCTCCTTCCACCAAGAAATCCTTGTGGTAATCTTTCCTCACTTTACTCTTTATCTCACTCATGATCTCCTTGTTCAACCCCGACTGCCTGAACCCGGCCCTCTCGTTCCTCACTTGCCACTGCTTGTAAGTCCCCGGCCTCTCCACCCTCTCCGCCCCTTCGCACGCAATCACGTTCATAACTTCCCTCCCGAAAACCTCCCTCTCGTAAAGCATCCTGTGCTCGTCCTCCCTCGGGAGCGTCGCCTCCAGCATGTCAAACATCGACGAGTAGTGGAAAACCGCCTCCCGAAACCTCGTCCCGAAAAACGAGGCGTCGTAGGTCCCGTTCACAACCCCGTTCACGAAAAGTCGAGGGTTTATTTTCTTGATCAATCTCAGAACCGCATCGCATGGGCCCTCGGGCACATGATTTTGCGTGTACAAGCAATTAACAACGACCACCTCGTCTCCTCTGATCTTCAGATCTTCCAAACGGATATCTTCCCACTTTTTCGCGACTGCGTTGTACGCGAAAGGAACGTTGAATCTCTCGCAGAAGTCCGCGAGCCGCCTTCCGGTTTGCTCGACTCTCTCCGCCGGCTTGAACCCTGCCTGAGGCGAATCGACTCCGGTGATTCTCAGCAGAGGGGGCCCGCCGGGCCTAAGGGAGATGCCGTGGATTATGCATGGCCACTGGAAGCCATGCAAGATCCCAAAATCGATCACGTGAACAATCGGCGCATCCCCTGCACATTTCGCTATCGACTTATTAGCGAAGATGTTCGACATCCTCTTGAACGGGCATGCCGTGACGTAAGCCTTGTAAGACCTCAGCAGCTCCGTGGCGTGGATTCTTCCGGAAGAAAACGAGGCGTAAATCGACCAACCGGAGCCGGCGATTCTCGCCTCGAGGGCGTTGGCGAAGCAGTGGGCCAACCTCTCGTTCGGGTCTCCGTAGGCAGAGCAGTGGGCCCTGATCTGCTGGATCAGCTTCTCGGCTGTGGCGATGTTGAAGCTCGAAACGGCTTCCGCGCATCGGGTGAGGAGGCCGATGTGGTCGACCAGAGCTCTCGCAGTCGCCGGCCCGTTTTTCTTGCTGCCTTTCGGCCTCCCGCGCTTCACCACCTTTGTTTTCCTGTACTGCTTCTTGCACTCGTCTTCGCTTTGGGATGACTCGTCGGAGTAGTTGTGGGTGGACTTGTCGTAGAATCTAGGGTTCATTTTAGGGCAGAGCAACGACTTCTCGTAGTTCTCGATCGGGGCTTCCTCTGTGTACCCGGCAGCCTGTTTCCGACTCCCCTGCTCTTCGTAATTGTCGTTATCGCGAGTCGTCTTGGTCCTGCTCGAGTCCTGGAAAGGAGGGTTATTGTCAGCTGGTTCGGTCGAAGTGAGTGCGTCGTGGAAGTACTTCTCGGCAGCTTGGAGAGCGGATTCCGAGCAATCAGGAATCGTGGGAGGCGGGTTGTCTTCTTCGAGCAGCATCTGGTTTATGTACTCGTAAACTCCACCGAAATAGTCCACCGCGTTGTCGTCATCAACGACGACAACACGAGGACTCAAGGTTGCATCAGCATCGAAATCGCAACGACGGGCAAGGGCAAGAGAAAGGGTCGCCATTTGAGTAGCTGGGAAACAGAGAGAGTAGTTGCCAGATCTGTGTTATTGAACTTGTTACTGTAGAAACTAAAAAGGAAAGATTAAACTACAGTGAATAGAAAAACATATCTACAAGTAGTTACTAAATATAGTATGATTCATTTGGTGGTGGGTTTACAGCTGTAATTATAATAATTAAGAAAAATGTGGATAACATTGAATATTTGAGATTTTGAGTGGCTTTAAAAAATGTGATTTCTGCCCAAGTTAGATCTGCCAATTTTGGATGTCTAATAATAGAATAAAGATCATCATAAATTTTATTTGTATTGCCTTATTTATAAGTTGTGTGAAGTAAATATCACTAAATAATTTGTGAATCAGGGAAGAATTAAATGGATGCATTCAGAAGGATGAAGTTTAAACCTAATGCATTATTAAACAAACAAATCAACTCTTCGACCATCATCTAGTATCGATATGCTTACACCTTACAATATAAAAGATGACTTGCCCTAGAATCACTTGTGGAACTCATCAAAAGCACTCAAACATGACTACCTAGGCCTCTAGGTGAACCATATCTAAGCTCTTTCGGGCTTCATCAAAACGAACCAAATCTATTCTCGGTCTAGAATGTTAGTAGGCACATTATCGATATATTCACATATAGCACAAACGTATATGTTATTACAGCACAAGCCATACAAAAGCTAACAGACAAAACGAAACTTCAAAACATCTCCATAGGTCATCGCACGTTGGAGTGTTTCCAATTGCCGGAGGTTGGACCAGCAGCAGATGTTATCTGAGAGAATCAATCAGTTTTGCTGTCAGTGCACCAGCTTTAAATCTTGAAAATTCTTTGGATAAGTGTTGTTTATGGGAAGCATGGGGGTTGGTATAGTTTAAAAAACAATACTTGAGGTTTTGCCTAAAATGGGTGCGTGGAAAAGAGGACGAAGAATCAAAACATAAATGGGAGGAAAAATAATTCCCTAATTGTTCCGAGGAAAATCAATTATATTTTTCAAAATTAACAATTAGAAAATAAAGTAGTAGTAATACAAAAATATCAAGGGAAGATGGTTTCTTTGCTATTAGGCCAAACCTAACCCTAATACAAGAGTAGATAATAAACTGCAACCCAAGCTATAATTCCTAATGTACACAGAGATTATGAAATTACGATCAATGCAGTATCATTCTTTAGTGTGGGTCTTTCAACAGGTGATATCTAAATTTTAGTAAATAGATAGGGTAAAAAAAAATCACCTCCAGTCATGCTAGTGCTTCTACTCGAAGTATGATGCACAACGGGATGATAATTCCCTACGAAGGGACCCAACACGAGCTAGCACAAATAATACGACCTTTCCACCCCTGTATCATCCAATTATCATCTTTGTCAAACAGAAAATCTTTGTGATACCCAGATACAACCTTATGCCTCAGTTTTTTCATAATATCGGGATCCAATGGGAGAGGTTTGAACCCATGCCTCAAATATCGCAACTGCCATTGCTTGTATGTTTCAGGCCTCTCAAACCTCTCTGTCCCCTCGCACGCAATTACATTTATTATCTCAGGCCCATAAAAGTCTTGCTCAAAGTCCATTCTATGTGGATTGTCACGAGGCAGAGTGGCATCCAACATATCAAACAGCGCCGAATAGTGGAAGAGAGCCTCCCTGAAACGTGTTACGAAGAAGGGAGCACTATACGATCCACTGGTGACGGCATGCACAAATACGTCTGGCTTCATTCTTTTTATCAATCTCAAAACCACATCCCGTGGACTACTGTCACCAACAACTGACTCATCGAGCAGCCTACCAAATCGGAACAGGCAGTTGACAGCAAGGATCTCACCACTCTCAATCTTAAAGTCCTCAATCTTAATGGTCTCCCACTTCTGTGCCGCAATGGCTTGGTACTCAAATGGCACGCCAAAACGTTCGCAGTACTTGGCCAGGCGAACCCCAGTCTCTTCCAATCTCTCAGCCGGCCTGAAACCAGACTGTGGAAACTCGATTCCAGTGATGCGCAGCTTGAGGGGTCCACCGGCTCTCTCTGAGAGCATCTGGATGAGGACAGGCCACTGGAAGCCGTAAAGAATGCCAAAGTCTATAATGTGAAGGGTGGTGGTGCCTTCCGATGCCAATGATTCAATGATCTTATTCGCAAAGAAAATTGACATCTTCTTGAACGGACAAGCCGAGAGATAAACATGGTACGCCTTTAGTTTCTCAGCAGCTGTAATATTCTTGCGGGTAAGTGATGCATGAAGCTCGGTTCCAGTTCCACCAAGGCGTGCCTGAAGACCGGCAGCAAACACATAAGCCAACCGCTGATACCCATCGCCAGTAGGAGAAGAATGCATGCTGATCTGTTTTAATTGTTCATATGCAGTCCTACGATCGTCACTGGCAACAGATTGAGCACAGCTGATCAAAAGGGTTCTGAGATCCACGGTATCCCTTTTGTGATCCTTTTTATTGATACGCACTCTACCACCACCGCCACCATTAGGCAGTACTTTTACCAAATCGCCACTGCAATTTCCTTGCTCCCCATTTGCCTCATTGCATAGGAGAAGCCTGTCAAACATTTCAGATAGATCAGTATCTTCGACATAAATTGCAGACTGTTTATTACTTTGTTCCACGTCTTCCGAGTCGCCTTCGTCTGAAAGTTGATGTTTCCTTCCTTTTGACCCATTGGGAGAGACATCTAAATCTTCTGATTTGAACACCGTAGGCGGAGCTATGTCTTCTGATTTTTGAGGTAACTCGTATTTGTCCAAATCAATGATCAATGGGTTAGTGGTAGGAAGGAACTTACTAGCTTCTTCCATCCCTCTCTGGAACTGCGAGATGGACTCACTATTGGTGAAAAAGTTCTGCAGGAGGCTTGCGTTTCCAAAGGCGTTTGTATGGATATTGCCATTGTCGTTGGAGCTGTTAAGAGTACCAAACGACGATTGTGAACTAGCTTGCAGCAACGAATCAGGTGAGAAGTCCAGTGAGGAATTATATTCACTGGGATCAATACTCCATAGAGGTTCGATTGAATTACTGTTGCTTGTAAAGTCACTTCGAAACCCATTAAAACTATCAAGACTGTCTGAAGGCTGGTGACCGTAATTTCCTGGATGGTAAGGCGAAGGAGGGTATTTCTGACCGATGACGTCATACAAAGATTTCTCAGCCGCCTGTATGGCAAGTGGATCGTGGAACATGCTTGGCTTCTCTTCCATATTCTCTTCAAGCAGTATCTGATTAAGGAACTTCAGCACTGGATCAGAGTCTTGGTCATCTGGTGACTGTGATTCGTAGCTCACATTCGAAGATAGAGGAAAAGTATCGGGGCTCGGTCTCGATGGCATGAAAGGGATGTCGAGGATATCAAGATCCAGATAATCAGGTGTGCTCCCATTGCCGTTGGACTTAAACCCGTTCACTGGATTTGGCATTCCACCGAATCTGGGATCCATGACAATTGATACCTTAAGTCCCTAATCAAATAAAATGCAAGCTTCGGTGAGTCGAAATTAAAAAAAAAAAATCAGTTAGGCAGGACAACAATAAGGTGGTAAAAACAAAATTATCAAACTAAATTACAGTTCTTTTACCATGAATAAGTCTAGTCATCAAGACCCCCCACCCCCCACACACCCAGATATTGTAAATATGCAGATACAATATTAACAGATCAATCCAAAAAAAAAGACATTTTTACTATTGACAACTAAAATAAAAGTCGGAAAAAACATCAGAATAAAATATATATACCGAGAAATTAAAAACGAAAATATGAAATTAAGCATAAGAAGAACTGAAGAAGCACTGGATTATATTACAGATCCGGCGGCGTAAGCGAGCTATAGAAACCGAGAAAAACTAAGCAAAAATCGGCCGGCGAAACGAAAGGAGTACCTTTGACTTGTGGAAAAGTTGAATGAAAGGAGACAATCACAGATATGGCGAAGCTTAGGGTTTCGCAGATCGAAAGGGGAGGAGGAGAGACAATCACGATTATGGAGCGAGTGACTGTAGTTTTAATGGAGAGACGAGTTGGAAAAATATCGCTTTTTTAATTGTTTTCTTTTTGGGAAAAATGGCAATAAGGCCAATTTTCAACATTTTTTGGGCAATAAGGCCAAGTTTCAATTTATGTGTCAATAAGGCCAAAATATTCCAATTAGGCCAAAAAAATGTATATGGAAAGACGAAAATACCCTTACTCTATTTCTACTCAACCCACCCCACACCTACTCCACCCCACCCTCCCCTGCCCAGACACTGAATACCATGAAAAAACACTGAACGTCAGATTTTTTTTTCTACTCAACCCACCCCACACTTACCTCACCCCACCTTTGCCCAGACACTGAATACCATGAAAAAACACTGAACGGATTTTTTTTCTTCTACTCAATCCACCCCACACCTACTCCACCCCACCCCTGCCCAGACACTGAATACTATGAAAAAACACTTAACGTTAGATTTTTTTTTCTACTCAACCCACCCCACACCTACCCCACCCCACCTTTGCCCAGACACTGAATAACATGAAAAAACACTGAACGTCAGATTTTTTTTTCTACTCAACCCACACCCCACCACAGACACCGAATGTCAGACACTGAATGTCAGACACTGAATACCTGAATACCATGAAAAGACACTGAATAACATTAAAGGACATTGAATAACACTAAATAACACTGAAAGACACTGAATAACACTGAATAACACTAAATAACACTGAATAACACCGAATAACACCGAATAACATTAAAAGACACTGAATAACACTGAATAACATTAAAAGACACTGAATAACACTGAATAACACTGAATAACATTAAAAGACACTGAATAACACTGAATAACATTAAAAGACACTGAATAACACTGAATAACATTAAAAGACACTGAATAAAATTAAAAGACACTGAATACCATTAAAGACACTGAATAACATTAAAAGACACTGAACCTCATACACTGAATACCATTAAAAGACACTGAATAACATTAAAAGACACTGACACTGACACTGACACTGAATACCATTAAAAGACACTGAATACCATTAAAAAGACACTGAACGTCACCTCAGACACTGAATACCATTAAAAGACACTGAATGTCATTAAAAAACACTGAATGTCAGATTTTTACACTGAATATTATATGAACACTGAATACCATGAAAATACACTGAACGTCAGATTTTTTCTTCTACTCAACTCACCCCATCCCAATGAATGTCAGACACTGAATACCTTAAAAAGACACTGAACGTCAGATTTTTACACTGAATATTATAAGAACATTAAATGACATTAAAAAACACTAAATTTCAAATTTTTACACTGAATATCATCCCAAACACTGAATGTCAATAAAAAACGCTGAATTTCAGATTTTTTACATAGAATATTATAAAAACACTGAATGTCATTACAAACACTGAATCTCATAAAAAAACACTGAATGTCATTAAAACACTGAATTTCATAAAAAAACACTGAACGTCATAAAAAAACACTGAACGTCGTAAAAACACTGAAAATAAAATAAATATCTCAAAAATAAAAATAAAAATAAAAAAATACAATAAATCCTTCCAATAAAAATCCTGGTCAATCTCTTTGATGATGTTCTCATATCCTCCTGTGAAAAAAAAAAAAAAATGTTCTAAGTACATAACAAAACAGAAAAACGTTACCTTGATTGTAGCTGTTTCCGACTTCACAACTTGGCGATTGAACATATGCACAGAAAGCCCAACCAATGCTTAATATAAAGGCCAATGCCAAGAGGAAAAGGAGACGAGATAAAGACTTACGGGGCATCCAAACTTGGATAGCTCACATCACATAGTCCCAGGTAGTCTCGGCACATAGTTTTGCCATTTTCCTCTCATTTTCCAAATTTATGGATGCTATAACCTGCACACACATACCACAATTAAGTAAATGCATTTAACAAAACTGTCAATTTACTAGGCAGTGACATTAATCGCACTAAAACACCGAGTAAATTGCAATTTCAGTTATTACTCGGGACAATCACAAGTTAGTCCAATATAGTTTCACCAAAAATAGCAATCTTCAACTAGAGATTATAAACTAACACGAAGATCACTAGAAAAGTAGCAATATTCCATAAACAATTCTCTAACTACGTTTTGGAAGATTTCAACAAACACCGAGAGTTACGATCGCTGCGACTCTAATATAGATCAAGTTGATTAGTATCACAGTACTCAATATTTGAAAAGGATAGATAGTCCAACATTTATGGGGTGAAGGAATTGGTTAAATTGCATACTAACACTTACATAGAAACTGAAATGTTAAACTAAAAAGTAATTATGATGAGAACACTTGGTCTCTAGCTGAGGTAATACCGTATTTACCATGATACTACATGTAAATTTACATCATGTGTGTATATGAGCTCAAAGCTACGTAACCTACGTTAAACAAATAAAAATAATGGTGATATCCTAATCCAGTGCTAACCCATCTAGCCTAAAACACAATACTCTACTGTTCTTGCTAAAAAGAAAAATGTTTTTTGAATGTCAGTATTTTATTTTATTTTTTAAGTTTATCACGTCTGAAAAAATATTGCCATTTCATTCCAGTGGTATCTGGAAACATATGATGTACCATCATCTTTGAAACACAAAAATCTCAAAATAAATCAAAATTTAATGGATCGGAAAGTGGCATATCGAGTTCTTCACACTATGAACTAACGCAGCAGTAGGGAACTATCGATTACGATTCCAGATATTATCAAAAACTAAAGCAATTGGACACAATTGTTTTTGAAAATTAACGATGAAGCAATCCAAAGCAAATCAAATAATCGAAACCAATTTGTTTCTCTGTTTACTTGGAGTGGTGGTGGTAGGTGCTCATGATACTTCTCTCGGGCATTTTGTCGAACGCCTCGGAGACGGTCGCCACCATGGGGATCCTTTTGCAGGCCACGTCGCTAGTCTACATTTTCCCGTCGGCGTCGACGCGCGTCGGGAAAGAGCTGGGCGTGGGGCGACCGGGGAGGGCGAGGGCGTCGTACCTGGTAGCGTTGTCGTTGGCTGTACTGACGAGCTTGATCGCGGTGATTTTCATGGTGGGGCTCGGGGACGGGCTTTCAAGGATGACGAGGCCGTGGTGGGGCCGACGGCGGCGGTGATGCCGGTGGTGGGGTTGTGCGAGCTAGGGAACTGGCCGCAGAGGGCGGGCGGTCGCGAAGCTTAGATCTTAGATTAGGGTTCTGATGGAAGGAGGGAATTGGGGCTGGATTGAAGAATGAGGTCGTACTGGAATTTAAGAAAGGGTAATACGGTCTTAACACATTTTAGGCGGCTTAATTGACACGCGTAATTTCTCGAAAGCCTTATTGCCGAAAAAATGTTGAAAATTGGCCTTATTGCCATTTTTCCCTTTCTTTTTTGGGATAATTACAATTTACACACACCCCGACCCATCCACTTCTTCGACCCGCTCTACACGTGTATAGAATTAGAATATGAGGATATCACGAAACTTAAAAATATATTTGCTTTATTGATTTTATAAATTAATAAATTAAATAATTGTGAATAAATTTAAAAATATATATATTTAAAAATAATAGTAAAATTGTATTTTAAAATAATAATAATAATTTTTTCAAATGAAATGTGACAATTATTTTCAAGGGGTGCATTTCTTAAAAAAAACCATTTTTAATAATATATTTTTATGATAATAAAGAATATAGTAGTAGGTAGTATTTTACGGCACACGAACTATATACTATATACTTGCCCGTTGACCCTTGAGCTCAGGTCTGAATGTCTGATACTAGCTCGTGAGTCTCATTAAAGGTGAGATTTGCGGCTGATTATGTTTCCATGATCGATTTGTGGTAGTTTAATTAATTAGTTAGTTAATTTTAATATTATTTTAAAATATTATTTTTTATTAAATAAATAAATTAAAAAGTATTACGTTTTGACAAAAATTAAAAAATAAAAATATATTTTTCAGTGAAAATTTAAGTATTTGTGATTAATATTTAAAAAATTAAGTTGATAAAATATAAAAATTAATTATTTTGGGATGGAGTGTAACTGTCTACATAAGAAATAATTTCTTATAAGTCATTACCTAAGAGATATTGTAATTAATATTTTGATAGCAATAAAGTCATAAAAAGAGGCCCCACCGTAATTGTCTTCTTCAAAGATTAGACATTATCGTACAGTATTATCAATTTATCATGTTTGTAATCACGTGTCTTTAATCTAGGAGCATCTCCAACTATCTTCACTGATGCCAAAAACTTATTTTGGATTGTAATCACGTGTCTTTAAGCTAAGAGCATCTTCAACTATTTTCAACTGATACCAAAAACCTATTTTGAAGTAGTGAAAATGTTCCGAGCAATACCATAACATAAATTTATTATAGATTTTAAGGTGAGACCCACATAAAAAATACCGTTTATCTTAAACTCAAACCAAAAACTTTATTATTTATAAAATAATCTTTTTTTATATAAATTAATAAAAATAATCTATCAACATTTTTTTAGTTTTTTATTTAATATTTTTTAATGTAATTTTTTAATAATCATATTATTAATACTTAAAATAATTTTTAATAAAAATATTTTAAATAATGAAAAAAAATAAACATGACAATACAAAATATAATTAAATATTAAATTATTTAATTGACATTAAAAATAAAAGAATAGTATGGGATATCACAATATTTTTTTTATTATGTTTGAAATGTTGAAAATAAAAGAATAGTATGAGATATCACAATATTTTTTTTATTATGTTTGAAATTTTAAATTGAAAATAACGACTATTAAATTTTTAATGTCAAAAGTTATGAAGTTAAATTTTAAATTTGTAAAGATATTGGTTATTTATAAAAAGTTGTATTAAAAGAATATTTTGAGAATATTCTTTTAAGTTTGAGTATTGAAATCTCGGTTAAAGTAAAATTAACTAACTTAAAATAAAACTTATTTTTTAGTTTAAATTTTTGTGTAACTTAAAATAAAACTTATTTTTTAGTTAAAATTTTTGTGTTAGGTTGGAGATGGCTTAATACCTAATATACATATTCTCTTCATCCTCTAACACTGCATAGATAAAAATAAATTGCAAAGTTTTAAGTTATATTATTGATTTTTTATGCCTTAAATAATGAAATAGTACTATATAAAGTAATGTTATAGTAGTAATAATATATATTCTTTTGTAAGTAATTTATAATTTAGGTTACAAAAATAATAGTATTGATGTAAATAAATATTACTGAAAAAATATTGTTGTTAAAAAATTTCATTTATAAATGTGAATAATTACTTTTATAATAATTACGGTATAGTTACACAAAAAATAATTATTACTATAATAACAAAAAACAAATTGTACATTTTTTACAATTTCAAAAATCAAATTAACTTTTATCTTAATACAGGAGTAAAATTTCTACAAATTTTTCGAATATTAATTTTTCAATATTAATTTATAATTACGGTAATCCAATAAAAAAAATCTTTTTAAATATAAAAAATTGGTTGTCAATTTTTTTATAATTACACCATGGACTTTGTTAAGGCAACCCCAATGGTTTGCTAAAATGGCAAGGAACATCTTTTATTTTGCCAAAAAATGGCAAGTATCAATTGTCATTTGTTAAATTTTACCCCAATGATTTAAATATAGCAAAGGTCATTTTATTAAATCAAATAATATAATGTTGTTTTTAGTATATGATCATATCATCTTTATAATTAAATTATTTATCTCAAATCTCATGTAAGTAAATAATTATTTTTTATTTTAAAAAACATATATATATTTTTATATTTTCACTTACTTTTTAATTAATTTAAACTATTTATTTTATTAATCTAAAAATATTTTTTACTTTCAACTTTTTGATAAAAAAACCAATAAAACTGTGTAGTTATTTTTAATTTACATATGCAAAATTGATGGAAAAGATATGTTTTACCTATCTCCCAAATTTATCCTTTCTTTTTAATGATAAAAAAAAAAAAAAAGAATACCCCTACCCTACTGCAAGAATTTTTCAACTACTAAATTCTTTCTTTTTAATGATAAAAAAAAAAAAAGAATACCCCTACCCTACTGCAAGAATTTTTCAACTACTAAATTCTCCAATTCTTAGCTTTATACCAACAACAAAAATGGGAAAAGTTTTTTAACTTTTAAGGTGGGTATGATGTCAACTCCAATATACAGTATATTTTTACTTTTCTTTTAAACATGAAAAAAAGGTTCAAGAAAAAGAAGGTTTAAACATGAGAATGACCTAACCCCATCTGGGGTCTCTTATAAGAGGCTTGGTTTCAAATTCCGGTTCAAACATGAGTAGTACTGCTAATGTGTTTTGGAATGATCCATATTTCAAAATCAAACATTATGAAACGCATCGAACTACGCCGGGTGTTTTAACGACACTGACTCGATGATCGATCATTGCCCAACGGCTCAAGGCAGAGAGGGAAACACCGAGTTACTACCTAGGCTTTGCCGAGTAGCTCCGATATTATAAATCAAATACATGCACAACTGCTCTTATACATTATAAAGACTGAAACTAAAAGCCATTAAACGAGTCTCAGACGAACACTAAGCTTATTACACTCGAATTCAAAACCCGTGAACCGTTGCATCCCCGGTTCTGCTCAACCGGTCTAACCGAATCGAAACAACTATACATGCAACTAATGTTGGGAAAGCTCTGGTTCCTTTTCACTCATTTACAAGTGCTAACTATAACCCTCCCATAACCATCACACCTTTTTTTTACAGTAAATTAATCACAGTCAATAAGTAAAAAAAAAAAAAAAAATGACCTTTGACTCTATTGCTAACATTCTCAGAGAAGAAGGCAAGTATCAGGCTGTGACTTGAGCTGTTGTTTGGCTTGCTGCTGCGACCAATACGAATGAGCCGTCAGCACTCTGTCGAGGAGTTCCTGAGGCACGGGCTCCCCACGCCTTTGCTGAGGGGATATTCTTGCCGTGTGGACCAGTGTTTTCCACTTATCCTGTTAACGCAAATATTGAATGCGTAAATATACGAAGCATTCAGACAAAACAAAAGTTCGATTTTTCGCTTCACCTTCAAATCGACGTAAGTCCTGTGTTTCGCGCTATCAAAAGCTCTCAGCTTTACGTCGCGCCATCTGCAGATATAATCAAAGCAAATAAACATTCCAAATATCGTACGAGACTTGATTATATATTATAGTATATGTATTATACCTTCCAGTTCCAAGCTTCTCAACTGCCTGAACTAGAGCTTCGACTTCAGCAACAGTAAAAGGCCTACGAATTCGGCGCTGCGCAGACTCAGATCGCTTGAATTTGGCCGATGATAGAGGGACAAGTGCTTTCGATTCTGAAGGATCAGAGCCACTTGGACCGACCCTAGCAGTAGGTGAGTACCTGAATAATATATCATGACCAGACGACCTTCGGGATTGTGGACTTTGAGACAGCATTTGACCCAGACGAGCTTCGGGATAAGGCCGAGCCGGTGGTGCTGGAAGAGAGCTGTTGGGCTCGAGAGTAAATCCGAGCGAGTCCATCTTGCTGTTGTGAGAAATTCCGGTCTGAGCTAAAGTCTTGTTGTCGTCTCTAATCTTCTTACCCTGAAGAAGTACTCCAACGCGTAATCCGCCACCAAGCACTGAATTTACTGATTCCATAACTGTTTTCTGCGTAGTATTAAACAAAACATGTTCGGTCGATGCAAGTCAACTGATTAATTAGTCAGTCATATTTAACGTTCGAATCACCTTCAGAGAACCAACAGTCGAAGTTTCTGGAATCTCGATATATAACTCCGGAACCTTGAATGACTTGATCTTAAGCTTCACTGCAACAACACATAAGAACGCGCTCAGAATCAAGAAATCGAACATGTTCAAAACATAGCTCTCGTACCTGATGTGTTCTGGGAATGGAAGGACCCATATCCACAACCCGGGACAGAACTGAGTCCGTCGTCTCCACTAATGACCTTTTCAGGCGGCCCTCCTTCATCGGAATTAGAACACGAGCCACAGTCGTAGAGCTTTCTCTTTTTGAAAGGGTAATCCCTCGGAGACCTTTGCCACTTGGCGCAGTTCTTATTGGTGGGATAATTGCTACTCTCTGCATCAAACAATAAATCTTAACAAGCCACTAAAGAAACAGCTCACAGCTACACCAAATCGAGCAACTCAACTCACCAGCATTATTAGATGGTACCAACCTCCGGAATCTACGATCTCCGGGACGAGGCGGTAGCGGATTAATGTCCTTATTTCTAGTGCTACTGGGTTTTTGAGTGTACTCGAAAGCGTTTTCGTCATCATCATCCCTACTAGAAACTAACTTTACATTTTCCCGACTAACCGGGAAAGAACCATGTGGAGTGTGGTCGCTGGGAAATGGAAACTTTACATTATTAACTACTGAACAAACTAATTCGGATGGTTTTCCATCCGGATTTTCTCGATAACCTATTGACAAATTCCTAGTATTATTTGCAGTTTCCCTACTGTTATTATCCTCTGACCCACAATTAGCGGAGAGTCTAAAACCGGATGACTCGCCATCTACCGGATTAAAAATCCCGAGGCGGAGGTCGCAATCATCATCGATCAACTGTTTGGCAGGGGCAACCTTTTCAGAGAAACCGGAAGCCGTTATCGCAGAACCAGGATCGTTTTGAGCACAAGCAAGTTCATTGGAACAAGAATTCTGCCCGGGGACCTCAGAGACAAGTTCGGTTATTATAAAATTTCTTTTCCAAGAATCCTGATCTCGCGGCTTATTACCTCCCTCGTCTTTTTTCCTTTTTAACGATGGGAGCCACCACAAAAGGAGACTGCTCCACCACCGATGGCAGCTGAGAGCTTTCCCTGTCCGACAGTAACCTTCCAGCTACGGTGGCCAACAAGTCGAACGCACACATTTGCTTGTCATCACCTTTTCTCTTAAATAAACACCTCCTCTGAAACAACACAATGAGATCAATTACAACTTACAAGATTTTTTATTTTTTTTCATACATGGGTAAAATTAATGATGATAACTTACCCTGGCTGATCTAGCTGCTCGCGGCGTGTGAGGAAGCCGCAAGCAATTATATCGATCGTCTAACGACTCTAATCTCTTTTGCAACTCCATATCTCAGAACCATGCTAAAAAAAACATGAACTTTAGGACATAAATCACAGAGCTAGGAAAAACAGCAAGAGCCGGAAAGATGACACATTTATACCTGCCAAACGAAAACACACAGGCAATCAGAAAATACTACTGATACACACATGAATCAACTTGGAAAATTTGTAGTAATTCAAAAGTGACAACAAGCATACATTCATAAAAACAAAAACAAAAAATGTACTTTGATTCCACCATTTTCTTTCTTACATGATTCTCACCTTTAAAGACACAATTTTTCTTCCACCCAACATGAATTTTCCTTCAATTTCCACATCAAACATACAAAAAAAAATTAATATTGAAAATTCAAGAAAGATAAATCTTAAATCATATCCCAACACAAGTCTTGTGATGATACATTTCACTTTAGATCTTGAAAGAAAAAAGAAGTCTTGTATAATTTGTGTGTAAAAACAAAAAAAAATTAAATAAGGAAAGATTTACATACGGCAAAAACCCTGTGAAAAAAACCAGAGCTTGTACCATTGCTTAAACCCCCCAACTCAACTCTTATACCATTGACGCGAAGAACTGCCTGAAGACCTGTTCATCTGTCGCCGCCACGTGGAGGAGAGAGAGAGCAAAACCTGTGGTCTTTCCTTCGTTTACACTCGAGACAAAAACGATGGGTCACCGAGCAAGGAGGGAATTTTCTTCCGATGTTTTTGCGTTATTTCCGTGCCCACAATTATTATTAGTAATTTTTTTTTCTTGGGATCTTTTATTTATTTATAATTACGTATAATTATTATTCAATTGAAAAAATGTTACTAAAGTTTTAAAAATTAGCTAAAAGTATGAGTATAGTGGTAATTACTTTATTTCTGGAAATATCAATTAATGTGTTCATTTACAAAATGTACACTTCTAATTATGTATGATTTTCTAATAATAGTATTTGGTCCCATTTGTTTTGAAATTACAATTTTTTTTTTGGATAATGATATTTTTTACAGGTGAAATCCGAGATGCAAGGAAGTCTGTAATAATGTTCCACAAAACAACAACTGATTATTGCAAGTTTGTTTCCCCTTAAAACTCAGAAAACTCAACATCTATATTTTGTGGTTTAACTAAAACTTAGCATAAAATAAAATCTCACTGTAACAAACCCTGTAAAGTATTAAATGATCAAGAGTAATGACAAAGCTCAATTTTTGTTTTTAAATGAATATACATCAAGTAATTACTTTAAAATTACACCTTTACTATTACTCAATAAAAAACAAATTTTATTTGTCAAATTTGTACAAAAAATATCGATCAGTGAATCATTCCACAAATTTCTTCTTGGTGAAGTGAAAAATAAATGATCAAAATAGACAACACAAAGGACATTCAATTTCATTTCTTAATACAAATACTCTTGGAGTGAATCCATCCACAAATTTCTTCTTTGGTGAAGTGAAAAATAAATGATCAAAATAGACAACACAAAGGACATTCAATTTCATTTCTTAATACAAATACTCTTGGACAGAATCCACGGAGGTAACAAGTAACAATCATGGAATTCGAAGCCCTCATACATGTATGTTACCGGATACACCCGACAACAGACAACAAAAGCTAAATGATACAACAAACAAACTGCAACACAAATATTGAATTGCCTCAAACTGACAAATCAGGATACTGCCACGGATTAAATTCCACTGTCTGAACATCACCTGTGTCGATGGCCTCTGAGGAGTCGACAGCATTCCGATGCTCTGTATACTTGCCGTTGTAACAGTATATTTCCAAGTCGCCCCATGGCGTAGGTGTAACTTCATCCGTTTGATCAAACCACTTGGGGCTGAAGGGGTCGCCTTTCGCTTCTCGGTTTCTCTTTTCAGCTCTCTGTCTCTCCTCCAAGCTGAAAAACCAAAACAGCACCTTCAAGTCAGGAATACAGTACTAAGTAGAGAAGATTTATAGAGTATGTGATTCTGAATTTATAGTTTTGATTTATCCATCATACATAAGAGATTAGCGAGTAAACATCATCAGGAAAACTACAACACTATCATGCAGTGAAAAAGCATATTGCAATTGTAGTATTAAGAAGAAACAAATTGTGAAGATATGTTAAGGAAATGAAGTAATTATCAAACACACTGTTTAAGATTTTAATGAATAATCAACTCACTTCAATTTCCCGGAAAAATAAAAACAAAAATCCGCAGAATATCACAAGGTCGTGTTTTCATTGGAATGTTTAGTACATTCATCCAAAATCAAGGACCTCAATTTTCATTTCATCTCAAAGAGGCATGTACAACATGTTTGAACAAGCTGAATGGCAAACACACACACAAACACACACACACACACACACACCTGCTCTTTTCAGCACCTGCCTTGGAAAGGTCACCTTTCTCTAGTGCCCATCTATCAGGACGTAAACGTGAATCAGACGCCAATAACTTCTTGGGTGCAGTGCCGAAGCTATTTAATTTATGAGCAAAGTTGGTAAACTGAAATTTATCATTTGGCGGAGGAGCTGCAACATGCCAAACCTACTTAAACATCAACTTTTATCTGTCAGTCCACAGTTAGAGAAACTATTAAAATACAATGCCAAAACCACTGCAAGATCTTGACATTAAACATGAAGGAAAATGAAGATAATAAAAGAAGAAAAGAAAGTTATAACACCAAATCATATTATCTCGTCCGTTCTGAAATATTTCAACATCTCAAAACTAGGCCATGGGTTTCTGAAATTTATGTAGAAGATAAAAGAAAAGAAATGCCACCATTTAAAATTGCAAAAGTATTTAATTAACTGGAGAAAATGAGTGACTCGCAGAAACGTCACCTCTTTCAGTTCTGTGCCAGGAAGAGGTTCCCCCTCTGAATCACATGGTTGGCAACTCATGGACTCGCTCCATTTTCCGGTCATCAGTATTTTAGGTTCCTCATCAGCATTATACACATATCCATCTACCTCATACCTATTAGCTCTGTACCCCAAATGATCTTATATACATCAGCAACAATAGTTTACCCAAACACAATTATTATTTGATAGAATAGATGCAAAATAAAAAAGATCGTTATAACCACAACCAAGAAATATTCTTTTACACAGCTGAGGTTGCTATGATTGTGATTATTAACAGTTTAATATAAGCAATTGATTTCTAATTTCTATAACAGGGGATACCATTTGATGGATCTACGGCGTACGAGAATATATTTTTTCTTGACTATCTATAATAGGATGATATATCATCTCAGTGTCTCAAGAATGCAGCTAATTTGAGTTGAGGAAGAGGAAAACAAAGTGACATACCCGAACCAGCCACAAGGTTGAAAATAGAGAATAACTTTGTCCCCTGTAGTTAAATTCGTCAAGACCATTTCTCCTGGAGAATCGACCCATGTTCGTCCAAATATTAAATTGTTAACTTTGGTAGGAGGGGGAACCAAATCCAAGACAATACCATCTCTTTTAAGAGTCACGCGTGTTCTGCATTGAAGCCATCACATAAATTAATTACTTGATTTGGAACATCAAGAACTTATAAAATCAATATTGCATCGCAACTACAAGCAATATATCAAACTGATACCATGAAAAGTTATGAAACGACAAACAAACTAACCTTCCAACAGGATAGACATCCACTGAGTTGCCTAAAAACTTGGTTCTTAACTTAGATGTCACATCATAAGTGAAGTGCTCATTTTCAGCATGCCCAGCACTCATTGGAGGGTGGTGACTGATCTACATATTATAAAAACTTCAAATTAACAAACTGGAGACATCCAAAGGCAACTAGCGTCACATAAAAAAGTTGATCATTGTGAATCCCATTATATGAATATTCCGTAATACTGCAGGTCCCTTTGAAATATTGTTTCCTATTAAATTCCAGTACAAGAATCCGTGCAGTAGATCAGGATTCAGGGAGGGAAAGTTAATCCAAGGGAGGTGAATTGGATAATAAACCACAAGGCTAAAGAATATAGATGACTAACTAACCTGCTCTGATATGAATCTAATCCCATCATGGTTAACCATTTCATATGTTTCACCGAGAATCGGGTTGAAAGGCTTCCAAGTACGCTGGTAAGCAAAATAAACAGACACGGCCCATGTTGCTGCATCAAATAACAAAAAGTAATTCTATAATGCATAACATACCAAATATAGTTGATAACACGATCATCCAAGTATTAAGCACCTCCAATATATAAAAGAAGAAATACTTACATGCATACATCATTCGCATGTAGGGATCTTCGCATTTATCTGCTTGATCTAAAAGGTGCGCATATTCCATTAGCTTCCAAAAGAATCGCAAGGATAACATCAGTTGAGTTGAACACACATTTAATAGTCTAAATTCTAACAATGCAGCAAGGGCATGGGGTAAAAAAAAAGTGCAAACCTCTGCCATTTTCTGAAGCATTGTCATTGGCTCAAATATGGCGACAGGGAGAGTCACCATTGATGTGATATCAGAACCAACATATTTTTGCATCATTTTCCAGTAGCCATCTCGTTCCTTTTATGAAGCAAAGGAACTTTCAGTATGACAGTAATATATATCTGAATGCATGCAACAGTAAAAATCATTTATAGATACAAAGCTTAATGTAATTGAGCCCAACATGATGGAAGGTCCTCGTGGCTAGTGGCTACAATTTATCAATGAAATATCCCAAATAAATTTCCAACAATAAAAATCAATTTACATCAATCAGTATATGCATGTTGAAGAAATATCTACAAGTCTACCTGATGAATACTGTAAACGTCAAATAATTTATGCTCTTTAAAAACGAAAAACGTTCACATACACACATATCTAGGCTTTAATCACCAATAAGTAAACATAACCATCCAAAAACCACTTTGGGAACTGGCATTAAAATAATTGACAAGAAAATGCATATAACCACAAGATAACCCACCTCCTGCTTCCATCTTCCTTTCTGAGCTTCATCTTCAGCATCTTCTTTTCCTCCTTCGGGATTTATGACTTCAACCCTTAAAAAAGAGTTACCAATTTTTTTTGTCAGAAATCGAGAAATTTTTTATCTGGTAAACACCATGTCCTGAGTATTACATACAAAATGAGGTATATCTCTTACATCAAAACACAAAAGCCTACAACAGAGAAGACATAAAATTAGAGGTTTCTAAACTTCTTATCCATTTCCGATTCTTTATTTTCCCACCTCAGTATGTTACTCCTATTAAAGAAAGCAAAAACTTATATGTTTATCTTCGTAGATTTCATGCAAAACAATCGAAGACACTAAAATCTTTCAAACTTGTGAATTTAGCAGACACTGCAAACACTCCCCATTCAGTCAATCAATCAAGTACATCACGAACCCAATGCTCCCATATCCAAGCTCAACTCAAATTCACAACGAGCATATACAACACACAACCGATAATCAATCAAATTAATCGAAACAAACGATGTAGACATAAAATCGACCATTCAAAAAGCTCAAATATTTATATACCCTTCTACAGATTTATGCATGGCGTTGCTGAACATCGACAGCCCCGATGTCATGGCCGCGAAGAACCCTCCCTTGCTTTGATTCCTCTCCGGGCTTCCCATGATCTTCCACCAAAAATAGAATTCAAATAAAGTACGGAGGATCAAAATCCAAATTTCGTAACCCTAATTAGATCGATCAGTGCTATATTTTACCGATTAGCGAACTTGTTCGATGAATAATATATCAGAAGACGTGTGACAGTATCGAGATTACGACAAACAGAAGGGGTAAATACGGAAGGAAATAAATATAGAGCCGGGGCCGGTAATGGGGCTAGTTGGCGGTTGCAGCTCCCCATCACGCTCAGAATGCGACTGCGTCGTGAGCTTTCCACTCCGTGTTGAAGATGGTCTGAGGTTTGACAAATGATTTGGAAGTTGGTCAAAATTGGATTTTTCGTCGGCCGCCTTCATATATGAACATGTGGGAAAATATATTTCCAACTTTTTTTAGAAGGGCAAAAAGGACTTTAAAATCTTCTATTCTTAATAAAGTTTGTTCCATTTTTTTTCTACATGGAAAAAAATAATTTTTGATACAAAATTATTTGTGCTAAAACATTGTAATATAAAAAAATATTATGCAATGAAAAATACTCCGAAATTAAAATGAATTATTGTGAGTATTGAAAATATTTATTCTTCTATTCTTAGATACTGTACTTAGAAATAATATAAGATGATTTTGAATAAAGTGTAATTTTTTATGTTTATTTATAATTATACTTTAATTAATAAAAAATAAAAAAAACTAATACATACTAGATTTTAAAATATATGTTATGAAGTATTAAATTTAATTTAAAAAAAATTGTCTCTTTTCCAAAATAGTTCTATAATATATTAAATTAAAAGTGAATAATGAAAGTGAGTATCAAGATAATAAAAAAAAGAGTTTGAAAATTTGATCATTTCTCCATGAAAATACAATTATATTTATACATTTATTTCATTTTCTAATTTTACCTTATTTACTTATTTCAATTAAAAAACAATTTTACACATTTTCTTATACGTATAATAAAAAGTGGGAATACAACTTTTAGAACAAACTTACAAAACACCTATTTATTTTGTCCCCTCCCATAAAACTACATTTATTCTAAACAAACTCAATTGGAAAAGTCCTCTTTACCCTTACTTTTAATTTCTTTCAAATAATAATACAAAAAATCATTTAAAACCTTTTACAAACCTTAAAAAATCAAAACAAAAATCTGTGGGGCCCATGACATACAAAATCAGATTTTTGAGGGTTGGTGGTGTGTTTATTGCATGCATTCATGCATCTTCTCCTACCTCCCCTCAAACCTAAAACCCATTTCAAAACAAAAAAACTTCATTCTCTCTCTCACAAAAATTCTCCCTCTACAACAATCGACCTTTAAATATCATTGAGAAGGGCAGCCGAGTTCGCCGGCCGAAAGGTACGTCGAAACGCGTCGATTCTGTTTTTTTTTTTCGATTTTCTGCGAAAATTCATAACTACACGGTGGCTACACGGTGGGTTTTCCCGACCGTGTAGCCACCGTGTAGGTATGAAGATTAACCGGTTGGTGCTCGGATAGTGTCTCGGTACACGGTGTTTCCCGGTCACCGTGTACCGGATAGTGTGCCGGATAGTGTCTCGGTACACGGTATTTTCCCGGTCACCGTGTACCGAGATTTTCTCGGTCGCCGTGTACCGGTTATCCGGCTACACGGTGACAATCTACACGGTGAGCCACCGTGTAGCCACCGTGTACAGAAGCCGTTTTTTCAATTTTTTTTTTCAAATTGTCTAATTATGGCTATTTTTATGCTTTTGGATGGATATTTTGGGTTCCCCCACTGAATTCAACTGTGTTTTGTAATTGTAGATGTCGAATCAACGAATCACGATACGGTACGGTGGTCGTTGGGATCGAGCGGCCTATGTTGACGGAGTAGATATGTGCCTCTTCTTTCGGAGGGAAGAAATTACACTCGACGCCCTTACGAGCCGGATTCGTTTGGTTTTGCGCCCTCCGCCCAATGTCGAGTACATGTTGTACTATTTTACCCGAGGCTATGACGCGAGAAGCGTGCGAGCTCCTATGCTTTGCGACGAGGATGTCTCCCGCATGTTAGACGAGCAAGGGGATGAGTGCTTTGTGTTCGTCGTCCAAATAGAGGCACAACCAGCTGCGCCGGAGGTGAATATCGGAGAAGAAGCTCGGGATTCGGGCGTACCGTCAGAGGAAGAGAACGAGAACGAGGCGGTACATACTTCCGAGGACGAGGAAGAAGCCCGTCAGTCCGATCTCTTGGAATCTTTGACCACGGAGTGGACCGAATGGATTAGACAGCCGGGCGTGGTTAAAAAGATAATGTCGCGCCGTAATGTGTCCTCGAGTTCTTATGCGGGAGGCGCCGAGCAAGCCGAAGCTTCTCAGAATGCACAGAATAATCCACAGCGCAATTGGATCATTCCACTTCCGGGGTTTGACCCCGCTGTTCCGTTGCAGTCTATCGAACACCAACCGATCTTTGGTCAGATGGTAGTCGGAGCCACGTTCCGAAAGAAACAGGATCTGAAGGTGATGGTGGGGCTGTATCACATGGAGAATAACGTAGAGTGCAAAACTGATCGCTCGAACACTAATCGGGTGACGTTCGTTTGCAAGACGGGGCGTGAAAATTGCACGTTCAAATTGTGTTCCACGGGTTCCGATGACACCCTTTGGAGGATCACGAAGCTGAACTTGAATCATACGTGCCGAAACAATTTGGGGCGACTTGCGGATCGACAGGTGTCGAGCAGGGTTGCGGCTACTTTCTTTGCACGTATGTTAGTCGGCAGTCGGGAACTGGTTCCGAAAGACATGGTTGAGGATTTGAGGAGATTGTACGGAGTTCACATCAGCTACAACTTCGCCTTGCGGACGAGGAACCTTGCGCTTGAAATAGCGTACGGCGACTATGAGGGATCGTATCAGAGGCTCCCGTCATATCTGTACGTGCTGAGAGAAAATAATCCCGGGACACAGTACGATATTCAGACGACCGACCAGGGCGTGTTTTGCCGCATGTTTGTTGCGCTCGGGCAGTGCATTCGTGCATTTGAGTAGGGCACTCTGAGGCCTGTGATAGTAGTCGACGCCACCCATTTGAAAGGGAAAAACACTGGTGTGATGTTTGTCGCATGCACAAAAGACGGGAATGAGACTATTTTCCCGCTTGCGTTTGGTATCGGTCCGATAGAGAATGACGAGGAGTGGACGTGGTTTCTCCAGCACCTCAGAGTTTGCTACGATACAGACGACGATGATCTGCTCATTGTGTCCGACCAGCATAAGAGCATCGCGAATGCTATTCGGAGTGTCTATCCCCACGCTACCCGTGCGTTGTGCTATCACCACCTCTCGAAGAATCTAGCACGGTACGGCCAGCAGCTGATCAAGGCTTTATGCAATGCTGCTTATTCTTATCGGGTGGATGATTTTGACAAATACCTTTCGGATGTGGAGAAAATCAGTGACAGTGCTTATAGGCGCCTTACTGATATTGGGGTTGAGCACTGGGCGAGGTCAAATACCTTTCGAATGCGGCCGAAGTCTTCAACGCTGCTATCAAATGGCCACGGCGATTACCTGTCTGTGCGATGCTCGAGGCCATTCGTGCGATGATTGAGAGATGGTTTGACGAGAAACGAAGGAAAGATAACGAGAGACAGAATGGTGGACATGAGCTGACCGAACTGGCATTCCTCAAGTTGTCTGGTCAGGATGAGTTGAGCCGTTATTTTACCGTTCGGGAGGTCAGTGCGAATGCCCAATACAGAGTTCAGGAGGAGGACAGGTCTTATCTTGTGGATATCGCGAATCGCACTTGTGAATGTCGGGAGTTCGACTTAGACCTAATACCGTGTCGTCATGCTTGTGCCGCTATGAGGTATGATATCATTTTACCTTTAAATTTTATATTTAAACAGTTGATTCCACTAACTCGTTTGTTATTATTATGTAGACGAGCCGGATTTTCACCGTACGATTTCGTGAGCCCTTATTTCAAGATGAGCAGCCATGTCGAGATGTACGCGACGCCTATTGTGCCGTTGCCACATTATGATGATTGGGTGGTCCCGCCGGATTTAGCTTTGTGCGTAGTTCTTCCTCCGGTAGCGGGTAGACAAGCTGGACGTCCGAGGGTGACTCGTGTTCGTTCCGGAGTTGAGAGCTCTACACGACGTTTGAAGGTTTGTACAATTAATATCATTTCGTCGTGTGCAGGCTTGGACCTAATATCGTGTCGTCGTGTGCAGGTGTGTTCTAGATGTAAGGGCGTAGGTCACAACATGCGGAAGTGCACGGTTTTTATCCCACCCGAGGCTGTTGATTTAAATGTCCCTGCAGATGAGACGGGAACGCAAGAGTCGAGCCGAAGAAGACAAAAGAAGAAGTGCAGCATCTGCAAAAACGAGGGACACACGAGAACAAAATGTCCAATGAACACGGAGTGACAGACAGAGTTCGAGATTGGGTTTGGTTGTTTTATCGGTGTTTTTAAACTATTTGAGACTTATATTGTTTTATTATCGTCTATTCTCGTGGGATTTTGGACATTTTGTGAGTTTTAGGTTATTGTGTTTGTTTTAGGTTATTGTGCTTGTTTTTGGAGATTGTTTATCTTGTGAGTGTGAAATATGTGAAAAAACAGGTTGGGAATTAGGCTTTGGGGGCAAGGGGGATTTACTTATCTGTTTTTTAGAAGGTACATATATTAACTTTGCTAATTGCGTTCATGGAATACTACTAGCCTAACTGGTTAGCTGAAAATTAGAGTTTGAATGGAAATCCAAAGGTCAGGGGCTCGAATACTAAGAGCCCCATTTTAATTCTTTTTTTTACGCTAAACCGGGTAGCACCGTGTACCGGTAAGAAATTTTTTACACGGTACCGGGTAACACCGTGTACCGGTAAAAAAAAAAAAATACTTATCTGTTTTTTAGAAGGTACATATATTAATTTTGCTAAATACGTACATGGAATACTACTAGCCCAACTGGTTAGCTGAAAATTAGAGTTTGAATGGAAATCCAAAGGTCAGGGGCTCGAATACTAAGAGCCCCATTTTAATTCTTTTTTTTACGCTAAACCGGGTAGCACCGTGTACCGGTAAGAAATTTTTTACACGGTACCGGGTAACACCGTGTACCGGTAAAAAAAAAAAAAATACTTATCTGTTTTTTAGAAGGTACATATATTAATTTTGCTAAATACGTACATGGAATACTACTAGCCCAACTGGTCAGCCAATATTTGAAAATGAATGAAAACCCGGAGGTCAGGGGCTCGAATCCTAAGAGCCCCATTTTATTTTAATTTTTACACGGTACCGTGTACCGGTAAGAATCTCACCGTGTACCGGTAAGCAAATCACCGTGTACCGGGAAAAAAAAACGCTTAGTTTTGTCACCGTGTAGCATCGCCCACCGTGTAGCCACCGTGTAACTTAGAACTGAAGTAGCTTTTTTTGATTTTGAAGCATTTCTACAGCTTTTTTGTTGTTTTGTTAAGCATGAAACATTATTTTAAAGACTAGAAACATCCAATAAACAACATAACAAATCCAATTTAGGACTACAAATAGGAGATGCTTGGAATGCTGACCGTTTTCCGAACTTTCTACTAATATTGTGACAATCTTAACTACATAGGTAATACATTGTTCACGCGTAATCACTTAATTCGTCAAATTCAATAGTTGATCGTGTTTTTTTGAATCATTTTGATTATTAAAATGATGTTTCATACTACAATAACAAGTTAACAATCGAAAAATGCCTTAAAATCAATTAAAATGAATTATTGACCTAAACTACACGGTGGTCACCGTGTAGGGCACCGTGTACCGGTAGCCACCGTGTAACCGAGTAATGCCCAGAAAATTCACCGAGCATTTCTTGGCTACACGGTCAGTCCGGGAAGCTACACGGTGGCTACCGTGTAACCGGAATTGACCGTGTAGCAGAGGGCAGAATGCCTGTTTTTCACATTTTTTCCACCCAAATCGATCAAATATTTTGACCTATTTCACCAAAATCAATAAAAACACACCTATTTCACCAAAACACACCTAAAATAGTTCAATTGTTTTACAAATTGTATTAAATTAATAAGTTAATATATTATAAATAATTTTAAAAAAATTTGACGGGATTTATTTAGTTAATATCAAAGCTAAACCTGCAAATCAATCTCAATACACATACCACTCTGTCCAAACACATGCACACAAAAAAGTCTAAAATCATCCAAAATACAAATCAATCGACTCGATGACTCAAACTGAAGATTTTCCGAGCGACATATCGGCGATACTTCACCAGGTACCCGTCGTCGATGTCTCTATGCCGGTGAGTGAGGTTCTTGTTGACGAGACGATCCAGGTACATGCACACGTAAGGGCCGCAGTTGTTGTTGTCGACTTGGATAAACTGATCTACCGGGGCTTCGACTTGGATAGGAGTCTTCTTGTGGGTTCGATGGAAAAGGTTTATACCGTCCCAAAATCCTGCAGCCACCAAGAGACGAGGCAACAACTCCAACAACGGAGACAGTACAAGAGACTTGACAGATAGATCCGGAGAACGGTGCCACAACGAGTCGTACAACTGTACAGTCCAGTGGTCCAGGTCAATCCGTATCACGATCCAATGTTCCCCGGAATTACACACCGTTATCACCTTAAAAAAAACAAAAAAAAAAACGTTATTTACAATTAAATTAAAATATTAAGTTGAATTAAAATCGAATAAAAATGTACGGTTCTTTAAATTACCTCTCGTGCGAGTTCCCAACTCTCGTGTCTCTCGTCTCCCGTGATGTATTTCAGCATGTAGTCCGGCGGTGCCCAGGTCTCATATTCCTCTCCAAGTTCTTTCTCTTTACGTGTTGTACCGGAATCTTAACCCTATCGTACTGGGTCTTCAAAGCGTTCTGTTAATTAAAATTAAATTTAAACGATTAGTATTAGGAAAATGAAAAAAAAAAAAAACGTTTATTTGATAGGATGATTGGAACTTACGAAGAACTCGGTACACAAGAGTATAGTCTTCTTTGGAGAGACTCCATCTTTCAAAGCCCTGTTATGATTTATCTTGTCTTGCAGGTACAAAATGTACATGTCAATCTCCTGAAAAATATACATATTAGAGTTAAGCACAATTTAATAAACATTATAAATTTCAAAGTTTAAATACAAATTAACTTACCATGCACGAGTACCAATGATGTAGTGACTCAATCCGGTCGAAGTAGTCCTGGTCCAGAGTGAATCCGTTGTAAGGGATTTTGACACACAATCCATGCCCGTCACGACGGAACATCTGTTCAGCAACGATAATCTGGGGTTCATCAGCCCCCTTCGGTACAATAAACCCAGGATCATCCTCTGGCCGAACATACTCTGGCCGATAAACAGGAGTCGGACCGAAGATGCTGTCGGTGTGAATCGGTGGGAAGGGAGCGAAGACAGCCTGGAAATCACGCAGCCCCCTCGGTGGCGAAAACTGACCGCTATCTCCAACGGTCGAGAATATCTGGGTCGGTGTGCGATAGCTATCGCCAACGACCTGCTGCTCGTACTGGGGCACATGCTCGTACTGGGGCACATGCTCGTACTGGGGCACATGCTCGTACTGGGGCTGTTGCTGCTCGACCTGAGGCTGCTGCTCGACGTGGGTCGACTCGGCATGGAAAGACTCGGCATGGGTCGGCTCGTCAAGTGGCGACCTGCGATAACCAGCAAAACTGTGTCGCCTGTCCCCAGACGAAACCCTGATATCAACATCAACCAACTCTTCGGGCTCCGAGTCCTGATAGCGAGGAGGCGCGCTGATAGAATGCCGAGCAGCCGGAAAACCGCCCTGAGATGCATCAGAAGGACAGGGGCGACTCCGGGAGTATCGCCTGCGACCGAAAAAGCCCCGAATCTGCTCCATCAGACTGTCGTTGTCCTCCTTATGTACCCTCCTCATCCGGGCAGTCAATCGGCCCATAAATCCCGTCTCAGACTCATCGTTGAGGATCTTGTGGAGCCGTCGATCAATGCGCCGATCAGTACTGTCGTCTGAACCCTCGGGTGCCTCAGGTGCCTCAGCTGCAGGAGAGGACTCTCGTCGGGCTCGGTGAGACGCACGCTCAGCTTCACGCCGCTCGGCAGATGTATCGGGTGTGATGGTATCACGCGTGCGTCGACCAGTCTGAGAGTCAACGCCCGTCATCTTGTCGACCGCCTTGACCACGCGTGCCATCAAGTTCGGCTTCTTCTTCTTCACCGGTTCTGCAGCCGGTGCTTCTCTCGGAGCCTGAACTGGGGCATGTCCAATCCTAAGAGGAGGAACGTACCTCACTTCGTCTGCTCCTCTGTTGAGCATCGAAATGTAGTACGAGGCTTTCAGCTCACTCCGTGTCGGCTCTAGAGTCGGGAGGACCTCAAGCTGAAAACAAATGAAATTTATTAAGCATTAATTAAGAAAATAAATATTACAAAGCATTAATTTAAAAAGTTTACCTCATCGTCCTCGAAGAAATCAGTAAAATTCATGTTGCAGATCACCGAGTCCCACGTCAGTAATCGAGGCCTCCTATCTTTCTCGTCTCTCTGTCCGCAGACTCTGCCAAGACTCGGTATGGCCTCGTATGACCACAACTGAAATGTCCAAATAGGGCCGTAAATGTGGTAGGCCCTCTGATTAACCTGACCAGGCTTCATTGCAGCGATGGTGAGGTAGTGCGACATGATCTGGAAGGTGTAAGATCCCCAGGGAAATGACTCCCATCCGTCAACGTCCTCCACAAATGCCCAAGCCCAATCATCGATGAAGATATTGTCTCGGCACAACAAAAACAAATAGTAGATCAGCAAGTTGGCCGCCTTCAAGTAGTCGTCCGGGTCCTGACCGATCTCAGAAGAACAGAATCTCTGATAAAGCTCTGAAACCCTCGTAGGCCGTCTGAAGTGCCTATAGTAAAACGAGGTCTCGGGTATAGTGTGCGTGGCCGAAGGATCAAAGGCGTGGCCACCAAACCGAAGTCCGGTCACTAAGGCGTACTCCTGTGCTCGAAAGCGAATAGTCTGGCCCCCGACGAAAAACCAATGCTCGAATGGAGGTATCGTCGGACCCACGATCTCCCGAGCTAATAGGTGATGCATGGCTGCATTTGATCTTCCATCTCTTTTACACCAGAGCAAACATCCGAAACAACCTCTCTTCAATTTCGCAAAAGCTCTCCGGGTAGGGTCAATTTCTATCACCTTCTCTTTAATCACCTTTAATGCGTCGTGCCGATCGTACAAATTAAGGTTTTTCGACGTTTTGATGAATTGCGGCCTCCTCCAGTTGAAACCCTCCTGCCAAAATGAAGTTAAATTAATAAACATTCAATTTAACCAATATCAAAACTCAAAAAATAAAAAAAAAAAAAAAAAAAAAAAATTGGTTCTGCTACACGGTTGACCGTGTAGCCTGGTAACCGAGAATTCTCGGTACCGTGTAGCCTGGGTGACCGAGAATTACTCGGTACCGTGTAGCATAAATATCCGAGAAATTTTCGGAATTTGATCGGTACACGGTAGCCAAGCTACACGGTGACCGAGAAAATTGCCACCGTGTAGCGCTACCGTGTAGCTTGGAACAGCGGGCAAAATCCAGATTTTTCAGACATTTTAACGAGCAATTTAACACTGAATTTCGATTCTAAATCAACGAAAACACAATAGGGAACTATAATACACTCAAATACTAACAATTAACGCATCAAATTGAACACATTATTGAAAAAAATCGAATTTTCGAAATTCAAAAAAACTAGGTTTTGGCACTAACCGGAGCTTGAATTGGCCATTGTGGCTCGTCATTGTGATCGTTGTTATCTGCCATTGAGTCGCCGGAATTGAAGTAGCCGGATTTCTCTTTGATTCTCAAAAAATCGGCGGCGGTTTTTGGGTTTGGGGGGGACCGAACGAGAAGAAGAAAAAGATTTTGAGGGACCGATTTTTTAATTGTTTTTGTCTTTTGTGTTTGTTTAATTGATTTGTTTTGATTTTTAAAAAGGTGAGGATAAAGATGACAATTCCTTTATCTTTTGTTTAAAATAAATGTAGTGTTATAAATGTAGTCAAAATAAATAGGTGAGTTATAAATGTGTTTGAAAAAAAATTTCTCTCTAATAAAAATAACATTTTATTAGCACGTGTGTGATTGGTTTGAATCAGTGTTGGTTTCTTCTACCTCTCTTTTTAATTTTCACAAGGAGAGTAAAAACCCTAATCCATCTCTTTCAAGTTGCTGCTGCTACTGATATTTTTCTTCAACAAAACCGGGCCTTTAACTTGCACAGGTATCCTCTCTCATTCTGCGTTTCGTGGGTTTTAACTGTTTCCTTTTATTTGAATATTTTCCCCTTTTTCTTCTACCCCCAAATTCTGCTTCGTAAAATCAAACCAGTCGATGGTTTCTGGGGAAAACATTGGGGGTTATATTTGCTTTCTGTTTTTTTTGTCTATTTTTGGTTTTACTCATATATGAAGAATGATCTCCTTTCGTATTTCTGATATATTATTGTTTCAAATGGAGTTGTACAATATCTCTAAGCGAGCTGTTTTTGAAGCATTTCGGTCGGCATTCGATGATTCGATTCCGTAGTTTGTTTGGTCTGTTAAAAACATTTCCTTTATCCAAAGATCTTGAAAATGTGTTTCTGATTTTGTATTTTCAGAAACTGTGAAAAGATGTCTTACTCATCACCCGAAGACGAAACTGACGTAAGCGAGTCCGAGCTAGAAGAATATGTGGATCGATGCTATGAGCAGTTGAAGGATGACAGTAAGAAGGTGAAGTTTTCGGACGACTTGTTTAGGTGCCCGTACTGCCCTGGAAAAAAGAAGCTGGTCTATGCATTCTGCGACCTTCTTCAGCACGCCTCAGATGTTGGAAAGGGCTCTTCGAACAGGGACATCAAGCACAAGGGAAAGCATTTAGGCCTCGTCAGATACATGAAGGACGATCTTGACCAGGAAGATCTTTTATCTACGAAATTCACTGGATTGACTGTTGAGGCTCCCCCGAGCAGTGTGAATGAGTTTTTTGTGTGGCCTTGGATGGGAATTCTAGCAAATGTTGATGGCGGGAGTATCTCTGCCATCAAGACTGATCTGGCCAAAAGAGGGTTTGACCCGGTCAGAGTTCGACCACTGTCGAGCGGTGGATATGCGGTGGTGGAATTTAAGAGGGACTGGTCTGGATTTTACAGGGCAATCATGTTTGAGAAGGAATTTGAAGTGAAGAATCATGGTAAGAAGGATTACAATGTGGTGGCAGATGAGTTGTGCGGTTGGGTTGCTCGGGCTGATGATTTCAATGCTGAAGGTATCCTAGGCGAGTATCTTCAGAAGAATGGAGACTTGAAGACTCTTGAGGACTTGGAGACCCATGAGAAGCGCAAAACTGGTCTGCTCATTGCTCAATTGACTAACACCATTGAAGGACTGAGTGCTCGTCTGGATAAGCTTGAGAACAATTGCCATTAACCCCCAGCAGTTGTTCGTGTGGGAAGTCAGAAATACGAAACTTATTCAGTCTGGCTAATTTTCCTTTCCCAAAGACATCTGTAGCTTTTGCTAGTATTTGGAATATGACTTATTAAATGTAGCTCTTCTCCTGTTGCCTTCTCTTCGATATTTTCATGTGTTTTGATGTTTTGTATCGTTGTAAGTACTCGGATATTAACTGCGGGGAAGAAGGAACCGAATGTTTTCGTTTCTGTAAATTATTTGTCGTTTCAGGTTGTTTCTATGCTTGCTCAACTGTCTTTGCAGCATTTGTTTATTAAATTCTGTGCAAGAATACAATACAATGATATGAATCAGGACAGTGTTGTTGTAGGCTACATAATACACCAAGGAACACAACCTTCTAACAAACTAAAAACTGCCAGTTGCAGTCGGTAAAAAAAAAAAATGTAGCTTGAAATCTTGAATGCCTTCCTGTACAAGATGACTGAGTCAACGACGAACAAGGCAAGGTATTTTCCTACTTCCTACATCCATCTTTGACGTCTACCCATGGAACGAATTAAGTAGATGCGGCCGTACACCCATCGGCTACCAGGCCTCGAGACTGATTGCTGCAATCATCAAACAGATGACGGAAATCAGATATCAATGAACATAAAAAAAAAATGGACTCTTTTTCTGAACATTTGCCGACTCAGTAGTTTGTACACGGAACTATGACAACAGGCAAGTTACAGATATAAATTGGATCAAGTATCTAGTACCTCAACCTTCGTTTGGAATTCCAAGGAGCTCTCACATACATGGCATTTCTCTCTATGTGAAGAGTGACTGGACCGATCAGATCTAACAAATGCAAACACCTACAAGCAAATGCAGTCCTTCAAGCTATAATGATTTTAAACATATTTATAGAAACCAATACTGATATATAAAGCAATACGGACAATTACGTCGATGAATGCACTTTCACACTAACCTCCTCGCCACAATTAGGACACGCCCCTTTTAATGCCACCAAGTCATTCGTCCAGAGTCCTTGAAGTGCTCCAACTAACAAGCAATTCCCAAATTAGAGAGCAATTTGAAGTATATTCTCAGTAAGATATGACATATGAGATATTCTTTTTTTTTATTTCTTTGTGTTTTTCTCTGTGACCTAGCAAACTGAATATATATTTACATGTTTGAAAGGTCACTAAATATGATAATGAATATCACTGATTAGTAATTAACATGGTATTCAATAAGGCACAACTAATTACTCCACGATGCACTAAAGATTGAGCATATTTTCAACATATAGCTATCATCAGTAAGATGGTAACAAAGCGAAGAACTATCCTTCCTAAAATAAGGCGCCATAAAAATTGGTGAAGATGTCATATTCGTTACCAGAAGCTGATGCAATTGGGTAGCCAATAATGGATCCAAACAACATGAAGAGCATGCCGTTGAGTGCGGCAATAGATTCGAGAGCATAAGCATGATTAGAGTAAGGAAATCCCGAGTCAAATGCATCTTGATAAGCTTGAGTTATGGTGTATAGTAAAGGAGCAAGACAGGCTGAAGATCCGAAACCAAGAATTAAAACCCATACACTCGCCAATGCCAAAACCTGTGAAGGATCTTCCTGCCCTACATGCACGTTATTTGGATTCAAGTGCAGCGAGAAGAGGGGACCAACCCACTAATTATAGCAGCATAAAATATGCAACAAAATAAAAATACTTGATTGTACACAGAAGATCATGGTATGATTAAGAAAACTAAACAACTCTACTGGACATAATATACAAATAAGAAGTACAATGACAAATTTGTTTCCTTCTCGATTTCAGACTCATATATGTGAGTTAAACTCAAATTTTTGGCAACAATATGTTCATAATATTGGTAGGTAGGTCTAGCCACTTAAACCATATTTACTTGGCTAACATAAAAGATACTTCCTTTGTCCCGACAATATCTTCACACTATACCGGGCACAGAAATTTAAAAAAAATGTTGTTTCACTAAACAAAATAGTTGCGGTGAAGTTAGAAAAGTATGTGAAAATGTAAATGTATTTTAAAAGTATAAAAACTTAAACGAAGACATTAAGTGGAATGCTGCACCACAAAAAAGATTTAGAAACATAAAATCAAATCTGTTTAACATTGCATATACATTTTGCAGTCATATTCAATGTTAAACCAAACTATAACCTTTCTCTCAAAGCATATATATTTAGAAGGTGCCAGCCATTGTACTTGAAGTCACTTTCAAGTTTGAGCAAAGGGCGGTTCAAGATAAACATAGTAACAAATTACATATTTCATGATTCCAAGATTCAAGAAAAGAAAAGTAAGCAGCTACCGAGAATAGTCTGCCAAGAAAAAGTGAAAAGCAGTTGGCTCGGTTTAAAACGAAATCAAGCAAACCAAACCCGAATAATAAAAAATAAATCGGTGTTGTCTCGGTTCAATTTATCAGTTTTAGATGCAAACCATTTTTGTCTTATAACAAACTAAATACACTCAAGAAGCTATGGAAAACTGATCAACATGTAACAAAAGATACACATAAGAAAAATTACCTCAGCATCGGCATAGGTCGATTGTCGCCGGAGACTGCAACGCGGATACTTCACAACACACTTTGACCTATACCACCGCAATTTCAACTGCTACAACAAAAGCTTATCTTTTTTATCAGCAAAAAAAAAACACTCAAATAAAACTACAGATAAACTGAAAAGTTTGAACCTCGACTCGGTCGAACATGTCGTCGACAATCAAGGGCTCCCCTCCATAGTAGGAATCTCGAGCCTTCCACAGAACAAGACATAAATTACGCTGCCCGGAATTGATAATAAAATCAATAAAATAATTGATACCCACTTGACGATAGAGAGCTTCCGCTAGATGCCGGCCGTCGCCCGCGGCAATTCTGGTAGAGATACGGAACGGGGCTCCGGTTCGGTAAACGTTTCTGGAGGAGCCGATCACGTGAGGCGTCGCACGGGAGCACGTGCCGGCCATCAACTACAACCCGAAAATGGCAAACACGATTCTCTGCTGGTGGCGTAGATTTGGATATAGATAAATAATGAAAGATTTCGTATTCGTTCTTCGTACTGTTTGTGGCTACAAATGCAGTTGTGATATATTAAATGACTGAAATGCCCTTCGATACTTTTTCTTGTTGATACTGTGTTTTCAAAGCACAAAGAGTATTTAGTGTTTGATTGTGTGTGCAGTTGTATATAATTTCCGAACGTGTCGATAAAATGCCCTCGATGTTTGTATGGAGTGTCGTCGATCGTAAGGATCATCCACGATGCCTAATAGGTCGTCGCACACGACCTAGCAGTCAAAGAAACGAGTCGAGCCAATCCAATATTCACCGGTAGAACATTGGTTGATCAAGAAGAGAAATCCATGTTATGATATTGAATAAATAAGCATGCTTCTACAAAGGTGACAACAATGAAATAATCAATCTCCTGCTCTCACTACACTGTCTAATGCTCTAACACAAACACCACAACGCAAAAGCCGCTCCTATCTGTTTCTCTTAAAGAAATCATCCCACTCGTGCGGCTTTGTGTGGCCGAACGTATAATACTTCCAACTCTTTTCCGAATCAAACTCCTCGCTCGAATTCCTCCCTTCCTTCATCTCCCTCCTCAACGAGTCAACTCTCTCGATAACCCCTCTCACCGCCAGATCAAACGCGTCCTCCATTTTCTCCAACCTCCCCCTCGGATCCGCATACACCACGTTCGGTATCATCTCGATCACTTTCTCTCTCATCTTCGACACCCTCGACGCCGATATCCTAGACAACACACTCTCGATGCTCACCTTCTTCCCCTTCACATCCCCCTCCGGTATCAAAACCGAGTATGAGGAAAAGTCCTTCGGCAAATGCCATAGGTACTGCACGTACGCCGAACCTGGACTGAAAAAAACCGGAATGCACCCGGCCACGATCGAGTCGAAAGTCGACCTCCTCGTGAAGGAGTCCCCCGACGGCTGCAGGCAGAACACGGAGCTCTGGAACATCTTCATCACGTTAGCCGGCTTTAGGCAGTTGTGCTTGTCGTCCTTACACTCGATCATCCTGCACTTCCTCCTCGACGCCCCCGCGCACTGCGACATGATCTCCCCACGGATCGAGCCCTCCATGTTCGGACGTGGGCCCCCCGCGAAGCAGAACAGAGACCTCCTCCTCTGCCCCCTCATCCTGCCCTGCCACTCCCGAACCTGCCCGTCGCTCGACGGGTGGAAGTAAGTCGGGTAGGGCACGGCGAAGTCGTTCCGGTCCCACGGGCTCGACTCGATCGTCATCATCGTCATGTTCTTCGACTCGGGCATGACCATGAGCTTGTTCCCCCACCCGGAGTCCTCGTCGACCGTCCTCCGTAGGTCCCACGTGATCCGGCCGGAAACCATGAAGTGGTCCCGCCCGCCCATCGCCGCCCACTCCGGCCGCCCCCTCAGCAGCCGGAGCAGCGCCGCCGCGTCGGAGTCTTTCACGGAGGTGGTGTAGGAGTCGAAGAGGAAGCGGGAGACGTCGAGGCCCGAGTAGTAAGGGACGAAGACGGCGGCGGCCAAGGAGGAGTCGTTTGTCAGGCAGTCGTACTGCTTCATCCGGTTGTGGAAGATGACCTCGAGCGAGAACTGGTTCGTGACGAACCAGCCGGAGCGCTGGAAGAGGCGCTGGGGGTTGCCGAGGCTCTGGCCGAGGCCCCCGTTGGCGAAGTACGGGCACATGTCGTCCCACTTGTTGAGGCGCTTGCAGTCTTTGATGTAGTCTTCGTTGAACCGCGCCGGGAGGTCGTGGACGTAGACGTGCCGGCCGGTGCATGGCCGCCGCGCGCCGATCGGGGTTTTCTCGGTGTGGGGTTGTTCTTCTTTCGGCAAAAGGGGTTCGATTTCCTTCTCCACGGCGGCGATGTCGACGGTTTCGTCGTCGGGGACTTGCTCTGTTTTTGGGTCGTCGAAAAACGCGGTCTTGATGATCGGGGCTTGTGGGATGGGAGAATCTTGCGGATCGGCGGCGGCGATCTCGACTGTGGGATTCGCGGGGATGGGATTTTGGGGCTGGCGGCGAGAGACGCCGGAGAGTGACGACCAGTCGGAGCCGTAGAGCAATACGTACCAGAAGAAAAACAGAGCGAGGGAGACGAACCAGAACTTGGTGTTGCGAGGGCGTTGATTCTCCGTGATATTCATTGCTCTTCTTCGGGAGATTTGATTTCTCTTATGGATCATCAAATTCTCCAAACATTTTTCTTAATTTTAGTTTTTCTTGAGAATCGATTTGGCGGATCTAGAAGTCGATAATCTCTGCGGTGGTCGGTATTCTTCTTGTAACTTTTGGAATGTTTCATTTAGGTCAAAATTAAAATTAATTTTGATGTTTGATGTTTGCAATGTCCAAGTAAATTACTATGTATGTAACAAATTTATATTTTTATGGAATGTTTTTAGATAATATACTTAGTAGTTAGTATTGGTTATTACCGAATAGTGGTCATATAGAGGGAGTATGTTTATAATCAAGAGTGGTATTTTAATTAGGAATTTTTAGGAAAAAAGTAAATATAGTTTATGAAATTATAATTTTTACATTACAAATTAGACTTTACAATTTAATGTTATAATTTTATATTATTTTAATAATTTAGAGTAGTTTGATAATTGTATTTATGAAAAAGAATAATATTTTAAATTTGAAATGTCATTTTTATCTTAATTTACTCACCTATTTGAATTAAATTAAAAAATTAAAAATGGAAATTTACTTTTATAATATAAGTCCCAGAGCTATAGGCAGATTAATATTTTTTTACCAACAATACACATGATAAACCGTATACAAAAATTATAAATAAAAAAATTATTAAAATAAAATTTAATATTTAAGTTTTATTTTAATAATATTTTCATAATTTTGTATATTGTTTCTTAAATATATTGAATGAGAAAAAAAATCAACGTGCATATAGCTCTAAGAGAAAGAGAGTCGAGAGTATATAATTAATTAAGAAAAACTATAACTCTAATTTATATAAAATCAAGTTGAAGTAATTAATTTATTTTAAAATTTTATTTTTCAATATGAAATCAATATAAAAATTGGAAGTTCTCGTCAATTTTTGGTAGATTTAAAAAACAAATTCTCTAATTAAGTAAATAATTTGTTTTAAAATATCAAGTTTCAATATCAAATCAATATAAAAATTGAAAGTTCTTATCAATTTATCAATTTTTGGTAGATTTAAAAAAGTTAACCCATTATTTTACCAAAAAACCAACCATAAAACAAAATAAAAATTAAAAAATTAGTGAGGTGAGTTCGGACTTGTTCTTTTGGACCGAAACTGAACTGAACTGAATGCAAACTGGACTCAACTTAAGCGATCTGAACTCTGAACTCAACTTAAGCGATCTGAACTGAACTGAACTGAATTGAATTTTTTATAAAAAAAATATAATTTTTATAAATTATTAAATATTTTTTTAAAAATATCAATAATATTGTATATTAAAAATTATAGATTGAAATTATTTTTTATTTATTTTATTTTAATTTATTTTGAGCTGAACTAAACTGAAGCGTTGAATTGAATTTTTTATAAAAATAATAATAATTTTTATAAATTATTAAATATTTTTTTAAAAATATCAATAATATTGTATATTAAAAATTATAGATTAAAATTATTTTTTATTTATTTTATTTTAATTTATTTTGAGTTGAACTGAAGCGATCTGAACTGAATTGTACTGAAATTAAGTCTAAAAGAAAAGGTCCTTCAATTTTTGCAATGCAAGTTCGATTCTTATGTAAAAAAAATATTGTTCGTACAATTATTTTATTGAAATATTAAGAAGTTTGTTATTATTTGTGACAACCCAAAATTCAGTTGTATACTTGTATTGTCCGTCCCTCCTCGTAAATAAAATAAAAATAAAAACAAACGAAGACTATTTCTTTCTACAATTAGAAATACTGTAAAAATTATATTCCGATTTACCTTTTTCTAATTATAAACAAATACGGAGTAGAGTACTCACCTTACAAAACAAATCCAATCTTTTTTCTGATTCTAATCTTCGCCGCCGCCCCTACTCATCTTCTTCTCCCAATTTTTTTCTTCAGAAAAACAATTTTCGGGTCTTCGTACCCCGCAACGGTGCGCAATTCTCTCGTCATCGAACCCTCCGCCATCCGTTTTTTCAGAGCAAGATCCGCCGCGTACCCCGTACCTGCACCAAACGACTCCGGTTTGTATACATTTATTATTAACGTTTACATACATCTGCGAATTATTCATGTTTTCAATTGAACATCCACGGCGAATTTTAGTTAATTAGTCAATCGCGTGCACGGTAGTGGTTTGAGCCGATGTTCAGATTCTTAGGTTTAAATTGAATCCTGAATGCACATAATTTTTTATTTTATCTGTTCTGTTTTTTTAATATTCGTTCCGGATGAAATTGGCCATGTTTGAATCTTGTGTGATTTGGAATTACAAGGGTGACAATGGTCAATACCAGAGGCAAAGGCAAAAGCAAGACTGCCACCCCCAATAAAAACTTCTGAGTCGAACGAAGTTGCTGAAAACGCAGAAGTTGAGGGTCGGGCTTCACACTCTCTGATGGGCAAAAACAAGACTGACAGCCCCAATAAATCTTCTGAGGCAAATGAAGTTGCTGAGAACGAAGAAGCTGAGGGTCAGGCTTCCCACTCTTTGGCAGTAGACACGGAAGCACTGAACGGGGATGGTCAGTTTGAAGGTAAAGTAAAGATACCTGTTGAAGAGACAGGAACCGAAGGTTACGAAGAAATGCCCGGTGAAGAAGAGAGTGTAAAAGCTAAAGCAGAGAATGATGATTGGAAATTAAATATGGATCGTGATGATTATAAGCTAGAGTATGAGCCAATGCCTTCTCCAGATGATCAAGATGATCAAATGTGGGAAGATGATGAAGAGCCTTCCGACGAAGACGATGAAGACAATGTTGCTGACGAGGATGTAGTTAGTGACGAAGACTCCGTAAAAGAAGATGATGACTTTGATGAAGTTATTGCTGAAGAAGATGATGATACAGAGGATGAACTTAGTGCAGAAGAAGAGGATCATGGCAAGGATGAAGTCAGTAGAGATAAGACAGCAGAAGTTGTTGTAGGAGATGAAAAGAAAGCTAAAGAAGATGGAGGGGAAGCTAAGCCAAAAGAGGATGGAAAGGATACTAAAGAGCATGATATTGGCAAAGTCGAAGAGGGTTTAAAGGATGATAAAAACTCTAACAAAAAGATCCGAAAGAAGAAGTTGAAAGTTGCGGTCCCCAACAAAGTAGACTCTAAAGATAAACCAGAATCATCCCAGAAAAGCAAAGGAAAGAAGAGAGTTGAGAGTATGGGGATGATTTTTATGTGCAGTTCTAAGACAAGGAGCGACTGTTTCCAGTACAAGGTTCTTGGTCTTCCAGAAAGTAAGAAAGATATTGTGGAAAAGATTTATAGTGGGATGCGACTGTTCCTGTATGACATTGATCTAAAGATGATGCATGGAATTTTTAAAGCTGCTGGACCTGGTGGTTTCAACCTTGAACCCAAGGCCTTCAAGTCACAGTTTCCATCTCAGGTTAATGATGTGTTAAGTTCTATTCGTTTTTTCCAGCGTCATTTTGTGAAGTGTACACCATGGTTTTACTGGTTGTAAACCTTAATGGTGAGTAGCCCTGAGATAACCTAAAACTTATTGATTTCCGTGCGACTCTTCACACGCTAAGATTCTATTCTCATCTTGTTATAGAAAAAAACTGGAGCATGTAGTGGCTGGTTTAATTGTTTATATGCTGCGTCTTCCCTGCTAATTTATGTGCCAATCTTATATTTCCTGGAATTCTTAAAACCAAAAAAAAAAAAATGGAGCAAACTTCTAAATTTGTTGTTATTCAGCAACTCTGATTTCTTTTCTCTCTTCTTGAAGTTGTTTCGTCATTCACTTTTATGCTTTTTTTTTTCTGTTACTAAGTGAAATAGTGATGAGAGCCGTTTTCTCCTTAATTTTTTAATTTTTCGTGGTGTCTGGGACAGTCTATAATTAATAACAAATGTGTGGAAGTAGTAGAAATTAATTCAGGAAGTTTTGTAAGCTTTTATTTGTGATCTAAGTAAGATGATTTTGTTTGTAGAAACTGATAAGCCTATTACATATTCTGTGAAGAGTCGTGTCTATGGGTATAGGTGAAATGCGGAAGACTTCCTATGTGGAGAAAGGCTTAAATTTGTTATTTGATTTCATAAATATCTGTATTCAATTTTTACTGCAATTCCGAACAATGATACTAATAATTATTCATTCCTAATAAATACTACTGTGAAGTAAAAAGTGATGCATAGGATTTATTTCCTATTATATTGACCCAGCGTTATCTATTACGACATAGTTCTGTTTGTCCTTATCCTTAACAAATTAGCTTTTGTTATTCTACTACTATGAACAGCTGAGCTTTGAAGACCCATGGAGATTTCAATATATGTCAATTGTCAATTTACAAGTTATATGTTTTGTTCTCATTGCCTTCTTAAAAACCTTGAACTCGACGACTCAAATAAGCGAGTTTGCATTGATCCTGATTTATATGTTTGCTTCTTGTCAAGTAAACATTTTTGGTTAAAGTAAGATTCAGAATTGCAGTGTATGACGAGTCTGACTTTTCAATTTTCATCCACATGCATGTCGTGTAGAAGCGAATATTTTTGAATTCTTGATTATGACTAGTAAATGGGTACTGTATTAGGTTCGATTCTCTGTCCTGGACGACTGCTTGCCATTGCCGGAGGAGAAGTTCAAGAAAGTTATCAAGGGAAACTACTTTTCAAAGAACAAGTTTGATTGCCAACTCAAGGCAGAACAGGTAATATTGATACCATCCACAATATTATAAATTAGTGCCTTTACGAAATCACATTCTATGAAATATATTATCAGGTGAAGCAACTGTGTAAGCTGTTTGTTACATCAAGCAAGGATCGTCTGCCCAAAAAGGTACGTGGACCCCGCAAAGTCAACAAAGCTGTAAACCCCAACCATGTAGGCCAAGAGACGAGTAGGAGGCGGAGAGTGGGTGATAAGAGGCATCCTGCACCCGAGCAGGAAGAGCCCAGGCTCCGTGAGCGTACTCGTAAGCGTCCACGGAGGGATATTACTAGCCCACGACGTCGGCCACTTCCACCACGGAAGGTCATTATTAGCCCACGTCGTCAGCCTCTTCCTGCACCCGTTTCTTCATATGCCTATGAGAGGACTTCTAACGTGGATGCTTATAGCAGACGAGATCATCAGTACTCCTACAGAGATAGGCGTGACCTGTCCCCTGTAACTCTTCGTGATCCTTACAGAGAAGTAGTCGACCCTGCACCTGTAATTCGTCGCGATCCGTATCTGGAGCGTGACTATCCTTACAGAGATGGGCGAGATCTTTATGTAGAGAGTCGTGATCCTTACAGAGATGGACATGGACGGGATACTTATGCCAGACGTCATCCTGATCCTTACATAGACAGGCCGGCTTCGTACTTAGAGAGTCGTGATCCTTACAGGGATGGGCGAGCTTCATACTTGGAAAGACGGGACCCGTACAGAGACTCTGCATATTCGATGCCTTACAGTAGCTCATACAGGAATCCTCCTTTGTCAGATGCTGCTTATAGGGAGGATCAGGGAGTCGAGTATCGCAGCTCTCTTCGTCGTGAAGAAGTGTTGGAGCGTGGTGGGCTTCACCCGTTGGCTGTCGAGACTAGGTACCGCCCTGACCTGTATGGTTCCACCCGGCAACTGCCATCGTATGCTGATCCGGTTTATTCTTCGGCTGAGTATTCTTCTCGGGCGGGCTTGGCACGAGAGTACCGTCTTTAGGTCGCCTGATCTTACCTGCGACAGATCTTAATAATATGGAAAAATAAGTTGTACTTTTTCTAGCTGTTTTTTTATTGATTGTTTATGTGGTGTTTTGAAACCACTGGATTGGACTTTTGGATCATCTCGTGTTTTCGTGTGTAAGATTGATTTTTTTTTTCCAGGTCGTGTACACGGTGTTATCGTGAAATTGTCGTCGTACGGACAACGCGTGTGCTATGTTTGTAGTCATATACGATGATGATGTGCATTGCATCGCGTAACGATTAAAATATGAAAAGAATGATAGGCTTTACCTAACCCGTAATGAAGGAATGTATGAGGATTCGGATCTTCCGAGTCCCCACCCTCTAAAGTCTATCAGAATCATAGCCGCGGGTTACGCCTAAACTTCCGTTTGAAGTAAAGTTGATCAAGTGACCAACTAATCTCTTGGTCCACCACATTGCCTTTTATTTATTAATTTCATTATAATGTTGCACTTATCTATTATTAATATTATTTAGATATAAGACTATAAATTTGAAACAAATGAATTACTAATACGTGTTTGGTAAGCTTTTAAAAAAGATTTAAAATAATTTAAAAATAAATTGTTTAAAAAGTGAGAGAAGAGTTACTTTTTTTCAACAACTTATAAGATTTTGTAACTTAAACAATAAAAGACCAAACTACTCCTAAAATTATTACCTTTTATATATATACAAAAATTCTAAATTTATTATTTAGTTAATATAAATATTTTTAATTATTTTTTTCATATGTAACAATTTTTTTTTTGTAATTTTATTTATATAAAATCTTAAATTGTCAAATAAATTAAAATCTTATAAGTTTATATATTTATTTATTAAATAAAACATAATACTTCTGAGCTCTTAAAACAACTCATCTTATAAGTTCTTTTAAAATATGTTTGACTGCAAAATTTATGAGCGTTTTACTACAACTTTATATAAAATGAAATAAATTTATGAAACATTGCCTTTCATTTTGAGAGTTTTACTACAATGAATGACAACATGATATTCTCTACTATTTATAGTCACACTATTTTCTCAAAATACAAAAGAGATCCGAACTATTAGTGCGGATGGGAGAAAACATGTTAACATTTTATTTAGTTTTTTTTGATTTTTTTAAAAATCCATATTATATACTCATAATTGACATTTTTTATTTTATTTTTAACTAAAATTTTGTTTTGTGTGATGCATTGAACCAGTGGTAAGCAAATACGAATAAATTCAATGTCCATCTACTGTCAAAATCATGTTTATCTGAAAAGCATTAGAACTGTAAAGTAAGTTCAAAATTCAATACTACTATTTTGAACTTCAAATAATTTAAGTGAATTGAAATTCATTGAACTTAAATTAACTTTGAGTGAATAAATAAAATTCAACTTAAATTTCAAAGAACAAAGTACAAAAAATGTCTCCTAAGTCTTCTTACTGAACATGCTCAACCTTAACGTAGTACAGTATTTTGAATTTCACACCCTAATCTTGAACTTCTACGGTGTTCAAGAAAAATACATTTATATAAAAAAAAAAATGAGAAATGTTTGACTAATCTACCCTCAATGTATTATTACTCAAATGATTATCTAATTATAAATAGTTATGTTAAATTAAATCATTCAACACGTACATTTTGCTAGCTTGTATTTAGAATTTTTCATCCTTTTTCAAATTTCATCTCAAATTTTATGATCCGGTCAATCTGAATATATTCTTACGGTATTCCATTTTGTTTTCTTTCAAAATTAACATGATGACATCCAATCACGGCGTAAATCAAGCATTCTAGGATTTATGTTTTGTCAACCCATATATACCCCCTCTTAAAAAAAACAAGAAAACAACAATTAAAAAAAAACATAAAACAAGAAAACAACAATTAAAAAAAATATGCTTTTTACGTTACCCCAATCATATTCTTAACTCTCAATTTTAGAAATATTCTATCCCTTCCAAATTAAGACCCACAAGTCACCAATTCGAAAATTAAGAAAATATAATTTTATTAATAAAAAAAAATGGAAATAAAAATTTATTTTTAAATTAATATGTATGGTTAACCATACAAAAATAAATGAAAAATAAAATAAAATTATATATTTTCTTAAATAAGTGTCTCACTGATTTTAAAGAGAGAAAAAAAATGTGATCATTAGAGTTTCACGAATCATTTAATATTTGTGTTTTAAAATGAAAATGTAAGAGTAATTATATTATTATATTATAAACAGACGAAAAATAAAAGTGTGACTATCGAATCTGGGCCTGGACATGTACTGAATTTACACCATCTGCCACTGCCACTCTCCTCCCCCTTTAAGTACTCCTCCTCTCCCCTTCTCTCTCTCTCTCTCTCTCTCTCCGCAGACAAGAAAATGGGTATGGCTAAAATATTAGCCTGCATTGTTTCTTCCCTTTACATCGTCTCCTTGGTTGAAGCGAGGATTCCCGGTAACTACGAGGGCGGACCTTTGCAATACGCCCACGCCACCTTCTACGGCGGCAGCGACGCCTCCGGCACAATGGGTACGTACGCACCCGCAATTATATATTAATTCTGTTAATTAAAAACAGAGCAATCAATTAACTGATGAATATTATATTATGGATTAATTAATTAATTAATTAATCAGGTGGGGCCTGCGGGTACGGCAATCTTTACAACCAGGGCTACGGCGTCAACACGGCGGCGCTGAGCACGGCGCTCTTCAATTCCGGGCTCAGCTGCGGCTCCTGCTTCAAGTTACAATGCTACGACTCACCGTGGTGCCTTCCCGGTAAGCCTTCCATCCTGATCACCGCCACCAACTTCTGCCCGCCCAACTTCGCTCAGCCCAGCGACAACGGCGGCTGGTGCAACCCCCCCAGGGAGCATTTCGATCTCGCCATGCCTATGTTCCTCAAGTTCGCAGAGTACCGAGCCGGGATCGTCCCGGTTATGTACCACAGGTTTTTTTTCTTTAACTCAATAATACACAAGATTCACTAGTAATTACTGCTTCAAACAGTCGTAAATTGTTTTGCCTCGATTGATTTACCTACTGTTTCGGCAAACAATCTATCACTCTCTTAAATTTTTTTCATTTAAATGAAATGTTTTTTTACAAATAATACTCATTTATTTAAATTAATATTAAGACTTTTTTACTAACTTATTCATTACTTATCAAATATTAATACTCATTATATACTATTATTTAATACATAAAAAAACAAAAATTTCTTAAAATATGATGTGAAAATTTATCTAAGCAAACTTTTCAAGTTGGAAAGGAGTAACATAGAATCAGTGCATAATTGAATTTTGTCTATTCAAAATTAGGCTTAAATATATTTTTTTATTTTTTTTGTTACAGAGTACCTTGCAGGAAATCAGGCGGCATAAGGTTTACAATCAACGGGTTCAAGTACTTCAACCTAGTCCTAGTGACCAATGTGGCGGGTGCGGGAGACATTGTCAGAGTTTCGGTCAAAGGGTCGAAAACCGGATGGATGTCATTGAGCAGGAACTGGGGTCAGAATTGGCAATCAAACGCGGATTTGGGCGGTCAAAGCCTCTCCTTCAGGGTCACGGGCAGCGACCGCCGAGTAAGCACCTCGTGGAACATCGCCCCCACAACTTGGCAATTCGGACAAACTTATACCGGAAAAAATTTCAGGGTCTCTAACAAGTAATTAAACTCGAGATCAAGCAATAATCAATTACGTGCTCATCATCATCAACTTATTAATTATACGTACCAAATTTAGTTCAAGTAGTTTATTACGTAGTAACATATATATGATTAATAATTAATGTCACTTTTTGATATTTTGTTCTTGCCTTCAAAAAAACATGATCATCTCATTCCTTCTTGTTAATTTTCATTATTAAAGTTACTTTTTTCACCTATAATATGGTGTTTTGTAGCGGGCCGGGTATGGGAGTTGGTCTTTGATTTATCTTTCGTAGCCCGCCCGATCTTGGAAATAAATCAACATCCAACATGCTTTAGGGTACGTACATCTAAACAAGCATTGTACCCAAACTTTATCTCAAATTCAAGCTTTATACTCATCAATACAATGTTGTAAGACTTATCAACCAATGATTTTACAACATCATTGTTGAAAAAATGATTATGTTGCGACTAAATTTGAGCTCGTTCTGAACACAACAAAAACAAGATCCAGGGTCTATATATTATTGACTCGTTGAGCAAATGGTATTATCTCTACCTACACACTACACCTTTGATGAAGACAAAAAAAAACTTCAAAAAGGGTAAAAAGGTAACGGCACCAAATTTATGGAGCATACTATAATCTCATGCCTTTGCAAATTGCAAGTGCCTTCAATCTAGGGAAAAAGGACATTAAAACGAACTTTTAATTAAGATTTTCATTCATTTATTACACTAATTCCGGGGTCCTCCTCTCTCTCACTGTCTCACATATCAAACCTTTTGACCAAATATTGATAAAAAATACTATTATAACCTCAGCTAAGAATTCAAAACATTTATATATATTTGCATTTATTTATATTATTACGGTACTAACTTATTAAATGATTTTCGTTTCAAAAAGTTGATTAAAAAAAAGATTTCATTTACATGGGATGGTCAACATTGGATTCCCTGAATTCGTGTAAAAGGAAAAAAGCTACGCGTGGAAAGATTTTCCATTCCACAAATTTCCGATATCTAATCACGAGAATCCTAAAATAAATACTACTAGTATATACTTATATATAGTTTTTTTTTATTCTTTTTCAAAATAACACTTGTTTTGGGTTTTTGGAGGAGTATACTATATTCCCTGATTTTCATCACTTCCTATTTCCACTTTCCTCATTTCTAAGATTCGTAGTATTATTATTAGATGTCAATTTTTGTTTAAAAATGTGTAGTATGTATTATTATAAACATACGGAGTATAAAATAAAGTATAGTATATTATATTGAATTTATAATATAAATACTTGTATAATATATTGAGTCTAACTTTTAATAACTTGAACCTAACAAATCCCAAAATCAGCTTATGTATAATTTGAGTTTGATTTTAATTAGCTTAAAGATCGACTCGACACTAACTTTTTAAATCAAGCATTTCTTTTGGCACCTAATGGAAAAAAAATCATGGATAGGCGGTTGAGCTGGCCCAAGCCCATTGTGTACACATAGACCAGTAGACGGTAGACCACCATTTAAGCCCAGTAAGTCCAAGGGTTCTTACTAAGCCCAATAATTGATGGGTGAGTCGCTTTTACTAGCAAGATTAATTCTTAAAATGTAATGTAGTAATTTAATTTTTAAATCATTCTTTTCTCTTATATTTAACCTCTAAAATTTTAAATTTTATTAAATTTTGAATAACCTCATAATTTTTTTTTTTTTTTTTGGTAAAGGTCAATCACATAAAATAGAAAAGTGTATAATACAGTGCAACGCATAGGAAATGAAAACTCCACCGCATCACCGAGCTAACAAATTAGCTCTCCAACAAGCCAACTAATATATAGCAAAATTCCAATTTTTTTATATGGATTAAACTTACCCAAATTCCAATTTTTTTTAATTAAAGAGATATGAGAAACTCTACCGTCCACTCCCACCAAATTGTGAAATGTAAATTGAAGTATGTACCTGTAACATACATATATATAGAGACAACCAACATTTCTCATCACATGGGTAAAATATTATTTTATATATATTTAATTTCGAATTTATTTAAGTTCAATTCAATTCATATCAATTAAGTTTAGCTCGTGATTTTATAGGTTAAAAAATATCCCATAAAAGGTAAGATAATTAAAATGAATGATTTCATTTAAACAATTAGAGTTCAAAAAATATTATTTATTTTAAAAAAATAGTATTATGATTAATATAAATTCAATGTCAAATACATTTACTTTAGTTTAGGTGAATTAAGTTCAAGATAATAAGATTTAAGAGTCAGAATACAAGTAAAAGGCAAGGTAAAATTTAGGGTTTTTATTGTGTTGCTATGTTAAAGTGGTTTAATTGTTAAAATAATATGATAATCATTGAGTTGATTGAATTTGGGATGGATTGCCAATTGATTAACCTACTTCACCAAGACAAATGTGGAAGCAAAAAGATTGATATGTTTGGGCACATGAATCGTAATATGAATATGTGTATTTACATCTTCGAATCAAAGAATCATCATGTTTCAAGCAATGCCAAAATTAAGAGATTGATATGTCTGCACCACGTCCCAAGTATTTATATAAATCGTCGAATTCATGATCTACGGGGCAATGCAGAAAAGAAAAGTGATGATATGTCATGCGCAACAATCACAACAAGTATGCATTTTCACTATCATCGAAATTCACGACCCAATCAAGTAAAAAATGATACTCTTACATCACATGTCGAACAATCCACAAAGTAGAGATTGATATTTCCTGCACCAGAAACCACAAAACATGAATATTCACATCATCAAATCAACTACTCCTATTCATTACGTATGAAACAACGAATTAACTTAAGAGATCAATCCATCCATAAGCATCAACGCCACAAACCACGAAATATGTATCATCAAATCCATGATTTCATCATGCCTCCAACCTTCAAAAAGTTTTTTTTTTCTTAATTTGTTGTTTCAAGAATCCCATTCCGACGGTGAGCAAAAGTCATCTTTCACATATTCTAAAATCAAAACACAATCAACCAATTAAAAAAAGAAAAAAAAGAGAGTAGACATCATCAGAATAGATTGAGACACACGTGAACTATTTCAGCTGCACTATAGCTTCACATGCACACAACAAAACAAAAGCCTAATAAAAGCAAAGCCAAAAACACACAACACAAAAGTCACATAAACATGTAATGGATTATATACACACACATTCATATTACTGCTTATAATAAAAATAACTTTACTCTCAATATAAAGTTGAATGATTTTATTATTTTAATATAACATTTTTAAAGTGATATTAATCCAATTTTATTACGATATCACAACATATTAATTTTAATACAAAATTTTCAACTTGCAGCTCACAAGTAAAACGGAAAAAACATCTCAAATATAAGTTTTTTAATTTTTTTTAATCAGCAATCCAAATAACTTTATTACATTAATAAAACTTAAAAATGTTATTATCTCAATAACTCTATTTGCCAACTTTAATACAGTACATACATATACATATATAGATACATATCCTTCCACCACCACCAAAGCCCATTTCTCTCTCTTCCTTTTACACACTTTCCAGCCAGTGGAATCACTATTCCCCCTCACCATGGCCACTCCTCCCAAACATTCCCCCTCCCCAATTGAAATTGCTCTGCTCCTAACAGTCATTCTTGTTTTTCAAGATTCCAACTTTATACCCACAGTCTCCCCGGTGGTGCTGGTCGGCCTGAAGAACCACCGCAGCCGCAACAACGGCTTCCACCACCAGCGGCCGGTCATCTCCGGTAACCTGAGCTGCTCTCTGTTCTCCGGCGCATGGGTTCGGGACGACACATACCCTCTCTACCAATACTCCACCTGCCCCATAATCGACCCCCAATTCAACTGCCAAATGTACGGCCGCCCCGACACCGATTACCTCAAGTACCGGTGGCAACCGGTCAATTGCCAAATCCCCAGGTGAAATAAAAATCAAATCTTTACTTTTTTTTCTTTTTTCAAAAATTCAATCTTTTTTTTTTCCTTTGTTTAAAAATTGAATCTTTATGGGCGGGTGAAGGTTGAATGGGGTGGAGTTTCTGACGAGGATGAGAGGGAAGAGCGTGATGTTCGTCGGAGATTCCTTGGGGAGGAACCAATGGCAGTCTCTGGTTTGTATGATATCGGCCGGCGTACCAGGATCGTCGCCCACGCAGTACATACGGGGCGACCCGCTCTCGACTTTCAAGTTCTTGGTGAGCTAGCGGGTTGAACCGAATTGAATCCGTTTGTTGTTTACTTTAAAATTTTGAATTTAAATAACGAAAAGGGGTGCTTAGGAATACGGGGTGTCGGTGTCGTTTTACCGAGCGCCGTACCTGGTGGACATCGACTCGGTGCAGGGGAAGCGAGTGCTGAGGCTGGGGGACATACGAGGGAACGCGAACGCGTGGATCGGGGTCGATGTTCTTTCGTTCAACACGGGTCATTGGTGGACTCACAAGGGAAATCTACAAGGGTAATGTAATGAATGAGTTCTGATTGATCAAGACTAAATTTTTTGTTTTCTTGATGTGAAAATTGAAATGGGGATTGGATGGTGCAGGTGGGATTACATTGATGCAGGTGGAACTATGTACCAAGACATGGATCGATCGGTGGCGCTGGAGAAAGGGCTGAGGACGTGGGCGAGATGGGTCGACTCGAATATAGACACTAGCCGGAGTAGAGTGTTCTTCCAGGGCATTTCTCCCACACATTACAAGTGAGTATATATCCGGAATTCTGAATGCTTTCTATTGAATTTGAACTACGTGGAATGCTGAATTTCATGAAATGAACTAGTTGATGGAAATGAATTAATAGTACTAGTAAAGATGGGTGTGGAAATGAATTATTGGAGTGGGCAGGTTGTTTGAATCTGTGTGCTTATCTGTCTTGTTGCAAGATGGGTTTTGTATTGTGGGGGGAGGGCCCATCACACTATACTAAAAGCCCAAATTGCAGTGTAGGTAATTACTAAAATAGGACTTTGTATTTAATTTAATTTTATATTTTTTGAGTAAGAATAATGGTTGTGATTAAGATGGATTATTTAGGGTCAAGCACGCGCCGAATGAGAGGTTACGAGTGTAGTATTAGTAGTAGTAGTAGGTTAGATTTTGTGTGGACAATACTGAGTAAGGAGTAAGGACAAGGACTGCCGTGCCCCCACTTAAATGCGTAGCTTGCTTTTACAAATTACTCTTTATTGGCCTTTTGAGTAGGACAGCGAAATGCGTAGCAGTTTGCAAGCCGCTCGATTCAAAGCTAAATTTAAGCTTGAACCTTTTATCAGCGAGTACCTTGTGGCTCGTTTGTTCTGTTATTTATTACTCTATATGTTTCATAGCAATGGTCGTACTTTATTTATAATTTGATAAGAAAGTGTGACCATTGTTTCGAGATATGTTATAAAATAAAATAAAAAAATCATTAAAAATCATTATTTTCGTTTCACCTTAGGAGTTATAAAACTTTATAGAAAAGAAGGTAAGGTGTAGTTACTATGATAGTCATACCGTGTAATTATATGTGAAATGTTATTTCGAGTCTAGCTAGGAATCAATTTGATCGCAAGTTTGACGAAAAATAAGTAGAATAATAGAAAGCATCAATTTGATTGACTGGTTGACTTGTAGACTTGTAGTTGTAATTAAAGTAGTACGAGTAAAACAATGCGATCTAAGTCCTAACCCACTTCAATGTAGGTTGGACATTTGAAATATGTGTGTTTAATTTTAATAAAACACACATTAATGAAGTCAAATAAAAATGATTTTGATATAAAAATGATTTTTATTTGTTTCAATAGTAAAAATATATTAAACCTAGGTACAGTAGTTCTCTAACCAAAGGTCAAGTTCATCACCTAAGTAAAATATGGTTTTTTCTAAACTACTTTGAATGGCTCATCGAGCTTCAACTCATATAGGTGGATTGAAAATCGCATCTGGCTCAAGAACTTGAGTGATCGACTCAACTAGGTAGATGCTTGTTTAGATGCAGGAGCAATGAACTTCTCATTTCGTTTATTGCAGCCCGAGCGAGTGGAATGCAGGGGCAGTTACGTCTTCCAAGAGCTGTTACGGAGAGACGATGCCTATGACCGGAATGTCGAGCTATCCGCCAACCTACTCCGATCAGATGAAGGTGGTGCAAGAAGTGCTGGGCTCCATGAACAAACCCCCCTTCTTGCTCGACATTAGCCTCCTGTCGGCCATGAGGAAAGACGCACACCCTTCCATTTACAACGGGGACCTGACCGCCGGGCAACGAGCCAACCCTGACCGCTCTTCTGACTGCAGCCATTGGTGCCTGCCCGGAGTGCCCGACACATGGAACCAGCTGTTCTACATGGCTCTGTTCTCACACTAAAGCTATAGTGAAATGTTATAGGAGTATTTCATTTTCCTTAATTCTGTTTATTTAATTTACTACCATTTTACCCTCCATAGTTATCTACACTACATACCTAGTTTGAAATGTTGTATTTACTCAGAGCCTTAAAGGATGGCTTCTTTTCTTTGTATATTTGCTGATTCAGACAACAAGATTTACATCAAAAAAATGTAGTACAACTCTAACAATGGGACATCAAGGTTTTCGATTTGGAAACCCAGACGTTATTCTTTATATCAAGTTGTAACGATGGAGCTACAACTCTATATTGAAAACGGGATGTTTACAGCACCAGAAGATGTTTGCACTTGTTTACAACTACTGGTTCACTGAATACAATTTCTAGTTTTTACGACTTCTTGAAGACACATCGCCTGCATATTGTTTCACATCGATTTGAAATCTGAACAAACACATTGTGAAGCAAGTAATGATTTCTTGAAAGTAGAAAAGAAACGTGGATTCAACTTACTAGTAGCATAAAATAAATACACACGACACAATATTAGGGTAGCATAGAATAAATCCAGACATTGTCACAACGTCTCAAACCAAAAAGACGTTGGGAATATGAAGTTACTGCATATTGTTCATTCACATCTAAGTCAATTTTAGTTGGTCTTAAGTCAGCACAAACTCCAGCAGCTGTTCCTGCATCATATAAACAATGGTAATATTAAAAAGAAAGAAAATGAAGAAAACCATTTGATATACATTTAGTTGTAACACCAACCTTCAGTTCCTAAGGGTACGTCGTCTTTTCCTTTGGAGGGTCATCCACCTATTGAACAAAGATCCACTTGCCTCTGCCAATGAAGCTTTCCTTTTTGCACTCGAATTCCAAAGCTCCTTCACCGTATGCCTACCGCTTGGGTTGTACTCGTTCAACTCGTTTAGGGCTGTTGTCACAGCATAATACACTTCGTCGCCCAAATCGGTTTTCAGCTCTTTCAACTTTTGATCATTTTCATCCAGAATTACCTGACAAAACCGCAAAGTGAAGGTCATAAACCAAAAACAAGATTCGGAATATCTTAAGAAACCAAGAAAAAACTGAATGCAAAACATGCACGTTAACATTGAGAGCAAATATTCAAATACAACAGAGTAAATTTTGTGAACAGTATTCGTATCTCAAGCAACTGCAGAGTTGCAAGTTCAGATTAACATGCCATTAAACATTTTTAAATGTTGAGATTATGTTTAATTTGTTAGAAATGATCAGAAAAAGAGAAATCATTTGGATAGGTTTACACTTTACAGCAAAGGATGGTTAGTAGTCGGTTTAACTCAAAGACATCATTGGCTATAAAATATAAGAAAACTGAGTCACCCCGAAAAAACCTGGATACACATTTCTGAAAATTAAGAAGGTTGATCTAGACAGATTGAATTAAACTTTAGACCTTTCAAATGTCTACATTTGTGCGAGCATATCTACATTCATGCGAGCATTCTCTCAAGAGATAAAACAGTATATACAGAGTCAGTTATGAAGTAGTAAGGTTATAAGTAAAAAAACATACCTCGTGAGTTGTTTCTCCTACATTGATCATCTTATATGGATGCCAGCTTGGATCTCTTAGGTGATCCTCCCACAAAGAACATAGCTCATTAGCTTTTTCTTCCGCATCTTCACCAGCATGTTTAATGTTTGCAGCTTTGATGAATGGTTGTCTATCAAGTTCTCCCATTCTCTTGACACAAATATTCGAATGGCTATCATTGAAAATCTTTAGGGGAAAAATTATAAACATCAAATTCGTCAGGAAGACATGAATACACTTCAATGCTTTATTCCAAATTATATAAATAAATGCAAAACTATGTGCTTCATGTTTGGCTTTTTCAATAGGCTTCTGAAATGTTTCGTTCACATTTTTTGCCCAGGACACAACATGCAAGGAAATAGTAGAAGAGAGGAAATTCGAGTGCATATCTTGTGACATTATTCCTAGTTAAATCTAGGACCTCGATTTTGCAAAGTTACGACAATAATGCAATCAACAGGTGAGAAGAGGTTATGATACTTTTTGATCAAGTCAAACACTCACCTTTATTAGTTCCTTGCGAGCTTCTTGAACCTCGTCATTGGTCTTTCTCTCCTGTGTAAGTAGTTTCTGATTGAACGTTTCCAAAACATCAATTTCTTCTTCTTTATCCTTGAGCTCCTCTTCGATTGATTCCAGCTTTTTTTTAATTCTTCACCTTCTTTTGCTTCACTAGTGGTCATGTGTTTCATGACCTCAGCAACACCCCTCATCCGTTCTACGTACAACTCTAGTGCTTGCTTGAGATCAAGATTTGCTTCAAGCTCTATAATCGTTTTGCGAAGGAGTTCCTTTTCCCTCTGTCATACAATAAAACCAAAGATATTAAGTAAAGGAAGCTTTTTTATGAAAGCAGCAATGATCAAATTAACATTAAATCCGACATTTAGACCTTTTGCTCTTGCGCAAGTTTCAGCATTTCTTCCGTCATCCCCATCTCGGTTCTGCAAAATATTCATAGAGATAGAGGAGTAGATCATTCCGTAAACAAAATAACCTATCACAAAACCCTAAACCCTAAAACCATTATCCTATCGACATAGAGTTAGCGTTTCAAGGAATTAAAGGAACAGAACAAAAAAAAAAACAGTACCAATTTTTGTTGGTCGGTCTCGTAAAGCTCCTTCGTCCGACTCACTCTCGTTCAGAGCTCGACTGTAAAATTAGGATTTACTGGGTTCGTTGCGGGATGCAAACTAATGGAAATTTACAACAATAACCCTCAAGTTGTATAGTTGTGAAAAAAATACTCCCTCCTTTTTTTTTTTTTTTATAGTCTTATTAGCTTTTTATTTATTTTCATATTATAAGTGTTTTTGGTTTTATTAAATTATGTAATAACATTAATTTATAATTTTTTCAATTTTCAATACAAATGACCAATCAATTTTTAAAATTAAAATTTTAAAATTAGAAAAATAAGTGAAAATATGTGCTCATTATATTTTATATTAAATTTTTTTTTCATATTGCTGGTGCAAAAACATACGTAGAATGTTCATTAAATGAGATTGTGATAATATAATAGTATTAATTAGATTATGCCACGATAGAATTAAATGAGATTGTGATAATAATACTCCACGATAAAATATTGTTTCGAGGGTTCAATTTTGTTGTGTTTTGTTCTTGCTCATACAAAGATTACATAGTCTAAAAGAAAAGAGTTTCAAGTAAGAATTTGAGTTGTAGTAGTAACATATATTTTCAAGAACTACATTCGAATCAAACAGGGCACGCTTACAATTTATCGATATTAAAAGCAAGCACCGAATGACAACTTACACTTGCTTAATCACATTCTTCGTTAAACTCATTTCGAAATTCATTGTCGTGGAATCAACTTACTACTTGTCATATTATCAGCCATTAGTCCCAACGGTCTCAAACCAAAACTACATTGGGAATATGAAGTTACACAACATATTGTTCGTTCCCATCAAGTCAATTTTAGTTGGTCTTAAGTCAGCACAAACACCAGCAGTTGTTCCTGCAACATAGAAAAAAAATGGTAAAATTTACTAAAAGCAGAAAAGAAAATGAAGAAAACCATTCAATACACATTTAGTTTTAATACCAACCTTCAGTTCCTACGGGTACGTCGACCTTTTCCTTTGAGGGTCTTCAACTTATTTAGCAAATATTCACTCGCCTCTGCCAGTGAAGCCTTCCTTTTTGCAGCGGAATTCCAAAGCTCCTTCACCGGATACCTACCGCTCGGGTTGTACTCATTCATCTCGTTTAGGGCTGTTGTCACAGCATAATACACTTCGTCGCCCAAATCGGTTTTTAGCTCTTTCAACTTTTGATCATTTTCATCCAGTACTTCCTGATAAAACCGCAAAGTGAAGGTCATAACTGATAATGTAGTATATGCTAGAGCCGAGAGCAGAATGTATTTCTTTTGTTATGATTCAGTAATGTTGAGGAATTTATAAGATATAGCAATATCTTAAGAAACCAAGAAACTGAATACAATGCATGCACGTTAACATTAAGAGCAAATGTTCAAATACAACAGAGTAAATTTTATGAACAGTGTTCCTCTCTCATGCAACTGCAGAGTATTAAAGTTCAGGTTCACATACCATTCAACATTTAAAATGCTGAGATTTTGATAAATGATTAGAAATGATGAAAAAAAAATAGTAAAATCATTTGGATAAGTTTACAGCAAAGGATGGTTAGTAGTCGGTTTGATTTTAAGATGTGCCGTTGACAAGAAAATATAAGAATTTAGTCATCCCGAAAAAATCTGGATACACATTTCTGAAAATTAAGAAGGTTGATCTAGACAGATTGAATTAAACTTTAGACCTTTCAAATTTCCAAGGCATCAGAAATATAACCACTCAGAAAAATCAAAGAGGCCGACAGTGGAATGAAGATCTTATCATCCAGAAACAAATGCGTTTGAGATGAATTTTCTCGGCTTTGACCAGTGAATTTTATAGAAGGCGTTACATAAAGATGAATCAATGAATTTGGAGGTACTAGTTGAATGCATATAATGTAAAATCTTAAACCTAAAAATTTTATGTCAAAAACAACTAATTGAAACATCCACATGTCATATGACTCATATGTCACATCATCAAATCCAGAATTAAACTGGCGTTCATATAAAATTTTAGGAAAATCCTCGGGTCTCCTTATGTTCCCCAAAATCCACCATCATGAGTCTTCAACTGAGATTTTCAATACATATTCTCATTAAGACTTTGAAAGACATATAGTATAAGAAACAAATAAAATTTGAAAGAGTCGCTGCTTTTGCAAGTTTCATTTTTCAGTAGACAAAAGGAAGACATCAGTTCTCGGAAGTAGAAATATTGTGTAACCAAAATGTTGATATTTGATAATACACAAGACAATTGCATCATTGAGTTTGAATTTGAAAGGGGTTTGGCTGAGATAATAAGCTCAGCAAAGTATGTCTTTGGCTATCTTACGTAGAGCTGAATTAGGTTTTTATAAGCCCTCAAGGAGTGTGAGTTTATTTCCGAAACAACTTATAGGATCCAACAGAAGGTTGTTTGAGAGTTTAGTTAGTTTACAGGGCAGAGTAAACTTGATCCAACATATTTTCAAAAAATAAAAAATCTAGATTTAACGATTTCCTGTTTGAATTCCCTATTTGAAACCTTTGGTCTTTGTCTTAAAAATGACGAAAAATCGATGATGTGGTGTAGCATATTTTATTTCATCAATTTTGTATCTTACCTCCCATAACAAGACAAAAGAAGCTTCATATTTCGAACAGTTTTCTGATAATACACATTTTCCAATTCAATCTCCTAAAATAAAGCAAAACATACCCAGAATTCACATTAAAGAGCAGAAAGCATGAGCATGTCAACATGTGTGCAAGCATGCTCTCAAGAGATAAACTATATATACAGCGTCAGTTATGGATTAGTACTGTTATGAGTTAAAAAAATACCTTGTGAGTGTTTTCTCCTACTTTGATCATCTTATATGGATGCCAGCTTGGATCTCTTAGGTGATCATCCCACAAAGAACAGAGCTTAACAGCTTTATCTTCCACGTCTTCACCAGCAAGTTTAATTTTTGCAGCTTTGATGAATGATTTTGTATCAAGTTCTCCCATTCGCTTGACACAAATATTCGCATGGCTATCATTGAAAATCTTTGGAAAAAAATATAAACATCCAATTCGTCAGGATGACATGAATACACTTTGATGCTTTATTCCACATTCTATCAATAAAAGAAAGAAAATTTTGTTTCATATTTTGCTTTTACATTATGGTGCAAAAATATATTTACATAATTGTACTACAATACCAATTTGAAATTATCAATAAGCTTCTGAAATGATTCATTTACATCTTTTGCATAGGACAGTTAAATCTGCCACCTCTTTCCAAGCATATAATGTTTGGTGTTTAAGAAAAGGAATCCATGCATTATTATCAAGAAAGAGACTCATAGTAAGTTGACCCAAACCACAAGTGATAGACCAGCAATTAAAAATTTAAAATGTAACTTATTTCCCTTGCCGCTGTCAACTGTATTACATATTAAAATCATTTGCTTACACTCAAGTAGCCAACTTATAGCACATCAAATAATTATACAAGATTGTCCAATGAGACAGTTGGCAGCTTACTTGGGGGATGTGAAAACAGAAATTCTCCAAATTGGTTAACTAGGAGTCCAATATTGAAATAGTGCTGAAGTTGCGGTAATATTAGTTTATTATTGGCTATTTAGGGTTTCAAAACCCCACATTATTTCTTCACGAATCTTCTCTATAAGTGAAGGTCAATGAATGATCCTCAGAATAGACAGACTCGTTATGATACGATCATCATGAACATACATAATATATTTGCTCACTAGCTTCGCCAGGTGTTGGTTAAGTAAAAAGTAAAGAGAAGCAAATTCTGAAAGAGCCCTCGCAATACACACAATTTACAACCAAAAATTACACATACGGACCGCAATTATATCAGAATATATCACGTTGCATAAATATCAGTATAAGCCTTTTGAATAGCAAAGGAGGAGATGAAGTAACATCCAATTAAGTCACCAACCACAAATAAACTCAATATTTCTTTAAAACAAATAAGTGTCTTGCAATTAGTTGGAACATCTGCAGATACCATAGCATCGCAAGCTTAGAAAACGTGTTTAAGGAGAAACAGTGAGGGAATAAACTTATTATATCATCTGACGTGCAAAGGCTCAAATATGTGGGGGAATACTCAATCAATTTGACTTTCTCTACTAAAAACAAATTTAATGACTTTCAGGTCAACATTTCAGTATCTACCTAATGTGAAAATAAATCCTTAGATTCCTTGAGCTACAAAGATATCCATTACAGAGCCAAAGACTCCTGTTATAATCAGATGAAGACAATATCACATAGGACTAAAACTCCGGAAGGAAATAGATTTTGCAAAGTAATGACAAGAATGCAAATCAATAAGAAGAGAAGAAGTTATGATACTTTGTGACCAAGTTAAACCTCACCTTTATTAGTTCCTTGCGAGCTTGCTGAACCTCGTCATTGGTCTTCCTCTCCTTGATAACTAGAGTCTGATATAAGGTTTCCACAGCATCAAGTTCTTCTTCGTTATCCTTGAGCTCCTCTTCAATTGATTCCAGTTTTTTCTTTAATTCCACGTCTTCTTCTTCTTCTTCACTATTCGTCATGTGTTTCATCACCTCCACAGCACCCCTCATCCGTTCTATGTGCAACTCAAGTGCTTGCTTCTGATTGAGATTTACTTCAAGCTCTATAATCTTTTTGTGAAGGAGTTCCTTTTCTCTCTGTCATACAATAAAACCAATGATACTAAGTACATAAAGCTAGTGTAAGCTGAAACGATCAAAATATCAAATTAATTTTAACCTTTTGTTCGTTTGCAAGTTTCAGCATTTTTTCATCAGCCTTCTTTTGCTCCGTGATTGCCATTTCATTCTGAAAAACGGCCACTCATCATTCTAATGTTCAACAATTTCATTTCAAGAAAGAGACAAGGAACATAGAAGGATAATTCATTTAAATCCATAAAAATTAGCCCTAGGACCTCCTTATTCAAGATTAGTTCCAGAATCTTGAATACATCATCATATATCTCTCACCACACCTGTAGAGAGTTTAATATCGTATGTTTCGAAGATTTAAAGGAACCATACCATTTGTACCAATTTTTTTTGGTTATTAAGCTCCCTCTTCTCACTCTCGTTCAGAGCTTGACGTTGTTTTAGATCTCTCTCCCTTAACCTCAATTCTTGCCTCCGAGACTCCAATCTCGTTATACTTCTCTTATGATCATCAGAAATTTTGCGGAGCTGATCAGCTGCACTATCCTGCATCTTCTTCATCTCTTTTAAAAGTATTCAAAGCATTAGTACTTAAAATGAATTATTCGTAAAACAGAATTGATAAGTATTAGCTAATATTTTTAAAGTGGATGAACAACATATATTACCTTCATTATAGTGTTCGACCATTTTTTCTTTTTGATCCATGATATTTCCCAGAAGAGACTCAGTCTTGCTAATATTCTTCTTTACGTCTTCACATTCCTTACTCTTTGACTGCAATTGATCAGACAAATTGCACATAAGGGAGGTGTCTTTCCTTTCATTTTCCCTTTGTATGTCAGAGAGAGTCTTAAGATCTCCATTCTTCCGAAGGCGTGTACCAATAATACCCCTTCCTCTGAAGTCATCTTCACGAGCAAGCCAACCGTAAAGTTCATCTCTTCTGTTTCTCCGCCCATACCAATCTCTCTTTCCACGATGATCCATTTCAAACGCCTTTTCAAACGCCATAGCATTTTTGAAACCTTCCCAGTCTTTGTTAAAATCCACAATTGCAAACCCCGAGTGGCCTTGAACGTTCCACAAGGGATGGACCTTTATAGGATTATATCCTAAGGTAACCAACTTCTCTCTCAGCTTTCCACCACTTTCACCCACATACCTGCCATCCTTTTTCTCAACTGGAATGTTCACAATAACAGCCATCCAAGGCCAGACGATAGGCTCATCATCACCTTTACTGGATTGCTTAACAGCAGCACAGGATAGGGGTTCCAAGTCGAGTTTCGGAGTTCCTCCACGAGATTTACAATCCTTCACCTCTGCAGCTACTTTTCCTTCCTCGATCACTATTTCCCCAGGTTCAGAGGCTCCAGGACTAGCATGGAGGAGTGCATCTTCTCCGTTACTTTTTGCAGATTTTCCCTCGTAATCTTGATAACCCACTGAATGTTTGGGAGTATTTGATCGCGCTAATTTCCCCTTCATATGCCCATACCGATCCAAGTACTTCAGCAGTCCACGGTGTCTGGCTTTATCCCTAAAACTCGCACTTTTTGACTCTCTAGCAATTCTAGATGCGTGTCTCTCTAGCTCCAAGGAATCGTACTCTTTCCTCCCGTAGTGCTGGCAATAAGGGCATAGGAGATACTTCCCAGAATCATCGATTCTAACTTTTCCATCTCTCAACTCCGTATAGTACTTGTGCTCTAAGTCTTGTAGCTCTGAGTACCTACTGTCACTCCTTCCTCTTTTCCGAGACATCCTCAAACTGAATAAATGGAAAAGATAACGTCAACAGTCCGAAAATATAGTTTATTTCCTCTGTGAATCCAACTATAGGCAAACACACATGACACATACACACTCACACAGTATCAACTTGATTTGGTACAAAAGAGGACGTATATACGATTAAATCTACGATTTTAAAACCCTAATCGATTTTTGGAAAAAAAAAATTCTGGAAAAAATAATCGGTCAAAAAAATAGCAAGGAAGATAAAAGACGGTAAACTTACTCCTCTGAGAAACTTCTTCCGGCGACGAAATGCTTCCTGCGAACGGCGAAAGCTACAGATCTTGAACAGAGAAAGGACGAAGGGGGTTTTTGCTACAAAAGGAAACGATAGATAAAATGCGAGTTCAAGCGAGTTCTGATACCGCGCCAAAAATGTTGAGTAGTACTATAGTAGTATTATAGTATTTCATGAAAAATTAAATCATACTGTAATTTTTGTTATCAAGATTCGGTAATTTATCTGTACCCTAATTTTCCAAGTTCACCCTACGTACATTAAAATCACGGACTTAAAAGTCTTAAATGTTCTTAATATTATATTTATTTATAAATTTGTAAATTCACCACAAAATAAAATAATCTAATTATTTTATTAATAAATTGAGTTTTTAGGAAAAAGTGAATTATAGTTTATAATATTAAAACTTACACTTCATAAATTTCGTTTAGAATTTAGAATCATGGACCGGGGCATCTCTAAGAGTAGAATTATAATCAGTACCTATATTTTTTCCTAATTTTGATATGGGGCATTGTTCCATTATTAACCTTTTCAAGTATATTAGTAATTAATATAACTACATATTTAATATCATCCGCTTAGATTTTAAACAACTACGCTAGACACCTAGTATTATAACATATCTAAACATGAAATACATATCTAAACATGAAATATTAACAAGTCCATATTTGCATATTTGTTAGAATTAGGTGTGTTAAATATCTAAACATGAAATACATATCTAAACATGAAATATTAACAGGTCCATATAAACATGAAATATTAACAGGTCCATATTTGCATATTTGTTAGAATTAAGTGTGTTAAATTTCTAGATTTTTTATTTCACATTTTGCATTTTAATCAATTTGGGAAAATTTTAGTTGAATTTGGATTTAGACTATTTAAAAAGGTTGCTCATATTTATTTATATGACATATCTATATCTATGATAGATATGTATACATTTATGATAGATATCTATACATATGACATATTTATGGCATATCTATAATAGATATTAGTGTATGTGGTAAATCTATAATAGATATCTATTCATATATATATATATAAATAATGTTGCGCAAATATATTTTACGCGCAAATATATTTATATAAAATATTTTTATACAAATATATTTATATATATAATTTACTGATTCTTGCGCAAATATATTTATATTCTTACGCAAATATATTTATATATGTATATAGTAAATAAATTAATATGTTAAGGTGTAGGGATATTTACGACTTTATACATTTTAAAAAATGCCCCTACTTAGTATTTAAAAAATACAAATTCCCTAATAAATAAATAAATTAAAAATATACGACCCCTAAAAATGAGGTGAAAAAAATATAGGTGTTCGAAATAATATTAAAAAGCAATCTGCCTAATATTACCTAGAATTTAATTTTTAATTCATTTTAAATTTTTTATTAATTAAAGTAATTTTAAGATTATAAATAAAAAATAATGTAATAACCGTGTAATTTATATAATCAATAATAATTAATAATTAAAATTGAAATAATATTAAATAAATGGCTGTTATTCATAATTACGAAAAAAATGAATTATTGAATTTTAACAAACTTTACAAATTTCACTTTATCCAAAATCTCCCTAATAAATATTATCAATTTAAAACATTAATTTATATTCAATATAAATTATAAAGATTTTAATAATACAATGTGTTGTACTAGTACACTATTAGTACTATGTTATTTATTTATATTGATATTTTTTTAATATAATTATAATTTTTAATAGAGAGAGATGAATATAATAATGAGCTAGACTTGTAAAATTAAAGAGGAGCAAATAGTATAAATATTCAATAATTATGAAAAATTCAATTCCAACATTAACATTCATCAATAATCGAACACTTCGGAAATCCACACCTCCGCGCGAACACTTAGGAAATCTACACCTCGGCGCCAACCGCAATGTGGTGGGTCAAAGAACTTGGTTCAACTCGTGTTTGGATCGACTAGGCAAGTCGAGGAGGGCACCCGTTCTTTTGGCCTTGGTCACGCCTATTAACGCATTGTTGTGTGATTTATGACTCCAATTTTATTCATCTCGATTTACTTTTGATTTGTATTATATTGGGAGTCTTGCTCTTGTTCGGATTATAGCATCGAAGGAGTGTTAGAAGTGGAACCAAATCAATCGGAGAAGAAGACGAGTCGAAGACAACGAGACAAAGAATCTCGCAGCAAGCGCCAGGCGGGAGCCAGGGGACCAAGCGGGCGCTTGGTCCCGTCTTCAGAAGCTCAGCCCCGAGGCAGGCGGGCGTCAGGGGGCCTAGCGGGCGCCTACGCATGGCACCAGAGAGCTGAAGATTGTCGCGGGCGGGCACTTCGTTTCTTGGCGGAAGTTTGATCGCGGTTTGACTCGGGTTTTTTGGGGATTGAGTCAGAGTTTTGACCTCCCATCTATAAAAGAACATCCTCTCCATATTCATGTATAACCAAGAGAAAATACTAAAACACGAAATAGTGAGTCAAAAAGAAATCTATCGAGATTTCGCTTTAATTCACAAATCGAACTTACCCTTTGACGATTGACGGGGATATATCGGCCGTAGAAGCGGTATATCCCAACATATTCGAGTCATACTTCGATACTTACCCTAGTTGAAAATGAGTCCCTAGAAGCGGTATATCCCAACATATTCGAGTCATACTTCGATACTTACCCTAGTTGAAAACGAGTCTAACATATTCGAGTCATACTTCGATACTTACCCTAGTTGAAAATGAGTCAAACATATTAGAGTCATACTTCGATACTTACCCTAGTTGAAAATGAGTCCCTATATTGCGCAACTAAATGTATAATACATAGTACATACAACCCATACATGCAGCCCATTTTATAATTTGACGTTAATCCTTAAAAAAAAATGATTCGATACAAAAATATAAATTAAAAAAAAAACCCATTTTATAATTTGACGTTAATTCTTAAAAAAAAATCATTCGATACAAAAATATAAATTGAAAAAAAAATTCATTCGATACCAAAATATAAATTTAAAACAATTTTTTTTATCATGAAATAAAATAAAATTCATTCGTTACAAAAATATAAATTTAAAAAGCGTATTTAATCTTTACGTAATAAAACAAATCATTTTTATTTAATATTAATACTATCAATAGTCATTATAAAATTAAATATTCATCACGTAATAAATGAATCTTCATTCCGCATAAATCAAATCTTCATCGTACTTTAAATCTAGAATTTTCTACAATTTTATTTACAATAGATTAATCAAATCTTACTACAATCAAATCTCCATTTATGTAAATAAATCTTCGTAATGAAAAAAAATATGAAAAATAATTCATTACTTAAAAATCTTTATCAATTAATACAACAATCTTCATTATATTACAAAAAAAATATTAAGCAAAAAAAATATAACTCAAAAATAAATTGAATAAATTGAATTAATTAATTAATTTTTATATTACGCTGAAAAATAAAAATAAAATATTATGTAAAAATAAATTAAATAAATTAATTAATTTTTATATTACAAAATTATAATCACTTAATACAACAATCTTCATTCATCCTATATAAGATTTTTATTATCGTACAATTTTAAGAAAATATGAAAAATAATTCTTATATTACAAAAAAAATATTAAACAAAAAAAAATATTAATAAGCAATAAATAAATATTACACAAAAATAAATTAAATTAATTAATTAATTTTTATATTAAAAATAAATAAATAAAATTACACAAAAATAGATAAATTAAATTTTATATTACACAAAAAAAAATATCAATCGAAAAACAAAGTAAAAAAAATAAAAAAAATAAAAGTTAAATAAATAATTTTAAATTTTTATATTAATCGACTAGATTTACATATGTATATATCTGGTTTTATCTATGCTACACCAGGTGGAGTATACCATGCATTTAATAACCGTTGATTTAATATTATTTTATACAAGTGCACACACAATCACACACACCGACGTGTATGGTGTATGCATCAACAGTTAAGATGCTACCAGAGTAATACACCAGATGTAGCATCTAATAGACCTATCTATCCAGTTGTACTGTCATAAGTTGCCCCGTTGAAAATGGAGTATTTTCCGCTGACCATTTCAAATGCCGGCCCACACTAGTCTTTAAGATCACGACACCCAAAACCCATCGATCATCGTCGTCCGATCGTCTCCGTCGTCCACCACCCACGGCAAAAAACAATAAAATCTAAGTCTAGATAATATAATAATGCCACAATAAATCTTTGAAATTCAATGCAGTGAAAAGTCGTTATGCCGCATTTTTTTCAAACATTTAAAGCGGAGTCAAAATTCCCCAACTCCCCATCTCCCGATTCAATCCCCTTCGTTACCAGATCGACGGCGGGCGCCTGAAGGTACTATGAAGTGCTTCCATTTCACCAGCGGGGACCGGGACCGGGAAGACGAAGACGAGCGGGACGGCGTCGTTTCGAGGAGGGTCTCGTGGGCGCGCTCCCTCAGCGTGGCGTCCACGAACCTCGACTCGCGGCGCTCGGAGTTCGACACCGAGTCGCGGAGGGACTGGGCCGACTCGTCCGAGCTGTTCCAGGATTTCCTGACGCAGGGCCGCGCCAACGACCTGCGCGTGTTCACTTTCTCCGAGCTGAGATCGGCTACCCGGGGGTTCAGCCGCAGCCTCGTCATCGGCGAAGGCGGGTTCGGGTGCGTCTACAGGGGGCGGATGTACCCGGCGGATCCCGGGTCGGGCTTTCAGCTCGAGACAGATGTTGCTATCAAGCAGCTGAATCGAAATGGATGCCAGGCATGAACTCTAACATTCCTTGTTTCTGTGTGTTTTTCTTTAGATTTAATTTTCAATTGGACATACGAAATTCTTGTGTTTGATTCTTAAATGAGGTTTCATTTCATAAATTACTGTTTCTGGGTTGAGGCAATATTCATTTTCATCGAATTCGGATTTCACTACTCCTATTGATATCGTTTGGACTTTGGACCTCGCCTTAGCTCTCGGCCTCCATTTGTTACTTGTCAAATGCGTAGCGGTTTTTAGAACATTGGTGGTATCTCTTGCTTTCTCGAAATCGAGAGACTCCGTTTTTGTGTGTTTTGCGTGCTTGGTCTTAAATTTGTATGCACTGTGTCGCTAATCGACTAGACAGTGAAAAACTAGGTGTTTTCATCAGCCACCAGTTTCGATTTAGATGGATGCACACGAGATCAGTTTGGTCATTATATATTTGATCTATTTTTATGATTGGATTTTTTTATGGAATAGTATCTTACGAGGGTCGATTTCTACATTCTAGTTATCAGGGGCACAGGGAATGGATAAATGAAGTCAACTTCTTGGGTGTAGTGAATCACCCAAATCTTGTCAAGCTAATTGGATATTGTGCTGATGATGATGAAAGGGGGATTCAGCGTCTCCTCGTCTACGAGCTCATGCGCAATAAAAGCTTGGAGGATCATTTGTTGATCCGATCAGCATCCACTCTCTCGTGGACAATGAGATTAAAGATCGCCCAAGATGCAGCTCGTGGTTTGGCTTACCTTCACGAAGAAATGGAATTTCAGGTGATCATTTTTTTTGTCAACGTAACTACTTAACTATATGAGACAAATTTACAAATGCGTTGTCTAGAAAGATGTGATTCTGATTTGTTCCAAGAAATATATTCTTGCTGGTTTTTCTTTTGCCATTGGATGAAGCAGTTGGTTCTTGATGAATTTTCCATTCATCCCGTCCGACTCTTGACCCCACTGTTCTGTACATCTTACACTAGCTGATGTAGTCGTATTTATAGACTTGAAGTAAACTAGATTGAAGCTTAACCCCTTAACATTTGAAATGCTCCTCCTATTCCTGATCTTGTTATCTGTATCGGTTTCTGACAGTGCCCTTATATTTAATCAGTTAATATTTAGAGACTTCAAGACTTCAAACATTCTCTTAGACGAAGACTTCAACGCAAAGCTGTCGGACTTTGGACTGGCTCGCCAGGGCCCAGCAGCTGGATCTGCCCATATTTCTACATCGGTGAGTTCAGTTTCTTGATCCCCCACTGAAATTTTACTTATCCTCTGTTTTCCTTTTACCATTATGGGATGGGTTAATTACAATCAGTTCCCTTGCTTTAGTCTTCATTTTTCTTTAGTAGTCTGACTTATCATTCTCTACTGCATTGCTTGTTAAGGTTGTTGGTACAGTAGGTTATGCGGCCCCAGAGTACGTTCAGGCCGGCCATCTAACCGCCAAAAGCGACGTGTGGAGCTTCGGTGTGGTTCTCTACGAACTCATCACGGGAAGGCGCGTGATCGAAAGGAATCTGCCACGCGGGGAGCAAAAGCTCTTGGAATGGGTAAGACCTTACGTGTCGGATTCGAAAAAATTCCACCTCATCCTCGACCAGAGACTCCGAGGACAGGACTGCATGAAGTCCGCTCAGAAACTCGCCTCCCTCGCCAACAAATGCCTGATGAAGCATCCGAGGTCCCGTCCGAAAATGAGTGAAGTTATCGAGATGCTCGGGAGCATTATCAGCGAAGCATCGCCTCCGGATGAACTATGCGGAAACACGATTGTGGAATCTGTTGAAGTAAGGGCGAGCAAAACCCAACACAGCAGTCGGAGAAAGGGTTTTGATTTCAAAGAGCTGGTTTTGAGAAACAGGTCGATAGGGAAGTTAGATTGGAGAAACTGGACCCCAAGTCTAGTGCGGACATGATAGATTCGTACCAAAGTTTCAATCGCTCCGGTAAGAGTTTCCCTGCATACGAATCTTGTATTTAAACACATTTTGGAGTTGGTATATACTATTTACTCGTATATGCAAATGGATTCGTACGGCATTTTGTTATACACATTGTCACATTGTCTAAAGATTCACTGACTAGTTCGAAATCGAAAGTTCTGAAATTTGTCGAATTCGAATAGCCCGATAACCCGAGTGGACTAATAGACTATTGGCCTACCCATAAGCGTTGTGCCGAATTTAGAGCCACACAAAGCTGGTTTTCATTCTTACAGTGGGAATGAAGATAAGACACTTGTGGAGAGCTTGTGCCCACAACAAGTAACTACTTAGTAACATTTGATATATTATTGTCTCTCATATATTCTTTCTACTTCCAGGAAAATAAAAAATAAGCAATGGCTTCCTTAAACAACTTGTTCTTTTCTCCGGTTGTCACCCCTCAAAGAAGAGTGGCGGTCAGAGCTCCGGCCACGGGGAAAGGAGGTACACGTGGAGGTACGCGTGGAAGCGTTCCACCAGCCGCCGAGGAGAAGGGTATTCTTGACTTTATACTTGGAGCGCTGACGAAGCAAGAGCAGTTCTACGAGACCGATCCGATATTCTCCAAGGATGCGGAGGAGGAGAAGAGTGGGGCTGGCGGCACCACCACCGCTCGCCGGAAGAATTCGGCAGCGCCACCTCCACCGCCGAAGAAGAATGGTGGGTTCGGGCTTGGCCCGCTTGGGGGCCTGTTTGCCAAGAAATAATTTAAATTTATACTCTGATGATATTATTGTTATTATTATTGGTTCTTGTAAGCACTTTGATGATATTTGATGATATCTTGTTGATTGGTTTATGTAATTGGCTACTTTATCCAATTGCATATATTAATTCTATATTGAAATGACATCCATAGTAAGCATCTCCAATCCATAATTAATGGTTAACATCAATAACTAAGCTTAATTAACATCAATAACTAAACTAATGACATCCATAGTAAGCATCTACAATCCATAATTAATAGTTAACATCAATAACTAAGGTTAATTAACATCAATAACTAAGCTAATGACATCCATAGTAAGCATCTCCAATCCATAATTAATCCTTAACATCAATAACTAAGATTAATTAACATCAATAACTAAGCTTAATGGGTCATTGTATTCAAACCCAAACCCATCCATAGACACCAAGCTCCCCACAAAGCCACAAGCAGAACTTATAGTAATACCTTTGAGTTGGAGATCTCCTTCAAATAGTACTTCCTTTGTTCGAGATTCCAAGTCATACAAAGTTAAGATATCGCCAGCTGATTGAAATACCAATTTCCCATTCATAATCCCTAAGCAGTTTTGGAAGGGAAAATCGAAGCAAATTTCGAAACTCTTATTCCAACCTCGAGTGCCATTACTGTGGTTGTCTTTTGCCATAGTCCAAATGTGATACATACCTGCAGAGTGGCTACGTTTGTGTAGCAAAACAAATTCTCCATTCAGGTTTCCACCAAACAAATATCTATTCAGCCTTCCACCAAAATAATAGAAATCATCATTGCTCAGCATTATTCGTTGGGGGAGTGGGATCGACTCGAGTCGAAGGGTGTTCAAATCAAGCGATAACACAAACATCCTCCCACGACGGTGGGCAACAATCCAATAAGCAGCAACTCCTTCGATAAGGACATCGCACGGATGGGCCCAGGTTTGGCCGTCGGAGGTGTCAAAACGGAAATAAAAAGGAGCATTCGCATTGACGGTAGTCCAAGTGTCGGGAGAAGTCGATTCCCAAAGGTCCACCATAGTCCTGCAATTCATATAGGAAACAATTTTTGCCACTTTGTAAACACCACCACCACCACCACCAGCAGCAGCAACATTCGGATCCCACCAAAAGGCAAATTTAGAGGTTTTAGTATGAGGGGTGATACGGGTGTTAGAGGAAGGGGAAGGGAGCTTACGGCAAAGCCCGGTGACAGGGTTCGATATCCAGATGTTATCGGGTGTTACCGGGATGAGAAGCAGATAACAGATTTGAAGGGGCCTGGTCGTGGCCTGGAAAAATTCTCGTTGCGAACAAGGAGTTTTTGGCTGGAGGGATCGGATCTGGAGCGATTGAGGTGCGCCGACGAGATTAAGCACCGCCAAGCTCTGCATACTCGCTTGCAGCGGGCGAGGTCGACGGCGGACAGTCTGAGTAGAATCATCTCTAATTCCAATCCCCCTAGTTTATCTATGGCGGTGGTGCCTCCGGCGGCTAAAATACCAATGGCGGTGGTGCCTCCAGCGGCGAATCGCCTTTTCCTCCTTGACGTTAACATTGGAAAATTGGGGGAGATGATGAAGATGAAGGATGGGCGGCTATGGCTGTATGTAAAGTTACTAAACCCTGGGGTTAAATTTCTGAATGTTTATCAACATTCACTGTTTTTTGAAACTTGAGATGTGGTTGACTTGCGTTGACTGGCAAATTTGAAGTGTGTTTAGGGGCATTTTTGTCGTTTCGGCTGCTGAAGAGAGGAGGGTATAGATTGAAGATCATGGATTCATGGGGGCACTTCATACATTCATTCTATCCTCGTCGACACTCACTTTTTCACCCACTTTCTTTCTTTAAGATATTTTTATTTTTATAGATCTAATTTTATTTTCAATTTTATCTTCATAATACATCATGATTTTGTAGTCGAAAACTTGAAAAATGTTGTTGTTTTACTGCGAAGATCATGAGACCCGGACGTTAGGCCAGCCCGCTAATTAAGTAGAATGAATAACTTTTGTTCGATCAAATCCAACCGACAAGTGTGCTCGGTTGGCCACCGATGTCAATCGTTTAGAATCGACTTATATCACTTAGGCCTTTACAGTCGTTGCCTTTAAATTGCCACTGAAATCTTCAAATTACCACTAAATTTGAATTCAAACAATAAATCATCTCCATTCATTAAACTCAAAATTTTACTCAAATAAATAAAACTTTAATTAATTTTGTTACAAATCTAATTTTATATAAAGTATTTTTTATAATATTACATATAAATTAAATTAAAAAATTACAATAATATTACATATAAATTAAATTAAAAAAATTTAAATTTGTGTTTTTTGTATTATTATTTATTTTATTTTATAATTTATGTTTGTGACATTTATATTTGATTTTATTTTGTATTGTGTAATATAATTTATAATATGGATGTTTTGCTTATTATTGAATTTTTTACATCAATTTATATTTTAATTTAAATTATAAATATTAATCACAAATTTTAAATTAAACAATGCTAGTATAAAATAATAATTTAGTATAAATTTAAATAAAAAACACAATTTTTAAAAAATTATCAATTTTAGAAATATACTTAAAATTTACAAAATAATCATAACTTTAAAAATTATACAATAACAATATTTTATATAATTTTAAAAAAATATTTCAATGTTAAATTAATTAAATTTTAATAATTTATAAATTTAAAATAATTATAAAATGTATGAATAGTGTTTGAGTAGACATTTGAGTTGAAGGCAAATTTGAGTTGTACTATTCATTATCTTCAAATTGAGGTAAGATTTGAGTAAAATTTTACAACAGTTGGAAGACGTTTTGTGGCAAATTGAACGTTTGCGTCCAAATTTGCCACCCCATTGGAGATGTATTCATTATTTTCAAATTGAGGTTGGATTTGAGTAAAATTTTACAATCGTTGAAAGACATTTTGTGGCAAATTGGACGTTTGCGTCCAAATTTGCCACCCCATTGGAGATGGTCTTAGTTTTTGTTTTCAATGCCACTTAGTAAAACAATAAGAACAAAACAAATACCAATACGGCAATACTTACATAATTTTACCATTGAAAAGTAAAAAAAAATGTTTGAATTGAACGTTTGAGATTCAATCTATTTATAGGTAGAGTTGTGCTTTCAAAATTTCTCATAGACAATTCTTTTGAGGAACATTTAATATTTAGATATTAAATGTGAGCAGCAATGCATTTTAAATATTTTCAAATCTAAAATCTAGATATTTATTATTAGTACGACATTCAATAATTTTATTTATTTAATTAATTAATGATAAACTAAATAATAATGAAAACATGAAATCAAAATAAAATAGAATTGAGATGGACTCTAACCGATTTTCGAATAGATGGGCTATCTGTTAATGGGCCAGACCCGGATTCTAGCCCATCTATATGTGGTAGTCTTTGAAAAGCTTTTAGCCCAGTTTATCTTCAAAATGAAAAATATCTTGATTTCAAACACAGATGTATCTCTCGTGTTTTTGTCCTGATATCAAACTTTCAAAGCACTAGCTACTTTGAGAAAGCGTGTATTCGTGCAGAAAAGTACAACCGAGGTCACAAGGGGCAAACACAGTCGTGTTCGTGTAAGAGACGAAACGTGATACTGATTGATATGTGTCCGTTCGTTGGTTCCACACGGTCCACCGTTGTTTTGACTTTTATTCATAGACTTTACAAGAAAAACAATGCACACAACTTGCTGCATATATCCTTCAATGTCTTGGCTGTCCAACCAACAACACTTGATTTCATTGATCACAAAACAAAGGCAATGGTTCGATTCAGCCCATTCGGTTTCACTTCATTCAAATTCAATCTCAATATAGGAACATATATTCGATTCGGGTCAATTAAATATCTAAATATTCAAATCTAAACCTACATTTTTATCGAATATTTCGGTTGAATTTAAGTTTCTAGCTAGCATACAAAATCACTTCCACAAGTCTATCTAGGATAGGAAGACACCTTGCATCAGCATGGGATATAGGTGAATGAAGAAATAATCACAGATAATATGGGATGGGTAAAGAAAAAGAAGAAAATGACAGAAAAAGACAGCCCACATACAAACAATCAATCATCTTTATTGATATTTTTCTTATATGTAAAATGTTACTGTAATAGAAAAGGGTAAGAAAATGAATTTTTTATTTTTTTTTACTAACATATCTTTCTGTTATTAGGAGTTTCCATTTGAATGTAATTATGACATAGTAATTTTTTTAGATTTAAATAGTGATAAAAACAAAAAAGGGGGTGAAAACTGAAAACAGTTTATTTCATCATATCACTATACCAAAAATATAATCATCAACACAACAAAGCTACATCAAACCTCTGAGAATTTTCAAGTGTGTGTTTGTTACAACAAGCTGATTGTGAATATGTGCTAGCAAAACAACTATACAAACCAATGCTCGAGTCCCTATTCGTGTAAAATGATACCTTGGATCTAATGAGGTGTAGAAGCAGCAGGTCTCAGAGTAGCATTTGCGATTTTATTCCCAGCAATAGCATCGCCGGTGCTTCGTCTTCGTTGCCTGGACGACTCGTTGCGTGCCTTGCTCTGATTGCGATCCGGATTGTTCGAATTCTGGAGAAGCTCAAGTTCTCTGACGATTTCATCCATTTTTGGCCTCAGCCTCGGCTCTAAGGATACGCATCTCAACGCCAAGTTAGAGACTTTGAGCACCACATCCATCGTGTACTGGCCTTCGAGGCGGTTGTCCATGATCCGATAGACTCTGCGCTTGTTGGACAGATAAGGCTTGGACCACTCTACGAGCTTGTGTTCACCATTTGGTCTGTTCTTGTCGATTGCTCTTCTCCCCGACAGCAACTCAAGTAGCACAACTCCGTAGCTATATACATCACTCTTCGTGCTCAAATGACCTAATCAAGTAATTAGGATCGAGAGTGAATATATGCAAAACGTAAATTAAAACTAAACGGAAGGAAACATGTCATTTTACTATCTTTGTACATTTTCAAAGATACATCCAAAAGACACCAATAGGGCAGAGGAAACAAAGAACTAGTGGCAAGTCTAAATACAGAAAGACTAAAATCGTGATCGAAAAATATCATACCGGTGGCTAGATATTCTGGTGCCGCATATCCGTGGGTTCCCATGATCCTAGTGGACACGTAACTCTTATCGCCAGTTGGCCCATCCTTGGCCAACCCAAAATCAGAGAGTTTTGCATTGTAGTTCTGCCACAAAATTTCAATTTAGCCACAAAAAATCTGCAAATGCCAAAAAGTGCCCGGATAGAATAGAACGAGGACTTACCGATTCTAGTAACACATTAGACGTTTTGAAGTCCCTGTAAATGACTTTAGCTTCACTGCTGTGAAGAAAAGCAAGCCCCTTTGCAGCTCCAAGAGCAACTTTGAGGCGAAGACTCCAAGAGAGAGGTTGGAAATACGAACCCCCTGCAACCATAAGGGAATTAGTTTCTCATTTATCGATTAACATTCAACAAACTCTTCTAAGTTTATAGACGAAGATATTCAGAATAACAGAACACTCACTTCGAAAGAGATGGTTCTCCAAGCTCCCCCGTGGCAGGAACTCGTACACCAACAGCCTGTAATCATCCTCCAAACAGTAGCCGATAAGTTTCACCAGATTAGGGTGGGAAAACTGTCCCAGATAGTTCACTTCTGCCTACACAAACACCATGAATTCAATCAAATTCACATTAACACCCTTAACCAAAACCTATCTAACCGATCGATGAAATGATAAAAAACAGAAGCTTAATTGCTCTCACCAGCCACTCTTTATGCCCTTGAAAACTTTCTTGGTGAAGTTTCTTCACTGCAATGGTCACACCCGTCCCTGGTTTGGTAGCGGTGAGCGAGTTCTCATCGATCCAACCTTTGAACACCGACCCGAACCCGCCTCCCCCCAACAGACTGTCGGGCCGGAAGTTGCGCGTAGCCATCTTCAGGTCGGAAAAGGTGAAGCTCTTCATGTTGGACGACTCCAAGATCTCACCCTCGGTCCGAGGCGTGGGCTGAACCGCCGCCAGTGAGATCTTGCTACTCGAATCATTACCGTCCGAGCTAACATACTGGAAATTACTATCAACGCCTATAAAAAAAACACGAAAATGATACTCGAGTACGTGCTATGAAAAATTCAGCCATTGAATAACCCAGAAACTACAAAAATTACCAGTACGAGACGGGCTCTCGGCCTTGATTCTGGAACTGAAACAAACCCCCATAGCAAGAAAAACAGAAATTACAGAGACTGCAAATTAAAGAAACGATTTTTATCAGCAATTAAATGATTTGAACAAGTTTCGATTCCCCACGAAAAAAAAAAGATCGAAAATTAAGCTCGCGCGCACGAACCGAATGAACCCTTTTTCAGAGACGGCACTGAACCTTCGAAATTAGGTCTGGAGATCTGTGTGAGGAAACACGCATTCTGAGTGTGTGTGAGAGGGAGAGGGTCGAGTGAAGATTGAAGAGGTGCAAACCTTGCACTAAAAAAGAGGAAGGGAAGGTCGGGAGAAGGGGCATTAATGGCGACCTCTGGTCCCTCTCCTCCTCAACTTGTACAGAAAGAAACACACAGACACACATGTGTGTGTGTGCGTTTTTCCCGCAGTCTCCATTGACTGGTTGCTTGCGCAGGATTATTGACTGTTTTTGAATCGTATTTTCAATTTATTTATTGCCAACCGAAATACAAATAAATAAATAATATAATACCTCCTTCCCATAACTATTTGTAATATTGTAAATTACAAATAAATTGGTAAACAGTTATGGAACATAATGAATAAATAATTACACTATGAATAATTATGTACATTTTTGGTAAAGAATAATTATGTACATGATAATCACTAAATTATAGTATGTGGATCGTATATGTTGTGTGTCGTGTAAAATTAGTATTTGAACAAAAGTGAACGCGACCTTGAAAGTCAAAGTGATAATATTAGGGCGTTTTCTCAATCTAAATATTCTATTGGTTATTCCAGATTTTCATTTCTATCTATTTTTAATCACACGCATAAGTGTGTGGGAGGCTAACATCAAAAGTTTTTACTACCCAAATTTTTTTTAGAGAGACGAAAAAACTCCACTCACCACATAGTTGATTACTTTGACATTTAGATCAAGCGAATATAAATCGAGAGAATCACAAAATTTTCAACTCCACTGTCTGATCCAGGTACTATCCAATTTATTTATGGTATAGATACAAAGTGCTTGCTTTCCAAGTACTAAGTATTTAATTAAAAAGCATAACAAATTTGTCCAAAAGCTTTAGAAATGTCGACATCATATGCACCCACCCATTATAAGCAGCACAATGTGCTTTTAAGATAAACAACTACAAAGACAATGATTATACAGTATATAAATAGCTAATCCAATTATTTTTTTTATATATACCTTATAATCGTATTTAGTTCCTTGAAATATTAAATTTTGATTTTTTTATTAAAAAATAAAAAATAAAATGAATTAGAAAAATAATTAAAAAAATAGAAATGATATTGTAGCCTTTTCGTAGTTGGTTGATGATACCATAAAAATGATGTAGTGCTTGGAGTTCAAGCTTTTGAACTTCGATACCTGTCATTGTTTGCACGTTAGAATTTCGTGGCAACACTTAATTACTGATCTAGGGAAGGTTCACGTGTTAAGGATGAGGATGTCATCTTGGAACCTTCGTCTTCACCGATCTCTGGCTGAAGAACTCCACCGACGAAGAACTTCACAAATCTAGATTTACCTACATAGATCCGTCGACGAAGATCCATCGTCTGTCCTCGCAGATATGCATGCGGAAGTCATCGGTCTTAATGGTCGTATTAAACACCAGGCCACACTTCTTCAAGAGGAGCTGAGGTTGGTCGTCGCCGTCTTCGGGAGGAGTTCGATCGCCGCATCCGCCTCGAGACCTTCTTCGGCGGTGAAAGAGATTTTTGATATTTGAATGATTAAGTTTCAGAGGTTGTATTTATACTTGGACAATTAAGGTTTTTGAATGATCAAGTTTTCCACGATTTTTGATATTTGAATGATTAAGTTTCCGAGGTTGTATTTATACTTGGACAATTAAGGTTTTTGAATGATTAAATTTTCCAATGAGGTTTTTGAATGTGGATTCGCTCACATTCAGTCACGGCGAATGTCTGATTTGTCATGTCGTAAATTACTTATACAATTCGTCATAATAGAAACGCATTTTCTTTGTTCATCGCTTTTCTATCGCTTTTCTGTGTAAAAAACATTTTTATTATATGGGTAATTTAAGAAAGACGCATCATTATCCAGTTTTGTGTACATTAAGTTTTTTCTCTAGTTTTGTGCAATAGCTATATCATACTCCGGGAATACTACAATATAAATAGTATTCTCGCCTTATTGCCAGTTTTGTGTCCATCAACTGGATTTTCGCTTAGTTTTTTGATGAAATTATAATATTAATATTGGCTCGTGAATTGTTACTGAATATAGAGTAGTTGAACAAATGTTGAAACCACTAATAAAAATAGAAAATAAAATTTACAAATATTGAAACCACTAAAAAAATAAAAAAATAAAATTTAGAAACTAAAAAACTTTGGGTTGACAGGAGTATTCATTTATCTCTCAAAGACTATTACAAAGACATATACAAACACTGTACTATTTTCTATTTTTTAGTGGTTTCAACTTTCAAAGACTATTACTGTAACGCCCGTTATTTTAAATAAATTAAATACAGCGGAAGAAAAATAAATTTGTATTTCAAACGCGGGCGCTACGAAATTTAACTTTGAAAACTTGCTTTATAAAAACTTGACGATCCAACTTAAGAAAAATAATAAGTAGAAACATTTATTCATGAAAAGGAGATATCCCAAATGCAAACTTAACTAGCGAAAAACAAAGTTGCATGAAATTGAAATAATGTTTGAGAAGAATTTTATTGAAATAAAATAAGAAATTCCATCGTCACTCTTCTCGCTCGGCATCCTCGTTAGTACCTGAAAAAAAGGGTGTTGAAGGTGTGAGCTTAAAGCTCAGTAGGACAATTACTCGTTTAACCCATGAATCGAATATATGCACAAACTATATGAACACCACATAGAATGAATAATAATACTTTACTGCGATAAACTCGTTATCGTGAAACTGCGATAAACTTGTTATCGTGAACTGCGAGTTGGGCCAACTATTGCGTCTCCCCGTCGACCCTTTTCCCCGGTCTCCGGTTACAACGATGGAATGAGCTGCGTTAATCCCCCTCGACCATTTTCCCCGGTCTTAGATTATAACGATTAATCGTATGCTTATTTAAACTATATAATGCACACATAGAATAAACATATATAACAAGTCATGAAATCAACGAAGTAACCCAACAACTTGTACCTACCTCGATTTGTCGTGGCATGGAACGGTAGAGTCGAAAGCACGTCTAACAATTTATGGAGTTGACTAGCGACTTTCCAAACTTCAGGGGCTTAAATTATAATTTGTCAAACCTAGGTGGGACAAAGTAATATTATTTTGGATTTAATATGGACTCACCATTAGTTTATCAAAGTCCAAGGACTAATCTGCAAATTCTCTATATATTCTATAAGTTAAGCGTATTATGAGAATTAGAAAATACCCAAATTGATTTTTCCTCTTTCCTCCAACTTGCAGAGAGCTCGTGAGTGAGGAATTTACGGGACGGTAGATGCCATTTGATCGGTTCTCGGAGGCAGCCCTTATTTGGCGTCGTCGGATGAGCGACCTCGACATTTCCGCCCGACGGATCTGGATGTGTTCGGCTGCGACGCGGTGGCAATACTCGCTCGCTCCTTCGTGGCATCGGCTCGGTGAATCCGGTGGGGTATCTAAAACTCCGGCAACCTGGCTGAAGCGGGACAACGCTGAGGCGATGATGTCTAGTGTTGATCGACTAGGTGCCGACCATGGATGGCAGCGACGGAAATCTCTGTTCTCGTAGATGGGAGGAACGACTTCTTTGGGCTTCGGCAATGTCATCACCCGGCTGAGGCTCGGTTGTATTTAAGGGACGTTGGTTCGAGTCGAATACGATGAACATAGGTTAATTTGGGATGGTGTTCGGGGTTGGGAGTTGGAAGTAGATCGACTCATTTGTGGGCTCATTTACGACTGAACGAACAGAGGGTTCTTGGATGAGAGGGTTCTTGGATGATTTTTGGGGCTCGAATATTGACTGAAAGAGGGCTGAGATTCATGTTGTGTTCTTTGAAATGTTGATTCGGTTCTATGTATATGTTTATGTATTTCAATGTTTTTGGGTAGTCCGTGTGTGAGTAGGAGATAGGTTGTACATATATGATTAGGGTTGTTTTAGTTAGAGTTTTTAGGAGATGATAAAGAATAGAATCACACTTATCCGGTTGAGAATGGAGAGTTAATTTTCATAGTAAAATGTATGGGATGGACTCTATGTTTATATGCTAGAAGATGTCTAATCTTGATAGAATGAAATGAAAATGGCCATGAAATCAAATGGCTTGAGATTTAGTTTAGGCCAAAGTACGATTTAAAATAAATGATTTTTCGGAAATTAAAATAATTAAAATCGGGTCATTACAATTACAATGACAAATACAAATACTTAAAACGACAAATACAAATACTGAATCAAACAATCTCTCAGAGACGGTTAACTTCAAATACAATTTATTAGAGATGTTACAACTTCAAATAAAAATATGTTTAATTTTATTATGTTTATTAGAGACTGTTATTATTAGAGATGTTACAACTTCAAATAAAAATATGTTTAATTTTATTATGTTTATTAGAGACTGTTACCTAAATATTTTTATTCAAAGGCAAATACAAATAAAAATATGTTTAATTTTATTATGTTTATTAGAGACTGTTACAGCTTCAAATATAAATATTTTTATTCAAAGGCAAATACAAATATGTTTATTGTATAGGATGATTACAACTTCAAATATAAATATTTTTATTCAAAGGCAAATATGTTTATTGTATAGGATGATTCGGGAGATTTAAAAACAAGCATGTTTGTTTTGAATTTAATTCCAAATAATTAATTGAATAGCTGAATAATTTATAAGATCCTTATATTTATTTTTTAATTATTATTAAATTTTATAAGTAATATATATAGAGATATATAAGATCAAAATTAATAATTAATAAAAATTGCTAAATTTTATCACATAATAATTATTTATATACTAAAATATTCTATATGTACTATAATTTATATAAAATTCTCTAAATAACATATATGGAAAAATATAAAATTTATAAAGTATTTGAAAATAATATTAACATGTATATATTTTTTTTATTATAGTACAATACTACTACTATTTTTTAATGAAAAATAATCATAATGGTTTTTTTCAAATTTTAAACTCAAAATGTTTTTTATATTTATAATTATTCTAATTGTCTTTAGTCTACCAAATCAAATGCTTAAATTTAAATTAAATTTAATTTTGTCAAATCAAACAATTAAAATTTTAAAAAATAATTAAATTTAAGTTTAGATTTTTTTTTATCAAACTATTTAAACCATCTATTTTAAAAATTATATATCTTTCACAATATTTTACTTATATTTAAATGATATGATTATTATTATTTATTAGACATCATTGTAAAATTTAAAAAATGTAATGAAAATTGTACTTGTATATGAAGTGATTTGCCGGCCAATTCTAAAAAAATCATTCGAAATATTTGTTTACCAAGTACCCTAAATAATATGAATAATTATAATTTAATACTTGAATCTAGAACACTTTTGTATTTTCACATGGAACTATTTTTTTTTTTTTGGCAGATTATAAAAGAACTAATCAAACATTGCACTTAATTCTTAAGTGACTTGAAGTTGTATTTTTGCAAGTATAATATTATTAAATATACAATTACATATATGCCCTTATTCCTTTCTTCTAATTAAAAAAAATATAATTAATCAAGTTAATTTCAAAAAATAACTCCTAAATGAATTTTTTTATGACTGTATTTTAGAAATATGATTTTTATTTTTTTATTTTTTAATATTTTACTTTGCTCAATTGTGTTTTTTTTATTTATTTTAGGGATAATTGCATTTTAATATCTGAAGGTTTGAGGGTTTTTGCACTTTGCTACCCAACCAGAAAATTAGTTACGGCACCTACTTGAAGTTTGATAATTTTGCAATTTGCTACCTATCTGTTGACCGGATTAGAATATTCCGGTAAATATTACATTTTTAAACATAAATGACCAAATTAACCCCAACAAATAATTTCACAATAACAAAAAAAATAAAAAAATAATCTAAAATCACAATAATCTTCAATTCATATGTATAACAATCGCAAGATCTGATTATCTGAACCACTGCCATGACGTCTCGCACCTGCTCGACCGCCGCTCTACCAACTACCTCCGCCAAACAATGACGTCTCAGTTGCGACCAATCAAATCGCCGCCCCTACAACTCCGTTTCACCAGACCACCATCTTCAGTTCTTCACCGCCCTCCATTCGTCAAACTTAGAACAGATCTAGAAAAAATAGATCTATTTTTTCAGATTTATTTTTTTGAAAATTCAAAGAACAATTAGGCAATTTCTCGGTAAAATATAAGGATTCCACCAACCAATTTCACGCAATTAAAATTGAAAAATAAGTTAAAATAAATAAATAAAAAATTGTTACCCCAAAAATTCACTCTGACATGAATAAAGAGCTCGACGAAGCCGAAGAGCTCGTACATCTGGCCGACGACTGCCGCGTTGCCGTGCGAGTAAAGCAGGGTGGGGTAGCTATCGGGTACCGCGACGATTTCCATGCCCCGCCGCTTCGGGAGCTTCAATACTTCGACGTTTTTGCGGTGCGGGAAAGGGTGCAGGCGGTGCAGCAGCATTAGTCCCGTGGCGGCGTCGGTTGTCATCTTGTAGGTAGGCGGCGCCGGCGGAAAAAACACCAGCTTTCAACCATGGATGATGTCGCCCCTCCCAATTTTCAATTTGATTCTAAAAAAACAAATTTCTTTATTTTTTTATTTAATCTTTAATTTTATAATTTTTTTATTTTTATTTAATTTTGAAAGTAAAAAAGATGGAAAATACTAAAATACCTTTATGAAACAGAATATACACCGGAATATTCTATTTCATTCAAGAAGCAGGTAGCAAATTGTGAAATCATCAAACCTCAAGTAGTTGTCCGAGCAAATTTTTCGGTTGGGTATCAAAGTGCAAAAACGCTCAAACCTCAAGTAGTAAAATGCAATTATCTATTTATTTTATGTTTATTTTCAATTTTGTTTTTTAAATTAAAATAAATAAAAGGAATTTATTAAAATGAAGAAGGGTAGAAGGGCATACATGCAATTCTACCCTTCTTCATTAAACCTATAAATAATTACAAAAATGCCACTTCAGGTCACATATAGTTGAATTCTGACCATTTAAATAGATAAGTGTAATATTCGATTAGTTCAGGCACTGAAGTGCCAAAAATAATAATTGAGTCATAAAAATATAAAAATGTCATAAGTTCAGATATTAAACTATTATTATCCTTACATAATATTCATATTAAAAATATTAGTTTCCGTTATTTTATTTTTTTATTTTTTATTTCACATTATTATTGTAACGCCCCAGAAAATTTAAAGGCTTAAAAGGATTGAATATGCTACTCATACCAACAGATGCATCTTCTTTTCTGGGCATCCTCCTATAAGAACTCCAAAGTTAAGCGTGCTGACTCTGGGGTAATTCTAGGATGGGTGACCCCCTGGGAAGTCTCGGGTGCGCACGAGTGAGGACAAAGTGCGCTGGAAAAGACAAGTGTTGGTACAGTGGGGCCAGGATATCACTCCCAACGACAGTCATTGGTAACCGAGCCGGCCCATTAGGGTCGTGCTTCGACCCCTCAACGGGCCGGGGCGTTACAAATGGTATCAGAGCAGGTGCCGACCGGAATTGTGGGAACTAAGTGTCTTGCGGGGCCAAGTGCTCCACCCAGAAGTTGGTGAGACAGTCATTGGTAACCGAGCCGGCCCATTAGGGTCGGGCTTCGACCCCTCAACGGGCTGGGGCGTTACAAATGGTATCAGAGCAGGTGCCGACCGGAATTGTGGGAACTAAGTGTCTTGCGGGGCCAAGTGCTCCACCCAGAAGTTGGTGAGAGTACCCGTAAGGGGCATTCCTGCACGGATGGTTGGTCCTGGGCAAGTAAGGCAAGTAAGGCACGCAACGAGGACGTTGCGCAGAAAAATGTGGGGTGATTGTAACGCCCCAGAAAATTTAAAGGCTTAAAATGATTGAATATGCTACTCATACCAACAGATGCATCTTCTTTTCTGGGCATCCTCCTATAAGAACTCCAAAGTTAAGCGTGCTGACTCTGGGGTAATTCTAGGATGGGTGACCCCCTGGGAAGTCTCGGGTGCGCACGAGTGAGGACAAAGTGCGCTGGAAAAGACAAGTGTTGGTACAGTGGGGCCAGGATATCACTCCCAACGACAGTCATTGGTAACCGAGCCGGCCCATTAGGGTCGGGCTTCGACCCCTCAACGGGCCGGGGCGTTACAATTATAGTATTGTTCATTATATGAACTACAAATTTAAACCAATAGAATCTCAAATCAATTAGAGATATAGTAGTGAAATCCAATCGAATTTGATTTTTAACCTACACACAATGCATAAAACGTTGGTAAGTAAACGTTACTAAATGGAGTACGTACAATTGAACAAATGTTAAACCACTAAAAGTAATATCCAAATTCATTCAAACACGCAAGAAATACCAAAAATAAAAACCAAACTAAAATCAATGTGTATGGTTGGTATATTCATATCAATGTGTTCAATTCAAATCAAACCCTAACCTAATCAATTTTTTATTTGTATCCAAGAAATTGGGTTAGTAGAGTATTAGTAAAACTTTTGTTATCTCTAGCAAGTATACAACGGGAACTAGGGGAGTAGTGTTTAATTGTTTATATAAAGACCGCAAAATTTACAGATATTACCTTTCTACCTCAACGTCGAAAACCCCAAACCCTAGAATTTCTCGTCTCCTCAGATCTACGATTTTCTAAGCATCAATGGGCTCCAAGCGGTCGGATTTTGGCGATGGCGCGAGCCCTGGGTGAGTTCCTCCCTCCCTATCTCACTCTCTATTTTCGTGTATTGTATTTTTTTTTTCTATTGATGTGCGTATAGTTTACGAATCTTTGTTCTTTGTGGATGATCCTGAAACAGAAAGATTTTCATCGGGGGCCTGGCGAAAGATGCTACTTTAGGTTTCGATTCTGTTCTCAATTTCTATAGCTTTTTTGTATGATTAATTTTCTGTACCTTTTATGTTTATTTTCGAGCAATTTATGTTTGTTAGATACTTTCGTGAAGTATTTCGGCAAGTATGGAGAGATTACGGACTCGGTTATAATGAAAGATCGTCACACCGGTCGACCTCGTGGTTTCGGTTTCATCACATACGCCGACCCTTCTGTTGTCGACACGGTTATAGCTGAAACACATGTCATTAATGGGAAACAAGTGAGATTTGCATTGCTATAGAATAAATATTTGCCTTTTCTTTTCGTTGTACTTTGCCCTTATTGTGCTATGTGCGGATGATATGTGGATTTAGTACTATTTCTAGGTTTCTATGTTTAAGGTTTTTGTTTCAAGTTAATGTTCTCAATTAAGGGACAACAAGAGAATTTGTTTGTGACTAACATCATATTGTGTCTGTCCATACCAGATGGCTTACATCCTATTATCTTTTGTTTATTGATATTTAATGTAGCATGAATAGTTGATTTTGATCTTGAACGATGCTCTCCTACTTGCATTTACTCTTCTTGTTGGACTAACCTAAAGTATATTTGTCGGCCAGGTTGAGATTAAAAGAACCATTCCAAAAGGGTCTGGTGATTCAAGGGATTTTAAGACAAAAAAGGTTTTTGTTGGCGGTATCCCCACTTCTGTTACTGAAGGTGCTCATGTCTGTTTTTTAAAATTGATGTTATCAGTGCAGTATGTTACTATTCGGTTTTCTTTAATGCTTACCTTGTTTATTGTTGTGTATAGATGAATTCAAGAGTTTCTTTTCCAAGTTTGGGAAGGTGGTTGAACATGAGGTTATCCGAGATCATGTGACCAAGAGGTCTCGAGGCTTTGGGTTTATCGTCTTCGACAATGAAGACGTCGTCGATAGTCTCCTATCAGATGGAAACATGATTGATATGGCTGGTACTCAGGTGAGTTCCCTATTATATTGTTTGTGCCTGTAATGTAATTTGGCGCTCCTGGAAGCTCTCTAGCATAGTCCTTCAAGTGTTTTAGATCATATATTATTGTAAAGTTATAGTAGTGGGGCCCATCTAAGAATTATAGTCGTTTAACCAACCATTGGGTAAACTACTGTAATAGAATCAGGATGTAGGTTCCTAACATAGCATTTAATTTTTAGTGTTAGCTTGCAGGTGGGAGTTCTAGGTTAACTTGCTTCTTTGTTGTAGGTTGAGGTCAAGAAGGCTGAACCAAAGAAACCCTCAAACCCAACACCTGCTCCCACATATGGTAGTGATTCTAGGTCACGCGGATATGGTGATAGTTACAGTGGGTTTGGCAGCTCCTATAGCGGCTTTGGTAGTGGCAGTTTTGGCCCTGCTTCTTATAGGTCAATGGGATCAGGTCTTGGTGGTAGGTTCAGTGATTATGGTTACGGTGCCGGAAGTGAATTTGGTGGTCGATATGGGGATTATGGTGGTAGTGAATTTGGTTATCGAGGGGATGGCCCGCTTGGATACTCTAGTCGATTTGGTTCTTATGGTGCAGGATTTGGTGCTGGGTCATATGGCAGTGGGCTTGGTGCCTATGGCCGTGGTGGTGGTGGTGGTGGTGGTTATGGGAGTTATGGCCCTGGCCCTGGTGCTGGTTATGAACCTGGTGCTGGTTATGAATCTGGCCCTGGTGCAGGTTATGAGCCTGGCCCTGGAGCTGGTTATGAACCTGGCCCTGGGGCTGGTTATCGTGGAGCAGGAAGAGGTGGGGTGTATGGAGGTAGGGCAGGCTATAGTGGCAGTACTAGTCGATACCATCCTTATGCTCGGTAGACGTCCCATAAGCATCTTTGTAGGAGTTCTCTCTGTTCTCTTGGTTATCGCTTCTCGTGGCTCAGTTGACTAGATTTTCCGTGTACTAGCAAGGGGATACATCTAGAAGGCCTGAAGAACCCTAGATAGATCACTGTTGCTCTTTTTTTTTTTACTTTTTCATTTACTCTCGTGCTAAGTTTGTTTCTCTTGGATTAATTAGAGAGCCTTGTTAAGGTGTCTATTCTAAGCTAGACTTTGTATCTTGTATTAACTATATTTTGGTTATGTTTTAGTCTAGAATTCGTTTTGCATTTGATGGCTTTTCCTGTTAAGTATTCTTTTATAGCTTAAACAATTTTTGAGTAGATACATGCCCAACTGGTTGCATCCCCACCCTACTGGTCATTTTTTTAATTTGTAACTTGCATTTAGAAGATTTAGACTGATGTTTTATTCCCAACTTTGGTTTAAGATAATAATCTGATATGTGACATGAATGCATCTTTAACTAGAAACCTGAAAAGTTCAATGTAGATTCTGTGTTTTATTTTTGGGTTGAGATATTTTCAGGAACCCGTTCAGATACAGGTATTCTGAGAATCCTTTTGATGGCGTGTGCACTTAAGACTTTGAACTGCTATTGCACTTTAATTTATTCAATATTCTTTCCAATTTGATCTCACTTTGTTGGAGATGTACACTTGGTATCATTACTTACAACTATGCTTATGTTTTGTATTTTCGTTTCATACAGTTTTTTTGTAACAATGTTCAGTTTGTAATAAAATAAATATGTTATAAAATACAGATCCTTTCCAATTTGTGCAGTGAATTACTAATTCTTATTTAAACCAAATTTGTCCAATCTTGATACTACTTGAAAAATATAGGAGTATAGAAGAATGAATTTTATGTTTAATGTGGATTTTTGTGGTTTAAATTTAAAATTATTTAATACTTAACTTTTTGTAAAAGACCAAAAATGAAAGAGAGCTATTTATACTTAACTTTTTATAAATGACTATGTAGTAGGAGTATCATTCACTTATTTTTTGTTCAAAAGTAAAAAAAGTGTTTCTTTTTAAAATTTTGTATACAAAAAAGTGTACTTTTTTACTTTTAGACAAAAGATCATAAAATACACCCTATCTAATTTATTTTGATTATCTATATGAAAATGTATTATTTTTAATTATTTAATCATTATTTAAAAAATCATACTATAACAAAAGTAAAAGTTACTGTTTCATTTTATTCAGAATATAAGATATCTTAATTAAATACAGTATATTTTAATATTTATATGTCTAAATTAAAACTAATTGGCACGTGGCGATCGAGTGACCATATTGCGACACGTATTTTTGTATAGGTATTTATTATTAAATTGATGTCGGCAGCTGAGTTTCTTAAAAAGCTAAAAGAGGAATCAAAGTGACAGTGAAGGAGGAAGAACCCGAATTATATTATCTGTGTTTTTGGTGAGAAAGAAACAAACAAATGGGTCGCAGTAAAATGGATTTGGTTGTGGATACGGGCAACCCGTTTCTCAACCTCACCGTGGACGCTTTCTTCAAGATCGCCGCTGTCAGATTTTCATTTTCCTAATTTTCAATCTTATCTAATTAATTAATTAATGCAGTAATAACAATTTTTTTTTTTTTTTGAATTTCAGGTGGCGGCTGGTAAAGTAGCTTCAGAGGAAACATATCATCTGGTTAAGCGAGGTGTTTGTGATTTAATATTTTTTTTCTCCTTTTTCAATTACTTGTTGTTTGCTGTTGTTTTTTCTCAAATACTATACCTGTTATGAGATTGACTCGAATCCAATTATCGGAATAAAAGAAACGAGGAGTGAAAAGGACGGATTAACGATATGAGACGAGCATTCAAACGTAGAAAGCTATAATGATTTAGCTATTTCATTTTTTATTTTTAGTCTTGATAGTGTTGTTTGCCCATGGGGACTCGCTCATCTACTATAAACTTTGTTTTCTGTCTTATTTTGTTTCTCAATTTTTGACACAATGCTTTTTTCGAATCGCAGGAAGTGTTTCCCGCCACAACGCCGAGCAGTCGGTGAGAGCTTTTTGATAATCTATTGTCTTAGTGTCCACGGCCTCTTATTAATTAGTACTCCTATTCCTATACATAGTTTCATCGTTATTCATAATATGAGTCTCATCGTTAGCTACCGATTCTGGACTTAATTAGTACTCCTATATATAGTTTCATCATTATTCACAACGAATTCGGTTTGGTTTGGTTTGGTTATAAAGCTAACAAATTGCTGTGATGCAGCTAAAGAAAATGTGCAAGGAAGGCGCATATTGGGGTGAGTTATATACTTGCATTCCTTGTGACACACACGAGACGTGCTATTGAACGACCCAAAATTTCCATTTATAATCCATATGTTTTTTCCCCTACAGGCACAGTAGCTGCAGTTTACGTTGGAATGCAATATGGAGCTGAAAGAGTCTGTGGAACCCGAGATTGGGTAATTTCTGAAACCACTAAACAATTATCCCAATCGCTCTGCCTTATTACCCCATGGAAGTTACTGATAAATCGACCTTTTGCAGAAGAATGCAATGATTGGTGGTGCATTGACCGGAGCAATTGCATCGGTTGCTACTAAAAGCAACACAGACAAAATCGTTATGGGTGCCATAGCTGGAGGTGCGATTGCAACTGCTGCAGGGTTCCTCGACTATCTCACCTGAAGACTTCGAGATAAATTGTAATAAAATGAAACTCCTTATGATTCCTTTGTTGTGTGATTTTATGTTGCTTCGGTTTTTTTAATGATAATCAAGGTCAAGGCTTGATTGTTTCAAACCCTTGTTGACCCTTAAAATATGATCACAGGATAAAGATTATAATGTCAACATCTCTATAGCAGCATGCGTGCTTCATCCTACAAAAAGTCTATAAAGACATTATTACATTTTATATACGAGCAATATGTTTTCTTGAAGCAACCGCGTGGTGATGTCATGTAAAATAAATAATATAAGAAATGATTGATACTTTATAAATGGAAGGAGATAGCATACTCTGTATATCCATATTCATTCACCTGCAAATCATTCCTTCTATACATCTCACTATCTAAAGCTCAAGAAAGATGTCGTCTGGAGGCTGTTCGTGTGGCTCAGGCTGCAAATGTGGTGGCAACTGCAGGTAACATGAGTCGAAAACGCTTTCTATATTGTTATTTTGTTTAGTTTCTGAATTTCCACTTCATCGTAATTTGGCAGCTGCTCGATGTATCCTGATGTGGAGAAGAGCACAACTGTTTCCTTCGTTGAAGGGGTTGAACCGGTTATGATGTACGTATTGAAGCAATAATTTCAGCTCACTTTTATCTGTTTTATACAGTCAACAAAGTTACGAACAACACATGCTTGTCGTGTTCTTTTTAGGTACACCGAAGGAAGCTTTGGCTCCGAAGGAGGGCATGGATGCAAGTGCGGGTCGAACTGCAACTGCGATCCCTGCAACTGTTGATGACACAATTCAAACATAAACCGTGGTTTTAAGACAGCAGAAAGATTTGTGCAATATAACCAGTTCAATAAGACAGCCTATTATCTGTGTGTATTTGTAAACTCTGTTCGTCGTGTAACTATTGTTACGGGCGCGATGTATGTGTGAACAGTTGATCAGTTACTCTATATATATTGTTTGTGTTCTTATGGACTTGGTATATAGCTTTGTAAAACAAGTCGATATCGCGATTACTTACAGGTACACAACCGAAAACTAAACCATATAAACAGTGTGGTTATAATACATGTATACAAAAACAAAAATCTCAAGAAAATATGGCTTCTTCCAGGAGTTCATTAAAGATCATGTCTTCAAAGTCGAGTGCCATGCCCTCAGTTTCCAGCTGGAGGTTCATCCAGCTGCGGTCGAGGGCTAAGTCACGCCCGACGATAGCTTCCAACGACTGCTTTTCACTTAGCTTCATATTCAACAGCGAGCCAATGCTCGTGCAGACATCCTCAACGAGGTAGTCTCCGTCTGGAAACGGACGCACGTGGCAGCTCGAGGACAGTGCTTTGTCTGGAAACGGACGCACGTGGCAGCTCGAGGACAGTGCTTTCGGATAGTACGGGAGAGATAGATCGTACAGCTCGACTAACACCTCGTTGACCAAGTCAAACAGCATTTGATGGTGCCAACACGCGTAGAAATCCTGCCATGATACGTCCATCTGGCCCTGCTCGTGGGGCCAACAAGCTTCGGATTTTTCGAACAGATGTGGGCCCAACGGCTGGTCTGACGTGTGCCACGTCACTCCCGAGGCATCCACTGCGATTCCCGACTGCACGAGAACATGCCTCACGTAATGAGAGTCGGAAGTATCGGATATTTCCTCCCTGTCGAGAGGAAAGGCTCTGAAACTCAGTTGATACTCGCTGGTAAGACTTTTCGAATCGTTAGGCTCGATTGAGAAGCTCGACTCTTGGATACCCAAACTTTTTTCATCCTGAACAGCTGAAACCGAAGCTTCTAATACCTCAAAATCTTTACTATAATAACAAGAATCAACGACGCTGGATAGGGAGCGGATCCTTCTCAAGTAAACCGGAGCACTTCCACATTCATTCGTTAACTTTAAGCTCTTAGAAGTACTCAGTTTGGCCTCAGTCGACTGGAACCTGTTCTCGAACATCCGAGCATATTTCTCCAACGACTCTTTCAGCGAAGAACTTCGCTTCGGAATATGTTTTCCCGTATCGCTTCTATTAGTGAACGACCAAATCTCAGTCTGTTTACTTTCCAACTTGACGGGCTTAAGAAGCTTCTTACTTCCCGACACAGCCGGGAAAGATCTAGACTTGCTAAACAACTCCTTGTCTACCTGGAATATCTCGAGAACACCCTTGTCGAACGATGGTTTCTCGACAGATATGTCGGGAGATTCGAGGTGGTGTATGGAGAAAGTTCTCTGTAAACGTCGTCTGTCTTCGCTTTCTTTAGAGGCGCTTAATGCTTTTATACGCGCTTTCAGAGATCTTTTCTTTGTCCTCTGATCAATCGACAAAATATAATCGAGGCTATACAGTTTTAGTAATCATCGAATCGATAAGGTATATATGGACTCGATCTCACCTTTCCGACTAACAGATTCTCAGCCTCGTCGGCATCGGAGCTGTGTACTCTCGACTCACGACTCCAATCGGCTGTCGAAACTGAAAACAGGAAACAACTAATTAATTAAAACGCGATACAAAGAGGAAAAAAAATACGAGAGATCGATTTTACATTTATCCTGCGACTGATGTTCGTGTTTGTTGCGTTGCCAGTGATGATAGTCGAGCACATGGACCAATCCCCACATGCACCCTGGCTGCTGCGAATCGTCGTCTAGATGCCTCGTCCAAATTTGCTTTCCCATTCTTCCCCCTCGTATTTTTCGATCACTGATCAACGAACATACGACATATATGATCAGTCTTATACAGAAAACAAGAAAATTGAAAATGGAAATAAGCAAGAAACAGAGGAAATAAGACCATATAAATAAGCAAATATTTATTTATTTAATGATTTTGGAATAACGTGTACGATCAAACAATGAGACGAAGAAGAAGACGACTGGTTGTCTAAGCCATGGCATGACCCCGTCAACCCCACATATAGTATATACATAATTTATATATAGTCACTATGCAAGGATAATTTATTATGCAAAAGTAAATTATTACAATAAAGGCAATTGAAATAAATTTTATTCATGTGATTTAACATTAATGAAATAATTAGTGAAAACAACATAAATAAACTTTATCATAGTTTTTTTTTTTTTTTTTTAATTTATTTATTTATTTTTATTTTATGTATTGATATAGTGAGTCAACGGAGGTGTTGAGAGATCAAATTAGATTACCTACTTAATGATAGATATAAAATAGAAGAATAATGTTGGGTTGATTGAAGGGAAATAGTTAGACCAACTACTTTGGTTGTATCCCAAAAACAACCGTATAATATAGTCTACTATATATGTCACAATGATATGTTTAAATGAAATGATATTAAGGGTCGATTAATATGAAGTTATGAACACAACTCGATGTTAAAATGTCGAGATTTTAAACTCGATTAAGTTCAGACTCAAATTTTGAATCGTACTATTGACCAGTGCTCATCTTACTAATACTATGATGAAGTATTGTGTAAAACTTGTAATTTTAGATTATCTTAGTTGTGTTTAATATGTTGTGAGTCTTGTGACTACACGTTTACTATACATATATTTTGATTAATTCTAGGTTGGTTGTCGATTTTGACCTAGATAATCCCTATTAATAATTCTAAAATGATACGGAAATGAATGATAGTTTGACTAATATACTATGGTGATATAAAGAAGTAAATTTTATTCATGTCCATTTTAGTCATCATCAATCTCTTTCCAAGTTCTTGATTCAATGTTGTTGGCCATTAGCTTTGAATTGCTTATCGATTTTTTATTTGATTTTAGTTTACAATCGTGAGTCAAATTCAAAATGACGGACCAACAAACGTCATATATTAATTTTCATCTAATGCATGAAATTGATCACCTTTTGATGATCACCTAAGACTAACAATTTGATGAAATCAAATGCACATAATGATTTTGATCCTAACTATGAATTCATGAGTTTGTGTTTGTTTTATTTGTGGGGTTGAACAATCAATAATATTCTTTTCAATAAATCATAAATAAAATATAAAATAAAACAATACCATTACCATTACCAAATTCCCACTCACTCACTTTCTTCATCACTTCACTTCCAGCTCACACACAGAGACAGCAATGGCTATCATCCCAATCTCCATTCCCGACTTTACCCATCTCACCTTCATCTATTTACTCATCTGCCCTTTCCCCATTTCATCTCTAAACATCGCCGATCTCCTTTCCCCCTACCCCCAATTCTCCGATTTCACATCCCTCCTCACCTCCACCGCCGCCGTCGATCTCTCCACCCTCTCCTCCCTCACCATCCTCGCCGTCCCCAACGACCACATCCCCACCGACTTCCCGTCCTCATCCATCCTCCCCGACGTCCTCCGCTACCACGTCCTCCTCCAGTACCTCTCCCCGTACAACCTCCGCGACATCCCCCCAACCGGAAAACTCGTCACCACACTCTACCAAACGAGCGGCCAATCCGGCGACGTCAACATCACCTACGACTCCTCCTCCGCCACCGTCGCGTTCCACTCCCTCGGCACCAGCTCCAACGCGACCATGCTTCCCCTGAACGAAACCCTAGGTCGCGACCACAACGTCTCGATCCTTCCGCTCAATTCGCTCCTGATCCCTTACAATCCCGATCTCATGGCCTCCGAGACCCGCCCGCCGCGGGGGATCAACATCACCAAGCAGCTAATCGACGGCCACAACTTCAACGTCGCCGCCTCGATGCTCACCGGCTCGGGCGTCGTCTCCCAGTTCGAGGCCGCCGAGGGCGGCGCCGGGATAACCCTCTTCGTCCCCACCGACGCGGCCTTCTCCGATCTGCCGTCGCACGTCAGCCTCCAGTCAATGCCGGCCGACGAAAAGGCCGTCGTCTTGAAATTCCACGTCCTCCATTCCTACTACCCATTGGGAACCCTGGAATCCATCGTGAACCCGATTTACCCCACATTGGCCACCGAGCAAATCGGGGCGGGCAAGTTCACAGTCAACATCTCCCGAGTCAACGGCTCGGTTGCCATCGACACAGGAGTGGTCCTGGCCTCGATTACCCAGACGGTTTTCGATGAGAACCCTGTATCCATTTTTGGGGTTTCTAGAGTTTTGCTGCCCAGGGAGTACTTTGGGCGTGGTGTAATGATGACCAGTGCTCCTTCACCGGATACTTCCGCCCCATCGCCGGAAAGTCTCCCCGGAGCAAACGGCCTGTCGAGTAATTCGATGGCCTCTCCGAGTGGCCAACCGAGCTCTGATTCCCCTGTTCTCGTATCGAGAAAATTGACTGTTTGGTGGTGTATAGCATTGTGGTGTGTGTTGCTGCTATAGCTGAAGCTATAAAGCTATGTCATTGGGCGATTTCTTCGGTTGGAATTTGTATCATTTTTTTTGTAACACGGGGAACGGATCGAATCGGATGCTACTGCAAAGTGCAAAGAAAAATGAAAAAACAGCAAACATTTTTTTCACTACAATGGTATTCATCATCATCATGAGATGAGGTAAACTAAAACAGAGTACAGAAAATAAGTGATCGGATTTGTGTTTATTTTCTTGCTATAATTTAAGTCATTCAGTTGAAGTGTTTATGATTATAATTTGTGGGATCTGCATTTGTTGTTTCTTGTAAAGAAGTTTGAAGCTCTTACATTTGATTTCTGTGTAATATAATGACACCATTCTTTTGTGTACAAATGTGACTTGAGAGAAAAAGATTGTTTTTTTATTTTCTGTGAACCAGAAGAGAAGTTGGAAATGGACAATAAGTGATGCAAATAATTTGAGGTTGTGACAAGTCATGAAGTGTGGGGAGGCTTTTCCTTGCTTGCATTGCATCATTCATTCTGTTGTTGCTACATTTTTGGTTCATGTCGTCTCTCAATTGTTTTCTGTCAGATCCTTTGAGCTATTTTTCTGATCCTAGCACTGTCTATATGAGTGATTTTCCAAGGCAGTAGATATCTTGGTTTCGTATAATTGGGATGTAAGAAGGTTGGCGACTGTATAGAATTCGGGAATTAATCAATGAAGAGGTTGTTACATAGGACTGGAGGGCTGCTTGTTATAAAATTGAAGGATGATTCACTATTGCAGAAAATGGCTATGGAGTAATGGAGACTATGAGCTCAATGCTAAAGTTTTATGGGGTATCTTTTCACATGCCACAGTAACTTTAGTCGGAGTTAAACCACTATACGGTTTGAACTTGAAACCTTAATAACTTGACGCTCCCGACTGGATTTCATTTTGTTATAATATGAGACCCAATTTCGATAAGAAAATGTTGGGGTTACTGATATTTACGTGATCGAACAATGGTCTCAGCTGATGAGTTTTGTTTTGATTCAATATAATTATTAATTATATGTATTAGGGTTATTTGTTTTGATTCAATAAATATAAGTGGGAATGTATTAGGGTTATTTGTTTTGATTCAATAAATATAAGTGGGAATGTGACTTTTTAGTCACATTTGATAAGTAGATGTGTTATTTGTCCCCACTTATAAAAGTGTGAGTTTTTTACACCAATTGTCCATAAAATGTCTCTTATACCCTTACTATTTCAATAAATCCAAAAAAAACAAAAACAATTACAAAAACAATATCAAATAAAATAAAAACAAAAACAAAATTATGAGTGGGGCCCACGAAATCAGATTTATTGTTTGGTTGGAGGGTTTGGTGTGGGTTTATTATGCATTCATATCACCTCCATATACATCAAACCTAACCCAAAAAAATTCAAAAAATCTCTCAAAAATTTTCTCAAAACCTCTCTATATGTTGCCTCGTTAGATTCTGGAAAACGCCGGCGAAAAAAAGCGTGGTTAAACGAGCCAAAACGAGAGGTACGTGCTCCAATTTTTCGCTCGTTTTTTTTTTCTGCGTCTGTTGCTCGATGGGTTGGTCGATGGTACGCTCCATCGACCAACCCATCGAGTAACTAAGAATTTATGAAGTTCAACATTACTCGAATGCTTCTTTACTGAAACACCTTCGACTAGTGGTTCGAGTAACCTTATTCCAGTAACAGATTCGAGTAATGTGAGGTTACTCGAACCTCTTTACAGGATGGTACTGTTACTCGAATGTAACAGGCCATCCTGTTACTCGAATCACCATCCTGTTACTCGAATGGAACTGTCCATCCTGTTACTCGATGGAACAGTTCATTCGAGTAACAGGGCCTGTTTTTTGCAAAAAAAAGCATTTTTTCGTAATTTTTGGTTTGTTTCGTCGATATATATGGATATGTTGTAATAGTTAACCTAATTCAATAATTTTTTTTGTAATTGTAGATGTCGAATCAACGAATCACGATACGTTACGGTGGTCGTTGGGAACGAGCGGTCTACGTCGACGGGATAGATATGTGTCTTTTCTTCAGGAGGGATCAACTTACCCTCGATGGTCTTGTGAGCCAGATTCGTGCCGTTTTGCGCCCTCCGCCGAATATCGAGTACATGTTGTTCATCTTAACACGAGGCAATGATTTTAGGAGCGTGCGGTGCCCTTTGCTTAGCGACGACGATGTATCCCGCATGCTAGACGAGCAAAAGGACGATTGTTTCATTTTCGCCACCGAGATGCTAGAGGAGGCACATCCAAATGCACCCGAGGTGAATTATCCAAAAGTGGATCCGGATGTACCGACCGAGGGCGAGAGGCCTGTTGAGAATTCCGAGGACGACGAAGAAGCTCGTCAGACCGATCTGTTGCAGTCGTTGACCACTGAATGGACAGAATGGATTAGACAGCCGCGGGTCATCAAAAATATTCTGTCACGCCGTAATCTGTCCTCGAGTTCTAGTGCGGGAGCCGGCGAGCAACCCGAAGCAGCTCAGAATGCTCAGAATAATCCACTGCGCAACTGGATCATTCCACTGCCGGAGTTTGACCCCGCGGTTCCATTGCGATCGGTCGAGCCTCCCGAACTGGTGTATGGTCATATTGCAGTCGGCTCGACATTCCGAACGAAATCGGATCTGAAGATAGCGGTGGGGATGTATCACATGGAGCATATGGTGGAGTGTGCCACTAAACGCTCGACCACTGAACGGGTAGCGTTCGTTTGCAAGCGAGGATCTGAGAAGTGCCCGTTCAAATTGTGTGCTACTGGGAATGACGAAACACTCTGGAAGATTACGAGGCTGAACTTGAATCACGAGTGTGTCAATGATTTGGATCGGACTGCCGATCGTCACGTGTCGAGCAAGGTTGCCGCTACTTACTTTGCACGTCAGCTAGTCGACGATGAGATCACACTGAAGCCGAAGACGATGATTTCTGATTTGAGGAGATTGTACGGAGTTGTGATCGATTACAGCTTCGCCCTGCGGACGAGGAACCTGGCCGTTGAAATGAGGTACGGCAACTATCAGGATTCATATCAGATGCTCCCGTCATATCTGCACGTGCTGAAAGAATGCAATCCAGGGACCCGGTATGATATTCAGACGACCAGTGAGGGCGTGTTCTGTCACATGTTTGTTGCACTTGGGCAGTGCATTAGTGCATTTCAGCAGCGCACTCTGCGTCCCGTCATAGTATTCGACGCCACTCATTTGAAGGGGAAAAACAGTGGTGTGTTATTTGTTGCCGTCACGAAGGACGGAAACGAGCAGATTTTCCCGCTTGCCTTTGGTATCGGTCCGATTGAGAATGACCTGGAGTGGACGTGGTTTCTAGAGCACCTCAGGCTTTGCTACGATGCAGACGATCTGCTCATTGTGTCCGACCAGCACAAGAGCATCGCGAATGCTATTCGGAGTGCCTATCCCCACGCAACCCGTGCGTTGTGCTGTCACCACCTCGAGAAGAATCTGGCAATGTACCGCTCTCATGTGATCACAATTGTACACAAAGCTGCCTACTGTTATCGAGTGGATGAGTTTGAAAAATATTTATCTGATTTGGAGAAAGCCAGTGGAGACGGTGCTTATAGGCGCCTCGTTGGACTCGGTGTTGAGACCTGGGCAAGGTCGAAATGTGCTGCACGACGATATGGTTTCATGACATCGAATGCGGCCGAAGTCTTCAACGGTGCTATCAGATGGCCACGACGATTGCCTGTTTGTGCTATGCTATCAGATGGTTTCATGACAAGTTCTCCGAGACGCTCTCCGTGACATGCCTCACGATGTGGGTCGTGAATCCCTTCTCGGATGTGTCGAACAATATCCTCTCGAAGTCACTCCGACGATAAATAGGTGGATCATCGTCCACCACTCTCTCAGATGCAGGTCCAGCTCGATACTCAGGAGGAGTGGCATGTCGAGGAGGCGGAGAATCATGTCGAGGAGGAGAAGCATGTCGAGGAGGCGGAGAAGCATGTCGAGGAGGCGGAGAAGCATGTCGAGCTCTCCGAGATGTACGTCTCTCTGCTGAAGAGCTGGGCGTGACATCGTCACGCGTGCGGATACCTGTCGTCGCCTTCTTGAATGTCTTGGCCACGCCTTCGGCCACACGGTTCACAAACTTCTTCTTCTTCTTCTCCATCTGCTTCTTCGGTGCCGGTGCTCGTGCCGGCGCCGCTGCGTGAGTTAAGCGGATGGGAGGCTGGTACGGGACGGCATACAGCTCACCGGCCTCCGTCAAACTCCTATAATACATCATCTCCTCCTCCTCCGGTGTCGGTGTGAGGGTCTCGTGCACTTCAAGCTAAAAGAAAACAATTAAAAAAAAAAATTATTAGATATTCGATAAAATTATTAATTCAAAATTATTAACGAAACAGATTGACGGTTACCTGCTCATCCTCGAAGTAATCCGTGAAATCGAAGTTAGTCTTCCTCTGCGTCCAATGCAAAAACCGGGGCCTTCGCGTCTCTCGGCTCCGAGTAGCGCACTGTCTCCCTAAAGCAGGAAAGGCCTCGAAGGCCCAACACTGGAAGGCCCAAACTGGACCGTAAAAGTGATAAGCCGCTTTCTCGGCCTGATCAGCTGCCATCCCAATAATGCTGATGTAGTGCGAGAAGTTCTTGAACGTGTAAGAACCCCAAGGAAACCACTCCCAGCCATCGTGATCCTCCACCAGTGTCCAGACCCAGTTCTCGACATCCAGTTTCTCTCGACCAATCAGAACGAAGTAGAGAATCAAGATGTTGGCAACCTTGAAATAATCATTTAGGTCGTTGCCCATCCGCAGACCATTGAACGAACTGAGCAGTGCTTCAATCTTCATCACTCTGCAACGGAATAACCTCCGATGGATGCCTGTAATGGGAGCTTCATGACCTTTGTCTGTGGGATCGAAGTTACTATCCCCAAAGCGCAGGCCGGTGACCAGGGCGTATTCTTGTGCTCGGAACTTCACAATACGATCCCCGATAGCAAACCAGTGCTCAAACTCTGGTATTCTGCTCTTGCTAACGATCTCTCTCGATAGCAGTTTGTGCAGAGGTTTGTTCGATCGGTCTGCACTGGGCATGGTAAGGAACTGACTGAACAGATACGTCTGTTCGTACTCCGCGAGGCCCTCGTCCCCACCCACTTCCCTCAGAGTATCTTGTACGTTTTTCAAAACGCCGCGTCGATCGCCGCAATTGATCGCTCTCGAAATGTCGACGAAATCCGGTCTCCTCCATCGGAAACCAGCCTGCACAAATGGAGAAGAAGCAATTACAAAAAGAGAATAATAGGATAAAAAAAAAAAAAAAAGATTCTGCCTCCATCGACCAACGTCTTCGAGTAACCCCATCGACCAACGTGTTCGACCAACCTAATTCGACCAACATATTTCGACCAACCCATTCGATTAACCCCATTCGATTAACACCATCGACTAATCAAGAGCTGACTGCTCGAATAGGTTAATCGAATGGGTTAGTCGACGGGTTGGTCGAATGGCACTAATCGACTGCCATCGAACAACCCTTTCGAGTAACCAAGAACAGTTTCATAAATCGGAATTTCAGACAATTCAGTTGAAAATTACAGTTCTAAATCACGTATAACACAAGAAAGACCTCAAACAAGCATCGAAAACGCAACATAATCCATCACATTGCTCGAATTCTCGAAAAAAAATCGAAAAAAAAAGAATTTCGAATTCGGGAATTACCGGCGGTTGGAGCAGCGGTTCTTCCTCCTCTTCATGGTCGACTTCGTGCTCCTGCTCCTCATGTTCGGACTCCGTCGATGACATCTCCGGTGAATTGTTCAAATTGGAAGAAAAAAAAACGGGGGCGGCAGTCGTGTGGAGAGAGAAAAGAGAAGAGGGGGGGACCGATAATTTTTAATTCTTCTTTTGTCTTTTTCTTTTAAGTTTGAAGGGTATAATAGACAACTCAATAGGAATTGGTTCAAAAAACTCACATTCTTATAAATGAGCACAAAAAACACACATTTGTTATAAAAAGAACCATTTATCCACAGAACTCTAAATATAATACTCCCTTCCGTCTGTCAGTGTTGCAAAGAAGCTTGCAAACATTCGCTGAGGGAGTAATATTAGTACTCTGTATTACTAAATAAAATTATAGTAAAAAATAGCAATAAATATTTCACAATTATTTTAATTTAATTGTTTAAATTTAATTTTTTGATTAGGACAAGCCCATTAGGTCCACAAGATCCAATAGTCCAAGATAAGCAAAAATAAATACTAAAAATTACAAAAAGACAAGAAAAAACATAAAATTACAATAAACATAAATGAAAACAATGTAAATACTCCTAAAACTAAAACTATAAACATAATTTTTTTTATTAAATTAAAAAAATTATTCTTATTTTTTAATGTTGAGAAATAATTGAAACAAGACTGACATGAAGATGTGGTTTGGAAGGGTTCTCCACTAGTCCAAAATATCCAATCATAATTAGGACACTGCAAGTCAAAATTGGACTTTGTGATTTTACTATTATCGTAACCCAAATGTTTTTAATGGAAAATAAATTGCTTCAAAAATCAATTGTTTTTTTCTTTTTACCTGAGAATGAAATACCGCGTTTACTATTCTGGAAGTTGTTTGAAAAAGTGATTTGAAAAGAACAATGGAAACATGTGCATAAATGTAGTATTTCTTTGGAGTGAATGATATGGGAAATCATGTGCATAAGCTTTTTTTTTTCTCTTTCTAAATGTAGAATAATAGTATAATACTAGTATTATTCTATTTTTTGATTGATGGATGTTGTTGTCGATCGGACGATGTATAGTATGAAGAAAACAAGAATACCGAAGAAAAGAAATCAACAATAAAATAGAGAAGACAAGAATTTACGTGGAAACCCAACTGGGAAAAACCATGGGAGGAACGACGAACAATTCACTATAATATTGCTTCACGATTACAAGGATGATATACGCTCTAAACCCTCAAATCTCACGCAATAGCTATAGAATTATAATTGATGTTTTTCGTGTCTTCTGTGTCAATGGAGCAGCTCTCTTTATATAGGGGGAAATCCTAATTAATGTATGGAAACATTAATACTCGCCCATAAGAGTCCTAGAAGGAGTAGGAAACAAATCCTATTTAAAATAGGAAAGAATCAAAATCCGCGTATGCTGAATCTGGGGACCTAGCGCGGCGCTAGGATCCTAGCGGGGCGCTAGCTTCCTGGCACGTTCGTGCTGACCCCGCAGAAGGTGTGCTGAAACTGGCACGTTCTATCCTAGCGGGACGCTAGGAACGTAGCTGGGCGCTAGCTTACGTTTTTCCAAATTTTGCGGTTTTGTGACACCAACTTCAACAAATCTCCACCTTGACACCAAACCGCTAACATCATTCGCCTATCGCCTTCCTCCAAAAGCCCTTAAGGGCTTAATCTCTCGATCGAAGTCCAACCAAGCTAGAGCAAAGCTCAAACTTGGTTGCGGGTAAACTCTTCGTCAACATGTCCGCCGGATTGTCGTGAGTACTAATCTTACTCACCTTAATATCGCCTCGAGCGATCACCTCACGGACAAAGTGATAACGAATATCAATGTGTTTTGTTCTCTCATGGAACACTTGATCTTTTGTGAGGCAAATAGCACTTTGACTATCACAAAAGATGGACGTCGTCTTTGAACCCTTCAAGAGCTCTCTAAACCAACCTCTTAACCATAACGCCTCCTTGCAAGCCTCGGTGACCGCCATATACTCCGCCTCGGTAGTTGATAAGGCCACCGTACTTTGCAAAATAGCTTTCCAACTTATAGCACACCCACCAATGGTAAAAACATACCCGGTAAGAGATCTTCTTTTATCTAGATCACCGCCATAGTCGGAATCCACGAACCCTCGCACATCATCTTGATTCCTCCCGAACACCAACTTCTTGTTAGACGTACCTCTCAAATAGCGCAACACCCATTGCACCGCCTTCCAATGCTCTCTTCCAGGATTCGCCATATACCGACTCACGGCACTCACGGCGTGGGCCAAATCCGGACGAGTACACACCATGGCATACATTAAGGACCCAACTGCATTGGAATAAGGGACTCGAGCCATATCCTCGATGTCCTTCTCCGTAGTCGGAGAGTAAGCAGAGGTAAGTCTAAATTGTGTTCCAAGGGGAGTACTTACCGGGTTCGCATTCTCAAGGTTGAACCGACGTAGCACCTTCTCTATATACCCCTTTTGGCCAAGATACAACTTGCCATCTCTTCGATCTCTTGTGATTTCCATTCCTAGGATCTTCCTTGCTGCACCAAGATCCTTCATCTCGAACTCCTTACTAAGTTGTGCCTTGACTCTCTCCACCTCCGACTTATCCTTAGCCGCTATCAACATATCGTCGACGTAGAGGAGAAGATAAACTAAAGACCCATCACGGCCTTTCCGAAAATACACACAACTATCATAGGAGCTCTTTCGGAAACCATTCTTAATCATAAACGTGTCGAAACGTTTATACCACTGTCTAGGAGACTGTTTCAAACCATATAGGGACTTCTTGAGAAAACACACCTTGTTTCCTTGGTTTGAACCCTCGAACCCCTCGGGTTGAACCATGTAGATATCTTCCTCGAGCTCCCCATGTAGAAAGGCCGTCTTCACATCCATTTGCTCAAGCTCCAAATCATGCATTGCCACAATGCCTAAAATTGCTCGAATCGAGCTATGCTTGACCACCGGTGAAAACACATCATTGAAATCTACTCCGGGAATTTGACTAAAACCTTTAGCCACCAATCTCGCCTTATATCTCTCGTCCTCAACCCCAGGGATGCCCTCCTTCTTCTTGAAGATCCATTTGCACTTGATGGCCTTCTTGCCTTTAGGGAGATCAACCAACTCCCAAGTGCCATTCTTATGAAGAGACTCCATCTCTTCTTGCATAGCTAGCATCCACTTGCCCGAGTCATCACAAGTAACCGCCTCGTCATATGAGGAAGGTTCCTCATACGAATCAACATCATCGGCTACACTCAAGGCATAAGCGACCAACTCATACTCGGCTAACCTTCTAGGTGGTCGAGTCTCTCGCCTTGGCCTATCTCTAGCTATGCATTGCGGCTCCACCTCTTTTGGATCTTCCGGAGTAGTCGAACTACTCGTCTCATCGGTCGGGGAACTTGACCCATCATCTTCCTCTTGCACCCTGTCCGGCTCCACCTCAATAGGAGTACTTGGAACCTCGAGATTCCCTTTAGACGCCCGATCACCAATCATAGAAGCCTCATCAAAGACTACATCACGGCTTAGAATGATCTTCTTCGTCTCTGGACACCAAAGCTTGTATCCTTTAACTCCTTCCTTAAAGCCAACGAATATGCACTTCTTAGAACGTGCACTCAATTTCCCGTCGTTGACATGCATGTAGGCCGGACACCCAAACACCCTCAAGTCCTCATAATTTGCCGGAGATCCCTTCCACAATTCTTGTGGAGTCTTCTTATTAATCGCCATGGACGGGGATCGGTTGATAAGGTAACATGCTAAAGAAGCCGCTTCAGCCCAAAAACCTTTACTCAACCCAGAAGTTGCTAACAAGCAACGTACCTTGTCCATAATCGTGCGATTCATCCTCTCGGCTACTCCATTTTGCTGGGGCGTGTATCTCACAGTGTGGTGCCTCACAATCCCCGAACTCTTGCAGAACTGGTTGAATTCGTCGGACACAAATTCTAGGCCATTGTCCGTACGTAGGTTCTTCACGACTTTCCCGGTTTGTTTCTCTATCATCACCTTCCAATCTCTGAAGGTAGAAAACACGTCGCTCTTGTTCTTCAAGAAGAACGACCAAACCTTTCGGGAATAGTCATCGATGATGGTAAGCATGTAGGAAGAACCTCCAGTGGAGGGGACCGGGGATGGTCCCCATAAATCGGAATGGACATACCCGAGTATCTCTTTTGTCGTGTGAGCGCCAGTGGTGAACTTCACCCTCGTTTGCTTCCCAAAGACGCACTGCTCACAGAACTCCAACTTCGACAAGCCCTTATCCCCAAGAAGCCCTTGTCTACTCAACTCGGCCATTCCGGAATCACTCATATGCCCTAGACGCATATGCCAAAGTCTCGTCGTATCGACATCCTGGACCTTGGAATCACCCACGGCTACTTCGCCTTTCACCGTGGTCCCTTCAAGAACATAAAGCCTATTTGACTTACGTTCACCTCTCATAACGACCAACGAACCGCTGGCCACCTTCACGACTCCACCTTCTCCGGTGAATGAGTAACCCTTGAGCTCCAAAGTACTAAGCGAAATTAAATTCCGCTTTAAGCCGGGGACGAATCTAACCTCGCTTAGGGTGCGGATCGCGCCGTCAAACATCTTGATCCGGATGCTTCCTATCCCTTCGATCTTGCATGACGCGTTGTTTCCCATAGTCACCGCACCTTGTTCCACCTTTTCAAAAGACTCGAACCACTCACGATTCGGGCACATGTGGAACGTACATCCCGAGTCTAGAATCCACTCCTCGCTTGATTTGGAGACCTCACCCAAAGCCATAAGGAGATCACAATAATTCTCGGCTACACCAACTTCACCGGAACTCTTCCCGGAATTATTGTTGTTGTTGTTGCCGCCTTCTCTCTCCAACCTATTTTTCAAGGTGTAGCAATCGGCTTTGATGTGACCCTTCTTCTTGCAATAGTTGCAAACCTTGTTACTATGTCGTGACTTCGATCGAGACCTCTGGCTCGATTTCTGAGTTGTCCGCCCACGGACATTCAACCCTTCGCTTGGCGTCTCTCCCGAATTAGGATTCTCCATCATCATAATATTATCCCTAGATGAGAGAGCCGAAATAACGTCTTTAAACGCGAGACTCTCTCGAGCGGAATATAGGAGAGTATCACGGAAGGTCGCCATAGAAGGGGGTAGAGAAATTAGGAGCCAAAACGCAAGATCATCATCTTCGATCTTCACGCCAATGTTGCCGAGGTCGGCAACCTTCTCCTTGAACTTCGCTACGTGCGCTTGGATCGAGGATCCCTCCGCCATCTTGAGGAAATAAAGACTCCTCTTCAAATTGTGCTTACTTGACACCGTCTTGGTGATGCACATCTCTTCAAGCTTCTCCCACAATTCTTTCGCTGTCTTCATCTCCATGATGTCCTCCGCCAAACTGTTCGATACATGGAGCCCTATGGTCGCCATAGCCATCTGATCGAGCGACACACGCTCGTCATGCTCCATATGAACCGGCATGTTGTCAATACCATTGAGGGCGATCTCTTGCTTCAGGGATCGCAGAACTAACCTCATCTTGTATTGCCAAATCGGGAACCTTGTGTTGAGATCCAGCATCGGTATGTCATACTTCACGCTCGTCATAGATCCTTAGCTCTGATACCACTTGTTGTCGATCGGACGATGTATAGTATGAAGAAAACAAGAATACCGAAGAAAAGAAATCAACAATAAAATAGAGAAGACAAGAATTTACGTGGAAACCCAACTGGGAAAAACCACGGGAGGAACGACGAACAATTCACTATAATATTGCTTCACGATTACAAGGATGATATACGCTCTAAACCCTCAAATCTCACGCAATAGCTATAGAATTATAATTGATGTTTTTCGTGTCTTCTGTGTCAATGGAGCAGCTCTCTTTATATAGGGGAAAATCCTAATTAATGTATGGAAACATTAATACTCGCCCATAAGAGTCCTAGAAGGAGTAGGAAACAAATCCTATTTAAAATAGGAAAGAATCAAAATCCGCGTATGCTGAATCTGGGGACCTAGCGCGGCGCTAGGATCCTAGCGGGGCGCTAGCTTCCTGGCACGTTCGTGCTGACCCCGCAGAAGGTGTGCTGAAACTGGCACGTTCTATCCTAGCGGGACGCTAGGAACGTAGCTGGGCGCTAGCTTACGTTTTTCCAAATTTTGCGGTTTTGTGACACCAACTTCAACAGATGTTGTGGGAAATGGTTGAATTTTTTGGTTTTGGTTGTGACCAAGTTTCATGGTACGTAGTTCTTGCAATGGGCCATATTGATCGTATACGGAAGATTGAAGCATAGGATGAGCCTATGAGCCTATCCACTGTCTTTATTAGTAGGCCGGTGATTAGAGTTTCGGTTTGCACTCCATCGTCCGAGACGAACAAACGAAGGAAACAAATTAAATGATGATACCTGTAAATCAGAAGAATAAGAAAAACAATTAAAGGATCTCGATTAACATGGGGGGTCGGATGTTAACCGAGTAGCAAGACTTGGAGGCTCCACGTACCCTATAAGTGAGAGTTGGGTAGGAGTTGATGGAAAAATTTCATAACCTACGTACGTAGAAATTAAGTGTGTTTTAAGTATGTTTGAATTTCATGTTCCCTATATATTTTAACAATCTTTTTAGGACTTTTGACTATTTGAAGATTTGTTATGTATTATTATTATTATTATTATTATTATTATTATTATTATTAATTGAAACGCTAATCCGTTATCGACTTCACCTAATCCACCAATGCCTAGTTGCCTCCATCAATGTTAGAAAAATCTAAGAATTAAAGGGAAAAAAAACAATTTCTATTTAGTAATTAAATTCCGTATTTTAATAAGGGCTAAATACACTTTGCCACCTCAGGATATGCGGTTTTTACGCTTTGCAACCTCGTCGGAAAACTTTTACCGATCAGTACCACATGATAAGCAATATTACAATTTGCAACCTGCCGGCTGCCGGATCGGAATATGCCATGGAATATTCCGGGGGTTTGAGTTTCACGCTCCACTAAAGCGCTTGAGATTACAAGTTGAAATGGAGCTGAGGGGTAGTTACGTATTTACTCACATAATAAATGAAAAAAGACATAAAATCGATTTCCATTACAACACTTCATTCAATTCTTACCTGCCAAATTCTTACAACACAGAGAACCAAAAATCGCGATGCTTAAAAATCCTCAATTCCTCAAGAACCCTAGCTGCCAAATTTAATTTCCACCCAAAATCTCGAAGCTGAGTTAATTCCCGACAAGAATCCTAACCCAGAAACCCTAATTTTGAGAAACCCGAAGCTGCGAAAATTCAATTCCCAAATTCGCGAAATTTCAAGAACCCTAATTCTCTTACAGTAAAATGCAGTGGTATTTGCGACCCGATGATGCAGCACCGCCGGTTATTGAGCCTCTGAATCAGGACAAGTTCAGCTTGAGAGTGCATCACAGTGGGAAATTTCGAAAAAACAAAGAAGGTGAAATCTGCTATGTCGACGGGAAGGTTAATTATTTTGATGGTTGTGGTGACGATTTGAGTTTTGTTGATCTTACTATGATGACTTATGAATTAAAGCTTGCTGGGATTATGGAATATTATTTTAGTTTCAACTGTGAGGATAATTGCAAGAACTTGGTTTACATTTCTGGGGATGGGAATATGGGGGAAATTCCTTGTGTAGTTCCACTTGATAGGTGTGTATCCCTGTGGGTTGATCATGAGATGATAGATCCCAATGCCATTCATTTTCAAGGTGAGCCCTGTGATGAATCTTTGTTAAGTATAGACACTCCTGTGGCCTCTGAGAATAGTGATCAGTTAAATAATGTCATTGATGATTTTGAGGAGGTGAAATCTGTTGAGAGAAGTGTGGAGGTGGAGTTTGATGCAGGTGAGCCAAGTGAGAGGGCAACTGATGTTAATCCAAGTGAGAGTGCAGCAGAACACAATCCAAGTGAGATGGAAGACCTTGCTGAAGATGACTGTGATGTGTCAGTGGGATCTGATTCTGAGCATTCAGATTATTTGGAGGACAGTGAGGGCTGCTATGATGATGAGACTGAGATGTTCTCAAGGTATGTGGATGATGAAGTAGACAGTGAGGGTTGTCACATAAAAGAGGAAATGGATATGCCCAAGAGGCCAGCAACCAGAAGCATATCAAAAAGGAAACAAGTTGAGAAGAAGGCTGTAGTTAGGGAGAAGGGAAAACACAAAGGCTTCAGAGTGTTCAACCCTGATTTTGTTGGAGAGATAGAGTTTGAGGTAGGGTTGACCTTTGGTACCATACAGATATTCAGAAAGGCTCTGAGGAGGTATGCAGTTCAGACTGGAAGATCATTGAAGTTCAAGTTCAACCATGCAACTAAACTGGAAGCTGTGTGCAAGCAAGATGGATGCCCATGGCTTATTTATGGATCTCTGATGTCCAATGAATCCACAATTCAAGTGAAGACACTGAATGACACACATGCGTGTGTGAGGCAAGAGAAGGTGACACAAATGGACACAAGATTCCTGACTGAGAAATACAAGGACAGGGTGAGAAGTGATCCTACATGGAATGTCAATTCTATGGTGGAGAGCATTCAAGGGGAAATTGGCTGTATTGTTCACAAGGCACAAATGTACAGAGTGAAGAACAAGGTGAAAAATATGGGAAATGGTGATGTGGCTGAGCAGTACAGTGCCTTGTACAACTATGCAGAAGAGATCTTTAGGAGCAATCCAGGTATTACTTTACATTTATTACTGTCCACTTCTTTTTTCCTCTATCCCTTATTTTCATTTATCACTGTTTTACAGAGGGTTACTCTGTCCAAATTCTCACTTTTCTTTTTCATTTTCAGGGAGTACTTGTGTGATAAAGTCTAATGTTGTTGGGAATGAGGCTGTGTTCAGAAGGATCTATGTTTGCTGGGATGCTTTGAAGAGAGGTGTGCTAGATGGTTGCAGAAGGTTGCTGTGTTTTGATGGATGTCACTTGAAGACTGGGAATGGAGGAATGTTGCTGAGTGCAGTGGGAATAGATGCTAATAATGGGATATTCCCATTTGCATATGCAGTGGTTGAAAAAGAGACAGGGAGTACATGGCATTGGTTCATTAACTTGGTGTGTTCTGACTTGGGGATATCTGCTCATAGCAGTCACTTGTGGACTGTTATGAGTGATAAACAAAAAGGCCTTCTTGAAGCTGTGAGGGATTTGATGCCTGGAAGTGAACACAGATTCTGTGTTAGGCATCTTTATGCTAACTTCAAACTAATTCACAAAGGGATAGAGTTGAGAAATGTTGTGTGGGAGGCTGCAAGGGCTACTAGAGTGGTTGACTTACAGAGGGTGTTGAAGGGTGTGAAGAATGAAGCTGCAGTTGCTTGGATCAATGAGAAAAACCCACAACACTGGTCCAAGGCCTACTTTGGCACAATCAATAACACTGATGTTATTGTAAACAATCTTTCTGAGTGTTTCAATTCCATGATTCTGAGGTCAAGGAGTAAGCCAATCCTGAAGATGCTAGAGGAAATAAGGAGGCTGATGATGAAAAGAATTGGGATGAGAAGGGCTGAGATGTTGAAATCTCATGGTGTTTTGTGTCCAGTGCCACAGAAGATTTTGGAAATGAACAAAAAGAAGGCTTTTGGGTGGTCACCTACATGGAATGGTGAAAATGCTTTTGAGGTGAGGGGCCCTATGTTGGGATATGTCCTTCGATCCTACGTGTGCAATCGATAAAGTCATAAGGTCGTCTATGGATGTTAAATGATTATTTGATAATATTAATTGTTGGGAACAATATAATATTGATCAATTAAATCTTACCTACAGGGTCACACACGAGCTCGATATTGATATACATTGCTTGATAAATATATTGATTTAGAATCAATATTTACGTGGATTTAATACACATGCATGGGATGCATGGCTTGCATGGATGCATGTCACATAGTGTGACATGGCATGCCACACAAGCAAGTGGGACCACATACAATGCATAGTGGCATGTGTATGTGGCATGACCTTTCACCTCCTTTGTAACCCCTTTTGCATGTTAATGGTGCATTATGATGCCCATTATGTTGTAGGTTACAAAGGGGAGTAATGTGGTGAATAATGAGGTTATAATATGGATGAAAATCAGATTTTCATCACACATTACCTTAACCCACGAAATTCACACCAAAGAGAGAGAGGAGAAAGTGTTCTTGGAGAACCGACTCGATCAAGCAAAGTGTTCGTTATCCGGGTTCGTGTGCAACACGTAGAGGCCGGGCCATTTGTGCGGCTTCAACATCCGGGCGATCCAAAGGCGTGACGGGGTCATTCCAAAGGTGTACAATTCGTGGTTGATCCATTAAGGTGGTTCAATCGACTCAACACCACCTTAACCAATTTCAACGATCACCAAAAGTAAGTAATCGTTGAACCTTATATATATATATATATTGGATGTGTATATATATATATAAATATATGTGTGTCTATACATATTTGTGTGCACTAAGATCATGGCATAGTAGATCTATCGCTTTACACGCTTCCGCACACACGGTATATCGATCGGATCGGTATACCGGTACCTTCAATTGGTATCAGAGCCTAGGGCTCGTGCACACTTTTGTGTTGGACACAAGAAGTTTAATCAACATAATTGGCTTAATTGTTTTATGTGATTATGTGATTATGTGTTTAGATATAAGGCCGGCCACCATTAGTGGTCGGGTGAATGAAATTGTCGTTTTTTACGTACGATTGGCCATAGTCTTGGAGGGCTGCGTCCCTTGGAATCTTTTGTAATAGATAGGTTTTTTCTATTCAAAAAATGTATTGTTCAATGTGTAAGCAATGGATTGAATCCATGGATCGACATTGGATATCGGCTCTCCGGCGAAAACGAGAAGAAACGAAGCAAAACGAAGCAAAACGGGCAAACCGGGGCTGCTGGAGCCAAACGGCGGGCGCCGTTGTAGCTCTGGCGGTCACCGTTTTGATTCGGCGGGCGTCGTTTTGGAAACGGCGACCGCCGAAAGCCCTGATTCTTGGCAGATTTTTTCCAAACCCTTTTGGCGGGCGCCGTTTTGGAAACGGCGACCGCCGGTGGTGTTCGGCGACCGCCGTTTGTGAAACGACGGGCGCCGTTCGTGGTTTTTTGGGTACGGAATATATTTGATCAAAATCGGAGGGCACGGAACTAAAACGGCGGGCGAGGACAAGTCCAGAAGATGTTCAAGGCCTATTTTGTTGCTTTTAATCTTTTCGTTTGAGAGTTGTGAGGTTCTAGGGGCCTTTCGATTTCGTATTTATTTGCTTAGCTAGTTATAGGTTGTTTTATGTTATAAATGTTCAACTTACATATAAACACCTATGCATGCAAGTTCCCAAAAATAATGAGTATAATGTCTTGTCCAAAAACATCACACTCATGAAGCCCTCGATCATAAGTTGGTAGGTCCGCCTCAGCGGGGTACTACTTGTTATCTTGGGATAAGTGGGAGTAAAGGTTAGACCTTTACAAGTGAGTTTGGTTTTCTCATCGATAGATCCACTGCAGGCGTGGCTATCGAGACATGAGATGAGAATGGGACTCTCATCGACCGAGAGTGACATTAGATGTCATTGACATGGGATGTCTACCTATCTTGGATTTCTTAAGTGCGGACTCAGTCGGCTTAAGGATTCACAAGATGAGGGTCTTGGGATCGTTTTGTTCAAGGGAACATAGATATTGTATATCGATTGAACAAAATGGAACAAATAAGTAGTTTTGATAGACAACCTTATTTGTTTACCGCTTTGTGGATGTTTACATACTTTAGTTATCTTACTTTTATAGTTTATCATGTCAAATATCAACTCAATTCAAGTTTGGTTCAATTCTTGATTATGAAAAATTGAACAAATTTTCTTGATTCACAACGTAATTTGAGGATGGTCCCCAAATACGAAGACAAGGAAAATGTGTTAGATAACCACATCCTAACATATCATTGAACAACTCAATAGCATGTTCGGGGAATATGCTAAGATTGAAAAGTTCTGAATAACCAGGGTCATCGCTTCAGCTAGGCTGGAATTAAGAAACCTATAGGGACCACATGTACAACAAATAATTGGATTATTTGTTTTAAGTGATCTCCTAAATTTTTCTAAGATGATGAGTCGTCAATTAAAAAGGACCCTGAGAGGGATATTCTTATGATAAGGGATGAGGTATTCAAAAGAGCATGGGCAAAAATGCTACTAGGGTTCCTAGGGAATATCAATGCGTCTACTGCAAAAGTGTTGGACAATACTTGCAAATATGTAGAAGTTCATATTTATTCAATTTCAAAACAAATGCCTAATTTGTCTTTCAATGATGGATTCTAAAGTTAGGATTATTTTCACCTCGGGGAGTGATTTAATCCAAAACACTTAGTTCATCAATGACACAAATTAGAGACTTTCGAGCCATTGGATGGCGTGAATCGATTGTCTGGTTGGCTCCCTCATATTTTATGAGAGATAGGGCTTCAATTGCATGATAATATCGCTGGTTAGAAAACATCAATTTTTCACTTACGATTTATCACGTTTTGACATTGAGATAATTTTGAATGGGAAATTTGAATGAAACTCAATTATTGGGAATAATTGAATTTGCCCAAAGTTCAATGAAGATGTGAAGAACGGGGTTGCTTCATCTTCAGGTATTAATGTTATAGACATTAAACTTCACAAATTCTACTTCTTGGGTATTGGATGCCAAATGTAGTTCTCACATTAGTATGTGGAGGAACTACATAGAAGTATAAGTTTGGTGAATAGAGATGTCGATCTATGGCGAGAAATGGAGCGAAGGTCGCTGCATTAGCCGTATGATCATATAATGTTGTTTTGCCTTAGGGCCTTGTTTTAGTATTATAACTATGTAATTTCGTACCTTCAATAAACAATGAATATTGGTTCAGTATTGGATACTGATGGATTAGTTTTTCACTATTAAATAGTTTGGTAACTATTTTAATTGTGAATTATTCTTTGTTTTGGCACGATTATTATATGGTTTATGTATACTTTAACTTGACAAAATCACATATATCATTAAGACCAAAGGTCAAATCGAATAAGTCTCAATGAGACATAACTGAAACATTGTTGATTAGATCAAATCAAAATCTAAACATGTAACGAAGCTTCTTTTAGAAGTAATTTTAGAATAATTTGACTTGGAGTCATTTGATACATGTGAATGATGTGTGATTTAAAAGATAACAATGTCATCTTTCTTGGAGAAAGGAGAACATGTGAGTAATTAATTAGGGATGATCCATACTGATGTATGTGGAACCTATTAGTTCACAAGCACATGAAGGTTATGTTTCGGAAAAGAGAAAACTAACTCTATTAGATAGAGTTCGATCTATCGATGATGAGTCTAATTGAACTACTGAACTCTTTTGGGAACACACTATTCTTGACTTCAACCTATACACTGAATAGGAAGCTGTCAAAAGCTGTTGATAAGACACCATACTAGGTATGGAAAGGGAGGGTCCCTAAATTGTTTTCATCAAGATTTGAGGTTCTATAGCTTCTATGAAGAGATTTATCTCTACAGGGCTTGAACTCAAATGGGATAAAAGTTTCCTTATGGTATGTCCATATGAAACTCGAGGGTACAAATTCTACGATCTATCTGAGAACAATATTTTGTTGCTCGAGATGGTGATTTTCTTGAAAAGAGATATCTTTCCTAGAAAGTCAGTGGGAGCTCGGTTATCTTGAACGAGGTTCAAGTGGAACAACCAATGATGAATACTCAAGACTGGGTTGAGAGTATTCCTATGGTTTTGGAAACCATACCAGGCCTTGTAGGTCCAGAAGGCATATATCTCTTTTAGTCAGATACTTAGGTATTGTGATCAATGAGAGATATGAAGTCATGCTTTTGAAAAGCGATGAACCTTCGAACTATATCCAAGCTATGACGATTGCAGCTACTAAAAATTGGCATGGTGCCATATAATCCGAGATGATTTCAATGTCTGGTAATCAAGTTTGGAACTTGATAGATTTGCATCAAGAGGCTAGACCTATTGAGTGCAAATAGTTCTTCAAGATCAATATAGACATGAATGGAAAACCTAGGGTTTTCAAAGCAATTTTGGTGGTAAAAGTTTTATATTCACGAGGTGGATTATGATCAATCTTTTTCACCAGTTGTTGTGATTTATTCATTCGGATTAACTTAGCCATTGTGACTCATCTTGATAATGAGTTATGGTAATATTAGATGTTAAAACTAACTTCTTGAATTGGATTCTAGAAGAGAATGTGTTTTAACACAACCAAAGAGTTTTATCGATCTTAATAAGGCTGAGATATTATGCAAGCTTATAGTTCTATTTATGGAATAAAGAATGCATATCGGAGTAGCAATCTTCAGTTCAATGAATCCATACTGGGATTTGGATTTCAGAGGAACTCGGAAGAGTCTTGTTTTACAAGAAGATCAGTGGGAGTTACGTTGTATTATTTGTGTTGTATGTCGGTGACATACTCCTTATTGGAAACAATGTTTCTATGCTTAATTCTATTAAAGAATGGCTTGGAAATTGTTTTTCAATGAAGGATCTTGGAGAAGCACAGTACATATTGGGCATCAAGATCTGTCGGAACAGATCGAAAATGATGTTTGGACTTAGTCAAGTGACCTATATTGATAAGGTACTTGATAAGTTCAGAATGAAAGACGCCAAAAAGGGTCTCATTCCAATGAGTCATGGCACATCTCTTAGCAAGATGCAAGGCCCTACGGGACTTGATGAGCAAAAGAGGATGGAAAACATTCCTTATGCTTCGGCAATAGGGTCTATAATGTACGCCATGATATGTACACGACCGGACGTATCGTATGCTTTGAGCATGACGAGTCAGTTTAAAGGAAATCCAGGTGAGGCGCGTTAGACTGCGACCAAGAATATTCTTATGTACCTTAGATGGACAAAAGAATATTTTGTTGTCTTTGGAAGACAAAAAGAGTTGATATTAACAAGCTGTTTGAATGCTAACTTCAAAACAGACTAAGATAATTTCCGATTTTAATCTGGTTATATCTTTTGTCTAGTTAGAGGTGATATTTGCTGGAATAGTTCCATGCAATGCAATATAGCTGATTAAACTACAGAAGCTGAGCACAGTATTGCAATTGATGCAATAATGTTGGCAGTTAGGATTTGAAAGTTCTTGAATGAACTAGGTGGCGTAACTAGCTCAGCCCATCCGATAGTTCTCTATTTATAGTAGAGTTATCGCGCAAGCCAATGAGCTAGGAAGCACCACAAGTCTAAAACTGGTGCTCAGGAAGTTCCACATTATCTAGGAGATAGTTTTGTGGAGACATCGAGATAATAAAGTTGCAACTTTTGGTAAGGTTGCAAACCCGCTTTCTAAACCTCTCCAGCAGTTTAAGCTTGAGGCTTTCTCGACTGCAATAGATATCAGACATCTTAGAGATGGGTTGTGATTTCTATTACTGTATTAGATACTTTTGGAGATTTGGTAAACATTCACTCATATGTATAATACATAATTCTTCATATAAATATGGTTTAATTTATATGAATTGTCCAAATGATTAAGTTATATCAATTGGGTTATGAGGTCGACTTACCGCATAATGAAGTCCCAATGGTTGAACTGATATACTTGAATCATATAGTTGTTCCTGGTTCGTATAATCGAGTACGGACAAACCGATAATACAATGAACTAGTTTGTAATGTGTACTATAGCGCCGCTTCATGGGCTAGTGATGTGGGACATCAAGTACAATTACATAGATATTAGCTGGGAGCTAATGATCGAACAGACCCGACTGGAATAGTATTTGAGATTTCGAGTCATAATACTATTTCATTGACTGTCGAGCAATTTCCTCTGACCTGAGTAGTCCAGAGTGATTCCATTGTGAAATGGTGTACTTTGATACAAGTAAACGCCTTTCGTAAAAGGAGGTTATAAAACTTGTTATTGGGTATATCAGGAAGCAAGTGGGAGAGCTTGGATTGACAAGATGGGATTGTCCTCCATTTTTTAATGGGATATATGTCTTAACGGCCACTTGGAGAGTCGAGACTGTGGAAAATACGTGGCCACGTCCAGATTCGTATCATAGTGATAAATCTGGTTTTACAGTCTGTCTCAAAGTCCAAGAAAGGTTTGAACCGATTGAGGATGACTCGAGTCTTGCCTCAAGTTCAAACTTAGACATAAAGTGACAACAGGAAGTTGGCAGCACACTGGCTCTGAAGGCCAAGTGGGAGATTGTTGGGATATGTCCTTCGATCCTACGTGTGCAATCGATAAAGTCATAAGGTCGTCTATGGATGTTAAATGATTATTTGATAATATTAATTGTTGGGAACAATATAATATTGATCAATTAAATCTTACCTACAGGGTCACACACGAGCTCGATATTGATATACATTGCTTGATAAATATATTGATTTAGAATCAATATTTACGTGGATTTAATACACATGCATGGGATGCATGGCTTGCATGGATGCATGTCACATAGTGTGACATGGAATGCCACACAAGCAAGTGGGACCACATACAATGCATAGTGGCATGTGTATGTGGCATGACCTTTCACCTCCTTTGTAACCCCTTTTGCATGTTAATGGTGCATTATGATGCCCATTATGTTGTAGGTTACAAAGGGGAGTAATGTGGTGAATAATGAGGTTATAATATGGATGAAAATCAGATTTTCATCACACATTACCTTAACCCACGAAATTCACACCAAAGAGAGAGAGGAGAAAGTGTTCTTGGAGAACCGACTCGATCAAGCAAAGTGTTCGTTATCCGGGTTCGTGTGCAACACGTAGAGGCCGGGCCATTTGTGCGGCTTCAACATCCGGGCGATCCAAAGGCGTGACGGGGTCATTCCAAAGGTGTACAATTCGTGGTTGATCCATTAAGGTGGTTCAATCGACTCAACACCACCTTAACCAATTTCAACGATCACCAAAAGTAAGTAATCGTTGAACCTTATATATATATATATATTGGATGTGTATATATATATAAATATATGTGTGTCTATACATATTTGTGTGCACTAAGATCATGGCATAGTAGATCTATCGCTTTACACGCTTCCGCACACACGGTATATCGATCGGATCGGTATACCGGTACCTTCACCCTAATGACCAATATTTTGCTGTGCATTTAGGCAACAAAACCTGTGGCTGTAGGAGGTGGCAGATAAGTGGCATTCCTTGTGCTCATGTGATTTGTTGTCTATATTACATGAAGTATAAGCCAGAGATGTGGGTTGCTGATTGCTACACTAAGGAGACTTACTTGAGAACCTACAGTCACTTTATGAACCCTCTGAACCCCCAAGAAGAATGGCCTGCACCTGTTGTTGATGAAAGGTTGCCTCTGAGGCCTCCAAAAGTACAAGTGATGCCTGGGAGGCCCAAAAAGCACAAGAGGAAACTGGAGCAAGGAGAAATAAGGGGTACTTCCAAAAATGGCAAACTGAAAAGAAGGGTTTTGAACCTTACTTGTCACACTTGCAATCAACAAGGTCATAACTCCAGAGGATGTCCAATGAATCAGGTATTTTATCAACTGTTTCTCATTTTGTAGAAATTTTCATTTTTTACAAATTTTCATTTTTTACAAATTTTCATTTTATACTATAACTGATTTCATATCTTGTTAGGCTAAGAAACAAAAAATCTCAGAGAGCCAAAGCCAAAAGCAGGAGCAGCCAAGTACTCCAATTCCAGTTACAGAGCCTGAATCAACTCATATTCCAGAGAAAAAACTAACTCCTGTGAGGAAGAGTCCAAAGATCAACTTGAATGACTCTGTTGCAAGTCCAGTGAGGAGGAGTCAAAGATTGAATTTGAATGAACCACCTGTGGGAAGTCCAGTGAGGAGGAGTCCTAGGAACTTGAGTGAGAATGCTGCAAAGAGTCCACTGAGGAAGAGTCCACTGAAGAAGTTACCTGTTATTTCCAAGAAGAAGGTGCCATCTAAAAAAGTTCACACTGTCACTGCATCTCAACCTGTTCCAGATGCTCCTATGTCCTGTTCTCAACCTGTTTCAGATGCTCCTAGGGCCTCTTCTCAACCTTCTACAGCATCTCATAATCCATTATCTCAGGCAGAACTCAGGAAGCAGCTAGGTGGATCAATGATGACACTGAGGAGTTCAGAAGAAATCAAGGAAAAGAGGGAACTTGATATTAAGGCTATGATGAAGACTGTTCATGCAAGGAGAGGGTGGTGAACAATTTCTGTGATGTTGTGTGATGTGTGTGATGTTGTGTGCTGTTGTGTAATGTTGGTTTGATTTGAACAATTTCTTGTTTATTATGGTTGTTTAAGTTGATTTTGAACTTAAGTGTTTGGGAATGTATTGAATTCAGTCATTTTAAGTTGTTTAAGTTGATTTTGAACTTAAGTATTTTGGGAATGTATTGAATTCAGTCATTTTAAGTTGTTTAAGTTGAATTCAGTGATTTTAAGTTACAGGTTTGTTCAGTCATTTTGGTATAATTTTGTCATCTCAGTTACTTGTTTTCTCAAGTCCTTTTGGTATGTTTTTGTCATTTCACTTACATGTTTTATCAGTCACAGAAGTAGTGGAAACAAGTGAATTTCAATAAAAGCAACTTCATTACATAACTCAAATTCATTAAAGTGCATTACATTACACAAAACCACTACAGATCACCAACATATTCAAGTGCATTACCCAAAATCAACCTACATTACACATCATCCATTACAGTGCATTACATTACATAAAATCACTCCATATTAGTACAGAAAACTGCAGAAAATGACCAGTACAGTCACAAACACAAAGGTCATCTTCCAAATCCTTCTTTTCATCACTGTTACTTCTTTCCTGAGCTGCTCCAACTCCTCAACTTTTGAATTGATATTTCTGAGAAGCCCTGGAATAATGTGATGGCATCTGTGGCATGCTGGTGGGTCAGCCCAATTAAAGTATCCACACCCTCCATCCTGACAAAAAATCGATTAAAGCAGCTAGGGTTAATATCCAAAATTCACAAATTCAAAAATTAGGGTTATTATCACACATTCATAAATTAGGCATATTGTCCCAAATTCTGAACTTGAGAAATTACGGGTTCTCACAGAAACTCTAAATTCAGAAATTGAGAAATTAGGGTTACTATACCAAAATGAAAAATTAGGGTTATTATCCACAATTCAGTAATTAGGGTTATTATCCCCAATTCTGAAATTGAGAAATTACGGGTTCTCACAGAAACCCTAATTTCAGAAATTGAGAAATTAGGTTTACTATACCAAATTGAAAATTTAGGGTTATCATCCCCAATTCAGTAATTAGGGTTATTATCCCCAATTCTGAACTTGAGAATTTACGAGTTCTCACAGAAACCCTAAATACAGAAACCGAGAAATTAGAGTTCTGATTCTTACCCGATATTCTTCGCACGCTTTAAACCTCCTCCCAGGATTCAAATCACTCCAAGAGGTGCGACTCACCACTGCCTTCCCGCATTTGCAAAGTTCGACCATTTTCTTTCTTCGTCAAAACTCAGAATCGCAGAGCTCGAAAATTAGGGTTCTTGAATTGGGGGAATGAAGAGTGTTTCGATTTTTTGCACTTTCAAGTATTTACGTTTTTCAGTTTTTATTCTAATTAAATGAAATGAGATATTCAGTAAATATGAGGGAAGGGCAAATGGGTAATCACCCATGTTTTTGTTCTGAAAATTATTAAAAAATGCTTCAAAACGGAATATTCCAGGGCATATTCCGATCCGGCAGCCGGCAGGTTGCACATTGTAATATTGCTAATCCTGTGGTACTGATCGGCAAAAGTTTTCCGACGGGGTGGCAAAGTGCAAAAACCCCATATCCAGACTTTTAATAATGATTATTCATATCAATCCATGTCACAAAAAATTTAATTAATATTAAAAGAAAAGATCGTTTATAATACTTATACTCGAATAAAAATTACATAATTGAATAAACGTCACACAAATACATAAAACGAGAAAGAAAATTGTCATGTCAATACGACCAACATGCAAAAATCGATTCAAAATCGTAAAAAAAAAAAAAAAAAAACTAAATCAAGGATTATTTTCTTACAAAATCAAAAAAAAAAACACTAAATATAAAATTGGCCTAAATTATGATTTGTGATATTATGTAAAAGAATCATAAACACTTTATTACATAAATAAAAAGTTGTAATCTTATTTCACAAAAGGCCTAAATTATTGATGATTTGTGATATTATATATGTAAAAGAATCATAAACACTTTTAGTATTACAAAAATAAAAAGTTGTAATCTTATAATTTCACAAAAGGAAAAAAAATTGAAAACGTGGCAGCGTCCGATGAGAGTTGAGAGGAGTGTGTTGGACGATCACGATTGACCCAAAAAATCTCACGTATGAAAAGGGGAGTGGATCGGAATCAGTCCAATAGGTTGACCCACATGCTATAATAGTAATTAATTAATTAATATATTCAATTAAAAAAAAAACATCTAATCTTATTTTATTAAATTACTTATTCCGACGTGCTAACAAATCAAATCACACACTAGTACGACTTTGATTTCCTCTGTTTTCTTGAAATTAAATTTTCTTACTTTTGTTCCAATTTCAAGATCACCATGTCGTCGATCGTAGGTAGTAGTAGTACGATGAACGGATCATCATCGTCTTCGTCGTCGGGTTTTCTTGAATTCAAGAAACACGCTTCTTTCTTCCTCAGGGAGAAGATCAAGACCGCAAGGCTGACCTTCACCGACGTCACCCCGGCACAACTGTAACCAATACTATTCACTATTCATCATCGCTAATTCGATTTCATATTTAATCATTTTTTTTTTTTTAATTTTATATGTTTTTTTTTAAATATAAAAAAAAATAAAAAAGAGTGGTGGAAGAAGCTACTAATGGAAGCCCGGTGGGGCCCGATGCCATAGCCCTGAAGACTTTGTCAAGAGCAGCTTTTGAAGTGGATGATTATTGGAGGATCGTTGATATCCTCCACAAGAGGTACGGTTTTAGTTTCGGTTTTGGTTCTGAATTCTGATTCCGGTTCTGATCTTGATTGTCATGTTGTAGATTGGAGAGATTTGATGAGACGAATTGGAGGGCATCGTACAAGGCTCTGATCGTGTTGGAGCACTTGCTGACTCACGGCCCGGATCGAGTTTCCGAGGAGTTTCAAGACGACTCGCCCGCCATTCGACGAATGGAGACCTTCCAACATGTCGACGAACAAGGGTAAAAAACGCGCCTTTTTTGTTTGTTTAAATATCGACTGACATTATATGTTGGTCGTCGTTTTCGCAGGTTCAATTGGGGGTTGAACGTGAAGAAGAAATGCGAACGAGTGCTCAAGTTGCTCGAGAGAGGCCCTCTCCTCAAGGAGGAGAGGGATCGAGCTCGGAAAGTCTCGAGAGGGATCCAAGGCTTCGGCAGCTTCACCCACAGGACTTGCTCGACTCCAGAAGTCGACAAGCCATTCACCAGATCCAACTCAGAGTTACACCATCAACAAGACTCCAACGAGGGAATCAGTCTGTTGGAGGAGCAGAATCAGAAACATAACTCCTCCGGTGTTCTTCATCAGCATCTTCATCCTTTCGACGAAACCGACCGCCTAACTGCCATGTCACTTCTTTCGACAGCAGATGAACCTTGACAGAATCAATGAAATCGAGCAGCATGTAACTGATCACTTTCATGGAAATGTTCAATGAAAAATGTGTGTGTTTTCTTATATGTAATAGTAAAACCAGTTACATGATTCTGTTTTTCCAGTTACATGATATTCTGTTTTTTCGATTGATTCATCGCAACATCTATAATATATTTACGCGCGAATCGTCAAGAGGTGATCTGGAGATTCGCGAGCCAGTCTTGAATCGAAAGCCTCAGGGCGTAGTTTGGAGTCAGCTCCAAGTGATGCAGCTTTAAGTTAGTCATCGGAGAAGTATCTCGCCCACTCCCCAGCCATCCACGCAACGCATCCCCTTCGTACGTGAACCCATCAGCCGCAACGTGAGGGTCGTGCATTATTTCCTGAAACCTAGTTTACACAACATCAGCACAACGAAACATTTTACTCGAACTCGATCATTAGAACAAGAATTAATCGCTACTTACACGAAGAATCGGGCATAAGAATAAAGACGGCACTGTCAGATCTTCCAGAAACGACACGCACTCCAGCTCCCGAACGAGAGACGGGGTCAGCTCGGGCCTATCTCGACTGTTCGGTTCGCAGCATTGCAACCCCAACTCCACCAGTCTCCGAGCCACGTAAGTCGACCACTCTCCAGCAGATGAGTCCAAAACAGATTCCAGTTTTCCAACCGAAATCGCCCTGCGAACCTTGCTGACTATTCGTCTCTTGATCTTCCCTGTAACCAGCTGAAGCACGATAACACCGAACGAATAAACGTCGGACTTACGGGTTAACGACCCGGTTCTGAGAGACTCTGGGTCCGTATACAAACAAGCCCCGCTCGAAGTGGAGCAGCAGCGGAACATCTGGCTCGGGTCGATAAGCGTGTTGTCGACGTAGTCGCTTATTTTGCACCGGTTCTCGGAATCCAAAAATAAATTCTCGGGCTTCAAGTTTCCGTGCACCATTTTGTTCGATTCAAAGGCGTGAAGGTACAGAAGACCGCTCGCAATGTCGAACACAATCCGCGCTCGTGTCTTCCAGTCGAGGGCGCTGATATTCCTCTCGTTGCAAAAGTAATTCTGGAGGCTTCCGCCCGGAAGATACTCGTAGACGAGCGAGCATGATTCCGGGCAGACTCCGATCAATTTCACGAGACGAGGGTGGTGTAGATTGCCTAAAGCTCGAACCTTTACAGAAAAAAATAAAAATCGATTCATTAAAAACGAAGAAATAAGGGAGAGGAGACAGCGAGGAACGCGTATTTACTATTTACCGCTCTATGAAACTCTGCATGCAGCTTCTTTACGGCAACCTTCCTCCCTGAAATCTCTCCCCTGTACACAACCCCATAGTCTCCTACCCCGATCCTCAAACTCTCGCAGAAATCGGAAGTGGCAGCTGTAAGAACATCCGGCGGTAATAACTCCGGCAGTTCACAAGCATCTTCCTTTGCAGTTTCGCATGTCTCGGGATCGCTCCATTCGTCAAGCCATTTCGAGGCCTCGTCTGTCTGCCCCTGGAGCTTTTTCGTCTCGCTCCTCAGGCTCGAGATGGAAGCTTCGATGAGCCTCAGCTCCTCGGAAACTTCTTCGCATCTGCGGTTGGCTTCCTGAGCACGGCTGTCCAGGAGAGTTATATTCCGCGTGATCTTCTGCAGCTGTTGTGTCGTTTTTTCCCTCTCTTCTAGGAGCTTCTCTTGTCCTTGTATCGTGATTTTTAGCGTGTCCTCTGCTTCTATTCGTGTTCTTTCTTCCTGATAACGAGCTGTTTCCATGGCCTTGACCTGTGGTAAGCGATTAGACGAAGCTAAGAAAATGAGAGTATATATAGAGACAATCACAATCACCTTATGAAATGCTTCAAGAGCTTCGCCTTCCATTATTTTCGGCTTAAGGAGCCACAGAAATGCTTCATCTTTCGACTCATCGACTTCGTGCTGTAATTCTACGAGCTGAGTGCGTAAGCACTCTTCCACCGAGTTTTCGCTCGGAACCACAAACTCATCACCTCCGAAGCTCTCTTTTCCCGAAGAAGACGCGCTATGGCTATAGAGCGTATCGCACGGACTTCTCAGAAACTGCAAAGCGGAGTAAATGAAGTTATTTTTAAATCCATTTTTCTTGCGTTTTCACGCAAATCGTTTTATGGCGAAAAATAAAAACCTCATTTTGGTTACGGTTTAAGGGCCAAGGCATTATTAAGTCGTGTGTAACGGGATCGGCTAACTGAGTGTTTGGTCTTTTCCAGATGAGCTTTCGTTTGTTAACGAACCACATCTCACAATAAGACGGGACATGTTCTGCAACGTAGCTGGCCTTGCAGGAGGTTATTTTCGCTTTCATGAATCTGTGTCAAAGTTAAGAATGATTTCAAGGAACTCAGGACAACAGTGTTTGAACTCGGGAGAAAAAACGAAATATACCCTGCAGGAGTTCCGAGGACGAGTTTCTTAATGATGTGTAGGTTTACTAAATCCACAATTCCTTTGTCAACTTCGTCTGTTTCAGTCGTGACAACTTTCGTCTTTACCTGCATATAGCAAATAACCATTTCATCACTACTGTAAGATGGACAAGTCATTAAGCATACTATACAAGAAGTAACGAGGATTTGGGATGAAATATATATATTATACCCGTGATCTTCTACAAGCCGTCAAGTAAGTAGATAACACATTTGCAGTCTCTTGTCTCTCCTCCTCTCTGAACGCTTCCACCATTTCAGGATTCGCTCGACTAGCTGGCAATTTCCCCACTGCGTGGCATTTGAGAAAAATCCGATATATATTTTCAAGTAGGAAACAACACAGCCAAGAACAAGATAGATAATCACATTATCAAACAGAGAAAATCTAAGCTATGCCTTGACACTCGTCCCTTCATCACAAAGTTATTCGCTATTCCTAAACGCCGGTGTTGATTATGACGATCTCGATCAGAATTCAACCAAGTAAATCACATAAAGAAGAATCAAAGCACTAGTTGTTTAGCTCGTATTCACTCCAATCGGCCGATGCATTTTGAAACACCCATTTAACCCCACCACAGAGAGGAACCGACCAAAAATCACACGATGAAAAACAGCCCCCTGCCAAAAAAATCGAGCTCTCGTTTCTTTCTCTCTAGTAACTATCAAGCCTATCCCTAACATAAACACATTGTAGAATATAAACAGAGCACCTCTGTTTTTTTTTTCTACTCGCAAAACCACATTTACATAGAAATATTACTTAATTAATGATTAATCCTTGGATAATTAGATAAATCGCCCAAGATTAATTTTTTTTTATTAAAAGCTTACGTGGAGTTGGAATGAAGGGTGAAGGCCGATGCACGTGAAGCAGAACAATTTCGTGCCCTTGAAACATACTGAAGCTCCACTGCAGCAGAGCCATTGTCTTCGCCGCCGACTTCCCCACCGCCACGTGGACGATGTCTCCGCCGCCGATCGCCGCCGGTGAGGACCCAGAGAAGAAATCTTCGACCGGGCGAAGAGGGTCTGTGGGAGGCGCCGTCATTCGGAAAGGTAATGCTTATGCCGGCGAAATAAGCCCTCTTCGTTCTTGTCTCAGGTGCGGGGAAATGATTTTTGAAGTGTTTTAAAGATTCTTTTTTTATTTAAAAAAAGTGCCTTTTTTTCCTTGGGGTCAAAATGTGTTGACTTTTATTTGGATTTTTCTCCTTCAGACAGCTCATCTGTGTATTCTACAGAATGTGCTCGCGTTGACGGTTGGAGTTTTTGTTTTTTTGTGTGATTCGGAATTTCGGATATGCCCACGCGAGCTTGAATAATACAGTAGTTCCATGCTAATGAATTATTAGTCGGATAATATTATCTATCTTGAAAATTGTTAAAAATACGCGTATAAATAACTCACTTTCAAGTTTCAATGGGAAAGGTACTCTTTTCTTTTTCACCACGGAGCAAGCAACCCGTTTATTGATCTCGACTTTATCAGCTCATGAACGTCATTCGTCGGATCATCTGCTCCAAGTAGAGACCGAAGATCTTGAGTCTTAAAAGACAAATACGCCCTCACAAATTTATATTCCAAAAAAACACAAAAATGTTGAAAAAATATGGTCTAGCACAAATCACTGATTGAAATGAATATATGATATACATATAAGTACAGTTTGACAGGCAAACACACCCTGCAAATACACATTTGCTTATTTTCACAAACCAACAAACCAGATCATGCACAAGGCTTTGCTTGCTCTATATGATAATCGGCGGGCCAAAAGAATCCGATGCTTGATGGAGTATTATTACGTGTCGAGGTTCAATTCCTTCTCGAGGAATTCGCTCTCGGCCGCTATCCTGTCGGACCCACGTCCCATTTTCCCGAACGAACCTATCGCCGATAAACCCTTAAAGCTGCTACTCCCCTCGCTCGAGTTTCTTGACCTCCATGACTTCCGTGGCTTTGCGAGGCTGCTGACTTCACGGTCCTTTTCGTTTCTTGTTTTCACGTTGGCGGCAATTAATCTGACTATATTGCTCCTGCAGAAAGGGCAAAGGGGCACGGATGGGCAGGCAGTTGTCGGGTCGGGCTTGTTATGGCAGCACAAGGCCAGCGTGCATTGCGCGCACATTCGGTGGCCACATTCTTGGACTTCGATTGTGCACACTTGATCAAAACATATGCAGCAAAGATCCGTATCACTTGCCTGCAAATGAATTTAAATTATAAAAATAAGTAAAAAGGTTGGAACGTATTCTTGCTAAATGTAGTAAAAATTACCATGGATACGTTATCGATTTCAGAGTCGGACCCTGATGGGGACGCCAATGAGTAAAGGGTTCCCTTTAGGATGGATTTTTCCCTCTCCCTGTTGGCCTCCATCAGGGCATTTTCTAGGAGAGCTTTCGCCTCTGGATTAAGCTCGCTTATGAACTTGAGAGGTGATGGCCAGACGAGAGGCTCTGCGGATGAAGGGTTCAGCAAAGCCGCACATGCTCCATGGTGACTTCTTATTGCTACAGCATATGGTATTCTCCTAAGGATTGTGACACAGAATGTTAGATTCGTAGATTTCAAATCCACCTCAATTTGAGTTGTTTGGAATGCAAATGCAACCCAAGGCTAGTGAAAAAATCACATTTCATAAATGAAATTCATAGCTAGTGAGGTTAAACGTCAAAACCAAGACACATACACGATGATGTTAAAACTATTAGAGAACAAAAAAATATACCCTGACGCATCTCTTTGAAGTCGGTCGGCACCCCAAGCCAGCAATTCCCGAACGCAATCAAGAGAACCACTTCTTGCTGCCAAATGAAGGGGAGTACTGCCCGGAAATCTGTATAACGAAAAATGTAAATTTGACCAGCACCCAGGGAAAGACTTAAGAACTTTCAACTCAAAGGTTATTACTATTACCCATATCCGCTAGTCGAAGCACATACAAGAGCTCCGTTGTCCAGCAGCAAATGGACGCATTCGGGCCGTCTTTGACGGGCTGCCAAATGCAACGGTGTTGCTCCTTTACCATCTCTAATGTTCACAAACCGAGAATACCCCCTACGAGTTTCGGTTCACATTAACAATTAGATCACGTTTAAAGAACACAGCAGGAAAACACGGAAACAGCTTTCCGATCCTACCAAGAGGATGCCACCTGGGAGGTTCGGGCCGCAGAAAGAACGAGCTGAAGGGAATCGGAGTGGCCATAGTATGCAGCGTAGTGCAAACACGTTCTTCCGTTAAGTGAATCGAACATTAAAATCTGAACCAAAAATATCTAAGTTAGCTACACTGTGAGATTTTTTGTTCTTACTTCGATTCTTAGTTGTTACACATACATTGGCACCAGCTTCGATCAGCTTAATCACACAGGAGATCTTGCCGTGCATCGCCGCCAACATCAACGGAGTCTGTTATGCATATTCATCGCAATCACAATCACCCAATCAAACCCTTTTCAGGCAAATGCACCGAGAACATAATCGAAAAAACACAGAGGATGAAATAAACCTGTTTATGCCGATTTAGCAAATCCGGTTTCACAGATCGATCGAGAAGCAATGAAAGAATCTAAAACCCACGAAATAGAAACCAATCGAAATCAAAATAAATAAATAAATAAAAATGAATAATAGGAATCAATCGAATCGAACCTCGATCTGGCCATTGGCAGCGGCTATGTGCAAAGCAGTGTTGCGATCGTAGAGGGTGGAATGAAGAAGAAGGTTCGAATCCCTCTGTATAGATGCTTCGACTGTGTCGAAATCCCCCAACTGAACTGCACTGAAAAATTCCTTCTCCTCACTTGCTCGGCAACTCAGCCCCTGGCCCATTTTTTTAATTGTTGTTTCTTAAGAAATTGTGATGTGCATAATGGTTTCGGTGGCGGTGGATGTGGCTGTGATGGTGGTGATGGGCCTGCACCACCGTGGAACGAGGCGGAGATGGATGGATGGTGGTGGTGGCTGAGAAGGAGAGGGCACAACGTTTTTATGCATTTACTAGGAGTGAGTATAAATTATTAAATAATATAATAATGTTGAATTTCAAGCTGCCCGGGTAAGGTGTCGGGGGGCACATTACAGGAAGTGGACTTGGACAACGGGTAGCGCTGAGATATTTTTCGGGCAGCTTGATTTTTAAAAATATTTCGGGCAAATTGAAATAAATTGAATGGAATTGAAAAAGAAAAATATTAGTGAGACCAACGGATATAGTCAAATGTCAATTCATGTCTTTTGCTTATAATGGAGAGATATTTTTATTTTTATTTGTAAATTTTGACAATAAAGATTTTTTCAAAAATATATTACTTATTAAATGTGAACCAAATTCAATATAATGTGACCTTGATATTATATTATTTTACATAACAATAAAGATTTTTTCAAAAATATATTACTTATTAAATGTGAACCAAATTCAATATAATGTGACCTTGATATTATATTATTTTACATCTTTTTTCTTATTAAGTCCTGCAATATGAAAATGTTTTATTTGATGTATAGTATAATTTACGTATTTTATTTGACGTATAAGTACAATTTAAGTAATATGAAAATATTTTATTTGATGTATAAGTACAATTTACGTGTTTTTTTTGTGTTAAATTAATAGTAACATCTTTTTTGTATTTTATAAAAAAAAATTATAATTATTGATTTGAGACAAAAATAGTACTAATAATTATTACCATATGAGTTATATTCTTATAAACATGTATAAATTGTATTCGCCTGAACCTAAGTATACATATCATTTATGAAAAATGAAATTTACAGTATTTAAGAACATTGTTGTGTTTATTAAATTTTGGATTTTATCAAAATTAATAATAATTAGATGAAAAAATACTCTTAAAATTTTAATAAAGTTAATCAAGTTGATATATTCTCATTATATATGTTTATATTTCAAATTCATGTTTAATTTGGAGGAATGATTTTATATATATATTAACTTAGTTTAATTTAGAATATTGTTTAAAATAATATTTTCCCTAGTTCAATAATTATTTTAATTAATTTTTTACTTTTACAATCTTAGTCTTTCTTTATTCACTTAATTTTTAAATATTACTCACAATTATTTTATTTTTAAATTTAATTATATATTTTTATCATTTACTTTTTGCTCAAAAAAGAATAAAATCAGCTTAATTCAATTCGGTTTTCCATCCGTTCATTTTAAGACCCTTAATTTTTTTTAAAACCAGTCTCAGTACTACTGAGTATTTTGACGTTTTTTTAGTCCTCGTAACAATAAAAACAATTATTAAAAAAAATTCTTAATTTTTCTATTCTTATTTTTTCGCTTATTTTTTTTAATGTTATTTATAATTTATAAATGTTGGAAATTATACATTTATAAATCTCAATGTGAACTAAATTCAATATAATGTGAACTTGCTATTATATTATTTTAAAGCTTTTTTTATTAAGTTCTGCAACATAAAAATATTTTATTTGAAGTATAGTACAATTCATGTGCTTTATAATAATTATTATAAATTATATTGTTATAAAAAGTAATTATAAATCGTATTCACGTGAACCTAAGTATCCATATTGATTATGAAAAATTAACTTATTTAAGAATATATATTATTGTGTTTATTCAATTTTAAATTTTATCAAAATTAATAAGATAAATAAAAAATAACTTGGAGGGATGATTTTTTTATAAATAACTTAGTTTAATATAAAGGTACAATGAAGAAAAAAAAATCATTGCATTATCAAGCTAACTAAAGAACTCTCTCAACAGCCAAACAAAACATATAGAACTAAATAAATTAATTAGTTTACCTCAAACAAAACATATAATTTTACTTTTATTTTACTAACATTTTTTTTTTAAATTTTAATCACAACTATTTTATTTTTATATTTAAAAATATATATTTATTATTTACTTTTTGCTACAAAAAAATAATTTTTCTTATAATTCAGTTCTTTAAGACCATTTATTTCAATTTACACAATTCGATGAGAAAGAATACAGACTATTTAAGACCTCTTTTTTTGGATTTAATTTCAGTTCAGTACAGATCGCTTCAGTTTAGTTCAATTCATTTTAAAATAAATTAAAAAATAATAAAAAATAATTTCAATCTATAATTTTAAATATAAAATTTAGTTACTGTCATAATATTATTAATATTTTTAAAAAATATTTATTAAATCGCTTAAGTTCAGTTTAGTTCAGTTCAAATCGCTTAAGTTTAGTTCAGTTCAGCTGATTTCAGTAACAATACAAATAATCATTAAAACAAATAATTATTCTTAAATTTTATTGTAAAAAAAAATCTCATATTTTTTGGCTCACTTTTTTAAAATTTATTTATTTTATTAATTTACTAAAATAATTTTTGAAAATTTAATAAAACAATACTTGAAAGTACATATGTCTAATTTACTTTTCGGCCCCAATAATATTCAATAATTGTCCCTCACTCACTCAAAAACTTGCCAAAAATAATTTATGAGGAAATATTGGAAACAACAAAGTCCGACATGGATGCATGTGGTGATGTGGTCCTTTGTTCCCTTTGATTTTTATTCTCAAAATTATGTCAAACACTTAATTAATTAATTAATTAAGGAGTAGTATATTATTGGTCCCATTACATACGCGAATTATAATCATGTATTTTTGTTTTGTTTCTCGACTTTTCTCAAAAATCTTACACGAGTTCTCAAAACAAAAAACCCAGATCGGCAATTAGTCGTGTGGCTCGTGACATTATTTTGTTGTATTATTTGTGTGTACGAGTTCGTCGACGTGTGTGGCAATAATGTTATTGTTCGATTATCGTTTTGATGGTGATTTGAATCAAAATCATGCGATGAGTTGTTGTAGTCGTGTACGATCAATAGAAAAGTAAATTAAACGAGGACCGGAATAATTATATTTTGTCCGTTGTTAAACTCGTAAACTTGAAATATCTAATTAAAGTCAAATATATCGTTTTGTTTGTTAACAGTGATAGAAAATCTAAAATTAATGTTAAAATTCTCGTAAACTTGAAATATCTAATTAAAGTCAAATATATCGTTTTGTTTGTTAACAGTGATAGAAAATCTAAAATTAATGTTAAAATAAAATTAATGTTAAAATTCTAAACACAGAATCGATTGTTAATGTCAAAGTTGGGCCAATAACACCTTAAAAAGCCTTGTTAAGGTATTAAGATTGTCCAACTTATATTTGAGCTTTAGGATCGATATCCAACCGATGTGGGATACTTAACACGCCCCCTCACGAGTAGGCTCGGTTTTGTCGGCTCTACTCGTGGACATAGTGCAATCTTTGGGCAAGCCGGAAATTTCACCGGCTGGGGCACCCATCATCGTGTTGGGCCTGCTCTGATACCATGTCAAAGTTAAGTCATTAACACTTTAAAATGCCTTTTTCATCGGTTGGATATCGATCATAAAGCTCAAATATAAGTTGGACAACCTTAATACCTTAACAAGGCCTTTTAAAGTGTTATTGGCCCAACTTTGACATGGTATCAGAGCAGACCCAATACGATGTGGGGCCCCGGTCGATGAAATTTCCGACTGTGGGCACCCCTGCCGATGGAATTTCCGGCCACGAGTAATTCCGATGAAATTTTCGGCTTACTCGTGAGGGGGAGTGTTAGAGTATTCCACATCGGTTGGATAAAGAACCTTGAGCTCACATATAAGTTGGACAACCTTATCACCTTAACAAAACCTTTTAAGATGTTATTGACCCAACTTTGACAATTACTACCATCTTAGTAATAAGTATAGTACTAGCATTTTCATCCGTTTAGAGGACAGTGTTACCGTATAAGTGTGTTTATAAATTTTTTTTCACATTATTATTAAGTACGACCACTACAATTTTTGAATGGCTTTTAACATTTGTTTTTAACTTTATAAAAAGTATACGATGAAATTAACTATTTAAAGTGCACGAATATTTATTTGATCTTAATGAGAAAAAATATGCATGGATATATTACATAAAGAAAAGTGAAAAAGAAAAAAAAAAGATGGTATATTTTGGTACTACCTCGTGACGAAAATGACACATTTTTCTGTCCTTAGAACTGAAAAACAAATCACAACTCGGAGAATATATATATTTATATATTATCTAAGTCCAAATATAGTATATTTACCTTAATTAATTAATTAATTATTACCTTAATTGGTCCATCAATTTTGTGGAATTTGCAACAAAGTCCTTAAGGCAAGAGATTTTGTCGGTTTTCAATTCTACTTGTTTGCGTACTGTATTTAATGATGAGAATAATTAATATTGCAATGATGATATTTCAATAATTATTAAATAATTATATATTAAATGGTACTATAATCTTATGAATATTTAATTGATAGTACCTATGAAATCAAATATAGCAACCCATCAAATTTGATATAGGCTTGGCATAAACCTAAGAGTAAGACTCATGACCTCAAGAAATAAAATTCAATTATTCTTGATAATGAATTAAATACATTTTTTTGATTTATCCCATAAATTATTCAACAAGTGGAATGTATTAATTACACTGTTTTACTTACTATACTATTCCATTATTTACATTTGAATCCATCGCATTTTCAAAATTCAAAACCCACCCATCTCAATTTATCCAACCACACAACCTCAAAAACCACAAACAATCCTATGATTGAATTGAAATGAATATGTTCTCTATCACTTGAAAAGCTTGTAGATGAATATGCTCACTTAGCTACAATCAAGAACACAAATATAACCTAATTTTTTTCAATAAATAAAACCAATAACAAAATCACAACCACCTAAACCATATCGAAAGTATCGATATCATTCTCATCGATCAAGATCTACTGCACATTGATGATTGATTCACAAGAAGCCATCCAAGACATAGAGCAATCAAAGAACATCATCCAATCAACTAGCTTCAGAGCTCAGACCAATAACCCTTTTCGATTTCCTCTCAGCCTCCTGAGCCAGCAACTTCCTGATCAACTTATCCTCAGCATCTTTCAAGAACTTGAGCTTCGGAGGAGGCGAGGATCCGAACCGGCCTTCCTCGAACAAGGGATTGTTGAACCCATGATTGTGCTGGTGATCGACATCACCACCATTGTAAGAATCTGACAAGCAAGTATTCGCCTTGATGGTCGGTGATGACAGAGGGGTGAGGAAGAAATCACTCAGGCTCTTCGTCCTCGACCCCTTCCTCGATCGCCTCCCATCCTCGGACTCTAAATCCTCCCTGCTCTCCTCTTTGATCGTGCAGAGAAACCTAGGCGGCCCGCAGAGGTTGTGCATCCTCATTATCTCGGATTCAATCCCTTCTTCCCCGAAACCCTTTGCTCCAAAACCATCCTTTGCGGAGCCCACCTCAAGATCCAACGGCGGTTGCTGCTCTCGCCGCCCGAAACAGGGGTTGCCGTCGGCGGCCCTTTTCCGGCTGAAAAACAAGAAACAAGAACCCTCGATTTCAGGGGCGACGGCGGCGGCGCTCGGGTTGCTGCTGCCGTAAGAGATTCTCTTTTTCCACCACAGCAAATAGTAAAGCTCGCCGACGAGACCCATCAAGATGCAGCCGAAAACGAAGCTCAAGCCGATGCCTAAACCACTAAAAGATCCCATTTTTATTACCTTTTTTTCTTCTGGAAAAACAGATTCCGTCACCTCGTGCGAAAACCCATATAGATTTAACAATGTTTTCCCCCAAAAAAAGAAGGAAAAAAAAAAAACAGAGAAAAAGGAAACCAAAAAAATCAATTTCTATAGGGGCCCCATAATACCTAAATTGCTTTAGGCGCTCGGCCTCTTTTCTTGAAAGTGAATTTAAGCCAAAACGATTGAAAAGCACAAACCTGAAAGCAACTTTTTCACAGATTTTTACAAACGGGAAAAACCCACCACAAAATTAGTGTAAAAAGTGGATCTTTACAGAGCTCTGTTTTGAGGTGCCTGAAATACACGGGGTCAGAATTGAGATCCCTTTTTCACACAATTTTGCTTCTTGATATATAATATCATTCCATGTAATAAAAAAGGCAAATTTTTTTTTTTTAATTTCTTTTTATTGAGAGAGGAGGTGAGGTGAAGGTGAAGGAGAATGTGAGGGCGATGTGTGTAGAAAATGGTTGGAGGTGTCCCTTCCCCAATGGATATATCATTATCAAGATGGGTTGGCAAAAGCATGCATTAATAAAAACAAAAAAAAAATGTGTTTCTATTGATAATTAATTAAGAGAGGGTGGTTTAGATTTTCCTCACCTGACAAATAAAAGAATTATAGAGTGTTTATGGAGGAATTTAAATGTTTGGAAAGTTATGATATAATGATGATGCTTTCTTAATGAAATTTCTTAATATTCAAAGATTTTGAAATGAACTTAAGTATGATTCATGCAATGAGAATATTTTGATTTGTGAATTGTGATGTACTCATGTGATGTATAGTGTGCTTAGTAGATTCTAGGAATACATTGAGTCAAGATGTTTTGGTACTCACTAGTCGTCCATCCAATCCCTTTGAATTTGCCATAGTTATTTAAAATATGAAAAAAAAAAAAAATAGTCATTCTGTTTCAAATGAATAAACATTTTTTGTTTGTATTTTTCTATTAAAACACACACTTTATCACTAAACTTTATTAATTTAAAAGCAAATATTTCATTTGCATAGGTGGATATTAATTTTAAGAAATATATATATATATTTTTATCATTTTTTTAAAATATAATAAAATACTCTTTTTAATTTCCTTGTGGGAACACATGTGATCCTTTGTTTGGACGAATTCAAATCAAAATGGAAAGAAGACAATCTACAAGACTTTCCTTACCCTCCCTCGATTACATGGAAAAAAAGCGAACGACTTTAAAAGGAAAAATCTCAGTGCAACATCACCACTAGTCACTACAATACCGAGTTACCGACTACATTTACAAAATTAATCTTAAATTAATAAAAAAGAATATAAAAATTAAATTATTCAGTTACATGAAAATTTGTTAAATATAATATATGATATCACATGTATAAAAGCATTTATCTAATTATTGTAAAATAAATTATTTGCCACACATACCCACTAAAAACATCATCAATTTCAATCGTCAAAATCACACCAAACTTTTGAAACCCGCACGTTTCAACTGTAATTTGAAATTTAATTTTAATTTGCGCCCACTTTTAACAATGACTATGGAGTTATTAAATAGGCACCTACAATAAACTCAAGAATAATTAAAAAAATTAAAAATTCACTAATAATTAAAAAAACTCAGATGTATATCACTATACATTCCTTTCTCTTATTAGTAATAAAAAATTCAATGTCTCGTAATAAATGTATCATCACTATACAAATTACAAATCACAAGTACATCAAATTATATTTATTACATAAATTTTGAATATTCAATGCATAACTTTACACCCAAAAAATTTATACTTAGATGTATAAGAGACTCTTTAAATTAACATGTATGTTCATACAAAGTCTTTAAATTTGTTTTAAGTTTTGAGTTATCTGTGTTTGATTCTTGAAAATATTCAAAATCCTAAGGAGAACTGGTTTTTTACCATTACACAGTACAATTTATAATTTGAATTATCTTTTAAAGTTAGGTTCAAGATCAGCCCTGCAGCATTTTCATCCATTTATGTTACTGTGTGTCTTTTACTAACTGACAAGCAGAGAGGCTGCAACTGAGGAGGAGGTTCGTAGAAGACCATCGGGACCAGACCCGATTGGAAATCAACCGTCCCCAACCAAGGCTTGAAGAAATGCCAAAATTATACATGTAGAACTAGACATTTCTGCATAGCTGTTGGAACTACTTTGTATAATAGTTTAGCTCATCTTTGTCTTCAGTATGGAACAATGATGTTTTCACTTTGAAAATCGACCTTGCCTTAAGTCGGCTCAACCACCTAAGTTGATGTGCAAGCATACCGTAACTTGAACCGATTGGTCTTAAGTTCAAATCCTGCCTTGTGAGATCTGATTCATTCTGAAACTAACAAATTCCGAATATGTGGACTCACGTTAACGGATAAGAGCAGAAAACAAGTTCGTTCCCCGTCTTTGTTTCAGCCTCATCATATCCCATTATGCTACGCGAGATTTTGAACATGAGAGGCAAAAACACTATCAACCTAAACAATAAAGTGGTATTAATTATACCTGTATCTTAAACTGACGGCCAGGAAGAAAATGGCCACTACATGACAACGTCAGCAGTAACAAATATACAAGGGGTTGTTCACTGTAACTACAAAAACTTGTAACAGATCATATCGTAGTACCCTTCCGCTTTGATCGCTTACTTCTCCTAGGCACAGAAGGAACTGGTTTGCTAGAAGCATATGCCCCTTCAAGAACTTCCTTATCCTGCTTGCAAACACCAAATTCCACAATTAAAACACAAGGAAATGAATGTATGCGTATATGTAACTACTAAGAACATAAAACCCCGAGAACTCAACTAAATGATGTTCACTCTATAGAAAGAACTATGAAACCCTATGTAGCTTCTCTGTCTCAACTTTGACCACAAATATTGACATTCATCCTGAATCGAAGGTCTTGCTTTGAATTGGATATATTTCAGATGAGAGACTAAATTGTGTAAACAAGGACAAAGTAGTCATTGAAAATTAGAGGTTAGTTACTAGTTACTTCATTATATTCACTAGGGTAACTTTTGAAATAAACTGGCATTTCAGAAATAGGGCTTTCAAGTGTTGGCAACGGGGGTTTAGATCGTCATCAGTGAGGCTTTTTTATTGTCGAAGTAAAAAGGTTGAGGCATGGTAAGTGTCAGGTGTATAAGGATGATGTGCTCCAGTAAATGTATTTTTTACTTTCAAAAACTCTAATAATAGAATAAATCTCTGATTCGGAAATAATGCTAGAAGGGACAACAATAAAATGGATATGGACCCAGAAATCAAATTCCACAGCACATTTTGACATTGTTTGACAATTCAAAGAGCAATTCAGCAGAGGATCGATTCATGTGAAATGGTTGAGCTAAAAAATCACCTTCGATTCAGTTCCATTGTCCCAGTCATCCTCAGACTCGGAATCAGGCGAAGCTGAAACCTGAACATCATCCACAGGCAGTGCCTTACTCTTTTTCTTCTTCTCTTCCTCTTTCAGCTGTCTAAATCTGTTATCAAGTTAATTAGAATCAGAGGAAAACATTTCCGAAACAGCACAAAACAAAAATAAAAAGACCTAAAGCACACCTTTCACCCGACTGCTCCGTCTGAGCACCTGATCTCTTTGCACGTCCAGCACTAATTATCCCACTAGCGTTCTCACTCACGACTGGTTTAGCACCACCCAATTTCCGTAGCCATACCTGCTGCGCTGTGCTAAGCACATTATTCGTGAACCTAAAAGATTGAAACCTTTAGTGTTCCATACTTCCCTTTCAAGATGTACACTAAAATGGACAATTAGTCGTACAAATTATCAAAATTACCAGTATATGGATAACCCAGATGGAACGGACAAAGAAAAGTAGCCAATCATAAGCGGGAGAAACTTAAATACAAGAAGCGTGTTCTTCTGAGCCGGATCATCTGTCTACCAAAATAGGATTAAGATCAGTGCAACATGGCCAGAAGGAAACCATGCAAATGGCAGATATCAAACCTCATGGAAACTTACTTGTGGAGGCTTCATTATTTCCATCGAGACAAACTGTGATACAACAAGAAGAACAGGTAAAACAAGGTATGCTGCGGTATCAGACCAACCAAGTGGCGGATGGCCATCCTGCAAAATAGACAATGAAGGAAACATATTACTATAGGTTCACATCATCAGTTGACATACCTTCATGGTCAAAAGAGAAAAATAATGAAAACTGTAAACCATTAAGTTTTGATTACCACAAATGGGAATAGCCAGGATATTCCTGCCCCGCTTTGCCGAGCGGCAACTGTTGTTGGTCCCCCCAAAGAAGGAATCCAAAAGAATCCTTCAGTTAGTAGACCCTGTTTGTTTTTAAATTTAGATCATCCCAAAAAAGCTGTCTTAGACCTGATTATAATGAATACGGTAAAAGTATGACACCACAATCAACCAGGCTCATTTGTACCTCGTTTGCCACATTCGAAAGAGCTTGATATAAGCCTATCCATACTGGTATGGTAGCTAAGGTTGGGAGACATCCTGTAATAATCCACTTAATAGAAAAATCAGAAAAAATGTGATGAAAATGATTTTAATTGCAACAAAACACAGCAGCAATAGCGACCTTTACAGCCAGAAGAGAGTTTCTTAGGTCAACAAAGAATGTAAATATCAACGATACTTAACCATATTCTGCAGATGTCAAACATTTCAGTTTACTTAACTAACTGGAAATAAAATTAACCTGGTTCTAGGAAATATCATATGTACTCAAATTGATTTTGTAATTGCAAAATAATTTATCTTTGGCGGCGCGGAGGGTTAGATATACAACAGAGATAGTAAGACCGGTCTTTTAATTGAGTGGATGGCAAAAGTGAAACCAACACAATGTAATACGGTGCTGTTTGTAATCAAAATGCTGAAAAGTGGGTAACTTTGAAATTCTCAGCATAATAATGAATAAAGAATGACTCATGATGTCCAAGTGATCTATCAAATTGAAATGGGAAAAAACATGAATTGACATATTAAAACAGTTACAGTACCTGCCAGAGGATTGACCCCAGCCTGAGTGTATAAGCGAGAAGTTTCAAGCTGTATTCTTTCCTGAAAGATATAATATACAGATTTAATTCACCTGAGGGCTACTAAAGCTTGTAAACGGCAAAACAACATACATACTAAAGATCTTATCTTACTAATATCACAACTTTAATTACCAATAGAGTTCAAAGAAGATTAGCAACAAGGCTTACAGGTCTAAGCCACCTCAGAAGTCAGAACAGGAAGTTTAATATCTACGAATCTTAATGTTATTATCTGAAATTAGTTCGATCTCCTTTAGAAAATGCACAGATCACTTGAATATTTACATTTTGTGTGCATCTAATTTCATTTGTTAGCACATTTCCAAAAACTTCTGATGGTGTAACTTTCCTTCCGAGCAACAATTGGAGAAGCTATATGGGTCGCGTAAACAATTCGAAACCAGTTTGAAGGTCTAGCTTCAAAATACAGGATCTTTCTGATTTGCACGCCATTTAACATCAGTTTAGACAGAGACTTTATTGAACATAAACTTTAAAAAATGAAAACTGATTACCTCAACAGTTGAACATAGACTAATGAAATTTTGTCATGTTCAAGTGAACTTCAAAGATTCACTGTGTCAATATGCCTTCAAATAGTAAAGACTCTTCCACTACAGGAACTAAACCATGCTTTATATTAGGATCACATTTTGTCAGACTGTTACATCTGTCTTTTGGTTCTCCGCAAACCATTACAATAATCATGATATTCACTAAACTCAAATCATTGACTTCTGTTTAACTACCTTACTTCAGTTTCTAGGAGCCGAAAGAACAGTACTCGGACATTTTCTAAGAAACATAAACAACAATTAACACCATTGAGGTTGCTTACCTGATTTCCTGCATATCTTTGTTGGATTGCTTTTATCTTTGGTTGAAGATTCTGCATTGCTAGTGTTGATTCAACCTTATATGAAAGAAATGCACATTATTCTACAGAAATAATTCAGGTTTTAAGAGATGTTACCAAAAGAAAGGCTAGAGCAAACTAAGTGGAAATAAGTCAAAATATCACACGTATTTACAACACTAACAGTTGCCGAAACAAGAGCATATACCTGTTGCTTGGTCAAAGGTAACGTGGCAACTTTAACAAGAACTGTGAGCAGTATTATGGCAAACCCATAAGAATATGGCACATGAACAGCTGCAAGTCCATCCTTAAGTACCTGATATGAGTAAATACAGGTTTTACATTAAATCTTCGTTGCGTCGACGATGGATATTGATTTAAGGGTGAACAACTTCCGGAGAAAAAATTAATCTCCTTCTGATGCTTGATTATCAAACAGTATATAAAGCAGCTCAACATAGCTTTAGGATACCAATGCGACGTGATCCTATAGTTGTCCCTAACATCTGCTCACGTTCTACTATAATCTCCAAAAAGATATATCTTCTATAGAACTAATATATCATTGCCGCATGACAATAAATTGAGCCAAAATTGATAAATAAAAAACAAAAAACCACGGACTAAAAAACAATAAAGAACAGACCAGAAAAATACTCAGTGTTTACCTTCAAGACAACTTCCATGGCATCCGAAATAAACCCAAACCAACCACCACTTTTTTGAGCGACGACCGAGGAATCGGAAACGGCCGTGCCTCCGTCCGCAGCCACGGCCGCATCGGCGAGCGTGTAGAGCAAACTCTCAACTCTTTCGACAATCGCGGTGATATCAACGGAGTGGTCCATCGGAGAGAGGCTGAATCTCACTTTTGTGGTGACGCGCCTGCTGTGAGGTAAAAATCCATGGCGGGAAGGAGAAGGGAGAGGAGTCCCAAGGAAAGAAGGAGACGAAATCAGAGACCTCGCCATGGGAAGTATCTCAGACGAAGAAGATGACAGAGGGCGGTCACTCACTCTGGTAAAGCCATGTGAGTGGAAGGGAGAAAATGTGGAGGAGATGAATATTATCCGAATATGTTGTTTGAAATTTGTTGGATATTACTTGATACGGAGGGGCCAATAGGCAATAGCCTTGTTTTTTTTTTCTCTTCCATGTCTCGTCCTTGATTTTCAATTAATTATCTTTTAAGCCCTCGATTTGTAGTTAATTACTTATTGACTACACAACTCGTTTTCGTGATGCTAGTTAAAGACTGGAACATGCTTCATTCAATGAACTCCAGCAAGCTTCCTTTTTCGCTTCGGGCTTGATTTATTTCATGCCTTGCATTGTGCCGATGAATTCCACATTTAAAAAAAATGTTACAAACAAGGAAAAAGGCAAATGTAACGAAACAACTTACTCACAGTGAAAGCATGCTTCCAACATAAAGTTGGAATAAAATGTCTAAATTATGTGTTTTAGAATTACAGGATCGTTTCGTACAGAATATAGCACATCTTTGTTCAGGGTGACATCAAACTAAGTTGGATTTTCCAACAAACATCAGTAAGAACATGTACATCACAGTTCAGTGTCGTTTAGGTTTCCTGATGTTATCCCAGCTAGAAAAGATCATTCCTAACAGAGAATAAAACACAGTTTGTATACAAGTGATGACAAAGTTCCAACAAGAAGAGGGCCAGTACCATGGGTAGAGCAACCGGAAAAAGAGACTTATCAAATGTCGAGGGTATTGTCCAACCTGTAGAACACAATATCAGTTGCTTCTGTTCAGGGTAACTTAATTCATTCAGGAAATACAATATTCAACGATAAAAAAAATTCTAGAATATTGAAAACAAAATCCTATTCCAAAGATTCTGAAATCTATGATTAGCAATAGATATGCATCACTAACTGGAAGAAGTACCAATCACTCACAGGAAAAAGGAAGTCTAAAGTGTCCCATGCTGCATGACGAACAGCCCTTGTGGGGTACATTGGACCACCTGGAGATGTAAAGCTATATAGACTGGTTTTGAGTCGTGTACTAGTTGTCATTCTAAGCTCCAGGCCTGTCAAAAATAATTAATAGTTATAAATATTTGCAGACGTGATGTAATTACATGTAAAATATATATATAAAAATTACAGGGAAAAAAACGATGCATTTTACAAGTCATCAACAGTTGTATATGAGGAGTATATACCTTGGAGAACTTTTATCTGAGACAGGTAATGAAGAAGTACTGGCTCCACCTTCAGTTTTTGAAGCTAATAACAGAAATATCAATTTAGCACAAAGGAAAACATATGATGAAGGTAACAGCTAAATATTCAAAGGAGAATATCTTTAGTTACCTGATCAGCTAGTTCCATTACGAATATGTCCGAGGCACCACCAATCAAGAAAGCATTTGGATAATCGGGAAACTGCTTCAAAAAGCTTTCGAGCTTGTCAGCTGTAAAAAATTCAAACAAGTGTTTGTTCATATAATGAGGACAAAGTGAATATACAAATGGATCTCAGGTAAACAATCATCCCTAACATGATTTCCAACCTGAGTTATAGAAAAAAATGAACCTCGAGAGAAGAAGGAACAGGTCTCGCTGAGCCTGATGAACAATTAAAATGCTAATTACATTTTCACGAATTGCAAATTTTGTAAACAAGCATATAGTTGAAGTACATAAATTGCTCAATGATCATCGACGAGATGAATGTTTAATGTTATACCTGTAACGGAATCTTCTTCAATCTAACGGAATCTAGAGCAACTTCCTCTAGGAGATACTACAACCATTAAAAGGATAAATCCCAAAGTATAGAATTTGTAACTAAAATTGGAGATATAATAAAAGTTAAAAAGTTATATTGTGAAGAACATCTCACCCGAAAGAGACTCTGAAAACGCCTTGCATTAGTTTGGATATCAATCCTGGATTTATAGAAATCACATTAAACCAGATAACTTCTTCAATAAAAAATTAAAGAGTCCAAATAAATTCAGAGAAAAAAGGATTTTTCAATCCACCTGAGATTACTACAGACTTACTACAGATTTCCAACCAAAAGTCTTTCTAAGGATTTTCATTTCATTTGTCTACTTCTTTTTAAAGTATTCTTTGAGCGGATAGATTAAGCATTTTCTCGTTATTTTGGGCATTATACAACAAAGTGAACAAACTATTCATCAGCTACATCCAGATTCCAGACTAATACTTTCTCAACCCCTCACATACAGATACTAATTAGTGTCGCAGGAGAGAGAGTCAGAGAGATGGAGAGGGTTGTTTTTCAACACAAATAAATTTTAATACCTTTGTTTAAACTCTTATTGTGAAATTTAAATCAAGTTACCTGAAATTTAGGGTAATTTTTTTCGGAAATTATTATTTTTCAAAACAAAGTCAGCTTGCCCAGTACATTTCATTCCCCACTAATAACACCAAAAAATAAAGAATTTCCCAGGCTTCAATGAAGGCCATTAGCCATTAGCCAATAGCTAATCCCACTCCTTAAACAGCAAATTACAAAACAAGGGATATGCTTTGGGTTCTTCAACTCTAAAGTATTTTCCTAGGATGATATGGTAAGGTAGTGTATATATATGGTCTCTATTAATGTTAGTATTTGGCAGAGCACATTTCTGAATTTTTAAGACGATCATACACATAGGTGTGAAAAAATGTGAAATCAAAAAATATACAACTGAATACTAAATTTTGTATCAAGAACTAATAAATAAGACGATTGACCAAGTGGCACAACAGATAGTTTAACCTTCGTAAGTTAAATACAAGTATATGCTATTCAGTTCGAGTTTCACGAAAGAGGATTTTACCAGAAGACATTTGTAGCACCTTCAATAAGTGCAGAACAGTATCGGAGTAGGACCTCAGGATTATCAAGCTGAACCTCAAAAAGCTGCACCATGGAAGCAAATGTTTAAGAGATTATTGAGATGTGACAATGAGCTCAATTGACAAAAAAACTAGAAAATGGGAGTGGTAACTGGTAAGAAATAATAAGAAAAACTATGACATATAAATCTCGCAATGGTGATATATATATGCAACCTAGCAGTAGAATAGAGAAGAAGCCTCAAAGAGCTATATCTCTATTAATATAGATAAACCGCTGAATTCCTGAACTGAAAGAGAGCTCAACATTAACATGAAAACATACCCATTTGTGAAACAAGAGAGAAAATATACTAGATGCAAATGACTGGCTCCAAAGCTGTACAATCAGGTCACTAATTGATTTCCCATTCTGAGGCGTGCAGACAAAATGATCAGCAAGCACGTCATAAAAGCAGATAGGGCCCATGTATCCATCATTTGCCACAGAAATTGAACTTTCCTCGCCAAAAATAATATCTGTTTCAATTAAGAAGAAAAGCAGCATTACATGATAGAACCACTATATTCACAGAAAGTATTATGAGATAAAAAAAAAACAAATCTTATATTGAACTAAAACACTAGATGGTAACAAAAGTGTCAAAACATAACCACTGAATAGATCTAAATAGATACTTCCAATTTACACTCATTAGATACTTGTATAGTCAGGGGTTTACTGACGATAATTTCACTGTTCGATATTGTATCTACTATCTATATCAACAGGTGTATTCACACTGTAATCTCACTGTTCGATTATAGTTATAATGTGGTTAAGTTACAAACAAACAAATCAAAAATGCATCTGAATTTTTTTCCATGCAATAAGTCAACAATAGATAGTCCTCCAACTGAAAGAAATCTGGAAAAGGATTTTAATGACCACTCAAGCACATAAGAATAGATTGATTTTGTCGACCATTCAATCCCATCACTCATGCAACTCAAGAATGGTCCAAGGTTTCATCTTTTCTCAGAACATCCGGTTCAACATTAGACCATACATCATAAAAAACAAACTATGATCCTATATCATTTATTTTTAAAAGCCCACTCGATTTTCTTTTCTCTTAATAATCAATATTCTTCTCTATGGGTGGGTTCACATCGGCAGAATCGGGCCTAGAACCCGCCACAGGTGATTTCACTTTAAACTTGTCAACATTCTGTAATTAGCTTTAAAGCATCTGACAAGTTAGAATCGTAAACAGTTCAGCAAATTACATGTAGTTTGAAAACTTAGCTGTCATCAATATAGCCTTAATTACAAGAACAACTACGTGATACACCAAATTTCACCAGATTTATGATACATCATCAAAATAAGACATAACTCAGGTTCCAAATTCGCAAGTGTTACAATTATACAAGTGAAAATGATAAATAAAAAAACATAAAAATACATGCAGCTCTATCTAATTTCAAAATCGCATATTTACTTCCAACATCCGGAAAAATGAACACGGACAAATAAGTCACGGAAAATTATTTCCTAATCCACTCTTTTTCCCCTTACTTCCGTTTCTGGAAGGCAATAACTATGATTTTTGAATTTTGTAAATGCTACAGAAAATAATAACTCCAAACATAAAACAACAAGAAATCCCGGTACGCATTTCACCTTTGGCGCGATCATCCACTTCCAAAGCTACGTCCGCGAACAACTCTTGCATCAGATTTCGCCTCTGCGATGCCGAAGCTAACGCCTACAGCATGAACAGCCGTATAACATTAATCGGACAATTATATCGGCTAAAAAATTACACTCAAATAAGACCAATAAAAAAGGGGGAAAATCCAATCCTGAAAAATACGCACAAATTACAGAGAGGTAGAGAGCATACACGTTGAAGCTTCTTCTCAATCTCTACGGCGAGCGCGTTGAGATACGCGGAGCCGCGATCTGTTGACGCCGGTGGCATTTTGATCTCCATATTGCTGGTCGGTGTGGATCATTTGAAACGGAAAAGCAGCTGTCCTTTGTTGCGTATGTATACGGTGGATTCGTATGTAAGTTTACGGCACCGTCAATTTCTCTGGAGACGTGACCTTTTTTTTTTACTGCGGGATGATTCTCCGAGCGTGCGTGTGAATGGAGGTAAAGGTCGGTTGCTGAAAATTCATTTCTTCCAAATACAGATTTTCCTTTGCGCGTTCGGCGAGCAATTAATTGTATTTATTGGTTTTTTTTTGTTTTTTTTTTGTATTTATCTGTGAATTATATTATGAAATTACAACAGTGCTTGCAACAAAAGAATAAAATTAATGGTTACCTTTTTTTGGTTTTTAAAATATTAGATTGCTATTTTAAATTCATATTTTTCCATAAGAATTCAATCTTTTAATATTGTTTAAAAAGTAATTATGTTATAATAAGTCAAAAGAATAAATAGTACTTCCAAGTCTTATAAGTTATCACACTTTTCTTTTAGAGTATCCAATACACTACACACTCCAAAAGAGAAAACAATCATTTTTTTTTTTTTGATAAGGAGGAGAGACGAGAAACTCCACCCCCACCCGATCGGAGGTCCCTCGATCGGGTAGGATGTAAATCGAGGGATGTGCCCGAGTAGCAGACACCTGTGCGAGAGAGCCAACAGGTCGAACCCCAGGACAAACCTTCATAATATTTCAATGAAAATTTGCCCCACCCGAGGTTCGAACCCTGCGTCGCCGGGGAATTTCACCCACATCATCACAGGCCTTACCACTCGGCTATGCCCCTGGGGACAAAGAGAAAACAATCATTACACACCCTTAAAACAATACTTCTTCTAACTCTATTCCCAGTAGCATAGTCGAGTGGTAAGACCTGTGATAATGTGAGTGTAATTCCTCGACGGCGCAAGGTTCGAATCTCGGATGGGACAAATTTTCTTTGAAATATTATGAAGGTTTGTCCTGGGGTTCGACCTGTTGGCTCTCTCGCACAGGTGTTTGCTACTCCGGCACATTTCTCGATTTACATCCTACCCGATCGAGGGACCTCCGATCGAGTGGGGGTGGAGTTTCTCGTCTCTCCTCCTTATAAAAAAAATACTTCCTCTAACTCGTCCCCAGGAGTATAGCCGAGTGGTAAGACTTGTGATTATGTGGGTGTAATTCTCCGGCGACGCAAAGTTCGAATCTTGGGTGAGACAAATTTTTATTGAAATATTATGAAGGTTTGTCCTGGGGTTCGACCTGTTGGCTCTCTCGCACAGGTGTCTGCTACTCGGGCACATTCCTCGATTTATATCCTACCCAACAGGCTCTCTCGCACAGGTGTCTGCTACTCGGGCACATTCCTCGATTTATATCCTACCCGATCGAGGGACCTTCGATCGGGTGGGGTGGAGTTTCTCGTCTCTCCTCCTTATAAAAAAAAATACTTCCTCTAACTCACCTCCGATCGGGTGGGGGTGGAGTTTCTCGTCTCTCCTCCTTATAAAAAAAATACTTCCTCTAACTCTTTAAAAATGCAATATCTTTTTCGGTTAAGAAAAATGTTAGTTTTTTTTTTACTTTTTGACAAAAAAAGTAATTGATATAATATATTTTTAAATTGGAAATTAAAATAGTTGTGAGTGGAGTTTAAAAATATGTGAATAAAATATAAATGAATTGTATTTTAAAATTAAAAAAAAAATAAGAATTTTTATTTATTTTTTTTAGTGTATCAACTATTGGTGTTCACGGGCGGATTGAAATGACGACTTTATTTATCATATCTATGTATGTAAATGTATAATCTAAGAAAAATTATAACTCACATTTCATCCATCACTAAGGGGAGTCGAACCCGAGTCTATTAGACGGTATCAGTGCTAGAATAATTTTTTATTATTATTTTAATTTAACAAATTAAAATTAAAAATATTTTTTATTTTTTATTGAAATAATTAAATTAAAATATAAAAAATGTAAAAAATAATTTTAATTAAAAATAACATGTTATTATTAAAAAATATATGCTATAAATTATTATTATTTACATTTGAAATAATATATATTAATTATTTTTTATTTTATTTTTATTCGGTTTGATTTGATTTTTATCGGGTTATCGGTTAAAAATCAAACGAACCAAAAATCGAAAATTCAAAAAAATCAAAACCGAAAACCAAACCAAATTAGTTGAATTCGGTTTGATTTAACTGAATTACGTCGATTTGATTTAATTTGATCGGTTTAATCAAAATGTTGACATGCAGTTTAAAACCTTTTCTGTAATATCACAGTAATCAATCAATTCAATGATGGTTTTATTATTAATATTATTACAATTATAATTAATTAGTATACATTTTAGAATTCTAGATATAATTTTTTAATTAGTTACTAGATTATTTATTTTTAATAATCAAGAATTACACATTAAACACCATAGAGTTAATTAATTAGTATTTTAGAATTCTAGATATAGTTAATTAATTAGTATTTTAGAATTCTAGATATAAATAGAGTTAATTAATTAGTATTTTAGAATTCTAGATATAATTTTATAGAGTTAATTAATTAGTATTTTAGAATTCTAGATATAATTTTTTAATTAGTTATTAGATTGGAGGGTTTGGAAATTATATCATGGATTAGTATAAATATATAGATGTGTAATGTTATTCAACAATTTATATTATACAAAAATAATATAAATATATAGATGTGTAATGTTATTCAACAATTTATATTATACAAAAATAATATATAGGAGTATTCAAGTTATAATGAGATTGAATAGAGATTGAAACTTGATCAGAACTCTAAATTTTTAAAACTTTTTTATAAAAAAAAAAAATCAATTATTAATATTACTTTACATTTTATTACTTGTTTTTTTACTTTACATTTTATTACTTGTTTTTTTTGACTTAATTTTATTTTATTTTAAATAAATTAAATTTATTTCAAAATAAATTAAAATAAAAAAAATATTAAATTAAAATAAAATAAATAAAAAAATAATTTAGACCAATAAATTTAACTATACAATTAATTTTATAATATTATTAATAATTTATAAAAAATATTATTATTTTTATAAAAAATATCAATTTAACTCGGTTCAAATTTCAATTCAAATTTTAAAAAGTACAAATAATAATAATAATAATAATAATAATAATAATAATAATAATAATAATAATAATAATAATAATAATAATAATAATATCTTATAAAAAGCATTGATAAGCCCTAAAATTAGAGATAGGTGAATTAGAAAGCAAATAAAAAAAATAGAAAAATCCCAATAAACAGAACCAATCCAATGAGGGTTTCCCAGCCCAAGCAATAAATCCAAAAAACACAGAAGAACTAGAAAAAAAAGAGATCAAAATCAAAATCACAGAAATTGATCTCCATGATGGCAATGCATAACTGCCAAAGTAGTACAAAGATTCGACATCATATCCAGGTAAACACGGTTCAACAAACTATTAACAGTTTCTCTCCAGAGAGTATTTAATTAACACGACTCTTGAAGACGTCCAGACCCATCTCAGTTGGATCGGTCGCTTGAATCTCCACTTGAATACCATCCAATTCCCTCTTGAACCTGTCCTTGGAGCTCGCATATATCATTTTGCTTCTCACCTTTGCAGTGTCGGGGGACCTTATCACATAGAATGTAGAGTCAGAAAATGTAATGTCAACTCTATATACAATTAACCGTGTGTTATAGAGTATTACCAGGCAATGAAGAAGATCCTGCTCTTGGGGACATTCTCTACAGTCAGGTAGTCGAAATCGAAAACTGCATATCTGCATTCCTCGGCAGGAAGGTTCGTAGTGAAGTCATCGTAAGTTTGAGCTGTTTCCCCAAGCTTCTCCACAATCACTTGTTTCTGCTTCTCCTCAATCTTGAATACTATGAAGCGGTGAGCTCGTTTGGTTTTCAACTCCATGAACTTCAGCTTGCAGTCATCGTGCACTGCCATTCCAGATGCTGAGTTAGCCTACACGAATAAACAAATAAATAGTAATGAGAAGAAAGAAATGCCATTGCCAGCTCATTGATTCCCAAGTATAGGAAATTTTCGTCAATTTGTCATAATATATTTGTGTAAGAGCTGACCACAATCCTGAATAAACCTAATGCTAACAGACCACGGAAATGTAAAGACGGCACCTGGATTGGCACATTACACCAGCATTCCCAACACACAGGTAAAAATACGAAACCACGAGCGGCTGTAATCGTAATTGCTCAAAATAAAGGCGAAAATGAACTAAAAGTTTGCTTATCAGCATTTGAAGTCGGCCAGTCCCAAAACTGCCCAATGGTTTATCTTATTTACAGAAAAACCCCAGAAATGTTTCGGGGTTTCAGATCAATTCACAGTGAAGTCAATTGTATGTTGACTTGCACACCAAAAATCAAATCTTTTAAACAAATCACAGCTAATTAATCCTGTATACCCACCACAGAAGAATCACTATCCCACAGTCGGGGATCCGAGATCGGCCGAAGAAAAAACTTATCAATACGAGGTTCTAAAATATACAATCAAAACCCAGATCTAAGAATCTATCAAGAACATGAAAAAAAAATGAAACTGATTAATATGTAAAATACTAAATAAACCCAGCTTCGAAAAAAACAACAAGCGATCCTCCTCAGTTTCTCAAGGTACAAACATCACTAATCAAAAGATTCAAAACACAAGTGATAAATAAAAAAAAAAGCTGGAACATTATCCACGCAACAAAAGTGAAATACACGCATGTGAAATGGATGCGGATTCATATTGAAAAGGCGGGAAAATCATTACCATTGAATCGTCGATGCTTGATCGGAGAAATCGAGGGGATCGGAGAAAAAATGGGGGCTAAAAATAGGTTGCCTGTGTTTTTAGTGAGAGAGAGAGAGTTGGGGTTTGAGACGAGGAGAGACTATGAGACGCTGTGCTGAATTCACAGAGAAGCAAATAAAAGAGAAGCACCCACCTGAAATGTCGAGAATACCCCTGAAACACCCCTAAACACCCCTGAGAATTATTTTCATTTTTCATTTTTCATTACGAGTTCATTTGTTCGAAGATTGAGTTATTGAAATTTGCTTTTACTTTGTTTTATGGAAATAATCATTAAAGTTAAAAATACAATAAATAAATAAATAAATAAATTGTACTCTTGATCTCAATTAAATAATTTTATTTCAATTTTAAAAAAATGATTTCAAATTAAAATATGACTAATTCAATTGAAGAAATTACAACAACATTTATGTATATAAACATCAATTACCAAAAATTGACACAATCATAAATATCATTTTTAAGGATGATTTGAAAATCGAAATTAGAAGTATAATTAATTCTGTACTCCTATAATAATTTTTTAATTTTAATGTTTAACTCTCTTTCACTCGAGAGTCGACTAATCGAGTCGTTTGCAATTGGGTCGCATCAATAAATCGACTTTCTAAAAATACCTTGGCCTTCAAATATTAACTTCCCATTTCATAGGGGTATAAATATAAAATACCAATCACTTTGGGACTACAAAGAGATTATTCGAAATCACAAAGACTTCAGCTTCCACATACAGTATTTCCCTGTAAAAAATACAGAATACCAAACACCAAAAATCCAACAATCACAACGAGGTTCAACAATGGCGTGGAGGGCTCAGATTTCTCGCAATCTCAAGGAGCTTCGTATCCTGTTCTCTCCTTCTTCTCCTTCGAGCTCTTCGACTAGGTTTTCTCACGCTTGATTTTCATTTCAAATGTTTGAATCCTAATTTTATTTTTTTATTTTTTAATGTATTCATCGATTTTCCCTGTCAGAGCTTTTATCGAGAATAACTACAAAGATCTGAAAACGAAGAACCCTAAGCTACCAATTCTGATCCGCGAGGCCACTGGAATCGAACCACAGCTTTGGGCAAGATATGGTATTTCTTTTTTCCAGATCCATTTTTTCTGATTGGTATCTGTATAAAATTTCCGTGTTTTCCTTAAATATGTGTTTCGATTCAATTCAGTGTTTTTAGTTGAGTGAGGTGTGTGGCTAAGGAGAATTAGTACTTGCAATTTCAGCTAATTAGACTGATAATCGGCCGCGTAATCTGCAAATATTGCGCTGATAAATCGAGTCGTTAGCTATCATCCGTAGTGGTGTGTATGTTGAGGTTGGCTCAATACATATATGAATGTCATTATGTCAACCTGAAAATATCCAGGGACTTCACTTCTGCATCCGACCGTTTTTTCAATTTACCGGTGATAAAGTAATTTAGTAGGAGGAGTAGGTGGAAGTTTTCTTTGAAGATCGAGGAAGAAATAAGACAATCGTGCCATTTGGAACTTGGAATTATGATTCACCACTCTAGGGGCGATTGGATCTACCTTCACCTCAAATATATTCTTTGCGCTTCAGAATAGTGATAAAAACAAAAATATGAAAGAAGATTACTGATATTTTGGGAGTGTGAATGGGTATAAGATGAAAACATACAATGGTCGTAAAATATAGATTGAAAACGATCTGTAGTTAGAAAAATGGGCAGTAACTATTGTTATGGTTTTCAATTTCATCACTTTACTGTTTCATTTCGTTGTGATTTTCATGTTTTAACTCATTTAATTGGTATCTTTCATTGATGGAACTTCTGCTTTGATACAGACCTAGGTGTAGAGAGGGGAATACGCTTGGAAGGCTTAAACGAGGAGCAGATTTCTAAGGCACTTGAGGACCTTGCTAAGGGAGGGGCCAGCCATTAGTGGCTGACACAGCTTCCATTGGATTTTTCTCACTCAATAAAAATGCCAGTCATAACTTCTTCTGGAGGTTAAAATTTTATCCTCCGTTTTTTATTTTGTGGACCGGTGTATCTTAATTTGCATGCGCTTCTTGACAATTCCTTTATAAATTGCTTCTCGCAACTAGGGTTGCCTGTTTATTTGTAGCCTTTGTTGGATATGCATACATTTATCTTGCAACGGAGATAGGGAATACAATAATACCCGTAACTTTCTTTTTATCATTATTGGTTGAGGAATTTAAACGATGAAGATCACTGATGGGTCTATTTTTACCAATTCTGAATAACAGTAGCATGAACATGCTAATAATTAATAAACTAGTTACTGAGGCTCGGCTAATATAGCTCGGTTTCTGGTTCACTCACCCTTTCGATAATATAGAACTTATAGTTCTCACAAGTGGCTATTTGTATAGATTCTACCGAGCACATCTTTCTCTCCATGTAAACGATGCGTAACATCACGTACAGTGAATGTATGATACGCCAATTCAATGATCATGTCAAGTTGCGGACTCCAAACAAGAAAATTGTGGAGTTCATACCGAACAATCTAGTGATGTTGCGGAATCCATGTTGAATCGATTCAGTGATGTTGTGAAAGGATAAATGATAAGCAGTTGAGCTGGAGATGAAGAAATGTTGCAACAATTGGATATGCCAAAGGGAAAAGGGCATTTTCGGTATTTGGCTTCTTATGTGGGGAAAATAAGATATTTAAAATGTTAGTGTACTTCAATTTTTTTCCAAAAAATAAATATTTGATTCATTGGTAAATAAAAATCGTACTTTGGATTTAGCACTAACACATTCTACTTTATTTTCACAATAATACTTTATAAAGTGGGACTAGAATGGGTTGCTATTCTCATTTTAGATTTTTCTATATATAAATTTAACATTTCTATACTTAATTTTTCCTCATATTTTTGATAAATTAAAAGTAAATTTCTCAGAAGTTTTTTTTACTATGAGACTAAACTAGTAGTAGTAGCTAGTACTATAAGTTAGACAAACAAAGTGGCATTGTCACTATTTTTTGAACACATTCATTTTCTAAACAATTATTATCTCATTATTATTTTTTTCAAACAATTAGTCTCTCTGTCTCAATATTCATTATTCACATTTTTTTCTAAATATTTAACTTAATAGTAGTATGTAATACACCCTTAATTTATCTTATTCACTTACTTTTTTAACTTAGTGTATTCACCTATTTTTACTTAAACATACATTTTCACTATTTATAAATTGATCAAAAAAAGTTAAAAATTATCGTAATATCCTACAAATCAAAGTGTGAATTTTTATACGAGACGAAATTAATATAAGTTGACGGACAAAATGATATTACCAATATTCATTGTATTTATTAATTACTGCGTTTCTCTTACGCTGGTACGAATGATTTGCGTTTTCGGTACGCGAAGGTGAATTTATTCGTAAATTACATTTAAAAGATCAATTTCAACTAATGATTTATTGACAAATTTATTGAAAAGTGATGAATATTTTTCTATATAGTAGCAAAGTATATAAATATTTCAATCCAATTTATCAACATTTAATTTAATATTAGTAATAAATACAAAAATCCATTGTTTCAAAGAAAGCATTCTCCCTGTAAAACCCACACACACAAAACGGGCGGGTCCGTTTCAATGCTCTTCGCTCACTCTCGGTGCTGAACACGAGAGATCATTACCCTCACCACAAGTCACGGCGGAGAACGCCGATTTTCTCTGGTAATGAATAACCCATTCATCTTGATTTCAAATTCATTCGAGTTTTTTTTCTTCCTTTTTTGAATTATTATTTTGATTACTGCGATACTGTCTTACGGTGTGGTCCGGTCGTCTGACCTCTGAATTCGCTTCCATGGAGATGCTCTCTCTCTCTGCTTTATGACGAGTGTATTTATCTATTTGTTTATTTTTGAAAAGGAGAAATTCATGAACATGACAAGTACTAACTAGACGCACTAGAATTTTCGTTTTCATAATATGATTAAATGGAAATGGTTATCATATGGGTATAATTTCTGTAATTTTTTATGTATATATTTATGTTTAATTTGGTGCGAGAAGTCGTGCAACGATTACAGCATTCATGCTGCGTGATTGGTGGAGCCTTCTTGTGTAGATTGTTTCATTTGTGCCTGGAAGTGATGTGTTAGTTTATACTAACAAATACGCGTCACATATAACATAAAACGGGTTGAATGACCTCGTGTTCTATCATTTTGTTTTCAGTTCGGGTAGGGGCAAGTGAAGCTTTGAATTATATTTGTCGATGCCTGTCATTTGTGTTTGCAAGTTTTCTCTCTTTGACTAAAGACTAGTGCAATAGCGCCTTCATCTGATTCCTTACATGATCTATTTGCGTATATATAAGGAGTTAGTGTGAATTCTAACACGTTAGTAGGTTGGTTCAGTTGGCATTGATGGGACCTGTCAGAGGGAATAAGAAGAAAAGGAAAGTAGAGAACAATGCTGAAGAAAACTCTATGGTTTCTGGGTCTTCAGAGGGGAGCTCGACCGACTGGTTGGATCGTTTATCAAGGATAAGTGCTGGTAATGATCACAGGTCCATCTTTCATATTTTTAGCTGTTCATTGCATTCAGGAATCTTACAATTGAATCATTATAATACAATGAATGGTTTTATATTTGCCGTGGTTCTTCTAAATTTTAAGGGGTGTTCTTAATTCTTATAATTTGCCAAAAACAAGTTGTTTGGACAATAATCTCATTTTAACTTGTGAGAAAACTCTAATGGGCTTCTAAAGATACAAAAAAAAAGGATACAGTGTTTATTTGTTGTTTGGTAAGCTTTTTCTCGCGGTTATGGATAAGTTCATGTCAGTTATTTGTGTTTCAGATGGTTAGCTCTCATTAAGTAGAGTGGAATTAAAGTTCACATTACTGTTACCTCATTATTAGGAGTTGTACTGTTAATCTCCAGATGACCTCAGTCTTTGATAAGGAACTCACATCTCTAAGGTAGGAACGCATATAATGTTTTAGTCTGAAGAAGTCAAACATCGATCTTTTAAGATACATACAGTATTAAAGGAGAAACAAACTTTTAATCCAAACGATACTTCAATTCATTATATTATTTTATTTTTGAAAATTTTACTTCAAAAATATTTTATATGGATTGAACTGTATTTATTAGGAACACTACAGCTTATAAAGAGTGAGCAAGGAAAAAAAGTAGAACACATGCATGAGATATGAATAATAATTTCACGAGAATAATCATGGGGGTCTCTATAAATAGTTTGGAGTGCACAATGAATAGACAAAATTATCTAATTGTAGTAAATTTACCCGTGGCAGTGAAGTTGAGATATGAATTAGAAATGAAACCTATTGAACATTTTTTTGATCTCAGATTCTTAATAACATAAATGGATGTTAAAGCATTCCTCATTTGTGTGAAAAAAGACTGATCAAATACTATTAAGGAGAGAGCAATATTATTAAAGACCTTTAGAATAATGTGCTTTGATCCGGTCCCATGTTGAAAAAAGAAAAAGAAATTTGTAATCACGAGCCTTTACCGGGCTATATATATACTACAAACTACAAATGTTAGATAGGGAATTGAAGTTCAGTTTTTTGATATTTCTTGTAGTTACCTTGAAACTCCAGAGACGGTTCCTTGCATCTTAATAGCCTACACGTCAAATTGTCTTAGTTCTATATTGGTTGTCCCCTGACATTGTCTTACATTGTTTTCAACCACACAAACTCATTACATCAGATAATTACAACCACACCAAATTCATATACACACAGAATACTAATATATTCCTTACTCTTCCCAACCAACTCCAATAAGGCAATTGGAGTGGGACGGAGGTATTATTTATTTTTCCACACCCACAAATAATCAGTTGGGATACCATTTTTTCATTCTGCTGATCTGCCACATGACACGTTCTCCCTTTTTATCTCATAAAACTTTCAACTGAAACTCGATAATATATATTAAGCCTTTTGGATTTTAAATTATGAATTGCGTCACAGGAAGCTCAAGTTACCTGATCAACTGAAAATGTTAGGGTGGAAGGGATAAGCGGATAGTGTATAGCTACAAATATGTTCTCCATTCTAACAAGAAAAGTGGAAACATTATTATCTAATGTGTTTAGTTGATAAGGACTCATCTTTCTTAAAATGGGCCTGCAATCTCACATAATTTTTTTAATAACACTTTATTTTTTATGATATTAGTCATTCATTCTTATTTTTGCTAGAAAAGTCATCAGCACAATAAGTTGCATGCTTATATTTCTCACTCTTACTGGAAAGAATACAGTGTATGTAATGTTCCTCCCTCTTACAAGATAAATGGAAACATGATTGACTCATTTACTCATTGAAAGTTGATAAAGAACCGTCTTTTTCAATAATGAACCTGCAATCTCACTTAGAGGCTGTTTGGTTGAACTTATATAAAAAAACTTATATACACATCTTATAAGTTGTTTTTTAGAGTTGATAAGATCTATCTTATTTAAAAAATAAGTTCTTAAACTATTTGGATAATTTTTCTTGTACTCATAAGTTTTGTTGCCTTTTTGGATCTTATATAGGTATGAAATTCATGAGGTTGTTTTTGTCTTTGTAATGTTAAAAAGAGAGAAACTTAATAAGCCCTTACAGATAAGTAAGGGGGAAGTACCTTTTTAAAGGAGCCTATAAGCTTTTGGAAAAAAATATTTTCATACCTTAAAAAACTTATAACATGTCACTTTTTCCAATAGGGCAATTGACCCTTTTTTTTTAGTTAAAAAACTTTCAACTTATCTGGTATGTTTAGCTATGAACTTCTAATGACTCAATCGTATTCTGCAGGAAATCCTTCTTCTTCTCAACAGCCGGACACGTTCAAATCCACTTTCAAAGTGTCCCGAAAGACGTTCGAGTACATATGCTCCCTGGTAAAAGAACACATGATGGCCAAAACCCACTTCTCCTACTCAAACGGCAAGCCCATACTCCTAACCGACCAGGTGGCCCTGGCTCTCGTTAGGCTCGGGTCTGGAAACTCTCTCATATCCATCGGCGACTCCTTCGGGGTATACCACTCCACCGTGTCCCAGGTGACGTGGCGCTTCGTGGAGGCCATCGAGAAAAGCGGGCTCCACCACCTCCAGTGGCCCTCCTCCCAACGCGAGAAATCCGAGATCATCCGCAAGTTTGAAAACATCCGAGGCCTCCCCAACTGCTGCGGGGCCATCTCCACTACCCACATAACCATGATGCTGACATCATCCGACCCTGAGGCTGACACCTGGCTGGACCGCAGTTCCAACCACAGCATGATCCTGCAGGCAGTTGTGGACCCTGATTTAAAGTTCCGGGACATAGTGACTGGATGGCCGGGGAAGATGAGTGGGGCTTCTGTCCTCAGGAGCTCGAGTTTCTTCAGCCTGTGTAAGAAGGGGGAGAGGCTTAACGGGAGTGGGGAATATATAATTGGGGAGTCGTGTTTCCCATTGTTGCCTTGGCTGGTGACTCCTTACCAGGGGAAGGATCTCTCGGAGAGTGAGGCGGATTTCAACAAGAGGCTGCTCGCGACTCAGGTGGTGGCGAAAAAGGCGTTGGTGAGGTTGAAGACGGTTTGGAAGATGATTCAAGGGGAGATGTGGAGGCCGGACAAGCATAAGCTGCCGAGGTTTATACTGGTGTGCTGTATTCTTCACAATATTGTGATAGACATGGAAGGCGATGAGGGTTGGGAGGAGATACCATCGTCTGTGCATCATGATCCTGGGTACAGGGATGAGGTCTGTGAGTCTGTGGATAAGGCGGGTTTGGCTCTGAGGGATAAACTGTCAATATATTTTTCGGGGTAAATAGTTGAGGTAAGACTTGTGGAATTTAAATGGGTATATAAGTATGCAACATGCTTAACAAGGACTTAATTTTTATTCTACTTTTTGTTGAAATAGAGGCTGGACTTGGAGCTTGACAATCTCATGTTTTGTTGTCGCAAAGTATAAGTTTGCATAGGAAGAGAAATAGCCAAAGGTAGCGACTCCCAGGCGAGGTAACCAATCTCATAACCGAATGAATCGATTCTAAGACAACGATGTTCATGTTTGTTGGGATATAATTTGAGCTTTAAAAAAATGTGTTCGAATTTGATCGATCAAATCTTATTGACCTAAATATTCTTCCAGTCCCGGTTCATAGTAGTACTGCGTGGAGATACTACTAGTAACTTAATTTACATAGCATATTTGAATTATATATGTACTGTATAAAATTACTAAGTACTTGTAGTATATTTTTGTGTTGTTATTTATTTAATTTTGATAATTAAATTATTTTTTGGTTGACCAAAATCAATCGTTAAACCAGTTACCTAGTTGAATCGGTCTACTCTAGGGTTTAGTAACTATAAATAGGCCATATTCATGAATCATCATCGTCTGAAGTAACGATGTCAGAGGACGTAATAATGTCAAGGAAGAAAAGGCAATTAGCTGCTTCTTCTTCAATAGATAAATTAGGGGGATTGGTATTAGAGACGATCCTACTCAGACTATCCGTTTTCGACCTCGTCCGCTGCAAGCAAGTATGCAGAGCTTGGCGCTCGATAATCTCGTCTGACTACTTCGTGACGGCCCACCTGAATCGCTCCAAGTCAAACCCCTCCAGCCAAAAGCTCCTTGTTGGCAGCGATTTGATCTTCAAAGAACGACCAGGCCCTTTCAAGTCTGTTATCTGCTTCTCATCCGATTGTATGATTATTGTCGGCTCAGTCGACGGCTTGATCTGCTTTGCCGCCCGTAAGTATCATACGAATCCTGGTTTGTTTAATTTTCCGGTGACACCCGATAACATCTGGATATCGAACCCTCTCACCGGGCTTTGCCGTAAGCTCCCTCCCCCTTCCCCTTACACCCTTATCACCCCTTATACTACAACCTCTAAATTTGCCTTTTGGTGTGATAATGCTGCTAGTGTTTATAAACTGGCAAAAATTGTTTCCTATAAGAATGGCAGGACTATGGTGGACATTTGGGAATCGACTTCTCCCGACACTTGGAATACCGTGAATGCGGCCGCTCCTTTTAAATTCCGGTTTAATCCCTACTGGGCCCACACTTGCGATGTCCTTATCGAAGGAGTTGCTGCGTATTGGATTGTTACCAACTATCATGGGAGGAGGTTTGTGTTGTCGCTCGATTTGAAAACCTTGCTACTCGAGTCGATCTCGCTCCCGGAAGAAGTGATGCGGGATAATTTTTATTTGTTTGGCGGAAAACTGAACGGAGAATTTGTTTTGCTACACCACTCTCCTATACGTGTGTATCACGTTTGGACCTTGGCGGCAAATGGTAATGGCACTAAACGTTGGAAAAAGAGTTTCAAAATTCGCTTCAATTTTGGGTTTACAAAATGCTTAGGGATTATGAACGGGAATTTAGTATTCAAACGGACCGACAATCGCATAACCTTATATGACCTGGAGATCAGCCGAAAAAAGAAAGTGTTAAAAAAATATCCCCTGCTCGACAATATTAATATGACTTGTGACCTGGAGATCACCCGAAAAAAGAAAGTGTTAGAAAAAGATTCCCAGCTCGACAACATTAATATGACTTGTGCTCGTGGCTTTGTCGGGAGCTTGGTGTCTATCGATGGTTTTGGATTTGAATACAATGATCGCTTGAGACTATTTATGAGTCTCGACTAACTTGTAGTCCAATTCTTCTACTAGTGTTGGTACTCCAATCCTTCGACTAGTCTTGTTTTTTACTACAGTGCTATTTTGAATTTAGAGCAGTGTGGATTTTCGATTTTAAAAAATTAATATTATTATAATTTAAAATATTTCTTAATTCAAATTTAAGTTTCAAGTATAAATTAATATATTAATGTATCTAATAATTATAATAATTTTAATATTTTAGTAGTTTAATAAATCGGATTGTAGAGTTTGCCACTTGCCCACTCGTTTTGTCGTATGTTTTTTATTCATCCGATTGGCTTTCGAGTCGTTCGGTGGGACCCACCAAAAAAATACTTAAATTTACGTTTACTGTAAACTCATACCAAAAACTATTCTTTATTTATAAAATGTTCCTTTTTTTTGCAAATTAATAAAAATGATCCATTAATCTTTTTTGTTTCCTATTTTAAATAATCATATCATTAATATTTAAAACAAATTATTTTATAAATAAATAAATATCATAATATAAAATATAATTAAATATTAAATATTTAATTGACATTAAAAATAAAATAACGTTAAAATAAAAATAAAATACTTAAAATAAAATGCTACTGACCTACAAAAATAAATAAACTATTAATCACAACAACAAAATTAATCAATAAAGAAGTAAATTAAAAATAATATTTATTAAAAAAAATTAATGTCAAAAGTTATAGGGTTAAATTGTAAATTTATAAAGATGTTGGTTATTTATAAAAATAGTATAAATAAGTGTATAAAAAGAATATTTAAAGAATATTCTTTTAAGTTTGAATATTGGTTTGTCGGTTGGAGTCAAATTACTGTAAACTTAAACTTAAACTTATTTTGAGTTTAAGTTTTGGTTTCTCGGTTGGAGATGACCTTACTAATTTTTTATGAGTTATTTTGAAAAAAAAGTATTTGAATTTATGTATTTAGATATTCTACTTCATAAAATTTATTTTTTAATTAAGTGTTTTAATATTTTACTTTATTTAGTTTTTAGGGTAGTAACTACCATATTATTACAATTGTAAGCATATTATTACAATTGTTAATTACTATTTTACCCTTACATTTAATTTATTTTTATTATTAATAAAAGGTTAATTTAGGTAAACTATTGAAAATTATAATTAAAAAAAACTAATACCCTAAATTATATACAAACTTATAAAATTATACTTTAAAAAAAATCACCCTTTTTTATATAAAAAATAATATAAATATAAAAATAATATATCATCAAATATTATCTATCTTTAAATTTACAAAATCAATTTGATAGTTTCTAATAATAAAATTAGATTTTAATTTATACATGAAACTTGAATTTGTAAATTAAAATCAATCTTTAACCCTTTTAAGAATGTATTTTTTTGGTAAACAGGTGAGGTAAGACTTGTGGAATGAGTCCAATGTATTTTTGATTATAAACAAAAAAACTTATATAAATTAATAGTTTTCAGGTAAAATTTTATTAATTTAGAGAGATTATTAATTTATGAAGTATTTCTGAACTGAAAAATTCTATTAATTTAGAGAGTTTATTAACCTACCGAGTAGTATTAATTTATAGGTACTGAATAATATTAATTTATAGAAGTTTTAATGTGTATACGTGAATAATATTAATTTATAAAAGTTTTACTGTGTATACGTATATACGTGGAAGACGCTACATTAACATCAGGTGTAAAAAAGCCTCTCTACATCGCTAATAAAATTTTAACATGTGGCATTATTTATTAAAATATTTATTATTAGTTTTGATATGATATCTATAAATTTGGTAATAAAAATCAAATTAAATTTTGTTTAATTTCTTTCCATTATTTAATTTAGTAAAAATATTTTAGTTACTAAAAATTTAAAAATAAATTAATTATTTTAATTGATTAATTAAAATATAAAATTTATCAATTTGATTAATATGAAAATTTAATTAATAAAGTTCTACATATCAATTCAATTCAATTGATTAATTAAAATTATAATTTAAATTAAACTAATTAATTAAAAATTAAAAATTTAATTATATTTATAGAGAGGATTTATTTAATGTACCCGGTATATCATCTCATTTGCTGATTTGTTGGTCCCAACAAATAAGGGTGCGACATGTGGCAACCAAAATGTGAGATATGCACTCCTCTTATTTTCTAATTCTCTGTTAGCGTCCGTTTTGCTTCTGTTAAGAAAAAAAAGATAAAATAAGTCTTTTATAAATTAAAACCTAAGAAATTCGAGTACATAATATAAACCCTCACTTGACGTCTTCATTCTGTGAGGCGGCGAGTGATCTGTTCGATTATGCGGTACGTACCCTATAATTTTTTTTTTTCTGATACATAATGACATACATTGATTTGGAGAAGGATTATGAGAACAACATTTCTAATGATCAAGAAGAACCCGTAATTGTGAATCGAGAAGAGACTTTCGACCAAGACAATTTGTTAGAGAAAATAGTGTCCAATGAAGGCGAAGCTTATGAGTTGTACAACAATTATGCTATAAACAAAGGATTTAGTGTTCGAAGGGGGAAAAAGAGAACAAATGCCCAGAATGTTGTGACTACAATTAATTTCTTGTGTTCAAAAGAAGGTTTTCATGGGAATGGAGATCCTTCGGAAACAAAAAAGGTTGATAAGCTCGATACGAGAACAGGATGTAAAGCCATGATTCGATTTAAATTAACGGATGACAAGTGGAAAGTTTCTGACTTTCATGCCGAGCACAATCACGAGTTTGCTAAGCCCGAAGAAAGAGTATGCTTAAGATCAAATAGAACTATGTCTGATGCTCACAAGGGTGTAATAAGAACTATGCGTGAAGCTCGTATCGGGACTACAAAAGTATATTCATTTCTAGCCGAAGAAGTCGGTGGATCTCAAAATGTTGGGTTTACGAAAAGGGATTGCTATAATTTTGTGAATAGAGATAAAATGACAATGTTTGAGGCTGGGGATGCTCAAAGTTTAATTAATATGTTCAAGCGTAAGCAAAGTGAAGATCCTATGTTCTTTTATGCGGTCCAGGTGGATCAAGAAAATCGAATGACAAATTTTTTCTGGAGAGATGGACAATCAAGACTTGATTATGAGTGCTTCGGAGATGTAGTCGTCTTTGATACGACTTACAGAACCAACAGGTACAACATGATTTGTGCGCCTCTTGTTGGAGTGAATAACCATTGGAAAAATGTATTATTTGGGTGCGCTTTTCTCTTAGATGAAACTACTGCTTCATTTAAGTGGTTATTTGAAACATTTTTAGAGTCGATGAACAATCGTCCACCAACGACCATTTTTACCGATCAATTTCAAGCAATGGCGAATGGCATTAAGGATGTGTTTCCTAAGACTTGTCATCGTTTATGCTTGTGGCATATATCTTTGAATGCCACAAAAAATATAGCTAGCTATTTGGGAATCCCTGAGTTCAAGAAGATGTTCAATAAATGCTTGTATGGCTGTGAGACCGTTGCGGAATTTCACTTCACATGGAATAAGTTACTTGTAACATTTAATGCTACGGAGAATTCTTGGTTGAAAAAATTATACACGTTACGAGAAAAATGGTGTGCAGCTTTCAGCTTAGACAATTTTTCTGCTAGAATTCAATCTTCACAAAGAAGTGAGAGTGTCAACAGTGTGTTCACTCATATGTCTGCTACAAGAATGAGGCTTATTGAATTTGTTCATCATTATGATAAACAATTAGAAGCGACACGGTCAAGTGAAGTAGAAGAGACGTTTCGTTGCAAAAATGGTGTACCTTCTTCGGCAAAAAAAAGTACGAAGCTATTGTATCATGCATGTACAAAAATAATTAAAATTTTATTCCAGCTAGTTTTTATAATTAGAATGCTTTGTATGAAAAATACTAAAATTATAGGTCGTGCAGGTACAATTTATTCAAGGAAAATTTATAATTTATTTGCTCAAGAACTTAACTTTAGCATGGCATTCAAGATGAATGAAGTTGAGACTAATGAACCAATACATAAGTATGAATTGAGCCGAGAGGATTACACTATTATATATGTTGTGATATTGAACACTTCAGATGATAGTATCACATGTAGCTGCAAGATGTTTGAATCCATGGGCTTGTTGTGTCGTCATGCTCTGAGGATACTAAATATGAGGAATGTTACTAAGATACCACAACAATACATACTTAACCGTTGGAAGAAGGATGTGAAATCCGAAATTGGGACACAGGAACATAAAGCATTGTTGCAACAAAAAGATAAATCATCAATTATGTTGCGTCGAAATAATATGGTCCGAAAAGCTTACGACATATTGAGCAAAGCTGCAATGACAGAGAAAGGTAGTAGCATTGCAATGCAAAAATTGAAAGAGATCGCGGAATTTATTGAAAATGGTGACAAAGATAAAAAAGGAGATGGTCTCGAAAATGACGACGAAGCTTTGGATAATGATGTTGAGTTAGATGATGGCGAAGATGAAAGTGGACGCTTAGTTCACGAGACACCAATTTTGGATCCCCCTTGTGCAAGAACAAAAGGAATGAGTGCCGATAGATATAAAGCCTGTGTGGAAAAGTTAAAGAAAACTACGTCGAATGCGGGAAAACAAAAGCAAAAGACAACAAAAGATCAAGTCTCATCTAGCAAACGTAAGTATGATAGTGAGAGAAAACAAAAGGAGAAGACTTTAAACGATCAAATCTCATCGAGTAAAAAGGTTAGTAAATATATTGATTGTTATTTTTTATTTCACTATTTTTACCCTCTGATGGATATAATTTTTTAGAATTCTGTATTTTAGGTGCATTCTTCGTTTTATGCCCAACGTAATTCGTGTTCTTCACCTTCGTTCCCTTTTTCTATGAATGCAAATATTAGTAATCAGGTATGTTATTATAAAGTTACTCAGTATCATATTTTTTAGTTACTGATATAGTAGTTTTACTTTTACAAAATTTGTAGCTTTATCCATCTATGAGTTTGACGACAGATAATGCTCATGAATGTTTGCCTCTATCTAATCAGGTAATCGTATTTTATGAATGTTATTGAAATATATTTGTTTCTTTATCTAGCTATTTAGTTTAAGTGTTTTTTTTCTAATTATAATGTTTCTCTTCAGGAGCCATACAATCAGAGTTCATCTAACACATTATATGAACCAAAATTTTCTTTTACTGGTATGCTTATGAACCAGGTATATATTTATCTCACTTTTAAATGAGTCTTTCTATCAGATTTGTTTTTTATTCTAACTTGCATTTCACAATTGTATATAATGATTTCAGCATTTATCAAGAAGCATGGATGTACCAAACCAGACACCTGCAACCAATGTTTCACATGTTCATTCACTCGGATTGTATCCTCACACAAGTCAAGAGGTGCATACAATGACTCATGAGCAGGAACAAAATTCACAAGATGGCCATATTATTTACAATAATCAACACCAATCATAAACATACTGTAGTTTGAAGTTTTATTATTTTGAAGTCTATAATTACAAATTTGTACCTTTTCGACTTCTTTTGAAGGTTTATGTTTTCACATTTATGAATAAAACTCATTTATTGAAGTAGTTTGTAAAGATAAATGATAATTCACAAGTCTGCTAACATAATCAATGTGTAAACATATCATATTATAAAAACTCCAAACTCTTTTATTACTTTTCAACATCAAGTTTACATCAATATTGTACAAAACATTTAAATTTAAATTTGCATTATTTTCTTATCAAAATCCAAATACACAAGAAACAACAACAAACACCAACATCCATTTTTGCTACCATCACAAATACCACATTTTCCCTCTGGTATGCTGCATTCCAAAAGTACCTGTAGCAAAACTAATATTGAGAAAACTCAACTAACAGAGAACCTATGTAGTATGGAATGTAACTAATTCTAAAGCCAACAATTACAAGCAACAATGCACAAAAGTACTACTACTTAAAAATCTTATAAAAAAAATGATTTCTATTGATAAAAAGCACAAAGAGTACAAAATTAAGGCTCTGGTATTTTTTTCTTTTCTACAAGCATCAAAATACCTTGCATATATCTAAAAAGAAAATTTTCACAGCAATACAACTTAGTTTGGAGAAATTCTTCAACTCAAAAACAAAAAATCTTGTAGTATTATAATTCTAAATAAACAATATCCACTGTAAAATCAAAAAAAGAAATCCAATCAATTAATCGTTTTCCCCAATTGAAATTGAAAATAAAATTTTCCGAATAAAAAATGCAACATGAGCTTAATAGAAAAGAGAACCATGGACGACTTGGAATTTTGATGTTTTTCGTTCGATTTGTGGATTGATTGTTCGACGAAAATTTTTGGGTTTTTTGGATGAGAAAAACCGTGATGTTTGTTCTGAGTTGAGTGTTTTTAATTTATTAATTTATTTTATATTATTTTATCTTTTTTTTTTAGCGGAGCAAGACGGACGCTAACAGAAAATTAGAAAATAAGAGGACTTCGTATCTCACATTTTGGTTGCCACATGTCGCACCCTTATTTGTTGGGACCAACAAATCAGCAAATGAGATAGTATACCGGGTACAATAAATAAATCCTCTTATAATCCAAGTTAATTATAAGACTTTCATATTATATGAGTTAATAAGTTAAAATATTATTTTTAAATTGAATCTAAATTATCTAAAGCTATATATTAATTATTAAGAGTTTAAAATTTTACATAAAAATAAAAAAAAATCAAATTATACAATTTGCATATTCCAACTAAAGTATTAATTCAGATAAAAATAATTTTCGTTGATTCAATTTTTTAAAAAATGACTATTTAATTATGATCAATATTATTATATTAAAATGTTATATTAAAAATTAAAATTAATTATTTTATGATCAATATTTTTCTATATGATTAATGCATTTTTATATAACCATAATTTCATTACATTCTATTAAATTAATTTATTTGAATAATTTATTTTAAAATTGAATCAAGTAATTATTTCCAATATTATTGTATTAATTTTCATATTATTTAATCAAATTATAGGATATACTCGCACCGAATGAACCAAAAATTGTAGTACATATGCAATTCACATCATTTTAATATTATACAAATTAATTACCATGATCGAGAATATTAATGCACTTTAGACAAAAAAACATGATTGTATTTACATCAACTTCACACTACTAATTCAGTTCGATTATTTTAATTGTTTATAAAGAATTTTAAATAAATACTCTTCTTTCAAAGAATAATTGTCATATCTGGTCAATTACTCTATTGTTTTACCGGGAATAAGAGTGAGCAGTCTATAATTTAGTCAATTAATTTCATTATACAAAATTTAATATAATTAATTTTAATAAATAAACTATATTTTATGTCAAATTCATTATAAGAAATTAATTTTAAGTAAAATATTGATTTATTAAAATACATATTACGAAGTTTATTTTTTCATTAATTTTTTGTACATCATTTATATTGTAAATTCATTATATTTAAAATAATTATTTCTTTAAATGTAATTTTGAAAAATTAATTATACATAAAATAATTATTACTTAAAATATAGTTGAAGTATTTTCTATTATTAAATTTATTATATTTCAATTTTTTACTAGTCTAATTAAATTTTGTAATTTAATTTAAAATTTTAATTTATCAATTGAATGTAAGTACTTACTTCATTAATTAGTTTTATTAGCAATATAATTAATAAATTTACTAAACTAATTAATAAATTTAATTTAAAATTAAATCAATTAATTAAATAAATTAATTTACTTTCAAACTTATAATAATTAAAATATTCTCGCTAAATTTAAAAATGAAAGAAAATTAAAGAAAATTTGATTTGATTTGTATTACCAAATTTATAGATATCTTATCAAAAATAATAATAAATACTTTAATCAATAATGCCATATGTCAAAATTTTATTGATGGTGTAGAAAGTCTCTCTACACCTTAATGTAGCCTTTTCTCTATATTTATTTAATTTTGATAATTAATTAGTTTTTGGTTGACCTATAAGGTAATTTGAATATTTGATATACCAAAATCAATCAATCGTTAAACCAGTTACCTAATTGAATCCGCGGTTTACTCTAGGGTTTAGTAACTAATAAATAAGGGTCATATTCATATGAATCATCGTCGTCTGAAGTAACGATACGATGTCAAGGAAGGACGTAATAATGTCAAGGAGGAAAAGGCGATTATCTGCTTCTTCATTAATAGATAAATTAGGGGGATTGGTATTAGAGACGATCCTACTCAGACTATCCGTCTTCGACCTTGTCCGCTGCAAGCAAGTATGCAGAGCTTGGCGCTCGATAATCTCGTCGGACTACTTCGTCACGGCCCACCTCAATCGCTCCAAGTCCGATCCCTTCAGCCAAAAGCTCCTTGTTGGCAGCGATTTGATCTTCAAAGAACGACCAGGCCCTTTCAAGTCTGTTATCTGCTTCTCATCCGATTGTATGATTATTGTCGGCTCAGTCGACGGCTTGATCTGCTTTGCCGCCCGTAAGTATTATACGAATCCCGGTTTGTTTAATTTTCCGATAACATCTGGATATCAAACCCTCTCACCGGGCTTTCCCGTAAGCTTCCTCCCCCTTCCCCTTACACCCTTATCACCCCTTATACTACAACCTCTAAATTTGCCTTTTGGTGTGATAATGCTGCTAGTGTTTATAAAGTGGCAAAAATTGTTTCTTATAAGAATGGGAGGACTATGTTGGACCTTTGGGAATTGACTTCTCCCGACACTTGGACTACTGTCAACGCGGCCGCTCCTTTTAAATTCCGTTTTGAGCCCCCCATCGGTAAATGGCCGGACGCCATCCGTAACTGGGCCCACGCTTGCGATGTCCTTATCGAACGAGTTGCTGCTTATTGGATTGTTTCCAACGACCTAGGGATGATGTTTGTGTTATCGCTTGATTTGAAAACACTGCAACTCAAGTCGATCCCTTTTCCCAAACCAGTACGTTCACTCATTCAAGATGGGTTTTATTTGTTTGGCGGAAACCTCAACGGAGAATTTGTTTTGCTACACCGCTCTGGTAAAGTTTGGACCATGGCGGGAAATAGTAATGGCACTAAGCAACGTTGGAATAAGAGTTTCAAAATTCGCTTCGATTTCGGCCAAGACTATCTTGTTACTATCTTGTTTCAAGCACTTTTATAAGAAGTGTGAGAATTATATACAACCCTAAAAACATAGAGTATTTTGTACACTTTGTATAGGAAAAACCTACTTTGCCCTCAACTTTTAAAAAAACCAACAAAAACAATTGAAACAATAGAAAAAAGACAAAAAGAGCAATTAAAAAAATCGGTCCCCACATTCATTCTTTTCTCTCTCCCGTTCGGTCCCCCCAAACATCAAAACCGCCGCATTTTATCTGAGAATCGAAAGCTAAAATTCCGGCCACCTAATTTCCGGCAACTCAATGGCAGACAACGAACAGCAGGAGGAGCATCAATGGCCGATTCAAGCACCGGTAAGTTGGCCGAAACCCTAGCTTTTTTATTTCGAAAATTTGATTTTTTTTTTCAATAATGTGTTCAATTGGATATGTTAATTGCTAGTATTTGAGTGTATTTGAGTTCCTTATTGCGTTTTAGTTGATTTAGAATTGAAATTCTGTGCTAAATTGCTCTTAAAATCGACTGAAATTCTGGGTTTTTGGTGCTGTTCTTGGCAACACGGTGGCGCTACACGGTGGGGATTTTCTCGGTCACCGTGTTGCTTGGCTACCGTGTTACCGGGCAGTGACCGAGAAAATCTCGGTAACATGGTCAGATTTCTCGGTCACCGTGTTATCGGTTATCCGGTTACACGGTGACCGTGTTACCGGTAACACGGTACACGGTGACCGTGTTACCGGTAACACGGTACACGGTGACCGTGTTACAGAATTTTTTTTTTTTTTTTTTTTTTTGAATTTTGAGTTTTGTTATTTAATTGAATGTCATATTTATTTGTTTTAACTTCATTTTTGCAGGAGGGCTTCGATTGGAAGAGGCCAGAGTTCATAAAGTTGTCGAAGAACCTCAATTTGTACGATCGGTTCGAATTACTAAAGGAAATTAATTAGAGACACGCTGACGTCCGTCGACCCTACCCTAGCAGCTTTACGGACATTTAAGGAAAGTTGTTTCGGGTATTTGCTCTGGCTTAAGAGGGACGGAAGGTCCAATATGGCGATGCACCACCTTCTAGCTCGGGAGATCGTGAGTCCGACGATACCTCCATTCGAGCATTGGTTTTTCGTCGGGGGCCAGACTATTCGCTTTCGAGCACAGGAGTATGCCCTGATTACCGGATTTCGATTTGGTGGTCACGCATTTGATCCTTCGGCCACCACGCACACGATTTCTGAGGACTCTGTTTACTGGAGACACTTCAGACAGACGACGAGCCTTAAAGATCTTCGTACGAGATTCACCTCTCTGAGTATGGGTCAGGACCCGGCCGACTACTTGAAGGTGGCTAACTTGTTGATCTACTATTTTTTCTTGTTGGGCCGAGACGATGCCAAGATCGACACTTGGGCTTGGGCTTTTGTGGAGGACGTTGCCGGATGGGATTCGTTTCCCTGGGGATCCTACTCCTGGCAGATCATGTCGCACTACATCTCCATAGCTGCGACGATGCCCGGTCAGGTTCACTCGAGGGGATACCACGTTTACGGCCCAATTTGGGCCTTTCAGCTATGGTCGTACGAGGCGATACCGAGCCTGGGCCGTGTCTGCGGAGTGCAGATGGAGAAAACTGTGAGGCCTCGGTTTTTGAATTGGAAATCGGTTGGATGCACCCTCAATTTCACTGATTTCTTCGAGGACGATGAGGTAAATTTTGTGAAATTAATGTTTTAAATTATTTATTTCCTTTAATTAATGCTTAATAAATTAATTTTCATTTTTTTTCAGCTTGTGGTCCTCTCGACTCTAGAGCCGACACGCAAGGAGGCGAGGACTGAGTACTACACTTCGTTCCTCAACAGAGGAGCAGACGAAGTGAGGTACGTTGCTCCTGCTAGGATTGGACATGCTCCGAGAGGAGCACAGGCTGCAGAACCGGTGAAGAAGAAGAAGTCGAGTTTGATAGGGCGTGTGGCCGGACGCGTGTCCAAGGCAATGGACAAGATGACGGGCGATGGCCAGACTAGTCGACGCACGCGTGATGACAGGACACCCGATTCATCTGCCGAGCGGCATGCATCTCAGCGTGCGTCTCACCGTGCCCGACGAGAGTCCTCTCCTGCAGCTGAGGCACATGAGGCACCTGAGGCACACGAGGGTTCAGATGACAGTACTGATCGGCGCATTGATCGACGGCTCCACAAGATCCTCAACGATGAGTCTGAGACTGGATTTATGGGCCGATTGACTGCCCGGGTGAGGAGGGTACATAAGGAGGGCAACGATAGTCTTATGGAGTAGATTCAGGGCTTTTTCGGTCGCAGGCGATACTCCCGGCCTCGCCCCTGCCCTTCTGATGCATCTCAGGGCGGTTTTCCGGCTGCTCGGCATTCTATCAGCGCGCCTCCTCGCTTTCAGGACTCGGAGCCCGAGTTAGTGGACGTTGATGTCAGGGTTTCGTGTGGGGATTGGCCACATGATTATCACTTTCAGGATGGTTATCGCAGGTCGCCACTTGTCGAGCCGACCCATGCCGAGTCTTTCCATGCCGAGTCGACCCACGTCGAGCAGCAGCCTCAGGTCGAGCAGCAGGAGCCCCTGTACGAGCATGTGCCCCAGTACGAGCATGTGCCCCAGTACGAGCAGCAGGTCGTTGGCGATAGCTATCGCACACCGACCCAGATATTCTCGACCGTTGGAGATAGCGGTCAGTTTTCGCCACCGAGGGGGCTGCGTGATTTCCAGGCTGTCTTCGCTCCCTTCCCACTGATTCACACCGACAACATCTCGGTCCGACTCCTGTTTATCGGCCAGAGTATGTTCGGCCAGAGGATGATCCTGGTTTTATTGTACCGAAGGGGGCTGATGAACCGCAGATTATCGTTGATGAAGAGACTTTTTTTCCTCCTGAGTCGCAGGTCCAGTTGTTCAAGCTGACATCTCCCGTGGAGGATGAACACGAAAAGGAGATTGCATTGTCGGAAGAGGAGGAAGAACTTGGGGCTGATGAGCAGGAGGATGATGTCGCCGAGAGTAGTAGTCTCGGACCCCGTGTGAGGAGGCCCTCGGCAGCTCTTCGGAGCCCGTACGTCCAGCAGTTCCGACGCACTGGCAGCAAGAAGGTTAGGGGGTTTGCTATTCCAATGACACCGGATAACATCTGGATATCAAACCCTATCACCGGGCTTTGCCGTAAGCTCCCTTCCCCTTCCTCTTACACCCTCATCACCCCTCATACTACAACCTCTAAATTTGCCTTTTGGTGTGATGCTGCTGGTGTTTATAAAGTGGCAAAAATTGTTTCCTATAAGAATGGCAGGACTATGGTGGACCTCTGGGAATCGACTTCTCCCGACACTTGGACTACTGTAAATGCTATTGCTCCTTTTCATTTCTGTTTTGATAACATCTACGGCCTTGCCTTCGCCCATCCGTGCGATGTCCTTATCCATGGAGTTGGTGCTTATTGGTTTGTTTGCAACCTTCGTGGGAGGATGTGTGTGTTATCTCTTGATTTGAAAACTCTGCTACTTGAGTCGATCCCACTCCCCAAAGGAATGTCGGGTGATATTTATTTGTCTGGGGGAAACATGAATGGAGAATTTGTTTTGCTACACCAACCTAGCCACTCTAATATGTATCACATTTGGACTATGGCGAAAGACAACCACAGGAATCGCACTCGAGGTTGGAATAAGAGTTTCAAAATTTGTTTAGATTTTCCTTTTGATAAATACTTGGGGATTATGAATGGGAAATTAGTATTCAAAAAGGGTCGCGATACCATAACCTTGTATGACCTGGAGACTACCCGAACAAAGGAAGTATTAGAATACGAACCCAATCTTAGCAGCCTTATTATGACTCGTGCTCATGGCTTTGTTGGGAGCTTGGTGTCGGTTGATGGATTTGGGTTTGAATACAACGACTCCTTGAAACGTTTTATGCGTGTTGAATTTTAATATTCAAGTCATGTTTTTATTATTCGATGGTTTGAGTTTGAATAAAATGACTGATTTGAGTTAAAATGTAAGGGATGAACACGAAATGAAATTCTATATGATCGACTTCCTCTCGGCACATTTGGTCGCGCGGGTGGTGTGCAACTGGGCATTACACCAAGAACGGGATGGATTCAACGGAATGGGCATTACATTTGGTCGAATTTTTGCTTTTTTTCGAGCCGAGTTGAATCAGCTTTCAGATTCAAGTTGAAAGTTGAATCGATATTTTGCAATTCCTCTATCATACACTAAGTGTACTATACATTATACACTAAGTTCATAATATTCATTACAAAGTTTTATCACTTCTACAACATTCAATGTATCATTAAATATTACAGAGTAGATAGAGTCATAGAGGTAATACCATAGACCCTCAAACATTTTATAAATCTATTTTAATTATACCGAGTACTAATATTTTTATGTATATTAAAATCAATCCTTACCCTTTTTACCTATTAAAATCCGTCTAGAGGTTTAGTAACTATAAATAGGGCCGCGGGCACAGCCACCCTTCCCTCCAGCTTCATCATCTTCTTCTTTCCCAATTAGAAAAAGGCATAGTATGACTAGTGAACTGATAATGTGTACAAAATGTCTTTCTACCTTTTGTCATTACACTTGGAAAAATTAGATTATGATGTATGAGCAATATTTGACTCTTGCTTAGGTCTTGAACAAAAAACATAGTTGGACATATCATTAATTAGCCATGGAATTTTATTAGAGGAAGGACAAATTAAATTGATCGATTGGGATTATTCCTTTCGTATGGAACTTAGCTAGGTTTCACATTCATTGAGACAATTATTTTGTTCGCATCAACCATCGAATGAAATGAAATTTATTTCACCCTTGAAAAAAAATCCATCCGATGATATTGGTGATTATTATTCTTGAAGATTATATGTATAGGGTTGTGATTAATAGTAGTTTAAAATTAATTAATGGACTTCTTTTTCATTGATGCTACGATAGTCAACATTTGGATCGTGTTTTGCTTTATCGGATAACGACAAGACCATATTGTATCACTACCACTAGTGCACATTATAAGTTGCCACTACGTACGTTTTAAAAGTACTCCAATATGTAAGAGATAGATAGATAGGATATCATCATGATATATATTTGCATGCCAACAATTGAACATCTACATTACGTCTTAAACGAACTAGCTAGCTAGCTAGCTATCTAGTCGCGCGAACGCCATTTCTACTCTACCGAATTTCGTAGCTTACGCTCAACACGATAGTACTCAATTTCAGTTTTAATTTTAATCGAACAATTGAGAAATACCAAATTAGAGTTGATCAAATTCTCAGATCATACTCGTATTTGAAGCTTAATTTGATTTGTAGAACTCTTTCGATTATCGTAAGAACGTGAATAATATCAGACCATCGTCTACTTGTTCAATCACGTACATTAGGGTTGCAACTTGAATAAGTATACCCCATATGTCGAATTCAATCTCTTCTATATATATGCAGTATATATATATATATATATATATATATATATATATATATATATATATATATATATATATATATTGTACAAGATGCAAGGTGTGGTGCCTTCCACCTCATTAGGGTTCATCTTATCTGGTACTCTTGCAATAGGGGAGCCACCACGCACACATACACATATACATAAGCTTTTTTTTTTGTATCTTCCAAAATTCAAAGAGGGCACATTTAGAATAAATTAATCATTCAAAGTCTCCACTAATTATGCACAGCTCTTTTTCAGTTAAAAAAAACACTCCATAATTAATTGGACAAAGGTGTTAATTGTTAAATTGAGTAACCCGAATTCCGCAAGAAGCAAGGTTAATTATAGCGCACGCGACAAAGAGATCACGATCCAACGTTCGTTGAGTGTGATCTAGTACAGTGTTATCCAAATTAGTATGTACTCTGTGTCAAATTCCAAATGGGGGTGTTCAAGTGCGGTCCCACGCCTAGCGCACACAAACGAGAGCGGGAGCCCGAATATGCACTAGAGAGCCTCAATCTATCTCAAAACCATATGGTACTAAGTAGGAGAACTTTCTAGGCTTATATCATAGACTCCCCTCTCACAATTATTCGATGTGGGACAACTCACAAGTGGCCTTCAACACTCTGTATATATTAATTACATTATAATTACTCAAATCCAAATTAATTAATGTAATCAAACTTAGCATTCCTCATAAAAACTATAGGTGTTTTGTTTAATTATAACTTTTTACTCGTTGTGCATGAATGGATGAATAAATATATATTCAAGAGGTAAGCTAGCTGCATAGAATTCTCATTGTATATTTGTCTTCGGCCTTTGCATAAGTCAAAGGCCAAACCATTGTTTAAACGATTTTTTTTAATGTGAAACACTTCATTTTACTTTAGTGTGAAAATAAAATAAATATATGTGCCATTTTTATTTTTATTTTTCGCATTTCTGTTTCTTACGAATCCCGGAAAATAAGTAAGTTTGTAGCATAACTTTACTTTTTGATTGAAAAGTAAGCAAAAATAAAATAAATATAAAAAAACAGTAAAAAGAAATGGACGGCCACTTATGAAAGTTACGTCAACATATCATGATCAACCACTTATCTCAACTAAAAGAAAACAAAAACGAAAATGAAAAAAAAAAAAAAAATTATAATGGCTTACATCAATTACCCAAATTGTCCTATCAATAAAAATCAAGTAAATCACTTGCGCCATTTGTATGGTGATGATTTAATGCACGATGAATACGCGACAATGACAAAAAAAGTAAGTAATTACTGACTAGTATTAAGTAAAATCATTAGGTATTTGACTTTTTTTTAGTAAATATCAGTGCACGAAGTGAAATTTTATCAGCCTTATCAAATATTGAATCCAAACACTCTTCACTCTATCAGCCATAGAGTGTAGAGTGCAAAATCATATTTTAGGTTAACTACAATTTTACATTTGGATCATTTATGATCATTTTATATTTGAGTTTATGATTATTCATAATTAAAAGTTTAGAATCATCTTCCACTATTCAAAAGTATCAATGTGACCGCATAATTTCAATATCATCCATCACATTCAACTCAATATCCATCAATTAATAAATCCACCATGATCGCACAAATATAGTATATAGTACTTAACTACTCACTAATTTCATACATACAAAATCTTGATCATACTATATATATCTATACCCTACATATACATATATATATATAGTGAGTGTGTGTGTATATATAATAGGTACAGATAAGAGCAAGAGTTCAAGAACAATAATAGTTGAAGAACAGAAGAAGGAAAAGGAAATTCAAAATTAATGATGGATAAGGAAGAGATGAGAAAAGGGCCGTGGACCGAACAAGAAGACGGACAGCTGGCGCTATACGTGAACTTGTTCGGGGACAGGCGATGGGACTTCGTCGCCAAAGTTTCAGGTTTGACGGTTGGCGGGAGACACGATACATAGGTATGATTGTTTGGGGCATGAAACCGAATCCCCCGACTTCCCAAAACACGTTGACGCGTCTAGTTTTTTTCTTACTACAGGTTTGAAAAGAACAGGCAAGAGTTGTAGGCTGCGTTGGGTCAACTATCTTCACCCCGGCCTCAAGAGGGACAAGATGACCCCACATGAGGAGCGCCTCGTTCTCGACCTACACTCTAAATGGGGGAATAGGTTATAATTCTTTCATAATACTGGATATATTGTTTGTTCATGTTTTTTGAATTCAGGTAGTTAGGAAAAAGAAATTTGGTTTTTGAAATTATAAAAAAAAATATACAAAGATGTGTAGTTTTCATGATAGTTTTACTGTAAAACTATATATGAAACTATGCATGGAACTATCTTTCTTGTTTTAAAAATATCTCTTCTGATTTTACATGTTTTTGTAATTAATGGAGTAATAAATTACTTGTAGATGGTCAAGAATTGCTAGGAGACTGCCCGGTCGCACGGATAACGAGATCAAGAACTACTGGAGGACATACATGAGGAAAGAGGCTCAAGAGAATAAGAAGAAGAATGAAGTGATCCCTCAATCATCATCATCGTCGTCTTCGTCATCATCATCTCAAAGTTCGGCTGCTACACCTGGCGGAAACAAGATTGGCTCGGAGGCAGAGGAAAGCGCGGGGGTGTATTCCATGGATGAAATATGGAAAGATATCGAGTTGAGTGAAGAAAGCAGCAAGTTGAGTTCTCCGGTGTGGGATTTCTGTTCGATCGGCTCGTTGTGGTCTATGGATGGGGAAGAAGAGAGCAAGATGTTGATGCAGCAAATGGGTGATCACTTCCATTCTTTCCCTTTTAATCATCATATATGATCATCGTCGGATTATGACTCAAGTTTGGGTTCGTTCGTTTTTCTTTTCTTTCTTAAATGATTTTGTTTCGTTATGTAGAACTTAGCTTTGCACAGCGCTACAAGTATGGAGTAGTTCGGTTTCTGTGTCGATTGTTTGTACTAGTTTAAAATAATCATGATCAGCATCTGTACTGTGATATGTAAATTATGTAGTAAGCCATACTATGGTATTAGCAAAATTGGTAGTTTGAAATTTATGAAGAAGTATATTGGTATAATTACTTGAACAATGGCAATTGGCAAAGTGGATTTTTGAACCACTAATTCTCGATGATAATATTAAGTGGTGGAATCCAATCAAGATTTTCTTTTCAAGGAACAAAATTAAAGTGATCACACCAAGACAAAAAGTGGTTACTTTTATTCCAAATGTTACAATCTTAAAATATAAAATATTTCATCATTTTTCTTTTTTGAGATACAAAGTGAATCTAAGGGACGATACAAATAATACAATCCGGACAGATTTGAATGCGACTTGTAATTTTTTTATAATAATATATTATTATTTAAAATTATAAACAATATCTTAATTGTTTTTATTCTTATATTTAAATTACTTTTATTTCAAGATTTGCGCAAGTGGTCCTCAACCTGTCTTAGCCACACCGCCCAACCAACTTAATAATTTTAGTGTCAGTAATATGAAATCATCTCACTTGAGGTTTTGTATAGTTATTAAGATTCACCAACTCAATTGTCTTGATTGTTTGCCTAGTAACTTAGGGGCACAAAGTGTTATGTATACTATGACAGACAAAACCCGATAAATAGATGTTACATATATGTCGAGTGAGTGGAACCAAAACGCCTAAAAAACAAGTTCTAAGTTGGTTACTCGAAAATCCATGTCCCAAGTAGAGATCTAACAAAGTCAAGGATATTAGTAAGCCAATCATAACCAAAATCTAATATAGAGAGTTGGAACCACTTCTCTAATAAGTGGAAGAAAAGATAAGGTGGTGCTTAGTAAATAAACATCATCCGTATAACAAATACTCTTCATTTCAATTTTTAGTTTTGATTTGAAGGGTCTAGTAACAAGTATTGTTGGATGAATTTGTTTGTGACATAAAATGATAAGCATGATCAATTATGATGCATCTGAAATTCACACAATAAAAAAAAACAATTTCAAACACTTTGTTCTGCAGCATAATTAAATACTCCGATATAAAATTCAAACCAGCAGTATAAGAAGATAAAAATCCATCACCAAGCAATTTCAACATTATATCAACTTCGACCTTCAAAATTAAAACTCAAATCATGCCCAGAGAGAAGAAAACTGCCAAAACTACTGAGTGTATTAACTTTAATACAGCTCACTTGTGGTTTTTAGTAGAAGAAACCAAGAACTTTCCCACCAACGTTCTTCCTGCGAGCTTCTTCATGATCCATGATTCCAGCAGATGTAGTCAGCACAATGTACCCAAACTGCCAAAAAAGTGGAAAAACTTTAGATGATGATGCTCTTAATAAAACACCACTGCCGAGAAAATTCATCATCTTATATCAAAAGTGCAATCAAATAGTAGTAATTTTTATTTGAATTCTACACAAGGAATGGTTCAGCAAAAAACAATTGTCGATGAAAATCAAAATGATTGATAGTAACTATATATGTAACGAAGGGTAAAAGGGAAAGAGCAAATATTTGAAGTGATCTAAATAAAAGAGCAAAAGATAGAACTTCAGACTTACATTAATAAAAAGGTTTTATTTAGTAACTGCACAAAACAATAGGTACAGGGTAGTGCATGGTCAAAAAGCTTTAAATATTAATCATAAGTCGTTTAAATGATTACACTGATTAAATTCACTTCACAACAATTGAGTATTAGTTGACACAAGGTCTAAACATAAACCCATTTTCTATTATTTAGAAAAGAAACCGAACTTGGTTTGGTGTTTGATATTTATACCTGTCTGGATGGGAGAAGTCTCGCGGTCCAGGGCTCGATTTCCTTGACACCAACATCAAAACGAGGGCTAATGACTCCACACTTGTTCAGCCTTCCATTCAATTCAACAACAATCTTTCCAGACCTGTTGTCATCAACATACTCAAACTCGCCAATGTACCCTGGAAAACCATTTAAGCAACAAACCCAATGATTCTAACCTTCAAAATTCAAAGCACAATTACAAGGAAGAAAAAAACTTAAATCATCGAACATGGGCATACCATGCTTCTGCATAACTATAAGAAACTTGATGACGACCTTTGACGAAGGCCTAATCATGACCTGCCTTTTGCCCCTCTTCTCGGCATTATACATGCTCTTCAATGCATCATTCAGGACACTAACTCTCACCATCTTTCAACACAATCCGCTGAAAATAATTACAAAAACCATAAAATCATTAGGTACAAAACCTACATTTTATAATTTTCAACCAAAAACTATTATAAATTTATATATAAATAAAAACTTTTTTTACAAACAGACCAGTCGAGAAGCAGTAAGAAATTGCTGAAATTAATTTCCAAAATTAAACCAATAGCGTTCTGAGAAATCATACAGTAATCACATTGGATTACAAAAAACAGATAAACGGATCTAAACCGAATCACAACCAGATAGTTTCGCTAAGAGAAAACAAAAACAGATGCTAACATTTGCATAATTTATACGAAAAAAAAGATACTGTATCATGCAAAATCAACATTAAAAAAATGAATATGTGAAAAAAGAAACACTACCTGTTCAGAAAATTGAGAGAGCAGCTCTTGTCGAGGATACTTTCGTTCTCTGTTGAGAGTAGCAGTGATGTGAAGCCGATCGGAAATTAGGGTTACGTTTTTAAATAGGAGTTTGGGGGCCGTGCGTAATTTACATTTTTATCCCTTGAGTAAAAATTGCAATGGAAATTATGGAACTCTAATTTATAATTGAAAAATTGACAGTAGTATAATTTTTTAGTTAATATTATTATAAGTGAAAACGTAACTTGTACTGTATGTTCAATTCATTTAGTTCAATTTAAACATTTTTTTTTTTTTAAAACTAAATTTCCCTAATAACTCTTTAAACAAAGACCAACACGAATAAAAAAAAATTGAAATTTGTTGAATAGGGAGTAATATAACAACCAAACATTACTCAACAAACACACTATCCGTCACAGTCCAAAATCATGTCCCAATTGAAGAACCTGTATCTCTTCTCCTATAATCTCTTCCAGGCCTTTGGATGGTATCATCAAAAACCCTTTCATACACACTATTTTTACTCTGTGTGTGATTTCTCATTTACTGTATTTTGCAGGGCTCTGTCTCTCTTCAGAATCCTGAGCAATTTCTCCAGCACCAACTCCATTAATGGCGCATTTTCTTTCTCTGGTGAAACTATCTGTGAGTACCCACAACCACACTCAAACGCCTCTTTGCATATTTTCATCTCCTCTGTTTTTTATATCCTATTTACAGACATGGGCTTTTCATTTTTATTATTTATTTTTTTTGTTTTTCTTGTATTGGGTGTGTAGGCCTACTGCAAAGCCTTGCGTTCTTGGAAGTTATTCATGGGGCTTTAGGTAATTTGAACTTTCAGACATCGATGAATTCCGTTCGTTTTACTGTCGGTATTTTGTACGATGCTTCGTCTTCTTGATTTTGCGAATATGATTGAAAAATTGCAAGGAATCGTTCCGAGTGGGTTCCTGCTTCCTCTGATGCAGTGGGGTGGGAGGACTCACTTCTTGTTCGCTGTTGTTCGTCGGATTCACGAGGTTTTGATCTGTGCATTGAGTGGTCCACCTCTGTATTTGCAACCATTCGCATTGATTGCGTGCGTTCGATTCAACCGATTCTATTTATTGATGTAGGTCCAGGAATCGCCCTCGGTCTTCATAACTTTCGTTGCCTGGAGCTTATCCGATGTGAGCTGGAAATTCTCAGCTGTCTCTGTACAATAGTTTGATGTATCAATCAATTGGCTTTTAAAAGAAAAAAGAGGCTTTTAAAGGATCTTTACACTGTCACATGATATAACTGGAAAAATGTCATATTTGGAATTAGATAGTCTGCAACTATTTACGAATAATCAACCTTTTCCGTAACCTTTTCAGAACGATAATGAAATTAAAAAATAAAATTGTATCGTCTCTCTGGATGCAGGTTATAAGGTACTCGCATTACGCGCTGAATTGCATCGGCAGCCCTCCACATTGGATCACTGTTATTAGGTATGAATATTTCTGATAAATAGCCTCTCCGGGTGAACTGGTCACTAATCTTACGAGAACTATTATTTTCACTTTTTTAGGTACAATGCATTCATTGTCTTGTACCCTGTCGGAGTTTTTCCTGGTGAAAGTAAGCCTCGTTCTAGGACTTGTATCGGTGTTACATGTTTTCGTTTGACTAAAATCGATTTCCATGCTTGATGCAGTGTGGCTCATGTACCAAGCACTTCCGTATATAAAGGAGAAAAATTTATACGCAGATAGCCTCCCTTACAACTATTACAAATCCGTCGTGGTATGTTATAAGATCCCAGTGAACATTCGAGGATGATTTCAAATTTATTGAATTTAACTGTTTCAACACACTCTGTGCAGGCATTGCTTTTTTGTTATCCATTTTTGTGGATGAAACTCTACCTTCACTTATTCAAGCAACGCCGGTCGAAGCTCGGTAAACAGCAAAAGAAGAAGTCAAACTGACAAATATGCATTAGCTCCTAAGAAAAGATGGATATTCTATGACTAAGTATAAGGTGCGTCTCTAAGAAAAGATTGCCATTGTTCCTTGTGTCGAATCAAGCGATGAGATTAATTGTTATATTGCATAAATAAAGCTCTCACTTTGACCATTTCACTCATCAATGTTGCTTCTGTTTGTTCAAAATTTTTTTGACTGAGTCCGGCCTAATCTAAATACGTTAAGCTTAGCACATGATCGAATTGACAGTCGAAGAAATAGTTTTTGAACTAATATGTCACAGAACAAGGCAACTGATCATATGATACAAACATCAGAAAAGCCGGTGGCCTTCAACCACCGTGGAAACAAAAAAAACAACGAGAAAAAAAAACTGCACACAATGATAATCACTTAGTAGTCTATTGTGGTTGGGAGTTGCTCGTGGCCGCTCTGGTTGATGAAGAAGATCTCGTAGACGAGAGCAGCAACTCCTGCCCCGACGAACGGGCCGACCCAGTAGACCCAGTGGTTGGCCCACGTCCAGCTCACCACCGCCGGCCCGAAAGACACGGCCGGGTTCATGGACGCCCCGGTGAAGGCCCCACCGGCCAAGATGTTGGCCCCCACTATGAACCCTATCGCGATGGGGGCCACGACCCCCACGTCCCCCTTCTTGGGGTCCACCGCCGTCGCGTAAACCGTGTAAACGAGGCCGAAGGTCATGACTATTTCGAAAACCAACGCGTTTGATGCTGAAACGCCCGACGAAAGCGCGAAGGCCGACGTTTCCTGCGATTCATCAGTTTAAGTAACCGGTCAAATCGTTAGGGGGTGTAACTAGGGCTGTTAATTCAGTTAAACCAAACTGAACTGAAATTTTGGTTAATGGTTTGTTTGATTTTAATCGAATAATTTTGGTTCGGTTTGGTTTGGTTTTAACCAAATTGAAAACCGAAAACTCAAAAAAATCAAAATGGAAAATCAAACCAAATTAGTATGATTCGGTTTGGTTTAACTGAATTATGTCGGTTTGATTTGGTTTGATAGGTAATCGAGTCGTAAGAACTCGGTTTGTCTTACCAATCCACCAGTGGCGAACTTGAGGAGTGAGCAAGCGACGACGGATCCGAGCAACTGGGCTATCCAATAGAGGATGCTCCTGAACAAGGATATGTGGCCCCCGACGAAGGCGCCAAAGGTGACGGCCGGGTTCACGTGGCCGCCGGAGATGTTGGCTCCGACGGAGACGGCGACGAAGAGGGCGAAAGCGTGAGCTATGGAAGCCGCGACGAGGCCGGAAGGGGTGGTGGGCCCACCGTCGGTGAGCTTGGCTGTCGGAGGAAAAAAGGGAAAAAGATTTAATTCAGTTCGATTCAATATATGTTATCGTTTGTGGGAGTGATGTGTATTAGCTGGATTACCGAAAGCCATGCCGGAGCCTTCGCCGGCGAAAACGAAGATCAGCATGGAGATGAACTCGGCGATGGCTGCCTTGATGGCTTCCGGCTGGCTGGCCTCGGCCGGAGATCCGACGGCTATTCTTGAAATCGGCATTCTTGTATCTGATGTTCTTTTTCTTCTTCTTCTTGTTTCTTTATTTTTTATGCTCTCTGCCTCCTATAGAAGCTTCACTTATATAGTGGCACTCTAATTCAGTTATCTGAAATTCAAATAATAATAATAATAATAATAATAATAATAATAATAATAAGCCGACCATGATTGGGAAAGGGCCCACTCCACCGGTGATAATCAAACCGGCCACTCTAAATAGGTTTAGGTTGAAGTGACCCCCTAATTGTATATTTTAGTTCCATTTTCAACTCCATTAGAGTTGCAAAAAATGATGTTCCAAGAGTATTCGGTTGGCTTGCTAATGTTCTACTCGGCTTGACTAGTTTAATAAATAGTACTCTCTCTATTTCAAAAAAAAATAGGCATAGTGGGGTGTGCATATTTTTAAAAAAATGTATTTATTTTTTATTTTTTTAATTTTTTAGAAGTATAAAAATATTTTCATTGTATAAAATGTGTAAATGATAGAGTGTATTGGTCCATTACTTTGAGACAATAAAAAAGATGAAAGGTGACATTTTCTATGGCATGAATTGACCGAGGAAGTAGTAACTATCAGTAATGTTACTTTTCATAATTGTTTATATAGATTGTGATTATGTGTGTTAATTCAAAACCTTTAAGGTAACGTTTTGATTGAAATTTATGTAAGATGCAAAAGAATAAACATCATTATCGGTGGCCGCCCATACAAAGGAAGACGTTGACAACGAAAATATGAGTTTAGGTTTTGCTTGTTGTCGCCTCTCTATAATCTAATCTAATTCTAATACTTTAAAATGCAATCCATAACCAGTTTTTAATTAAAAATTGAACCATAAACATTATAAAATGCATTATTAAAATGCGAATATTATTCATTAAATATTTAAGTACAATATTTATTTATCTTACAAACGACCTTAAATTATAATGATGGATAAAATGAGTGCAAGTTAAATTAAAAACTTAAAACAATATTATTTTATATTTATATTATTTAAGAATGTATATTATATACGGAGAAAGAATTTCACTGTTAGTTTTATTAAAAATATTGGGCTTAAAAGCCCGAGCTTTCATTTCAAAAAGAATTATGCCCAGCTTTGAAATAGGGGTGGGCGACTACTGGGCGTGAGCTGGCCTATTATTGGGCTTCAGTTAGAGTTATTGGGCTTAATTATTGGACTTACGGCAGTTACGGGTTGACTTAAGGTTAGTTCTTGAGTGTTTAATTTCAAATTTGTGATATATTTACACTTAATTGCTATTGGCACATCCCTCTTATATATACTCACTTTCTCCCCCTATAGAGGCTGAACCAAAAAAACGAGTAAAAAGTAGGGGTGGGCGTAGGATAAGATGGTAAGAGATTCGTATTTTAAAAATTCGTCCTGCACGTCCTAATTTTATTTGGGTTCGGATCGAGATCGGGACGTCCCAACATTTAAAATAAAAAATAAAATTAAAAATTAAGATAAAATAATAATATTACCGACTTATAAAACAATTTAACTTTAAATAGAATAAGAATGAAAAGTTTTTTGACATACTATATATATATTGAATTTATTAAAAATTTTAATTTTAAAAAAATAAATTATTAAATAAGTAAATAATACTTATTTTTATTCAATTTTTAAATAATATTTTAATTTTTAAAAAAATTCAAAGTAAAAATGTTAATATTTCTAAAAAATATATATAAATAAAAATTAAATTATTTTTGAAATGTTATTAGATTGTAAATATATAATAAATTTAATTGAAACTATAATTAATATTTTGATATTTTTATTAATATGTGAAAAAATAAAAATATTATTAATATTAAAAAATAAACGGGACGAGACATGATTAAACGGGATCGTCCCGGTCGCGTCCCATTGTAAAAAAATTGAAACGGGACGGGACGGATTGTCATTTTTAAAATTTATCTCGTCTCATCTCGTTAGTTTTCAGGATGTGATCAGGACGAGATCGAGATTTCGAAACGAAGAGCCCATCCTAATAAAAAAAAGGGTTGAAATTATTATATACCATATATAATATGTATTTTTCTTAAAAAATTGTAAAAGTTACAAGTAATTTTTCTTTTAAAGGGGTTTAAGCCCTCTACATGCATGATGCATCAAGTGGCGGAAGTGGCTCCGCCATTGGTCTCGTATGTAAGGTCACACACATATATTTTTGTACAAAAGACATGTGACCATAATTGCAGAGATCGTATAACCATAGAATTCTATTTTACTAATTTCAACCACCACAATAATCAAGATTATCTTTTCAAAAATAGATTAGGTTAAATTAGATGTTAGACAAATACACGAATTTGAATTTGGTATTTGGTCTAAATCCCATGAAATTCTCACCTTACCAAAAAGAGCTCATTTAGAATTTCACCCTTTACCCCCTCATTTGCAAATCCACATTTCACCCACTTACCCAACTCATAATTATTTTCAAACATTAGTTTTGGATTTGTAATACGGATTTGAGTTTTTTTCATTTTAATTTCAAAATCATAATTCTAAATCAAGTATTTGAAATGAATTGTTGGTTCTCAAACACAATGTTAAGGTATTTTATTGTGTTATTGTTAACCGTTGTTTCAAAAATCGAGCACGATCACTTAATTTGTCGGTCAGAAAATGAAACACATAAATTTTCAACCTTTGTTACAAATTAATGAAATTATGGTTTAATTTTTTCTCGAACTATGGGCAAACTTCTTTAAAAAAAACATTAAACTTGCATAAAATATTTTTTGCTCGAATGAATATTGTCAATCACTCAGATTTACAAATACTCACTCCCATTTAAATTAAAATTTATTTTGATTTTTTAATATTTTTTTCAAAACAGATGTCGTTTTACATTTCTCAGAGCTAATTGGTGATATTTTTTCATAAATTACCATCAAAATAATTAAAATTTACCTAAATAATAATTGTTTTAATATTTAATTTAAAATTTCAAAGTAATTGATGATAAGGTAAAATAAGAAATTAATATTTTTTAATACGTGTGTATGAGCTTAAAATGTCATATATTTTGGATGGAGGAAGTATAAGTTGATTAATTCAATCTAAAAATATTAATCTTCCGATTAAAGATCGATCAATAATTATTACAATTATACAATTACATTAAAAATTGTAATGCTGACTGTTGAGAATAAGACAAAAATAAAATTTGGGAAATGTTTATTTATTTTTAAGCGGCGAAGTGTTAAAAGTTTTCTTTTGGGATTCACAACCTTATCCTTGTTCTCGTACTTTTTTTATTACTATTATTAGAGCATCCATAATCGGTAAGTACTTCGAGTACAATTCACACGTGTCAAGAATTGTATATACAATAAGGAGATGAGGTACAAATAAGAGAGAGAAAAAAAAGAATATCAAATATTCAAGAATTGTATATACAATAAGGAGATGAGGTACAAATAAGAGAGAGAAAAAAAAGAATATCAAATATTAGATACTAGGTACAATTTGTATTGTGTCTTGTTGTGAGGGTCCCACATGCCAAATAGTGAACAAATTCATCTTACACCATTGAGACATTAAAGTACAAATTGATAGATACAAAATATATGTGATGTGTCAAGTAATGTGTCACTAAACTATACATATGCTTGTATATACCATTGGAAATGCTCTTAGTATTATTACTCCAGTTTGATTTATTATTCCATATATTTTGATAAAACTATTTCAAAACTAGTATCTTTCTTATTCTACCAGTTTGTTTTATTTAATTTTATTGTTTCATTTCCACATTTATAATAATTAATCTATTTCTATATATAGAAATTCATTTATACTGATCGGTAGATGACATTTACAATACAGTTCATTACTTATGTTATGATTTATTTTCAAATTGATTTAATAATGAAAATTTAGTTATATATGATGATAAATAATTTAATTAAAATAATGATGAGTCAATAAAAAAATATTAGTAATAGTAGTATTATATTTTTTGTCAATGATACACCAACACGTGTTCTTTTGAAAAATAAATTCTTAATATCGTACAATTTACTAATAAAACATCGCATTCACATTATTCGTTCTACTTCATTTTTTTCGATGAAGTAAAAAAATCAACCGAGTCAATATAATTAAATGCAGTCGAACATGTCAAGTAGTATGCATTACAAATACTTAAACGTTAATTGAGTACTTTTATTTTGTTTTTTTCTGTTTCAAATTAATTGATGGATAGGGAGAAATATTTTTTTTCAATTTATTAAATTAAATAAAAGCAACTGTACGTAACATATACGGAGTAGTAATTAATTGTTGTTTTTTACATAGAAGACATTGATTGCAAATAATTAGAGGCTAAACAAAAAGCTGTAATACGAAAACAAACGGCGTAGGCGACTAAGCGCTGGTAACGTAATAATTTCCTTTTTAATTTTTCACTTGTTGTTCTAATAATTAAAGTACTATAGTTTTGTAATTATGGAATCATAATTATTTGTAAGAAAATTAATCTCAATAATAATAAGTTATGATCACTTATGAGAGCTTACAGCTGTGGATGATGTGAATTTACAATATAAAAATGTACCAATGTTTTTATTTTGGAATGGATTGAAATGGTTTATCTGTAACTATTTTTATTTCCATCTCTCCTTTTAAATGTTTGAATATTTTCATTTTTTCAATTTTTAATAAATAATAAATTTTGAGTCATGAGCTAGAATCGAAACTAGCTATTTCTTGAATCCACATTTCGAGATTGAAAAATTGAAATCCAGAAGGTTGTATGTTTACACCACTTTATAAAAGTCAAACTCCAAAGGTTTGACTATATATAGAAGGTCAACATATATTGAATTTTTGCAAAAGTGAAAATCGCGGCAAATATATTGCGGGTGGGCAGTCGTAGAAAGAGAGTTTATTCGAAGTTGGAAAATATGTCCAAAATAAAAATTAAAAATGTCAAAAGTACAATTAGTTCGTTAAGATTTTATAGTCTTTATTATCATCAACTATAAAATATGATAAATTTTATTAAATATATTGCCTTAATAAATGCGTTTGATGGCAAACACTCAAACACTTCACATACACGTAGAGAAAAATACATAATAATAATAATTATTATTATTATTATTTAATTTGAGATAAAAATATATGTAATGATAAAATTTAATTGAATATGGTGTGTTATTTATATAAAATATATCATTAAATAACATAAACCATTTTAATCATACTACTTTTGAAGAGTTTAAGAAACTCCCTTAAAATTGTGGCAAATTTCATAATATAAAATTAAAAGGAAAAAAAGAAAGTCAATGAGCATCCATTGCACCTTACCTTATTTAAACTCACTAATTATCATTAACATTTCTTTAACTACACAATTTCCCAAATATTTAAGGAATATCCACCAAGATTTAGGCAATGAAAATGAGAGTGACATTACTACTAGTTTAGGAATTAGTATGGTAAGAAGACAACCTTCTTAAACAGTGTAATTTACTAACCTTTTTATTTTATTTTTTTTTATTTTATTTGTATTGGAAGGTCTCCTAGATTCCTAAATAACTTTGATTCAATTAATTATACATATAAATTCTTGTTATATATATATACACATATACACTCACACTCACTCACACTTTCTTAATTCCTCAAAATCTTTTCTTCCCAAAGACCATAATTACTACTTACACAAGTTCTTGTCCAAAGCTTTTAAAGGAGATGGGTGACATGGCTGCCTTATGGGGATATCATGAAGAGGTTTGTTTTAATCTCACACTCATTCTTTGTTTCATACCGCTTTATAGTTCGTTAGTTTGTTTGGACAATAAATAATTTTGTGGTCTTTAATCGTATATCATTTTTTTTGTGTATGTTTTCATTGTTAGTTCGTGTGGGTAGGTAATTACATTTGATTTAATTTAATTGATAGGAGTACTTTTGTTGTGTTGGTCTGCAAGTATCAAATGTTGCTAGTCATGTGTTATAGTCCACTTTTTTCACTTCAAGTTTCTTTTTTTAAATATGTTTCAATGAAGAAAGTTAATTGCAATTTGGCAATTTGCAAACAATTACAAATTGCAAATTCTTTGTTAGAAGTATATATTTGATTGAACTAAGAAGTAGTTTTCGGTGTAGATTACTAAAACGATTACTTGATTTGTTCGATCAGAGTGACGAAGGCACGGAGCAACTCGCGCAGAAGCTTCTCCTCACGACCCTCGAACTCGAGAAGCTCAAGTCCGAGACGGCCGATGAGATGATCAAGAACAAGGATCACATCAGCCGCCTCATCCTCCTCCTCAAGCACGCCCTCCACGAGCGAGACCAAGCCAAATCCCAGCTCAACAACCTCCTCATCCAGCTCCTCAACAACAACAGCAACACCTTTCCCGCCAAAACCAACAACTCGAGCATAACCGAATCCAACAGCCTCCACTCCCCCGCCGACTCCCTCTTCGACGGAGTCGTCGTCTCCTCCTCCTCCACCGACCACCACCCGACCCTCGACAGGGGCTCGTTGGTGGTCGATGAAATCGCCAGGGGGAAACCCCTGCCTCAGAAGGGGAAATTCCTGCAGGCCGTTGTTCGGGCCGGGCCTCTCCTCCAGACGCTCCTCGTCGCCGGCCCGCTTCCGAGGTGGCGGAACCCGCCCCGGTTCGACCCTTACCAGATACCTCCCCCTCTGTCCATCAGAGGCTGCGATCAGGCCGATCTCGGCCCGCGGGCCCAATTCCAGCCCACGTTGATGGATTTTGCTGGTACGAGTAATCGGGCTTCGGGCCCTACCATTGCTTCCTATGCCTCATTGCCCAAGAAACAGAGGTTCTGTTGATATGTAAATTAGAAGGTTCAGTTGGTGATATTGATAATGTAAATGTCTAATATTAATATTTTTATTTTCACTGATTTTGTTATTTTTATCAAATTAATGAGTGAGTTAGTTACAACAAAAGATAAAAATCAGTTAGAAGGACAATTATGTCTTTTTAGAAATATCATTTTTGTAAACTTTATGTGACTTTTGAGGTCGAAAAACTCCAAAACTAATAGATTCTGCAGATTTTCATCCGATATTGTTATGTTTGTCGGGTAGAGTATCGCTATCGCCATCACGTTTGTTCTCCGGTTTGATGAATTCGTCCGACGGCCCCACTAGATCCGACCCGTACACATGGCCCATCTTGACCCGCTTGGTCTCGAGGTAGCGCTCGTTGTCTTCCGTGATCGGGGTCATCACAGGGACCCGCCCAACAACCGCCAAACCGTAACCTCTTAGACCCGCGAACTTGGCCGGGTTGTTCGTCATCAGCCGCATCGTGTGGACCCCAACGTCGTGTAGTATCTGCGTCGAAAACAAATATTAGTATCAGACTGATATATATATATATATTGTCAAAGTTAAGTCAATAACACCTTAAAAGGTCTTGCGTAAGAATCGAGCATCAAACCTGTGCGCCGATCCCGTATTCACGCGAGTCAGCAGCGAAACCGAGCTCGAGATTCGCTTCGACGGTGTCGTGGCCTTGGTCCTGAAGGTTATACGCCCGGAGTTTATGGCCTAGCCCTATCCCACGCCCTTCGTGCCCGCAGAGATAGACGAGGACTCCTCTGCCCGCCTCCTCGATTATTTGCATCGCCATTTCTAATTGGTTGCCGCAGTCGCAACGCTTCGATCCAAATATGTCTCCGGTCAGACACTCGGAGTGAACCCTTACCAAAACATCTTGTCCATTTCCTAAGTCTCCCTGTTGCACAACAAGTAAGAATACGGATTGAAATCGACTGAACTGAATTGATTGTATCTAAACTGAACTTGACTGAATTTAAAGGATTTGAACTGAACTGAAGTTAACTTTTGTTTATCGTTACCTTCACTAAGGCTATATGCTCCATTCCATCGAGCTTCGAACGATAGCAGTGCGCCTGAAACGTACCCCACTTAGTTGGCAAACGTGAGCTCGCAGTCCGTTCGACTAGCTTTTCCCTCTTTCTCCGATACCTAAGACCGTTTATGAGTCATAATACTCGACATTTTCAATTCATCGACGTGTAAGGTTCATACGTACCTTATGAGATCAGTGATCGAAACCATTGGAATGCCGTACTCCGAGGCCAACTTTCTCATAGCGGACACGGAGGCAACGGAGCCATCGTCTGAGTCGACTACGGACGAGAGCACAGAGACCGGATGCAATCCCGATAACGCTACCAAATCCACAGAAGCCTCGGTGGGGCCCACTCTACGTAAAACGCCACCGTTTCTGTATTTAAGGGGAAACACATGTCCTGGCCTTCTGAAGTCTTCCGGTCTAGAGTCAGGGGACGACAGAGCAAGTACGGTTTTAGCTCTATCCGAAGCAGATACGCCCGCAGACGTCGTTCCCGCTTTGGCATCCTATAAACGTCGATGAAAGAGTACTGTTAGATATCCCAAATCGATTGGATTAATAACTCTGAATTGGACTCACATATATGTTGGACAACCTTATTACCTTAACAAGTTATTGACCCAATTTTGACAAAGAGATTCAAAAACAGGGCGAAAACGTATCGAAGCAAAATAAGGGCATTCATACATACCACTGTGATTGTAAACGAAGGAGCCGAAGAATCGTGTTCATTTTCGGGAGACATCAGAGGAAGCTTCAGCCTGTCGAGATCCTCGCCCTTCATCCCAACCGAGACCATCCCCGATCCGTGCTTGACCATAAACGCAACACCCTCCGGATTCGCGAAGCAAGCCGTCATCACAAGATTCCCTTCTACACTTTCGTTATCGTCATCCACAACAATAACAAACTTTTCTCGGCGCAATTCGGAAATTGCTTGCTCGATGGAAGAGTAGCCTGGAGATGGACGGTCAGGATCGTCCTCGGCATCGCTCACAAAGAAATCAACGGTTTCTCGATAATCGTTGTGGTGATTAGGTGGGATGCAGCTACAAGTTGTGAGCTTCCATGGCCTGATTCTACAACAAGTTTTAGTTGTTCCTAGCTTATGATGATACTGATGAGGGAATTGTGAGGTGTGTGAAATGTGAGGAAACAGCTGAAATACATAAATGCAATCCATTGGGATGTTTGGAATACTGATTATTGATATGTATCTTCATGTGTTTTTATTTTATTGTTATCCATTTGAAACTAAAAATTGGAGCCACACATGAAAGCAATTACAAAGGGTGGTGGCATTTTTTTTTATTTTTTATTTAAAAAATAATAATTTATAATTATTGAGACAAAAGTATTATGAAAAATATTATTAATTAATAGAATAAACACATTGTATTATTGATTTAGACAATAAATAATAATAAATTAATAAACTTCAAAATTTATAAAAATTATTTCAATACACTTAAAAATATTTAAAAAGTATTTGAAAAGTATTTACAAATTACAAAAATATTATTTCCAAAACACTTTAAACAATTAAAGGATATTTCAATTCACTTAAAATTTATTTTAATTTTTTTAAAATGTTTGAAAAAAAAAAGTAATTTAAATCATTCTTGTACACACATAAAATTTCATTATAAGAAAATATATCATTGAAAAATAAAAATAAAAGACACACATAAAAATTGAAAAAAAATAAAACATAAAATAAATTTTCATTCATAATAATAATAAAATTATCATTACATAGACAAAAAATCACCATTCATAAAAATATTTCATTCACTAAAATAATCTTTATTAAATAATAGGATAATTATATTACATAAACAAAAAATCACCATTCATAAAAATATTCCATTCACCAAAATAATCTTTATTAAATAATAGGATAATTTTATTTATAACTCCGTGTATATTTTAAGCACCCCATCTATTCTTATTTCTTACAACTTTTAATAGCACTATAGAAGGACTATAATACCCCTTATCTATATTTCTTGGTTGTATACTTGTATGGGTGAGAGAATGTAAAGCAACTAAAAGTCCCTGGAGATAACAATTTGAAACGAACATAATAAACAATTCGTCGACTCTTTTTCCGACAGATCTAGAAACTATTTTTCCGACGGCTGCGCTAAGAAGCATCATCAAGTTAAAGAGCACGAGAGAATTGGCTATGGCAAGTTCAAGTGTGCGTCCCTAATGCCATCGAAATTAACTTCCACCGGAAGGAGCTCCAAGTCGGATCAGCGACGGCGATGCTGCACCCGCTGCCCTCCCCTCGACGAGACACTACCGCCCGATGAATCGTGTGGGTGTGGATAGTAATAATTGAGGTTGTAAATAACCTGACCCTAAATAATAATATAGTTATCATTATAAATGACTTTGTGAATATAAAAAAAAAGGCTCACGTGGGAAAAGCAGACCCATCGACAAAACAAATTATAAGGGCCCATATATTTCAGGTACTGACCCATTTACTATATACTCTCCCTCCCTCTAAATCACAATAAATACAATACTTTCGTTGCACAAAAATTAAGAATTTTTTTATTTTTTGAATTTTTAATTAAAATATAAAAAGTAAAAATTTACTTTTAAGTTAAAAAATAAAGTAGTTATAAGTAGACTTTAGAAAATAATGAATAAAGTAAAGGTAAAATAGTATTTTAAAGTGAAAAAATTAGAATATTTATTTCCTTTTTTGGGTGTATCTACTATTATGAGACACTTCAAAAAAGAAATTGTAGTGTAATGTATTACAACTGATTCTTGATTCGAAGAAGTTCTATTTATATATTTTTGTTATAACTCTTGGTTATTATTTGTGTTGATTTAAGGCTTTTATAATTTTCGCTTCTTAAATGCATGTATAGGTAGTTACTAAATTGCTTCACAGGAAATCAACGATTTTAAGAGTTGAAACGATCAATGAAGAAGAAGAAAGAAATGTGTTCGTGCAAACATGTGCAGTTGTGGTACGAATTGAATTCAAAGTTCGTTAGCTATTTGATTTTGCTAAAATTCTCACAACGCTTACAAGACTTTCCCGTTTAATATTTTCACCGTTCGAATCTTCCAAAAAAGTCACGAGACAAAAGATATCGGGCTCGGAATGAAGCAGATGAGAGCTGCCTAGTTTTCTCGCGCAAGCGGCATTCAACCTATGTTGGCGTCCGACCCGCTCCGGCGGCAGTGGTTCAGGTGCCGCTCTGACGGTCGCTAGCGGTCTGCCCCCTCACTTACGTTTTTGTTCCTTTATTTAGGTTTTTTAGGTTTTGATATAAGATAAATTCTCTCTAATTTTCAAATACTCTTTTCATATATTTTTAGATTAATATTTCTTAGATTAAGAACACTCCAAACGTCATAGAATTCATCTTTTCATACATTGGGATTGAATCAACATTGAAGTTCATCAAGACTTTCCATATCTTTTGATACACTACTAGAAAAAAGGCTTTTAGCGACCACGCTTTTTGCGACCACACTCCGTGGTCGCTATTAATGACCTTTTGCGACCACACGTGGTCGCAAAATCGTACGCTCGCTATTTGTTCAGATAAAAAATGCGCCAACTTCCCGCGTATTTATTAGCGACTACGAAGTGATCGCTATTACCAGGCGCGGTCGCTAAAACTATTAGCGACCACAGATGTGGTCGCGAAAACATATTTCTAAAAACCTGATTTTACACTGTGGAAAATAAGTTTGAATGACTGCCACGTGGAAGGCTTTTGCGACCACGCGAACAGAGTGATCGCTAATAGTCTACAAATATCAGTGGGGGCAGAGGTCATTTTCTTCCTCACTTTTTTTATTCGCGTTTTCAGAGCTCTTCGAAGGCGAAGGCGAATTCTGGGTTAGAGATTTCCGGCAAGGAGAATTCCGTCAAGGAGATTTCCGGCGGCGGCGACGACGTGATCTGGTCCAAGTATGCTTCATCCTTCCTCTCTTCGATTTTGTTTCTTTGATTAGGGTTTCTTTAAAGTTTCAAATTTAAGGTTGAAATTAGGGTTTTTGATTTAGTGTATGATTCTCCTCTTTCCTTCTTCGTTATTTCTTTGATTTGTTTAAAAAGGATTGGGCATTTTGAATAGTGTTAGAGCACACAATGTAGAATATTGGGCTTAGTGAGTTCGATGATTTATGATGCTTATTCTAGCTCGTAGAGGAATGTATGCGTACTTGTGGACCGAACGATATTAAAATGCATAAACACATAGCATATATTTTTCTTATCGTTACTTGTGAGCTGTGGAATTCTCACTACATTTGGTTCCTGCTAGTCACACTTATATTGCAAGTGATATTTGTACTTTTCATGTCCTGGAGATGATTTTTCATTTTGATTGATGAAGTTGCTAAGTCGATAGATTTATTTGATGCATCGAGTCTTTTGGAGTTATGGTAGATGTATGAGGCACTGATACATGTACAAAAATATGGCATGTTTACTTAATGACACGGGCAGGGCATATTACACACTCAAATCCCGAATGTGATAACCACCATCTTCACATAAGTATCCTTGTATAGAGGCCATATTGCTTGAGCAGAGATTGCTTCTATAAAATTTATGGTTATTATCTAATGTAGTTATGAACTCGAGCTTTCTCTTATTTGACTCATTAGAAGTTGCAGTATTACACTGGGCTTAACAAATATATTTGATTATACTTTCTTTAAATTGTGTGATCTATCGTTTTATCCATCTAAATTAGCTAACAAGTCTCTGACCACTTGGGCGATTCTTATATACTTGCTTCTGATCACAGATCTTTTGACCAAAGACTACAATTATGACCAGAAGTTCAGCTTCTCGTTTCCAAGCTCTACTGGAATGGTATTATTGTCTCATTGTACTTTTAGTCCCACTTGCAAATTATGACACTTTTATTGTAAGATCTCAGTTGTTGATATTCAAACTTCTGATTTATCGCATACCATTGCCGTGTACAATATAGTATAAAGGACTTTTTCAAGAACGTGTATATTTTATCTGAAAAATCTGACCACCATATTTTCCCGACTGCTTGATTATGTTTTTGCAGGCAATTACAGCTAGTGGTGTTAAGAAGGATCAAATATTTGTCGGTGATATAAGTACACAGTGCAAGAGTGAAAAGACTACCGTTGATGTCAAGGTCGATAAATATTCTAATGTAAGAACAATATTCCTTGCCTTTACGGATGTCTCTATTTGCACAGGAGGTTGCTATTTTAAGGTATCTATAGTTTCAACTTGTTGATTTTGAATAAATTTTAGAAACGATTGTTGATAGTTTTACCTCCCACCTTAATGGGTAAACAAGTAGAAAAGGAAGAATAAAAATGTCCACATTATGAAAGATTTTTGGACATTTACACTTTATTCTTTCTTTTCTGTAATGATGATATATATAAAATTTCTACCACCCCAACTGTATTTGTACTAAAAGTAGTTAGCAAATTTGAAATTGCTAGTAGGACTATTTTCTGGATGTCGATTCAATTCTGACCTATATAAATGGCTATTTGTCCTATGGAATAGATGTATAGAACTAAAGGAAAATAATATCTCATAGGAGTAAGAATGAAATGTTTATTTTTCATAATAACTGTAGAAAGTTATGTTTGTTCTTTTGAAATCTTAATGCTTTATCAGGAGTTTGAGTTACAGCTGACCTCAGATTGCAGGTTGATAACTTTCATGAGCCCTCTTTGGAGCAAAGGCTAGCAGATGCAAAGTTGTCCTTACCAAATATCGTGAAACCTCAAGTTGCTTGTGGTGTATCTGATGCTCACAGTATGGTATGCACATTTTTTTTATGCTGAAGTGACTTGTATAAATCTTCTGACTTTTCAAATTTTCATTTTTAGTTGGGGTAGTTGTGGTAAAATTATTTGTCTCAAACTCCAATAGAAGAAACTCCTTTGTTTATAATCCTTTTCCTTACTTGAATATACAATCCTAAATTCACCTAAATTTCTGACTACCATACTCCTTAATCATCATCGAATTATACCCGGTGTCATCTCATTATTTAATCCTGATTTGATTACGCAAGGGTAATTACTTTTACTCTTTGTTACTAACCCGATTATATTATCTAATTATTTTCTTATATTTTTCTCATTTTGTACTTGTTGCCAAGAATCTGTTGCTGCATATGCTAGAGTTAATAATTAAATTTTCTCTATACCAGCTCTCCTGAATACCTATTTGAAATTCCTGACTTCTGAAGTCATTGTAGTATGTAGACCTTTTTCTTACCTAGATTTCTTAGAAGTAGTAGAAAGCAACTTTATTGCACAATACTTTTAAAAATCACACAGTTGGTGTTTTTTTTCATGAAACAAAGGTGGTAGTAAAAGAAATTCAAGTCATTCTTCTGAATATTGCTTTGATATATTCTGCAGGCAATTGTTTTTAAGGTGGACCTTTACTGCACATGATGTGTTTGTCGAAACGAGCGGCTCATTGAACACGATAGTCGTTCATACGCAGCGGTAAAGAATCGTTTTTTTTTAATGCAATGTAATTTAGTTGTTTTTGAGTTGATTATGAATTGTACTATGTTATGTATTTGACTATTCTATTAAGATGGTGTGTTAATGAATTTGAATAATTGCGTGTTATGATTTTTGGATTACATTTATATTTGTATTGTAATTGATTTGCAGGCTATAAATTACAATTTCAAAATATTTTTTTTTTCAGCAAAATTACTTTTTTGCGACCACCATACATAACAATCTCATTTAAAAAAAGTCAGTGTTTGCGACTACGAGTGGTCGCTAATAAACTGCCACGTCACCGCTCGTTGCCACATCAGCACGGAGCATTAGCGACCACTATAAGTGGTCGCGAATAAGTAACGTGGTCGCAATAACATTCGCGACCGCGCTGTTGTCGCCAAAAAAACATTTGAGACTAACTATTAGCGGCCACGCATTAGCGACCACGCGTGGTCGCAAATACTACTTTTTGCGACCACAACATGGTTTTTGCGACCACAATTCGTGGTCGCAAAAACCTCTTTTTTTTGTAGTGATAATTAGTAGGTTTATTTATTTTTCATTTTTGTGTTCTTAATTATTTGATTTGATTATTTAATTACGTGTTAACTTATGAAAATTTCCAACTCTAATTGTTTGATGTTGATTACAATTATGAGTAGCTAAATCGTATACTTAGGTTAGAGCGAGTGATAAATAAAGTATAGTAGTATTTAAAATGTTTGTGTACTTGTACTAGGAGATATCTTAAAATAAGTATTTTTTCAAAATTTTTTTATTTGTCATCTAAGCTTTTGCACAAATATTAATAATAATTATAATTTTTTAATTTAATTTTATTTAATATTAATAATTATTTCACTTTATCTTTTAATATCTATTAAGGTCAAATAATTTTTTTTTTTGAGAAAGTAGTATTCGAGGAGTATTTATTTTTCTTAGGTAGATATTAAATAATCAATCAAACCAAGCCTTGCAATTCCAACCATTCCTTCTACCAAACACCACCTCCCTCATCAATACACCCCGCGGGCCCACCCTCTCCACTATATACACCCCCCAACACAACTGTCCACCCATTACTACATACAAACACACTCCGCATCCACGTGTTCAAAAACATGGACGCCGTCCAAACCCTCCTCTCCGCCGCTCTCGTCCTCCTCTCCGCCGCCTTCCTCCAGACTCTCTCCCGCCGCCGCCGCCGCCGAGGCCCCCCTCCTCCTCCCGGGCCGTTTTCCCTCCCCATCATCGGGCACCTCCACCTCCTCGGGCCCCGCCTCCACCAGACGTTCCACGAGCTGTCGGCCCGGCACGGCCCGCTGGTCCAGCTCCGGCTGGGGTCCGTCCCCTGCGTGGTGGCCTCCACACCGGACCTGGCCCGCGAGTTCCTGAAGAGCCACGAGCTGACCTTCTCCTCCCGCAAGCACTCCACCGCCATCGACATCGTCACCTACGACTCCTCCTTCGCCTTCTCCCCCTACGGCCCCTACTGGAAGTTCGTCAAGAAGCTCTGCACCTACGAGCTCCTCGGCGCCCGCAACCTCGCCCACTTCCAGCCCATCCGCACCGCCGAAGTCACCGCCTTCCTCCGCCACCTCGCCGCCAAGAACCCCGACGACCTCGTCAACGTCACCGACGAGCTCGTCCGCCTCACCAGCAACGTCATCTCCCACATGATGCTCAGCATCCGCTGCTCCGAGTCCGACGGCGACGCCGACGCCGCCCGGACAGTCATCCGGGAAGTCACCCAGATCTTCGGGGAGTTCGACGTTGCTGACATCATCTGGTTCTGCAAGAACTTCGACTTCCAGGGCATCAGGAAGAGGTCAGAGGATATACAGAGGAGGTACGATGCTCTCCTCGAGAAGATCATCACCGACCGGGAGAACCTCCGCCGGATCAACGGCGGCGGAGGCTCCGGCGAGGCCCGGGATTTCCTCGACATGTTCCTCGATGTCATGGAGGGAGGGAACTCCGAGGTCAAATTCACCAGGGAACATCTCAAGGCTTTGATTCTGGTAACTGATTTGTCTGTTTTAATCCTCCTGCATTTCGTATTATATGATTCTTAACTAAGACTCTGGTAATTGATTTGTCTGTTTTAATCTAAGATTCAGGTAACTGATTTGTCTGTTTTCGTATTTTTATATAAATTTCATGATTCTTAACTAATTGTACCGGTGAGTAGGATTTCTTCACTGCCGGCACTGACACGACAGCCATTGCGACGGAGTGGGCGATAGCCGAGCTAATCAACAACCCGAATGTTCTGAAGAGAGCTCAGGAAGAGATCGACCGAGTGATAGGGCCCGGCCGGTTGGTGCGGGAATCGGACGGGCCGAGCCTGCCTTACCTGATGGCGGTCATCAAGGAGACGTTCCGTCTCCACCCTCCGATTCCGATGCTGTCGAGGAAGTCCGTTTCGGAAAGCGTGATCGGCGGCTACAAGATTCCCGATAAGTGCCTCTTGTTCGTTAACATCTGGTCGATGGGGAGGAATTCGGAGTACTGGGAGAGCCCGATGAGCTTCCGGCCCGAGAGGTTCATGGAGAAAGAAATGTCTTCGCTCGACATTAAAGGGCAGCATTTTGAGCTGCTGCCGTTCGGGACGGGCAGGAGGGGCTGCCCGGGGATGCTGCTTGCCATACAGGAGCTGATCATTATAATCGGGACGATGGTACAATGCTTTGACTGGAAAATGCCAGGTGGCTCGTGGCCCGTGGACATGACCGAGCGGCCCGGCCTGACGGCCCCGCGGGCCAATGATTTGTTCTGCAATGTAGTGCTGAGAATCGATCGGGAGACTGTTACCGGCGGGCAGTGATGGTTCTCGTTTTGGCTTTGGTTTGTTGATGAGTTTGCTTATGAATTAAAACGCTTATTGTATTTTTTTAATTTATTGAGTGTACAATAATGTGTGTGTTCTTGGAGTGCATGTTGATTTCTATTTTGTACCGTGCACTTGCTCAAGGTGGTTTGATGATTTTGTTGTGGGTTATATGTATATGCACTATCTCTTAGGAAAACATTGGTTTGTATCACGTGTAGTCGATTTTGGTTGATATAGAAAAAGGTTCGTTCGATTGCAGACTGAATAAGAAGTATGAATTGTCATAAATATGTGATTAGTAGAATGGGTTGCAAAAGATGTCATTAATTAAGCCTTGGCCATGCCACGAGGTTTTATCTAGAAGCCATGCAAGAACTGTAGTAGGTCCTGCACTCTTGTTGTACTATAATTAATTAGTTAGGTTTTAATTTGTCATTTTCAGCATTAATATGCGTGGGTGATCCGCCAAACCTGGATAAATAGTGTGACCACATTCCTCCGCGGACCACATAATATAGCTTCTAGTATTCTTTCTAGAAGAAGAAGCGAATAACGCAAGCCCCGCAAGGGGTACGAAAAGGTGTCTATCTATATTAAGACTGGTTGAGCCCGGCCCACATTACAAGTCACAAATCACAAGTAGATGTACGTGAGCATGTGACCCGACTCAGAAAACCTGTCATCATGCCATCATGGGTTGAGCCCAAATTTTTTTTTCTAGGCCGGCTCGATGGATCAAAAATACTTACAATTTATACCGAGTTATCGACTACATGCTTGATTCATATTACCTTTTGTCACGTACTTGTAAATTACAAAAGAATTACTTAGTATTTCCAAAAGAGTTGCGAGAATGACTAAATTAAGAATATGAAAGAGTGGAGTAGTATACTCACATGTAAGAGACATAAAAATTAAGAAAATATTGTTTTGTTGATTTATTGCTCAAAAAATTGAGAGTTAAATATATTTTTAAATTAATAAAATAAGTAGTAGAGATGAATTTTAAAAAAGTACAGAGTAGTTGAAATTTAAAAATGAGAGCTGGTAAATGGGCGCCCATGGGCAGAAACATCGAATCTAAATTTTTATTTTTTACAAATAATATAATTTTTTAATTATTTTTTGACATTTGTTATAGTTAGTTATAATATATAAAATATATATTTAACAAAAAAAATTTAATTAAAAATAATAAGTATTTTTATATTTACACTAAAAAAATTAATTAAATAAATAAAAAATATTTTAATATAAATAATAAAAGATAAAAATTTTATTTTAAAATATTTATTAAATTTATCATATTTATAATTATGTAAAAAAAAATAATAATAATTTTAGGCAGTTTTGCTCATATAGCAGAGTCCCTATATCGTGAACTGTATATACAATACATTGTACATGCAAATAATTTAATAATAAAAATAAAAATAAAAATTTTAATTTAGCGTTAAATCTTTAAATGAACAAATAAAATAAATTTTATTCGATAAAAAAATATAAATTTAAAGCGTATTTAATCTCTATGTAATAATAAAAATTATTTTTTAATTTATATTAATATTATTAATATTTATTATAAAATCAAATATTTATCACTAATAAATTGAATCTTCGTTCAACCAAAATTAAATTTTCATTATCGTAATTGAGATCTAGAATTTTAAACAATTTTATTTACAATAGATTAATTAAATATTTATCAACATAATACAACAATCAAATATTCATCACATTATACAACAATCTTCATTTAACATAGTACATGCAATTTTCAACATGAAAAAAAATATAAAATAAAAAGGGAAAAAAAAATATTACGCAAACAAAAAATTGAATGAATTAATTAATTTTTATACTAGGCAAAAAATATATCGAGAGAAAAAAAGAAAAAAATAAGGAAAAAAGATACTATATAGAAAAAAAGTCAAATAAATAAATAGATTTAAATTTAAATATTAATCAACTAGATGTCATACATCTATTGTACGCTATAAATTGCCCATATAACATTACCACCGTTTAAAAATATACTATGTTTAAAAAATAAATGAATATGACAATTGATCATTACAATAAATAAACAGGGGACAATTATTAATTTTTGTTGTCCTAATAATAGAATGAGTTCTATTACACCTTATAATTAAACTAAACCTGCATGTCAACTAAAACATGATACTACTACTAATATATAACAGTATTAATTAATTCAAATTAACCCAATCCACTAGGACCACTACACTAACACATTACACAACCTAATCCATCTCATCAGCTCCACATACAAACTGCTCCTATAAATTCATCACAAAACATTACTCTCAAAATATCAACAAAATCAGAAGCAACTCAATTAATTAGTCCTTCTCGAAATGGCATCTTTCCTCAAGCCCAGGTTCTCGATCCTCCTCCTCCTCCTCGTTGCTCTCCTCGCCTCATTCGCCTCCTCCGCCAGAATCCTCGACGAGGCGGACCCCGCAGCGCTGGCTCCCACTATAACTCCACCTGGCGCCGCCATTCCCAATCCCGCCCAAGGCACTGTCCCCGCCGCCACGTCAGCCATCCCAGCTGGCAATGCGGACCCCGCAGCGCTGGCGCCTGTCCCACCTACCACTCCTATAACTCCACCCGGCCCCATTCCCAATCCCGCCACGTCAGCCATTCCAGCCTCCTCGCTCACGTTCTTCATGCACGACATACTCGGCGGAAGCCGCCCTTCCGCCATCGCCGTGACCGGCATCGTGGCCAACCCCTCCGTCGGGGGCCAAGTCCCCTTCGCCAGGCCCAACGGGGCCGTCCTCCCAGCCGGAAACAACAACCCTAACTCCAACAACAACAACAACAACAACAACAATGTCCCTTTCCTTACAGGCCTCAGCGGCTTCCCTACAAACCTCATGCAGACAAACAACAACAACGTAAACGGAAACGGGAACAGCTTCATCGGAGGTGGTGGGGCCGGATTTCCTGTCCTGAACAGCGCTCAGTTCCCGTCGGGGACAACCCTCCAGAAGCTGATGTTCGGGACGATGACTGTTTTCGACGACGAGCTGACGGAAGGGAAAGAGCTGCAGGGGTCGGGGGGGCTGGTGGGGAAGGCGCAGGGGTTCTACATTGCCAGCTCGGAGGACGGGTCGAGCCTCACCATGGCCTTCACTGTCATGTTCGCCAGCGGGAGGTACGAGGACAGCTTGAGCTTCTTCGGGGTCCACCGCACGGCCGTGGCTGAGTCCCAGCTGGCCGTCATGGGCGGCACCGGGAAGTACGTCGGCGCTAAGGGGTTCGCCACGGCAAAGACTTTTCCGGCGGCCAACCAGGGCGAGACAGATGGGGTGGAGACGCTCCTCGAGATTACTGTCGAGCTCGCGTATTGATTTTTGTTTTTGAATTTGTGTTAAGGTTTGTGTTTGATTTGTATTTGAATTGTGTTTGATTTTTAATTTGTAGTATGTTATCATCTTAAATCTAAATGTCTGCAGTGAGTGGTAAGTGGTAACTGGTAAATAGAAAATGTTTTTTTTAATTGAAAAATAAATTAGTTGTTAGTAGAGTTTAAAAATAGATTAATAAAATAAAATAAAATAGAGATAAAATTTTATTTTAAAGTAGAATTTTTTTTTTTTTTTTAATGTATCAACTATTTAACTATTTATTTAAGTACACTCTAAAAAAAATTAACTATTATGAAGTTGAGAGAGTATTAATTCGATCGGTCTGGTCAAAATAGAGTTCGGCCGGCCAGCAGACTAAACTGGGCCGAAACAGCAGGAAATGTTTTGGGCTGATAATTTTGTTGGCCCAGTCTGACCACCGATTGATAGGCCAACAAGGCAACAACTCGCTCAGTCGAGAGATCCAATGTAAACACGTGACAAAAAAGAGAGTCAATATATAAATTTATATCCTTGTGAAAGACGGAGTAATCAAAATACCCAAGTCTCAACTGTTCAAAATGATTTTCTAAAGATGAATTTTGCGTGACGCATAAAATTAAAGTAAAAAATAATGTAAAGTTTTAATCAACATGAAATAATGGATGATGTAGACAAAATAATTATAATCCCAATGTTATAATTTGGTGGGCACACGCTGTCCACTCGCATGCATCACTTACTTCCACGTGTAATTATCAAATACTCCAACTTGGACTATACATTTTTGACTTAGGGGGTGTATTCAACTGGGATTTTGATAGATTTTTTTGGACTTTTAAAAGTATGTGGATTTGTATGGATTTTCTAAATCCACGGAGTCTACGTAGAGTTTGACGTAAAGTTTGACGGACTTTTTCCATTGATTTTGATGAATTTTCATAAACTTCACATGATTCTAATATAATTTTTTTAATTGTTTTACTTGAATTTTTATAAATTTTTATATATAAAAAAATCTTAATTATTTTAAAAAAATCCAAATTGTTCATAAATAAATATTATTATCCATCAAAAAATGCATTTGTTCAAAAATAAATAAATATTATTATGTATCATTATTATCATCTTCATTTATATTATTGTTATTGTTATGCATCCGAACATAGGATTAGAATACTCGCTCTTCATGATTTTTTTGGATTTTATAAAATTAATGACTTTATTATTGATTTTATATGAATTTTCATAGATTTTAAAGAGTCGTAAAATATATATAATTTACGTAAACTTTCATAAATATCAACTATATCCAAATATATATGAACATACTTTTACATAAAGAAAAATCATTTTTTTTAAAACAAAAAAGTAAATTATTATTCTAATTTTTATAATTTTTATTTTCATCACTTTCATAAATATCAACTATATCTAAATATATATGAACATACTTTTACATAAAGAAAAATCATTTTTTTTAAAACAAAAAAGTAAATTATTATTCTAATTTTTATAATTTTTATTTTCATCACAAAATAATTTATTATTAATATCATGTATAAATAATTATTTTTAATAAAAATATGATAAGTTCAATTTTTTTAAATAAAAATTTTAATAGAGTGATTAGTGTAACTCTTTGTTGTGGGGTTAAATATTCGATCAAATTACACTGGAATGAGGGCTTGAATTAACTCCAAACAATCTATTTATTCTCAAGAAAAAAGGGCGATTCTTTAGTACAAAAATACTACTAATCTCTCTGAAATTATTTGCCTGTCTCTTTCTTTTCCTCTCTCCTCATTTATATAAACTTCCTCCTTTAATTAATAAATCTTCAATATCTATTGGACCGTCCTTTTGAGTGGGCCTCCTTTTCTTTGTCAAGCTTGGGGGAAAAGCTTCAGAGGAACCTCCCGGCTCACCGCTTCTCGGCCTTCGGCTCTTCGTTCTAATACCTCTCCTTCTGTTTCTCCCGGTCCGGCTCGGCTGAAAACTATATCGAAAAGAAAAACAAAAACATAACGTGCCAAAATAACTTGAAACGGACACCTGTGGGTGAGAAATAAATTATGGCGTAACACTCTTGTTAAATGAATAACAATTATTTTATTTTTATTTTTCGTGTTGTATAGAAGTCCATCGAAATCTCTCATAATTATGAGAGATTTCGAAAAGTCAAATTTAGTTATATTTTGTAAGGAGAATCCATCAAAATCCATAAACTTTTAAAATCCATTATAATACATGGACTTTTGAATACCTACGGATTTTTTAAGACTTTTTAAAATCCTAATTGAATACCTCCGGATTTTAATGGACTTTTAAAAATCCAGAATGAATACATCTAGACTTTAAAAGTCCATTAAAATCCTATAAACTCTTAATTGAATACATCCCCCTTAATTGAAGAATATTGTTACCAAAATTATGTATGATACATTGTTTAATTTTGAAACAGGATAAATAACCGAATGAAATGAAAAGGAAGAACAAATAAATGTTCGAGCAATTGTGAAAGAAGATTCACATTACAAATTTGTTATACATCGATCCAAAAAATTTTGTATTATTTTATTTTATTTTTATAAATTACAAATGAAAGTAGTATGAGTACAATATTTTTTTAAGAAAGTGAGTAATAAATACTTTCTCTCTTTTAGACTAATAGTCACACTTCTTTTTCAAAATACAAAAGAAATTTAACTATTAGTCTGATTTAAAGAAAGTATCGATTTATAGTTGATTTTTTATGAAAATAATATCCCAAATTCGATATTCTTACTACATTAATTAGAAGTTTAGAACAATAATTTGTAATGTATATGGAGTAGTAATTATTTTACTAAACTTTTCACATTTTAAACTCGTATCAATCCAAACAAGAATATAGTGAAGTGGCATATATGGAGTAATTACAACGAAATGAAAGAATCAATATATTTTAATGATAAAAACAAAATAAACATGAGTCAAAAATGTTGACCACAAAATCCGTGATGAGGTTTTTTTGTTGGAACAAAAAAAAGCAATTAATAAAAGAAGAGCACTTCCCCTTGATCAGACGACATGTGATGTGATACCCATCCCTTTGCACATTTTCTAAGTAACACTATAAATAAAGCTACTCACATTATTTTATTTTGTTCCCAAGAAATTATCATCAGACAGCACGAGTCACACACACTTATTTATTCATAACCTTTTTAATTAATTAATCCATATTTATATGAATATAAATTATAAAAAATGAGTAATAAATAAGTAACAAATTAAAATTCAAAAGAAACAAGTGGATAGTGTAATACAGTGTTGTTTTGAACTTAATTTTATTTAGTTCAACTCAAACTCAAACACAATATTATAATTTACTATAAAACATTATTTTTCAATAATTAAATTAAGTTCAATTTCATTAAATTCAAACCAATACCCACAATGTCTAAAGTAGTGAAAGGCAGTATCATATTTGTACAAATAATATATATAAAAAATAAAAAAGACAGTAAACATCATGTAGCTAGCTAGCAGTAGCATTTCAACTTTCAAGACCAAAACAAGGAATTATTCTACTAAAAAACACATGACTGCCAGAGAAAATTTCAAAATTTCAAGTATCTATATTGAGACCGAGGCAGACGACGACGTCGTCGAAGAAGATGACGATGAAGTCGAGGGAGACTGCCAAAACTGCGCGTTTTTCACTTTGGAAATGCTCGTGAGCACGCCCGCCGGATTCACGTCTCCGACTACCGTCACTTTCTTCGTTGCCAAATCTATACTGAATGACGTCACTCCTACATGAATACAATACCATATATATTAATTTACTAAATCATATCATAAAATGAAATAAACCAAAACATATTATAAGTACAAACTTGCCTTCCATTCTTGATATATATTTTCTAAGTTTCCCTTCACATCCCTTACAATGAATCGACACCCTCAGCTCGACAACCCGACGTGTCGTTGGAGCGGTCGTGGACGAAGATTTCATACGATGAGATAAAGCATGGCTCGAAGGTTTATAGACCGGATATTCGTCGATCATAGTACTATAGGTCGTAGAACGAGTCGAAAAAGATCTCGAACTATTCAACCTCTTGTTATTGTTAGTAGTATTATCACGATAGGTATCGATGTCCATCGTTTTCTTGAGGAGCCGGCTCGACTCGGAGAAAGAGTATCGAGGGCTGCAGGCTCGGTCGTCCACGTCAGCCGAGCTTTTCCTGCGGAAAAACTCGGTGGTTCGCCTAGCGGGGTCGAACGGGAGGTGTGATGAGCACGGTGCGGATTTTTTCGGCTTCTCGTCGAGGCGGTCGAGAGGCCTCTTGATGATGCCGTGGCGGACGAGGGCTCGGTGGTCCATGCTCGAGCATATGGCGGTGGAGCAGAATATGTCAATGGATTTCATGGTGAGGGAGAGAGTGTTTTGGGAAAGTGAAGAAGAGTGATGGATGAAGTGAAGATTATAATAGAAATGAGTCCGGATATAAAGTGTGGAGGGATTTGGATCCAAATTGAAGGGGTAAAAATGGAAATTTTCAATAAACTGAAAAAGAAGGAATCATGGCCCCACAAAAATTGAAATCTTGGAAGGGAAAGAGGATTAAATTATGTGAGGCTTGCTTTATTTAAATTAAATTAATAATTTTATACTCCTCTCAACAAAAAAAATAGTTATATTTATACGAGCACGAAGTATTTTTATTAAGTTACAAAATAAAATATTCAATCGCAAATTTTAGGGTTTATAAAATGACAAAATTTAACATTGTATACTCATATTCTAAGATAGATGTTTGACAATACATCATTTTAACATAGATGGATAATATAATTACTATTTCTCCCAATACATCGCTTTAATTTATCTTTAATAATAATAAAACTATATTATACTATAAATATATTTGTTATATTCTACAAAAAAATACCCTCTCATTTTTTAAATATTGAGTGGGTGGGTTGTTGAAGGAAGTTGTGAATATGCTTTATTTCGTTTTTGCCTTTTTTCAGTGTGTCTGAATAAGAGCTTTTATGTGGGTGATTATTACAACCACTACTACTACTACTATAGTAGTACATTAGTATTATTATAATTTGTGACATATTATTAACATATGATTGGTAATTAATAGGAGGGCAGAGCCTACCAGATTTGACTTAGAGTGCCGAAAGTATAGCCTTTATATCTTAATTATCCATCTGCTTTTTTTTCTTAGTCTAATTAATCAACTTTATATTTACATTAATTATTAAGTTAATTTGTTTTATGGAAAGTTAATGATGGATTGGAATGGAATTAGAAAGAAATCATATCATGTTCTATTGATAGAACGAAAAGATACTTGCATATGCACAGTATCATTACATTAATCAACAAACATTAATAAATGGATTTTGATAAATGGACAAATTTTGCTCATAAGCATAAAAAAAGAAAGAAAAAAATCGTTAGGGTTTGATTTATTAAGTTATACATCAAACGACAAGTATGCGCAAGTATGCAAAGAGCGACGAACAACGATGCGCGAGCTCATTTAGCGAATCACTTGAAGTTAATTGGAAGATTCATCATCATAGAATTCTGATTTGGGTGTCGTGAGTGATCATGTTGTTGCCGTGCGTAGATGAATGAATATGCTTCTCTATAATTAAACACGCATGCATGCGAAATTGCCTTTTTATTATTTCAGTTGAAATTATTTCAAAACCGAATAATACTTTTAAATTAAATAATAATGAAAGAAATTTAGATTAGATGAGTTTAACTTATTAAATTGTTTTAACGGGTGAAAAATCGATTAACGTCAATCTGGGGTTTTTGAGGACTAGTTTTACGGAGTTCTCTCTTTTTCTTGGCTGGAAATGGAAATAAAATATCTTTTCACAAAAAAGGAAAGAGAGTTTTTCTCGGGAGGAGTCAATCTGGCCTTTTTTTTCTCCTCAAACACCTCTATATATAGGGGTTTAATTAGGGTTTACAGAAAAGTAATTGGACCTTTCTTTATTGGGCCTTTTACACATGTCAAATCATGACCTAATAAAAAGGAAAAAAGACTGTAGTAGCCTTCATTGCGCCGCCTCTGTTCAAACGAAGAGGCCACGATCCGGGTTCCTTATTGACACTCTCGTCGTCTCGACGCCGACCGGGCGAGCGGACCTATTCCACGAGCCCGTACTCTCTGATCGTCTTGTTAACGCATGTCGAACTTCCTGCTCGGCTGGTCAGTGACATGAGACAAGGCTTCCTGGCCGATTGGGGTTATCTTCGATAACCGGCTTGGGGAGAAAAGCCCTTCTATTATAACACAATGATGGTTATAACAGAATAAAAATAAAGATAAAGATAAAATAAAATAAAATAAAAAATGAAAATGGGGCACAACAAATTGTTCAAATAAACATGCAAGATTTAGGACTGTTCTTTTGGACTTAATTCCAGTCTAGTTCAGTTCAGATTGGTTAAGTTCAGTTCAATTCAGTTCGCTTTAGTTTAACTCAATTAAGTTGGTTTCAAAATAAATTAAAATAAAATAAATAAAGAATAATTTCAATCTATAATTTTAAATATTCAATCTAATTACTTTGATAATATTATTAATATTTTTTTAAAAATATTTAAAAAATTATAAAAAAAAATTTATAAAAAAATTAATATTGTTCAGTTCGGTCCAAAAGAACATGTACTTAAAGTGTCCACACAAATTTTACATATTTCATTTTAAGCTTATCAGTTATCATCGCTTTTTTTTTAACTTTTCCTAAAATGTAAAAAAAAATATATCATCCTTCTCAAAGAAATTATAAATTTTTTTTTTTTTAATTACAAATGAAGATTGAACAAATTTGAAGTAAGGATGTCAATAATTTATGCACACTTTGTTTTTGTGGATTTCCCCAATTTATTATCCATGCTCCTAAAAATAAAATAATTATTTTAATCTTACACTTTAAAATAATATTTATTCCTAATTTTTCTATTTAATTTTCAATTTTTACTCACAATTACTATATATATATTTTAATTTTAAAATACATTTTTACTTTTTACTTTTTTTTATCTACAAATCAAAAAGTACTTTCTCCGTATTTTTAAGAGTTTGCATAGAGAAATTTACACGTATATTAAAAAAAATTATGTGTTATATAATAAAAAATATAATAGATATGATTGTGTAAGTAATAAATAAATTAAGTAAAAAAATAATGATATTAATTTAAATAGATTAGTATTGTAAGGAAAAAAATTCATTTATAGATGTGCAAATTTTTAAAAGACAACTAAAAAAGAAAATTGTCTAATTTAGAATAGATACATATATAGTTGAAACGGGATGTTGTAGTAAATTTTTAATTATAAAAATCAGTGAGTCTATAGCACACTACTATATCTATAAAATAACAATAAAATATACTTTAACAACTTCAATCATACTCCATTGTATTTGTATATTTAAATTTAGTTTGTTTTTTTAATTTCCGTATAAAAAACGTCAAATATTTGATTAGTGTGATCTCTAAGATGTGTTAATGGTGCTTAATGGGCTAGGCCCGTTAGGTAGCATATTTGATTATTGTGATCTCTAAGATGTGTTAATGGTGCTTAATGGGCTAGGCCCGTTAGGTAGCTCAGTTCACAGCTCGAGCCCATATAGTAAGCAGATCAGGGTGGTTTTATGACGCAGCAGATTCATTTTCTCCTATCCAATAAACCCTAATTCTCATCCAGCACGATATGGGTAATGCCAAAATCGTTCAATTCAAACGAAGAACAACTGATAATTGTTTCTGTTTACGCGAATTTGATTTTAATTTTTGTATAACGCAGCGAGGATTAAGGTGCACGAGTTGCGGCAGAAGAACAAGGCGGACCTGCTGGCTGATCTGGAGGAACTGAAGACGGAGCTGGCGGCGTTGAGGGTGGCGAAGGTCACCGGCGGCGCCCCTAACAAGCTGTCGAAGATCAAGGTCGTCCGCCTCTCGATTGCGCAGGTCCTCACCGTCATTTCTCAGAGGCAGAAATCAGCTCTCAGAGACGCTTACAAAAACAAAAAGTATCTGCCGCTCGATCTCCGCCCTAAGAAGACGCGCGCCATCCGCCGCCGGCTGACCAAGCATCAGGTCTGTGAATCCGACCTAAATGATTTTTTGATGTTTTTTTTGATGTTTGTATTATTCGATTCCTCAGTTCACATATTAATTTTATTAGTATATTTGATTGAATTTGTTCGATTGTTGAATTTTCTGTGATCATTTTGATTATGAAATCAATTGATTCGTCGAGACAATTCGAACTAATTCAATTCAGCTGCACATTGAGCTGGAACATGTTAAACTAATTTAATTCGGTTAAATTCTAAACGAATTTAGAATTTAACCACATTGATGAGATTACACACTAAATTTTCAATTCGTTTAGAATTATATGTTAGTATGTTTCATCTTTTCTCGTTTCATGTAGGCATCTCTGAAGACGGAGAAGCAGAAGAAGAAGGATTTGTATTTCCCCTTGAGAAAGTATGCCATTAAAGTATAAAGCTTGTTTACTAAGTACTATTTGTCTTTCATTACAATGTTTTGTGTTTGCAATTTTATTTAATTTGTAGTTTCTACTTCTAATGTATGCATTTGCTACCAAAGTAATACTAGTACTTTATTTTCCTTTTTCAAAATGCACCCCAAAATTTTAATATAGTGTTATTTTTCCGGCAATTGCAACGGCCACTTTATTTCTTCATGTTAAGAAAAAACAAGATTGTTTAGATTGACGGGTCCAACCTCAATTTTTTTTTACTTAGACGTAGAGCATAACATCGACATTTATTTCGGGAAATATGGTATAACGTATGATTTTCGCCGAATAAGAAAAAGCTCTTATGCGATGTATTGAACTCATAATTCTGCCGAATAAGAAAAAACTCATAATTCAATAGATACTTGTTATGAATGTCAACTAAGTTCCGTAAGTAAATTGCTCCCAGTTGTTCAATATTTGATAACCACTCATTTTTTGATAAATAATCACTATTAGTCAGACTCAAATAATTGGATCGACCTTTTTTCTGTGGAGAACTGAACCAAGAAGCCTCTTCATCATCATCAATCGAATCACTTCAAATTTGAAAAAAACCCAGAGGTTATGTGTATTCCCTCGAACTCTCCGCCCACATCACCGCTCAATATTTCTTGGCTCACTATTGGCCAAACCAATGTGAGTTGGATCCCCTCCTCTCACTTGGCCCGATGTGAGTTGGATCACAATTAGTCATGCTTCATAATTCGAAAAATGTCCCTCTTGGAAATACATGCCCCTTAACCAAAGAAAGATGAATTCTATATTTTAATTTGTAACCATTTTAGGAATGTGCTACTACTATGTCTATGTGTTTAGTGGAGTAATTGAAATTTACAATAGACATTTGGATTGATTACATGTAATAATTACGAGTTATTTTTATAATTTTAAAGTAGTAGTTCTTCCTCATCCAAAAGTTTAAGGTAAACTCTACAAGACTACAAATATGGAATGACAGTGACCATCTTAATCAACGACTGCGGCGCGACGATCTATTAGACCCGTATGAATTTGATGATGACGAAATGCTTCTTCCTTCGATCCCAGCAGCCTCGAAAAACAAGTCCGATAAGTAATTACTCACATCCTCGGGGGCATATTTAACAGTTCCGTCGTTACACACTCTTGCTCTATGTTGGTCGTACAAGGCCCGATAACCCGGGACGAGTTTCTCGGCTATAGAGATTTTCACCTCGTCTCGTAGCTTCGGGTCGGGTATGACCCATGAGGCCTGCCTATTGTATGTCTCGTGGAAACCCGTATTGAATTGCCTGAAGCATTCCTTGGCGGTCTCATGAGAAATCTCAGCCGTTGGATTCGTGGGAAGCGATGAAATCGCTTCCCTCCATCCCATGGTCTCGTAGGTGGCCAGGTATTGGTTGACCTTTGACCCGTGCTTCGAAATCCAATCGACTCCCATCAAAATCCCCAAATTGGAATTCCGGACCTTCGAAACGACGTAGTTTAGGTTGTTAGCCAGAAACAGGTAGGAGAATGCGACGTCGATGTTGACCGCCTTCCCGTCCAGCTTACAGAGGAGAACCAGGATCAGCCACGCCAGACGATCGGTGAGTGACGCCCCGACGCCGGCAGTGGGAGTGGCGAAATAGGATTCCGGCAACGGAGTATGCGCGTTCAACGGCGAACCTGCCCCGATGATGTCGGTCATCGAGCCGCTGTAATCGGCGAGGAACACCAGGAAATTCATCACGTAGCGCGTGAGCGGGTGGACCCCTCCGCTCGCCGGCGATTTCGAGGCGTCCTTCTTAATCGCCGCCTCGAATTGGGTGAGCATAACCCTAACCGCCTCGCCTAGCCTCACCATCGCCGCCTCCGCCCCATCCCTCACCAGCGACAGGGACTCGTGAGAGAAAATCGATTCGATCTCCGGCAAAAGCTCGGAGACCGCCTCGTACATGTCGAGCGCGCGGAACATTTTCTCCGGCGACAGAATCCCCTTGCTCCTCCCGAAATTCTCGGCGAAGCCGAACAGATCCACAGCCGCGTCTCTGCAAATCTCCGCGAAAATCTTCTCGGAGGCGGCGGAGGAGAAAACCCCGTCGCACAGAGTCTGCTCGCCGGGGAAGACGGTTTTCACCGCCACTCCGACCGCGTGCAGCCACCGCTTGATTTTCGCCTCCAGAACCTTCCATTCCATTTTCTGCATCTTCGATTGGCTCAATTTCTCGACCCCCAAATCGCACAGAGCCTTGTCGATCACCGATCGTCTAACGATCCGGTAAATGTCGACGCATTCCTTCCTGTAACCAGAGGCGATCATACACTCGGCGATGCTCTTCAAATCCTCGACGACCATATCCGAAGCTCTCATCGTCGATTCCTCTTTCCAGTTTGATGACAAAATGACATAAAGCTCCTTCTGGAGGCGCTTCATAGCCATGGGCATCAGATGGTTAGCTGTGATGAGTTTCTCGGAGTTTGGATTGAGCTTGACGTAGTAGAGCATGGCCCGCTGCAGGCTCGCGATCCCACCCAGAAATATCTCGGCCTCTTTCCTGTCGTCGCCGGAAAAAAGGGACGAGATTCGATTGCTGTGGGTATCGTTGAAATCCCATTTCTTGATTATCGACTCGGCGGCATCGATGTTTTCTTCGGTTATGGTCTCGGAGAAATCTTTGTGGACAGAGATTAGATTCTTAGTATTGGTGCTCTTGTTCTTATTCTTATTAGTATGGTGTGAATTGGCAGTTGAAGAGCTACACAAGAAACGCTTCATTGTATGAGAGTGAGAGTATATGATTGAGAGAGTTGAAGAAGGGTATATAGAGTGAGAGTGAAGTATATAATTGAGAGTTGAAGAAAGAGGGTATATATAGCACGGGGAAGATGATCTAAAGATATCGAAATTCCCAAGTTCAAATGATTAATTATGTCAAACAATGCATTTAATATTGTTATTTTAGTAATGACTCGATTATTTCTAGATTATTATTCTTTTGAATTTTGAGTCGATTATCTCTAGATTATAAACTACTACTACTACTTCAGTACTTTTGAATTTTTTCGTTTTGTTTTTTCGTAATTTCATATAAGAAAATTAAAATTAACTTTGTGTCCCAAATAGTCCAATACAATGTATGATATATCAAACAATAAGACAGTACTAGTACAATATACCAAACTACTTCTCTATCTCGTATAAATGCTCAATTTTTTTATTTTGATTGTTTTTTTGTTAACGGTCAATATCATATAAGAGAAAAATAAAATAAGTTAGAGATACAGTACAGCGCATAGGAAGATCCTACCGCATCACCGAACTAACAGGCTAGCTCTCAGAATCTCCAAAAATAAAAATAAAAATACTCCATCAACAACAACCACTCCTACCATGCAATCTGCCACACTCGCCTCAAAGCCCTCGCCTGAAGTGAATCTGGTAACCTTAGCGAAGCGATTCGATCCCTCATAATGGATATAGCTCTGATAGCCACCTCCTCTGCCGACTCTGAGCTCGCTTCCCAGATACGCGTATTCCTCTCTTGCCATATAAAATAAATCAGTGCAGCGAGAAGACCACGATAAGTACAGGAAATCCAATGTTTCCCACGCCATCGTCTAGCAGCACGAAGTACAGCACACTCCCAACTGCCACGTGGCCATAGAAACCCAGTAACCTCCCTCCCAGCTATCCTCAAGCAATCCTGTGAAAAGGTGCAATCAAAGAATAGATGGGGATGTGTCTCTCTACTTTCTCCTCCACACAAAACACATGAATCATCCCCCTACCAATCCACGGCTTATCACGCGTTGGCAACCGACCACGGATAGCAAGCCAAAGAATGATTATTTTGATTGTTCCCTATCAATTGTTACACTTAATTTAGAAAAATAATTATTCCTATTTTTTTTTTTATGTTAAAAAACATATATAATCTTATTTTTCACTTATTTTTTTAATCTTAACTATATACTTTATTCATTTAAAAATAATATTTTTTTAATTTTTTATGTTAAGTTTGGACCTCAAAATCTTGAATTTAAATGTTCAATCAACTGAGCTAATAAGCTTTGACATTTTGAATTGAGATAAAAGTTAAACACTAAAAAAGTCCTCTGAAATAAGGATAAAAGAAGCGAATTTTTGAAATGAAAAAGAAAAGATGAAAGGGATGGATTACACCGTTACTAATGTACAGTAGTAATTAAAAGGAGAGTTTAGTCAATTGACCATCGCAAGAATATTGACTAGACCGGTCTTTCTTCTTCTTCTCTATGTTTGACTCGTATATAGTGTGTTGTTTTACACTTTTACTCAGATTGCACTGTGTATATTTTGACTGTCAAAGTTTAAAAAATAAGTATATTACTACATAATCAAGTTCGACTCTTGGGTATATAGTGACATAACATGATTACACGACTTTCAAACATAGGAGTATATTAAAAAATTAAATTAAATTAAATGAAAAAGAAAAGAATTATTTTTGGTCTACATTAAATATAGTTTGGCATTATTATATATGGAGTATACACTAAAAAGAACTCTCAAGAAGTTTCGGAGAACACATTTAAGTGTTGAAGAACATTGTCACTCGGTTACAATAGTAAATCTCAAATCAATTTTGTCACTAAAAATTACTACATAATTTTGAATAGTAAATCTCAAATCAATGTGGTTAAAATCATTAAAAAAAACATAATTATACCCCATTAGTTTGTGGAGTAGTATTTTTTTAAATTTTACTTTCAACTAAATTATTAATTTAAAAATAAATTTTGGAGAACAATATTAAATTTTCACAAACATTAATTTTAATATTTATTTAAATTTTAAAAAATGAATCAGATAAATTGAAAACAAATCATACCATTAATAATGTTAATATAGAAAATCAAATGATAACATTTATTCGAATTAATATCACGCTTTAATTAATAAGAATGTTTTTAAGGTTGTTAATATATTGACTGCATTATTTATTTTCTTGTGTATGACTCACTTTTGGACTTGACTCATTTTATAAAGTTAGATTTGCATAATTTACTACAGATATATAAAAGATTTTGGATGTAACAAATAAGTTGAAACACGTGTGTTGCATGTACTACCTCAATGATACCGTCAGATTTATTTAACGACCATCTAAAAATGAAAAAAATACATAAAATACATTAGAATAATATTTAATTCTACATCGAATATTTGAGTATATTACATAATTTTTTTAATGTTTGATCAACCTTTAGGACCTTGACGATAAAGTTTTGTGATTGCATAATTGACTCGAAACAAAGAATACAAACCTTGAATTGAAAATAAAAGTTGAACATCGACTCATTATTGGATTTAGCACGATTACATAGAGGTGTTAAACTTTATCACACGACGACCATTCAGAATGACTGAAGAACCTGTATTTTCATTTCTTACATAGTTAAATGTCAAAAAAGTGATCGTGCGAAATTCTCAAGTAAGTTAAAGCGTGATTTGATTTGATTTGATTTTGAAGTGAAATCATTGTTATCGTCGTGAAGAAGTGTAGTCGATTACACGAAAGTAAATTGTTGCGGCTGCACGCACGAACACATGTTTTAATTTGAATATCGATCTATATATGTTGACCAATATAAGAGATGCTAACTCGACTCTGATCTACATGTTCTTCCTAGGCAAGAACAAAGGTATAGTATATGCACATCGATAACGTTGGAACTCTAAAAGTATTGTATGGCCCAATGGGCTCTTGATACTATTATTAAAGGGTGAAGGTGAACGAACACACTTAACCTAGGCCCACTAAGACTCTGGAAGAAAATATCATAAAGAAAAAAAAAGATTCAAAAAATGGGAAAGAAAAATAAATTAGAAAAAGAGAGATCAAAAAGATAATGACATTCTACCTCTTCCAAACAAATAATGCACTGATTAATCGGCACAGGTTAATTAAAAAAAATATTATTTTTAACTTTATAACTAAAAAGTAAAAGTTCAAAATATATTTTTAAGTAAAAAAAATAAAATAATTTTGAATAAAATTTAAAAATTAAGTGAAAATAGTAAAGGTATCAAATTTTAAAAGTAAAATTTTTATTTTGTTTGTAAAAGTGTAAATAATTAGCCAGACATTAAAAAAAGAAAAGTATGCATAATTAGTTGAGAGTCCATCTTTAATTAAACTTTATGTTTTCATTTTTCAACTATGGGTTTACTTTAATTTTAATTTAAAAGTTATTTTCAACTTTTTGTTTCTTATTTAAAAACAACAATTTTTTTATCAAACTTCACATAAAGGTAAAAATTATTTCATTCACGAGCTTGATCCTTGAATATATCTCAACTGTCATGTTCGTTGGAACAAAATCCTTCATCACGTACACTTATTTGTCTCGAAGAGTTATCCTATAAAATTGTTTGTTTCTTAATTGTGTTGCAGAAGAAAAAAAAAAAGTATACAAATTAAGACCCAATATTGTAGAGAAGAACAAGTCACGTATAAGTATAACTGGTCATAAATAACAACTATTTTGAATGGGTCACGACCTTTTAATTTAATATCCGAAATCATTTAAGGTATGCAACAGTTGAAAATTTTCATTTTTTTTATTAGTTTGTTTGATTGTTGAATAAAAATAACACGGAGTATTATTTATTTATTTTGTTGCAATTTCTTGGTGCACAATTAATAATTAAAATAATAATAATAATATCCGAAAGATAGAATGTGTTTGGTCGAAGGAATTTGTTTTAAATTTTAATTATTAAACACGAACGGAAACCTCCAAAAAAAAAATTGTTTTGACCTTGTCCGGTGTTTCCGAACTCCGTCCATTGTTATTAATGTTAGACGCGGTCTGAATTCAACGAAAGAATCCTTAAGTGTAGGGATACGCTTCATATTTTCACTATGTATAGTAGTAGTGTGTAGTGTGTACCCGTGTGATTTTGATTTTATTTTTCTTTGACCCTCATCATAATACGATAGAAGTCTTTTTGTTTCGATATAATATTACGTCTCACCATAAATTTTTACTTACGATTGAATAGAAATTATATACTCTCTAAATCAAGGAGTATTTGTCATTTTTTTTAATACTTTACAAAGAAATTTGACAAACACTTAAATTAAAAGAGTATATATTTTGTACTCTTTTCGTATAAAAATATTATGTAATTAAAAGAAAATTATTATTATATACTCTCTCTCATTGTCGGACAGTGTTTGTCAATTTTTTTATACTTTAAAAAAAATTGACAAACACTTACAAAATTAAAAGAGTATATATTTACTCTTTTCGTTCAAATATAAGTATTATTTAATAAGCTCTTTAAAACAGTTTATAAGCTTTTTAAGAACTTATCAATTACTAAAATTTGTTTGATAAATTTTTTAAAAAAGATCTTAAAAAAATTAAAATAAGTTGTTTAAATAAAAGTAAGGAGAGGTATTTTTTTTAAACATCTTATAAGTTTTTCAAACTTAAATAATAAAAGACCAAATTACCTTTAAAATTATTACCTTTTATATATATACAAAAATTTCAAATTTATTATTTAGTTAATATAATTTTATTTTTTATTTTTTTCATATATAACAATTTATTTTTGATAATTTTAACTATATAAGATCTTAAATTGTCAAACAAATTAACATTTTGTAAGTTTATATACCAATTTTATTCAAACGGTTTAACAACTTATTTATTAAATAAGACATAACAGCTTATCAGCTCTTAAAACAACTTATAAGCTATTTTAAATAAGTTCATCCAAACGGATTCAAATAAGCAAGGTAAGCCAACCATTTGGAATTATTTATATTTTGAATCAACTTACTTGAGATGGGGACCCAAAATAAAATTATGCATTAATGTAATACAAATCAATCACCATAAAAGTTAATTGAAAATTTTAGAGAAAATTTGGATACGTGGTAAATTTTTAAATTTGGTTATAATTAAATATACCAAATTTTTTTAATTATAAAAATGAGTGATATGCTTATTTTACCTTTTTAAATTTAATGAGTAGTTATTTTTTAACAGGAGTAATATAGTCATATACACTACCCTTCAATCTAATAAAATAACGATTATTCCTTTTTATCAAACAAAATAAAAAATATCCTATCATTTTACATATTGGAAAAAAATATAAATTTTATTTGTAAAAAGTAAAATCATAACTCTTTCTTCCTAAATATTTCAAAATTTTAATCATATTTTTTTAAGGAATAATTAATTATTGCCCAATTTTAGCAAAATTTAATTCATACAAAAATACAAAAACAACAAACAAAAAAAAATTAGAGTTGTGATTGGTTGAAGCAAAAACTCACCAAATTTTAATCATTACTCGTTTTGAGAATATAATAATATGAGCCACAAATAATCCAAAACTTTGGTCGTATTTCCCGACAAGTCAAGAATTATCTCTATATATACCCTCATGCTCTTAACACTTAGAACCATCATTTCACACATTACTTTTTCAAACCATACTTTCATAACTAACAAAAAAATGAAGGACTCATTGTTTACCACTCCGACCACCCGCCCTTCAACTCCCTCTCACGTCCCTCCTCCGCCCGGCCGTACCAACTTTTCCGAGGCCGTTATCGATGAAAACCTCGATTACGCGGAATCCATAATCAGACACTGCGACTACGACACTCAATTCTCGTCCCTCTTTGTCGGTGACAGAAAAGAGGCACGAGAGTTCCTCGAAGCGGTCGCTACCTTGCAGAGAGCAATGCACTACTACGTGAAGCTCAATCCCAACTCAGAGAAGCTCGTCAAAGCCAAGAATCTGATGCCCGTCGCTATCAAACGACTCGAGAAGGAGTTTTACGTAATTTTAACCTCCAACCGGAAGAATCTAGATTCCGAGTCGGTTTCGAGCCGCTCCTCGACGAGATCAACCGACGAAGATGAAGACGGGGCGATGACCCCCCGTACCCCCACTCGAGGGGGGAGTCCGATATCTGAAGCTGAGAGAGCTTCGGATACGGATATGGCAATGATGGATTTGAAGAGCATTGCCGAATGTATGATTGCTTCCGGTTATGGGAAAGAGTGTGTAGTCATTTATCGGCTCATCCGAAAGTCGATAGTCGACGAGACTCTCTACTATTTGGGGGTTGAGAAATTGAGCCGTTCCAAAATGCAGAAGTTGGACTGGAAGGTTCTGGAAGCGAAATTGAAGAGCTGGGTACGGGCGGTCAGAACCGCCGTGAAGACGCTATTCCACGGCGAGAGGATCCTGTGCGACGTCGTTTTTTCCTCCTCTGAGAGAATCGCGGAGTCGTGTTTCGCGGAGATTTCGCGGGATGCGGCGGCGAATCTGTTCAGATTCGCGGAGAATTTCGGGAGGAGCAAGAAGGCTCTGTCGCCGGAGAAATTGTTCCGCGCGCTGGACATGTACGAGGCGATCGCCGATCTGTGGCCGGAGATTGAATCGATTTTCTCCCACGAGTCGCTGGCGGAGGTGAGATCGGGAGCGGCGGCGGCGCTGGCGAAATTAGGGGAGGCGGTTAGGGTTATGCTCGCCCAATTCGAGGCGGCGATTCAGAAGGACGCCTCGAAATCGACGGTCGGCGGCGGTGTACACCCGCTCACGCGCTACGTGATGAATTTCCTCGTGTTCCTCTCCGATTACAGCGGGGCGGTCGCCGACATCGTGACGGATTGGCCGTTGAACGGGGGGACTCCGTTGCCGGAGTCCTATTTCTCCAGCCCCACCGCCGGAGTGGATCCGGCGGCGGATTCGATCACCGGACGGCTGGCGTGGCTGATCCTCGTCCTCCTCTGCAAGCTCGACGGGAAGGCGGTGCAGTGCAACGACGTCGCTTTGTCCTATTTATTTTTGGCTAATAACCTAAACTACGTCGTTTCGAAGGTTCGGAATTCGAATTTGGGGCTACTGATTGGAGTCGATTGGATCTGGAACCACCGGTCAAAGGTCAACAAGTACTTGGAAAACTACGAGAGGATGGGATGGAGCGGCGTGATCTCGTCGTTGCCGGAAGATCCGACGGCCGAGATTCCTGCTGCGGAGGCCGATGAATGCTTCAGGAGATTCAATCGAAGTTTTGGGGAAACGCATAAGAAGCAGAGCTCGTGGGTTATACCCGACCCGAAACTACGAGACGATGTGAAAGTGTCGCTAGCCAAAAAATTGGTTCCGGGTTATCGGGTATTCTACGAGAAGCATAGGGGGAAATACGCGAGGGAATTGGGCGCGGACGCGATTGTCAAATATGCCCCTGAGGATTTGAATAATTACTTGTCGGACTTATTTTTCGCGGCCGCCGGATCCGGAGGTAGCACGACGACGTCGCACGGGACTTATGCTCTGTCGGCGGGCGGCGGCCGTTGATGGAAATCATCAGCGCGTGCGTAATTTGTATAGTTTGACATTTTCCACGTGAATTCAATTGAAAATGTTAAGCTGAAAGTACTGTGGAAAGGGAAAACTCTGACTAGTTTGATAAGAATGAATAAATTAAATTAAATTATTAAAAAAATATTTTATTCACCAATATAAATCAAAAACTACATACATTAATGATTATATTCAAATACATTAAGCGTAAAATAACCAGGCTATAAAATGATGTTCAAAATGCATTTGGTGATTTGTAAATTACCTATTGGGAAATTAGTGGTTTGAGCGCGCGGGAGTAAGAATAAAATGATGTTCAAATTAAAATGCATTTGATGATTTGTACGGTCGAAATTACCTCTTGAGTAGTGTCTTCTTGATATAAGGAGTTCATACGAGTGCATATATAGCGTGTTAGAAAAAACATGTAATTAATATCACTCTCGAATGATGTTTTTTGATAAATATATGAACATAAGTGAAAACAAAGTGTTTTAATTAAAAAGATATGTATCCATTGAAAACTGCTATTAGTAACCAAACTAGTCAATAAGAGTACTTCCAACTACAAAGAGAGGAGGGCTTTGCAAGATTAGATTAAAGTTTTATATGATAATACATATTAATTCAGTGTGTTTATGTTTTTGAGGTTACTATAATAAACATACAAAATATCAAAATTTTGATTTGATGACACAAAATTGTAAATTACAGTATAAGCGGACATATAGGTTAGAAGTTTGTCTTGACGATATCAACTCTATTGATGAATGATCATTTGACTTAAATTAGAGACCAAAATAATTACATGTGCGAGTACGTATTAAATTTAAATATAGTTGAGAATTAAAACAAATTTAAAACATAACCAAGTCCAAGCAACTCAAAGTTTATAAATATGTCCCACTTGTATACTTTCGAATTTCGATTATTTAAATTTCGAGAATCAAATTATAAAATTCGAAACTAAAAAGTTTATTGTAATAAGCACACTAATATTTAAGACACAGAAAGAGAGAAATGATTGATATAAATAAACAAAAAAAAATCATTAGTCAATAGTTGTTAGCTCAGTTTTGAGTAAAGTTTAAAAAGTACGTGGGTAAAATAGAATAAAATTATATATTAAAATGAAAAAGTTAAAATAATTATTTCTTTTTGTGTGTGTTAACTATTGTTGGACACCCCTAAAAAGGAAAGTACGACAACTGTTTTTGGACCGACGGAGTAATCAATAAGACTTGATTTCAAAACTATACGCTGAGAATAACAAAATACTTATTTGCTGATGCAATTTCACAAACATTGATTTAAGAATGACTTATACTCGTCACTCAATAAATAAATTATTCAGCGCTTCTTGGGATATGTACGTGGCACGTTTGGATTGGCTCAGTTCATATGGGAATGAAATCATATAGAATTGATTCACGTATTTTTAGGAATATTAATTGTTGAATTCCTATCACACGTTAACAATTTGCAGTAGTTTTGATTTGAAATAGTCAATAATACATTTAAATACAATACTGGAAAATGAAAGTCACATGCGCATATTATATTAAAATATACTTAATCCCACACGACGAAACAATTTACAAGAATTGATTAGGTCTCGTTCTAACTATACTCCGTATATGATTAATAGAGTTTAATATGATTTGCATATTAGGTCTCACTACAACAATATACTGTACTATGTTTCTACCCTAAATAACATTGGCACCATATATGTATTGCATTAACAAAAAGTTTCGTGTTCACATGGCATAATAACTCCGTTCCTTATGATCATTGTTTAAATAGGAAATTAATATCTTACACTCATTATGGATCATACTCTAATTAAATAGTGTTTTAACAATAATTTATTTAAAATTCGCGAGCCACCTCTAACGAGTCTCACTCTAAATAAACGAGCACACATATGATCGATCTACTTTGTTTCAATCCGTTTTTATTATTGTTTCTTAACTCAATCATGTTATTTCAAGTATTTTACCAGTTCACTTACTTTATGAAGACAACAGCACTCTAGGTAATAATTTCGTTGGACTTCACCGTTGAATCCGATTATCAAAATTTTCAGCGCAGTCAAACTCGTTCGAATCATCGGGGGTTGATCGATATGTTTTATCGAATTTGAGAATGGATAGTAATAGTATAGCCGTGACGAGCAAATAGTAAGATATGGATTGTTCGAGAGTCATCTTTGTTGACCGGACCCAGCAAACATATTGAACGAACTTAACAAATCAATTCAAACCATAGCGCCTGCAGCAGCTTCACCGCGTCTTCCTTGACTTTTCAGTCAACTATATGTTGTCTTCTAAAATTTTCTTCTTATTTATACACATATCATATGCTCATCTTTCATTTCATAAGTCAAAATTTCATAAATAAAAATATCCAAAAATTTTATTCTCTCTCTAAAACTCCACACAACTTCTAAACAAACTTGTACACGTCAACAATGAAGGGCTCTTTGTTTTCCAGCTGGCACCATCATCATCGCAGTCACGGCTCTCCTTCTTCCACGCCGCCGCACACCCGCCACACCTTCTCGGAGACCATGACGGACGAGAATCTCGACTCGGCGGAAGCCGTAATCAGGAAGTGGGAGCTCGACCCCAAACGCGAAAAATTCGCATCCCTCTTCGCCGACGACGACAGAGAAGAAGCCAAGAGATTCGTCGAAGCCGTGGCGGCGTTGCAATCCGCGATGCACTATTACGCCAAGCTCGGCTCCAGCTCCGAGCAGCTCGTCAGGGCTCAGAGCCTGATGACGGTGGCTATCAAGCGCCTCGAGAAGGAGTTCTACGTCATCTTATCGTCTAATCGGAAGAATCTCGACTCCGAGTCGGTTTCCACACGCTCGACTAGGGCTTCCGCCAGATCTAGCGTTTCCGATTACTTTTACGAGGAAGGTTCCGAGGGGGAAGACAGCACGACGCCGTCCCGCACGCCGCCGCGCACTCCGACTCGACCTGGGAGTCCGATTTCGGAAGCGGAGAAAGCTTCCGATATGGCGATGGTGGATTTGAAGACTATTGCCGATTCTATGATTTCATCCGGATACGGGAAAGAGTGCGTCGATATCTATAAGCTCATCCGGAAATCGATTGTCGACGAGACTCTGTACAATTTGGGGGTTGAGAAATTGAACCATTCTCAGATGCAGAAAATGGATTGGAAGGTTCTCGAAGGGAAAATCAGGAGCTGGCTGCACGCACTCACAGTCGCCGTCAAAAGGCTCTTCCACGGCGAGAGGATTCTCTGCGACGTCGTTTTCTCCTCCTCGGAGAAGATTGCGGAGTCCTGTTTCACGGAGATCTCTCGTGACGCGGCGGTGAATCTGTTCCTCTTCGCCGAGAATTTGGGGAAGAGCAAGAAGATCTTCTCCCCGGAGAAGATGTTCCGCGCGCTCGACATGTACGAGGCGATCTCCGAGCTTTGGCCGGACCTCGAGGCGGTATTTTCTCACGATTCGCTGTCGGCGGTGAGGTCGGGGGCGATGGCGGCGCTGACGAAGCTCGGCGAGGCGGTGAGGATCATGCTCGCCCAATTCGAGGCGGCGATTCAGAAGGACACCTCGAAATCGACCGCCGGAGGAGGCGTTCACCCCCTCACGCGCTACGTGATGAACTTCCTCGTTTTCCTCACCGATTACAGCGGCCCGGTTTCCGACATCGTGGTCGAACAGCCCACGGACGCGCGGAGCCCGTTGCCGGAATCCTTTTTCCTAAGTCCTACGGCAGGCGGCGGAGCCGATCTCTCGACGGCGGCGATCACCGAGCGGATGGCGTGGCTGATTCTCGTGGTCCTCTGCAAGCTCGACGCCAAGGCGGTGCTGTACAATGACGTCGCTCTGTCATACTTGTTCTTGGCTAACAACCTGAACTACGTCGTTTCGAAAGTGAGGAATTCCAATTTGGGGCTTCTGATCGGGCTCGAGTGGATCTGGAAAAACCGGTCGAAGGTGACCCAGTACTTGGCCAACTACGAGAGGATGGGATGGAGCGAAGTGTTCTCCTCGCTGCCGGAGGATCCAGCGGCCGATATCTCTCCGGAGGAGGCGAGCGATCGCTTCAGACGGTTCAATCTGAGTTTCGAGGCGGCGTACAAGAAGCAGAGTTCATGGGTCTTACCCGACCCGAAGCTCCGAGACGAGGTGAAATTATCGCTGGCCAAAAGGATCGTCCCGGGTTATCGGGTATTTTACCAAAAGCATCGAGGAAACCTGACGAGGGGATTTGGGGAGGAGTCGATTGTCAGATATGCCCCTGATGATTTGGACAATTACTTGTCGGACTTGTTTTTCGGGACCGGCGGAGGTAGCACGACGACCTACGGTACTACGCATCATGGAACGTCGTCGCGGGGTCATTGATAGTGACACCAGCAGTTGAAAGTGATTGGGCGGCCGGCCGCTCCTCCGCCGTTGATGTAAATATGATGAACTTTGTTTTAAATGTATATGCAAGTTGTGTTGAAAAGGAGCCCATTTGAAATTGAATATTGTGGAAAAGGCGAATACAATTTGGTGATTGAAAGAAGGTTAGTAGTAATATTTTAATTAAATGAATTAATTAATTAATTAATTATAGTACTCCATTAAAAATTAAAATTAAAAAACATTTATAAATATCTTAAATTACTATTTTAACCTTCAATAATTTATTAAGGGTGTATTCATTCAAGACTCTATGGGATTTTAATGGACTTTTAAAGTCTTGGGGTATTCAATCCGGATTTTTAAAAGTCCATTAAAATCTTGAGGTATTCAATCCGGATTTTAAAAAGTCTTTAAAAATCTACTGGTATTCAAAAGTCAATGGATTTTAAAAAGCTATGGATTTTTATGGATTTCATTTTCAAAATACAAAAGAATTCAAGTCTTTGAAATCTCTCCTAATTACGTGAGATTTCTATGGATTTTTATTTTAATTATTAATTTATTATTAAAAAATAATAAAACATAAAAAAATATATAAATAAACATAATACAATTAAAAACATGAAAAAAAATAAAAAAACAAAATAAAATAAAATTTTCAAAAAATAATATATTATTATATATTGAATATATAATAATAAATTATAATAATATTAAAAATTAATATGTTATAAAAAAACAAAATAAAATAAAATAAAATTTTCAAAAAATAATATATTATTATATATTGAATATATAATAATAAATTATAATAATATTAAAAATTAATATGTTAGTATATGTTGATATATATAAAAATAATATTAAAATTATTGAATATATTAATAAATTTTTATTTGATGAAAAATTATACTTGTATAATAATTGTAAAAAAAAAATTATTTAACATTTTATTTTAAAAAAATAAATACTTTTTATAATTTAATATATATATATATATATATATATATAAAATAAAATGTTTAATTTTAATTTTTTTGTTCGTTTTTTATTAAACTTAAAATTTTAATTTTTGACAAAATTTCAATTTTGAAATAATAAATTCAAATGTGAACTATATATATATATATATATATATATATATATATATATATATATATATATATATATATATATATATATATATATATATATATATATATATATATATATATATATTAAGTAAAAATCGAATTTTGAATTTCAAAATTAAAAATATAAAATATAAAAATTAATATAAATCAATAAAAAAAGTCATTCAAACTCTATGAAAATCCATATAAAAATCAGTCAAACTCTATATAGACTCTGTGGATTTTTTAAATCCACGAAAGTCAATAGACTTTTTAAAGTCCAAAAAAATCCAATGAAATCCTAATTGAATACACCTAAATGTGTATTAAGACTTTCTCTCTCTCTTCATTAGTGCCGGTGATTTAACTTTTTATTAACAATTAATAAGATTTTGCGTTAAAAATAATTACTTATGTTAATCTTTTTAATATTTATTTTACTTCAAAAATTATTAAATTTTATATAAAAAAAATAATAATGTAATTTTATAAAAAAAAAATATAATAATGTAAACTAACAGTTTTTAATATTTATTTTACTTCAAAAATTATTAAATTTTATATAAAAAAAATAATAATGTAATTTTATATAAAAAATAATAATAATGTAAACTAACAGAAATAATTACATATAATATTTATTTTACTTCAAAAATTGTTTAATTTTACATCAAAATAAAATAATGGTGTAAACCTAACCAATAATATCTATTTTAATTTAATTCATATAGATTGTGAAAAAGAAAAAGAATGAAATATAATTATTTTATGAGGAGTATTATTTTTATTTAGTAACTAAGTTAATTTATCTAGGAGTATTATTTTAAATTAAAAAGATAAACATGTAAGGTAATAATATATTATTATTTGATTTGATATGAATGGTAGATTTCTATTCATAATAGTAGATTTCAAACATTTTTTTTACGCAATTTATTATTTTTATAGATTGTGATAAAATATTTTCAGTGTTGTGATTATTAATAAAATTATAAAAATAGTACTAAAATTCTTTTGAAATTATTGATGAAATCATGTGTAAAATGATTTTATCTTAAGGAGTTTTTGTAGAGATTTCTTATTGAACAATAAATAAATGAAGAATTAATACTCCATTAAATAATTACGGAATAAGTTTTTTAGTACACTAATGTACATTACTAATTAGATGATATACTGATCATGTTCTACACTTCCAACTAGTGTATACTTTTCAAGCTTATGTATTCAAATTTTATTTACGATCTATTTAACTTACAATTTTACTTAGTATACAAAATCTATTGACTCATTTATATTGTTTTCAATTTCATCAATTAATTATATATTCTAAATATTATCGCATGACGTCTACAAATCATAGAGAGAGAAAACCGTTTATAGGATACAATCAATATTTGTTCAAAATTATGATTCATTCTCTTTTTTTTTCTAAATTTCACATATTAATTAGTTATTTTTAATATTATTATATTGAAATCTGAAATTTGAAATATTAATATTTTATTATTGTTCAAAAGAAGATAATATTACTAATAATGCTAAATACTTTAAAATAATAAAATTGAGTTTATTATTTAATTTTATAATAATTTTTTTTATATAGTTTGTAATTTGAAGACAAATAGTTAATTTGATAATTCAACTTCATGCCCTATAAATATATAAAAATAATAAATCCATAAATTCAATCATGTTGCATCAAAATTTAAATTACATAATACTTTGATCATCATAATTCGAATTTGAATTGTACAACGGGTCTTCTGCTCAATATAAAATATCTATTTTCACAAATGAATAAATTAATATTCCTCAAAATTAATATTGAATTTTAGTATTGATACATTTCACTAAATTTAATTAACTAGATTGTATTATTTCAATTTTATGCAACATATCATTATTGTTATTTGCTATATAAAACCGTAGTATGTATCAACTATACTTAGTATTTGTTTTTTTTTTTTTTTTTTTTTTTTTTGCGTTTTTTTTCTCTATCATATTGATAATTTTCTTATTATAGTACAGTTAGTACTATTATTAATAATTTCTAATCGTTTAAAAAAATTATTATTAATTATTTTAAAAATTAAATTAAATTATGTTTATTACAAATCAATTTCAAAACAACACAAATTATCATTTTTTTATTTAATTGATGTATACTGTTTTTTAATTTTGGGTACTTAAATTATTGTAATATTTTTTGAAAATAATTTCGAAAACTACTCGTAAGCAAAGTAAATTATTCCAATCTTTGAAAATTAATTAGAAAATAATAGTAAAGTAAAAAAAATATACAATTAATGCAAGTATTAAATTTTAAATTTAAACTTTTCTTGAAAATTGGGAAGTAGTTAATACAGTATACCAAATTTAAGTAGTAGGAGTATATAAGGGTATTAGAGTCATTCATTACAACAATAAAATAATGAATTAATAAAATAATTAATTCTGCCCGGGCAGATTCTTGCCACACAGAATTACCGAATTTTGTTGGCTTTGACTGATTGTAATTTAATTAATATATATGGATAATGATGTACCTAACAAACTCAATAATTAGGGCAATGACTGATTGTAATTTAATTAATATATATGGATAATGATGTACCTAACAAACTCAATAATTAGGGCAATGACTATAAATCTATAATAGTTGCCCTTGACTGTATTTTTTTAATTATTAATAAAAAAAATTCTCATTCATCTTAAAGTTTTTATGATCCTGACAAATCTTTTCACTTTTATCTCTATGGTATTGGTGTAGTATTGTGATATTTTCTTTGAAATATAAATTTATTACTTTATTAAGGGATATTAGAGGGAAAAATATAATAATAAAAAATGAAATGAAAATTATACTAATAATTATAAGAAAATATTGTGTTAAAAAATGAAAAAATAGACCAATATCATAAATTTATATACAAATAATTTTTGTATTATTTTAGATTAAAATTGATAAATTAAATGAATATGAACTAAAGTGAATTGATTGGTTTTATTATAAAAATAATAATATTTTTTAAAAATTGTTAAATTTATTTAATTTTTTTTAATAATATTGTAGAATTATTTAGATTATATATTTAAAATTATTAATTCAAATTATTTTTATTTTGAAACAATTAAATCGAGTTGAACCTAAAAGACTAAAAAGAACAACCACTTAGAATAATAAAATAAAATATATTTGTTTATTAACCCAAATATATGAACTAAAATCAAATAAATTGAACTTAAGTTCAACTTAAGTTCAATTAAATCAAAATAAATGTATGTGATTATTAATTAATTCAATTCAATCTCTTCAATTTAATTTAATTTAATTTAAATTTATTCAATTTAGAATTCAATCAAAAATAATTTAAATTGATTTTTTAACAATAAAATTCATTATTATTCTCCCTACAAATTATGCTAGTAACAATTGAATGATTATAATCTTCGTGTTTTTTTTCTTATTGAATGATTATAATCTTCGTGTTTTTTTTCTTGCTTAAAGCCTTAACAGTTAAACCTCCAGGTTCCGATCTGCTCTGAAAATCACTCCACCAACTCTTATACTTAATTCATTTCACAATCCCTAATTTCATTTGAAGCGGGAATCAGAATCCAAAGGAAATGTCGGTGCAGGAATATCTGGACAAGCATTTGCTCCATCGGAAGATTGAGGACGCTGTTAACGCCTCCGTCAGGGCGAAATCGCCCGATCCCGTTCTCTTCATCTCCAACCACATGAAGAAATCCGTCCCCTCCGTCATCACCAACGTTAAAGCCAGGCAAATCCTCGACAGCAGAGGGATTCCAACCGTCGAAGTCGATCTGTACACCAATAAAGGCTTCTTTCGCGCTGCCGCACCCAGCGGATCCTCATCTGCGATGTAAGCACTTTCGTCCCCGTCCGATCGATTTGATTACTGTAATTTTTCGCGTTGTGTGTGTGGGGTTTACATGTTAGAGTTGTTTCTGTTTATCTCGTAGAATGGGCATAAGGCCCTATGTTGATTAATCAATCGCTCAAGCTTTTTGATAAGTTTTAACTGACAAAGAGTAAGACCTCTCATTTGGTAATTTATGAAGCTTGATGAATCGACATGTTTAGGACTTATCCGGTGATGTAACTAATTAAATGTATTAGGCTTGAACAACATTTTAGCTTGACTCGTATATAGCGTGAATGGGTAGACAAATGTTCTTGAAGATGTGTGTCATTGTGGTATTCATAATAATGTTAACAAAGTGGCTGCCTATCAATGTGTGTGAGTATCTAGAGAGTGTGTGTTTTAATTCCTACCGCAAGTTGTAATGGCTTCCCTGGGTTCGATTGTTCAAGAATTTGGTGCTATAGAATAACTACAGTATTTTTTAGAATAACAGCTTTAATAACATTTTTCAGAAAGCTCTATGAAAATAGTGCGTTGTGCATATAAGTAAGCTAAATCAGGATTAGCTATAGTGCAAATTTAACTCCATTAGTAGATACTTTGCCAATGATAATACTGGAAAGAATAGAAAATCTCCATTTCAGAAATAATATTGAGGGCATTTAGAGTATTGGAATTGGACTTAAAAAGCTGCGTTGAATTGTGAGTTCGTTTTGGTTTTAAATATAATGTCTGGTTTTAACACGCTGAAGTTTTAATTTGCACAACGGGTTTCGATTCTTATCTATTCTATTGTGAAATATATCAAATTAATCTTATCTCTGACATCTAAAATTTGATCCCCAAGTTGTATACATCAAAGTAAAAGCACATATTTTCTAATAGTTAAATGAATGATTTTTTCAAAAAGTGAACTGAAAAAAAAAAGAATGTAACATCTTTTTCCTTCTCTAAAAAACATCAGGTAGTAATAGGTATGGTTTAGGATTCGGATTTTAATCCAATGACATGTCCGGGTTTAGTAGAACCTTGACCAAATATTGGGAGATCCTTATAGCCAATTCTATATTAGTTTTGCATCAGAAAAAAGTAGAAGCAAAATAATTGCACGATAGAAGATGCATAGACCATGACCATCACATTTTGCCATTTTGATGTATTATGGATTGTCTGTGAAGTTTATCATGTGCTCTTATATAAAGGTACGAGGCTATTGAATTGAGAGACGGTGACAAGGGAACCTATCTTGGGAATGGTGTGAGCAGAGCTGTTAAGAATGTTAATGAAAAAATATCTGAGGCTTTAATTGGTATGGATCCAACTCTTCAATTTCAAATTGATCAAGCAATGATAGACTTGGACAAGACAGAGAAGAAGGTAGAATTTTAAGTTTTATTTGAGTCCTTTGATTGTCGGTGTGTGCATGCTACAGATAAGAGGATGTTTGCTTGCATTTATATAAGAAATTTCCCTTTATAACTATTTGGAAAAATATGAAATACATATTACCCACATTTCTACAGAACCCTCACTTGTTTGCATTTCTGAGGCTTATGGAAAATCTTATAAATTTTAATTTCCCGCTAGACCTATAGTTGCTTCTTGTTATTTATAATCACTGGTTTCTTTGAATAAGGTCTGCATTATTAATGTTCGATATGCTGTTCCACCTACATGAATAAAATGACTATCCAGACGGAAATTAATCTCTTTCCATCCTGTAATATGATGTCATATGACTTACATCAAACGTAAATTGTACCAATATAATCTGATTGATTGGACATAAATTGGAACTACTATTTAACTCTTTCATGTAACACTATTATCATTTCAGCTATAATTAATCTGGAAAAATTATAACCACATACATTTTTTCGAAAAACCAATTCTTTTCATGCATAGTAAAATATACTGTAAATAATATGTTTCATACTTATTGATAGGGTGACCTTGGGGCAAATGCAATTCTTGCAGTCTCAATGGCTGCTTGCAGAGCAGGGGCAGCTGAAAAGGAGGCATGATCCCTGACTTATTTAGCATCTCGTTTTTATAGACTATTGTTCTGAACCCAAATAAAAGTTCATTTGCCTTTGCAGGTTCCATTATACAAACACATTGCTGATCTTGCTGGCAAAGCAAATTATAGTCTTCCTGTCCCGGCTTTCACTCTCATAAGCGGTGGAAAACATGCTGGGAACAATCTAGCAATTCAAGTAAAGCACACATTTCTGCTGATTCACAAATAGCTGTTTATGTAATTATTTGAATGGCTTGTCTCATTTTATAATAAAACACAATCAACTAACTCTTGTGAATATTAGTTAATCTATGTCCTAGTCTCTTATTTCTTAAATACAGAATGTTATTTGAATGAGTTATTAGACCAATCTCTCTATGTCAGTGAGAATTCTATCTCTCGTATTATCTGACCTTAATCTCTTGTTAAATGTCGTCAGGATATTATGATTCTTCCTGTTGGGACGATTAAATTTGAGGAGGCATTGCAAATAGGATCCGAGACTTATCATCATTTAAAGGTGAGTTTTCCAAGCTAAAGATACACCTTACAAAGGTTTTAGTTTTTATTTCTATTCATTTTGTAATACTCCTTTACATCGCTGAAAATCTATTTATTTTTGTTACCTTTTGTATTGTAATGTATAAGTTAAATTGAGATATCATTTCGTCACTCACTTGTATTTTGTGCCTAACTTAAAATAATACAGCAATTTTAGTAATTTCCCTGTTATAACACTTAATGTATAAGTTGCAAAAATACTACATGCGGTAAATTTTGTTTTCTTAGTGTTTTCAACACTGGAAAGTTGTACATTAATACTCTAGACTCTAGAGTGAAGGTTTCAGTGTGCATAAAATTGAGAATGCTTATTATGAAACTGATCTTGTACAGGATCTTGACGAGAGTTTAGCAAATTGTCTATGTTTCGCTAAGTACGGTGTACTGTTGGACTTTATGTAAGCTGTTTTTTTTATGGATTTTTAATTGAATCAGCTATCTTGCTTCCTGTACATCAGGCTGTGATTACAGAAAAATATGGTTCACATGGATGTAATGTTGGAGAGGATGGTGGTTTTGCTCCAAATATATCCAGGCAAGTTTCCTCATTTCATTATATTTGTTGCGCCAATTAATGTCCTAATGTTTTGCACATGCAGCTTGAAAGAAGGCTTGGATTTTGTTAAGGAGGCCATTGAAAGGACAGGCCACAGCACGAAAATAAAGATAGCAATTGGTGTCGCTGCTACTGACTTTTGTATTGGTGACTTTCTGTCTTAAATTATCTCTCTTGCATTTTTCTTATTTTTGTCTCTACCTATAAGAGCCCAAGAAATATCTGCTTGCCCCATTACATCTATCACTTTTTTTAATCACCATTAAAATCACTATTTAGACTTAACTATCGTATTAAGAGATATACAATCTGACAAAACTCTTCATTTTTTTTTCGTTCACTGCTGTTTTAGCATTTGAATAATAATGGTTGACTTATTAAAAGGGTTTAATTTCTGAGAGTGGAAAGAGCAGATCTGTGATAAGGGGAACAGTTATGTTTCCAATCTTACAATGAATAGAAGAATCTTAACGTGTTATTTACTTGTAAAAAACAACATCAATTTTTTTGATATTGTTGTGGCATAACATTCGAGCATTGCTTCAATTTATCTTTTGAATTTGGCACGCACCATGTAAAATTCAATATTCATTATGTTTTATCAAATACTAGATCCATTGAATGTGTTGAAAGTAAACCCATTGCAAGCCTGGTATGTTAACATGTTCAGCCTTTGTTAAATTGTGTTTTTGGCGAAGGGCTTTATGTGTGATTAATCCATAACTTAGAGAATTCAGTTTTAGACTTTTAGTTTAAATTTTGGTATTGCTTGTAAGCAAGTCTTATATATATTTTATCAGTAGCTATAAAAAAAAAGCATGTCAACCCATGCTACCTAGGTGCATTTGTAAAAAAATGTGTGTTCTGATTCATTTGAACTTTGTACAGTAATATTTTGTTGGCTTGGTTTTAGGCAGTTGGGGATAAGATTTTTTATTTTTTTTTCCTTATTATTCAGGTACCAAGTATGATTTGGATTACAAATCACCAAATAAATCAGGTCAAAATTTTAAGACAGGAGAGGACATGATTGATATGTACAAAGAACTCTGTGAAGGTATGCACAAATTCCACATCTAGTTCTTTTATCATATATATATACAAAGAACAGTAAAATTGTAACTTAAATATCTCTTCAAGCTGTTCAGAGCCCTCTTAACTAATGCACATTTGAGTGCTCTTGCAGCCTACCCTATCGTGTCGATCGAAGACCCATTCGACAAGGAAGACTGGGAGCATTCCAAATACTTCACTAGCCTTGGAATTTGCCAGGTTTGTTTTTTATTTTTACTGCTGATTTTGGTCGCAATGTATGTCGTTCAAAGTTAATTACAATCAAACTGTCTACCAAGAAAGCCTCCAATCTAATCGACTACAACTTCTATCAAAGAATACTTCGTTTATTTAAAATGATGAGGTGATATCCTCGGGATTTAGGTTAGTAGGCAGCCTTTGGTTATTTACATGTTCTTATCTGCAATACTGCAGGAATTTACTTCGATCATCTGTGAAATACAGAAAACTGAAATCAATGGTATATTAGATTTCGACTATAAAAAAGGCATAGATCTAACCATTGTTGTTGAGTCACTGATCTTGATTTTTAACATGATGGCTTCTTGAGTTCGATTTGACCTCAAACATCTATAATTCAGTGGCTTATTGAATGTACTTCGCACAAAGCTAATATGATTAGAAATCAATTAACAAAAGGCAGGGAACAGAAAATTGAAGGAACAATGAAAGTAACAATTAAACAAATTAGAACATGTATGATGAAAAATGAAAAGAGTTATGCTGTACACTTTTGAAAGAAGTTATGAAAGCGGCATCCCCATTGGGCCATGACAACCATTCTTTGTTTTGATAGTCTTTATGAAGATGAGGAACATAAACAGTACAGTACACTATGAACAATTGAACATGTGGCAAAGAAAAAACATTCTCACACATCAGTAACTAGCACGTGTCATAAGTAGCTACTAAACTCCTTCCTACGGTAGTATTCTCTCTATGCACACTTAAAGTGAGTCGGGGATACCTTATGGTCACTTGCTTACTTTGACAGTCAAAACTTTTTACCTTGTGCACATATATAATCCTACTTGCAACTTTGTAGGACAAAAGAAGATGTGCAAATAGATGTACAATAGAATTTCTGGGGAAACTGTCTAAAGGAAATAAAGAGTGGTTTAATCAACTGTTGAAACCTAAAATTCTGTAGCGTGTGATGAAATTTGGGTTGTATTTTTTGTGGTTGTGTGGTGGAAAGCAGACGATCTCTACAATATTGACTCTCTCTCAAAAAAATATAGCTACTTGTTTCAGGTTGTAGGAGATGACTTGTTGACCTCAAATTATAAAAGAATTGAGAGAGCTGTGCAGGATGCAGCTTGTAATGCTCTTCTGCTCAAGGTACAATTAGTTCTGATAACTCAAACTTTTATCAGATTTGAAATGTCATGTTTCCACTGAACGTACTGTAATTGGTTTATTATATATGAAAAAAAAAAACTCAAATGTTATTTTTACTGCTAGCAAATATGATCTGGCCTTTACTCCTCTCTGCTGTTAAATCCAGACCATTCATAAATATTCACTGCCCAGGCCTTACATCTATTGGTTAGATTCTGGTTGTTAAATGTATCTAAATTTCTTAATTAAATATAATTTGTAAATCTCTATTCTTTGTAGTTGGTAGAATATGTGGAGGGTGTGTTGTGTAGTCCACTGGTGTCCTGGTTACCAATAGCATTGCCGGTTTCTTTGTATCAAGCAGCCTCTGCTTAGTGATATTTCCATATTTATATTCAATTGAAATTATCTTCCTCACAGCTTCCTTTTTCTCTTTTTACGAATTTCAGATCAACCAAGTGGGGACTGTAACTGAGGCCATTGAAGCAGTAAAGTTAGCTAAGGATGCAAACTGGGGTGTGGTCATATCTCAAAGAAGTGGGGAAAGTGAAGATTCTTTCTTAGCTGATTTAGCTGTTGGCCTTGCTGCTGGTCAGATTAAGGCAGGCGCACCTTGCCGTGGGGAGAGATTAGCCAAGTACAATCAGGTTCACATCTAACCATTTTCCAGTCACTAGTATCTTGCAATTTAATCGGTTGAGCATGAAATGTGAAAGCTGTTAATCTCGATTTTTTTTTAGTAGCTCGCCTACTATATCTGCAATTTCATTTTTTTTTTCATAATACAGTCCCTGGCATCTCCATTTATGCTTTACCTGGAATGATGTGAGAATGCAAAAAGTAACAGCTGATTTCTTTATGTCTTTAGTTGATCAGAATCGAAGAAGAGCTAGGGGACCAAGCTTTTTATGTTGGTGATGACTGGAGGCACTGCTGATCTGGTAGCTTCCATAAGTTTTCTTCACTGTGATTTTCCCACTACGATCCAGTGACGAGGCAAGTTGCTCTCCTATGCTTTCTACATCTGATATTCCAAGTTTTCTTACAATGCACACAATTAGTTTTTGAATCTAGTAGATTGTGAAGGGGGAGAGCTTAACATTTTTGAGATGAGAGCATATTCGTGTTCTTGTGGTGATCGAGACAAGTTAGACTCAAAATCTGAACCCATAACAGTTAGTTTAGGAAAAGCTAAAAATTGATGCATAGTCAATTCAAGAATATATTTAGAGATCATCTCTCTTGCCTTGACGAAGTGGACTCTAGCCAAATTTATGTGGTCAACCTGAGTAAACAGTAGGGACCAAATAACGATGTTGCCGCATCAGATCATCGTTAAATGAGATGCTTACGCATATTCTTGTAGCGACATGCCGACATGATTCTTTTTCTTCGTTTGTGCACGAAGCAATTTTCACTTGAAATCACACACAACCTTAATTTTTTGTTTCTCTTCGATTAGTTTCGTGCTTGCAACGGCTCCGTCTGTGCAGTGGTCCACGCACGATTACATGTTTGTGGTTGAAAATCCGTGTCCATGGAAGTTCGGCTATCATTAATTTTAAAAATATCATAGTAGTAGTAGTAGTAATAAATATGTAGTGTGCGTATATTTATTTTGGTTAGCTATTATGCTGCTGTCAAAACAGTGCACTTATGTGACACATGAATGGCACGGTGATATGATCGATAACTCGACAGTTTATAACATGAATTCGAGTTTACAATGCATATCACAAAAAAATTTGAAAATTTACACAGATCCCTCAATTATCATGATGATTTTTAGCCCCAACAAATACCTTGAAACAGTTTTATGGATACTTTCTGATTTCTTGATTTAGAAAGATTATTCAAGGCTGGTGGCGGCCCCGTAATTAAATGCAGAGTTTCAATTAGAATACTTACATAAATACTATTTTGGGATATATATCTAATTTAAACAGTTATAGTTCGTTTAAGACGGCTTTCACGAACACAACTGGCTGGCTTAATAAATGCTCAACAGCTCGTGATGAACCTAATAAGAAATCATCCCAATCAAAACTCTAATCTGAAATCTCTCTCACAATCAACAACCGATTTGAGAAGACATTGAAGCGTATGAACAGCGAGTTGTGTACCTCGTAAAGCTTTGGCCTTTGCAACATTTTATCAAAGCGTTGTAAAACCTCTCCATCCCTCCATAACTCCTTTCCATTTATTTTGACCTCCCTCCACTTACGATGAAGCACTGTTTTTGATCCCTTCCTTCATCAATGTAATATGGCTATAAATAGGTCTATTATTTTGGAAATCAATAATGTGAAAAAAACAGAAGATTCAGTAAGTCTTTAAATTCCTATAAAAGGGTTTCAAAATTTTCATCAAATGTGGAGGCCGTTAGAGCTATCATTATTCAATACTACTCAAATCATCATTGCGTTTACTTTTACCCTTTTTATTACTTATTTTCCGGACCAAAACAATAAAAAAAATAATCATTGCGTTTACTTTAAATTTGGAGTCAATGTTTCAACTACTTCAAACACAACTCACTTTCGCTTGGGCCAACCATAAATGTGGTGCTTTAAATTCTATCACGTAAACAGTTGTTTCATTTCCGAAAAAATAAAATTGGTAACGACAAATCCTATGACTAATTGACTAGTGACAGTAACCAAATTGGCTAATGTCATTTCACAATGTTTTTCTTAAACTATATACTTTATTTTTTAAAATTTAATACTACTACTCCGTACTATTTTTTTTTCTCAATTTTCATATTCACATCCATGGATTCCTGCTTCTAGTTGACACAATACCGGACGGAGCAAACGAACGACAGATAGGAAGAAGATACGAACACAACACAATCCATACATCAAAAGAAAGCTTTATGATTTCCATTTTGAGCGCTTACAAAATCGGATTCCCATTAGTGAAGTCACGCACACACACACACACTTGATGAGTTATCGTGTGGTCGTTGAGAGATACAATCATACAATTATAGTGTTATAAATACCAATATGAACTCTCTCACATGCATGACCAACTTGCTCCATCTGCATTATTGCACACTCTCTTCAAACCTTTTTTTTTTTGCTTTAAATCCTCCTCACTCAAATACCAAACATTTGCTTTAACAACAATTATAAGTAACACAAACATTTTTATTCATCTTTACCTCAAACACAAACACACAAATCATGGTGCAACAATACCTAATCCCTCTCATGGTCTCCTTCTTTTTCCTCCTCTACATCATCTACCGCTTCCTCGACCGCCGCCGGCACAACCACTGCTACATGCTCGACTACGAGTGCTACAAGCCGATCCCCGACTACAAACTCAGCACCAAATTCTCCGGCGAGATCATCCTCCGAAACAAACACCTCGGCGTAAACGAGTACCAATTCCTCCTCAAGGCCATCGTCTCCTCCGGCATAGGCGAGGAGACTTACGCCCCCAAGATGGTCTTCGACGGCCGCGAGTCAACCCCAACCCTCTCCGACGGCCTCGTCGAGATGGACGAGTTCTTCCACGACAGCATCGCAAAGCTCTTCGCCCGCACCGGAGTCAACCCTTCCGAAATCGACGTCCTCGTCGTCAACATCTCCATGCTCGCCACCTCCCCTTCCCTCTCCTCCCGGATCATCAACTTCTACAAGATGCGAGAAGACGTGAAGGTCTACAACCTCACCGGAATGGGCTGCAGCGCGAGCCTCGTCTCGATCGACGTCATCCGGAGCGTTTTCAAAGCCCGGCCCCACACGAAGGCCCTCATGGTCACGTCGGAGTCACTCAGCTTGAGTTGGTATTCCGGCAACAATCGATCGATGATCCTCGCCAACTGCCTATTCCGGACGGGGGGATGCGTAGCCCTACTCACGAACGAACCTAGCTTAAGGGAAAAGGCGATGATGAAGCTAAAGTGCCTCGTCCGAACCCACCATGGAGCGAAGGACGAGTCGTACGGGTGTTGCACGCAAAAGGAGGACGAGAAAGGGTTCGTAGGGTTTCACCTCGGGAAGGATCTACCGAAGGCCGCCACGCGGGCGTTTGTCGATAACCTAAAAGTGATGGCGCCGAAGATACTCCCAATCCGAGAGCTCGTTCGATTCTCGGCCGAAACCCTAATGAGGAAAGTGCGAGGCGAGGGGTCGAAGAAGAAAAAACCGGTTATAAACTTTAAGACGGGGGTGGATCATTTTTGCTTGCATACGGGGGGGAAGGCGGTGATAGATGCGATAGGGGAGAGCTTAGGGTTGAGCGAGTACGATGTGGAGCCGGCGAGGATGACTTTGCATAGGTTTGGGAATACGTCGGCGAGTAGCTTGTGGTATGTGTTGGCGTATATGGAGGCGAAGAGGAGGTTGAGGAGAGGGGAGAGGGTTTTCATGATAAGTTTTGGGGCGGGTTTTAAGTGTAATAGCTGCATGTGGGAGGTGATGAGGGATTTGGAAGGGAGGAATAATGTGTGGGGGGATTGTATCGACGGTTATCCGAAGAAGAATCTCGCGAATCCGTTCTTGGAGAAGTTCGGGTGGATACATGACGAGGATCCGGAGACTTATGTTGTGCCCGACGATTACCAAATACCCGATTGAGTGTACGACGAGATACGGAGGAATATTAATGAAGAATGTATACACATATATATATGTTTTAATTTATTTATTTATACGGTTTGATTTTGTACTTGTTGTTTAGTTATATTTGGATTGAAATGTGTAATATTCCTTATTTAAAGGAAGAAAGAAATTGTTCATTACAAAGAATGAAATGAAAGCGTCTTCTTACTATATATACGTGTACGTGCTGCTGATGAGTCGAATACTTTTTCTTGATCGGGAGATTGTCGAATGTGGATCAGTTTTTGCGGCTATTAATATTGAATGTGGACGCATCAAACAAACATATAGTAATTATGTTTCAAATTAATCACCTAGCTAGCTAGCTGGCTATTAAACACATGCATTAAATGTACGTTAATGCAAGTGCTCGTATAGAATACGTACATGGCTAGTACCACGTAACGTATAGTACAGCCAAAATAATTCCCGTCTTCACATCGTTTAATTTGTTCGCCGCAATATATATGCAAGTGCTCGTATGGTATGGTATGTATTTTGTATAGTGAAAGAGATGAATATATTTCTATATACTACGTCCGTACTAAGTTAATAAGCAAATATTGATCGATCGACCCATGAGGCAACAACAACATTAAACAATGAATTAATGCACACATGCCACAAAAGTTAGTTACTAGTATATGGCAATTGGCAAAGAAAGCCAACTGTAAAGACTCCAATTGCAACATGTGCTCCAATTAAGTTAGTTATATATTTTTTGAAAATGCATTTTATGTCAAATATCTTAATACCCGATTTTTATTCGTGCTACGTATGATACGTTGTTCCCATATCAAGTGTCTCACTAAGTTGATGACGTATCATACATACGTGTCAAACCAAATTTTTTATAATGATTCATGTGGGCCCAAGGGCGGACCCACGTTATGGCTGGGGTGGGCTATAGCCCACCCTGAATTTTCAAAGTTTGAATAAATATAAATATACCGGCCAATTTATTACAAGTAATTACTTAGCCAGAATGGTTAAGCCCCCCTTTTATCCTGAGAAGGCCAGGGTTCGAATCCTCTACTTCCCTAGTTTACCTTTTTTTTATATATATTTTTTTATTTTTAGTTATGTTTAACATCTTGTAGGTCAAAGTTTAAACCTTCATCCTTTTTTTTTACTTAAGCTAAGTTTTTAATATTTTTTTCCTTTACTTAGTATATAAAAAATACTGTATCTTAACTTATTTTTATATATATTTTTTTATTTTTAGTTATGTTTAACATCTTGTAGGTCAAAGTTTAAACCTTCATCCTTTTTTTTTACTTAAGCTAAGTTTTTAATATTTTTTTCCTTTACTTAGTATATAAAAAATACTGTATCTTAACTTATTTTTATATATATTTTTTTATTTTTAGTTATGTTTAACATCTTGTAGGTCAAAGTTTAAACCTTCATCCTTTTTTTTTACTTAAGCTAAGTTTTTAATATTTTTTTCCTTTACTTTCATATATAGTATATAAAAAATACTGTATCTTAACTTAATATGTTTTTTATTTTTAATATGTTTTTTATTTTTTTCTTTTACTTTCATATACAATATACAAAAAATATCTAATTTTATTTAAAATCTTTTGAATCTTTTCTCATTTGACCTCTTTTTTATATATATTTTTTCAATTTAAGTTATGTTTAACATCTTGTAGGTCAAAGTTTAAAAAAAAATTTCTGCCTCCGCCATTGCATGTGGCACGAGCGTTCGAAAATCACTCATTTCGTGCTCTTAACCCAAATCGTAATCTTCAATTTATTCTCTTCATTCTATTGACACTTATAATCATATATATAAACACATCAATCAACAATAAAATTTTAAATTCCACAGTTATTTTAATTATCCTAAAATTTAAGCTATACTATGTATTTATATATATGGGGTTATAACATTTTATGCCTTTTTCTTTATAAATATAAAATAAATTCTATATTTTTATACCTAACATGTACAAAGAGGTACAGAGCTCTTACATCATGTTTTTTTTTTTATATTCTAGTATTTGTAATACTCTAATGTGATAAAGTATTTTTAAATAATTGTACAAGAGGTTTTTTCAACATGAAAATTAATTCGTTTATGTAAAGTATTATTGTAATTATAAAATACTAAATATAGAGAATGGAATTAAGAAAGAGAGGTGGACTTAGTAAAGTTTGAATCATAAATAAATTGAACCTAAGTTTAATAAGTTTATCAAAATCATTTATTGATATTCTATAATTTTGAATGCTTAATAATAATAATAATAATAATAATAATAATAATAATAATAATAATAATAATAATAATTTATAATTATTATTATTAGGGTAAAATCATTAGATAAACTCTATTTACCATGCTCCACACATTTTTGGTTTCCCTACATGTGATTCACACAATTAAATAAACCAAATTTACTATGCTAGCTCTATCATGCTCCACATGTAAAAACAACTAAAGTCATCTATCTCGTCGTAGCTCTTATTATAACAATTCTATCTAATTAGGGATTTACGATTTCATTATTTTCAACTTTGAATTTGATCTAAAGTTTGTGGAGAAGGACCCACCTTCGATCAACAATATTTTGGAGTTCAACAGGTCGAACACATTCTCTAACACTCAAGATCTTATCGAGAAAATTTTGAATGCGGTGGATTACTTGCACGATATCGATTTTGTACACATGGACTTATGTGAACCGGCTAGGTATTTGTTCTCACAAGATAACGAGACGGTGAGCGTAAAATTTCAGAAGGTTGATTGCATTCCCGTTGGTAAATCTCATCATTCGAAAGATACTAACATGATGGATTTTGCGTGCTTTTTTTTCACGGTTTTTCTGTAGAGATACCGCGTTACCCGACAATGTGTTTGGGTATTCTTCTGATGATGGTCCAATGCGTTTTGTCCAAAGAGTGCCTACGTGAACGAAGTTAAAGACTTTATCAAAAAAATGTCGAGGGCCTTGAAGTACGACCCAAAGTAGGTTTGATTTTATTTTTGTTGTCTTCTTGTTTGTTGTTATTTTGATTTGTATAGTTTAATAACTTAATTGGTTTGTTTACAGGGAACCTAAATCTACCTGTGAGGCATCACCTTCGGCTGCCGAGCTTCTACTCCGTACTGTGGAAGCCCGAAAACAAACTACGATTCTTACAAAACAAGGGAGAGGCGCTTAATAATATCGCAATCCAGCATCCGAAGCATCCCCTTATAGAAGCAATTAATAATATCGAGAAATTTGAAGTAGAAGTTGGCATGATTGGTGCATGCTAAAGGATGCTATTGTTTGCGGCTTAAGGGGTATGAAGGCTGAGAAAGGTATTTTTCTTAATTAACTTCTCTATATTTATTATTTTATAATGAGTAATTACACCTCCACAAATAATTCACACATATAATTTGATGAGTGATCCTTAATATTCAACCTAAGTTTAATAAGTTTATAAAAATCATTTATTGATATTCCATAATTTTGAATGCTTATTAATATTTATAATAATAATAATAGTAATTTATTATTATTATTAAGGTAAAAATAATAATAATAATTTACATAGAATTTGAACCTCTTGGATTTCATTGAATAGAGTTTTCGTTGAATAGAATTCATTAAAAGAACCCCTTTATTTAGAGCATCTTCGATGGAGAGGTAGAAGTCTACGTGTACTTCTATCTCTCACCCAAAAACAAGGTAGAAGTCATTGGAGGTGTGCTTATGTGTAAAAGTGAGGACTTCCTGAAAGTTGTGGGGGTAAAAAAACTTCTACCCGGGTAGAGGTAAAAAATAACATTATTTTATTATTATTATTTACTATTATTAATTAATAAAATCAATATTTTCGTTGTAATTTTTGAAATATTTAAAATTTTAACGTTAAAAAATATTTTATATTTTAACGCTATTTTGTTTTTTATATAAAAAATAAGAATTTTGAACTATTCAATTTTCTTTTTATATAAAAAATAAGAATTTTGAACTAAGAATTATTTATATTTTAACGCTATTTTGTTTTTTATATAAAAAATAAGAATTTTGAACTATTCAATTTTATTTTTATATAAAAAATAAAAATTTTGAACTAATTAAATTTGTAACGGATTATTTGTATTTTTATTTTATATAAAAATTAATTAAAATTAAAAAATTTAAAACAGTTAAAATTTTAACGGATTTATTTTATATAAAAATTAATTAAAATTAAAATTTTTGAAATAGTTAATTTTAACGTTTTATATTTATATAAAAATTAATTAAAAATAAGAATTTTGAAATAGTTAAATTTTAAAAGTCAATATATTCGTTGTGATTATTTTTATAAATTACGGTCAATTATTATTTCGCAATTAATTTACTTTATTTAATCTAAAAATCATTTTTTTTAACTTTTACTACTATTATTATTATTATTTAAATATAATAATAAATAAAAAAATATAAAATAAGTAAGTGGTGGGACCTATAAAATTTATTTTTGAGGTAGAATTGTTGGATGGGTTAGAAGTTTTTTTTGGGTAGAAGTAGAGAAAATATGAGTTGGCGCACCTCATCACCCAAAACTTAAAACCACCACTGGAGATGCTCTTACATAAAAATTTTAATAAATAGAATTTCATTTAATAAATCTCTATTCATTAAACTAATTTACATAGAATTTTTACTAGCATTATTTACATAAAAATTTTCCCGGCGTCTTCTTCATTAAACGAATTTCATTTAATAAATCTCTTTGACGGACCCCTTTATTTACATAGAATTTTTACCCTCTATTTAAATTACCATGTCTCTTTGACGGACCTCGGAACCTGTTGTCAATTTTTTTAGACAAATCCTCTTCAAGAGGAGGGGAATGATGTGGCCCGAGGTCCGTCAAAGAAACAAGAAGTTCGTTTTCCGGCTGGAACAACGAAGAAGACGCCAGAACGGAGGTCAAACGAGAGCCGAGAACGTGCAGAGGAGTTTGGAGCAGATTTTTGGCTAGGTGTCGGCCGACACCTAGGCCTGTCGAGCGACAGAATGGTCGAGGAGGAGTTTCTGTGGAACACGAGGATCAGCACGAGGATCAGGCCGAACTTCGAGTTAGATGTCGGCCGACAACATTTCCTGCCGGGCGACAAGTAGCTGTCAGACGACACCCCAAACCTGTCGGCTGACAAGTGCTTCAGAATTGAGAAAAGCGGCGAACAGGATTTTTCATGTTTTTTTTTTCTTTTTTTTTTGTTTTCTTTTATCAGCCTATATAAAGGCCTTGAACCCTTGTTTTTAAGAACAACTTTGATTATTGAAATTATTTCCGTGAGATTAAATATTCTCTCTTAGGTTTTTCGAATTCTTCCGGGTTTACTAAAAGAATTCAACCGGCGAATCAACGAAGCATTCACTCTTCGTTTGTGTGTCTTCATCGTCTCCGAATTATTGATTCAACGTCTCGTTGGGGTTTAGGGCTTCGAACCTAAATCATTTCGTGGGTTAGGATCATCTCGTTGGGATCTTCCACCAGGTAGCATTTTTCAATTTCATTCGATTATTCCTTGTCTATTTCTCTTCCTATCAAGGTACGTATCATCTATTTAGTCCTCTCATCCATTTTATGTTAAGGATGAAAATTAACTTTTAAAATATAAATTCATTCTAAATGACTCAAGTTGATTATTTTTACGGATTTTTCAATATTCTAAATGCAATACGATGTATGGGCGTACGGTTTTGGTTATTTACGAGATGTAAACTACAAAGTCACTCGCACCGTTTTGAATTTTGTGAATCACACCCATTGACATTTGGGGAGTTAATTAGTCAAGCTTTAAGGATAGTTTTTGTAATCTAGTAAATTGATCGCCACGTGAAAGCGATGACTTTTTCTCCCCCATAGATCTCACATCTCACGCATGAACACTTGAGGAACTTGCTTGAAAACGTTGAATGCAGGGCAAGCACAACTTTATTGTTACAGTAGTATACTATATCCCACAACAAAGAGCGATGAATGTAACACCAAAGGATTTCTTCGTTGGTCACCAGTCTGATGAGATTGAACGAATCAACTGAGCTTCATATATATCAACGTTTGTCATTTTATTAGTTTTTGCTTCATGTCACGGAAGGAGGCAAATAGTTTCTTCATTCTTTTGGTTTGATTGTAATAAATCATAATTTAATTTTTGACACAATATGACAAAATGCCGGTTACATTGAATTTGAATTCTCAAGTCTGAATTAAAATAATAAAATTTTATGTATCAAACAATAATAATTCTAAATTTTTTCTAGATTTTTTTTTTAAATTACTTTTCCAGCGATCATTATTGATAGGTACCTTTAAAATATTTAGGATTGTGACTTGTTGTGAGTGGAGGATGTTAAAGTCCATAAGGTGACATAAACAGATAAAAACCAATACTATGTCAAATCTAAGTTAAGTCCATAAAAATGACTTTTGAATTCTCAATGAATCAAAATATTTATATGTATTTATATATAGGGGTGTAATTTTTAATTAAGTATTGCTATGCCTCCCAAATCAATATTTTTGGTTAATTATTTTATTTTTTAATTAATGATCAAAGTCCAATAGACTATTTAAATTATTGATTAAGTTTGTCAAAATGTACATATGAACTCAAATATTAATAATTATCGAGCTATGTACTAGGTTTCGATCATACAATTAATAATCAAAATTAGTACTATAATAAGTCAAATCACCATATATTTTTTTACGAATAATTGAGATTTTGTATAATATTATAGGTATTCAAAATGTATATTGAGTAGGTGTTAGGTTTCATAATTTTGAAAAAAAAATCGTAATTTGGTATTGTAATTTGGCAAATATGCCTTTCAAATATTTGGGCAATAAGAGTTTAATTCAATTACTATAATTTATACTAATACATACTACAATTTTTATTGCTTTTAATAAATATTATATTCTAAAAATAGAATAAAACATTCTAAAAAAGAAAGCCAACCCCATCATCATCCACCACCCTTTCCTAAAAGGTTAATCCTTATAATTATTTTATTTTATTTTTAACATGAAAATCAATTCATGTGTGTGTATGTAAAGCTTTTGTTGCATACATGTGCCTTTAGGTGCCCTCGTTCCCTAAGCAATTTTACACCTCTGTTTTTTTCTTACAACTTTTAATCCCAAAAGGTGTTTCTTTTTGTTTTTTTTTTCTTCTTGAAATAAATATTGATGACCCTTTTAATCGCCTCTTCCTTCACAACCAAGGTAAACCCTTTTGCATTATTTTTTTATAACAATTATTGATTTGATATGAAATGCCGTTGTTGATTTGAGTTGTTTTTTTAAAGGAAAAAATGGAGACGGCATCATCCGCAGGGCAGACTCCGACCACGCCGAGGAAGAAGATGACGAAACAGCTGACCGGAAAACGGGGCGACACAGCCCTGCATTCGGCTGCCCGGGCCGGAAATATCGTCGCCATCCGGGAAATCATCGAGCTCGCCGGAGACGATCAGGACGAGCTGGCGGAGATATTGTCCAAAGAGAATTCGGCCGGGGAAACGGCCTTGTACGTGGCGGCCGAATACGGCTGGGATTAAAGCTAGGAATGGCTTTGATGCACTTCACATTGCTGCAAAACAAGGGGATATAGGTACACAATTTCTTACTAGTCTTTCTTAATTTTACATGGGACAGAGTATTTTTTTTATTTTTATTGTTATCTTTATTATTGTTTATTTTTTGGGGATTTTGGAAAAGAAGTAGTTAATAATTAAATACATTAATTTTTCTTAATTACATTATAAATTAAGGAAACATTTCATAAATACCTCTTCTTATTATACATATTATAAGTGAGTGGTTATTTATTAAGGAGATTTAAAAAAATTACATTTAAATAATTGTTTATAATTCAATATATTAGTTTTTTTTAATTATAAATTAGTATAACATATCAAAATTATCTTGCTTATTAGAGCAACTCCAACGGTTTGGCCAAAATGGCCTTTGTCATTTGTCATTTTGGCCAAAAAATAGCTCTTGCCATTTGTTATTTTTAAAATATAGCTCAATGGTATAAAAATAGTTAATGCCATTTATTGTTTTAAAAATGTTATTTTTGACATTTTAATATTTTTTTAATATAATTTTTTTCATAAATTTTAAGTTAAATAAAAATTTTTAATTATTATTTTAAATTATATATATAATAGTAAAATCTAAAATAATTTTTTAAAAAATATATATATTTTTTTTACATAAATTTCTTTTGATCTTTTTTTTTTTTATGAAATTATTGAATTTATTGAAAATTAATCATTTTTTATTATTAATAATAATATAATAAATAAAAAAGTTACTATTTTATTAATTAATTTATGTTGTGTGAGTGTGAGGTGGCAAGAATAATAGCCATTTTTTCACTCAAATAATAGAATAAATTGCTAAAAAATTTGGCAATGAATATTTTTTTGCCCTTGCCATTTTTACCGTTGGGATAATTTTTTTTTTTTTTCTCAAATTTTGGGAATGGCAAGGGCCATTTCATGACCACTAGAGTTGTCTTTATAAATGGATGAGTGGTTATTTTTTAAATTGTAAAGGCTTTATAGTAAATAGAGTATTTTTTATAATTATAAAATTAATAATACATCAATTAATAAAAATGATTAAAATTTTTTATCTTTAATTAGAAATTATATTCTATAGAGTAAAACTTATAATTTTTTACCTTTTCCTTATTATTTCTATTTATTAATTTTTAAGTGTATTATAGTAATTATTTTTTTCAAAATGTGTAGTTATAAAATTAATAATACTTCAATAATTAATTAAAAAAGTAAAAAAAATATTTTTAATTTAAGAGTGTATTTTATAAAGTTTGAAATATAAATATGCAGAAGTTGTGAAAGTGTTGATGGAGGCTCATCCAGAGCTTTCGATGACGGTCGACATGGCAAACACGACGGCTTTGCATACGGCGGCAACTCAAGGGCGGATCGAGGTGGTCAATTATTTCCTCGAGTCGGAGAGTAGCCTCTCCACCATAGCCCGAAGCAACGGCAAAACGGCCCTTCATTCGGCATCAAGAAACGGGCACGTTGAGGTCGTGAAAGCCCTCTTGAGCAACGAGCCCGGCCTATCCGCCCGAGTCGACAAGAAAGGACAAACGGCCCTCCACATGGCCGCAAAGGGTCAAAACCTCGACGTCGTGAAGGAGCTAATCGCATCGGACCCCTCGACTATCACTATGGTCGACTCTAAAGGCAACACGCCGCTACACATAGCCGCTCGAAAAGGCAGAGATCAGGTAAGGTGATATAAAGTTGTTCAACTTCTCTATCAGTTTCAGCCTGTTAGATGGAGTGGCTTTTAACCATACCATCAGAGTCAAAGGTCCTGGGTTCGATTCTCTTCAACAAGAAAATAATTTAGTAATAAAATGCAGGTTGTGAAGATGCTCCTGAGCCGATCCGAAACCGACACGCGAGTCATCAACCGGTGCAACGAGACGGCCCTCGACACGGCGAACAAGCTCGGCCACCCGGACATCGCCGGAATCCTCGAGGAGCACGGGGCGGTCACGGCCCGGGCCCTGAACCCGGGCAACCCGAACCCGGCCCGAGAGCTGAAGCAGACGGTGAGCGACATCAAGCACGAGGTCCACAATCAGCTCGAGCACACCCGACAGACCCGGAAGCGGGTCCAGGGTATCGCCAAGCGGATAAACAAGATGCACACGGAAGGCCTCAACAACGCAATCAACTCGACAACCGTCGTGGCCGTCCTCATCGCCACGGTGGCGTTCGCCGCCATCTTCACCGTCCCGGGCCAGTACGTGGACGGCGGGGATTCGGGCCGGGCCCCGCCGGGCCAGTCGTTGGGCCAGGCGAACATAGCGGGCCAGGCCCCGTTCCTGATATTCTTCGTGTTCGACTCGATCGCGCTGTTCATCTCGCTGGCGGTGGTGGTGGTGCAGACGTCGGTGGTGGTGATCGAGAGCAAGGCGAAGAAGCAGATGATGGCCGTGATCAACAAGCTGATGTGGCTCGCCTGCGTGATGGTGTCGGTTGCTTACCTGGCGCTGTCGTTTGTTGTCGTGGGGAAGAGGGAGAGGTGGCTGGCCGTCGGGGTCACGATTATCGGGACGACGATACTGGCGACGACTCTAGGGACGATGTGTTATTGGGTGGTGATGCATAGGATGGAGACGAAGAGCAAGAGGGTTAGCCGGAGGAACTCCGGGGTGAGCCGGTCGATGTCCGGGTCGGCTTTGGTGCCGTCGGAGCTAGAGGAGTTGGATAGTGAGTTCAAGAATATGTATGCTATTTAAGTGTTGATTAGTTTTTGGTTGTTTGGTGTTTGCAACTTTTGGGCACATATAGGAGGAGTATATAACATGCAAATGAGTCAAATGACCATTTTTCAACTATCACTATATATGTAGAAAAAATACTCAAATGTTGGAGAATATATTCGACTCCCGCCATGAGCGACTCTACCCGAATTAGTTATCCACTTGTTGGGCCTCCCCAAAGAGGTTGAAATCGGCCCACAAGTGAGGGGGAGTATTGAAGAATATATTCGACCCATTAATATAAATGTAAAGAAGTCCAACTTCTCTAACAGTTCGAGCTTTTAGATGAAGTGATTTCTAACAATATCACTCTCGGAAACAGTTTTACAAGAGTTTATCAAAATTTATGTCGAAAAACGAATCAGAATATCACTCTCGAAAACAGTTTTTTATAACAAAAGATTGGGGATCATCATATCTACCCTCAAGTATTTGCATATGAGGAAATAATTTTCTGAAAACAATTACACAAGAAGATTCTAATTTTAATTTTAATTTTAATTTTAACTAGATAATCTATTTTATATTTATATTTTATAAGTTATTTCCAATTTTTGTTTTTAAGGTCAAATTCAATTGTTATTTTGTAATCTTATTCTTAAATTAAAAAACCAAATACGATACCACAGTCTTCGAATAGCGCACACAATACAAGCTTCCTCAGTCATTGTCGACGAACACCTCAATCGGAATTCAGCCGGGAGCTCCGCCGCCGCCGCCATGGATGAGGAACTGCTTGAACTGCAGAGGCAATTCGAGTCCGCACAGCAGGCGAAATCAAGCATCCGCTTGTCCGAAAGGAACGTGGTCGAGTTGGTCCAGAAACTCCAGCAACTCCAAATCATCGACTTCGATCTCCTCCACACCGCCTCCGGAAAAGAATACATCACTCCGGTAACAGATTCTCACCCCGATCACATTGAATCGATCTTTAATCCTCGATTTTTCACTTTTTTGTTTTCTTCCTAAAATTAAAATTAATTCAATCGCTGCGCGTGGGGGTTTGCTTTGTTAGGAGCAATTGAGGCACGATATAGTTTCTGAGATAGATAAGAGAGGCCGAGTATCGTTGATTGACTTGGCGGATACCACAGGGGTGGATTTGTACCATGTCGAGAAACAGTCGCAGCATGTCGTGTCGAATGACTCCTCGCTCGTCTTGATTAATGGAGAAATAATTTCGAATTCTTATTGGGACACTGTTTCGGAAGAAATTAACGAAAGGCTCCAGGAATGCAGTCAGATTTCGTTGGCAGAAATTGCGGCCCAGCTGCAAGTCGGCTCGGAATTAATTATATCTGTTCTAGAACCTCGACTTGGAACTTTGGTAATTTGCAAGATAATTTCTACGTTTTTCGAATTGTTATAGAAGATGTTCAGTTTTTTTTTTTTTGATGATTGTGGTTTGGCTGTTTGTATAGGTGAAGGGTAGGCTTGAAGGTGGCCAACTGTATACACCGGCATATGTTGCGCGAGTGGGTGCAATGGTTCGAGGTGCAGCAAGGGGGATTGCTGTTCCGATGAATTTGTCCGGGTTGTGGAGCTCATTGCAGGTTTTGTTGCAAGCTATGGATGGCTTCAGTGGTGTGGCAGTTGAGAATTCCTTTTTCCAGTCATTGTTTAATGGGTTGGTTAAGGAAGGCGAAATTCTTGGCTCTCTCCGTGCTGGAATACATTGGACACCAACTGTATGTTAGATGGCTCTTTGTTCTGATAAGTTTTATTTGTAAATTTGTAATTATAATATTATCTATTAATGTTCTGACATGTTACTTCTTTTGCAGTTAAAACTTTTCGATGTATTTCCATCTTTTAATTAATACTGTATTTAACAGACATATTGCTTATGATGTGTGCCATATCACAGGTCTTCGCTACGGCTCAGAAAGAGTGTGCAGATTCTTTCTTTTCACAGGTGAAAACCTTTTTTTTGTGGGCGTGTACTTTTTTGTGTTTTGCTTTTATTTTTGTGACAAAAATCTGTAGAAAGTCTCCATAGTGCATAACATTGACGTAACCATGTCATCATAGTACATCTATATAAAATTTCTGGCATTGTGTACTCTCTTGCTAAACTTCTAATAAGCTCATGGGTAAGTTAACCACGAGATTTTCACTTTTATATTTATATTTCTGTGCTGCAGAATTCCTTCATAAGTTATGAAACGCTGCACAAACTTGGAATTCCACAACCTATTCAGTTTTTGCAGGTATCTTAATCTATTTGGATTTTTTTTATAAATCTAGTCACCCGTACAAATTAAACCAATACAACAGTTTTTTAATTAAATTCACAAATAAATACTAGCAAATTTTGTTTCTGTGACTATCTAATCAGTTCTTAATTTGCATATGAATAATATTTTTAGTCCAGATATCCTGAAGGTAAGCCTCTTGTCACTGCCTTTGCTCACGGTTCACTGATTGAAATGTTGGATGCTTCCGTGGAGGATGCTATTGAGCGTGGTAGCTGGTGAGTTCTAAATTCATATTTCCCCTCTTCATGATTCTTGTTTCCAAAATTGAGAGATGAATCATGGACTAGGTGAGCGTTTCAAGTTTTTATCATGAACCATTTTAACTGGCAAGCTATATTACTAGCCCAATATATTGAAGTGATAGTTGGTTTCAAATGGACTTATTTTTCATCCTTTGATGCTTTCTTCTCTAGAGGTATAACTTGTGGTTTTATTTTCTCAGTTGGCTTTTCTGATGCTTGATCTTACATGATGTGTTTTTCCCTTCAAATACAGGATAGATTCACTTACAATTTTACCCACATCATTTGCGCCCCAAGATGCCTCTAAGATCCTTTCACTTTGTCCCTTTCTTCAGAGAGCTCTAAAGGTGATTGATGTTATTGTTTGATCACTTCTGCTTCTAATCACTGACAATTTTCTTCATACCTTTCTTTTTCAGTCTAGTAAAGCTCATATGCTGGGAGAATCCTACATATTTAGTGACACATTTGTTAAGGTAAATATCTAAAAATCCTTAAACCTGTTCTTATGATAGCATTCGCTGAGCCTGTCATGAATTTTTTCGGCAACATCTTACATTATGTGGATCTCTTCTTCTGAACATTCATCTTGGACATTCTTATAAAGTTATAGCCTTAAACATCTATTGAACATTTGTAGCATTTTTTTATTGTTCTTGAAGTTTTATTTGTATATTCTAGTAGTATAAAGTAGTTGGTTTTATGGAATTGATACACAAATTAGTAATAGTATTATAGCATTTGATTTTTATATATACTTTCTTAATTATGGCAGGGCTTGTTTGATAGCATTGAGAAAGAGCTAGAAAACTTATCTATTACTGCACTTACTGCTTCTGGGTCGATAGACGATCCACATGTCATCAAAGACACCAGACTAGTTGATAGCAGCAGTCTAGCTGACACAGACGAGTATGATAATCAAAGTTTTACTGGTAAATCGGTTTCAGATAAAGGGTCTAAGAAGAAAAAGGGGAAAGCAGCTGGGAATGCTAAAGCTGGAAATGAAAGTGTTCCAGAGTTCCAAGAACCCACTGCTTCTAAATCTAAGAAAAAACAGAAAAAGGGGAAGGCTGCCTCGGCTACACAGGTGTCAGATTCAAAGGCGGGTGCTAAAAAAGATACTGATAGAATGGACAACCCTAGCTTTCTATCAGAGGAATCATTAATTCGGAAAATAACGTCACTGGTCCCTGATTTGGAAGAACAAGGTATGATGTGTCAATATCTTCCTGGTCTCAGCTTATTTCAGATCCTTTTTATTTTCATGTCATTTTTGACAAAGTTTCTTTCATAGGTATGGACGATCCTGAGACAGTTCTTGCACCTCTAGTGAGTCATTTGAGACCCATGCTTCTAAGTTCATGGATGGAAAGAAGAAAGGCTGTTTTCACTGAAAATACTCAGAAAATGAAACGGGTGCTTGATGATTTACAACGGAAGCTTGATGAGGTAATTGCTGAAATTCAGTTTGTTTCCTTGGATCCTAATATGGATATTATTTATAGTTGAAAGTGTCTGGATTGTGGAGGGTCATGGCTTAATCACAGGATATAATACATATCCTGCCTGATTTTTCTATGAACTGATGAATGTTCTGAATCTTCTCATGATAGATTGCAGTAGTTATTCCAGTAATCCAGTCCTATTCTGGTTACGTGTTTGGTTTTCTTTTCCTTATTCTGTAGATTTTTATGTGTATAGATTCATAGTGCATGCTTTCCAATTGATCAATTATATCTTTGCAGGCATTCTTAAATGTTCAACTATATGAGAAGGCACTAGATTTGTTTGAAGATGACCAGCCAACTGCAGTAAGTTTAATTACTCAATTTCAGTTGTAATGTGACATTATTGTAAGAAACTTAAGGAGTTGTTTTCTTTGTTGTAATAGGTTCTTTTGCATAAACATTTGTTACGGACCGCGGCCACCCCAATTGTGGATACTCTTTTACTTAACTTGGTAACTATGCACAGATTATTCATAGTTAATTTAATCTTTTCAGTAGTAACCTGGTAACTATGCACAGATTTTTATATGGTCATCAGTAGTTATGATTTTGTCATTTCTGGGTCTGATATTCCATGCCACTGTTGACAGGATATGCACAACAAATTAAAGAGTGGGATTCAACTTGAGGAATCACAAGATCCTGAAACTGCTGCAGTAATGAGCTCTGCAGATAGAATTGCCCTGGTAAAATCTTATTACAGATGCTCGGTAACACTTTTCCATCATTCAAACTCTGGGATTTAATTGCCACGTTATTTTCAGGCAAGAGGTTTGCCTGGATCTTTGTCAGTCAAAGCCATTGCACTAGTCGAGTCTTTGGAGGGGAAGGTTAGTTTGTCCCTTGTCCAATTCATATGGTACATTTTATTCTCCATAGATTGTTGTGCTATTAGTACATGAGATTGTCTAACGATGTGATTTATTAATTATATAATGGCAGCGTATGGAGTTACTTATAAGTGCAGTAAGAGAACTAGGCGAAGAAAGGTAAATTATATCACTTTATTATTAGAGTATTATTATTATTCTCAAGCATTGATAATCAAAATCAATTTTCCTTCCCACGTCTTTGCAGCGGATTAGTTCTCAAAAAACTAGATAAAAAGTTGGAGAGAACTCTTCTGCATTCATATCGAAAGGTATGCCTATATGCCTATCCATTTTGTTGCGAGTTCTGTTTTTTCTTAATGTTTACATGTGTTTTACAATTGTGTATAGATTCATCTGAAATTGAAGACTGAGCATCATATTTCTCGCATTATCTAATTCCTTTCTTATTTTGAGATACGATTAAATCCTCTATATTTCAAACCTACAATTATAAGGGATCATTTAGAACAGTGATTTAGAATCTCCGTACCCACGTAGTGCAGTAGTCCTATTTTCACAAGTGTAGGTCTAGTTGTACACCATTTTTGTATGTTGAATATGTGGGTGGAATAATTTATAATTACTTCTTTTATGTTAACTCTATCTTTGTTTTTGAGTTTTGCAGGATTTGACATCTCAGGTTTCTGCTGAAACTGATCCCGTTTTGCTTTTGCCAAAAGTTGTTTCTTTGCTATATGTCCAGGTCAGTTTTGTTCTATTATTGAAATTTATGTTGTTCATTGGCAAGCATCGACTTCTCTTTTGTTTATCCTGAATTTGACATTATATCTTGCAGATACATGGTAAAGCTCTTCAAGCTCCTGGCAGGGCTCTCTCAGTTGCCATTTCTCGATTAAAGGTTTGTTTTAATTTTTGATTCCTGAGGAAGAAAGGCTTATCTGCAAGTATAATTCTTCACTGCTGCTTATGCCTGATCAGTGAAGGTCTTTCAATGGGTCGTGCAAAATTGAGGATATCACTAGATATATTTTGATATTCCGACAAATTCCACGCTTTACCTAGCTTTTGTTAACCCCCATTGTAATTTTTGTAATTTACAGGATAAATTGGATGATTTAGCTATCAAGACTCTAACAGATTATCAAAGTGCTGCAGTGACACTTTTATCTCTAATCTCGGCTGGATCCGGCAATGTGAGTAATTATTATATATTTATATCTTAATTTTGGACAATGTTTCGATTTTGTTTAAAATTTAAATAAATAAATGATCCAAAATAAATGTGTTTCTTTTCAGGAAGAAGATTGTACATCCGACAGAATTTTGAGCAAGAAGGAGCTCCTCGAGGGTTCAATGCCGGCATTGAAGAGCTTGGTTTTAGGTGGAAGCAGCTCTCAGTCGTGATTTGCGGTAATCGGCCCCTCTTAGGTAGACTAACAAACGGAAGTGCGTATTACACATGTTCTAAAAATGTTGAAAACCTGCTTGGTTCTTGGAGATTTAGAGTGGTGTTGTTCGGATCCGTTGCACTTGCATGTCATAATACTAATGTTGGTTACCTTTTACCTTGTTCTGCACTCAGAGAAAAAACAATAACAATAGCCAAAGAGAAACAAATCCCATGTTCTTGTAGATTACTTAGAACTTACAAGAATATTGTCAACTCCAAGTTTTGGGCGTTTGAGAAACTGAACTATAATGGAAGCGTTTTCGTTCATAATTTTAAGGTTTAGCAATGACTTGATTTTGTTCCACTGTAATTTCAAATTCCATTGGTGCTGCAATAATTTAAAAATAAATAAATAATCGCTGAATATTAAATTTAGATTAATTTGTAGTTATTTTTTAATATGCTAGGTGTTAACAATTTGATATTAAAATTTTAGAATCAGAATATTATTTTTAAACATGATATATAAGATTTATTTTAGAGATAGTTAACATGATACTTAAATTTTGTACAGTACAATTGTAAGCTTATGTGTTTGGCGTAATTCTAATTTTAAGAATATTAAAACTTATTTTAAACCAGAAGATTTTCTTCGTCTGTAGTCTTATGATAAGAGAAACACTTTCTTATCAATAAAATTTACATCTACTGCTCCAAAATACAAAAGGAACAGAAAAAGTAGCTTCAAAACAAGTACAAAAGTAACGGCACCAACAGCTGATTATTAGAATAAGGAACCAAACCATACGAATTACCTACACAACTTGAGAACATTAAACAAGGAACCAAAGGCCCGAGACTACCACAAGACAAATAGCCTACACAGCCAAGAACAAAAAACGGAATTTTACCCAATTGAGCCGAACAAATATTTATAATCCATATCCTCGTGTCAACCGCAAAAGAAAAGAGTGTCACATTTACCTTGGAAGGGCTTTGAACATATAAATAATGAGGATATGACTTCTATCACATCAAGCATGCAATATTAGCCATCTGGTTGATGCACTTCAAATTTAAAGATCGAGGTTATAAGGGACAAGAAGTGAGTTATAATAATAGCCACTGGCTTCTCGGAACGAGAACACAGAGCACATTATCAGGAGAAGTAATCATGACAAAAATGTGAACGGCCAACAATGAGTATAGTCCTGAAGTGGAAAGCAACTTATTATAGCTTTGGTAAGCAAGCACAATCATATATAGATAGAAGTGAATAGGATAACGAAGACAACATGCCAATCGATTTGGATCGGCCTAAGACAACTCTATCATATCACCTGCTCAAGGGTAAAACTGCAGTGAAACTTGAGTCACATATAATAGCAGTCTACAGTTAAGAAAACATGACAAAGAGCGAACTGCAAAATAAATGCAAATTATTCTGCGTCAGAATATTTTCCTAGACAACACCAGTGGAGCACATGAAATGTGCACTAAACAGTAATTCATAAGCCAATATTTGGAGTGTCCTAAATTAGATCAGACCCAGAGATAAAAGATAAGGACATCAATTATGAAAATAATTACTGAAAGATTGGAGTGTCAAAAAATGTCAAGATATAGGTTTTGATAACGGCCAAACGAGTATAAAAACTTACCCCGTGGAATAACAAAGTCACGCCATGAGGAATATTTACCTTAGTTTCATCTCACTACAGAAATGCAATAGACAAATCATAATTCATATAAGTATTTCCTCCAAATTCAAAAGATAAATATAGTTTACAGTACTTCCAATCTCATAACAAAGACCTTTGCTACCTGAAATGTTTCACTAGATACTGTATACCTTATAGATGTAATATAAACACTTAAACATCCATGTTTAAAATCAGATTATTCCCTTGTTTACTGCTTTCCTTGGAATATTCTGTCTTCTAACATAAGACATAAGACCTGCTAAGTAGGATCCAATTAATGCCTACGTCGTACCGACTTCGCTCATGGCAATGATGGGGAGCAGCTCTCTTAAAAATCATTCAGAGGTGGGATTCACTTTCAATAATTAATTTGTAATAAGATATCAGATTAGTATAATGACTATAAGCGGTGACGTGAATCCCATTAAAATAATTTAAGTTTAAACTAGTAATGAATTAAGTACACATATGGGGTAGTGGTGCTGTGGTGGATCTCACTAGGTTGATTTGAATGGACAGCTTATAATAATAGCTGAAAAGCAGAATAATAGGGTATTAGAGGGTTGATAATTGGAATTTATAGGTTTGGAATGTTATTTTATGTGAAGATGGAAAAAGAAATAGATTATTTCCAATGAAATTTTATAAACTAAAAATGGCTTAATATGGTGAATAAATGGAACTCGAAATGGGTGTTTGGAAACATAAGCAGACATCACCATATATACTGCGTTTACTACACGTTAAGCAAACATCACCTTATATACTAGGTTTACTACACGTTAAGAAAACATCACCTATATACATCCAAAGATATACTCTCAAAACATTGAAATGGAGGCATTATGTATGTGCAAGTGAAAACATAAATTAAAAAAAAAATCTCGATCAGGTTTTGCAATACTTGATTCCATGCAAATGATACAGGGCTATAAATCTAATAAGACAACATTGCTGCAATGATTGCTTACAATGACCAACCAAACAGAAAATTAATTAAAAAGGCGAGCTAGATTCTGCCCTAACAAACAAATTGAACCTGAAGATTTACAGGGTGAGCATACATGTCAATGTTGAGGTAGAACTGGTCTCTTTTCCAACATCTCATATTGGAGAACAAAATTGTCCTGCATTAGATCACACAATATATTCAATGCCCTTTATTAAGAAAAGTAAATTATACTAGGTTGGATTCAGTAACTAATCAGTAAAGTATTGAAAAGGAAAATACCTTGCGAACTGTCTCCCATGTGTTTGGATCAAAACAAATATAAGAACCTCTCTCGTATAAACTTGTCTTTACAAGAGGCTCCATGTTAGTAACTCTCGTAAACCACAATCGATGCTCCTTATGATAAAACCAACCTCTATTATGCCTGATAACAGTACGAGTAGGAAAACTCAAATCAACAGCTAATCTTAGTAAGACAATCAAAATAAAGCTGCAGAAATAAAAATTAACAGGAACCACAAGGATACAAGCAAAAAAAAAAAAAAAACATATATGGTAGAAGTTACATACATTTCATTTGCTGCATATAATTGGGCTTCATCCTTTGGCATACTGTATAAAAATCAATAAGATTTGAGGTGAGCCATATTTATAGTGACAGAGAGGATAATGGTGAATATTTTTAATGCAATGCAAACCTATAAAAAATATAGAAGAGTGTGTTCAGTTGGAACTTTGAGAAGTACGCTAGCTGCAGACAAAACAACACATCTCAGCAAGAAGGCTATGGGTAAATATAAAAGCAGCCTATACCTATTAATTAATAAAAAAAAAAAAAAAAAAGGAACACTTACACTTAGAGGTGGTGGCTGTTTAGCATAATAACATTGTGGCACATTGTACTCGGGATCTCCCTTGGCAGGCTCATCTGACCATGGGGAACCAAACGTCTTATGGAGATTTTCACTAGAATTCAAGTTCAATCCAAGTGTAGTTAGGTCAATTCCAAGTGCAAGAGACGTCAAATCAGGATCACTCATCCTTATTACACTTAACAAACCGCGCAAACCAAATGGGTCAGATGCGGCCTGGGCAGCCTGCATGGGCTTCACGCCTTGATCCCGAAAAGGCTGACCAACAGCAGACATTTGTTGTAGGCGGAATTGGTTTTGATTCTGATGTTGCTGATATTGCTGTAAAACCTGGTCATACGACCCTATACCAGATAGTGAACTCGGAGAATTTAGAGGTCGCAATCCTAACCCTGGGGGCCCACTGCTCTGAATCATATACAAAGACCAAAAATATCAACAATAGGCGTTACATTGTACCAAAACAACTAGTTGGAAGACATCCCAAAGCTGAGTTGTTAGCTGACTCACATACAGAACAAGTAACACTGCTATCTTCATGAATAAAGAGACGTAAAATATCAGTTTACATATATACTACGATATGAGTAACATTTATCAAACCTGTGACTGAAAGTTAGAATGTGATGATGGGAACATCTCAGAACCATGTAAATGGAGAAGATCATGGTTATTTACATTTGAGAAGGGCCCGCCAACACTTGCTGATGGGGTATGTGGTTGCTGCTGCTGTGGTCGATGAGGTGTGTATGTTGAACCCAAATTAAAACCAGATGATCGCCCCATCTGCAGTTTTAAATCAAAAGAATCAAAAAAAATGAAGCAGCTAAGATGCTATGGATGATTCAGATTCAATAAATGCACTTACAGAAAACTGATGAGGCTGCATCATAGAAACAGAACTATCATGAAGTTGTTCTTTCTGGTGCAAGTCCATAGAATAATCGGCATTGCCACCTACAAAAATATCAATATATTCTCAACGACGGATTAGATATTGTTTTATAATAATAAAAAATAATATTTTGTTAAAATAAACAGCAAATATAGTACACACTACATTCAGACAGGTTTCTTTCCAAAGCTAAACAAGATCAACCATACAGAAAAAAAATTCAACCCCTGACTGTTGATGTTGTTGACCCAAATTAAGGAAGAAATCTTGGCGTGTTGTCCAAGTAATATCTTAGGGTGTCTTGGAGTGTTGTCAAAGTTATATATTTGAATTAGAATTTTTGTTAAACTTTTTGGAATAGGTCTCTTAACTGGGTTGGATTTTTAACCTACAGTATATATGGAGTAGTCCATACTTGATACTTGCAACTGCAAGTCTGCAAGGAATAGTTATTAGAGATTAGTGAGTTCTTGTAAGAGCAACATATTGTAACCCTTTTTTCCCAAGTTGGGTTTCCACCTTAAATTTGTGTATGTTCCATTATCGTGTTTATTTTGTTTTGACATCAATGTTATCCAACAACAAATATCCTTTCTCTGTTTCTAACAACTAACAAAATATGCAGAAAATATATAACCTATAACTCTGACACAACACCCATAAACCAACACGAGGCTTAAATGATTAATCCTATCCCACACCCAGAATCTGACACTGTATATTAAAAAGTACTGATAATCTGATCTCACTCTGAAAAAGCAAAAAAAAATCAAATATGAACAGCTATAAGCACCTTTAAATCCAGGCAAGGCTGGAAAATCTTCATTTTGAATGCTAAACTCTTGATTTTGTTGAACAATAGGACCAAGCCCTTGTTTCCGCATTGAACCTACAATTTATGAAGTTGTGAGGCATCTAATAGCAGAAATAGGAGTGCATACTAAAGTAACACAAGGAAAGAAGATAGAAAACAGCCTAATTTGTTACCAAGCTGTCCTTGAGGACCACCGGAAGAACTGGGACGGCTGGTCAACTGAGGGAAATCATTGATATCAAAAGGGGCACCATCATTCAAATTCATGTCATTCATTACGCCCATGCCGGTAAGATTATTTATAGGTTGAACATGGTTTTGAGATAAAGGGCCACCAGCAGAAGGATATGAATTACCTAACATCGACAATACCTGCGGAGATGCTGAAAAGCAGAAATTCTCATATCATATAGCTTCCATTCCTCAAGCAAGCAAAAATTAATATATATGTGTTCTCAAAACTATTAGATAATGAACAAATATAAACCAACACATAAAAACATGACTACATCAAAATATGAAACACGCAACTAGAATATGAAATAAGGGGCTGGTTACAATTACTAAGCTGATACTGCTACCAAAAAACATGCAAATAATAAGATAAAGAGATGTCCATTTTTATATCCATCCCATGTCAACAATGAACTTCTCTAGTTCTTTTTCATTTTAGGTCACACAACAAATGCACTCAACGAGCATCAGTTTGGTTCACAATAATGGCCACCAGCTAACACCGCCATCAAACGGTACATTAACTCTGGACTAGATACTAGTCTATTAGTCTTAGATAATAACCAGTTTATCCACTGAAAGTCAGGCAAATATAATTGAAAAGCATACAAAGCATAATTCAAAGCATTCAAATGCTAAATATAATTACATACATTACTCTAATATTAAGAACAACCAAAGCCCACCAGAACTGGCATTTCATTATATCGACAAGAGAAGTTTACAATCAAAACATTGCTTGGCTGTAAGAACAAAATACCAGCAAAGTTACCAATTCATTGTAAATTACCTTGTTGGAGCATACCACCCATCATCCTATTTTGCCCTTGCACATTAAGATTTCCAGAGGCACTGTTGGCAGCTAAATTTAGGCGAGAAGTAAGACCAGGTACAGATAGCCCCCCTGAGCTAATATTTCGGCCAATGTTACCCCCGCCTATACTCCCAACTGAGCTTGTAATCCTTGGCCCTGAATTTCCATGAGCAGGATTCACACCCAGACCTGGTACAGTGGTCCGATTACCGATTCCAGCAGAGGTAGAGAGAATGCCAGGGATAGAACCAGCAACACCGTTCGAACTACTACTGTACCCTTGGTTTCCTACAATACTCATACCACTTCTATTCCCCATCCCAGAATGAACATGTGCATTGCTGTGAGATATCTGCAAATCAAAAAATATTTAGAACAGGCAGTTCAGCGTAATTTGATTCACAGCATCAATACATAAACATCAATACATCTTGCAGAAAGCTCAGCATAGCAACAAACTTCTGAGTTTCTATTTATGACAGATTTATTTGTAACAATATATTCGCAGCTTCTAACATCAAAAGGATTTTGTATGCATCACTAACTATAGATATATCTCACCTGAGAAAGAGAACCCGGAAGGTTATTAGATGCAAAACGACCACTAGAAAGATTGCCTCCGGCTTGTTGCACCCCACTAGATGGAATGTTATTCATAGATGTGTTTCTTGATCCAAGCGATCCTGGAATGTTAGGAACATTGAAATTTCCATGAATATTGTGCATTCCCTGCATATTGCCTGTAAACAAAGTTTACCATTACAGTCTTTACAGATAATTCAAATTTTTAAAACCATGAGTCATTCCAACAAACAACTCACCGCTGTGATGAAAAACAGGAGAACCAGCACCAGACTGAGCAGAAAAGGATGATGAAAATGATCGTCCTGTGCTGTCTGGAAGATTTGAATTTGATCCGTTCAATGATGACTGCGAGTGTGACAAAGTTAATAAATACCAGTTGCAAGATTGTATAGAGTAATCAAATAAATAAGCATCCTGATTTGAAGAAGGGGGGGGGGGGGGGGGGGGGGGGGGGGGGGGGGTGGAATCATGATTCTACAACACCCAAAATAACTAAACAAACATAGTTTTAGTTTAAGATACAGCACCCAAGGCCAAAGTAGCATATAACATTAAGTTTTAAACCCAATTTGTCATAATGATTCACAAGAATATGAAAACACGCAATATTGCAAAACTATTCACCGAAAAATGAAATATATCCGTCTTCCACAAAATTTATAAAAGTTAGATGTATAATAAACCATAAACTAGAAAAATGAATCAAATATCAATCAAGCGAGCTATGAAGCAATTATTCATATTCCAGCTCTATATAATAATGAAATGATAAAATTATAACAATAAAACGATAAACACATAACACCAACTAAAACAGAGGAGACAGTACATTAAGCAACCCTGACATTGTGAAATGTCAAAAGGTCATGAAGATTTTCCTCTAGGAGAAGCAGATGTCCTTTTCCCTTTTTGTCAGAAAGCTCTTCAACAAGTTCAAAGCTTTCCTTGATATTGTAGAAAATCTGAAAAGGACATGATAAAAAGGACAAAAAAAAATATTAATTTTAAATTCATACACACATAAAGAAAAAAAGTAGATACGAAATTAAGCGTTACAAATTGAATCCAGAAACAATGCATATGAATTACTAAATGCAAAACCTCAGGAGATAGGAGACATATCTACAAAATAACCTAGTGGTTTAATAGACAGATACTTTTAACTAACTTCTGCTACAGACGGGAAATCTCGGTAAAATCATTCTACCTCTCAAAACAAAAACTCCAATATAATAGGCCCAGACTAAGCAAGATCAGTTCTTGCCCTACCTTCTAGTCGAAATGCACGTCCACACCACCAAATCAAAATTAAGTGAACTAAAAAGGGTAGAAATATATTAAATTCTGAGTAAAGCAAAATTGCTATCAGTTCCGGGCGATCGTAAACACAAGTTCGATTCCAATTACAGCCATAGATATCGAACACGGTACCTTTCGGACCAAAATTCATAAATGCATAGGACATTTATACAATAATCCTAGATTCACTCCCAAAAAAAAAAATCTTTTTTATGTTTCAGAAGAGGGATTTTGATAGGAGACACTCCAACACTAAAAAAAATTACAAAATTTGTAATGAATTGCAGAAACTAAACCCTAAATTAAAATTATTTATTTATTCCCAGAAAGTCCCCAGAAAACATTGAAACGAATACACAGATTTATAAACTTCATAAATAATGATAAAAAGAGAAATTGAATATTGACCTGCTGAGAGAGGAGACGATCTGTCTGTGAAAATTGAAGATAGCAATTATTGAATTGAAAGGGATGACGATGAGATTTTAGATTTTAGAGAGAAAATAATCCAATTAAAAAAAAGGGAATTGTTGATTGAGTAATTGAACTTATGCATAACTACAATTCTACCCCGAAATTTCGAGGTATTAATAAAAAAGGCACACCAAAACTTAAAATCACATAAGTCGCCCTAATTATATGCCAACTATTATATGCACTCAAATAAAAATAAATAATTTAATTCATCAATTTTAAATACAAATTTGATTTGATTTTTTAAATTTTACTTTCAACAACTCTAATTTTTAAATTAAAATATATAATTTTCCTTTTAACATTTTCTTAAAAAGTTTTAATACAGTATGTTTGTTCATAGTTATCAATCGTTGGCATCATGATTGGAAAAGTCAACTCGTATTTGTTAGTTCATGAAAAAAAAGTCAACCCCGGTTGCAACGGTCAGTGAAGCAATTGATAAGTGAAATTTCATCAGAATATAAATTGTGACGATCAACAAATTAATCGCTTAATTAATTAATCCGTCGACCGAAAAAACATAATCAAACGATCCCACCACCGGTGCCGTTATTCGGCTGCTGGCCGGATACTTGTCCCGCCACGTCATTCACGATTTCATCTTCGACGCTCGTCTTGATTTCGTTGATTATCGCCTCCCCCATTTTACCTAATGGAGACGAGGTCGACGATGCTTGTGGCCTGTAACTTCCATGCCCCACCGCGTTGTTGTTTCTCCTCTTGTGGTACCATCTGACGAAAAACAAGAGGAACGAAACGAGGACCGGGATGGGGATCGTGGTCCCAAGTATCACGGGAAGTTTACTGCTTTTCTTCTGCTTGATGTTCGTACTCCTCGAAGAGCTTCCTCCTGGATTTGTCGTCGAGGTGAATATATCGGAAGGCGAGCCGACTGTTGTTGGGGTCGTGCTGCATGATGATGCTCCCGGTTTGCATAGGTTGGGATTGCCACTCACACTGCAGGGGAAGATGGACAGTAAAATATTAAACGATTTGTTTCGTGCATGAACGAACGAACGAAAATGTAAGATCGTGTGAATCGTTTACTCTAATTTTAGTCCGTTTTTCTTCGACAGGGCATTCGGAAAAGGGCCGCTCAATTGGTTGCTTGCAAGATTCCTGTGGAGATGTTCAAAGAAAATTAGTTACTTATCAAGAAAAAAAAAAAATTGAATTTGAATATTTAATTATGCTTACAGTTGTTTTAGATTTGGAAATGTTGAAAGAAAACTAGGAATAACTCCTGTCACACTGTTGTTATGAAAATCTCTGCAAGAAAAAAAAAACTCAAATTTTGGTTAATTGCAAAAATGACCCCTGAATTTCACCTAATCCACAAATGCCCCACGAAAGTGCAACAAAAGAGGGTGCATTTGTAAATTTATAAATAAAGGTGGGTGTTTTTTGGTAATCAGACAGAATATCAGGGGTGGATTCTGTAATTATTCAAAAAATCTCTGTTTTGTGTTTCTGATCAAATTGTTGTCTAAGATGTATTTACATTGTGACAAGAGCATCCATGGAGCTAAAATCCGGAAGGTCCCCGGAGAGATCGAAGCTACCGAGATACCTGCAGTCGAGAAACGTACTTAGCACGAACAATTAATATTAATAATAACCGTACGTAACACACAATTAGTAATAACGATTCGTACAGAGCTGATACTCTCGGCGAAGCATCTGCCGTGCAGTTGATCCAGTCCCACGAATACGGCGCCGGCATACACGGATCTCCGCTCCAATTTTGCAGCACTGGGAAAGCCGTTTGCAAAGCATCTAATCCTTTCACTAAAACAAAAAAAAAGGACTTGTTTTCAATTACGACAATCTTCAGGGTGTTTTTCGCAATTACTCGTAAAACGGAAAGTTCGATCTCACCGTCGTGGCTGTCGGTCCCGTAGGCGATAACGTCTCCGACGGTGTACACTTCCATGGCGTTGATGAGAGGGGGTAGAGTCGAGTCCTTGGTCGGGGCCAGGGCGAAAGCGGTCTTGGACGAGGCCGTGAAGTTGGTGGCGTAAATTTCCGTGCAGTTTGCGTAAAGCGGGAGGACGGGTTGATCGAGGAGAGGCTTTTCGTCGACGAGAATCTGGAAGGATCTCGTCTGGGTGGTGGTGGTGGTGTCTGGCTGAATGACCTCGGCGAAGTACATGTTTAGGTAGACGGGGAGTGTCTCGGAAGTGAGCCCCGTGGCCAATTGGATTTGTCCGGAAGGTTCCGCTGCTTCCACACCGTTCTGGAGAACCGAAGACGGGGGTTTATCCGCCACGTCTGCTTCCACTAAAAAAGCGTCGGACGTGACAGTGGTTTGGCCGGGGCCACTTTCCACCGGTGTCCATATTCTGCCGTAAGCATCGTTCCTGCAGCAACGATTAACAAGTGGATAATTAATTCGAATGAAACTTGAACTGACTGACCGGGTCAGTTCGACCCAGCCAATCTGGCCAACTTATTCGGACAATTTCATGGCCCAGTCTAGCCCTTCCTGCCCCGAAAAAAGTATAATAAAAATGACTATACTCTCTATTCTAAGATAGTTGACAACTTCGACATACATTTTTTTTTTGTCCCTTAATAGTTGACACATTAAAAAAAACGAAAATAATTAATTTAATTTTTTCATTTTAAAATACAATTTTATTCTATTTTATTTATTTAATTTTTAAATTTTATTCAAGACTACTTAACTTTTCATTTTAAAATATACTTTTACTCTTTACTTTTAGTCTAAAAGTCAAAATTTGACATTTTTTTCGTTTGGTGTCAAAAAAGTATGATATCTATTTTGGTATGGATGGAGTATAATATTAATTAAAATTAATAATAAAAACAATATTAAATTAATAAAAATATATATTGAAAATTAAAAAAAATTAGATCGGGTCAATCTGTCGAGCCAAAATCAAATTTGGCCCATTTGGCCTGTCGTCGAGCCGGGCCAAAAATGCCCGAATCTTTTTGGGTCTTACACTTTTTGGCTTAATCTGACCCATTGGTCAGCCGGTCGAACTTGATCAAAGTTCGAACGAATAGAGAAGTTGGACAACTTGATATTTATATTACTGATGAGTCTAATAATAAGTCCAAAAGCATTACGTACGTGATAATCGCCGCCGCGCCGTAAGCAACCCTAGTGACCATGAGCAGAGGATTGCTCCCTCCCACGTGGCCGTACATGCCGGGGTCGAGTACCCGAACCTCGAGGGCCGACATGAACGGGAACTGGCCGGGCTTGGTCTGGGCGACGCATGCATTGACGTAATCGCCCCTGGGGGAGTATATGGCCTCGTAGTAAACGGCCTCCGTCGAGGAGGTCACGACGGTGGCCCAGAGGCTGGCGTCGAGGTGGAGGTCGAAAGTCGGGGGGGAGGATTTTCGGTCGTAGTTGCCGTAGTTGAAGGTGGCCCGGACGAGGACGCGGGACCCGCGGGCAGCCTGGGCAGAGTAGCAGTTCTTCTTGCGGGTTGTGAAGGCCCGGAGAGTGTCGAGAGTGTGGGAGATTGAGTTTGAGTTCTGGACGATTTCGGGCTGCCCGTTGCCCATGAAGCTCGAGTCCCCGATCCAGACGTTGAAGTTCTCGTCCACGTACGAGTCGGTGGCCCCGCAGTCGATGTTTACTGTATATGTTGTAATGAATTAGAAATTAATGGTGAAAGAATATTTTAGAGTGAAATTAATTACTTACCATCATCAGCTGAGGAAGAGAGAATGCAGAGAGCTGAAATGAGGATTAACAGAATTATGTTAGTGAAGTCCATGAGCATGTGTATGGGAGACTTTGCTCTTCAAATTTAAAGTATTTATGCAAGTGATCATAATGTGGTTGACTTAGAGAGGTTTCATATGATAAAATTAAATTTTACGATTAAAACTTTATTATGAGTTGATGGAATATCAAACAAATCAAACTTACTAGTTTTTTGATTTTTTTTTTATTTGCAAATAGGCAATGATCACCTCACTGTTTTGTTGGGAAATGTATAAATTTAAATGTTAAATGAATGAGTATTTAATTAAGATATTTAATTGAGAAATCTCAATTAATTGATGGGTCCAGCCCGGCCCAAAGGAATAAAAGTCGAACCGAAGATTGAGTCAAATCTCATCACATGAAAAACAATGGAATGAAGGGGGTTGACTTTGGATAAGTTGATTCAGTCAACCAAGCCAAATATTTGAATATGACTATTTTCTAACCTTTGCAATTGTGTTTTTTTATTTCTATTAAGTGAACTTCTTCCTATCACCGACTCATTGTTATATACTTATTTCTTATTTCTGTCCAATTCAATATGCTCGCTCATCGTCATCGGTTATTTATTGTTATGTGATGTCAAAACAGCTGCTCCAAATCTATCGTAATTAAGGTAAGTTCTTACCACTCCGATAAGAGTTCACATTGTTATTCCCAAATCCCAATAATGATATGCGAGTTGCGGATTTTCTACGTAATAAAGATAATTAAAAAAATACATCACACGTTATGTTTTGGATGTACTGCAACTATAGTTGAATAAGGTTGGAGAAATCGACATGTTTAGCTGTACACTGATTAAAATATATTTCGTGTATCAAATAAATAAATGGCATATTGAGGGTAGTAGAAAAAACAAATCATATGCATGAAAATCATGAGGTGTCCAGATATGACGTGTGATTGTGTTAAAAATTGATAGTGACACACAATATTATTGAGAAATTAAATAAAATTATATACTTCATTCGTGTAATCTCATTAATATAGTATTATGGTCATTTGAAATATTATAAAAAATAAAAAGTCTAATTTGATATTTTAAATAAAAAATAAAATAGTTGTGATAAAATTATTAGTTTTATGTATTAAATAATATAAAATACGATTATATTAAATATTGTTGGGTAAGTAATAAATAAATTAAATGAAAAAATAATCGTATTAATTTAAATAAATGAATATCGGAAAAATAAAATTATTAAAATTTTTCTATTTATTAATTTGCAAAATTTCAAAATTTTGTAAATTCATAAATAGAAAGTTTGCAAATTCGTAAATTGAAAAAGTTTTAAATAATTTTATTTTTCCAATATTTATTTTGAAAAATAATCATAAAAAGAAAATAGAAAATTTTGTGAGTTCTGAAAAGGTGTTTTGAAAGGCGCAGCTACGAGAAATTTGATGGATGTCAAATGTATAAGTGAACTCACTAATCACACTTTATTTGTAAATTACAGTACAAAATGAAATATAATTATTTTTATTAAATTGAAGTACTGTAGTACTATTATTTTGAAAATATGATAGATTTTTTTTATTAAAATGTTATTATGAATTTTTCGTTATAAATTAATCTTAACATTAATTAATTTTATTTAAATATGAAGCTTTAAGAATGTGAAAGTGAATGTGTGTGAAGAACAATTAAAAGTAAATAAATGTCTTCTGTTACTTTCACTTCTTCTCCACCACAAAAAACCATTTCCACCATTTTTCAGTTTCATCTTCTCTCAAAACGTCAAACTCATCGAACATATAATATGTATATATACACATTTATACCTACTTTTTTTGACTTTGGTTTACTCAATTAATCATTAATCGTATTACATGGTCTTCGTTTTGCATAGATTAAACAATAAATCAGATTATACATATTCTAATTTTTTCTTTGATTCAATTTTTCTCAGAAAAATAAAATCTGAGGTGCTGTATATTTCCCCCCTTTTTTTCTCCGATTTATTTGATGGGTTTTTGACAATTATCGAGGTACCACAGTTTCAGCTCAAGGTACAACAACCTTTTTCGTGTCATCATCGATGACGACGGGTGTTGGGTTATTGAGATTCCCAGCCAGGGTTTTACCGGTGCTGTTGAATCTCTTGTGTATCTGCAGAGGCTTCGACCCGACCGATCGGTACTACATCAACTGCGGATCGCCGACCGATTTCGTCGTCGGCAATTTCACCTTCGTCTCCGACGCCTCCGCCTCGCGGTATCTCTCGACTCCGCAGAACATATTGGCCGCCACCAATTCCACCTCCATCTCCCCGTCCGACGACTCTCGCCTCTATCGGACGGCCCGGATTTTCACCGGACCCTCCCGGTACACTTTCCCAATCCGCCGGGCCGGGCGCCACTGGATCCGCTTCCACTTCTACCCCTTCCTCTACCAAACCCACAACCTGACCGCCGCCATCTTCTCCGTCTTCTCCCAACAGACGACGCTGCTGACCGATTTCACCCCGCGACCCGCCGCCTCCGTCAGGGAGTACTCCGTTAACGCCGCCGCCGGCGACCTCGTCATCACCTTCTCCCCCTCGCCGGATTCGATCGCCTTCATCAACGCCCTGGAAGTCGTCTCTGTCCCAGACGACCTCTTCACAGACGACGCCTCTGTTTTCAACCCGCCGGGCCGGTTCACCGGGCTTCCGAACCGGGCCCTCGAGACAGTCGCCCGAGTCAACATGGGCGGCCCGCTCGTTTCCCCGACGAACGACACCCTCGGCCGGACATGGCTCCCCGACACCACCTTCTTGACCGACCCGAATCTAACCACCACCTTATCCAACACTCCGGCCGTCCGATACCCCCCCTCCGGCGCAAATTCCCAAACTGCCCCTCCGTCGGTCTACGGGACTTGCACGAAGATGGATTCATCAGCCGACCCGAGAAGCAACTTCAACGTGACGTGGATTTTCCGAACCGACCCGGGCTTTCAGTACTTCGTCCGATTCCACTTCTGCGACATAGTCAGCTCCGCTCGATTCCAGCTTCTCTTCGACGTCTACATCGGCACTTCCCTCGTAGCTCCCGATTTCGAGCTCAGCACAGCCGCCGGGCCTTTAGCCACTCCGTATTTCATGGACTATATTACCCCTAGAGTCGACGTCGCTAACTTGAGCGTAAGCGTGGGCCCGTCCCCGAGAAGTTCTTACCCCGACGCCTTCCTTAACGGGCTCGAGATTATGAAGATAGGAAACTCTAGAGATAACAGCTTATCCGCCCCTTCGACTCTACCTAGAGTCCCCGGATCGAAAAACAAGGTCGGGATAATAGCCGGAGTGAGCATAGGTGGCGGTTTGGTAGTTGCTTTGTCGGTTATCGGATTTTTGTTTTTCGCAAAACGAAAGAAAAAAATAGCCCGGAATCGAGCCCAGTCGAAAACGTGGGTCCCGATATCCGTCAACTACTCGACAGGGACAATCGCTAGTGCAGGGTCGGGCATGAGCTATCGAATCCCTTTCTCGGCTGTTCAGGAAGCGACTAACAGTTTCGACGAGAGCTGGGTGATTGGAGTTGGAGGGTTCGGGAAAGTCTACAAGGGTACTTTTAGCGACGGGACTAAAGTCGCTGTGAAGAGAGGCAACACGCAGTCGAACCAGGGCTTGGCTGAATTTCGGACGGAAATCGAAATGCTCTCTCAATTCCGCCACCGGCATTTGGTTTCGTTGATTGGATACTGCGACGAAAGGGGCGAGATGATTCTAGTATACGAGTATATGGAGAAGGGCACTCTGAAAGGGCATCTCTACGGGTCGGACTATCCGAGCCTAGGGTGGAAAGAGAGGCTCGAGATATGCATTGGGTCGGCAAGAGGGCTTCACTACCTCCACACGGGCTACGCGAAGGCGGTTATTCATCGCGACGTGAAGTCAGCAAACATATTGCTCGACGAGAATCTGATGGCGAAGGTTGCGGATTTCGGGCTTTCGAAAACAGGGCCCGAGATGGATCAGACCCACGTGAGCACGGCTGTGAAAGGGAGTTTCGGGTACTTGGATCCAGAGTATTTCAGGAGGCAGCAGCTGACGGATAAGTCGGATGTGTATTCGTTTGGGGTTGTTTTGTTCGAGGTTCTCTGTGCTCGGCCCGTGATTGACCCGTCTCTTGCGAGGGAAATGGTCAACTTGGCCGAATGGGCGATGAAGTGGCAGAAGAAGGGGCAGTTGGATCAGATTATCGATCCTGATCTTGTGGGGAAAGTGAGGCCGGAATCGCTTAGGAAGTTTGGGGAGACGGCGGAGAAATGCTTGGCTGATTTTGGTGCGGATAGGCCGTCTATGGGAGATGTTCTGTGGAATCTCGAGTATGCACTTCAGCTTCAAGAAGCGGTGGTTCGTGATGATCCGGATGAAAACAGCGCCAATGTTATCGATCAGATCACTCCGCTAGTTCCCAATAATGTCGATTCGGGTAATTCGGTTGTGCAGTTCGAAAACTCAAGCTCGAGCATAGATGATCTTTCTATGAGTAGAGTGTTTTCGCAGCTGGTGAAATCGGAGGGTAGATGAATTTTATGTACTGTGTATATGTTTTGTATAAATCTGTCAATACTTTTGTGTTTTTTGAGATTGAATATATAAATTTTTGATATTGTAATTTTATTGAGAAATACCAAATTTTTTGATAGAATCAAATATGTACAAGGTAATATAAAAGTTGGTAATATATATATCATGAAAAACTAGGGTAAAAAACTTTGCATAAAAAAATAAAATTGAAAAAATTGCAGCATCATTAATCTTTAACTTGAATCTTGGAGGTGCAGGAGAGCATCCGCCGGAAAACGGACTCCACGGCCATCCTCCCACTACCTTTGGTGGCGTTGCCACACAACTTGCTTCGTTTTATCAGTCGAAAACACTTGGTTTTCTTGTCATCTTCCCTAGAGAAAGTGTAGCTCTTTAGGAAGGACTGCCTGCATGATAAACTATAGTGTGCCGCCGCCCTGCGATCTTGGCCGGAGATTATCGACTTGAGGAAGTCGGCGTCGGATTCCGGGTTCTTGTAGAGGTTGATATACGTTCCTCTCTTCGAAATCGAATCATCGGGTCTACCCTCGATCAGCAGGGCCGTCTTTAATTGCATCTTTACTAAATAAATTGTAACTTAATTTGTGATAGTATGATATGTATATATACTGTATAATATATCTATGATATATCACGTTTCCTAGTAAGGATTGAAGACGGATTTAATGTTAATCTGTGTTTCCTTAATTTTCGATTCCTACTAACTACGACCCAATTTTTATCAAACTCAATTTCCTTGTAGGTTTTGGATTGAGAGAGAGAGAGGGAGAGAGAGAGATATATATATATTAATTATTAGTACTATAAAAAAAATCCAAGTATTAACACGTTGGAAAAAAACTTCGTGAATTGCAAACTTGCCCATGAAATTTGGGTAATTACAAAAGGCCGGGTAATTAAGGTTTTGATTGTACTAAACTACATCATCTTCAAAACTACAAGTAATTAAGGTTTTGATTGTAACATTAATTACTAAACTACACGAACGAGTGAGTATATGATTCACGAATAGTATTAGATCGAATTGAGCTCGAACATTAGTAACATTAGTAGATCAACATATGATTCACGAATAGTATTAGATCGACTTGAGCTCGAACATTAGTAGATCAACGTGTGTTAAGCAAGCATAAGCAGTTCCAATCAAAAAAAGAGAAACAACATTTCTAATATAATTTTGGTCACAAAACAGTCGACGTTTTCATGAGATGTAAATCAGTTTGACCCACGATTATGAGGCAAAACAGCATGTTAAACAAAACTAACCATAATCCCTATATCAAAAGTCTAAAACAAAATCTATGTTTAATCCCCAAAGCCCCCAAAACCAAAAACCCCTGCAAAATTTTTATTTTGCAAAAAAGGGCCTGGACAGAGTATAGCACATCTCACCATTTCAAACACCAGTTTCTTTTAGGCCTTTTATGAATGAATAATAATTATACTAATAATAAAAATAATTATATCTGAGTAAAATTATTTGTATCTTCACTCGGACTTTTTCTTGGAAGGTCTTCTGCCACTCGATGCTCGGACGCCACTCGTGCATCTACCCACAAACTTAAGAACCTCGTCGATCAAAATCACCGGAAGAGCCACAGCCAGCACCAACAGCCACTCGTTGAGGCTTAGAGGCACAATCCCGAATATCTGAGCAAAGAAAGGCACGTAGAGTATGAGGAAGTGCATCCCAAAAGAGACCGACATGGCAAGGAGAAGCCACGGGTTGACCCACGGCGGCATTGAGACGAGGCTTCCGTCCTCCGATAGGGCGTTGAGGGAATTGAACATCTCAATTGCGACGAGAACGGAGAGGGAGAGAGTCATGGCCTTTATTTTTCCCGTCTGGAAATAGTCGCATGGATTGTCAAAGCTGATCACTTGGTTCCCGGCTACGAAAGGAGAGGCGGTGAAATTCTGCCAGGTTGAGCACTGTCCCCAGTTGGCAAGTTGAGAGTAGGTTACGAGGCTGTGGCCATCTCCAGTGAGGTCAATGCCGAGGAAAGACGAGCGTGTGTACCAGATTATGAATATTCCCACTGTTGCTATGCCCACATACGATCCAATCACCTGAACCAACACGGGAAATGTAAATAGGTTATAGGGTTGTTAATTACATAACTGCTCCTGAGGTTTATATATTTACAAAAGATAAATGAAAGTACCAAGTATCGGAATAGAATCCACGGACTGATCAATGAGTCATCACTTCTTCTAGGGGATTTCTTCATTATATCCTTGTCGGGAGGATTAAATCCCAAAGCAGTAGCAGGTGGGCCATCAGTGACCAAGTTCACCCACAAAAGTTGCACAGGTATCAGACCCTCTGGAATGCCCAATGCGGCAGTTAGGAATATACAGGCAACCTCACCAATGTTGGAGGAAATCATGTATCTGCAATAAAACAATAAGTACAGATTAGTTGGTCTGATTAGTTAGTTTGATTCAACTTATACCGTCAGATTTACAATAGCTCTTAATTATGAAAAAGATTAATAACAAGTCGGGCTTTTAATCAGGTACAACGTTCAAATAAGTAAATCAGGATCTAACGAAAACACATCGGAGAAATTGCATCTTCCAATATGTGAGTTGGAAAAGAAGATGGAAAGCACAAGATTAGAATAAAATATGAACCTGATGAAAGCCTTCATGTTATTATAAATGGATCTGCCTTCACCAACAGCAGAAACGATTGTGCTAAAGTTATCATCAGCTAAAACCATGTCAGAAGCTTCCTTTGCAACCTAGAAGGAAGAACAACAATATATTAAAATGATAATTTTGTTTCTTGAAAACCAAGCATCACATTGCTTAGAATGAATAAAGTCTGCAAAATGTACTATTCAAACAGACATAATCAGATAAACAATAATTTGGGATGGTTCAATATAACAATATCAATATAAATGCATTACTAAACATGCCATTGTCAAAAAAGTCACAACTTTCAGCTTTTAAAAAATATACAGTATATTAATAATGACATCACAGAGTATAGTTTTTAATCATATAGTAATCACCTCTGTCCCTGATATGCCCATCGCAATCCCAATATCAGCCAACTTCAGGGCAGGTGCATCATTCACTCCATCTCCAGTCATTGCTACGACTTCACCAGAATCCTTTAGCAACCTCACTATTTCTTGCTTATGCCTTGGTTCAGCCCTTGAGAAAAGAAGCCTGCCGCTTTGGTTCAGATATCTCTCTTTTTCGGGGGTGGAGAGCTCCATAAACTCTTTTCCCGTTAAGCTCCTTGAACTGATATTCTCATGGCTCCCAAAAACACCTATTTCACGACAAATTGCTTCAGCTGTATTTTTGTTATCACCTGTAATTACCATAACTCGAATGCCTGCTGTTCTGCAATCCTCAATTGCTTGAGGGACTTCTTTCCGTGGAGGATCCTTTACAATTGCAAGAAACACAAACAGTTGAATCAGAATATTTATAATGCCATCACACGAGTTGAGTTGGAAAAAAAAATAAAGAATAATACAAAAAGCCAAGCCCGACTCACTCTTAAACCAGCCATGCCAACGAAAACTAATTTGCTCTCAATTGAGGAATAATTTGCAGGGTTCAACAATAGCTCGTGAGCCGGATGGTCTTCATCACCATTATATGTAGCAAATTCAGGGAGATCATCCTTATATGCAAAACCCAGAACACGCAATGCACTTGTTGACATTTCATGAAGGCTTTCCAAAATAACTTCTCTTAAACTCTGATCTAATTCTGTTATAGATCCATCATGCAATTGCACAAAGGAGCTTCTTTCCAAAAGTGTCTCCACTGCACCCTGTTATTATTTACAGCTAATGAGTTACTGAACAATACAAGCCTATGAAACAAAAAATAAATACGGATAACTGGGAATTTTATCAGGAAAACGGACACATAAATCAGCGAATAATGTGTGAAAGACATCAGAAAGTTTGCAACGCTGTGTTGGTCAATATTTTAAATATAACTTGAAGAAGGTTCTGGACACAAGTTATATAACAATAAAAAATACATATTTTCTGTAGCAACTCACTACATGTGAGATACCTATGATAAGAAATTATTAGGAAAGCAAGAAAAATGCTTCACCTTTACAAGCAGGGACCTTTTTCCAGAGCTAGAATTCACAATGACTCCCATGGATTTTCTATCTCGGTCAAATTCAAGGGTGGCAATCCGCTGTTCAAGTTTATTCCAAATGTTGGAGCACCCTAAGATGAGCCAATTGAAACTTACAAATCAGTAAATCAACTAAATTGATTCAACAAAATTCCAGAAAAAAAGGAAAAGGGAACTTACTCAAGACACCATCATATCCTGATGAAAGGCTAGAACTTACACCCCTTGGAAGTCCCATTTTCTCGACCAAAACCTGAAAATACGTACAGCCATGTCAAGTGTATTTCCTCCAGGAAATTTGAAACTCTAGTTACTTAATAGACAAAATATTAATATATAATCTACAATCAATGATACAGAGAAGACACAAGCATTAAAAGTTCAAGCATCAGTCACAAAATATGACAAGAATTCTAGAACAGTTGTATATAGTTCTCAATAGTATAATTGCATAACCAGATCAACTGAATAAAATGTTACAAAAATGTTACATAAGACATCTCAATTCACTGATATGATCAATAAATACCTTAAGTGCAGCTTCAGTCGGCATTCCATTGGCCGTGTAATGGCCAGCTTTGTCATGGCTAGCTTTTTCCACATCAGCATCATTACAAATAGCAGCAATTTTCGCAATCATTTCAAGATTAGCATCTAACTGACCTGCTGGCCAGTTCTGTATTTTCCCATCCAAGGGATCATAGGTAGTTCCCTCCACGTCAAATGAACGACGAACATTGGCCTTGGAACCAATAGCAACAAGCTTAGACACTGCCATCTGATTGGTAGTCAGAGTTCCCGTCTTATCAGAGCAAATAACAGTCGTGCATCCAAGAGTCTCAACGCTAGGCAACTTACGGACAAGTGCATTCTTAGCGGCCATCTTGCGCGTGCCAAGAGCTAAGCAAGTCGTAATAACAGCAGGCAAACCTTCCGGAATAGCGGCCACTGCCAAAGCAACAGCAATTTCAAAGTAATATGTGCACTTCTCGAAAGAGAACTTGAAGTTTGTTGGCCAACCATCCACATACTCCCACGACAGAAAATATTTGACATTAATCAGCCAAACCAAAGTACATATTACTCCAATAATAGCAGTTAAAGCTTCTCCAAACTCGTTCAACTTCTTCTTCAAAGGTGTATCGTCCTCACTCTGGGACGCCTCATGAATCTGCGAATGCACCTTCCCAATCTCAGTGTTCATCCCAGTCTGAGTCACCAAACAAATACAATTCCCATTCACCACAGTCGTCCCAGCAAACACCATACACTTCTTCCCCTGAATATCAACATCCTCGGCAACAGCCTTAGTTGTCTTACTAACTGCCTCACTCTCTCCTGTCAATGAGCCCTGTTCAACCCGAACAGTAGAACTGATCAAGCTTAAAACTCTCATATCTGCAGGGATTTTATCTCCAACTCTCAACTCAACAATATCTCCAGGAACAAGTTCCTTCGCGGGCAAACTAGAAATCTTTTTACCCTCGCGAATAACACTAGCATGCTCCGACTGGATTTCCTTCAATGCGTCCAGTGCCTTCTCGGCATTGTTCTCCTGCCAAACTCCAACAATGGCATTCACAATCAGTATCAGAAATATCACCAGAGGCTCCACGAATGCCGTGATCTCCATCTCCCCGCCTTCTTCCCCATCGAACCAAGCCAGCACAAACGAAACCACTGCCGCCACCAATAATATCCTGACTAATGTGTCGTTAAACTGATCCAGAACTAATCTAAATATCGAAGGCCCTTCGTGTTTCTCCAACTCGTTGAACCCATAGATCTGCCTCTTTTTCTCCACATCATCTGCTGATAAACCATACTCTCTCCGCACTCCATACTTTTCTTCGCACTCTTTCACATCCTTCGACCACGCCGCGTAATTAGACCCTTTTGTGTCACCCAATTCATCACCCCTACCATAATTCTGCCCTCCTTTGCCCATCAGTAACCAAAAAAAGGTAAAATTTATCGTAGAAATCAACAAATTCACCAAAACCAACAGCAGTTAACCTGCAAGGGAAACCCACAAAAAATAGGGTCAATTCGCAAACACTAAATCCACAATTCTGAAAGAAAACAAATCGATAAACAGAGTCTTAAACTGGACGATCTACAGAAAATTCACTACAGTAAACAAAAATTAAAGAGAGAAAAAAATCACCACCTCGAACAGCATTCAGCGGCTCCCCGATCGTATAAATACTGTATCTATACACGCATAACGTATGCGTGAAAGACGAAAAAAAAAAGTCGAATATCGAAAACCAGAATGAGGGGTGTGGGGTTGTTGGGTTATTTATGAGGGAATCGAAAAAGAAAAGAGATCCACGCTCCTCCGTTGTACTACGAGGTACAAACAGCTATTGCGTTCCAGAGCTTTCCTTGTGAGCTTCGACCCACCTTCTCTCTCAGGTTTTATACAGTGTGTACGTATCCACTTCCTTGCGAGACCACGATTGTACTTGGGAAATGACAGGTATGCCCCCAGTAAACCTGGAACCGAATTAGGGTTGCTTTTTTATTTATTTTTAATTAAAAGTATTTGGTACGGTAGGGGTAGCTTGGGTATTCTAATTTACAAAGTAGTGGAACGAATAGAATTATCACACGTGGAGGTCTTGGTGTCACTAATCATACTTGGCATAATATTATTGGTTCGAGCGCAGGCAAAGGCTACGGTCGTTGAACGGATAATCCAACTGCCCTGAAGAAGTAGTATTGTGCATTGACTAATTATGATTATAGAGAGAAAGCAAAGGTGAAGGGAATTTCGAGGTAATATCGTTTTTTAACTTTTAAGGTAATTATTTTTTCACCTTCTCTTTTTATCATTCGGTGCATTTAATGAATAAATATATTTGAATGTTTTAATTTTATTTTTCTATACATAATTTTGTATTACCTCTTTTATTAATTTTAAAAATACTTTATACATATTTTCATTTATTTTTTAAAAATTATTATCAACTACTTATATTATTAATTTAAAAATACAGTGTAATGATTGACTTAAAAATTTCTACTTTGTAGTAATTTATAATTAACAATATTAAATATTAAGAAAATATAAAATTGGTTGAGCTAATAATTTTAAGAGAAAATATGTTAAAAATGACTCATTTCAAAATTTGATTATGAATGTATCAATTATAATAATGTAAAATTTATTCTTATTTATAATTAGTCTCAAATTCGAATTTGAATTTTTTATTAGTATAGAAAGTTATACGCACTTACCTACGAATCTAGAGCTGCACATTCGGTCCGTTTCGACCCTGAACCGACCGATTCTGAACCGGAACCGCATAAACCTGAAACCTGAACTTTGGACCGGTTTTAACCGGTCCGGGTTAGGTTCAAAGCTGATTTGATCCGGTTCCGATTATTTACGATAATTTTAAGGGTGTTACTATTTACACCCCATTTTTTATAAGTTCACCCCTTTACTTAATACACCTCTTTATTAAAAATTAAAATTACTTATTTATTACATTAATTAAAATACCAAACATACTCTTATATTTGAAACAATTATAAATACACCACCCCTCATCTTCACTATGTGGGTACCAATTTTGTTTAACTGATTTTTTATAATTATTTTACTAACATAAATATAAAATAGCTAATAAATTCTATAGTTTTTTTATAACTCCTAATAAATTCTATAGTTTTTTTATAACTCCTTAATTAGCGTAAATAAATAAAATTAACTATTACATGAAATAAATTTTATTTGAGTAATTTTTTGTTCTAACAATGAAAAACCATTATTAATAACTGTAAAATTATATTTAAAATATAAATTTTAAAAATTGAGTAAAGTTTTTGTTTTAAATTTATATATTTTTTATAACAACATAAGTTGTATATTTATTAAAATTTAAAAATTCAAAGTAAAAATATCTTAAAATCATAAAAAAATTAATACTCCATATTTTTTTAAAATACAAAATTATATATATATATATATATATATATATATATATTGTTTTTTAAAAAATCTTTATTTTTTATGCTTTTTACAGATTTTTTGTACTTTATTTTTTGTTAATTATATGATTTTTTCCTTTTTTTATATTTATTTTTATTTTATTTATTTATTTTTATCTTTTTACTCTATTTTATGATATTTTTAAGTTTTTTCCGTTTTTGTATATATATATTGGTATTTTATATAATTTTTTATTTTAATTTTTATTTTAATTTTTATTTTACTTTTTCATTAATAATTGTAAAAATAAATTGAAATAAAGTTAATTTGTTTGGAATTTGGTTTAAGAGTCAAAGACAATGGCGAATGTTTTATTTTTTGTATCTTTAAACTATAGGGATATATTTGGTATTTTAACCAATTATTAAGATAAAGTTTTAATTTTTTTTTTAAAAGAACGGTGTATTTAATAAATGGGTGAGCTTATAAGAAAAGAGGTACGTGTAAATAGCAATCCCCTATTTTTAAAATTTTTAATTTTTAAATTTGAATTTACCACATATTTGAATTTGAATTAAAAAAAAAATAGTCGTTATTTGATCGTATGTTCTAGATTCAACCAAATTTTAAAAACTAGCCAGCTAGGTAAGTTAGGTAAGTGAAGTAAGTAAGAACTACGTAGACTTTGATTTCTCAACGAGGATACGTAGATACTTTAATTTGGTATAAAAAAAATATTTTATTTTTCGATATTAAAATTAAACTCAAGTCTAATTTTTATTTAAATTTTATTTTAAGAACTGTGGACTTTGATTCCTTAACGAGGATACGACACTTTATTTTGGTATCGAAAATTAAAAAAAAAATTCAATATTAAAATTAAACTAAGTCAAATTTTTATTTAACTTTCATTTTTTCATATTATTACTAAAAATAAGTTAACTACATAAAACATTTTATTTTTTTAAAAACCTTTTTAAAAAAGTTAATTCTCAAAAACCCTTTTGAAAACTAAAAAAAACCCGATTTCAAGGTTCGGACCTGAACCGGTCGGTTAAGAACCTGAACCTGAACCGGGTTGAACCTGAACTTTGAACCTGTTTTCACCGGTTCGGGTTCGATTCATCGAAACCCCGAACCTGAACCTTATGAACCTGAACCGGATAGTCTGGAACCGGACGATTCGGCCCGGATGTGCAGCTCTATACGAATCTGGCGAGACAAATAATGCAAACATCCATAACCGTAATTTGCGTGATAAAAAATCAATAAAGCCTCCGATCTCGGTTTCATTCTCCAAATCCCGTGATGTGTTGCGGCCAATGTTGTTTTGTGTTTTTTTAAGGATATATTTGGAATAAAAAATGTAATGTAATGTGAAGTAGACTTTATTAGTTGTATTGATTGATATCTTTTGACTTCATTTTTTACTACATAAATATGTGATTTTGCTATATATAATCCCTCTATCCATTAAAAATAAATAAATTTGATTTATGTTGAATTTTTTGTCCGTTCAATCCAATGCATAGGTAAAAATATACAAAAATTATGAATAAATAAATAAAATAAAATTTAACTATTAAATTTTATTTTAGTTATTTTTTTATAATTTTTGTATATTTTTTATCATATGTATTGTACGGATAAAAAAAGTGTATCTCTATTTAATAGTGGATAGATGGAGTAATCTAAGCACCAAGAAGGAGCCCAATGAAACATCATCAACCCATTCCTCATGTAACAAACCCACAAGAAATCTAGTGTATTATCTTCTCAACCACTGTCTAATGTGTCACAGAAGAAAGCACATGAGAAAGCATTTGTGTCAACTTCTCAACCAATATCCAATGTGACACAGAAGAAAGCCCAAGAGAAAGCCACTGTGTCATTTTCTCAATCAGAAGGCACTTTTGATTTGAATTCTTATTTGAATAGGAGTCTCTTAAACAAATCAGTACTTGGAAGCAGACCAGTTTTTTCAAGAAAGCCAAGAAAGAAGTGGTTTTAGTGGTTGTTGAACTTAATTATCATTTGCATTCGAACATTATTATCAGTTAATGTTTTAATTTGTTATCAGTTTCTTTTAAACAATGTACCAGTTGCATTTTGAACAATGTATCAGTTTCTTTTGAATATTTGTACCAGTTGCTTTTGAACAATGTAATGGTTGCTTTTGAACTTTATTATCACTTGCTTTTGATAGTTGCTTTTCAGTCTTTTGTTATTTGTTGCTATTGAACCTTTATAACAATAGTATCATAACAAAGAAATAGCAAAACATGGCCATAAACCCACAATATTTTCATAAACAAATTTTAGTACATTACAACACATAACGATTCAGAATTCAGACACTAAACATGTTGAATTCAGAAACATGTTGAATTCAGAGCATCTTTTAGCAAGAAAATACAGAAAATGCTAAAATCACAATCCACAACTTCAAACTCTTCTTCTTCAGCATAGCTACTTTCTTATTAATTCCTCCAATTCTTCAACCTTTGCATTTGTTGGAGCTCCGCGCTTCTACGGCGAGCCTCGTACACCTGCAAATACACAAACAAACAAATCGAGTCAGATCTGTTCAAGCCCTAAAACCAGAGCAAACTCCCAGACCACAACAGTCAACGGATCTCCTTGAGGATCACCGGGCTGATCAAGGATCTGGGTTTGAGTGGGATACAAGGGCACATGCAGCGGAGTATATATGTATATATATATATTAACAGAAAACAGAGAAGAGAGAGAGAGGTTTGAGCTTCGGCTCAGGACTGCGAAGGTGGAATCACAGCAGTATGACCAGGCACCGCCAAACAGGAGGAAGAACACAGAAACCCTCCAACAACACCCACAGTACAGAGCTCTCTCAATCTTATGGGCTCTCACTCACACCACTCGGCTCACACAAGGATCTCACGGGAATCAGCACCACAGCAGCACCACAGAAGGTAAGGAAGGTGAAGATCCAGAAATCGCACACAGTGAAGTGGGTGGGTTACACACAGTATCAGAAGTGTAGAGTGATTAGGGTTACGGGTGTAAGAGCCAATATAAGGGACAATGGATGGCTCAGATGCATCCACACCATACCAAATAAGGATCAGCGGTCAGGGTAAGTCAAAGCCCACAAAGAATGGGCTGAAGACAAATGGGCTAGGAGAGAGGAGTGGGCTGGGCTAGTGGGTGTTGGGTTGCTTCTGTAATTGGGCCGGCACCAATAATGGGCCAACACACAATTTCAACATTCTCCACCTTGTTGGCAATACACTGGATTCAACTGCTCAAACACCTTATAAAGACATTACATGCTGGTTTAAAGCCACACACATGCAAACACAGTCTAACACAGTTCATCATAGCCTTAGCCCTGTACACCTAAGTGCACAGGGCAAGTTACACAAAGTAACAAGATATTATAGTAACTCCTCAGCCCTACCTGAGGCATTCAGAGAATACTATAAAGATAGTCCCAACTAGGGACTCATCTTACACACAGTAAGAAGTAAATGGGGTAATAACCTAGGGTCAGAACTCCAACAATGAACACAGAGCACATAGCAAATAGTAACAGACAGGGCCAACTAATCACAGGCATCAAAATGCAGAAATTTCAAACAGAAAAGAAATTTTTTCAAAGGCAGTGATTTAGTTCCCTTATCGGAGGGGTTATGATGAGTGGATATCTTTTCAAGTAAAATGTAACCAGATTCAACAAGATCTCTAATGAAATGATACCTAACATCAATATGTTTGGTTCTATCATGAAAAACAGGATTCTTACACAACTGTATGCCAGATTGGGAATCAGAAAACACAGAGACTTTACCACTTAGCATTTTAATCTCAGATAAAAGACCTTTCAACCAAATAGCTTCCTTGAAGGAATCAGTTATAGCAATATACTCAGATTCAGTAGTAGAAAGGGCAACAACATTTTGCAACTGAGATTTCCAACTAACACAGCCACCACACACAGTGAAAATATAAGAGGTAGAGGATTTTCTAGAGTCCCTATCATTGGCATAATTAGAATCCACATAACCACTCAAAATAACTCCAGCCTTTGATTTAGTGAATCTCAGGCCAAAACTTCTAGTACTAGACAAGTACCTGAACAGCCATTTCATGGCTTCCCAATGAGGCTGTCCAGGGTTAGCCATGTACCTACTCAAACAGCTAACACTATAAGCTATATCAGGTCTAGTAGACACCATTAAGTACATCACAGACCCCACAGCACAAGCATAAGGCACATTAACCATAGAAGCAATTTCAGATTCAGTCTTTGGACATTGGTCCTTAGACAACACAAAGTGAGAAGCAAGGGGAACAGAAACAGATTTGCAACCTAGCATGGAGAACCTTTCTAGCAATTTATCCACATAGGCAGTTTGATTTAGATGAATATAACCTTCAGTTCTATTTCTCACAATATTCATACCTAGTATTTTCTTAGCATCTCCTAAGTCTTTCATTTCAAACTTAGTACTTAAACTATGTTGAACAGATTTCACAGAGTTCAGATTAGGAGAAAGGATTAACATATCATCCACATAAAGCACAAGAAAAACAGGTATGGCAGACTTCAAATAATACAAGCAAGGATCATAAGAACTTCTGCTAAAATTTTGAGAAATCATGAATTCATCAAACTTTTTGTTCCATTGCCTAGGTGACTGTTTCAAACCATAAAGAGATTTTTTCAAAAGACAAACATGTTCAGTTTTAGATTTATCAACAAAACCCTCTGGTTGCTTCATAAAAATTCTTTCTTCTAAGTCACCATGTAAAAAGGCAGTTTTAACATCCATTTGTTTCAGTTCCCAGTCATAATGAGCACACAAATCAAGCATTATTCTCACAGTAGTAAACTTCACAACAGGAGCAAATATTTCATTATAATCAATTCCTTCTTTTTGTGAAAAACCTTTGGCAACTAACCTAGCTTTATATCTTAAATCATTACCCTCTTGTTTAACTTTGAAAAGCCATTTACAGTCCACAACAGAACACTTAGAGGGTTTAGGGACTAAAGTCCAAGTTCCATTTTTCAATAAAGAGTTCATTTCTTCATTCATGGCAGAAAGCCAGTTTTTGGAATTCTCAGATTTTAAAGCTTCCACATAGGATTTAGGTTCAGAGTTGTCAATCACATCATGCATATTAAAGGCAAAGGCACCTAACTGAAAATCATTAAGCCTAGCAGGAGCCCTAGGGTTTCTCCTAACCCTATCTCTAGCAAGTTGGTAATCATTAGGCATAGAAGCATTTTCATTATCATGCATGGGGGAATTATTATAATCATTAGGGCTGGCAGTTTGAGAATTAGCAGGCAAAGAATGGCCTGATACATCAGGTACAGGTCCATTAGGGTCTAACACAGGAGGTATAGGCAAGTTCACAGATTCAGGCACACAAGCAGGATCAGAACTTTGCACACAAGGATCAGACAAATCACTAGAATCATGTTCATTCACAGAATCAATTTCAGGAGCAAGCTCCACCTCATTTTGGACATCCACATTGGACTGACTCACAGGCAAACATGGAAATTCAGATTCATTAAACACAACATCCCTACTAGTGATAGTTTTAAAACCAGGGTCACACCTTAGCCACAGCCTATATCCTTTAGTGCCTTCAGGGTAACCTAAGAAAACACATTTTTTAGCCCTAGGTTCTAGTTTATCTCCAGAGTGATGGACCAAAGCAGAACAACCAAAAATTCTCAAATTAGTCAAATCAATAGGTTTTCCAGAAAACACATGTTCAGGGCACTTACCCTTAAGAGGCACAGAGGGAGACCTATTTATCAGATAAGTTGCAGTTAACACAGCTTCACCCCAAAATCTTTTACTTAGACCAGAAGAAGCAAGTAAACACCTAACTCTCTCTAATAAAGTCCTATTCATTCTCTCAGCCACTCCATTTTGTTGTGGGGTATAAGGGACAGTCCTATGTCTTCTAATACCAGCTTCAGCACATAAGTCATTCATAGAGGCATTACAAAATTCAAGACCATTATCTGTCCTAAGAGTTTTAATTTTCAAACCAGTTTGATTTTCAATAAGGGTTTTAAACTCTTTAAATTTAGTAAACACATCAGACTTATTTTTCATTAGAAACACCCACACTTTTCTGGAAAAATCATCAATCACAGAAAGAAAGTACCTATTGCCACCTTGGGTGGGTTCAGGGGAAGGACCCCACACATCAGCATGCATATATTCAAGGATACACTTAGAAGAGGGCACATTGGGGGAGGGAGACACAGGAAAGCTCATTCTAGTTTGTTTACCTAACACACAAGTATCACAGAATGTAGAGCAAGTCAATTTAGCATCACCAAAGACACCTTGTTTTTGCAATAATTCAAAACCAGTTTTACTTATGTGTCCAAGCCTTTTATGCCATAAATCAGAAACATTTTCATGAACAGAATTTGCATGATTATTCAAATAGCACTCAGCTTTGCAAACATACAAGTTGTACTGCCTAGCAGCTTTGCAAACAACCTTAGAACCCTCCATAATAGTCATGCACCCATTACCCCATTTACCACATAAACCCTCAGTTTCAAGTGCAGCACATGAAATCAAATTTTGACTCAAGTCAGGCACATGCCTAACATTTTTGAAAGTGTACACACTACCAGTTTCAAATTTCACAGAGATATCACCAATACCATTCACAGAACACCTTTTATCATTAGCCATGGAGACATATGAGTTTTTAAGTTCTTTATAAGTTGAAAACAAATGCAGGTATGGAGACATATGATAAGTGCACCCAGAGTCAATTAGCCAATCATTTTCACATAGAAGAGAGGCACTAGTAGCATTCACATTGGACAGAAGAGAGAAATCATGCATCATAAACACATCACCAAGATTATCAGAAACCACATTAGCATTATTACTATTTTGTTTCTTAGGTTTATTGCAGTCTTTCATATAATGTCCAATTTCACCACAGTTATAACACTTCCTACCCTTAGCCTTAGGATCAGATTTACCCTTACCCTTGCTATCATTGTTTTGACTCACAGAGCCTTTTGAGCCCTGAGTGCCATATTTCTTATTCTTGAATTTACCCTTAACATAATTAACATCATTAGTGGCCTTAGGAGTTCTACCAGATTTTAAATCCTGTTCCTTACTCTTAAGGCTGTTAATCACAGTTTCAAGGGTCACAACATCTCTACCATACTTAATAGCAGACTTAACATCAGAATAAGACTCAGGTATGGCATTCAACAAAATAATAGCAGAGTAATCATCAATGTGCTTATCACCAGTTAACTTGATATCTTGGATTAGTTTATTGAAAGAGTCAATGTTTTCATTTATATCCTTACTCATATCAAGTTTGAATCTAAAAAACTTTTCAAGTAAAAACAACTTGCTGTTTAAAGAAGTTTCAGTATAAAGTTCTTCAAGTTTGTCCCAAAGTTCTTTTGCAGATTCAATTCCACTAACTTTCCTAAGCACAGTAGCAGATAAACCAAGTATAATGGCAGAGTGGGCAAGTTCATTAGTTTCAGCTTGAATAGCTTCAGTATCAGTGGTAGCATAATTGCCACTTATAGCTTTGTAAACTTTTTGTTGAATCAAAATACCCTTCATTTTCTGTTTCCAAATCACAAAATCACTTTTACCATCAAAAGGGGGAAGGTTATACCCAGACATTTTGAAAAAGGATTACCAGTTTTGAAAACTCAAGAAAATCAGAAAAAGGGGAAACACAAGAGACCACACCACAGCAGACTCACAGAACTCACACAAAGCTAGACACACAGAATTCAAGCAAACACTCAAAACCCTAATTAACTATCCAAACACACAGAGGCAGTTAACTCAAGAAAAACAAGTTGTTCAAATTATTTTCAATTTAAAATTTTCAAACACTCAGTTTCAGAAACTTTTACCAGAAAAACTTTGAACCACACTTTTGAAAAAAAACAGGTTTTCAACACTACACGACCACCAGGCGGGCCACACCTTCACAGAATGCCTCCAGGCGGGCTGACCATCAAGTAGACAGATAATTGAGGGGGTTCACAGAGGCTTACCTAGCGAGGTGTTCGCAAGTGACCTCAATTGCAGGGCCCGTTTCGCGTTTCACAGGCGATCCGGGTGCCAACCTTACAGCCAAGGGGGTGATGAAATCCCGGATTTACAATGGCTGGGGACACCTAATTCGGATCTGCGACCTGGGCCTCCTTGAGGTGTCGGGCTCGGGCCGACCTTCACAGATCCGTGCAGATCTGAAACCCTAGGGTACAGATCTGCTTCACCGGTTGCCGACCGTTACCGGAGCACGGAGCAGTAGCTCTGATACCACTGTTGGAGCTCCGCGCTTCTACGGCGAGCCTCGTACACCTGCAAATACACAAACAAACAAATCGAGTCAGATCTGTTCAAGCCCTAAAACCAGAGCAAACTCACAGACCACAACAGTCAACGGATCTCCTTGAGGATCACCGGGCTGATCAAGGATCTGGGTTTGAGTGGGATACAAGGGCACATGCAGCGGAGTATATATGTATATATATATATATTAACAGAAAACAGAGAAGAGAGAGAGAGGTTTGAGCTTCGGCTCAGGACTGCGAAGGTGGAATCACAGCAGTATGACCAGGCACCGCCAAACAGGAGGAAGAACACAGAAACCCTCCAACAACACCCACAGTACAGAGCTCTCTCAATCTTATGGGCTCTCACTCACACCACTCGGCTCACACAAGGATCTCACGGGAATCAGCACCACAGCAGCACCACAGAAGGTAAGGAAGGTGAAGATCCAGAAATCGCACACAGTGAAGTGGGTGGGTTACACACAGTATCAGAAGTGTAGAGTGATTAGGGTTACGGGTGTAAGAGCCAATATAAGGGACAATGGATGGCTCAGATGCATCCACACCATACCAAATAAGGATCAGCGGTCAGGGTAAGTCAAAGCCCACAAAGAATGGGCTGAAGACAAATGGGCTAGGAGAGAGGAGTGGGCTGGGCTAGTGGGTGTTGGGTTGCTTCTGTAATTGGGCCGGCACCAATAATGGGCCAACACACAATTTCAACAGCATTGATGTTTCTAAAAAGTCCAAGTATAACTCGATTACATCTCCCACATGAAGGTGGGTCAATCCAGCAGAAATGCCCACAACCACCGCTGCCCTGATAGTCGCAAAAAGGCTTCATATTTAGTCCATTTGTAAATTGTAAAATTTGGGGGAAATTAGAAAATGAGAGCTCATACCCGAAATTGGGCGCAACACGCGTATCTCCTCCCTGAGTTCATTTCAGAATAGGATGTGCGCCTCTCAGCTACCCGCCCGCATCAACATCATTCGTCCGTGCTTGAGGTTGACATGCTTTGTCGAATGAATTGCAGAGAGAAATTGAGGATTTATTTAGGGTTCACGATTTCTAATTTTGGAGAGAAATGAGTTTGATTAAATGTATATTTCAGATATTACATAATATATTAATAGTAGTCAAGGACATTTATGTAATCAGCTATTAAAAATTATAAAAAAATAGAGATAACGGAATATTTTACGGAATATTCTGATCCGTCCAAAAAAAAAAAAAAAAGTAAGTGCAAAACGGAGAAAACATTAAGTAGTCGGGTGTAACGGTTTTCTGTTCGGGTAGGTAAATTTAAAAATGACCAAACCTTAGGGCAAGTTTCTGTAATATTCCCTCATTTTTATTGATTAATTACATGTTATCTCATTTAATTATTTTCGCAACCAATGCTAGTTACACTCATTTCTCGTTGTATCATTCGATTTGTTTTAATTGGTAAATATTATTTTCCTATATGAATATTGTCTATAGTGTTTTGAATTGAAATTTTAAATTTATTTTTTTAATATTTTTATTTTATTTATAATACAAATCATATTTAATACTCCCTCACTCCAATAATACTTATCATACTTCTTTATAATTAAAAAAGAGTATGACAATTGTTATTGGAGTGAGAAATAATCGTAACATGTAGTTATCATAAAAAAATATATATTTAATTCAAGTTCAATTGAAATCAAATGAATTTAGTTCTAAAGAATGTAAAATGAGTTCTCTTTTTGTATAATTTGGAACAAGTCACAAGTCACAACTCAACAACTCAACAACTCAACAACTGATAATCAACTAGAAAACTTAACATAATTTTTTGAAAATAGCATCATTTTTAACTAATTTATTAAGATAATTAGATTTTTTTAAAGAAATTTTGAAAAATTAATTATGCCAAATAAATCAAAGTAGTGAATTAAATAATATACAAGCTAAATTAATTAGCCCATGGCTCACATTCTAATAATAATAATAATAATTGTATATTTATTTTTCACTTAGTTAAAAAAAATTATTTACAATTATTCTATTTTATTAATTTAAAAAAAATATTTACTCGGATTGGTCTAAAAGAATTTTTAATTTTTATTATTACTACTAATTTAATTTGATCCTGGATTTTCAATGATGGCATTTCAGATTTCACTTTTTAAATAATCTGATTTATTTAATATTTAATTTCAAATTAACTTTCCTCGTGATTATATAATAATTCAAGCTAGCTACATAGAGGGGAGGGGAGATAGCGAAAAAAAATCTTTAGTGTGGGGAAGAAGATTCGGAGAAGCTGAAGAACACGAAGGGCGGGCCCACCTCGCACGCATTGTTGGCTTGTACCTTGTCGTATAACTTGTCTCCGCCTCTCTCTTTATTCCTTGACAAAAGCTAACGCCTCGTGCTTTCACTTTCACTGTTGATCAGTCACTCCTCCACTCTGATTGGTTCTCGATCCTTCTCCTCCGCACTATGTGTCGGTAGACATTGCATAACCAGTTACTGGATCCGCCGACCACAATTCGAGGCGGCGAGTTGGTGGCGGTGGGTGCTCGTTCACCTCTCTGATTTTTTTTAGTAATTTTGATGCTCGACGCAGTGATATGTTGTGGAACGTAAGGTTTGATTGTTTGTTGTGTTTTTTACAGGTTAGATTTTGCTGGATTTGGTAATTTTGATTTTTACGGATGGGAAAAGGAGGGGAACATTCCGGTCGGGATGAGGATTTGGGTGCTGCTGAAGAGCCTAAGGTGAATTATTATGCGTCGTGGGCGAAAGATGTGAGGGAGTGTGAGGAGAAGTATGGAGTAAGCAAGGAGTATGGATTGTCCGGCCAGGATGTCGAAAAAAGGAGGCAGATCCACGGGTTCAACGAGCTGGAGAAGCACGAGGGGCCTTCAATTTTTAGGTTAATTCTGGATCAGTTCAACGACACTTTGGTCAGGATTTTACTGGTGGCAGCAGTGGTTTCATTTGTTTTGGCATTGTACGATGGGGAAGAAGGTGGGGAAATGGAGATCACGGCATTTGTGGAGCCCCTGGTGATATTTCTGATACTGATAGTGAATGCCATTGTTGGGGTTTGGCAGGAGAACAATGCGGAGAAGGCATTGGATGCGTTGAAGGAAATCCAGTCGGAGCATGCTACTGTTATCCGTGAGGGTAGAAAGATTTCTAGTTTGCCTGCTAAGGAGCTTGTCCCGGGAGATATTGTCGAGTTGAGAGTTGGGGATAAGATTCCAGCAGATATGAGGGTTATAAGCTTGATCAGCTCTACACTTCGGGTTGAACAGGGGTCCTTGACTGGAGAGAGTGAGGCAGTTAGTAAGACTACTAAGGCTGTTGGGGAGGATGTTGATATTCAGGGGAAGAAGTGTATGGTGTTTGCTGGGACGACTGTGGTGAACGGAAATTGTATTTGTTTGGTGACTCAGACCGGGATGAACACGGAGATCGGGAAGGTGCATTCACAGATTCATGAGGCATCCCAGAGTGAGGACGATACACCTTTGAAGAAGAAGTTGAACGAGTTTGGAGAGGTTTTAACGGCTATCATCGGAGCAATTTGCACTTTGGTTTGGCTGATTAATGTCAAATATTTTCTGTCTTGGGAGTATGTCGATGGGTGGCCAAGGAATTTCAAGTTCTCTTTCGAGAAATGCACTTATTACTTTGAAATTGCTGTGGCTTTGGCAGTTGCTGCTATTCCAGAAGGATTACCAGCAGTTATTACGACTTGCTTGGCCCTGGGAACGCGAAAAATGGCTGCTAAGAATGCACTTGTACGTAAGCTGCCTAGCGTTGAGACACTTGGATGCACAACTGTTATTTGCTCTGATAAGACTGGCACCCTAACCACCAATCAGATGGCAGTCTCTAAGCTTGTTGCTATGGGATCCGAGGCAAATGTTCTTCGAACTTTTGACGTGCAAGGAACTACCTACGATCCTTTGGATGGGAAAATACAGAACTGGCCAGTTGGGCAGTTGGATGCTAACCTTCAAATGATTGCCAAAATTGCTGCTATATGCAATGATGCTGATGTGGAAAAAGCTGGTCATGATCAAACTGGACATTATGTGGCCAATGGGATGCCGACTGAGGCTGCGCTTAAGGTATTAATTAATATCATCAGTCAAGTGAGTTATTTTATGTAGCATTTCCTTATTTGGTTATTCATATGTTGTAATTACTTCATGAGTGGAAGATACGTGAGTTGGTCAAACTTATAAAGTTGGTGTCTTCTTTTTATCATTTACTGCTTCAGATGGTTGCATGTTTGCGATGCCCTATATTTGTAGGGCCTTAAACGCATGATTTGTTTAATTGTGTAATAAGTAACTAGACCTATATTTTCATTAAGGAATACACTTGACCTAATGTTACTTTCAGGTTTTGGTTGAGAAAATGGGCCTTCCAGATGATTCAGTTTCTGGCCTTTCTTCAGGATATGATGGTGTATTGAGTAAGTTGTTCCTCACCGTAACTGAAAATATTGTGGAATCAGTTGAGTTTTTTATTTATTAAATTGGAAATTTGTTTTGGCTCACTGAAGGGTGCTCCTACACCTGTAACACACTTGAACCAAGGATTGCGACCCTTGAGTTTGATCGTGATAGAAAATCTATGGGAGTCATTGTGAATTCTCGCACTGGGAAAAAGTCACTGCTTGTAAAGGTAGATACTTTTTACCTTTTTCTTATACTTTCTGATCATGCGTAGGGATCAAGCATGCCCTTAGGTGCTCCAGGAACTAGGCATTTATATTTCGTAAGATTATATCAATATGGCCTTTCCCAGGAGCCTTCCTTAAGTCGTTTGTCTTATATCTGTATTACTGTATATGGATGCAAACTGTCTCATGTCTTTATGTTCTCAAGTATCTGTGCCAATTTTCCATTATAATTCCCAGTTATCGATGTTTATTTTCTAAGAAAATATTCACATTGATTAATCACCAACGCCGGCCATAAAATTTGTGTATGTAGCTTTTGCAGCTTATTTACTTTATCTTTCGAGTTTTTTGCTTCATATTTGTTCAGTAGCTCATTAGTTATATAATCATCATAGGGCGCGGTGGAGATGCTTTTGGAAAGAAGCTCCTTTGTGCAATTGCTTGATGGCTCTATTACAGAACTAGATCAGAGTTACAGAAAGGCTATACTTGAAAGCCTTCATGAAATGTCAACAAATGCATTGCGAGTTCTGGGTTTTGCATACAGGGATGATCTCCCAGAATTTGCTACATATAATGGTGATGAAGACCATCCGGCTTACGAGCTATTGTTGAACCCTGCAAATTATTCCTCAATCGAGAGCAAATTAGTTTTCGTTGGAATGGCTGGTTTAAGAGTGAGTTGGGTTTTTGTATTATTCTTTCAGTTTTTTCTTCAACTCCACATGTGTGATGACAATTATGACTATTATGATTGAATTGTTTGCCTTCCTTTCAATTGTAAAGGATCCGCCTCGGAAAGAAGTTCCTCAAGCAATCGAGGATTGCAGAACAGCTGGCATTCGAGTTATGGTAATTACAGGTGATAACAAAAATACAGCTGAAGCAATTTGTCGTGAAATAGGTGTTTTTGGGAGCCATGAGAATATCAGTTCTAGGAGCTTAACGGGAAAAGAGTTTATGGAGCTTTCCAGCCATGAAAAAGAAAGACATTTAAATCAAAGTGGCAGGCTTCTTTTCTCAAGGGCTGAACCAAGGCATAAGCAAGAGATAGTGAGGTTGCTCAAGGATTCGGGTGAAGTTGTAGCAATGACTGGGGATGGAGTGAATGATGCACCTGCCCTGAAGTTGGCTGATATTGGGATTGCAATGGGTATTGCTGGGACAGAGGTACATAATTAATAATAAAACACTCAGTATGCACATTGTTTTACAATATCCTGTTCGATGATGTATTTATATTGTTATATGTTTCTACTTTCTACTTAATGGCATTCTCCTCTATATGATTCTACCTGATGGAGCTCTGTGTCGCAATTTTTCCAAGTACAATGATGCGTACTAATTTGAGGCTACAAATATCCAAATTTTGTTTGAGCTCTCTTTGTCCTTTTAGGTTGCCAAGGAAGCTTCAGACATGGTTCTGGCAGACGATAATTTTAGCACAATTGTTGCTGCTGTTGGTGAAGGCAGATCCATTTACAATAACATGAAAGCGTTTATCAGGTATATTTTATGCTAGTATTTTAATGTCCATCTCCATTAGCTTATATGTGTGGTTGAGAATCTCTCAAATTGGTCCTCAATTATTATCCAACTATTTTGACTAGATTGTAGCAATGTTCTTGATCCATATTCCATAAATATCAACCAGCCGAAGAGTGGGAGGTGTGTGTAAGGTGCAATATTGCAGTAATGATGGAGCCAAAATCAATCAGTGATCAGATTTGTTGATGATTGTATCATGTATGCATGACTTTTTAAAGTTGTAGTAAAACTTTTAGAGGCCAAAAGTTGTATACAGCAAGCTCTACAATTTCTTCTGTCCAACTTGAATATCGAGAAAGACTGCCCAGGGGGTGATTAATGTTTTCACTTATCTGTATTGTGTTATTGTCTTATTGATCATGTATTGTGCTTGAGGCTCGGCCCCATAACTGTTTTTTCGTTCGTTGCAGATACATGATCTCTTCTAACATAGGTGAGGTAGCCTGTATATTCCTAACCGCCGCATTGGGCATTCCAGAGGGTCTGATACCTGTGCAACTTTTGTGGGTGAACTTGGTCACTGATGGCCCACCTGCTACTGCTTTGGGATTTAATCCTCCCGACAAGGATATAATGAAGAAATCCCCTAGAAGAAGTGATGACTCATTGATCAGTCCGTGGATTCTATTCCGATACTTGGTACGCTCATTTATCTTTTGTAAATATATAAACCTCAGGAGCAGTTATGTAATTAACAACCCTATAACCTATTTACATTTCCCGTGTTGGTTCAGGTGATTGGATCGTATGTGGGCATAGCAACAGTGGGAATATTCATAATCTGGTACACACGCTCGTCTTTCCTCGGCATTGACCTCACTGGAGATGGCCACAGCCTCGTAACCTACTCTCAACTTGCCAACTGGGGACAGTGCTCAACCTGGCAGAATTTCACCGCCTCTCCTTTCGTAGCCGGGAACCAAGTGATCAGCTTTGACAATCCATGCGACTATTTCCAGACGGGAAAAATAAAGGCCATGACTCTCTCCCTCTCCGTTCTCGTCGCAATTGAGATGTTCAATTCCCTCAACGCCCTATCGGAGGACGGAAGCCTCGTCTCAATGCCGCCGTGGGTCAACCCGTGGCTTCTCCTTGCCATGTCGGTCTCTTTTGGGATGCACTTCCTCATACTCTACGTGCCTTTCCTTGCTCAGATATTCGGGATTGTGCCTCTAAGCCTCAACGAGTGGCTGTTGGTGCTGGCTGTGGCTCTTCCGGTGATTTTGATCGACGAGGTTCTTAAGTTTGTGGGTAGATGCACGAGTGGCGTCCGAGCATCGAGTGGTAGAAGACCTAAATCAAAGGCGGAATGAGTGGAACTCCAGAAGATTAGAAAAAATGATTCTTTTTTTAATATCATCACATACTAGTGGTTTAGATTTGTAGAATTTGCTACAATGTTGACTAGAGTGGAATGAACCATTTACTGGAAAAACTTCTCAGATTGTTTTGTTGTCCTCTTTCAAGTTATAACTACATGAACAGAGATGCCGATATAACTTGAAATCAAACTTAGATGGCTAGACTTAAACTAGGGTTAGACAAAATATATCAAACCTGTTCAAATCAAGTAACAACTACATGAATAATATAGCTCAAATTGATTTAAGTCAACTGATTCAATCCATATCTTCATCACGTTTTACAGCAAAAAATCACTCAACACCAAATTCAAAAGTACATAATCTCAGATTTCACATTACAATAGTCCCAAACTAACTAGCCGCCGAACCCGTACAGAGTCCTTCCCTGCCTCTTCAAAGCATACACTACATCCATGGCGGTGACAGTCTTCCTCCTGGCGTGCTCGGTGTACGTGACAGCGTCGCGAATCACGTTCTCGAGGAAGATCTTGAGAACGCCGCGAGTCTCCTCGTAGATCAGCCCGGAGATGCGCTTCACGCCGCCCCTCCTGGCCAGGCGGCGGATGGCGGGCTTGGTGATTCCCTGGATGTTGTCGCGGAGGACCTTCCTGTGGCGCTTCGCTCCTCCCTTTCCGAGACCCTTGCCTCCTTTGCCCCGACCCGACATCGTTTTGAATGAGTGGGAATTTTCACGAACAGGCGGTGGGGAAGGAAGGAGTGAGATGGAATGTAATCGGAATTTTGGGGGTTTGATTTATAGGGAGGGATTTGGGGGTGGATCCGGAGCGCGGGCTGTGGAGCGTTTTGAAGCGTAGATGACTTCTTAATGGACGGTGAAGATGTCTCGATAAAGTTTGAATAATTTGGAAGTTCGGGTGACGAAAAAAATGAGCGGGTGAAAATAATCGAAAATATGAAATTATTTTACTCCATTTGATAAAAAAATTAAATCCTAAAAAACTGAGTACCAAATTGGAACTCAAATAAAATTAGCGGTCCAAATTGCAATTTTTCCAGAAATTTATACCCAATCCCCTACCCTGGAATTCACAGCTCCGCCGCCGCCACAAACACGGCCACCGTCTCCCGTGCCATCAAATGGGTTTCTTCGACATGTGCATACCCTACCACGAATCCGACCGCCACGTAATCGACAAATCATCCTTACAGCGGAGCCGCTTGAAGCTCGCCCTAAAAGCCATGGAGCTCGGCTACACCGGCGTCGCATACAATCGCATCCTCAAGGGCGTCATGTCCGAATCCGACCGCTGCTCCACCCCATTGTTCCCTCTCTCTAAACTCGCACCTTCGTCCTCCTATTTCTTTGCTGCCGTTAAGTTCCACCGCGAGCTCCTAAACGTCGCCGTTTCATCCCCTTTCCGCCAGTACACTCGCCTCACTGTAATCGTCGACATGCCGTCTCAAGCGTCGGCTCTCAATTGTGGAAACCCTGTCATCAAGAGCTACGATATCGTTGCCGTTAGGCCCATGAACCAAAACGCCTTCGATCAGGCTTGCCAAACTTCAGAGGTGTGTGTTGTAGTATCTTTTGGGCTAATGCTTTTTTTGTTTATTTATACGATTAATTGATTATTTTTTTTATTGTCGACGTTAGGTGGATATGATCGCCATTGAATTCTCGGACAAGCTGCCGTTTAGATTGAAGCAACCGATGGTTAAAGCTGCCATCAAGGTTACTTCTATGTTCCATTTTTTATCTCATAAGGATTAAGTTGGATATTTATGTTGATAATGCTAAATGTTGAAATGCTTAACCTAATGTCGACGACGTTGATAAATATTAGAGTGTGAGGAGAAATCTGGTGTAGGTTTTAGAGCAGAGCATGTGAACTGGTTGAACCACAGGGAGAAGTCAAACTAGTGCCCGACCTTCAGACCTTGACTATGGCATCATTCTATCTTAAATTCGACTTTAGTTGGAGAGTACTAGGACATTATACTTATTATAATTGCTTTCCTTGTTTACGTCGTCTCTTAATACCTGACACTTATCTCGTTAGACTTTGGAGATTTGGTAAGAGTTTTGGAAACTAGGCATGCTTGCTTAAACTATTAAATAGTAGTAATCAAATATTCAACGTAGTCCACGAGCTACAACATATAAACTGGTGTTAAATCTAATATCAGGTGAATAATGAATGACCTTTATTGCTCTCACAGTCACCTATACAAAGTCCCTAATTCACTGTTTTTCGACAGGTTAACCAACAGAAATAAATTTACCCTTATGGTTTGCAGAAAATTTCTAATGAAAGTTATTAGCAGTGGATCAGTAATTAGAACTGATGGAAATTACAGTATCAACTTGTTAAGTAATTAGAGGGTGACTGAAGTTATAACTCTTCTGTACATTTTTGTGGCTATGTATTTGCTTGTATATAATACTTTGATTGATTACATAGAACTCTTAGTTTGTACGGTGGAATGTTGGGAAATACACCAAATAGTTGACTTTCAAAGTTAACTATGGGTTTGGTTTGGTGAGAGTTCAAAATTTCCGAGCTGCATTATTCTGTTTTTTTCCTCCACCATTCTTTTTTATTGTTTCAATTATTTCCACATTTTTATGTGCAGCGTGGGGTGTGCTTTGAGATCACATACTCTGGTCTTGTTGCTGATGCACAAACAAGACGGCAGATGATATCCAATTGCAAGGTGAGCATATAGAACTTGCTGTATAAACCCTGATTGTGGTCATTAACAGGATTTAAATTTCGACAAGGGGAATGGAAGAGTGGAAAGAAATCTCTGACCTATAAGTAGTAGAATCTGACAAAAATTGCATCTGCTTGATATCTCATAACATTGCTAAGATTATCACTAAACCTACATAATATACCTTTAATATAACTACATCATGTTTTGATCAACATAGCTGATGTATAATTGTTATTGAGAAGTGTATTTTTCTTCTTCAATTACATGTCTGGAAAATGCGACTCTTTTACTTTTTGCTCAGTCCGAGTTTCTTCTGAAGAATCAACTCTGTAATAATTAGTTTAAGATCAGATGTTAGTTTAGTTGATGATCGAACTCTGAATGTGTTCAAAATCTACATAGGGAAGAGGGATTTAGTTCATGCTGAAATTTATGATTGTTTGTCAGGTTCTGTTTCATCCTATGTTAATTATGGCATGAGATGTGTTCATACAGTTCATGGTGATTCTGCTATTTCTGTTTTTTTTTTAAATCTTGTTATATTTCTCTACATCTGTTCATCATTCGTAGAGGTTTATTTCACTTTGTAATACATTCTATCTGTCTACGCCCAGTTACTTATAGATTGGACACGGGGGAAGAACTTAATCATCTCAAGTAGTGCCCCTTCTGTAACTGAGCTTAGAGGGCCTCAAGATGTGTCAAATTTGTTCTCTTTGCTCGGACTTTCTGCCGAACGTGCTAAAGCAGCTATTTCAAAAAACTGTAGGTAATATGATTCCCAATATTTATTATTATGAGTACTACGTATTATTTTAGTTTTGTAGTAATTTTTTTTTTAAATATATTTTGCTATTCCACTCCCCAGTTTTACAATATTTGTTTTCCTGGTCAGATCCCTCCTAACAAAAGCCTTGAGGAAAAAACATTTTCACAAGGAGACGGTTAGGGTTGAACGAATACCATCAGATGTGCAGCACTCTCCGTTCGATGAGTGGCTTAAGTGGGACCCTATTTCCAGTGGAGAGGGAGATGTCCTATTAGACGACATGGAGAAGTCTTTCTCCATCGCCAATACCCAAACAAAACCCGTGAAAAAGCCCATCAACTTCACCTCCAGTATAAACAGCCTGCCCGCCCATGGCCTGCAGATCAAAGACCTAATACCCGCGACTAAGGCAGCAGCAGCTTTACAGCCACCTGAAATTATCATCAACACCGAGCCTGTTGCCATGGAGATTGACAAGGCCGAAACCCCCAAAGATAATCAAGTTCACAGTGTTACTAATTTTAATAAAGAGCAAAATGGTGTCGACAAAGATTCAAAAGCGTCGTTAGATCATGTCCCCAATTCTGAAGAAACAACTCCAATTTCTAGTGAAAATCCAAAGCCCATTGTATCTGAAATCCAATTACCTTACCAAGTGCCTGCGGGAAATAACGAGCTTTCTAACACGTTGGAAAACCAGTGCGGTGTGGGTGTATCTGATCAAGATGTCTATACAGAAGGAGGAGAGCGACAATGCGAAAGGACTGACAGTCCGGTTAAGTCAGGCGATGGATCGCCCATTGAGGGACCTTCGAAAACTAATGTTAATGTCATCGGTAAATCTCAATCATTTTTTTCCCTTATTTAGTTCAAAATTAAGTGTGGCGCTAACTCGATGTTTTCCATCTCCCTTTGTAGGAAGAGACCGACGAAAAGGAAATTCACCTCATCGGAATCTCTTGTTTCCGTTCAAGCATTCTTTGAAGCCGAGGCCTTCTAAGAGGAAGAAGTCCTCCAAGTAAAAGCAAACTACTCCGTTGAGAATTGAGATAGTGAAATTTTGTACTACTAGTTTTGTGTCTGCGAGTTTTTGTTTTTGAAGATTATTTTTTCAGAAAATGATTTGTCATTTTATTACCTTTTTAAAAAAAATATAGTATTTAATTAATTAATCGAGTCGGGCAAAATAAAAGTTTTATTACAACTGTTTTCTCCTAGGAATATAAATGTTATCTTAATTTATCGCTGTTTCTCATTAATTTTTATTTTTATGTAGTTATCCAAAGTGAATGGAAATGTAACTACATGTTTTGTGGATTTTATAAATTGTTTTCGAATTAACAAAATTTGATTTAATTGTTACTAATTTTTATTTTTATTTTTATTTTTATAAATTATTTTCATCTAAAGTGCATAATTTTTTTTTTGCAAATAAATGAAAACAATTTAATTATTTTGAGGACACTAGATTTATAATAAATTCCAATTAAGGTACTTAGATTTATAATAAATTCATAGTATCACAAATTAAGAAAGGATGATTTATACAATTATACCTATTTCCAAAATTCAAACCCTGCAAAATCCTACAACGGCCATAAATACAATACAATCCGCCAGCTTTCTTTCCTAATTCACCTCCGTATTTCCAATTCTCCGGCGGCTTCAATTCCTATCGTAAGTCATTCGTCCGTCTCCACACAACATCTGTATCTAATGTTACGTAACTATATACGCATCAGAGTTGCTTCGCCGATTTTTATTAATTATTTGAATTGATCGGTAATTAAGGTTTTGTGTAAATGGAGGCGTCTCTGAGGAGAGGCGGCGGAACGGCTGCGAAATCGCCGTCGCAAACGCCAAAATCAAGCGACAAGTCGGCGAGAGATTTGCGATTGGGCGAGGGGAGCTACAGCGGAAAACACGATAAGGATAAAGGTGTCAATGTGCAGGTTGTTGTTCGATGCAGGTAGTTGAAATAATCTCGATTTGGGGATTTATTTATTTATTTATTTTAAATTGGATTATTAGTTTGTTCGATCATTAATCTGATTTGATTATGTGTAAGGCCATTGAATGAGGAAGAAACGAGGCTGCGTTCGGCTGCGGTGATTTCCTGCAACGAAAGCAAAAGAGAAGTCTCTGCATTTCAAAGCATTGCTAATAAGCAGATAGATAAGACCTTCACTTTCGACAAGGTCCGATACACGATTCTTTACATGGCCGTGTGTTTTTGTAAATGATGTTATGTTAACATAATTTGCGATATAGGTATTTGGTCCATCGTCCGAGCAAAAGGATTTATACGATCAGGCGATTTGGCCGATAGTATTTGAGGTGATCGAAGGCTACAATTGCACCATCTTTGCTTATGGGCAAACAGGAACCGGAAAGACTTACACTATGGAGGGAGGATCAAGAAAAAAGGTTCTAACATTTGTTTCCATTAATTTAATGATTTCCTTTTGGTAACTCGACTCTTCCTCCTGTTTAGAACGGCGAATTCCCAGGCGATGCAGGTGTTATTCCAAGAGCCGTTAGGCAAATTTTCGACATCCTGGAGGCTAATAATTCCGAGTACAGCATGAAAGTTTCGTTTCTAGAGCTGTACAATGAAGACATAACTGACCTTTTGGCACCTGAAGAGTGTTCGAAGTTCACGGAGGAAAAGTCGAAGAAACCGTTGGTGCTTATGGAGGATGGGAAAGGTGGAGTTATTGTTAGGGGACTGGAAGAGGAGGTTGTAACCTCCGCGGATGAAATATATAAGATCTTGGAGAAAGGGTCCACTAAAAGGCGAACGGCAGAAACACTTCTCAACAAACAGAGCAGCCGTTCACATTCTATATTCTCTATCACTATTCACATGAAGGAGTGTACTCCAGAAGGGGACGAGATGATCAAATGCGGAAAGCTTAACTTAGTTGACCTTGCTGGCTCGGAGAATATTTCACGTTCTGGTGCACGAGAGGTTCGAAATTCATGGGCATATGTTAACATTCATTTCCATAATGTGGTTTTGAAAGAAGTCCGTTTTCTACTATTTCAGGGAAGAGCAAGAGAAGCAGGTGAGATAAACAAAAGCTTGCTAACACTTGGCCGGGCCATAAATGCATTGGTTGAGCACTCGGGTCATATACCCTATAGGTATATGACTTTCAAACATTACTTCATATCGGAATTAGGCTTCTTATGTAGATTATCACATAAGCTAATGCACGTCTCCTAAAATCTCAGAGACAGCAAGTTAACAAGACTGCTGAGAGATTCTCTGGGAGGGAAAACAAAGACGTGTATTATTGCCACGATATCACCGTCAGTCCACTCTTTGGAAGAGACACTCAGCACCTTAGATTATGCTCACCGTGCCAAAAACATAAAGAATAAACCGGAGGTTAGTACTAGTCTTGAAATATCTGAAAACTGTAGGTTTTGTTGTTTCATGTCATATCTAAACCCCGATTAACTTACAGATTAATCAAAAGATGATGAAATCAGCTGTAATCAAGGATTTATATTCTGAAATGGATCGACTAAAGCAAGGTTGGCTAATGCTCTCCTTCTGATTTCTGAGTATTTTCATCTTATGGCACATATATTTCTTTGTTGCCTCAAAACTGCTTCCTATTTATAAGAGCTGTATGCTGCACGAGAGAAGAATGGAATCTATATCCCACGGGATCGTTATTTGCAGGACGAGGCAGAGAAAAAGGTGTGTTGGTATTCTGGGTTATTAATATAAAGCATTTATTTATGAGATTAACCGGTTTAGTTGGATTTCTTCCTTATTTTGGTTGCAGGCCATGTCAGAAAAGATAGTGCGCATAGATATTGAATTAGAATCCAAGGATAAGGTATATTTAGTAGAAATAAAATAAAAATCTCACCGGATCATTTTTGGTTGTTGCTATAAAATAAAAAATATAATCTTATACAGTATTGACTTGTGCTTTGGTGACAGAAACTAATGGAGGTCCAAGAGTTATTTAATTCTCAACAGCAGTTGAATGTTGAACTAAGTGACAAGCTTGAAAATCGAAAGGTATTATATTTTCTGAATGATTTCCATTTACACAAATAATACGTCTTCACATTTACACTGCAGTAATAGGACCATACTTTTTTGCTTTGTAATTCAGAAAAGGATACAAGAAACTGAGAATGCGTTGCTTGATCTTGAAGAAAGATATAGGCAGGCAAATGAAACAATAAAAGTAAAGGAATATCTGATATCCAATCTTCTGAAGTCTGGTATGTGTTTTCTTTGGCCTACTTCCACCACGTTCATTTTAAATTTGCATCGAATACCATCATTTCCTGGTATTTTTCTCTGCCCCCTTCCGCAAATAGAAGTTAATATTATTTCATGGAACCTAGTTACCAATTCTAGTCTATGTTTTTTCTCATGTATTGACCTAGTGTCCACCATATGATTTCATAATCAATGTAATGATTTTCAGTTGACAAGTTACAACGTTTAACACATTTGTACATAATCAAGTGTATACTTGGTTATTCTTCGCCTATGAACTGGGAAAAAAAATCGGCACATTTAATGGTGTGTTGGTCCTTGTTCTAAAAGTCTTGAACTTAGTTTTATTACTCTCCGTAGTTTGGTGGTCTAGTTGCTTCAATGCCTAAAATCCGAGTTGCAACTTGAATAGTCATTTATTCATTTCTCGTCCTTTGGCCATCTAAATTTCTAATAGTCTTCAGATATGCCATATTGTCATTGACTCTCCACTTCTTTGTGATATTTCTCTACCAGAGAAAGCACTCAGTGATCGAGCACTTGAGCTTCGAGCAGACCTAGAGACAGCTGCCTCAGATATTAGTAATCTGTTCGCCAAGATCGGTCAGCATCCTTATTTGATAACAAGCATATTAGTAGTTTTCAGAAAACGAATGGTCCTTCACTAATCTCAAGTATCATCAATTACCAGATCGCAAAGACAAAATGGAAGATGGCAATAGAGCTCTTGTACAAAATTTTCAATCCCAATTGACTGAGCAGCTTGACATCTTGCACAAAGCTGTAGCTTCTTCGACCACACAACAAGAACAACAACTAAAAGAGATGGAAGAAGGCATGCATTCATTTGTATCTACAAAGACAGAGGTATAGTCCAGGTTTATAGTTAGGGATGATTACAAAAGGAGTCCTTGAGGTTTGACTTAATTACAAAAAAAGAACTAAATTTCAACACAACTTTCTTACCTGTTGCACATCTAGGCAACCGAAGAGCTTCGAAGCCATCTAGAAATGTTGAAAACCATGTATGGTTCTGGAATCAAGGCCTTGGATGATTTAGCTAGAGACTTCGATGGTAAATCTCAGTCGACATTTGCTCACCTTAACTCTGAAGTTTCTAAGCATTCATCGGTTTTGGAAGAGGTTTGAGTTCCATTATATTGTTTTGAATGATTATGGAACCATACTTAAGCATACCATGTTGATGATGTTAGTTTATACTTTATATTCCAGCTCTGTAGGGGAATTACTTCTGAGGCTAATGCTTTGCTCCATGATCTTGAAGACGGTCTACATAGCCAGGAGAGAAAATTGACTTCGTATGCACAACAACAACGTGAGGTAAGCATTTCTTAATTAAAAAGTGGAAGTAGTTACGATGCCCAAAAGGAAACTCTATTGATAGTTTTGACATGATATGTAGGCTCATAGCAGAGCTATAGAATCCACAAGAACAATTTCTCGAAGTACAGAGGACTTCTTCAAGAACTTTGATGGGCATGCTTCAAAGCTGGGGCGAATTGTGGAAGAAGCACAAGTAAATAATGAACATAAGTTATCTGAACTTGAAAAGAGGTTTGAGGTAACTAAAATGTGCATCACTGTGTTCTTCTTAATTCAATGCACATGTCAACTTTGCATGAGTGAATGGATGTCTCTCGTCTCTGTAGGAATGTACTGCCTTTGAAGAAAGACAACTACTAGCATCTGTGGCGCAACTGGTTGCGGGTTCAAATGCTAGAAAGCAGAAATTGGTATACATTTGTTATTCATTACCAGCTTTGCTTTATCACTCGAGGATAAAAGTAAATGTTTGAAATTCATGGAATAAACAGCTTGGAACTTATCTGTAAACCTGTCAAGCATTCAGCAGACAATGGATGCTACATGATTTTTTGATTTTTTTTTTTTTTGAATTCTAGACGTTGAAATTATGTGGTTGAATATTCATGGTTTCGAGCTGATTTTTGGGTCTTCGTAATAGATTTAAGAAAAAAAATCAATAAATATATGTATGCAAGAGTGATGGTGGTAGTTGACATCAGTTTTCTTATATTCAAGACTTGTCTTATTTCTGTCTGTGTTCTCCATCTAGGTTCACTGTGAAATTGATGGAATTCGACAAAGTATGGCCATGAGAACCAACAAACTACAGCAAGAGATGTCTACCATGCAAGACACTACTTCTTCTGTCAAAGCAGAATGGACAAACTACACTCAAGGCGCTGAAACTCGTTATCTCGAGGATACAGCTTCCGCGGAAAATGGGAAAGAAAAGATTGAAGGTGTTCTTCATAAATGGTGAGTACATCATATATTGAATAATGATAATTATAATGCCCCTCTGTTCAATTTTTACATAACCTGGAAACATAAAAATTGCAGTTTGGAACGAGCAAATTTTGGTAAACAGCAATGGAACAATGCTCAGAAATCCCTCCTTAGCCTCGAGAACAGAAATACTGCTTCAATCAATGAAATAGTCAGGTTAGTAGTACTTAATAACTCTTGAGATACTTTGAGGTAGTTGTTTATTATATTTATTTTATTTTTATTTTTTTGGAAAATTCTGTATTTAAATTAGGTGTGGAAAGGACACAATTGAAGTTTTGCGTGGACGATTATCTTCTGCTGTGAATCTGGCACTGGAAGATGCGAATAATGGAAGCAAGAATGTGCTTTCATCCATCGAACGTAAGATAAACCCAGTTTTGCATGTCACTAGTATCACTGATGGGTTAAGAAATTATCACTCAACGATGTGTGAAAAATCTAATAACCCGAGCATTTTCAGGCTCATTACAACTTGATCATGAGGCATTTGAGAGTTTTGATTCTATGATCAGTCCTTGTTGTGGAGACTTGAGAGATCTTAATAGTGGGCATCACCAAAAGATTGCGGAGATCACAGACAACGCTGGAAAATGCCTCCAAGACGAGTACAAGGTAATACATCCATTGAATTCAGAAAACATGTAGTAAAAATAATACTAATAAATAAATTTTAAAAGTTGTTCTGGATTCAACTTGCAGTGTTTTTTTTTTTTTTTTGACGTTTTTATTTATATTGCAAGGTGGATCAACCATCATGCTTGACGCCAAGAAAGAGATCGATCCATCTTCCGAGTGCTGCTTCAATCGAGGAACTCAGAACATATTCCTTTGACGCCAAGTCATGTGGGGAAGCAAAATCACCCAATCAACCAAATGGAGACGCAAAGCATGTTGTTGAAAGCGCGTTTTATTCAAGAGACTCCCGGGCGCCTCTCACAGCCATCAATTAAAGGCAGATGCAATCGTTGTTCGTATATGAGAGTTTGCACAGAAAGTATCGTTCTTTTGGGTACTTGGATTTGTCAGGGGTAGAAGTTATTAATTTTTTTATTGGATTTTACCGAACATGATCTGGGATGAAAAACATGATCTTTTTTATATACATGAAAAGTAAAATTTAAAGTAAAAAAAAATAATCTTCAATAGCAACATATACTTCAATATTACTCCATCATAGAAGTGAAACAGTAATTATGATGTGCTCCCTATAAAAGAGACTACACTTAGAGCCTTTCACAAAATATTATTAGAAACAGGAACACACCCATAATAATATTTCGACAATTCTAAATCACAAGAGAAAGCACAATCGAAATGAAAACATGAAAGGCTCTACTGTAACTAATCTGAACAAAATGCTATTAGCTCCTTAAGGTTATTCTAAATTACCTTAAACCCCAATCACCGAAAAAAATCACATCACACCGGTGGCTCCCCACCGAACCCATCCTCACCAAAATCCTCGTTCGTTGAATTTTCCCGGCACAACAGCTTGTTATCTTCCACACGGTCATTACCACCATTTTCATCATCAACAGACAACGCCTCAACGTTGAGATCGGAAACCAAATCGAACCCTGACTCTCCAGGAGGTCCAGGATAAGCCACTGTAACATCTCCAGCCTCAGGCACTTCCTTCTTCTGCCTTCTCCATTTCTTTGTGGATGAAGTCCCGTCATCTTCAAAATCCTCTTCCTCTCTATCCCTATGCAAATATACCCACAATTTCCTCTCCCCGTCAAATTGCACACATGGGTCCCGCTCATAATGCAGACGGTCCAATGCTCCACTAACCACCTGATTGACCTGGGCATCCGATACATCCTCCACGATATACTGCGAGTCTCTAATTAAAGTACACACGTCCGCCCTCGTCCCAATACTCCCGGGCAATCTAGAAGCTGCGTCTCTCACAAGACACAGGATCGTTACATGAGGCGGCCGATCGCGTTTCAGCATGAAATGGTCCCGGGCTTTTGATGTCGGCTTTCCACCACACCTCCTCAGAGGGGCAACAATTGATTTTTTACCATCCACGCCCGTGTAAGAAAATGCCCTATCGGGTATTAAATACCTGAGGACTTCTTCTTTCCGGAAGTAGTCTTTTACTTCATCAGAGCTCGAGCTAATGGTGTTTAGGCTTTTCTGAGCTCTAAGGTCCTTGAACCTCTCTTTCTCATCCAAATTGATTTGCATTAAAGTCAGAGGCGGGTCGGGAAGGCTTCCTATCTGCTGAAGTGTCTCCTGACTGTTTTTCAGCCAATTAGCGAATGCATCAACTAATTTGACAAGCATTTTGTGAGGTACACCCCACGCATCTGGAGAGGTCACCTCTTCAACGGGCTCGGAGTCGGATAGATTAGGAGGCACGGCAGGTCCTATCCACAACCAACTCTTCGTGGGCTTTTGATAGATGACAAGTGGTTTCCACCCTTTAGCTCCTAGAGGTGCAGTTCTTGATGAGAATATTTTCAGAACACCTCTGACCAAATCCTGAAGTGGTTCCTGTGTCTCGAGAATACAGGGATCTCCAGGATTTGATTTGACACGGTTCATGATTTCCTGAACGGTGAGAGAAGGGACGTTGGCTTGAGCTGAAGGCTCCGACGTATTAGCATCCGTGTTTGGATTTATATCTTTCCGCTGGCTATCTTTATTCTCCTTGCTTCCCTGTTCACCATCATTTATATCGAGGAGCTTTTTAGACTCTGAAGAATCCTCTGGAAGCAAAGTGATCATCGCCATACGAACTGATGAAAGAAGATGTATGATGGAGAATGAGAAACCACTTTGAACAGTGGGTGTGATTAAAGGAAACGGCTTCTTTTGTCGTTTAGTTTCTGCCTCGAACTCTTCTGTTTCTATATCCATCACAGGTGGCTGAGCAACTCCATTTCCTAGAATATCGGAAGCATCTTCCACCAACTTGTTTTTTCCGCGTTTCTTTGAATAGCTGATATCATCCGCTTGTTGCAGCTCAGCATCAGCATGGAGGTACTCTTTATTATCCCAAGGGTCCATGTATGTTTTCAAGTCATTCTTTACTTTTCTCTTCTTTGAGAGAGTCTCACACCCCATCAATGGTACATCAGGTCTTTCAGGATGATGGCCAGAAAGCAAGTCAACAGTCTGGCCTTTCTTCCCCAACTTGAGAGGAACCCCATTATGTGCTACCAATGGCTGAGCGCAATACATGCCGTCTTCAAAATTGTTGTTTTGCATATAAGTAGGCTGAGGAAGCCCATAGTCACGGGAAACCTCACCTTTTCGCCTTTTCCCTAGGATTAGGGGGGATGATTTCAGTGATGGCATTTGCAAACTGTCCCCATGATTCCCTCCCACGTGGCCATTTCCTCCCGATTGGTAAAATTGTTGTCGATCATCAGCACCAATTACACCTGGAAAATAGTTTGTATCCAACTCTTCAGGGGGGGAAATATTAGAGTAGCCAAAATCGTGCATCTTACCCTTTTGTACTGAATTCATCATATCTCGATTTTCACCATAATCCTCCATCCTCTGGGAAAACTGTGATGATCCATCAATGGTCAGGTAACTGTTTTTCTTATCTCTCTTAAGAAGTTGGGCATTCTTCATATCTGGGCCAGTTTTCAGATCTCGCACGCCACCAGGGTATGCCCACTTGCTCCTCATCAAAGGATTTTCATCTTTATCCTCATTTATATGTTCTGATGAATCTGACTCCGTGTCTTCACTTCTGGATTGTGTACTATCATCACCTCTGTTTCCTGCCCCATCTCGTCTTAAATATAGAGAACTTGCATGGAACTTATCCTGTGAAGAATTAGCTCTATACTCGTTATGCAAAAATCTATCATTTGCATCAAGGTCATCAGCTTCCCGTCCCTTCTTCCCTCTAAATGTTTTTGATTCAGTGGGGATAAGCCTTCCTTGTTTACTGAGCCATGTTGGATCATTTGTATCTACAGTGTCCCTTTGACTTCCACTCAAGTACAAATTTGATTTCTGCCCTTTACCAAACTTCGCGTGATTATCAGCACTAATTTGCTGAAGATTCTCAGTGTACTTCACTTTTTTCCCTCCATCATATATAACTCTTGCATAAGATGGCTTCGCAGTCAACACTTTGATGTCGGACAACTTATTGATACCCTTATTCCTGCCGAGAGCATTTAAATTGTTCCTAGCTGAGGATACGGGAGTCACCATGAAACTATCCATATCCTCTTCAACTCTCGTGCCTTTTCGTTTCTTCAATTTGGAAGACGTGGGCCCATCAACCTTCATTTCTTGCTCGCCATCCTCCTCTAAAACCTGTCCATACATCCAAGGTGCAGCAGAAGAATCATAGCCTAATTCTTTACTATTATTATAAAAGTGGGCAGGGAGTCCCAAACCATATCTCCCTGACTTCACTTCAACTCCATGTAGAGTTGAAGGAAAAGGCTCGGGTGAATCCTTCATTGAAGTGGTTGTTGATCCAGCCAATTTCATATTTCCTTTCGGATTTCGTTTTCCATAATTGGCTGGCGAATCCACGGTGGTTTTCCGGCCATGAGAAGAAATATCCGGGGTAGGACCCACGATGTACCCAGAATAGCGACCTGTCTTCTTGCCTGGCTTCCGATCATTCGTCTTTTTCTCCCACAAAGCATCACCTGACTTAGACTCTTCTCTCTCAGAGGACTCACTTCTAAACTCTTCCATGTTCTCATTCATCAAACTCTTCTGGCTCTTCATAATGTTCAACACACGAAGCTTCTCATCAATACTGTACCCCCTGCAATTCGTCCATGCGTCCCTTATCTGGCAAAGATTGTTCACCATACCGTTATGGTGCTTTCGCAAGTTATGGTAATGCTTCCTTCTCTGCAAGAAATTCAAACCCTGCCTATAAAGGGCCACCCTCGGCTCACACAAACCCCCCTTCATCATCTCAAACAATTTATCAATCGGACTTCCGAAATGCAAGTTATCCCCAGAAAAAAGCTCCTTCAGAGTTCGGACGAAATTCTCATGGTCCATATCGGGCAAATACTTGGAGAGCCCGAACCTTTCCTCTTCAGTGAGAACCTCATTCCAAACCTCCATAGACAGCACGTCCTTCAACCCGTGAAGATCGTAGAGCTCATAGGGAATGCTGCGGGTCTGGTCGCCAGCCTGGCAAAACTCCTCACCAGTTTCGCCCAACTCTAACAAATCAAAGTCATCAGAGTCGGCTCCTGAATCACAGTCGTCGAATTCATCGTCATCGTCGGAATCAACAGCGGCTGGGCGCTGGAAATCGTCATCATCGTCGCTAGACATGAGTGTGTCCCTGGTGTGCGGCGAGTGAATCTCCGTGTCAAAACGAGCTACTTTGAAGCTATTCTTTTCAATCGCCATTCAACATTAACATATCCAGGATACAGCTTTTTTTTCCCACTCCAATCACAAACCCTAGATTCAGGAAAGCAGGAAAAAAAAACAGTCAAATCGCAAAGAAAGGGAACCTCAATCTCAATCGAAACAGAGTCACACCAACTCAGAGGATTCAGACATTCAGAGATTACACCTGAACCTTCTTCCTATCGTGACCAAATCCCCACACCCCATCGTTCAATCGTCCCCAATTCAAAAAACCAATCCAGAATTTACAGAGAAAACAAACGCAGAGGAAAGCGAAAATCCCGGTGGAGAAAAACAAACAAAAAAGAAGAAATCGAAAAAATTGAAAATTTAAACATACCCTTCAAACTCTTCGTCGGAGAGGGTGAGAGGCGCTGAGGATCAAAATCGCACCTGAAATTTGTTGGGCGAGACGAGAAATATGGGAACGGTACAGCGGGCGAACAGGAATTTCGGGGCGATCGCGTACGAAGCTTCTGGAGCGGAAACCCTAGTTCTATAATGCAAATAAAGGAGGAAAGGTAAAACAAGCGGTTATATTGTGTGTGAGGCAGTGTGTGAGAGAGAGAGTCCAGTGGGTGAAAGTCGAAGAAGAAGAAAAAAGAAGAAGACGAGTCTCAGCCGTTCGATTGACAGATCATGTGAAATGACCAAATTGGACATTGAGTGTTTATTTGAGTAAGTAGGAGAAAATATACAAAAACGATCGTACTGCGCGCCTGCGCCGGCCTCCGGACGATTCCGGCCGGCGTTCCAAATTTTTTAAACATTCCAATTATTAAAAAATAATAATTTCAATTTTTATCATTAAAAATTTATTTTAGAGAAATAAAACCTTCTTTATTATTTTTAGGTATTACGTATTTCAATCAACCAATCAAATGTCATTATTTCATTTTATGTTCATACTAAAAATAATTAATTTAATACACATTTTTACTTCATATTTCACTTGTTCTTTTTATTTACTCACATTTAATTACTTTATTATTTTTAAAATTAACTTTTATTTTTATGTTTAAACTTAAAATTGGTTGGGCCGGCCCACATATCCTATGACCAGTTTTTTTATGGGCCTTTGCCTCGCCGAATATCGGGTTATAAACCGGTTTCTAAATTTCCATATATAAATAAAAACGGATTGACTCGTTTTTGCAACACTAATTAATAAAAGGAGATTTTAGATAAAAGTTTTTTTTTTAATTTTATTAAAATTAAATAATATATTTTTTCCTAATGAAAAATAAAAGTACTTTATTTAAATTTATAAAATACCAGATTACACTCTCTTCTAAAAACTTCATAAATAAAATATCCATGCACTCATTTCATAACACGTAAATAAAAATAAATAAATAAAAATAAAAAACTGATTGCCATCGAATGTTTTTAAGCTATAGATCAAAGTTTCAAACCCTACACCCTCGCTCACTCCTCCGATTCGATCGAACCGCGATAACCAACTAACCCCGACCGAAAATTTTCCAGCCAACCGGTGAGTATTTCCACTTGCTCCTTGCCGAAGTTGTCGATAGCTTCCCCATCCCACGGGCATTTGCCCCCCGTTTCTTCAACTCGAGTCTCTAATTGTCTCTCCCTTTCCTTTTCAGCCTCCAACTCCTCCCCAAGCTTCCCGAGCATCCGGTTAAGCTGAGAAACCCTAGTTCGAGCAAATGCCTCGATGAGACGAGACTCGTCGCTCGCGTTTGGTTGTTCCCCGTTAGGGCTCGTTGCTCGCCCGATGATGGACTCCATCGTCGGGTGGAAAAACGAGAACGGCCTTCCCGTGGGCGAGTAGATAACGAGGCCGATGTCGAGGTTGCATAGAGTGCTGATCTCGCTCGCCTTCCTCAATATCCCGAGGCGGCGTTTGGAGAAAGTGGCGAAACAATCACTCTCTCGCTCGATTCTTCGTATGGCGATCTTTTGACGGCCCTTTGTTCTTTTTCTCTCCATTTTTTTTTGTTTTCGCTTGAGTTTAGAGGTTATGGAGAGAAAAAGAAAGGGATGAAGTTTTTTTTTTTTTATTTGTTGTGTTTTATTTTATAATTTGGTCGGGTATTTATAGGAGAAATTATGCATATTGTAATTTGTATGTTCGTTATTACGTGAGCAAGATTTAGCATTTTTGGGAAAATATCTAATTATAATTAGGAAATAATTTATGTTGGATTGGGAATTTAATTATAAATATGTCCTAAAGTGCTTGAGTTGACCGTGTAATCTCTTGACCAGGAATGTGTAACGCAAATAAAAAATGGTTTGTAAATTATTTATATATTAATTATATTTGACTTATTCAAATTAAAATAAAGCAACTCATTTATGCATAAATTCATAATATGGTGTTTTATGTACGTACATTATTATTTTTCTTTTATTACAAATATTAATCCATATATTTATTACTAGTAGTTCTTTTTTTAGTTTTATTATTATGTTGATAAACAATTAAATAGGTAATTTTTTAAAATAGAAAAGTAATACTAGTAATCGAGCCAATGTATATATGTTTTTCGCAAAAATGTACTACTAAAAGTGAAAAAAAATATTATTTAAAAAAAGTAAAAAATAAAAATAAAATAATTTTGGAATCGGGTTTGCACTTTGGGCACCTCCATTTGGGCCTACCCTAATAGGCCCTATCATTCAACTAGAGGCCCAGCAACAACAAGTACTGTTAATTCCGTCATGATACATTGACATTGATTGCAATGACTGAAATGATGTATAAAAATTTCAAGAAAGTAAAATTTAATTAATTTGAACTAAAATTATTGATAATAACAAAATACTGTAATATTTATTTGTATTTATTTCATGTTAACTATGGATACACATATTTTCATGTGAAAACACTTATATAAAATTGTTAAATTATTTTTTAAACTCGAAACTAATTTATTTTTTAATTTAAAATTACATTTTTACTTTTTATAATTTTTTAGTTAAAAAATCAAAAAGTAACATTTTTCTAATTATTTTTTGATTAAAAAATCAAAAGGTAATATTTTTCTAATTTATTTATCTCGCATAAATAATTAAAACAAAAGTAATATATTATTATGAATGGGATCGATTATCACTGTACATTTTTAATACACTTTTATTCTAATTCGCAAGCACTCAAATTAATTCTTAAAAGTCACTCATCTCATAAACACTTCTCATGAGTTACCTATCTCACAAGGAGCACTTGCTTTTAGAACAAGCTAGCATAATTTCTCATTGGTATATTAGTTTCCTTTTAAACACTTGTTTGAAGCGTTACACTACTATAACTCTTAACCAAGCAAATATTATTAAATTTTTCAATCTATATTGTATAGTATTAAATTGAAAAATTAATAAGTTCATTGACTCTTTAGTCAAAGCTCATTACTCCTAACAAATGCTTATGCTATCCATAAAACTATTAACGGCACATCAATATCATTTAGTAATAAAACTAATAATGCAATTCATATTTCCGTCAATTCACATAAATTCCTCCGAAAATAATTATTAAATCACAAACAAATTACAATGTTGAATAATACTCCGGACATTATTTTCTCCAAACATTAATAATTTAATCACTAATTTCCTATATTTATTTATTCGTCTAGCTGTTTACTCTTTTGTCTCATAGTCAAAAGTCAAACCCCAGAAACATGTTAGGGAGCTGTCACGTCCAATTCAATTTGTCAAATAAAGTTACTACCTAGTTTCGGTAAACGTTCCCAATTAAACCACGTTTATGTTCCCCTCTGGAAAAAAATTACACTTTTTTTCTCAATTGATTTCATAAAAAAATGTTGAAAAAACTTTGAACTTAAATAATTTGAATAATTTTATTCTTTAACAAAATCTTAAAAGTTATTATTAGCAAATTTTAACAAAAAAAATATTAAAAATATTAAATAATTACAATCTCATAAAAAAAAGTCTTACCACTTGCGGTAAAACAAAGAAGGAACAATATATTACTTTTAGTATAATATTTTTACCGGGCACACATTATAGGCTGAGTATGCATGCATGCAGCTTTCACATTGACTTGTCATATGTAGGTTATTAGATCTATCTATCTCCAGGTCTATGCCGAAATAAATAATAATACTAAACAAAGTAAATATCTGCAAAATTCAGATTCAGATTCTAACTATGTGTAATTGACTGCAGTAACATGCATGTACTCATCGCTGTAACTTTTGGACAATTCAGCATATTCCCAATCCATTCAGACACACAACAGACCGACCCCCCACCCCCCCACCCCACTCAAACACATACTAACATATATATACAGTATATATATAATAATTTATAAATATATATATTTGATTCATTAATATTATTCATTTTTGTTAAGTATCTCACATTGCTCGTTCAAAAATTTTAAGTTGGACAACCTTATCATTTTATGTATGATCTTTTAAATATAAGAGTAGGGACTAGAAATCAATTTGAAAAAAATGTTCTTATAGTACGCTTCTTGCATGAATTTATTACAAGTGTCTCACTTTTTCTCCGACGAAATTCGTGTTCTATTCAAACCAAGCGAGACACATGTACGATAAACCTAGCGTACGAACGACAGCACGTAACATCCATCCACAAAAACCGAGAGAGAAGAACCGCTAGCTAGCTAGCTTAAATTATGGGGTGATCGATCGAAATCAAACAACGTTTAATTAATTGAATATTTATACATCATCATCGTCCTTTGTGGACCTGAGGGGAAAGAGCTCTAGGGTTTGAATGGGCTTGCTTGTGCTGTTTCCGGTCACGCACGACGAGGCGGGCCCCGCGTATTCGTGAAGGAACGAAGGTTGTCCATTGTACGACGAAGCCGGAATCAATAGATCCGCTGCCCTCCAACTCATAACCCCCGGGCCCATCTCGGGAGAAGCAGTGGTAGTACCCTAATTAAGCCACATTAATCAATAATAAATAATGTAACAATTATTGAATTATTGATTAATAATTAATGTTAAAAAAGAAATTAAGTACCTCATGTTGTTGTGCATGGAGGAAATTGAGAGGGAAATATTGTTGTTGGGGAAAGTAAGTGAAGTGAGTTTGGGCGGCGGCGTGGAGGAGGTGGTGGTGGTGGAGCTGCTTGGCGAGCTTCTTCCGGAGCTTTTGGCGATCTCGGGCCTTGTGGTTTTGGAACCAGTAAAAGACGTTTTTGCCCTGGATCTTGCCGTACATGGAGAGGTGGCCGGTGATGCGTTGTATCTGGATGGCGTTGGGGGTCTTGAGGCCCCTCCGGTAGAGCTCTTCGAGTATCATCAGTTGCTCCGGGGTAGGGCACCACCTCGTCGTGTTCGTATTCGGAGTATTCGGAGACATGATTGATTTGTGTGTTTGTGTTTAGTGTTTTGTGTTATGATCTTATGGAGTGTGTTATAAATAGGAAGTAGGGAATCTATAGAGAGTGAGTTTGTGTGTGTGTGTGTGTGTGTGTTGGAATTTAAGGAGAGATAAATATGCACCAAACAAAATGTCATGCTGATGTATTCTCCTATTCAGTGTGAGAGAGATCACACACATACACATACATGCATGAGTGTGTGTGTGAGAGAGAGAGTTCATGAAGTGAAATTATAAAAAAGGTGTGATCAAAATATTTAAAACTCATACCAAACATTGTGTGTGTCATGCTGATGACATATAGGTATATATACATATGTATGTGTGTGAGAGAGAATAGAATGATTCCATCATCATTATTATCATCATTTGATCATCAACCTCATAATTCATATGTATGTTTGAGGAAATGACAAATCTAACAAAGATCCTTATTTGGTTGAAACCAAAGCACATACTTTTGTTCATTGTGTCTAGCTTGTTCAAGCATAATTAGAGAATAAAACAAGCATAATTGTTTCTCATTTTCTCACATTCACTCGTCTATCATGAATATAACATTGTAACACTCCGGACCTCGTGGCCGAAGTCCGATCCTAATGGGTCAATTTAGTTACCAATGATTGCTTCTAAAGTAATATATATCCCGACCCACTATGACATTTCTCACGCTCACGGGTCACCTATCTCAGAATTACATGTTTAATTCTGGAATTTTTATATAATAATGTCTAAAAAAGAAGATGTATTTTATTCGTATGAATAACATATACAACTCGTTTGACCATTTGTATTTTCTGAAGTGTTACAAACATTATCCTATCTGATTTTAATGGGACACAGAGATAATAAGTGTGACAATTTTTACCGTGCTCAGAGTATTGTACACATAATGTTCATTATAGTGTATTTTTAATGAATATTATTTTGATATATAATAAATATTTTAGTAAATAATAATTTATATTTTATGCAATAATTTAAAAAATGATAATTTTTTATTGTTCAATGATTATTCATTTTTAAAATGAATATCTTTAATATTTAAGTTAATTTATAGTGTACAATGTATCATACACTTATGTGTACGTATAATAGAAGGTATAATAGAGGGATTGAACAAGTGTAACAAGGATTACCAAAGAATAACGAAAAAGGACTAAGTGATTTTATATATATATTGTTTCTTTGTAAATAAAAATAATAATAATATTGGAAAAGAGGTAATGTGTATTATATACTTGATTTTTTTATTTTTTTTAAATTGAACTGAATCGAGCTAAATTAAACTTTAGTTGAATTAAATTAAAATTAAACGATAAAAAAATTAAATGAAATTAAATTGAACTTATTGAAATTAAATTTAAAAGAATATGGTATTTACTCTCTATTTTGCCTAGTAAGAAAATCAGACCATTTAAAAATTTCATGTGTGGGACTGGGAAGAGTATTTTTTTGGAAAGTGTGTACTTATAAAAAATTACTTTTAAGTACTCTACAAACACTGAAACGATTCAGTAAAGAAAGATGGAACCAAAGTGGCAGTCTGTCTCACACCACTTATTCAACTTTCGGACAATACTCTAAATCAAACACATTTCGAATAATTGATTGCACCTCTAATTCTTATCTTCAATTTCATTCTATTTCGACTTCGACTTCAATTGAACGTGATACATTTAAAAAGTTGTTCACCACTATACACGTAGTATACACAAAATTTGTATTATAAAAATGTTTTATAATCAGTGTATAGGTTTTCCTTATAATTTCAATCCTAATAATTTCATCATTTCCCCATATATATAATTCACTAATCAGATATTTAGATCATGACTCTCCCAATTGGAATAAAAAGCAAACGCACCTAACTTGTGAATTTATTTATCGTAACGAAATAAAAAAGCAGCCGCCGAAATGACCGAAAAGCCCCTCGATTCCTTGATGGCACAAAGTGCATTATAATCAGTAGTAGTTTAATACATTAATGCGAATCGAAAAATTGATAAAGAGAAGAGGCTCTTCAATTTTCATGCAAAAATAATTGATCGACGTCACCTGTCCAAATTCAATGCCGTATCCTCTTATCTAGTTATCTTATGCACAAAATTAATTTTTTTTTCCACTGTTCAATTATGCATGCAAATATTAAATATTTACTGTACACGTATATAGTATATAGTGTGTAATATATGAATATTATTTAAATATATAGATATATTGCCAATATTCTTTTGGCATCTTACAAGTAACATCGTTAATTCGTGTGTACGTTGAAAATGACATATTGGCTGCTAAGAATTAATTTTGGTAACTTATTATGCTTTTGCTCTTCTGTAAATTCATTTAATATTAAATGCAATATTATTTCAATTTTGAAAAATTGTTCATTTTTTTTTACTAATACTAAAACATCACAAATAATTAAAACATTGATATTAATTATACTTCATCTTATTCAAAAATGTCATTTTTGCCTTTTTAACCTCTTCATATTTTCAATATCATTTTTGGGTTTTCACTGTTTAAGTGTAGAAATGTTTATTTCCTTTTTTAGGGTTTATCAACTATTATGAAACACCCATAAAAAGGAAACTAGTGCATGTATTGTGAGAGGAGAGGAAGTATTTTTTTCTAAACAAAAGTAGCAAAAAAAGCTCAATCTCAATGTGGTCGACTAACAAAAAATCATTTAGCAACAAAAGATGTCGCCCTTCACATTTATTATTGAATTTATTGCAACATTACATGTCCCAACTATCCAAAGCTTCCGAATACGAGCGAGACATTGAAAGCAAACATGGACATCTTCCGAAACTAAAACCACCATAATTATTATATGGCAAGAAAATAATTAATAATTACATATATATAATAAATATTATACGAGTATATGTATATATATCATAGTATATGATTCGATCAGTTATACACACAAATTAAATAGACTGTATGGGTCCCGTGGTGACGTCATGAGGGGTGATGAATGTGTCCCAACACACATAGCATTAATTTTTGCAGTTTACAATAATTAGTAGTGTTTGCTTCCGGGGGATTCTAACTCGGGCGTACGACGTGTCGTCACTTTCATCATAATATATATCACTAGTAATTTCATCTTCCTGGCCATGGCCCCCAAATATTAGGTGCACGTACTAGTCCTTCCCTTGTTCATTAGATCCTTACCCCTCACATGGTGCGGTTGACTTTCTTGATTCGATCAATCGATATATACCAACGAACTAGGATCCGATCGATCTTTTCTGATGTTTTATTTTCGGCTAGATTTTGGCTCGTTAGTATTTTGATAAGATGTAACATAGGCTCATGCTAGGAGTTAATAATCAACGTATGTACAAAAATCAACTTGGAATGGTATTTTAGACATTTTATACATTGCGAGCATGTTTGTAATTTAAAAATATATGACAGAGTTGAATAATTTGTTATATTTTGTGTTATATACGATAAAACTCGATTATTGATTCAAGTGTATCGATCGTTCCATTATACTCCAAGTAAGCATTAACCTACTTTAAGCATGCTTTGTACTGATTATTCATATTTTTTTTCGTGGTGATACTTCTTTTGTAAAATCTAAAAGAAAAATTATAAGGGTATCTTCCTCAAAGGTCCTGATAAATAGGCAAAATTTGCCCAAGACAGAAACCCTTAAAAAATATATTTTATTAATTTAAACAATAATTTATTTATATTTAGATATAGATTAATATGAATTATATTATTATTAATCTAGTAAAAAAATAAAATAAATAAAATTTTAATTACAAATATTAAATATTTAATATTTTAGTTAAAAAAAGACCGTTTAATAAATATATATTTTGATATATAAAAATAATAAATAAAAGTATAATTTTTACACATATTTTAAGTAATTCATATTTTTAGTTGTATACAAAAATGAAACAAACAAATTAAAGTGAAATTTAAATTGTGTTCATGGACAGATTATGTCCACGAAGAATTTATTTAAAATTATAAATAGTTTCGTTAGTTTTTTTGATCGTATTGGAAAATATATTCGGCTCATTATAAATGTCTAGTTGCATTTTTATGAAATAAAAGAAGACATTCTTTTAACTTATGTTATTGTCTTATTGATTTATTCAATAATTATTAGTTAATTATTGCTCCCAATTATATATGTTCGACGTGTCAAAGGTCAAAAAGAAGATTCTACCAAATGTCAACCTTGTCTGATCTGATAGACCGTTGCTGTTTTACTTTTACCGCGTACAAACGAACGGCGTCTATATATGATGACGTCATGCCGGAAGTTATTATTTAATTTACCGTAGACAGTAAATTAATCAATAGGGGCGGAGGCCATTATTCATCACAAATAATATTGCACCTAAATACCCAAGGGATCTTTAATTAATGTAGCCGCATCAAATTTATTATCATTATTGTATTTACTACTATTAAATTTTATAATAAATAATAGTAGAATATTTATTAGAGAAATTGCCACCTACAATATTTTATTTATATTCAATCACGTCCAAAATAAATATTATATGCAAAATAATAAATTATATAAATTGTATGCTGAAATCATTCATTATATATATTTAAATGAAGTGATTTGAAATAAAGTGAACTGAATTGAATAAAATTAAAATATGTGTGTATGAATTTAGAGTCGAAATTGCGTGAAAAAGTTACAAGGAACATAACGAATCTCACCTAGATATGTGATCGAGTATGGGCAACGTTTGCATGTGTGGTCGGTCACTCACGTGTTTATGTGTGTATTTATTTTACACTGTCCTCTGCAAATTAAAATGCTTTTTTCTTCCGATCGATCACCTCTTAGCACGTACAACTAATGCAAAGCATTCAATTTGCCAACAAACACTCTCATCCCCAAGAATGTGTATATGGAATTGCATGAGTGTAGAGCGCAGTGGTACGTAGTATTCAAGATCCCATCTAAATTCTGTCTCCGTTTCTGACGAACGAGCTCAAGTGGGGCTTTCTCGTAAGAAATTCAATCACGACGGATAAAACGAGATGAATAAGTCGATTGAGTAAAGTAAATTTGTATATAGACAGAGTTGCAGATCGCCGAATCACTTTTATTTAACAAGAGTTTTGCGATTCTGTCGAAAGTACACGCATATAATGCTGCACGTTTAAGAAATAAAACAGTTCACTCATAAATTCGATTTCAATAAATTCCATAAACATATATCTCAATTTTATTTTTCAAAATTTCCTATGTAATTTACGGAAGGAGTACTGAGAGTACATTTTGTTATGACTAACGAATCTAGTATTTGGTTGTATGTGTTATTTATTTGTAAATATTGAGAATTACTATATTATAATTATATTTCATTTTGGTAATATTGGTTAGTAGGGGACCCTAGAAAGAAAAATTAATGAGTGACGAGTGGATGACGCAAAAAGAAAGTGGCACTGGGACCCGATAGCAATACTCGAATAATACGCGTGGAGTATATGTGGGTGTGCTTAGTTGTCATGGAATCTAATCTTTTTTATTTTTAAAATAGGTAATTCCACGTGGGCAGAGCAGAATCCGTTCAAATAATTTTTTTATTTTTATTTTTTATTTTTACATGAAATAAAATATAATTAGTACAATATTTATCTAAAAATATAAAATTTATCATTTATTATTATATGTTAAAATAAATTTTTTCTATTTAGTTGATTTTTTTAATATAAATATAAGATATACATTATTTTTATTTTAAAAAATTATTTTATTATTTTTTTTAGCAATATATATTTTATATACTGTATCTAATTATAATATATGTCAAAAAAATAATTAAAATATTATAAGATATTTAAAATCTGCCCATTTAGCAAGACCCTTTTAAATTAATATTTCATCTAATTTAAACCACTTTAATAATTGTCTCGCGTCTTCATCAAAAGATTCAAAACGATTGAGATGCACCTACAAAATTAATAATATGCCAAAAATTATGCAATTATTTATTCATCTAATGATAACACTACTATTCAAGATGGCATAATATTAGAAATTCATCGATCGTCAATTTTTGATCGCAATTCAATATTTCCTAGTCAATCGTTAACTCAACGTCAGACTCACAGTAGAGTTACAACTTCAGACTATATATTCACGAGCAAATCAAACAATTGGGCCCGGAGCAGCCGAATGAATTTGGCTAGAATAAGCCCATTCTGATTTGGGCCGGGCTTATCAAGATGGACATGAAAACTACAGCTTTTCCTCGATGAAGAAACAATTAGTAAAACATGAATGAGAAACCAGAAACCGAAAACCGAAAACACCTTCTGTCACATTTTTATTTACAACAAAAATCGAAAGGAGATAGAACGAACCATATTCATCTATTGCTGAACATCGCACACAGTTATCTGCATGTTCGACTCCACCTCGTACCGTCTCACGAAAGCCCTCCTCCACCAAACCTCAAACGCCCTCTGTATGTTCGGGCAATCATCCCCTCCATTAACAAACCTGTCGAACCACTTCACAAGAATCGACTGCTGCTGAGTCAGCGGCAGGGTCAGAATCGTACGGCTCAACCCGTCCTCGATCACCTTCCTATCCACAGTCCTCCCACTCCTCATCCACCCGAAATCCTCGTAAAGCGCTTCCAACCAAGTCTCAAGCAAAGCGAATCGAGTCTCCTTTGGGACCAGCACCTGTCCTTTCCCGATATAAACACACAGCTGAGCAGTAATCTTGCTAATTTCATGCCTATACATAATCGGAATTTTCGAATGGAGATTCTCGAGCTCCTTCTGATCAGCCCACATCTGCACGAACTCGTCCCCCATTTTCCTGTCCACCAAAATCCCGATCATCCACTGCATGTTGTCGGCCTCCCGTGTGATCTCAGCCATCAAAGCTCCCCGATCTTGGGCCCGGCTCTCGTCCAATGAGGTGGCGCCAGATAAGCATAGGATGAGAGAGGTAAGGCATCTGTGGCAGAGTTGGTAGAGCGTGTCTTTCGAGATATCGAGGCTGTCGTGGTCTTCGTGGAGAAGTCGGGTCATTAATGCCTTCATTTCCTTACGGGCTTTGTCGTCTTTCGCCTGCAGTAGGCCAATCGACAGTTTTAGGAATATTTCGTCTGCTCTTGAAGAAGTCGACCGGTCGGGTATTACTCTCTGGAGCACGAGGTCGGTTTTCGAGCCGGTGAGGTGAAGTTGGTTCAGATGAGAAACGACGCTGTGCTCTTCTTCTTCGGACCATGGGACGGATTCTAGGTACTCCAAACACGCCCTTATTCCGTCGTCGAACATAATGGCTGAAGATATCTACATTTGGCAATTCACAACTAAGAGTCATCAATAAACAATACTCTCATCAAACAATCCAACAGAAAAATAACAAACAGAATCATGCTTTTACGATTCGAATCAAATTATTTCTACCGAAAAACAAGATACGAAAAACAGCCCAACAACGAAAAACGACAACGAAACCTTCAGGAGGGTGAGGATCTTGGGAACCGGCATACCCAAGAGCTTGGGCTTCAGCTCATCGCAATACATGAGCACCACGGCCTCCACGTAGACCGCCACGTCATCGCAGTCGAGGATCTCGACGGAGTGGGTCCCGCTGCGGCGGAGCTTCTCGGCGAAGAACCGGCTCCTCTTGGCCAGGACCCCACGGTGCACGTCCATCGATACACGGAACGCCGCCACGTCCGCCTCCGCGGACGCCGCCACGGTCAGCCGGACGTCGCCCGCGCCCCACCGATTGCTGTTCCGAAACGGGGCTCCGGCAAGGACGGCGGAGACGGCTTCTTGGAGCTTCCTGTGGTCCTCTGGCGAGGGCCTGGGGTCGGGGCCCTGCTCGAGGGACATCATATCGAAGAGGGTCGGGCTCTGGTTGGGGCCGGAGAGGGCCCGGAAGGTGGGAGGAGGGGAGAGGAAGGGCTCGGAGACGAAGCCCTGCTTGATCATTGCGGAGACGAGCTGCTGGTGTTGGTTTCTTGAAGAGGAAGAACTGCTGTTAAAATTGTCAGAAGCCATTCAATTGGATTCGAATCGAACTTAGAGAAAGAAGAATGAAGATGAGCTCTGGATCTGATCTGAGATTCTGAAGTGCGTGTATTATTGTGTGTGTTGGTTTTTGGGGGAAAAACAAAAAGGGGGAAAATGAAGAGAGATGATTGAATTAGGGCATGAAAAAAAGCAAAAGGCGGGAGGTGATTATGACGTCACACATAAATCATAGAATTGAAATTTCTAGACTTCATGTTATATGAACCAATAATCAATAAGTACCTATTCTTTTGTATTTTACACAAGTTTTACTGCTTGTTTTTTGATGAATGGGATATAAGATGTGACGAAAAATATGCCAATTTTTGTTTTTTTTCGTTTTTTTGAAGGAATAAGTGTCAATGGTGTTTTTTTTGAAGGAATAAGTGTCGATGGTACTCATTGAGTGTGCTTAAAGTAAACTTTCGAGTTGAACGTACTAGCTTGCAAACTACGTCAATCAGATAAATTACACTAGTCAAATCATATATAACAAGTCCAACCAAAAAAAGTCTTGACAAGAAAAATCGAGCTCGTAACCAACTCAGACTACCATTGGAGTTAGAATGGGTAGTTGAAAAAGCTTTTTCAACGGTTGAATAAACAGAATGAGAGTTTAATTTGTTTGTTGAATTCATGTGGCTTTTTGCATGTTGAAACTTTTCAACAGGCGTGAAAAAGAATTGGGGTGGGATCTCAACACATGATTGAATAAAATAATGGTAAAAACTTATTGTATTTAATTATTTTAATGGTAAAAGAAAATAAAAGATGAAATAAAAGTGGTGGGGTAGAGTGTTGAATTTTATTAAATAAAACTATTATAAAGTATAAAAGTTGAATGAGTGTTGAATGATTAAGCGAAAAGAGAGAAAATGAAGTGTAGTAATAAAGTAGGGTGTTAATGTTGAAACAATCGTAGATAAGAGTTACGAAAATATGCCAAAGTTTTGACATGAAACAAAAGTTATGAAAATGGGAAAGCAAAAAAAGGAGAGGCAAAATAAGAGGCATTCCCGCCTCTCCTTCAATTTCCCAACAAACAAAACAGAACACCACAAGATCCATTTCCCCCTTTTCCCATTCCAACCAACTCATTCTCCTCCTCCTCTCTTTCTCTCTCCTCCAACAATCTCAAATGAACCCCTCCTCCGGCCACCACCGGAGCCACGGCAGCCACCGGAGCTTCGTCACCACTCTCTTCATCACCGTCCTCCTCGTCTACTCCCTCTACACCTCCAAGCTCATCCTCACCAAATCCGAAAACCCCCATTGCCCCACCCTCTCCTCCAAGCTCCAAAATCTCGACCCCCCACCACCACCCCCACCCCCCAAGAATTGCACCCCCACCCCCCCACCCCCACCCCCCTCGCGAGAGCGGACCCAACTCAAACACGTCGTATTCGGGATCGGCGCCTCGTCGAGCCTGTGGGGGCAGAGGAAAGAGTACATCAAGCTCTGGTGGAGGCCAAACGAGACACGAGGCTCCGTCTGGCTCGACAAAGAGGTCAAAATCGCCGAGAGCGAAAAACACTCCCTCCCTCGAGTCCGCATCTCGGGTGACACTTCCAAGTTCCCCTACACGAACAAGCAGGGGAAGAGGTCGGCCTTACGAATCTCCAGGATCATCTCCGAGACGTTGAGGCTCATGAAGAAGGAGGACGACGAGAAGGACGAGGTGAGGTGGCTGGTGATGGGAGATGACGACACGGTGTTTGTCGTTGAGAATCTGCTGAGGGTGCTGTCCAAGTACGACCACGAGGAGTTCCACTACATCGGGAGCTCGTCCGAGAGCCATATCCAGAACTTACTATTCTCGTACGCCATGGCTTATGGGGGAGGGGGTTTTGCGATAAGCTATCCGCTCGCCAAGGAGCTGGAGAAGATGCAGGACAAGTGTTTGTATCGATATCCTGCGCTGTACGGGAGCGACGACAGGATACATGCTTGCATGGCCGAGATCGGAGTGCCTCTCACTAAGGAGCCCGGCTTCCATCAGGTTAATTTCCAAATTTAACCTTCTTTAACATATACTCTTGCTCTACTCTCTCAGTTCAAAGACAATTATGACAACTGTCTTTGATTGAACGAGAGAGAGAGAGTATATACCCTTAATACTAGTTATCGCACCCAAAAAAAGAAATAATCATTACACTCTATACCCTTAAAACAATTCAATATTTCTAAAATACCATTACTTTTACTCGACAAAAAATATTCTTTCACTAAAAAAAAACCACAATACGGTTTGACTTTAATAAATACTATTATTTCTTAACCTCTGAACTCATACTAGTGTGACAATTAGTACCAGACGGAAGTAGTATATAAGTGTAAGAGTATAATAGTCATTATCACTTTTAAAATACTAATGTGATCGACAATTAGTACGAGACAGAAGTAGTATATACAGTACGTACAAGAATATAATAGTATATATAACTCGTTCTAACGTTATGCATGCATGCATGTATATATAGTACGACGTGTACGGGGACCTACTAGGCCTTCTCGGAGCGCACCCGGTGAGCCCGCTGGTCTCCCTCCACCACCTGGACGTGGTGGACCCGATATTCCCGAGCCTGAACCGGGTGGACAGCCTGAAGCGGCTGTTTAAGTCGGTGGAGCTGAACTCAGCCAGCATCATCCAGCAGTCGTTCTGCTACGACAAGGACAGGTACTGGTCGGTTTCCCTGTCGTGGGGGTTCGTGGTGCAGGTGATGCGGGGGGTAATTTCCCCGAGGGAGCTGCAAATTCCGACTCGCACTTTTCTCAACTGGTACAAACGGGCCGACTACACGGCTTACGCGTTCAGCACGAGGCCCGTGGCTAGGCACCCTTGCCAGAAGCCCTTCTTGTTTTACTTGGCTTCGGTCACGTATGACGAGAAGAGGAATCATATTGTAGGGGTTTACTCTCGTCATAAGGAAGTGCAGCCTTTTTGCCAGTGGAAGAACGACTCGCCGGAAAAATTGGAGTCTGTTGTCGTCGTGAAAAAGCCGGATAGCAACCGGTGGGATCGGGTGAGTTTGTAAATACCTTATACCTCAGGGGTGTTTTTTGTAATTCTTCAATACTGTCATATATTCATTGTTCCTATACAAAACTGCCTCAGGCACCTAGGAGGGACTGCTGTAGAGTATTGCCTTCGAACAGGGACTCCATTATGTATTTATGGGTCGGAAGTTGCAGAACCGGCGAGATTAGTGAATTGTAGTTTTTTACCTCTTAGTTAGTAGGATCATATCTCGTTTGTCCGACAAATCTTGGGGCTGGACGAAAAGATTGAATTTTTTTTATACATACTGTGATAGTTTTTGTTGTGTTTGTAAATGTGACAACAAAGTCGATCGAGCCATTTTAGTTTGTAACAATATTTACGGGTTCGTGTTTTGAATAGTATGCTTATTCGGTTTTGATCATAAGCTTTTACCTACATGGTGATTTAATTGTCTAGTTTCTTCAACGGTGTTTTCAGTTTCATCGCTAGGTAAGCAATTGTATTTCGTCGATACTTCATCTTGTTCTTTCATTTCTTTCTTATTGAGGATTGTTTTTCTTATTGAGGATTCGAACAAGATCACAAAAAATTTGATTTGTCGGTAATTTAAGACGACTTTTTAAGTACGTATGTAAATGAGGATTTTTTAAAAATTAATTTTTCTATCCCGATTATTTAAAAAAAAGAAGAAAGTTTTCATGTTTCTACAAAAGTGAATGATCGAGTAAATATTTAAAACATAATGAACCTTGTTGAAAAATTATATTAAATTAAAAAAAAAATCATTTCGATATCATTCATTCATTCTACTTCTGAAGTTTTATTTTTTTAATTTAATTTCAGTTAAGTTCAGACTTTCATCTCTTCATTAATTTTACTACTATTATCACCGGACTCACTCAAGGCTGGGCGCGAGACGAGTCGGTCCCAAAATTTTCAATGCTCGGCCCAAAATCCGAATTTTTCAATCCGAGGTGAGCCGAACTTTTTGAAATGAAGACCGACTTGGGGACTAAGCTTGGAGGTTCAAACCTACTCATTTTTTATTTTAAAAAATAGTTTTTAATAATAAAAAAATGATGTTTTGTTAATTTTGTTTATTAAAAAAAATGAAATTTAAAACTTTAATTATTATTTGTATAAAATATTTATAATTTAAGTTTTTAAAATTAAATTATAAATTAAAATAAAAAAACCTATATAAAAATATATAAAAAATGTGTAAATAGGTCTAAATACACATTTATATATAACAAAACTCTTTCATACACTACCGATTAAAAAACTTCATATCTACCTTAAAATACTAATATACCCTTACATTTTTGTTAAAATAAAAATTAAAAATTGAAAAACAAATCAGAATCAGAAAGTAATCTTCTAAATTTCATTATCTCCAAATCGGCGGTGGCGGGCGAGGGAGGAACAAGGCAGGAGAGCAGCTCAGTCGGAGAGCCTCAGACAGTGGAGCCGGCGGGATGAGAATACCGGAGACGGAGGCGGAGCGAGAAGGTGATGGACGATCAGGGCCGGAGAGCCGCTCGATCCGAGAGCTCGAACGATGGAGCCGGAATTGTGTGATTCTCGCTCTTCTTTTTGCTTGGTGCTGCTGCCGGTGCCTAGCTTTGGAGTAGTAGAGACTGAATTCGATGGCGATGGTGTGGTGCAGGGGCGGGGGCGGGTGTCGTGTGTGAAATTTAGAAGATTTAGGTCATCGGACTCTAGAAAATTGATTAATTGCTCCGGCGGAAAATTAATATAAATCATGTCATAAAAGACTAACAAATTAATCCTGTAAAAAAGATTTAGAATTAGGTTCGTGCAGTTAAAAATTTGAGGAAGAAGGTGATCAGAATTTGAGATTAGAAATCTAGGGGCAATTTGGGTAAAAGACTAATTTGTAGTGTAAAAAATGTGGTTTTTTAAAGTGTAGTGTAAAAAAGAGTTTTTTTATATAAAAATGTGTAGTTTTAAATTTCTCCCATAAAAAATAACAAATGGGCAAGCTTTCGGCCCGACTATTCATTTTTCGATAGGAGCCCTTGGTGAGCAGGTTCCAAACAAATTTGGCTATGCGCGTGACGGCTTTTTTTGGTTTCGGGTCGGGTTTTCGACGTCACCGCTACACTCATTTTTAATATTCTATTTTTATATTATTTTTCATAAAATATAAGTATATATATATTTATATAATTAAATAAAAAATATTTCAAAATCACACCCGAATTCTAATAAATTCAATTCAATTAGATTCTGTTCAATATAACATAGTCATATATAGGGTTGGACATTTCGAAAACTCAAAAGCACGAACCGAAAACTCGAAAAAAGCCCGTCAGGGGCCGAACCCAATTTTTTTAGGATCGGCCCGCTAAGGGCTCAGACTGAAAAATAAAAAGTCGGTCCGAACTCGGTCCCAAAAAGAATTGGGACTGAAAAAAAATTATATTAATTTTTATTTTATTTTTTATATAATTTTTTTAATAAATATTATATATATTTTTAATTTTTTAATTAATAATTCAATTTTAAAATTTTAAATTATAATTTTGTTATATAATAGTATTATTTAAAATTTAAAATTTTATTTTTTTCTTAAAAAAATTAATAAAGAAATATTTTTAATAATTAATTTTTTTTTAAATTAAAAAAATTGGACTGGAATAACCCGACTCGGACCGCTGGGCTCGGTCCCAAGCCGGACCTTCATTTTAAAAAACCCGAACCGGCCCGGACAGAAAAAATTGAGTTTTGAGCCGGTGCATAAAAATTTTGGGCCCGGCCCGGCCCGGCCCGGCCCACGTCCAGCCCTAGTCATAAACATTTACGGTGAACACCGATTCGCGAGCAAGCCCCACGCGCCCATTCACGGGCCGAAAATGTGGAACCCCCATGTATGGATATTCAAACGAAAAGGAGACGTTGCTCAAGTTTCTTTACTATATTCGATACACCCACTTTTATATTTGCATTGTGAGATTATACTTGGTTGATATTTGCTTCATTACTTGCTTTATATAATTGCTATGAATTTGATTCCGAGACCCTAACTTCTATCACTTTCTCAAATTGATTCTGAGACCCCATGTATCGTATGTTCGACTACTACAACGCTTTCAGGTTTGAAGCGAGACACTCTTACTTTTTGGACGCCGAAGGTGTCAAAGAACACTAGCCCACTGGAGGCGATGTAAACAATTTTTTGGACGCTGAAGTCAGTTGGTACGATAGTTACTACTAAGAACACTAGCTAGTATTTTAGAAGGCAATTGGTACCATAGTAACTACTCAGAATACTAGTATTTTAACTGGAGGCAGAATTTGGAAGAATCTGTCACGAAAAAACAGTTGCACTAGTTTCTAACACGAAAAATAAGAAAATAATTAATTATTCATGACTTTGAACTTTATTATCTTCTTATATACTGTAGTGTTTTTTCTCAATAGAAACTTTCAAAATGATATATCATAATGTATGTAACATGTTTAAAGATGAATTGAGATATTTGCTATATAAAAACATGCCTCGAACCTTGGAGAGTCACTCTCGTAGAGCGCAAATCGTCCCTATGAGAAATAAACTTGTCATATTGTTATTTTATTTTCTCACATTGTGAGAATATAAAAAAAATATTCTCATCTTCAGTCTTGGTGGAACTATGGTGACATGGTGGAATGTCGCAACATAACACACCATAAATAAAAATACAACTGCCTCGACTTCATCTAACATAGCATTCCTATCTAAAATTTGAGTAAAAGCTTTTTTGGCCCTTATTCAGCATTGTATTCTTAATCAGATGGTGGTACAATGTTGTAATTGTGATGCTTACGTAACTGCAAAGAATTTATGTGTAAAGGTCAGGTTCACATGCCTCCTTTCTCAAGATGTAATCCACTGCCTCTTCCACATCGTCAACAACCTACAGGCATCACGAGTTATTGAATATATCTGTTAATTTTGTATTTTTGGGCAGAAATTATATACAAGATCAATACTTCATAATCTAAAACAGTAGCTTGTTTTTTTGGGTCAAATACTTAAAAAAAACAATTTGAATATAATTACCAGATCGGCAGGATACAAATGGTGATTATTCTTCCCTTTATAAACCCCAGTCCTGGTCAAGATAGAAAACCAAGGTTTTCCTGCCTGTGCCAATAATAATAAAAAAAAATTGTCTTCATGTTTTGTCTTAAATTAGGAAAAACGCAGTCAGTTTTTTATTTATTAGCTGAGAACAACAGACCTGCTGAGCCCCTTTAATGTCGACAGAGGGGTTATCGCCTATCATATATAAGGTTTTAAAAGAATAATGTCCATCAGGTGGAGGGCTTATGCTTGAACAGCCTACTTGCATCAGTACATTCTCAGCATTCCTAAAGACCAATGGATTCGGTTTTCCATAAGATGTGTACTCCATAACATTAGGGTAAACACTGCAGTATAAATAGGTCCAATTAGTGTTGCAGAAAAAAAAACAAAAACAAATCATGCTTTTGATGTCTAAAATGTAGAATGTAGAGATGTCCACAAGATGGATCAAATCATAAACTTCATTATTTGTCGGGGTACTTATAAAAAGTATCCTTGAAGTTTGAAAAAATTACGAAAAGAAAAAAATACAGTCAAACTGTTTAATTTAACACTGAATCAATAAAGCATTAGGAGTATTTTTTTTGTAATTTTAAAACTTATTTCCATTTTTGTAATTAGGTAAAACCTCAAGGTAGTTTTATAAGTTTCCCTTACTTCCTTGGTTTTCAAGGCTACTTGACATGTTTGTTACAAGCCGTATTTGTTTTCATGAATGAAGAAAAAAAAAACATTATGGAGCTACATCATATTTGTTAGAGAGCAGGTTTATGGACGTCGTCGGGACGGGCTCAGGCCTATTAACGGGCCTGCTGGACAGTCCGCTTAGTATTATTATTTTTATTTGTATTATTATTATTAGTAATTTAGTATTTATGATTATTATGTTTTAATTATCTAGGGTTATTTATTTTTGGTATGTCTAGGATTATTATATAAGTTGTTTCTTAGGGTTTTAAGATTCATTATTGAGATTATTTATTGGAAAAGAGCTTTTGTGGGCGTCTGATTGAGTTTTCCTGTTCCTAACAATATTTCAGCTTTTCTCCTATTTTAGTTTTTAGCAACTTAAAAGTATTACCTGTTGTAGACAGATTCTAATGCGATCCTGAAAGCACCCATGCCAAGACGTTCAGTTGGAAATAGACCCTACCCTTTGGTAAGACTGATTAGTAACAGTTTAGATACAGTCGTACAGGTAACTTAATAATAGAGGACAATTGATAGGAAAACTTACTTGATAGGAAAGGTCGTCGCTTGCAAAATACAGAGGTGGTTGCTTTGCAGCCTCGCTTCCAGGAAGACCCCCAGTGCTCAAAATGTCACACAGAACCTGAGAGTTACTTCTATCCGCTTCAGATTATGGGGCTTTAATGATATGTTATAAGATCCCAAAGTCAATTCAGTGGGAACTTTTTTACACTTCAATAAGATCACAAGCTCACTTCATGGTTAAGGTGAAACTCGTTTTAGTTGTAAAACGATTACTTAATGCATTATAATACACACTTATACTAGCACAACGATTTATACATGTCCACTGGTCCTCCATTAACAAGGAAACAAAGGTTAAGGTATTGCTTCGGTTCTTATTTGATTATTCTCTTACGAACATGAACATAAACATAACCCAGACCACAAATCTGAATCTTAAATAGACAATAGTAAACTAAGATAGAGAAACACCTGGATGTCCCTACTCCAGTCAACAGAATCACTAACGACGAAGACAGCTTGCACTCTCTGTGAACAAAATTCATTTCTCCTGCCTATTTCTCTAGGAGAGATTTCGTCATAACCAGTCCACTTCTTAAATGTCCCCAATGGATCAATATGTTTGAAATATGATGCATATTCATCTATGGAGACGACATTTCTGAAAATTTATGGGTGCAAACAAATTAAAAGAAAATTGTAACACGTTGGAGAAGCATATAAATATATACATAGAGAGAGAGTGAGGGATGGCATACTTAAAACCATATTCAGACATCACAAGTGCAGGTTCTCCTTTTCCAACAGCAATAACAAGTTCATTTTCAAATCTGCAAAAGCGAAAAAAAAAAAAACAAAAAAAAAAACAAGTCTGATCTGGATTTATCAAAAATATGGCCATATGGGTATCTGCAAGAAGATAGCACCTTTTCACTAGCTGCTTGAAAGGTGTATGTCCTTGTATAACCTGGAAAAAGAAAGGTGCCAAGAGTTGGTTAGCACCAAAGAGACCAAGAATAAAAGGAACGGGATTTTCACATTTCCTGGATAATATAAACGTACGATGACCCCACAAATACACACACACATATTAGAGATAGAAATGCTTTGATTGACCTGGGCAGGTGAAATGTGGACATTCAATAATTTACTCAACTCTGTAGCTCTACTAGATTCAGGAACACCACCTCCTGTGAGTACACTTGAGTTAGGACATCAACATCATCTAATACTTGTCCAAAGTATGAGGCATACAACACAAAATCAAGTCTACTTGAGTAATTAAGGTCCTTCGATCTGACAATTGAATGTATAACAAAAATAGAAGTTTTTACTGGCATCTATAGTTTTCATTTCCAAAGGGAAAATAAGTGAAATTCACTGATATGCAGTCATGGTTATATGTCCCTACAGATGAAACAGAAAAGGAAGAACTAATGGGCGTGATCAAACGAGTGTCCATTTCTATTTTTGTAGATAATAGTGTGGATAAGTTATTTCGGGAAATTATGAATTGGTTTAGGGAGGTGTGATTAGTAAAACCCGCACACCACAATTCTTTGAACACTTACGTACCGTTAGTCAAAAATACATAGGGAGTTCTCAAGGTACCTGCCAAACAAAAGAAACAGAGTGATCGGAGAGAAGCTACTAATAACAAAAACACTCAAACACAGATCGAAATCTCAACGAATTATTGAAAGAGGACAATCTTGAATCTAAATATAACATTTTCAAATCATGATCTTCATCACCGAGTTAACTAAACACGCAATTTTATCAATTGTTATTTCCCCCTCTTTTGCTCATGTTGATAATAGTTTGAAGTACAAGTAAGAGGGATGGATGAACACGGAATCCATTACCAGAATCTTCGTATAATCTTTTCAGAGCCTGTGGAGAGCCGCCGATGGGGGTTTCACCCCGCAGAATCACGCCGTCAATGTCGAACGCAATGCCGAAAGACGCGCTGCGAGGAAATCAAAATTGTATATAAATTGAATCTTCGGAATCGGCTATTCTTACAAAGATGAAAAACTCAAATCGGATGTGTATATAATTTTAATCAAAATCAGAACAAAATAGCAAGCAGATATTTGTGTTTTTGAGTGCAAAATACGGAGGAAGTACGGATTCGACGCCTGTGAGTGGACTCGATTCGAGAACCGCCCCGAGGCGGCGGCGGCGGCCGGAATCGAAGAAAATCTGCGCCGAGATGAAGTTGTGGCTTTTCTTAGAATTTGCAGAAATCTCATATTTTCTTCAGTACTGTTTCAAGTGCTCGACAAGTCTTTTAATCTCTTTTAATCTCTGTGATTGTTAATTACTGTATTCATTACTTCCTTCGGACTTTATTTTCATATACTCGATATATCTTGTTGCTATTTGTACCTCTCTTTTTTATAAGTACACCGCTTTACTTAATACACCTCTATATAAAATATAAATTTTATAATTTTTACTTAGTACACCTAACAATTTACCTAATATACCCCTATATTAAAAAAACAAAAATACATTACTTTTTACAAAATAAAATAAAAATCTAATATAAAAAAATAAAGCGTTATAAAAAATCAAACAAATTCGCGAATAATAAAAATAAAAATTGAAAAATATTAAAAAAAATGAGACAAATCTCTTATTTTAGAATAAAAATAATTATTAATAAAAAGACAATAAAAAGATTAAAAAAACACACATCAAAATTAGTTGGAAAAAATTATAATAAAAAAATATCATAAAAACAAATTGAAAAAATCATAATAAAAAAAACACAATAAAAATAAAAAATAAAAGCTGAAAAAAATTTAAACTTTAGGAAAAAAAATCCATTAATAAAATGACAAAAAAAAATAAAAAAAATAAACTTTAAATTTTTACAATTTATATTTCAATAAAATACTTTTGAATTTGGATATTTTAATATTTTTAAACTAAAAAATTAATTAGACATAACTTAAACTTAAACTAATGTGTGTATAATCAAGATGAAAAGAAGAAATATAAAAAAATGTGCTCAAAATATAAAGTTATAAAAAAAAGTTGTTTGCGCAAGTAAAAAAATAAAGGGTTAATAGCATATTAAACCACAGCTTTTACTTCATTTGCAAAATAAACTCAACTTTTTTAATGTTGCAAAATAAACCACCACCTTTATTGTTATTTACAAAATCAATTAAAAATAATAAATATATTAATTATAAATAAATTCAAATATTTTTAAAAATTAAAAATATATTTTAAATTATTAATTTATATCATATTCACCATATAATAAATTATTATGAATCTAATACAATTATAAAATTAAAAAAAGTCTAAAAAAATGAAAATTAAAAATCTGTAAATAAAATAAAATACATACCCTATAAATTATTATGAATCTAATACAATTATAAAATTAAAAAAAATCTGAAAAAAATAAAATTAAGAATAAATAAAATAAATTACATACCCTACTTAGTATTTATTAGTAAATATTTCCTTATAAATAAATTAAATTAATAAAAAAATAATTTATTTAATAATAAAAATTAAAAAAGTAATTTAAATTTTCATGAAATTTTTTATAATCCGTATAATACAAAATATATATATATATATATATATATATATATATATACTTTAATAATTATCAGAATATTATTTTAAAATTTTAAAATTATTGAGTAATTAAAAAAAATATAGTAGTTTTTTCAAACATACAATACTACTACGTAAAAAGAACTAGGTAGAAAAATAAAATTTATCAAGAATATAAAAATATATTTTTATGATTTTTTAAAATATTTGAATTTATTAAAATTAATATAGAATTCATAATACTAATTATTACAAATTACTCATGTTAAAAATTAATTATGAATACTATATTTAGAGGTGAAAATGAGATACATTAATAATTTAAAAATATATATTTGTAAATTATTAAAAAAATGAATTTAATATATTATTTATATTATTTTATAAATAATAATAAAAGTGATGGTTTATTTTGCAACATTAAAAAAGTTTGGTTTATTTTGCAAATGAAATAAAGGTTGTGATTTTATATGCTATTAACCCAAAAATAAATAAAGAGTGTACGATAAGTTAACTATATAATTTGATTAGTAAAGTTATAATTGTCTTTTAACTAAATGACAATATTGTAAATAAAATTAAGTTGGTGTACTTATAACTTTTGGAGGTGCAAATAGCAACTCCCATCAATAAATTCTGTTAGCAGGAGAGTATATTTTATTTTTATTCTTTTGATATACAATATTTCAGAAAATAAACTTCACCAAAAGCTGTCAATGCAAACTCTGGACAATTATTATTTTTTAATTAATTAAATTCATTATTTTGTGCGTGACGAACACATTGCCAGTTCGTGATTTGCAATTTGTTTTTTGGGGTTATTCGTAAAATCAAAAGTGACAAACAAAAAAAATCTAATTAATTTATTTTTATGAAAAAACAAGTTTACTTACAAATAAAACCTTTTAATTTACTATATGAAAAAACAAGTTTACTTACAAATAAAACCTTTTAATTTACTATATTGCAGTATTTTTTTTATGACGGGAGAACTCACAACCGTTACTAATATTTGGGTTTCAAACGGATCGGTTTACCGATGGAACAAAACCAAAATCAAATTATTCAATTAAATCAAATCGAAGCAAACTAATTCAATTTGATTGTTGCTTTGAATTTTTAAAATTTTTCGATTTTCAGTTTAGTTTAGTATTTTAACCGATAACCCGATTAAAACTGAATAAGAAATATATATATATATATATATATATATATATATATATATATACAAATAATGTACAATTTTTATGATTTTATTTTGTTCTCACTTTATTTTAATAATTTGAATTTAATTTTTAAATGTAATTTTTAATTAAAACTAGTAATTCTTATTTTAAATTTATATATTTTTCAATTTTTCAATTTTTAATTAATATTTGGTTAAATCGAATCAAACCAAATATGAAATTGTGTTTGAAATTCTACAGTCTTAAGAACTACAGTCTAGCAAAGTCTCTCTGATTACAATATTTCTCTCTCTAAATTATAGATTAAAGTGTTAAAGTGTACAAACAATCTAGCGATTATTTATAAACCTCGTGAGTGAAACTTTAATGGACTTCCGAAAATTGCGCTTAATGGGCCGAGCCCAAAGCATCTTCTATGGAATCTCGAATATTCCATCACCGACATTGTTCTCGATTCTTCATATTTAGCGAGGCTTCGAACTTCAAACTTGGAGTGCGTAGCCGCTCTTTGATTTTCAATCCACGAGTTCGAAGTCCCTTAGCATAGCTTTCTCACTCTTCGCACTCCTGGCTTCAAAGCTTTAGCGGGATGAACTTCCAGGCTATCAACTTCTACAACACTCCATCGGTGAACAAATGAACAAGGAGTTCGAACCCCTGGGAACTTCGAACTCCAGGGACTTGCAACAGGAACTGGACGAGCTTATTTGGTCAAATACCTAGCGACAAACTCCTATGTTCCTTTCATTAAGGTATTTCTGAACAAGTTCCTGGATAACAAGCCTAAAGGTTTTCTTTTTGATAATATCGATATTGATGGTAGTGACAATATTGATGATAAGACAGCGCTCTTAGTTCAGTTCGGTAGAACGTGGGTCTCCAAAACCCAATGTCGTAGGCGCCGATGAGCACATTGAACTATCCATGTGGCTGAGAGCCCTCACAGCCCAAGCACACCGACGCAATTATCAGGGGCGCGCTCTACCACTGAGCTAATAGCCCGTCGTGCGAGCCCCCCACCGGGGGCCCGCTATGCCAAAAGCGAGAGCAACCCCATCCCTCTCTTTCCTTTTTTTTTCGCCCCCATGTCGCCCCCCGCGAACCTTCCAAGTCCCACAGTCCATTTTGTATTTGCATAAGGCTAGGTCTTCCAAGTAATAGCAGACTTAGAGAATCTAAACCTACATAAATAGCAAAATCACATAAGAATGAAGTTCATTCAAAAATCATAATGTGAAGTTCAAGCTAGTTTCATGGGAGTCCCGAAAACTCCACTGTGAACGAGAGCGAACTACACATTAACAAAATAATAATAATAATTCGGTTAAAACCAAATTAAATTATTATTAAAATGGTTTGATTTTTTGATTTATAAAAATAAACTTTAAACAGTTTGATTAACCTAATTTTCTGTTCGATTAAATTTGATTTAACGAAATTAACACCCCTAAATACAAGTATCAATCAACAATTTATTTTTGATATTCTCAAATAAGATTAAATTGTCAAAAAAATATATGATATTTTCTTGATACTCTAAAATAAGATAAAATTTTAAAAAAATGAAATGATATTGTCTTGTCACATTTTTGATATTCTCAAATAAGATTAAATTGTCAAAAAAATATATTATATTTTCTTGATACTCTAAAATAAGATAAAATTTTCAAAAAATGAAATGATATTGTCTTGTCACGCCTGTGGAATTATCTAATAATATTTTAATATATTTACTTTCACGTTTTTTAGTTTGAAACTATTTAAAATAAAATAATACTTGAGAGAAAGGAATATATTTTGGAGAAAATAAAATAATACATGAGAGAAAGGAATACTTATAAAGAAGAAAATTCAAATCACGGAAGAATCATGGCAAGAACTAATAATATTTTTTTATAATATCACAATAATTAATATATATATATATATATATATACTACCTCTGTCCCAATCTCTCGTGACCCAATTATTATTACAACGTTTTCTTAATAGTTATAATTTCTTTTGTTATTTGTGAAGAAAGTGTGACTATTGTGCTTGAGACAGAGATAGTATATTAGGGGATATTTTCTATAATTTATTAATGTCTCTCAATACGTGATATATTTTCAGCTTTCTCAATTCTGCTATGGAAATCTTAATTTTTAAGATGTAGAATATTCATAAATTATAACAAATAAGATTCAGAATAATTCTTTTTTTTTTAATATAACTAAAATGTCATGACCATATTAGAAATTAAAAAAAAAATTGAAGCAATATATATATATATATATATATATATATATATAAATTATAAATCATGAAAATTGAAATTAGATAGTAGGTCGTTATATTCGATTCCTATTAGATTTGTGCGCGTTGTTTAAATTGTAAAAATATTCTCATATGTTAAATTATTAGCAAGAAAGAAAATAATTAGATTAACGTGATGACTGTACTCCCTATAAATATAAGAGTATATATCACCTAATTATTTCACTACACGATTAATTAATTAATTAGCTTCAACGAGAAATTAATTAACCAATGGACATGAGTTTGTCGAGGCATTTCGCGATAGCGGGCGCCGTCCTCGTTCTGATGTTCATTTATGCAGGTAATTTATTGTTTATACTAGCTACTACTATAAACCTTTTTTTTCTTAAAAATAAAAATAAAATCGAAAAATGCTATGTGTGTATTTAATATTCTCAGGAACGGCCGGGGCAGCTGATTGCGGCGACAATCCATCTGGTATTGGTTACAGCACCCCTGAGGATTGTGTATCCAACTGCACTAATTTGTGCACAAGCATGACATCTTGTCGCAACGTGTCTGACCCATGTGACCCCGATTACCCCCGTGACCCCAATCACCCGTGCGACTCGTGCGACCCGTGCCGCATATGTCGTGATGATGTCATTTCCCCGTGTGGGGAAATGACCCACACGGAATACTGCGACCCGTGTAAACGATGTAGTGGCAAAGAAATCGAGTTTTGCTTCTCAAGGGCTGGCACGCCGCCCCCGCCCCCTCCTGTGGACCCCGCCCCGACTATAACCGTTTGTTCTAAACCGTATTCGGGTAGCAAATGCAAACAAACTATATTCAGCAACGGAAATTCCTCGTGTTTCTGTACTTGCTCCTAAATTTTATATTACGAAATTATCACACTTACACTTTTTTACACTTTTTTTTTGATGAATAATTTTGTAAATTATTCATTGTACTTGGAACTTTATTTTCTGGAATGTACTATCAATAAGATTATGTTGTGTGTGTGTGTGTTTTTTTTTTTTTTTTTTAAATAATTTTTCAGTGATGAATAAACTAATTAACCGATTGCATGTACGTAATTAATTCTTTCCGCGGAGTTTTACTTTTAATACACTCTCAAATGAAATAAAATTGTCAAAAAAATGAAATGAGATTGTCTTATTACACGCCGTGGATTTGTCCAATATTCCCAATATATTTACTTTCACATTTTTTCGTTTTAGAATTTTAAAATAATTAAAATAACACTTCTCCTCTCGAATAATTTAACAATTATATAACGTAGAAACTCCATACAGTCATATCGTTGGGATCGGGAAAAAATATTACTATAGATAGTTATTCTTATACGGGTTTTACAAAATAAAAATAATTTTTTCATATAAAAAATAATATAAACATAAAAATAATATACATATAATATTATCTATCTTTAAATTCACAAAATCAATTTAATAGTTTTGAATAATAAAATTTGACCATATATGGGTAAAAGTTGTGTACTTGAATAAAATATTAATGAATCTAAGAATTATAAACTTTGACCATTAATATAAGTTATTGATTTTGATAAATATTTTAAGTCATCTTAGACATGTTATTGATTTTAATAAATAAAAACATTATTAATAAATATTTTTATTATATAATTAATCATTTATTCTTATATAGAAGTATAAATCCTTAAGACGGGACTTCGAAAATGTATGACTTATGACAATGTGAAGTTTATTCCTATTTATAACTGGTCCTAAGTTGGAACCTGGATTTTTTATTACTATAGTGAGTTTATTCCTATATAGAGTATTACTATATAGAGTTTCTACTGTAATCAGAACTTCTCAGCTACCCGTAACGGGTAAAATTACAATTCCCATATTGTATGTCCAATATTAACTCATTTTCTTTTTCCTATTTATTTAATTATTTATTTATTTTCCTTTATTATTATTATTTATTTATTTATTTATTTATTTTCCTTTATTATTATTATTATTATTATTATTATTATTATTTATTAATTAAATATCTCTCTTCGTTACCGGTCTCATTTCTCTCTCATCAAAATCCAATTTTTCTTTATGAGTATTACTCAAGGAGCTTTAGATGTGAATGCTTATTATACGAAATTGCGTGCTATTTGTGATGAGTTTAAGAATTTGCAACATGTTAGTTGGTGTTCCTTTAGTGGCAGTGGTAAGAAATGAAATGAATACCAACAGCAAGAGTGTGGTATGCAATTCCTTTTGGGCCTGAATTCTACTTATTCTCAGATGAGGTCTCAAATTATGGCAATGGTACTATTTCCTCCTATGTTTAAAATTTTCTCTATGGTTATCCAAGAGGAAAGGCAAAGGAATATTGAGGGAGGTTTGCAGCAGTCTTTTGGTCAGAATGTTAGTGAGCAGCCTGGTAGTTTAGGTAATGCTACGTGTTATAACAGAGCAAAAGACAGATTGCATTGCACTCATTGTGGAAAAACAGGTTATACCATTGATAGGTGTTTTGAAATTCATGGATGACCACCTGGTTTTGGAAGAGGCAGAGGTAGAGGTGAAGTAAAAACAGGACAACCTGGCTCAGTGCAAGTTGTACAAGGTTCAATGAATTCTGGAAGTGAGCAAGCACCAAATCCTACTTCTAATTCCACAAATGGTTCTACTTTGTCTGGTGATCAGTTGAAAATGCAGCTTATCCTACTTTTGCAAAGTCAACTACAAATGAGTGCATCCACTTCTTCAAGTCAGAATGTTGCAACTTCAGATCGTGATGCAAAATGCTTCTGCAAATTTCAGTGGTACATTGTCTCTTACTTTAGTTCCTTTTGCTGGATCTTTAGTACATTCTCCTACATAGTGGTTGATGGATACTGGTGCCACACACCATGTATGCTGTTTGGATACTATGTTCCTGCATTCACATCCTATTTCTAACACTCATGTTAGTCTTCCTGATGGATCCAAAGTAGATGTGGTCAAAATAGGAACAATTCAGCTCAATGAGCATACTGTCCTGCAGTCTATTCTTTTTGTTCCAACTTTCACTTATAATCTCCTATCCATAAGTGCCTTGACCATAAATTCTCATTGCTTAGTTTCTTTCACTCATGATTCTTGTGTTATCCAGGAAACTTCAAAGGGGATTCATTTTGGGATCGGTAGAAGAATTGGTAACCTCTATGTTTTCACAAGTTCAGGTTCTATTCCTAGTCTTTCTTTTGTTGCTCCAACTGTTGCTTTTGATCTTTGGCATTCCAGACTAGGGCATTTATCTTATGGTAAACTTGCTTTGTTGTCTGATGTTTTACGTACCTAATGTAATAAACAATTTGTTTGTGAAATTTGTCCAATGGCTAAGCAAAAGAAACTGCTCTTTCCTGTGTCTCAATCTCATTCTTAGAGTTGTTTTGATATCATTCATTGTGATGTTTGGGGACCATTTCACACTCCTACTGTTGATGGTTATACATATTTTCTCACCATTGTTGATGACCATAGTAGGTTTGTGTGGACTTTTCTAATGAAACATAAGTCAGATGTATCACCTATTCTCACTCAGTTTTTTACCACAGTTCATACTCAGTTTGGGAAGAATATTAAGTGTATTAGGAGTGATAATGCAATAGAGTTTAATCTCACCACTTTGTTTTTCCAAACTGGTACCCTTGTTCAAAAATCCTGTGTGGGAACACCTCAACAAAATGCTAGAGTGGAAAGAAAATATCAACACCTATTAAATGTTGCTAGAAGCCTTATGTTTCAATCCCATTTTCCAAATGAGTACTGGGGAGATTGCATTCTCACTGCTTCTTATCTTATTAATAGAACTCCCTCTTTTGTCCTTCCAAACCAAAATACCCCTTTCAATGCCCTTTTTTATAAGCCAGCTTCATATACTCACGTAAAGGTGTTTGGTTGCCTGTGTTTTGCATCTACATTAGACAAGCACAGAGATAAGTTCTCTCATAGGGCTTCTAAATATATTTTTATGGGTTATCCATCTGGATACAAGGGCTATAAACTCCTTGATCTTTCCACTAATACTACTTTTATTTCAAGAGATGTCATCTTTCATGAAACCAAATTTCCTTTTTCTAACTTACCTACACAAGACTATTTTTCACCTGTTTTCCCCACTACATCACAAACCCCAGCTATTCCTCAGTCAAAATCACCATATGTTTTTCATGATACATCCCTTCCAAATCCTGTTCCAAGTTCATCCCATGCCTGCAATTCCATTCCAGAATCATGCCTTCATCTCATTTCAAATTTTCTTTCTCACTCTCACCTAAGTGCCTCACACTCCCATTTTATTTCCTCCATCACTTCCATTCCTGAACCCTGCAGTTACTCCCAAGCCATTCAACATCCTGAATGGTGTGATGCCATGAAGGTTGAGTTGACTGCTCCTGAGAATAATAAAACTTGGGAAATCATTTTAGTGCCTCCAAAAAACAAGATATTGGCTGTAAGTGGGTCTATAGAGTAAAATTCTTGGCAGATGGTTCTGTGGATAAGTACAAAGCCAGATTGGTAGCTAAAGGCTACACCCAACAAGCTGATTTGGACTTTCTTGATACTTTCTTTCCTGTTGCTAAACTGACCTCTGTCAAAATGCTTCCTGCCATCTCAACAGTACAACCGTGGACTATTGGACATCTAGACATTAAGAATGCCTTTCTCTATGGCTCTCTGGATGAGGAAATCTATATGTCCTTGCCTCCTGGTTTGCTCAATCAGGGGGTGCCTTATCCAGTTGGCTCTGTGTGCAAATTATTGAAATCGATATATGGTCTCAAACATGCATCAAGACAGTGGTACATTACTTTTTCCAAGGCCTTGTCCCATTTTGGTTTAAAGCAGTCATTCCAAGATCACTCTTTCTTCTTCAAACAATCTCCAGGCTCTTTCTTGGGATTAGTGGTCTATGTTGATGATATATTGATTGCTGGAAATTGTGATACACTGATCAAGGAATTCAAACTCTTTCTGGGCACACAGTTTAAATACAAGGATCTTGGAGCTTCTAAATATTTCCTGTGTTTTGTAACGACCAGACTTTCAATATTAATTTATACTATAATTTATTCATATAGTATTTTATTTAATTTAAAATTTTAGTTTTGGAAATAGAAATAGCAAGTTCAAGGAATATTTATATTTTGAATACCACTTAGTAATTCTTTTTATTTTATAGTAGTTAAAAAAAATACTTTATCTATTTATTTATTTTTGGTTTAAAATAAGTTTTATTTATAGTTAAATACTAAAATCTATAAAATAGAATTGAATAAGACTCTATACTATTTTAGTGTGAAAATAGTAATTAAAATACTACTTTAAATAATATAGTAAAAATAGTAAGATTTTATAGTAAAAACGAAGTACAATATTTTATTTAGATTTTTAGAAAACATAGACATATTTTACATTTTATGCTGCGTCACAAAATACACCACTTTCATCATTTTGGTGTTTAATTATCAACCAAATCATTTATTCATAAGTTTTTTATACCGCATAATATAATAGACGATAAATTAACCTTAATACTTGTAAGAGGTTTTTATTCCATTGTCTCGTTGCCTCCTCCATTGGCATCCCCGTTCGTACCTAAAAACAATGTGTTGAAGGGGTGAGCTCAACGACTCAGTAGAGAAAATCTATATCTAGTCTAATGCCGATAATTCAAACATTTCACACATAAACATGTTCACAAATGCGAAAGACATCAACGATAAACATAACATACTTGAAACATGTGGTGCGCACATAAAACACGGCGGGCTCTCCCCGATGACCCTTAGTTCGGTCACTGACCCCTCATGGGATCACAGGTCGTATAACATAATATCGTTCAGTCGCCTCGAAAATAGTTCATGTACGTCACATTTAAATTTACTACATTGAAAGAGATAAGAAAAATCCTACCTTTTGATGCGTGAAATAGTAGTCAAACGCGTGCGAAAACCTTACTCGAGAGATACGCCTCCTAAATCATCACATTAAAATACTTCATTGTTTAATATATTATTAAGAATTCTAATTTTTTTTTACTATTATTATTTAAATTTATTTACCTTTGTTTATGTTTATATTTAAATAGTAGGATAGATGTAAATGGGCTTGGTTAGGTTATAAATAGAATTTGGAATATTTGGCTTGGAATTATTTAGGAGATTGGGCTTGGTCTTGAAGGGTCCATATTAGTGAATCGGGTAAAAGGGACGGGAGGAACAAAATCTTAAATCCTTAGTTTCATTCTTCATTTGGAACAACAATCGTACAGAGGGAAAAGGAGGACAAACCACGGCGATAAGAAATTGGGTTGGTTCGAGTGATTTATGGTCTGGTTTTGGCTAACATACGGGCTGCTGGGAGGACCAAAAATTCGTCGTGTTTTCAAAGGGGGAAAACGTCGGATCCACGACCGGACTCGACGGTTGCACGACTCGTTTTCTAGACGGCGTTTCAGAGGTGGAGAGGTAGCGACTGGGGTTTCTACTTCAGCTTGAGATGATCGTGTTGGGACTACGGGTTTCGGGCTCCTGTTCAAGCTAAACGGGGAAGGGGTCGATGGTTCAGTTGGCGTTCGGTGTTGTGCTCTTTTACGATCCTCAGACATAACTTGTTGGGATATTGAAAACTAAATCGCTCACGACTCTCGAAATATATATGAGATGCGAAGAAAAGATAAACGAAAGGAACGAACACACAATTTACGTGGAAACCCGAAACACGGGAAAAAATTACGGGAAGAAAGAAATCCACTACATCGTTGAGGCTTACAATTCACTCTATGACCTATTGCACTCTATGGTTTTCGTCTACCGGAGAACCCCAATTTATAGGTGTAGCAAACCTATCAAATTGGAAACTATTAGAATTAGGAATAAATCATTTTCCTAATTTATGACTCCTAAATTAATAAGGAATAGAATTATATTACATATAATTCTAATTCCCTAATTAAACAAATAAACCCCAAAAATCGCACATGGAGTCCAAAAACGGAGCCAACGTCAAAAACTGACCGAGCTGGAAAAAACGTCGACGAGCTCGGGCGAGCCCATTTGGGCTCGAGCGAGCCGAGCTTCAGAGAGTTCGGGCTCGGGCGAGCCGGATTTCAGAGAGTTCGGGCTCAGGCGAGCCAGGCTTCTGAAACGTAACTTCGTTTCCTTCCGTCCGTTTTCCGATTCGAGTCACACTTTAACGTTCGGGTATCGGCTCAGACTCAGGGATGGTTTTGAACAAGAGGGTGCTCGGTTTGGGTTGTTGGGTCGGGGAGATAAATCTGGGTTGGTTAGACCTTAAAGTTTTAAATCTTGTTTCATCTCATTTTCTTTCTTTTATGATGAGTTAATTAAAAGTACAAAGTAGAGAAAGAAAGTAAGGTACCTTTTGTTGAAAAGGACGGAGAGAAAAGGACGGAGAGAGCTGGGCTTTTTCGTCGTTCTTTATGCAGAGAGAAATATGAGTTTGTGATTGTTATTTTTGTTGGTGTGGTTTAATCGATGCAGGTGTATGCCTTTATAGTGAAAGATAAGGGAGCTCTGGGGGCAAGAAAATATACTTTGTCAGTATAAAGATTTATTCTGATCGAGGCACCAATTATTTGAGTTTTGTATTTAGGTAGAAATGTGTTTTAATTATTTGGACTTTGTTTACTTATTTGTTTGAGATAGAAAATGTATAGAAAAATGTAGTTCTTTTAATCTAAATTGTAAAGCTGATAATATTAAAGATTTTTACTTGTGTCATTTTATTTAAATTTTATGTTCTTTAATATTTTTAAATTATTAAGTTTATATTTAAGATTTCTAAAATAATAAAATTTTGATGCGATCTCTACAGGCTTAGAGATTGCAAGAAATGAATCTAGAATACTTCTTTGTCAAAGAAAATATATTTTGGATCTTCTCACTGACATTGGTTTTCTTGGCTGCAAACCTACCAAAACTCCAATGGATTCTGTCAACCATTTAAGCTCCACTGATGGGGTTGCTTTGATTGACATTTCCACATATAGGAGTTTTATTGGTAGACTCCTATACCTATGCATTACCAGAATTGACATCACATATGCTGTTCATAATCTCAGTCAATTTCTGTCAAATCCCACTGACATTCATATGAAGGCTGCTGAGAGAGTTGTGATGATACGAACCTCGTTGGGGATGTATGGATAGAAGAAGAACGATGAACGAAAAGATAAAAGATACCAGTGGAAGGTCCCAAAACATATGGATCGAACCCACGAAATGATTTAGATCGCTGATCTAAATCCCAACGCGTAGTTGTCGCGGCAACTCGAGAATGTTGAAGACACACGAACGAAGGATGATGGCTACGTTGATTCGTCGGTTGAATTCTTTTGGTAGAAACCCGGAAGAATTCTAGAAACCTTAAGAGAGAAATATCTCACGAGATATAATTTCAATAATAATTCATCAAAGTTGTTTTTCAACAATGGTCTGATGAAGCCTTTATATAGGACATAACCCTAATAATTCTAAAAAAGGAAACAACGTAATTAAAAAGGCCTAACAAGATGGTCAGGTCCTATGGACTTATTCGAAGCATAATTAAATAAAGTATTCATGCTGGACCTTGGGCTACATCATGTGAGATACCTAAAAGGGACTCCATGACATGGTTTACTCTTCCCATCATCCAAAAAAGTTGAGTTGAGCTTATTTGCAGATGTAGATTGGGCAGGCTGCCCAGATTCAATAAGATCTGTTACTGGCTTTTGTGTATTCATAGGGACAGCTTTAGTTTCTTGGAAGTCAATGAAACATCATACCATTTCAAGATCTTCTTCTGAGTCTGAATATAGGGCCATGGCACAGGCCACTTGTGAAGCTATTTGGACTAAAGAGTTGTTATCAGAATTTGGGATTGAGCAAAAGAGGTCAGCACCTGTGTATTGTGACAATCAAGTTGCTATTTATATCACTTCAAATCCAATATTTCATGAGAGAACAAAACATATAGAGATTGATTGTCACACAGTGATGAAGTTTGTTGAGGGAGTCATTAAACCACTGCACATAAAAAATTCACTTCAATTGGCTGATATTTTGACTAAACCTCTTAGTGTTGCATAAATGAAGGAGATACTGATCAAGATGGCTTTTGGAATCATCAATGATCCATCTCGAGGGGGGTGTATGAAAGCTGATGAAGTTTAGAGTGAAATTTCAGTGCAAATTGGAGTTGCGCGCTTTTATTTTCATAATAAAAGTTCTTCTTTTTTAGTCCCTGTACTTTTCCTTTATTGCTTTTAGGTCCCTCAACACTTTTGTTAAAGTTGCTGAGTAGTATAAATAGTTGCTATTGGACTATTTGTATTTTTCAAGTTGTGGAAATAAAAGAAATAGTATTTCCAGTTTTCCCGCTTCGTCTCTTTGAGTTTTCCCCAAATTTTTTAGCTCACGTTTGTGGTGTTTCTGAGCTGAAAATTGATATCTTTCTCTCCTTAAAATTCCTGTAATTGTGACACATAGTTTATATGCATGTTGTTTTAATATTTTTTATTAATAATTTTTGTAATTTCAGCTTCCAAAATTACTTCACACAAAATATCTTAAAACATAAAATAAATGATAAAAGAAAACGATATAAAAGATAGAACACAATTTTACGATGAAAGAAATATCTCTAACACTCTCTCTCACAGTCTCACAAGCAAGTCGGAAATTCCATCATATATGTAAGCTCAAGATTCTTTATCCAAAAGATGTTGATATCTCTAATACCTCTCTCACGAGAGAATCGGAAATTCCATCGAAACTATTCGTAGTTGGAAATTTCATCATGAGTGCCCATATCGAATTGTGTCTGATTTGATACCATGTCAAAATTGAGTTAATAAAACTTTGAAATGTTATCCATAAAGTAGGAAAACAAATTAATAAATATTGAATTAATTTTCAATAATAAATTACAATTTAAATAGAAAAAAAAAACATATTTTAATTTAATTTTTTTATCAATAAGATTTTTTTCGGTAAAATTAAATCATTGACAAATTGCTCTAATGGGTCTCGTCATCGAAATATTATACTTTTTTGTTTCATAATTGTTTCCACATTTATTTTTGCTATCACGCAAGAGTAATAGCTTGCAAACTTTTAAAATAAAATTAAAATTTTATACACATAAATAAGTAATACTCTACACATTTTTAGTTCAATTTATTTAATACTTGTAATTCAAATTTTCTTTATTGAAATTTAAAATTATTTTAAATAAATGTTTTTTAATTAGAATTTCAAATAAAAAATTTGAATTAATTAAATATTATTTTTCATTTTAAATATATTAAAAATATTTATTTAAATATAAATCATGAAAATTGAAATTAAATCGTAGGTCGTTACACTTTAATAAAGAACACTCGATTCCTATTATATTCGACCGTGATGTATATAGTGATGTTTCAATTGACAAAAAAACATAAAATTGTCAAAATATTCTCTTGTTAAATTATTAGAAAGAAAGAAATTAAGATTAGCGACATGACATTAATCCCTATAAATATACAAGTATCAACTTATAATATTTCACTACAAAATTAATCAATTAGCTACAACGAGACATTAATTAACCAATGGACATGAGTTTGTCGAGGCATTTTGCGATAGTGAGCGTCGTCCTCGTTCTTCTAATGATCACTTATGCAGGCCCCCGGTAAGATAATTAATTTATACTGCTACTACAAACCTTTTTTTTTTAAATACATAAAATCGAAATAATGATATGTGTATTAATTCTCAGGAATGGAGGCGATTGCATCGACTTACCTGGTATTTATTACAACACCTCCGACGATTGCCTCTCCAACTCCACCGATTATTGCAAGTCCCAGATAGCTTGTGATGTTGAGTATGGAGGCCGATTCACGCCGAGAAGACGAGAAAACGACGAGGAGATGATCCAGGCCAAACGGCGACCGCTGTTTGGGAATCAGCGGTCGCGGGATTTCTCCAGCGGGCGCTGGAATGGGTTCAGCGGGCGCTGAACTCGGAGAAAAGTCGGGTCGAGGATCTGCCAAGAATTTGGCCTTTCGGCGGGCGCCAAAAGGGAAACGGCGGGCGCCGTTTCTAAACAGCGGTCGCCAGTGGCAAAATGGCGGGCGCCGTTTTGCGGATTTCTGCCAGCGGGATTTTCTTGTCCCCCAAGTTTTGTCCCCCCTATTTAAACCCTATGTGCGTGAACATTAGGGTTAACACCTCCAGAAAGTCTAGAGTCGAATTTATAGCTTTACAAGCGTGTAATCGAGAACTATAATCGATCTAGTGAATTATTGCAGCGGCAAGAAGTGGACGTAGCCCTCGTTAACGGGTGAACCACTATAATTCTTCGTGTTTCTTTTATTCCGTAATTTTCGTTCTTTGTTTGTTCGTGTGCTTTTCGGAGGGGAATTTGGACGCGAATTTCCCAACAACTGGTATCAGAGCGCTAGGGTTATAGCGATCGGGGAAAAGCGATGACGGACACCATCACCTCGTTCGGGGTTACGAAATTTGACGGGAATAACTATGGGCACTGGAAGATGCAGATCGTGGACTACCTTTATGGGAAGAAGCTCGGAATTCCTTTGAAGGGTAGACCGGAGAAGATCAAGGATGACGAGGAATGGGAAAGCCTCGACAGGCAGGTGTTGGGATTGATACGTTTGTCCTTGGCTTCAAACGTGTCATTCAACGTGCGCTCAATTACCACAACCAAGGATTTGATGGCTGCCCTATCAAACATGTACGAGCAACCTTCAGCGAACAACAAGGTGTATCTCATGAAGCAGTTGTTCAACCTGAAGATGTCGGACAATGCAAACGCAGCCAACCACATCAACGAGCTGAATTCCATCTTGGATAAATTGAAAGGAGTCGGGGTGAATTTCGATGATGAAATTTACGCTTTGATCCTACTTGCGTCTTTGCCGGATAGTTGGGAGCCCATGCGGGCAGCTGTTAGCAACTCTATGGGGAAGGAGAATCTGCAGTTCTCCGAAGTTAGAGATAAGATCCTAGCCGAGGAAATCCGGAGAAAGGATTTCAAGGGAAAGTCTTCTAGTTCGGCCTTGAGTGTGGAGAACCGGGGGAGAAACTCGGGTAGGAATGCTAACAGGAACAGAGGGAGATCCAAGTCTAGGAGTGGAAGAGATAGCTCGAAGTCCGAGGATAATGAATGTTGGAATTGTGGGAAGACGGGGCACTTCAAGAGGGATTGTCGCTCTCGGGGGAAGAGTGACAACAAGAAGAAGGGAACCGCCAATGCGGTAACACAAGAGGATGACGACGATGGGGACGTCCTTCTCTGTTCGGTCGACTCACCGATCGATTCCTGGGTGCTGGACTCAGGGGCTTCTTTCCATACTACTGCACAGCGAGAGGTGATGTTGAATTACGTCTCGGGTGATTATGGAAAGGTATTTCTTGCAGATGACGAGCCACTCGATGTAGTCGGGATGGGAGATATCAACCTAAAGATGTCAAACGGGCAAACTTGGAGGATTTCCAAGGTCAGACACGTGCCGGGGTTGAAGAGGAACCTAATTTCGGTGGGCCAGCTTGATAGTGATGGTCACCGGGTGTCATTTGGAGATGGGTCGTGGAAAGTTTCGAGGAACGCCATGACCATAGCTCGAGGTCATAAGACGGGCACACTTTACATGACGACGAGCGTGAGGGACTCGGATGGTGTTGTTGATAACACCAAGAAGACCGAGCTATGGCATTGCAGGCTGGGGCACATGAGTGAGAAGGGGATGAAGATCATGGCAAAGAACGGGCTGCTGCCCGAACTCAAGGCGATTGAGTCTCACGTGTGCGAGAGCTGCATTCTTGGAAAGCAGAAACGAGTGAGTTTTTCTAAAGATGGAAGAGAGCCCAAGGCGGAGAAGCTGGAACTAGTACACACGGATGTTTGGGGTCCAGCTCCCGTCGCCTCACTCGGAGGATCACTCTATTACGTTACCTTCATCGATGACTCCACAAGGAAGGTATGGGTGTACTTCATGAAAAATAAGAGTGACGTGTTCTATGTTTTCAAGAAATGGAAAGCCGAGGTTGAGAATGAAACAAATCTCAAGGTGAAGTGTTTGAGGTCCGACAACGGAGGTGAGTACGTTGACGCCGACTTCAAACAGTTTTGTGTCGAGAGTGGGATCAAGATGATGAAGACTATTCCGGGGACCCCACAACAGAACGGAATAGCGGAGCGAATGAACAGGACGCTAAATGAGAAGGCCCGGAGTATGCGGTTACATTCGGGGATGCCTAAAATGTTTTGGGCATATGCCATCGACATGGCGGCTCATTTAATCAACAGAGCACCGTCGGTTCCTTTGGAATATCGGATTCCTGAGGAGGTTTGGAGTGGGAAGAAGCTGAATCTGTCCTACTTGAGGGTGTTCGGGTGTCTGGCGTATGTCCATATCGACGAAGCTGCTCGTAGCAAGCTTGATCCTAAGTCCAAGAAGTGCTTCTTTCTTGGATATGGCGGCACGGAGTTCGGATACCGATTTTGGGATGCCGAAAATCATAAGGTGATCCGAAGCAGAAATGTAATCTTCAACGAGGCGGTCTTGTACAAGGGTAAAGACGAGGTTGTTGAAGAAAGCGTTGATCCAGTGGGAGTAACGGAGGAGGTTCCGGTGAAGGTCGTGGAGACCGAGAAGATCGAGGAGGGAAACACGAGCAGCGAGGATGAGCAAGATGAGAATGCTAATCCCAACATCGATCCAGTCACACCGAAGCCATGGAGGTCGACTAGGGTAAGAAGACCTCCCCATAAATTTTCACCTTCCCTTAACTATATCTTGCTGACTGATAGGGGTGAGCCGGAGAGCTACACCGAGGCTATACAAGCGAGGGATTCGATCAAGTGGGAGTCTGCCATGAAAGAAGAGATGAGCTCATTGATGTCGAATCAGACTTGGGAACTAGCCGAGCTTCCAAAGGAGAAGAAGGCCTTGCACAATAAATGGGTCTTCCGGGCAAAGGAAGAACACGATGGGAGCGTTCGGTATAAAGCAAGATTAGTGGTGAAAGGATTTCAGCAGAAGGAAGGGATCGACTACACGGAGATCTTTGCTCCAGTAGTCAAGATGGTAACCATCCGGGTGGTGCTTAGCTTGGTGGCGAAGGAGAACTTACATCTTCAGCAAATGGATGTAAAAACCGCATTTCTTCACGGGGATCTAGATGAAGAAATCTACATGAAGCAACCGGAGGGTTTCGAAGTCCGAGGCAAGGAGAAGCTAGTGTGTAAGCTTCGAAAGAGCTTGTATGGGTTGAAGCAAGCTCCTAGGCAGTGGTACAAGAAGTTCGACATGTTCATGAAGCGAGTCGAGTTCACGCGGTGCGAGGCAGACCACTGCTGCTATTTCAAGAAACTCGGAGGTACCTACATAATATTGCTCCTTTATGTAGATGATATGCTGATAGTCGGGGCGAGTTTGGCGGAGATCGACAAGCTCAAGAAGAGTCTATCGAGGGAGTTCTCTATGAAGGATTTGGGTGCTGCCAAACAAATCCTGGGCATGAGAATCACGAGGAGCAAGGATGGTCTTGAGTTGTCTCAAGAGGAGTATCTGAAGAAGGTGCTAGCACGGTTTAACATGGAGGATGCGAAACCCGTGAGCACTCCTTTGGCTAGTCACTTCCGTTTGTCAAAGGAGGATTCGCCAACGAGCGAGAAGGAGATGGAGCATATGGATAAGGTCCCTTACGCCTCTGCGATTGGGAGCCTTATGTATGCCATGGTGTGCACGAGGCCTGACATTGCCCATGCAGTGGGAGTTGTCAGTCGATTTATGAGTAATCCGGGGAAGCAACACTGGGAAGCCGTCAAGTGGATCTTTCGATACTTGAGAGGGACTTCCGGTTTTGCTTTGAGGTTCCGAAAATCAGATGTGGGGTTACTTGGGTTCGTGGACGCGGATAATGGAGGTGACGTGGATAGTAGGAAGAGCACTACTGGGTACGTGTACACTTTCGGGGGTACAGCGATTAGCTGGGTGTCGAGGTTGCAGAAGATAGTAGCACTATCGAGTTGTGAGGCGGAGTACGTTGCTGTGACGGAAGCCGCGAAGGAGATGATGTGGCTACAAGCATTCCTGCTAGAGCTAAGGCAAGATCACTCGAGGAGTATCTTGTATTCCGACAGTCAGAGCGCCATTCACTTGGCGAAGAATCCGGTGTACCATGCTCGAACGAAGCATATCCAGCTGAGATATCACTTCATTCGATCAGCCTTGGAGGAAGGCGTCTTGGTGTTGGAGAAGATTCTTGGGAGTAAGAATCCGGCCGACATGTTTACGAAGGTGGTGCCGTGCGAGAAGTTGAGGTTGTGTTCAACCTCGGTTGGTCTTCTGGGATGAGGACCGGGACGCCGCTGCAATGGGAAAGGAAGATAGGGGACGCGAATCAGCTCCAAGTGGGAGATTGTTGAGTATGGAGGCCGATTCACGCCGAGAAGACGAGAAAACGACGAGGAGATGATCCAGGCCAAACGGCGACCGCTGTTTGGGAATCAGCGGTCGCGGGATTTCTCCAGCGGGCGCTGGAATGGGTTCAGCGGGCGCTGAACTCGGAGAAAAGTCGGGTCGAGGATCTGCCAAGAATTTGGCCTTTCGGCGGGCGCCAAAAGGGAAACGGCGGGCGCCGTTTCTAAACAGCGGTCGCCAGTGGCAAAACGGCGGGCGCCGTTTTGCGGATTTCTGCCAGCGGGATTTTCTTGTCCCCCAAGTTTTGTCCCCCCTATTTAAACCCTATGTGCGTGAACATTAGGGTTAACACCTCCAGAAAGTCTAGAGTCGAATTTATAGCTTTACAAGCGTGTAATCGAGAACTATAATCGATCTAGTGAATGATTGCAGCGGCAAGAAGTGGACGTAGCCCTCGTTAACGGGTGAACCACTATAATTCTTCGTGTTTCTTTTATTCCGTAATTTTCGTTCTTTGTTTGTTCGTGTGCTTTTCGGAGGGGAATTTGGACGCGAATTTCCCAACATGTGAGAATGACGTGACTAACCCGTGCGACCCAAATTACCCTTTTGACCCCAATCACCCGTGCAATTACTGTCGCCGCAGCGAATTTTACATGTGTGACGAAATCATCAGGTTACCACGTGGGGAAAATTGCGACCCGTGTAAACGCTGTACTAAGTTATTATTGCCAATTAGTTTTGTATTTCTGTAATTTATACTTGTATTTTTTTTGTTTATTGATTTTTGTGATTTAAATTGTATTTATTTTTAATTTAACGATTATTTTAGTGTTGTCTAATGAATATTTATACAGTAGAAACTCCATATAGTAATACTCTATATAAGAATAAACTCTCTATAGTAATAAAAAAGTCAAGTCCCGACTCGGTACCAGTTATAAATAGGAATAAACTCTACATTGTCATAAGTCATACATTTTCCAAGTCCCACCTTAATGATTTATACCTCTATATAAGAATAAATGATTAATATATAATAAAAATATATATTAATAATATTTTTATTTATCAAAATCAATTACATGTTTAAAATAACTTAAAATGTTTATCAAAATCAATGACATATAGTATATTATCAAAGTTTATAGTCATTAGATTCATTAGAATTTTATTTAATATATATGTTAAATGCAATTTTTATAAATATATGGTCAAATATAGTTAGTCAAAACTATTAAATTGGTTAAGTTCGATATATTTTATTTTTATATTTATATTATTTTTATACGAAAAAAATTATTTTTATTTTGTAAAACTCTATATAAGAATAACTCTGTATAGTAATATTTTTTCCCGGTCCCAAAGATATGACTGTACGGAGTTTCTACTGTATTATGCATATGTTTCTTAGAATTTATAACTCTAATTGACTGTTTTTTGTCAGTATATAAATATCGATTGCGTAAATAATAGTCGGCAATTACCGACAGTTTCGATAATTACTGCGCCGGTCGGTTTCAGCACTGTTGAAATATGACTCAAAATCGCTCTTTGATGGGAGTTGATGGTTTACGGACGAAAGGAAACGAGCTTACGTTGCAGAAGCCTGGCTTGCCCGAGCCCGAAGTCTCTGAAGCCAAGCCCGCCCGAGCCCGTTGTCTTTATTTTTCCAGCTCGATCAGTTTTTGGCGTTGGTTCCGTTTTTGGACTCCATGTGCGGTTTTTTTGGTTGAAGATCAAGTCATAATATTTTTCTTTGTTAAGGGATATGGAGTTATATTTGGAAAAGAATTCTTATTCCTAATCCTATTGTTTACCTAATTTATGGATCTCCTACATCTATAAATTAGGATCTCAATGGACATAGTTAAGACTTAAGAGAGACAATACAAAGAACACCAAGCAAGAGAGATATTGTTATTGTGTGATATTATAGGGTTTTGGAGTGCATATCAATCCTTGTAATCGTGAGCAATATTATAGTGAAAGTTCTCGTCGTTCCTCCCGCGATTTTTTCCGATTTGGGTTTCCACGTAAATTCCTTGTATTCTTTATTTGTCTCCTTTTATTTGTTTAGATATTTTTCGGTTCTCGTTATTGTCGTACTATACATCGTCGAATTTATAACAAGTGATATCGGATGGCATCAAGAACTTTATCAAAAAGCTAACAAACACAAATTGAGCGCGGCGAACGGCTCCTCTTCTAACTCAATTTAAATACATTTTTTATTCCAATTCATAATTCGAGTCATACTATAACAATACATAAATCAATAAAAAAAACTCAAACTCTTCGTGAAATTTGATTTTTTTTAATTCTAACGACATTTGAAAATCCAAAAGAAATAAAATTAAAATCTCAATACTAAGCCAATTAGAAGAATTTCATTAGAAACATAATAATTAAGGTTATATAGAATAAGGTTATATGTTGATTTATGATTCAAATCGAAATTAAAAACTAAAACGGGATGAGAACATACAAGTCGGGATGCTAAATTTGCACAAGTAAATTCAAGCTCATAATTAATTAAGGGTGATTTCTTCGCCATCCAATGAATTAATTAAGTCATGTATTAAAGGCTGTGGGTTGGATGTGTACGGGGAGGTGTCACGCCGTAATTGTGGTCTCATTATTTGGATATGTTTTTTTTACTGTGTTTGTTTTTAGAGGGGTTGCATTGGTTTAGGAGTTTAATAAATTTTTTTACTTAAGTATATTCAATTTGAATTTTAAAAATTCTATTAAAATCAGTTGGTCAACATGAATTTTAAAAAGTTTAAAAAATCATTGTCAAAACCGGCGTACGAGTCGAAGTGATCCGCCTCGACTCGAGCCTCAACTCGTATGAAGCGGTCGCATTTTTTATTTTTATTTTTTTAAACAGTGTCATTTTTATTTTATAATTAAGTTGATGTTATTAAGAATTATATTTGGCCTAACTTGTGAATTTATTCTTCACCTCTCACTATTACTTTTGACGATTTTTTCGTTCTAAAAAACTCAACTTCTACAAGTACAAAACTATATTTTTTTGTTTCTCATTCTCATTCTTATTTTCATTCATATAATTAGGGATGGACACTTCGTCCCGGAATCCCGATCCCGTCCCGATCCCATCCCGAAAATTAGCGGGATGGGACGAGATCACTTTTGAAAATGGCAATCCCGTCCCATCTCGTCCCGTTTTAATTTTTTCATAACGGGATCGGGACGATCCCGTTATATCCCGTTCCGTCCCGATAATTTATTTAATAATAATATAATTTTTATTTTTTCAAACAAATTAATAAAATATCAAAATATTAATTATACTCTCAATTAAATTATTATTTAATTAAGTATATTTTTAAAATCTCATAATATTTTACAATAATTTAATTTTTGTTAAATAATTTGTATTTAAAAATACTAACATTTTTATTTTGAAATATTAAACAAAGTAAAAATATCATTTAAATTGAATATAAGCAAGTTTAATATTATTTTACTTATTTAATAATTTATGTTTAAAATTAAAGTTTAAAATTAATTCAATATATATATGCGTGTGTATGTATATGTATATATATTTGTCATAAAAAATTGACGATTTTTATTTTATTTGAATTTTTATTGTTTTATAGGCCCGTAATATTATTATTTTATTAATTTTTTTATTTAATTAGTTATTTTTATTTTTTATTTAATATTTTGGGACGTCCCGATCCCGTCCCGATCTCGACCCGAAACCAAATGAGATTGGGACGTGCGAAACAGATTTTTAAAATGCAAATCCCGTCCCATCCCGTCCCGTCCCGTCCCACGCCCACCCCTACATATAACCTCTCTTTTTATTGTCCAACACCATCTATCTTGTTTTTTCTTCATAATTGTTATAGTCTATGGTCTTTCTCCAAGTTTCTCTATTTTACTTTTTAATTTGATAGGAGTGCCAAAGAAATATTTTTATTTTAATTATATGTAATATTTAAATGACATTTGGTTTATTAGTATTTAATCGAATGTCATTTTAATAATAAAATTTTAATTTGAATTTGATTTTTTCTAATAATTTTTATACATTTCTTTTTATTTTTTGAGGCGTATGCTTTGTCACGTCTCGAGGCGTACGCTTCGCGATTAAAGTGAAAAATGTCTCATATACGACTCATGTATTAAATTTAAATGAAAAAACGTAGAATGATATGTAAAAAAAGATGTATGTTACTTATGCATGCATTTAAACATTTTATAACTACTTTTTTATAAATAAATAAAACGAGGAATGACATAGTATAACAAAGATGTACTGTATGTTACGCACTGATGCATGCAAAAAATATATATAATTACTTTTTGATAAATAGTAAAAAAAAAAAAAAAGAGGAATGACTGGTGCATGCATCATGCGAATTTATAATGAATGAATAGTTGTAACTTGTAACGCCCGGTCTTTGAGGGCTGAAGTCCAACTTGATTGGGTCAGTTGGATTATCAATAACGGACTATCTTATGATTAAATTAAATGCGTTGAAAAAACATGTATTGATACAATGAAGTCAAAATATCAATATCGACAACAGTTATTTGTTATTGAACCGATCCATAATGGTCGGGCTTAGGCTGGTCTTGACAAGAGTACTAATGAAGCATGCATTTAACTTTTTTATAAATATAAAAATGACGAGCGGTGGTACGTTCATGCATTTAAATATCTTATAATTGCTTTTTAATAAGTAAAAAAAAATGAATAGTATTGATGCATGCATTTAATTTTTTTTATAAATAATAAGAAATGAAAAGTAGCTATGCATATAATTAATTTTTTCTGAATTTTTTTAATTAATAAAAAAATTAATATTAATGATTCGTGCATTTAAAATTGTTTACCCTCCATTGTTCATATTGTTATAGGTAGTAACTCTGTTTTAATAAATAAAAATGAATAATAGTGACCGCATTTAAATATTTTATGGTTAATTAAATGTTTAAAATTATTAGTTTATATATGTAATTAATTATTTCCTCCATTTCCTATAGAGGCATTTTTTTATACAAAAAGTTTTCCCAAACCTAAATATATTATATATAGGACTACTAGGCAATTATATATATGACCTTAAAATAGAATATTAAAAAAATTGTATACCGAAATATATATATATATATATATATATATATATATATATATATATATATATATATATATATATATATATATATATATATATATATATATATATGTGTGTGTGTGTGTGTGTGTGTGTGTGTGTGTGTGTGTGTGTGTGTGTGTGTGTGTGTGTGTGTGTTGATTTTCAAATTAAAGAAAATTTTGAGGTAATTTCCAGTCAAAATTCAAAAGTTAATGTTCATGATGATGTATAATTTTCATAATTGAGCGTGCTGTTTTAAATTGACAAACGTACAATCTTTCACATAAAAAAATTGTCAAACATATTTTGTTAAATTATTCATAAACGAGAAAATAGATAGTTTAAAAGAGACGAATATAATACAAGTCACAAATAAATAATAATTCTTTCGATTTTATTTGAAGAGTTTGTAAACTTCTTTGGTAATTTACAAAGAAAATTCACCGACTTTTGTGATTCCATAGGAGTATTTCATTAAAAATATTTCAAGTTCATAATATAAATATATAACTTGACCACTACACACTTAAGTGTTGCAATACACCAAGTCATCAGTATCACATACTCTGTATATAAGTAAGAGCTGAGTATCAATTAATGTCCAAAACATTCCTTGCATGCGAAATTAATTGATCGAAATGGGTACTACTTTCGTGAAGCTTTTTGTGGTTGTATTCGTTTTCTGGATCTTCAGTCATTCAAGTTGTGGTAAGTAATATAATGTATTACTCCTTATAATTCAAAAAAAAAAAAAAAGTTTGTAATTTTAAAATTGAAATTAATTTGTGTACAAATGATATATATATGTGTACGTATATTGATTTTTAGGATGGGCCCAATGCTCCGAAGTACAAGGTTTTGGTTACAACACGTCTGAGGATTGTTCATCCAACTGCACTGCCTATTGCAAATCCAAGGAAGATTGCTTTAATGTGTCTGACCCATGTGACCCCCGTTACTCGTATATGTCTTGATAATTACGGAGTTTACCCTTGTGACCTCCTAATTGAGGACAATTGCAACCCGTGTAAACGCTGTAATATTGGAAATGAAACCAACTTTTGCTCCCCTACACCCGTTGAGTCCGCCCCGCCGAAACCCTATTGTTCTAAACCGTACACGAATGGAACCTGCCACAAAACTGTATTCCACGGCACTAACGCGTGTTACTGTAATCGTTGCACTTAATAATATTGCTACTCCGTATTGCTGCTCAATGAGAAATTACTATATGTATCTCGATAAAATAAAATGTTACACTTTTTTTAAACTCCAAGAATAAGAAATTATTATACTCTCTTTTTTTTGTTTTTCTTTAGAGTTTGCTTTCAGTTTTGATGAATAATATTGCTAATTATTCAATATAGTAAGATATTTAAACATTTATCTCAATGTTTTCACACAAGAATGGCCCGAGCGATTCAAAGGTAAATTCATTTGGTTAATCAACTATAAAACAAATTATAAACCAAGCATTTTAATTAGAAAAATATTAATCACAAAAAAACGATTTATCGAAAAATACAGTAAATTAATTTTAGACATAATTAATTTAGAGAAAAAAATATTTTGATTTTAAGTATTAAAAAAATTAAGGATATTATTTTATGAGGGCAAATATAATAGTGAAGTTATAGACTCCTCCAAAACTTTTCACTAATTTCAAATAAAGGCTCATGGCCAATACTACCTTTCTATAAAATTATTATCAAATCACAAATTCCAACACAATCAACACAATCAATAATAATTTCAATATATATATATATTCTCATATTATTATTATTACTAATTAATTAATTTCAATAGTCCGAATTAAAAATGAATTAAATCAATACATTTTTCATGAATCATGAGCGATTGATATAAATAAGATAAACGGGTAAAATTGTCTTTACATGTTACATAAACTTTCCTTAAAATTTATTTAAATTCACTTAACGTCTTACACAAAAATAAAATAAAATATATGCCCTAGAAAATTAATAATAATGTAAGAGTTCATTTCATATAAAATTACCAAAAACAACTATCAATTTTTTGCCTAATGATAAAAAAAATAGATTATATTTTTTTATTGTAATTTAATGTATTGATATTATAATTATATTTTAGGGATGATTTTAAATTTTGAAATGTTTCCTTTAACTTTTTTTTTCTATCAATATTTTATTTTATATCTTAATTACATTTACAATTTTTCTATCTTCCATCGGTTGCGGTAACGCTGTGAAATTGACATATTTGTAAGAATCCATTTTTTTCTATCATTTATTTCAGAATGTTTGTATTTTTGTCTTATTTTTAGATTTATATCTTCTGGATCAAAGACGTACGTGGACTGGGTGGAGGCCTTGCCGGCGATGGCGTCAATTAATCCTGCAGTCCAAATACTTGAAATCTTCTTCGGTGGCCACGTCAACCACGTAGCCCATCTAGTTGGCGTGCTGGCTCCAGATGTTGTTCACCTTCAGGCATATGCCGTCGTCCACGAATAAATCAATATATGTAATACTGCTAACCAATATGTTTTATATACTATATACTCTCTTTGTCCCACAACAATAGTAACAGATGGTTAACGTTGACATTTTTTTGTTTTTTCAATAAATATGATAAATAATATACAAAAATTTTGAAAAAATAAATAAAATAAAATTTAATTAAAATTTCCGATCGAAATGTAAATATATAGATCAAAAAAGGTTAAGGCCGAAGCCTTTACATCGTACTCGGGCAGACCCGACAAAAAACAAAGGAAAAACTAGGCAGGCGTACGGACAGGCCCGTAGTGAAGCCTAAGAAATCCTAAGTACAGCAATGACTAAAGAAGTCCCAAGCTAAGTAATTACAAAATCTGGGTGTATCATCGCCATGCATTTACACACATGTATCTTGATCATCCTCGTGATTGTTGTAGCGTCCGGCTGTTGATTTTTAAAAACTTGTTTGTTCCTTGCATTCCATAAAGTGTAGACAGTGGTTGCAAGAGCAATGCGCTTGAAATTACATCGAGGAGAAGTGCCACGGCCTTCTTTCTTAATCCATTTCAAAGCGCTCAAAATAGTAGTCATATGTCGTCGAATGCCTGCCCAAGAACGGATACTATTCCAGATTCTGCTCGTAACCGTGCAGGAGAAGAATAAGTGATCCAAGGTCTCCGTGGGATGCTGGCAGAAGATGCAGCCCATGTCTCCCGTGATGAAGGCCAGTCTGTCCTTCGTCGAAAGACGGCCTTTAGCACAAAGCCAAAGGGAAAAGGAGTCCCACAACAATAGTAACAGATGGTTAAGTTGACATTTTTTTGTTTTTTCAATAAATATGATAAATAATATACAAAAATTTTGAAAAAATAAATAAAATAAAATTTAATTAAATTTTATTTTAGGTAGTTTTTTATAATTTTTTTCCACTATTTATCATATATATTGGACGAATAGAAAAAATCAAAATTAACCACTTGTGTTTATTGCTGTGAAATAGAGGGAATATATATTAATTAATTACCTACAGTGGATTGTTGGGAGAAATGGGGCAAGTTGTTGTTGGAAGTGGCTTTTAGAGGAAACGGGGGTGAGGGCGTAGTCCCGTCTCTGGTGAAGAATTTGAGGCCTTCTTACTTGCAGGTATTAGATAGATCCTAAAGTTTTATCATTTTAACAAAAAAAATTAAAGTGTTATTGTACTATTATTGTACGTATGATAATAGGTATGATCCTCTTCGCTAAAAATAAATTTTGTAGGTAATGATTTGGTGATATGTTTGGAGACTTGAAAAAATGAGTAAAGATGAGGCTTTTCACGAACGCATAAGAAAAGAAGGATACATACAAGATATTTTCTGCTAGTTTTGTTCTTAGTTTTGAGTAATACAATTATTAAGTTTTTACTAATTTCATTCATAATTTTGCATAATATAATTACCATTTATTTACTAGTTTAATTTATAGTAATTTTGTGTTTTTTACTAGTTTCTATAATAGTTTTGTATAATTCAATTATGCTTTCTGTTAATTTCTTTCTTAGTTTTTTAATTTTAATTTTTGAACTTATTATATTATAGTTCCCTCGATAGTTTTGTATAATAAAATTATCGGTGCTTAATTTCTTTCTTACAAACTAATTTTAATTTTTAAACTTATTATATCATACTTCCCTAAATAATTATTGACGTTTAATGTTATAATTCTAAATTTGAACTTATTGTAGCATAGTTTTGTAGATCGATTTTAATGTTTAATGTACTCCTTTCATCTAAAAATAAATGTCATACTTTTATGGGTATTGAATTTAAGAAAATTATTAATTTTTTTATTTTTTAATTAAAAGACAAAAACATATTTTTAAAGTAAAAAGTAAAAGAGCAGATTTGTATATTTACTTTTTACTATAAAAATGTACGTGAATATACATAACTAATCATTCGTAACGGAGGCAGATTGCAATGACGTAAGTGGTATTGGTTACGGCACCCCCGATGAATGTTTGTCGAACTACAATGGCTATTGCAAGAACCAGTCAGTTTACAACAATGTGTCTAATTACAACCCGTGCAACCTCATGTGGTCGTCATCAATGTGGCAAAGATTACTCGTGTGATAAACATGGGTCGCTCAGGTAAGTGCGACCCATGTCAGTGGTGTTAAAATTACTTTTGCGCCCCCTCCTCCAAGTTTCAACCATCGTTCTAATCCGTATTCGGGTGGCAAATGCCAACAAATTAACTATGTATAACAACAGAAATTCAACGTATTTTATGTACTCGTTGCCACTTAATTTGATATTACTGCTCGATGCGAAATTAAACGCGAGTTTGATGAATTTTATTTTCTGAAATATATATCAATAAGATTATATATGTTACGGTACCTTTTTTTTACAATGCATAGTACACTTATCATACATCAAAAACTGTAAAAATCTTTAAAAGTAAATGTATTAACAAGATATGCACGATCTACATATATAAACAACATGATATATTGCAATTTTCAAAAATCTTTTATAAATAAAATCTACAATTTTCCAGGTTTAGATCTACTGTATTTTGATGACGACTCATTAACCAGCGAGGCGGTGACTTATCGAAAAATGTTTCACCATCATCATACATCATCGACGGGATTCACGGTGGTGAGCCTTGGCCGAAGGCGGGTCCGAGAGAGCAAAGATGTGTAAACAAATCCTTCCTTCAAATCTATTCCTCCTTAGAGAAATGAATTCGACAGCAAAAACATCCTTAATTCCTTAATTATAAAGAATCCATGTACTGGAATCGCAAATTTAATGGTCCACGATAAATAGCTCAGGGAACCAAATTGACTTTTTTCTGTCATCGGAGGCGAACCAAAGACAAATTTAATGGTCCACGATAAGTGACCTAAGTTCAAGTATTAAACTATAATTATCCCTTAATTTTGTAAATCATTATGGTCGGTGGGTTTATTTCATGGACGAATTTATTTTAGGCCAGCACTGGGCTCTAGCCTAGTGCAATTTTTTTATATCTATTATATATTTATATATATTTAGTATTTTATATTCCTTATATATTTGTTGCCCCATTTATTATTAGAATCAAGACCAATTCTATGCGAATTATGCGAATTATGCGAATTCACGCTTTCACTTTTCAACATCTTTGTGAGAAATTTGATAATTGCGTTTCTTGTGAACATTGGTGGCCTCCAAATGTGTCGTCCTCGTTCTTGTCGGTCGTCACAATACGAATTTTAACAAGTATGTTCTCTAAATTACGAACTTTTAGTTCCTTTCTGGCTTTAGTATTAAAATTAAATTTTAAATAGTGAATTTAGTTTAAATTTTTTAAATAGAGCTTCATCCTATTTGCAAAGAAGAGAAAAAGAATCTTATATCTTATTTTTTTCAAAAACTTTCATTGTTAATTAGTGTAAGCGCATTTTCAGCAATAAAAATATGAAAACAACACTCCGTAACAAGACGAGGGATGCCTTACTTAAAAATTCTTGACAATTTTTATTGAAAGAAATTTTGTTAAAATTAATATATTATTATGTTTTGAAAGTCAAAAACAACTTATTTGAATATCAAGATATTTTGTTATTTGTAGTATAAAATTATTGTGGCATACATATATTTTTAAATCCACTCTTAATCCTGCATTCGCCCCTAGTTTATTTCTAAAACAATTCTTCTAAAAATTTTCTTTCGGTTTTCTAATTTGCAAGGGGAATACCGGTAATCATCATAATAATATGGCCCTCGATCTCATCCGGTTTCTTAAGTTTGTTTTCCGAGAATTACTACAACATATATCTATATCTCTGAAAATTAATCAGTTGGCCCATTAGCTCAGTTGGTTAGAGCGTCGTGCTAATAACGCGAAGGTCGCAGGTTCGAAACCTGCATGGGCCATTTTATCGTTTTGTTTTGTTTTTCATCACAGTTTTTAAGCCCGTCCCAATATGTGTCATTTTATGTTTGTTTTGGAGGCATGTGGATTTCTTGATCGCATTTATAAAAAAATGTATGTTATTTAACCTACACCATAAAAAATGTATGTTATTTAACCTACACCATAAAACTATGAGTTTTTTTCACCAATTGTAATTGAATTGTTTTATTTACCTTTCAAACTTTTCAAAAAAAGACATAAAATAAAATAAATTGTCTCCACTTTATTCTTCTTTCTCTCTCTCTCCCTCCAGAACTGACGCGCATTTTTTTTTTCGATTTCGATTCAACCAATTTTCTTACCGTAGATGTTATCGGCGTCGGCGTCCGAACATGAGGAGGATGCAAAGATCTCTACAGGACCACCACCACTTTCGTTTTTTTTATCTACGACTGTTACTCGATGGCACAGACGATCGAGTAGTGAAGAACAATTGAAGATCATTATTACTCGATGGTACGTTACTCGACGGTACATTACTCGATTTTGAGTAACTCGAAATCTCAAATTCGAGTATCAATTTCACGGATTAAACAGATTTTGCTCATTCCTAATATTGGTTCGTTCCATGCATGGATGTAAAAATATTGAAGTCTAAATTCCGTAGAATTTTGATTCGAGACAATCGGAGTTCGGGCGAAAAAGATACGACAAGAATCGAGAAACTGCTTAAAGAGGAGAATTTCGAGTAACTCGAAATCTCGAATTCGAGTAGCAACTTCACGGATTAAACTGATTTTGCTCATTCGTAATATTGGTTTGTGCCATACATGGATGCAAAGATTTTGAAGTCTAGATCCCGAAGAATTTTAAATAAAGCCGATTAGAGTTTGTATGAAATAGATATGACAAGAATCGAGAAGTTGCGCAAAGATAAGAATTTCGAGTAACTCGAATTCGAGTAGCAATTTCACGGATTAAACTGATTTTTCTCATTCGTAATCTCGCTTCGTGCCATATATGTATGCAAAGATCTTGAAGTCTATATTCTGAGGAATTTTGAATCGAGACGATTGGAGTTCGTATGAAAACGATATGACAAGAATCAAGAAGTTGCGCAAAGAGAAAAATTTCGAGTAACTCGAATTTGCGTAGCAATTTCACGGATTAAACTGATTTTGGTCATTCATAATATTGGTTTGTGCCATTAATGTATGCAAAGATATTGAAGTCTATATTCCGGGAAATTTTGAATCGAGAAGATTGGAGTTTGTACAAAAAAGATATGACAAGAATCGATAAGTTGCGCAAAGAGAAAAATTTTGAGTAACTCGAATTCATCTGCAAATAATTCTCGATGTGAAAACACAGAGCCTGGGGGCTGATCTTTGAATAGGAAAAAGAGCGGATCTGCATGGTTCCAAATGAATTGACTTATTCGAAAAAGGCCTTGTTCTTTGGAAGATCTATCTCGTGTCTGGTACTGCATGGTTCCACTCTGCAAGAACTCCGAATGAGTAGTAACTTCAAGGATTAAACTGAATTTTATCATTTGCAATTTTGGTTCTTGCCATAAATGGATGCAAAGATCTTGAAGTCTAGATTTCGAGAAATTTTGAATCGAGACAATCGAAGTTCGGGTGAAAAAGATACGATAAAAATCGAGAAACTACGCAAAGAGGAAGATGTTCGAATAGCCAGGATCCTGTAATGATCAATCTCCCGGCCTGGTTACTCGATGGCATGTTACTCGAGTAACCATCGAGTAGAGATGTTAAAATTAGTATTTTTTTGCCATTTTTTTACATAATTAAGTTGTTATTTGCACTAATAAGTTCAATTTAGAGACTTAAAACATTCATAAAACAAGTTAGATGATCAATCGATTCGTTTAGACTGATAACAAGTGAAATTTGGAACATTAGTCATATTTTTCTAAATATCTTAGGAAAGTTTACAACAAACAAACTTTAATATTGTTCAATGTTGACATGCTATTGATTAAAACTCTAAAATTGAATATCAAACATGTTTAATGAATGTTTTTAGTCATTAAAATGATGTTACATACGCAAATACACACTTAGAAATCGAAGAACGCCATTAAAATTGAAAAAAAAATGGGTCATGTTCTTCACTACTCGATGGGACCTCCTTAGTTACTCGATGGTAACCCTATTCTAATCGATGGAAACCCTACTCTACTGGAAGGTGACTACTCGAATGACACTACAGGAAGGTGACTACTCGAATGACACTACTGGAAGGTGACTACTCGAATGCCACTACTGAAAGGTGACTACTCGAAAGATTTGAACATCTTCCTCTTTACTCGAACATCTTCCTCTTTGCGCAGCTTCTCGATTCTTATCATATTTTTTCGTACGAATTACAATCGTCTCGATTCAAAATTCTACGGAATATAGACTTCAATATCTTTGCATCAATGTATGGTATGAACCAAGATTACGAATGAGAAAAATCAGTTTAATCCGTGAAGTTGTTACTCGAATTCGAGTTACTCGAAATTTTTCTCTTTGCACAACTTCTCGATTCTTGTCATATCTTTTTCGTACGAACTCCAATCGTCTCGATTCAAAATTCCTCAAAATATAGACTTCAAGGTCTTTGCATCCATATTTGGCACAAAGCATGATTCCGAATGAGCAAAATCAGTTTAATTCGTGAAATTGCTACTCGAATTCGAGTTACTCGAAATTCTTCTCTTTACGCAACTTCTCGATTCTTGTCATATCTTTTTCGTACAAACTCCAATCGTCTCGATTTATAATTTCCCGGGATCTAGACTTCAGGATCTTTGCATCCATGTATGGCACAAACCAATATTCCGAATGAGAAAAATCAGTATAATCCGTGAAGTTGCTACTCGAATTCGAGATTTCGAGTTACTCGAAATTCTACTCTTTGAGCAGTTTCTCGATTCTTGTCGTATCTTTTTCGTCCGAACTCCGATTGTCCCGATTCAAAATTCTACGGAATCTAGACTTCAATATCTTTACATTCATGCTTGGAACGAACCAATATTAGGAATGAGCAAAATCTGTTTAATCCGTAAAATTGATACTCGGATTCGAGATTTCGAGTTACTCGAAATCGATTAATGTACCGTCGAGTAACGTACCATCGAGTAATAATGATCTTCAATTGTTCTTCACTACTTGATGGGCTACTCGATCGTTTGCGTCATCGAGTAACAGTCGCAGAAAAGAAAAATGAAAATGAAACACATAACTCTCGTTTTCGCTCGTTAATCCACGCGTATATCCGACTGGAAATTTCAAGAATCTAACGCGGCAACATGGACTATTTTTTTGTGTGGATTTAAGAGAATTTTTTATTTTTATTTTTGGTTTTGGGTTGTTTGAATGAATATGGTGTATGAATGCACTATTAAACCCACAAGTATTTTGATTTTATTTTTATTTGATTTGATTTTGTTTTTGTTTTTTTAAATTTATTGAAATAGTAAAAGTAGAATAGACAATTCATGTGCAATTGGTGTAAAAAATTCTACTTTTTTAAATAGAATAAAAAACATATGAGTTTATCAAAAGTGACTAAAAAGTCACATTTTTTTTTTTTCATCACAGTTTTTTAGCCCGCCCCAATATACACTGTTAATTCTTTTCCACGACAACATGTGCCTAATAATATTAGTGTTATTGAGTTGAAGCGACTCCAACAACAGACACCTTCAATTTATAATATTTGAGATGTATGAATTCGATTCATATTATATTTGAGCGTGTCTGGATTGACAAACCATACATGCATGTTTATTAGGTATAAAATTGTCATAACTTTCTATTGAATTATGTATTAAAAAAGTAAAAAAAGATTAATGTATGAATTCGATTCATATTATATTTGAACGTGACTAGATTGACAAAAAAACATACATCTTTATTTAGGTTTGAAATTATCATAACTTTCGATTAAATTATTTATTAGAAAAATTAATGTCATGTACGTCAATATATCATCATATCATACATCAATATATCATAATATTGGTTAAATTATTTATTTAAAAAATGCAAACTTTTTATATTTGAGGAAATAATATGACACTTGAAAAAATGGAAGAAATTGAAAATCATGAATAAAAATCGATTGATTGATTGATGAAGGTTGGCGCTGAAATTATTGAATAAAACGATGCGATCCAATTCGAATTGGATGGTCAAACGAAAAATATTTGGACCAATAATCCAAAACACCAAAAGATATAAATTCGATTGAATATAAATGAATAATAATCTTGATAAAACAAAATTGTAAGATATAAGACAAGATAAAATATACAATCATATATAGATGAAAAAGGTTAAGAAATTAGAATTATTATAACTTTTCGTACTCTCGTTTAAAAAAAGATATAAACATTAACGTGATCAATGAAAATTTATCTCTCGAAAATACTCAAATATTTTTCAAAGTTTATTTAAGCGTTCTAAACACTTAAATTTTTATAAAATATTCTAAAATCACAAACCAGTTAAACATGAAAGAAAAGTCGCAAAAAGATCTAAATTCTACACAAATAAACGAATCACAATAATCACACAAAATTTAATTACAAAATTAAAAAAATGAGAATTTCACAATCCTCTTCGTCATTTCATGTTTAATAGCTTTGGTGTGTTGGTTTTTTCCAATTTTAATTTGATGTGTTAATTCGATATGTCAATTATTTATGGATTTGTCAATTATATGTACATAAAGATGGATTTGTTGTTGCTTTCGGTTCAGGTGTATTATACTGTGGATAAATTTGCTCTACTTCACTTATGTACTGTACAAGTGTATTATGCAGTGAACCGAAAATATTAATCCAAATCTCAATTTTTTTGTACATGTATATGTAAAAAAATATGTCTCTATCCTCCAACTTTTTCACTATAACAAGTAATTGTGAAGCATCATATACTACAACATAATCAATCAGTAATCAGATTCTTCCTTGAGAAACAAAACTACAAAAACTGACAGGAGCGGAACGCCGCAATACTTGTATGCTTCATTTGAAGTAAACCTTAGTCTCAAGATCTCTCCACCTACATAGTAACAATGAACAAAGTCAAAGACAGCAAAAAAAAAAGAGTTAAAGTGAAGAGAATGAATTTGGGGGGGGGGGGGGGGGGGGGGGGGGGGGGGGGGGGGGAGGAGGAGGGTGGTGGGTTTAGAGATTTGATTATGAAACTCTATCAAAAATCAAATATCTATCCATCCACAGAATAGATAACCATTTAGGCATCTTCCCAACTCTCGTTTTTGCTCAACTAAGAGCAGTTCCAATGGGGTACCCATTAATAGGTCCAAATTTGGGCAATGTCATTTGTCACATAAAAAGATAAATTAAACTTGTCAATTCATATATCTTATGTACAAGTTGCTACTCTCCAATGTTGTACCCAAAAGCTTAGTTCAAATATTTGTCAAGTAAGATTTGTACCCTGACATTGCCCATTGGGGATGCTCTAATATTTTAACTATGAATAAAAAAAATTACAAGGATTCAAGTCCTACTTAATATTCAGTAACATGCCCACACATAATTATTGGAAATATTATAAAATTACCTGTTTGATTTCCTGATCGACTCTTCATCTTGGGAATGTATCATCCTGTATACCAACCAGAAAGTAACCAAACCAGACAAATCATGACTCTCATCCTCCATAAACTGTGTAGTGAAATACAATAACCAGCTATTGAGTATATCGAGCTCCTTGCTTTTGTGTGTATGTAACACGTGATTCTGGTTTATCAAAGGCATATGCAATCGGTCACACGAACCAAGCAGATGAAAAAGAGTCTTCAAATTAAATCCCATATGTTCTATTATATATATTGCCTGAACTGGTATTTTGGATTTTCGAATCTTCGTAGCCACCATACATCTGATGAAATCCCACATTATTCCCACTCTGTGAACCACTCCCACTCCACCCATCCCACTGCCCATTAGAAGCTATTCCATTCCTAGACTGAGTGAGATTAAACTGAGAGTACGGAGGGGGGTTATTGGATATTGTTTGGTCAATTATACCGGAAGGAATTCCATAAGCACCACCAGGGGTAGAAAAACTACCCCCCATGTCAGTAAACCTTTGGTTCTGATTTGAAGAAAGAGACCTTTGTAAAAGAGATTGGTATCTTGCATCTTCATATGAACTCAACTGCGGGGGGTAATTAGACCTCATGTCTAGGCCTGGGTGGTGGTTGTTGATGCCACCTGAAAGTGTCCCTTTGCCAACGGCCAAGATTGCAGGGTCAATAAACTCTATATCGTCATTGCTAAAAGTATGACTATTTGAGGGTGTCTGATACTGGTTTCTTAATAAAGAGGAGGAAGCATCAAACATATGATTTCCTGCAAGTAAAGAATACATATTTTTTCAGAAACAAAATCTTAAAAATATAAACAAAAAATGCTTGAATTTGATGTAGCGTGTTTTTATTTTTCTAACCCGAAAGAGGTTCAAAATTTTGGCCTGTTCTTTCATGTGAATTAAAGCCTGGAGGTGGTGCTGCCCTACTAGGCACTGAGAATCCTGGAGGTGCGGATATATGAGATCTTGAAGCTGTTTAAGGACATTGGAAGATAGAGCACAAGGAGAAAGACAATTTAGAAATAAATGAATAACATGCGGAACAAGATATGAAGGAAAGAATTTGGGATGCTAATGTATGCATTGCAAGAAATGACAGTAAAAATAAAGAAGTTAGGATAGATTTGAAATCAAAATCTTACTGGCAGTCCCAATGAGTAAATCTAACAATAACAGTCCATATCGAAAAATTGTTCACCGTGTTATAATGTCAAAATTAGAAGAATGCAATATACTACAAGCCAAGAATGACCACCCTATTATGTTTGTCGAAGTTCAATGCTGTACAGAAAATAGTCAGGTCAGGTGTCGCTTAAAAAAATGTCAAACGACTCATTTAAGCTCATAGGTAAAAAAAAACCACTCTTTCGTAGACTGAAGTTATATAACCTCAGTCTACGAAAGAGAGCAGAGATAAGGAACAAAAGCACTGGGAAGCCCCATGAATAACTTTTGAATATGAAAACATTAAGAAAATGAATATAAAACAAAAATTGCACATATATGAAAAACTTATAAGGTTAACTAACCTGAGTGCTTGTTAGAAGAGAGATGAGAATGACTGTCAGCAAAGCTATCTGGTCCTACATCGCTGAAGCTGGTTAAACCATTGTGACTTAGAGACCTCGCATGGTAAAATCCATTGCTGCTAGAGATATCATGACCAGACGGGCGCTGCTTAAAGGCCTGTTCATAGTAATCAGTAGATTTTCCAGAACCAGAGACATGACCAACGGATTGCCCCTCTCTAGCAAATGAAAACCTAGATTGATTGCTACTATGATTTTTCAAGGAACCAGATAGTCCATAAGACCCTTGTCCTTTATTAGTGTCACCCAAAAACTTAGACATATTTTGAGGTGAAGTTATAGACTCGTCAGCCCACGGGTCAAAGTCCAATGAAAACATATTTGATAGTATGCTGCTCTCCCCCATAACATCAACGCCACTTGCTGCTTCACCTTCATATCTGCCAAGCAAAGGCCTCTCCTTATTTGGAAACAAATTAAATTTCTCAGCACCACAAGATTGGAAATTATTTAGTACTTTCTCAGGATGCCCACTGGGAAGATTAGAAATATGTGCCAACAACTTTCCATTATTTCTATCTATAACATGCCTATCGAAACCAATACCAAGTGACACATCAGCATTATTGATCTCTTGAGAAAGAATATTAGAACGATTTGACGAATTCAATATGTGAGAAAACTCCGCCACTCTGCTGGTATCAATCTCGGGATCATTAATCCTTTGGTTATCAAATGATAACACGTCATCTTCCCTTTCACGCCAGTGGGCTTGCGTTAGTTTAGCCTGCTTTCCCAATTCATAATCAGACTGGACACTTGGGTCACATACATCATTAGATGTATTTGCGGCATTTCTAACTACCTCAACATTATCATTCCGAACTTGTTGATCTCCATGAATGCTTAATGATGAAATACCAGAGCAAACATTCACCGCGTTTCCATCTTTGTGATTGATAATAGAATTTTTCTCTGACTTAACTCCACTAGATAATAAAGAAGAATCAACTAAATCAGAAGAATCTGGTTGCAGGCTGGTTGTGGGTGGGCTGTGAGGCTGTCTACTTGAGGGTAAACTGGCAACATGTGCAGATGCCACTGAACTGTTGGAAATAGTAACACTATCATCAATATTTGATTCCATTTCCTTTTCAAAAGTTCCAATTTTAGATTTTTCATGAGATATGGGGCTTTCTTCATTATTAAGAATCTTCTTCTTTCCAGTATCACTATGCAATGAAGGAGCTTGACTTGTGATTGAACTTGTCTTGGGAAATGTCACTGGACCATTAGATATATCAGGTTTCTGATTAGGTATTGCATTGAGGTGTGGATTACTAGCTGGCAAAGGCTGAATATTACTGGATGGACGAGTACCCCTGATACAGACCATATGAAATTCAGCAGAAGTAGTTAAAATGAGATTAGGAATAAGTTACGATAATAGGAAGGATGGTGCACCATAAGGCTCCAGCTGGAAGAGCAGCAGATTTTCCCGAGCTACTATTTGGTGGAGAGACTCTAGAACTGATTGTTGAATTCTGATGAACGATATAAGAAAACATTGAGTGAGCAGTTGCAGAAAGACAAATTAATATTTCTATCGTTGCAATGAATTACTTATAGTCCTGTATTCTGCAATGTACATTTAGAAGACTAATCAAGTTAAATTTCTACATGAACAACAGTATAAGCAACTTGTCGCATAATAGATTAACTAAGACAATAGAAACTGATCTCAGATGTCTTTGCACAGTCGAATGCAGCATAAGAACGGGAGATGCAAACCCAAATACTATTACTGTTAGTTAGAAAAATATGACTACGTGGTGGTGAAAGCAATAATGATGAAAACTTACATTTGTATTTATAACAGATTTAGGAATAGGCTTCGCTGAAGAGGCAGAGCTGTTATTATAGTATTCATCTGCCGGTGGAGGTAATACACTCCCTGAACGACGTTGCATACTATTCGAGGAACTGCTAATGTGCTGAACTCTACTCCTTCAAAATAATATGCAAGTGAAATCAGATACGGAAAACACTAAACAGTTACATAAGATCCACGAAAAGATACATCGCAAACAAACAAACAAAAGTTTCCTCAAACGCTCCTGAGAGCATCCGAGATTTTTTTTTCCTAGAAAGAAGATTTTGGTTATATTTTTCCAGATGTTTTCTGCACATAATCTTATCATATGACAACCACCTTCTGGGGTCAAGAACCTTTACAAATACTACAAACTTTCTTCTGTTCAAATCTCATGAAATATTCTGCAATAATTTTATACATGGCCATTATTATAATGAATGAGCATTTATTAACCTCAGGTAAGTGTCAGACGTTTAAAAACCAAACCCAATTTACAGAAACAAAAGTTAGTCTTGGATAAAGACATCAAGAAAACTTATAGTTGACATTCCACAGAAAATATGGTTTACAATGTCAACCTCAGACAAGGAAAACGAGCTTCACACAGAATAAGATGGAAGTAAAAGTACTTAGTGCCACAATAAACCATATATATATATCAAGCCAGATTTTTTGTGCACAGTGTGGAGTCTAGACTCCTTTTTTTATGAATGAAGGCTTCCCAAAAGACCCGATGGACTGATTATCAGCCACGTAAAAAGGAGAAATAAATTAGAAAGGAAGTATGTAGGACCAGAGTAATAACTGGGCATTGTTTAATCTTCATGCAAAGTCCAGATTCCAGAAATGATTAAATGTTAATGCCTGTATAGTCAAGGTCGCGCTAAAACCCTAAGCAGCTGGAACTGAACCTCCGAGCCCTTTCCAACAAAAAGAAGGTCAAAGGGGTGTGATGATTGTTTCACTTGCAATTGAACTAACAATACAACTGCAATTTACTGCGCTGGCACAAGCCCCATCATGCAGGTAATCTCAGTTGTGAAAATAAAAGATACATCTATCCTAAACAACTAGCTTGGACCCAAAACATTCGTGGAGAAAGCACCATCGTGGTTCTGAGAAAAATACATTATTCAAAATTGGTGATAGGTTGAACAGTACCCTACACAGCTTTAGATGAGGAGAATAAACATAATTAAGCAAATATGGTTAAATTACACAAGTTAAAATAGCAGGTCAAATCCACCCAGATAATACCTTGTGTAAGCGGATATTATTTCATCCTTTGTGAAACTATCATCTTGTGAACCAGTCTCGTGCAAATATAGACAATCTTGATTGTTGCAAGGCTAAGTAAACACAAACAATTGGTCATTAGGAAGCACTTCATAAATCCATAAACTTAGATGTGGGTATGTCTAACCCTATAATATGTAAATGTGAAACTCTAACACAAGTTGTTATGGAAATTTTACAAAAGGCATACCACGTTTCTCAGCCAAGCATGACAGTATTTTGTAGTCCCAAAGCACGCCCTGCAGCAGGGGTTTTCATAAACATTCCGATATCACAAAAAAGTACAAAATAATTAGAGTCATGAGACTCACCTCAAAGATCTACCATCCAAAGCAAACCCATGTACTGACTGAATACACCGGACCGCTTCCTCCTCATTTGAATATGTTATATATCTAGACCCGAAAAATAGAAGGGAAATAAAAAGAACAAAAGTGTTAAATGAATTACAACTCCATTAATGTGTTATTAGTTATTACGACCCTAAAATGCAACTCATAAATGAATTAAAACTCCATTAAAGTTCTATTATAAAAACAGCAATAGGTTTCACTTTCCCAAGGATTGAAATTGGATAGAATCAGATTTCTGCATTTATTTTGCAGCTGACGTCTGCTTTCTCCCATGAGAAAGATTTGTATAATACTTACTTACTTAAGCAACATAGGTTAATAAATTCATCAACTTATAAGTAAATATTCATGTTTCAAAACTAATACTAACATCTGTAGTTATCAAATATAAGTATATAGCAACAAGAGACTTGGAACATACACACTGCAAGTACTATTTGCAAACTGTTGTATAGCACCAGTTGTTGTTCGTGATATTGACACTTCAGCACCTTTCCATACTGAGCAAAATACTCTTTGCGCTGAAGAAGCTGCTCAACCATACATGAACACTAATCAGACGACGTCAAAATGAGATTGCAAAGGATATGAAAAGGACAGGAGAAGTACTTACTTCCTCATCTGCAAAATCTAGTGGCAAGCCCACAACATACACGAGATTCCTCTGGATAACTCGTACAGTTTCAAGTTGCTTCTTTCCTTCTGATGTCTTGCCTTTTCCCTTCTGTGATTTAATTTTTTTCTCCACATTCATCTCTGAAACCAGCCTGTTAGAATTATCTCACATATCATAATCAGGATAAAGAACACAATATCATGTCAAAATAAAGCATTTCCTTAGAGAGCCAACTAAGAAAAGTTACCTTTCACATTTTGCTGCTGTTCCAACTATCTTTTCCTTGTTATAAGGAGTACGACATGCTGGACAACGCCCCTCGGTCGCATCCTTCTCAGCCATATCCATAATGTGATGCCAACACCATACACAAATCTGCGAAAATGGAACGTTAAAAATATCCATAAGCAGAAAATAGTAAATAATTTAAACAAAATTGCAGTACTATGCAGCACAAATTTTAAGCACTAAGCAGTGTTAACTACATCCTTCAAAGAAAATTAATATTACAACTCCTTTCTGTAGATTGTTTTATGAGATGCAAGGTGACATGCTGCCAAGGAAACTCTACCCCTTACGACCTTTAGAATCAAGGAATTTTCCGGTTAGAATAATAAACTCAATAATTTTCACTCTTGCTGTCCAACACAATTTTAAAGGCATAAAATAATAGACTGGAAGGGGATACGGATTATTCCAGAAGAAAACTTTAAATAAATCTTTGGGGTTATTTGTTGACTCTTCTCGAGAAACCATCAATAGTTTACGCTGACCCCATGTGAATAAATATATATTATAAAACCCATGAAAGAGGAGCAATCACCATCGCCTTTATCATTTACCCGGAGTAACTCACACTAAAGTTCTAGTTCAAGGGGAGATACATTTAGATAAACTGACATGCATGAGTTTCTGCAGCTACAGATGCATTCCTGCATTCCATAAATGCGAGATGACCATGCAACAAGTTACATTACATTTAAATGGAAGTTCTTTAGCATGAAACAACAAAAAAGGCCATTCTCTCTTACTCCCCTAGTTTTATAAGGTCATTTATCCCAATAGTTTTTTAAGTGTCAGCAAGTCCACACGTAGGTTATAGACAATGGTAGCTCATCTTGCTGACAACTTTGGACAGGCAATAGGCGACCATTAACTGTGATCTGGTAACTTTATTTGAGTTGTTTTTTGTTACTTTATAAAAAAAAAGTCCCAAGAAATAAAGCCATGCCATGCTCATAAATCGACAGCTCGGATTTTTTTATGCTCTTACACCATAAATTGACAATTGTGATGCCACGCTGAATCTTGCTACGTAGTACTTTTATAAGCCCGCTAATTTTGAAGGAGCTTCCTGAGGTTCTAATAAGTCATCTAATACAACTCTAATCACCTCCTTCATATCAACCACTTTCAAGATATTCCTCCATCATCTCCATCGACTTTATCAATAACAGAATAAACTATGTTGTCTTTTTTACCAAACATATTCTTTTAAAACAAAAGGAAACAGCTGTGTGAACTTTGCAATGGGCCACGATAGTAAGTGATGTGGTCTTGCTGAATAAATGATAAAATCGGAAGTCGGAACTTAATATCGAAGTGGAGAAGTATGATAGTTGATTAATATGTACTATGTTAGTAGCTCGTTCTTTATGTCAACATCTAATATGTTTGACAAAATTACTTACATTTGGAAAATTCTAATAAGCTCTCAGTTTACAGGAAAGTGTGTTTTGCATATATTGAATGTGTATACATGTATGGACGAAAATCAAGGAGTTGAAACATTTGGAAACATGGAGTTGAACTGATAGGTACAAAAGCAATATTGAATTTCCATACATTGGTAAGATTTGTGCATACATATTTAAGTCTTAACGTTTCATAGTGTCTAAAATACATTTTACATTCAAACACATTTACGCACACATAGAAAGCATCCTAACATCTCTAGTTCTATTATATGGAACATAGAAGTTACGAGATGAAGCATCGCATAAGAAAATGAAGTGATATACCTCATAGCCGCACTTGCAGGGCTTCAACTGCTGATCAGTCAAGTCCATCTCCTCGGCACATAAGGGACAACTTTTATCTCCTTCATCACTCATGGTTTCCTAAAAAGAGAGAATCGCATACACTCAAGACACCAAATTTCAACTTAAAAAAATACAAGTCTTGAAAGAGCAAAAAAGTTGCAAGTGAAATAATCTGGGTTTCTTTAACATGCCAAATTCAAATTAGAAATGCTTCTGCATCCCGCACAATTGATGAAACCAAACAAGACTTCGAGTTTAGCAAATTCAGGAAAGATTAAGACTAAAATCAAAAATAACAGCATAAAAATTTAGGTTTCATAAAATTCAATTTTGGAATAAAAATCACTTTATCAATCAACCCAATTAAAAGCACCTAAAAATCTTTACCCAAGACGTAAAAGCTCACACTTTTCCAATCACCTCTCGTACAGATAAATCTTAAGAATTAATTCATCAAACAATTTATCACGATTTTAATAGATATCCAGTATGGGAAAAGGGGGAAATCTGACGGGGGCTCCACATTACATGGTGGAAATTAAAACCCTGAATTAAAATTCATAATCGTGAACAACAGCAATCGAACTCAACACAGCCAAGAAATCAACCGAATTTTGACGTGATTGATTTTCCAAAAAAAAAATGATTTCGTCATCCGTAATTAGAATGCGGATCTAATAGATGAATTGAGATTGGAGAAGACGGAACTTACAGTGGGTGATCGGATCGAGAAAACAAATTATATGAGATGAACGCGGTGCTTTAAGATGTAGATATATAGAGCGAGAGGACGCGAGCCACGGGGGCGACTGAGTATTCAGATAGCAAATAGAGTGAGAAAGTGAAAGGAGAAAAAAAGGGTTGGATTTGGGTGATGAGTCCTTAAATAAATAAATGGTGTGCGCCGTTCTTATTCGGGTCGGGTTCGGGATCGGTTCCGGGTAGAGATATCGGCGATTTCTGTTGCAGGTTATATATATTGGTGATCCAGCTAATAGTGGTAAGAAATCCAATCAGCGATGGGTGTATGTATCAATGTATGTATGTATTGATGTGCGGATGGGATCCCCCATTATCATCAATCATCATCATGTAATAAAGGAAAAGATTGTCAAAGTATATAAAATCAATTTTTTTCATTACTAATTAATTTTTTTGCAATTAAAAAAACATTTAATTTAAATGTGCAATGATTTTTATGAAACATTTATTTTAATTTTTTTTATAAATATATTATTAAACATAACAATAATGACAAAAAATATGTTGATAAATTTATTTATTTTTAATTTTTATAAAAATAAATTTGAATTGTAAAGTAGTACTCTGTAACAATTACATGTGAAATTATAAACATAAAACATTCTTTTAACATTTTAAATAAAATTAATTATCTATGAATTTAGTTATTAAGACAATGATTATACAACTTAATTAAGTTATAGTAGTATTTAGGGTTTATTACATTTTACAACTTAATGTACTAGGATTTTTACATTTTGCAATCTAATCGGAATTTCGTTACACTTTGCAACCTCATGTATGCGGGTTTTCACTTTGCAACATGGATCGGAATATTCTATTGAATATTCCGAGAAATTGAGAATCACGGGCTAATAAAGTGTGTGAATGTACATTTATTTTGGAGCTGGAGGGGTATTAATGTACTTACCCATTATTAATTAATTTTGAATTTTGGAGCTGGAGGGGTATTAATGTACTTACCCATTATTAATTAATTTTGAATTAATATCTGAAATAAATGGGTGCGGATTCATGACATAAGTCATCGTTCTCTCTGCTCTTAACTCCAAAATTTCGCAGGAACCCTAATTCTCCAAATTTCAGAAATCCAAAATCAAAATCCAAAAAATCCCTAAATATCGACCGAAACTAACCCTAATTCGTAATTCAAACACAAAATTCCTAATTCCACATGCTCCATAAAGAACCCTAACCCAAGTGTAGCCCAAGTTTGAGGTTTGTTTCTCGTACGCACTGTTTCAAATTTTAAAGAACGCAAACCAAACACGAAACAAGAAAATTCAATATCGAACCAAAGAATCAATATCGAACCAAAGAATCAGAGTTCTTGGTCCATCTCTTAGCCTCTCTTTTCATTAACAAAATTCAAAAATTATAAAATAAAAAAGAAATTCATAATTGAACAAAATATTAAATTTAAAAATAAAAAATTAAATAACTATTATATATGAATAAATATGAAAATGTTATGAAAATGTATTTTAATTTTTAAGCATGACAAACACATGTTAGAAATTTTTTGAATGAATATGTGATCCATAATTATTATGTACAACTATTCAATATTATTATCAAAATTTAAGAATTTGGTTTACAAAAAACACCAACTGCAAAATATTATTAGGAAGCAGTGCCACATGTGTCACGAGATTCTCTTCTTGACCAGTTGCGCCGTAGTGGTCAATTTTGTATATGCTATAAACTGTGTCTTCACCCTGAGCTTTCTTTATAGTACTATGTATAAAGTATTTTATAGTACTATGTATCCCGATGAATTGATCTGAAAATAAGCACACTGTCTATAGACATTGTAGCATATACGACAAGTAAAAAATATAGTATATTTCACTATATAAATAATGAATAAAATAAACCGTTAAACTACAGTAATAAAAGTAAGATTAATAGAAAACATTTTGGTATCGTTTGGTAGGTAGGTTAAATTCAAGATAGTCAAGTTATCTAATTTATAAAGTGTTTGGTTGAGTTTGTTTGGGCCTATAATTAATAAGTGGCCCGCTTATAAATACTGTTGATCTTCAATGGAGTTATCAACTCAAAATGATAAGTTGAGTAGCCTCGTTCCAACAGTAATTTTGATTGGCCTAAAAATTTACCATATTACCCTTATTATTTATATTAAAAAAACCCGTTTGACCCTACCTGATTTCACCCCAAAAGTTTTGCAACAATTCTATTCAGATTCAAAATCCGAAAATTATAGATCTTGAATTTTCTGAGCGTAGTAAGATATGATGGTGGCCGGAATTTCGCTCATGTTTGGGCTCGGTGTATTCGCCTTCGTTGTTTCTATTCTTTGCTCCGCCGATTTCCTCCATTAACGCCATGGAAATCTCTTAATTTCATCACCACCACAAGAACATGAGTGCATAACAACCCACAAGAACAATTTCATCAAAATTTTTACACAACATATTACAAGAAGAATGAGAAAAAGAATACAGAACTCGGTGGACTTTGGGAGAGACAAAGTTAAAAATCGTAATTGGAAAGCTTGAATAAAATTTGGATTTAATTGTTGAGATATTGTAGTCATTTGTTTTGTGAATTTTAGTTTTTATCTTGGAATGGTTATGGAAGGATGGATCAATAAAGTCCACCAAACATCTCTTTAACTAACTTGTTGGCCCATGTTGAGATACATCTCATAGGATAATTTATCGGGCTGATAAAATATTTGGGCCACCAATACTCCATACAACATGCACATGATATGATAAGTTTGCATCATATAATTAGTATACTAATTACCATATGTCCATATTCTCATAACGTTTAAAAAAAAATTAAATGGAATGTGAAATTTATGAATTTGGTTTTAAAAATTGGTCTCAATCCATAATTCGTGATAAAGAAATGCATTTATATACGTTACACATACAAATTATTTTTTCTATATATATATTTTTTTAAATTGGAAAAATAAATTAAATTTTGTATAATTTTTAAAATAAAAGTTTAATGTAATTTTTAACATAAATAAAATCCCAACATTTAAATCGATCAAATCTCATCCGTCTACTCGGGCTCGAGACCAAATCCTCGCCGTCGACAGTCCCGTTCGATCAGCCGTTTCTCTCTCCGCAGTCCCCTATATATAAGCCATCTCGTTCGTCTCGTTAACTCACTCTGCTTGTGCCTTCCACACTTACATTAGGGTTTATACGGATTCGATCTTCAAGGTAAATTCAAAGAACGTTTGATTTGTTTTTTTATTCTTTTTTGATGCTTTTTTATTTATTTATTTATTAGTTTATTGTTGGAAATGATCTGGTTGTAGTGAGCGGTGAAAATGGCGAAGAATTACCCGACCGTGAGCGAAGAATACCTCAAGGCCATTGACAAATGCAAGAGGAAGCTCAGAGGCTTCATCGCCGAGAAGAACTGCGCCCCTCTCATGCTCCGTCTCGCGTAAGCTTCGCCGCCTTTTTGTTATCGATTATACGTGTAGAGATCATGTGAATTGGTGTATGTATGGTGCTGCATTATCTTTTCCTGTTTGGATTCATATGGATTTGTTCTGATTTGTGAGCTCTTCGGATGATCCGTTGCGATTCGTGATCTTGTGTTTTTCCTCTTGTGACTGCAATGTGAAAAATGGGATCTAATCAATCAATAGAATTAATTAATATAGATCTCTCAGAATGTGGTTAGACTGAAAATCAGACCACGGGACACGATGTATAAATTTCATTTTCTCTATGAAATATAACCCACATTGTCCAGAATTTTGTTCTAAATTATATACCTAGAGACGACAAATGCAAGCAGTGATTGAATTTAATCTGATATGATCATTGAGCGTTTGAAGTTTGGATAAACGAGGCAATGTTTCAATGGGTTTACTGTTCATGTAGGTGGCACTCTGCTGGCACATTTGATAAGGGCAGCAAGACTGGAGGTCCGTTCGGGACCATGAGATTCAAAGCCGAGCAGGGACATTCTGCCAACAACGGCATTCACATTGCTATTGGGCTCTTGGATCCCATTAAGGAACAATTTCCCATAATTTCTTACGCTGATTTCCATCAGGTATTGTTCTTTTGTTTCTTTCCTGTTGCAATTGTCTCTGTCACCTTCTCATTACACATATTGCTAGGGAGTTGAATGATTTTTGTTCTTTCACCATACAGTTGGCTGGTGTTGTTGCTGTTGAAATTACAGGAGGACCCGATATCCCATTTCATCCTGGAAGGCAGGTTAGTGATAATAACACCAAATGTACAGTGAGCATAAAACAAAATTGTTAGTGTAGTGCTTTATAGTTGCTGACTACTGTGAATTGTTGATTGTGTTAAATCTCAGGACAAGGAGGAGCCTCCGGTCGAAGGTCGCTTGCCTGATGCGAATAAGGGTGAGTTTGATTATCCCTAGTGTTAATATTTCACTCTTAGATGAATACACAAGTTTCATCCGAATCTTTACTATATGTGTCGACTGTGGCAGGAAATGACCACTTGAGAGATGTTTTCGTCAAACAAATGGGTCTGACCGATAAGGATATTGTCGCACTCTCTGGTGCCCACACGCTGGTTCGTATTTGCTTTTCTTTATTTTCCCATCCGTATACGCTAACTTTTAGAGTCCACGATTATAAAACACTCTTTTTTGCAACAGGGAAGATGCCACAAGGATCGCTCGGGATTTGAGGGCCCATGGACTGCTAACCCCCTCATATTTGACAATTCGTACTTCAAGTAAGAACCTAAGTGAATTGTTTACGATGTTGAAGCGTAATTTCTTTCTGTCGTGTATTTATCTGATGATTGAATGGATTATTATCAGGGAGCTTCTGAGTGGAGAGAAGCAAGACCTTCTGCAGTTGCCATCTGACAAGGCACTTCTTTCTGACCCCGTCTTTCGCCCACTTGTCGAAAAATATGCTGCAGTGAGTTGATTTGCCTCTTTTCTCTTTAAAAATAAACTACGAAAACTCTTCCATTAATATGCGTACGCTTTCCGTTAATGTGCGCTAACTTGATATTTGTTTTGAACTAGGATGAGGATGCTTTCTTTGCCGATTATGCATCTTCTCATTTGACGCTCTCTGAATTGGGGTAAGGCTTCGTTTCTGTTTTAGTTTTTTTTTCCTTTCATATGATCTATGTGTATGTTGAGTAGTACTCTTGTTTATATCACCCTTGGTGCAATTTTCAGATTTGCCGATGCCTAAAGCTTCGTGCACGAGCGCTGGTGGGCATTGAGGAGTAATCGATGGTCTGGTTCTTTTGTTTAGTACTACTTTTTACGCTACAATATTTGGATATGGTATTATCCTTTCATGGTTGTTGGATTTTTTTTCTTGGCATTGTTGCTATTCATCAAGGGTATATGGCCATTGCACTCTGGAAAAAAATAATTATAAAGAAACTTTGATTCTCTTTTCTCTCTATTAAGTCGTGTCTCTCGATCTCCCTCGAATCGATTTACCAGCTCTTTATGTTTTTATTGAGTCTAAGTTGGTCTCTGTGTGATTTAGAACGACAAGTAGTTTGTTTAGTGCATTGTGAATGTTGAAGAAGAAAAATCGATCCTCTTGGAATGATTGAGGCCTCTCAAAATAGTCGGTCAACAACCCTGACTATTTTCAATCCCCACTTGCCCGAAGCATTCATTATAGTCAGTGTCATCGTGTTGTGGCGGTGTGGTTTTCAATATGATTTTGACCGATAAATATTTACGAATTGGTCAACCTTGACTTGCCAAGACTTTTTTGGTCAATAAAAATAAATAGCCAGTGTAAATGTTACTCTACTTACCTTCCTTGATAAAATTTCGATATTCATAATCATACTCTGTAAATAAAATAATTATTTTACTTTAAAATAATAATTTCTTTAAGCAATCACATGAAATTTATTTTTCAACTAAAATATATATAATTTTTTCTTTTTATTTTTATTAAAGAATCAAATTTTTTTCTTAGTTTTTGAATGAATATTAACTTTTTAAATAAATTCTAATAAATGATTAGAAATTCTTAATTAAAAGTACTTAGTTGACTAATATTAAAATAAAGGCAGTCAAATTCTTGAAAGTATAACATTCAGTTGACTTTTTAGTTTTTACAACACTTGCAACTATTTAATACAGTATGTTATGAACCACGCGTTAATTTTAGGGAAAATAATACAACTAAAAAAAATTAAAAATATTATAATACGTCATTTATACATACATATTTTCAGTAATAATTAAAAATATATCGCAAACTTTTTATTATAATACACAATATCTTAATTAAATAAATACCGTTGACAAGATATAGATAACAAGCACGTGCTGGCCACGTGAAGAATGAAAACATATAAAAAATTCATAGGATCCAAAAGAAGACCAACACCAGCCGTTGGATCACAGGCGGCTTATATATCTCCAACGTCCTTTTCAAACTCCGACGCAAAATTACGTTTCCACCCCTGCTTAAGTACCGAAACGCGCTTTCTACCCTCTTGCCTCTCTCTTTCCCAGCGGCCCTCTTCAAGTCATTTCACTTGTTTTCATTTCATCACATATAGTACTCTATATATTTTGCATAAGTTGAAAAAAGATCATATTGATATATACTTAGATATTATATATCAATTGTTAAAAGTGACCCATAAAAAAAAATGGCTGACATGGGAAGCGCCCCCGATTTTCCGGCGACGACGACTCACGGTGGGCAGTATATTCAGTACAACATCTTCGGGAACATGTTCGAGATCACCAAAAAGTATCGACCCCCGATCATGCCCATCGGACGAGGAGCTTACGGCATAGTCTGGTAAGTGATCATCGATCGTGTTACTTAATTTGTTTGGATTCGATAATTAAAATTAGATCGATTCTTTTGAAATTGATCTTCATTTATTATTTTGTGTCGAAAGCTCGGTTTTGAACACGGAGACTAACGAGATGGTGGCTATCAAGAAGATAGCCAACGCTTTCGACAACTACATGGATGCGAAGCGAACCCTTCGCGAGATCAAGCTCCTTCGACACTTGGACCACGAGAACGTAAGTATTCGATCTAAACCTATCCACTTATGTTACCACGGATGATCGAAATAGAATATTCTGATCAGATAATTTTTAAAAGTAATTTTACCATTTTGCCCCCAATAATGATTTTTTTTTGGTGTGATTTATTATTACAGGTGATATCTTTAAAAGATGTAATCCCTCCTCCTTTGAGAAGAGAGTTCAGTGATGTGTACATGGCTTCTGAACTTATGGACACTGATCTTCACCAAATTATTCGATCTAATCAGGGCTTATCAGAGGAGCATTGCCAGGTACTATTAGTATCTCAACTAGCTATGCACTGATTGATGACGACATTGAAATAAAAAAAAAAAATGTTAAAAACTTTGTCCAAGGACTGTTTGTCGGTTTCTTTAGTAAATACGTTTGTAAGTAACAAACGAGACTGACAATCAACCGTGGACATATTTTTAACTTTTGTTTTATCAAAAAGTAAAATAAAAAATGTACTCTCTCCAAAGATAGTTATCATACGCTCTATCTTGAGATACATGGAGCATTTTTTAAGTTAAAAAATAAATTAATTGTGAATAAAATTTAAAAAATAAAGATAAATAAATAAAATAAATGTAAAATTTTATTTTAAATTAGATTTGTTTTCAAAAGTGTGCATATCAAGTTTAAACATCAAAAAAAGAAGAAAGAGTACGCATCGATTAATAAGGAGAATTTTTATTTAATTTGTTTTAATAAAAAAAATCATAATTTTAAAAAATAAATAAAAATCAAATCTTTATTGATGAATTTTTTCTGTTTAGTACTTCTTGTATCAACTTCTCCGAGGCCTGAAGTACATCCACTCGGCCGGCGTGATCCACCGCGACCTAAAACCGAGCAACCTGCTTCTGAACGCCAACTGCGATCTGAAGATATGCGACTTCGGCCTCGCTCGAGTCAGCACCGAAAACGACTTCATGACCGAATACGTCGTCACAAGGTGGTACCGGGCCCCAGAGCTCCTGCTCAGCTCCTCCGAGTACACGTCCGCCATAGACATATGGTCCGTCGGCTGCATTTTCATGGAGCTCATGAATCGAAAACCTCTCTTCGCAGGCAAAGATCATGTTCATCAAATGCACTTGCTCATCGAGGTAAATACCCTAGAAAGAAAAAAAATCGAATCTTTCTTTTAACCCGACAAATACTGATGTAGATTCTTTTGTACATGTACATTAAAACCTCTATAAATTAATAATCGATAAATTAATAACCTTTTTCTAAAATAATAGTAGAATCTTTCAGTCCTGACTTGGTCTTTTGATTTAATAAAAATACTCGATAAATTAATAACCTCTTTACTGTATCTAGCTTTTGGGAACGCCCACGGATTCAGACCTTGATTTCACGAGGAACGAGGATGCGAGAAGGTACATAAGGCAACTCCCGCAACACCCTCGACAGAATCTTGCGAGGAACTTCCCCCACGTGAATCCCCTCGCGATGGACCTAGTCGACAAGATGCTCACCATAAACCCCACCCGGAGAATCACAGGTAAACCTGAAGTGTAAAAGTGAGATCTTTTTTTTTTACTCATCTTGAATCAGAGTGTACTAAAAAAGTTACCTTTGACATGTGCTTGCAGTGGAAGATGCTCTGCAGCATCCTTACCTAGCGAGATTGCACGATCCGGCCGACGAGCCGACTTGCTTGGAGCCGTTTTCTTTCGACTTGGAGCATCAGATGCTGACGGAAGAACAGATGAAGGACTTGATATACAAGGAGGCATTGGAACTCAATCCCCAGCATGCGTGAAGAGAGACAAATAAACGCACTTAAATAATTTTATTTTATTTTTTGAGTTCACAATATAGATTGTATCTGCTTGCTTGTAAGAAAAAACACGGACAGTGATTTTGATTCATAACGTTACGGCTCGTGGCTCCCTTGAAAACACTGAATTATAAGAGTTCAAGAAAAAGGTTATTAGTAATCGGAATCACACAAAGCCTAGTTAACTAATAATCATACTTCCAGAATGAGTACTATTCACACTTCTGATACTGATCAATTTTTATTTTACGGGTATAATTAATTTCCAGTAACTGCTCAATTTACCGAATTACCCTCAGTTTGTTATTAGTATGTGGGAGACGTACCTTTTGTGCAGGCGCAAGATGTGCATTATCGCACGCGAGCTCAGTGACACTAGCAAATCGTCCTCGCGATCTTGCCTATTGTATTCCATTATCTGGTACATAGATAGACGGAAATAATTATAGTTTACTACCCTATAAATTAGCCTAATAACAAAAAGACCCATTTATTTTTCTATATCACAATATAACTCCTTGTAACAGATTCAAACCGAATAATCATACTTCCAAAATGATTACTAGACCGACTATCGGGTCATTTTTTTTATTTTTATTTTAAGGGTCTAACTAATTTCTAGCAACTGCTCAATTTACCGAATTACCCTCAATTTGTTATAGTATTATAGTATGTGGGAGACGTACCTCGTGAGCAATTTCAGGGAGAGGGCTAACAGCATTCGAAGAACCGGAATCAACGGATGCGGTTCGATCTGATTCACGATGTGCTGATCGCCGACCATCATACGAAGAAGTTTGCCACCCTTTTTCCTCCACACAAATATATGACCACAGTCGGACTCGCTCAGAACGTATTCATCGTTCGGGCCAAAGAAACTCACTTCTTTGACCGTCTGCGAGTTCCTGTGGCCCGAATAAACCTGTGCATCGTCATTATTCGGGCCCAGCCCCATACTGCAAACGAAAAAAAAAAAGATTATTACAAAAGCTACCATTGAGGCTCAGTAAAAATAATTTTAGAACTAACCCTCTATTTCTGAATATTACAAATAACCCCATTTTTTGTGTTGTAAGATACCTTTACACCCCCTCAATTTTTACAACTATTACAACTGATCCACCTTTTTATCTCGTATTTACATTTGCATCCCCTCGGTTTTCTAAATATTACAAATAGACAGACTAAAAGACAAAAGGCTGCGACTATTTGTAACATTTTCGAAAATTGAAGGGTACAATGGTAAAATACTGACTGACATTAGCGAATTCTATAGGAAAGTTGACTGAAGCGAACCCGAAGGGTGGTTCTTGTAAGTTTCACAGTTAGGCTCTATTCTTTTAGATTGAAACTAGCTGAACTTAACTAAATGTATCTGAACTAGATTGTATACTTAAAATTATTGATTCGAATTATTTTTTATTTATTGAACTTATTCGAGTTGAACTGAACTGAAACGATCTGATCTAAACTGAAATAGACTACGAGCTCACCCGTAGAGTTGAACTCGGCTGAGTTGACACAACCCTGATGGCCATCGAGTCTCCAGTACAAATCAATCTTCTTGATCATTGTCTGCAACAACCAGCAACACGTTTGCCCACACGGCTCATCATCGAGAAACAATACATAACCATTCGATAACTATGCACCCTATACGAAGCTACTTTGCCAATCGCCGGAAAAAAAAATTGGTATATACTCCTTTTGATGAACCATACACACAATTCAATCATAGAATCAACATAAAACCGAATAATGACCTAATTAAACTGCAAGCAATAAATTAGTAAATTAACAATGTTCTAAAAATCCCCCGCTAGGTAAATTACAAACACACAAACCTCGGAAGCAGATACGCGGCGAGGGTAAATCCTGGGAGATCGAAAACCCATATCTCTATTGAAAAACTAGATCAGCCCATTTTCAGAATTCTTGAGAAAACCATCCATACCCAGAACAGAGGATTCGGAAAGGAAAGTATCGGGTTTTAATGTGGAAAACTGTTTCCGCTGAAAACCACCATGAAATCTGAACTGTATTTTTTTTTAAAGCTCGGAGTTTTATTTGATTCGCGGTTTTAGGAAAGAAAGAAAAAATCTCATGGAGTGTGGCAGAACAGGGGAAGGAGAGACAGGTGTCGTTGATGAAAGAAAAAAATCTCATTTTTTTTCACTTTTTCCTTTAGTTTTTTTTAGGATTTCGTTAAAACAAATAGTATAAATTACATAAAAAAATAGTCTTTAAAATTAAAATAATAATAATAATAATCTTCAATTGGAGATGTGCAAGTGATACCTCAAGTTTCAATTTCTCACACAACATAAAAAACTTCCTGCAAATTAGTAAATGGCTGCGGCTATATCTCCGGCCGCCGCCGCCGCGCTCCGCCTCTTCAAACCATTAAACGCCGCCTCTCCACTCATCTGTTTCTTCAGCAATCCCAGGCTCAACCACTCCGCCGCTCCCCTGCTTCTCTTCTCCTCCACAGCCATCTCCCGCCACCGACGCAGCTGCTGCTCCGCCGTATCCTCCGGCGAGGCCACCAAGACACAGCCCGCCGTTCTGGAAAAAAGCGCGAAAATCCACGAGTTCCGTAAGAAGCTAAAGATCGTCGACGTTAAATCCGGGGCTGACGAGGGGCTGAATCGATTGGGGGAGACGCTGGTGATTAGGGGATGGGTTAGAACCCTAAGAGCTCAGAGCAGTGTTACATTTATTGAGGTAAAAACAAAAACAAAAAACTTTTTTTTTTAATTTTGATTTTAGAATAACATTTTTGTGGTGAATGGAGTTTTTCTTTTTTTCATGTGTGGTGAGTAGGTTAATGATGGTTCTTGCCTTTCGAATATGCAATGTGTGGTGAGTCCCGATGCCGAAGGATTCGATCAGGTACTAATACATTTTCCTCAAGTTTAGTCATGCTCTTGTCTTGTGTTAAGTTTTGTTGGTAATCTTTAGTGCTGTGAAAGGCTTTCTTGTTAGATTGAAGTGAGCCGAGGTTAGTACGAATGGTTGTTCTTTTGTGCTACATGAATATCAGCTTGTACGTGTTCGGGTTTATATGTATGCGGGCACTATTACACTATTTTTCTGGTACTTAAACGGTATCTGGAGATGGTAGTCATTCTGATAGATTCTCATCTTTGAAATAAATTTTCAAATGGACCCAACACTATTGAATTCGTAAGATCGTTATATAAATTCTCACCCGAGCAAACTATTGAGTATTGCATGCCTGGGTCTCATTTTCTTAACTTATGCTGAAAGTAATGCAAAATGTATTTGACCATTTTATTGCCAATCCCTCTTAATAGGTAGAGAGTGGTCTGATTGCGACTGGTGCTTCAGTATGGATCCAAGGTACTATAGTAGCCAGTCAAGGGTCAAAGCAAAAAATTGAATTGAAGGTTGATAAACTTGTAGTGGTAAGCTCTTCTCCTCAAATCAAATTTTATTTTGCGGTAAATGGTAATTCCTATGGCGAATCTTCTAATTTCTTAATTCAGCTTAATTTCGATACCGTCGTTACCAAAAATATTTTGTGATGGTTTAGTGAAGAAATTATCAAGAATTTTCTTCATGTGGTTACTCATTATTTTCTCGTCATTTTCTTCTTAGTTATTTTCAATGATATAGCTTAGAATGGTCAAATTTAAGATGGTCTAAAAAATAAATTACGTCATGTGCCTAACAAGCGCATAAAACAATATTTAACATTGAAAATATTATACGGTTCATGTAAGGTACATTTCCGAAACTTATCTTGTTGCAGTTCATGTTTCGATCCAGTAGAATTTATAATGATCATAGAACTTTTCTTGACTTTATGTTTTTTTGTAGGTTGGCAAAAGTGATCCTTCTTTCCCTATCCAGAAGAAACGGGCCAGCAGAGAGTTTTTAAGAACTCAGGCTCATCTTCGTCCACGAACAAATACTTTTGGTGCGGTAGGACTCATTTCTTTTATACAGGAAACGAATAAAAAAAATATTTTTTTATTATACTCTACTGGCTCATGACTTGACTCCGAGTTTGACTGGAGAAATTAGCCATATTTCTAGCCCTTATATTGCCTTCTCTGTAAATATCCATTACTAGTTTAATTTTATCAAAAGCGATGCAGTGATATGCTGCCTTCTTAGCTTCTTTGTCTGGGAGATTTTCTTACCCCTTAACCTATGGCTACAAATCAGTTTCTGATTCCATATTAAGAATACTGTCATTTCTCACAATAGATTCTCCTAAACTCTAGGAAATAAATATCCTTCTTCAAGACTAATAAGTACACTTTCTGCTGCAAAAGAGTTGTTTATTTTTGCATTCTTTGTGCAATTAATTGTTTACTAGATACATTGATGAGCCCATTTTCTTGCTGGAATAACGTATTTTCTGAGATGTAATTTATCTTGCCTCTGTTGCGCTCTTATTTATTTCGTTAATTCACTAAAACTTCCATCTTTCAGCGTGCTGGCCTGCTGTGCCACGCTGTTATTTCTAATAATTGGCAATAAACAAATATTTGTTTTCACATTTGGCTTAGGTTTCGAGGGTGAGAAATGCTTTGGCATACGCAACACACAGATTTTTCCAAGAAAATGGCTTTGTTTGGCTCTCAAGTCCGATTATTACTGCTTCAGATTGTGAAGGAGCTGGTGAACAGTTCTGCGTTACAACCTTGGTATGCTCGTTGGCTAAATTTATGGATTTGATGCTTATATATATGTGCACATGTTATAGTGCTTTATATCTCTATTTTTATTCGGCTTTTCCTCTCACTTTTCAAGCATCTTAATAAAAAACTGTTTTTTTACCTTATATTTTATCCTTGAGTTGCATAGTAGATGAGATGTAGGTGGGCATGGGTTTCACTTTGTTCATGCATCTGTGGTCATTTTTCCTGAAATATTCGATATATTAGTTTCTGAATTCTGCAGTCAATGACTCTTTTGCACGTGTCTCTGAGAAAATAAATTTGAAAAGACTTATGTTTCGTACATTTACAATAATCAGGACCCCTGCCTTTATAGGCTGAAGTGAATACAATCAGAACCAAATTAGTTAAATAAAATAAGAATAAGGTAAATCATGACATAATCTGACACAAAATATCAATTATAGTTCCTTGAGGTAGATAAAATTCAAGCGTATTTTGTCCAAATTTTTACAATTAAATCCTTCTTAGGTGATTTTTACTCAATTTCGTAATCTTCTGTTGTCCGAAGAAATATATAGTACGTCATGGATTCTGCTAGTGATGTATTTGATCGTGTCAAAATGTGAATAAATTTTATTTTTGTGCTGTTGAATTTGATCCGGTTTTTCCTAGAATAGGTTCCAAACACCAGGGAAGTTACGAATTCTTCCGTGAGCAGCATCCCAAAAACAAAGGATGGCTTAATTGACTGGTCCCAAGTAAGTTATCATTTCATGAATACTCTTGTTTTGTTCCAAGTAATGTAGTACTATTAGTCTATTACACTATTGAAAGAGGGGTGGTGGTGGTGACGTTTTATGCCCTTTATTTATTCTTGAAGTCGATAAAGTTTTCTAGAGGACTAAGTCATAGTGCTTTTTGGTTATTATCTTCTTGACAGGACTTTTTCGGAAAACCAGCATTTCTGACAGTGTCCGGGCAGCTCAATGCTGAAGCATATGCTACCGCTCTTACTGATGTATTTTCCTTCGCTTATACTTTTTGGCTTGTTTGATCTTGCCCTACTTACTATGCATTGACACATAATCTGATATGGTTTTATTGTTCTGCCAGGTATATACTTTTGGTCCTACATTTAGAGCAGAAAATTCTAACACTTCTCGGCACTTGGCTGAATTTTGGGTATATATTTAAAGAAAAAATGCAACTCATTTCAATTTTCAAAAAATTTAACTTGTAATTCTATTCCATAAGATGATAGAACCAGAGCTTGCATTCGCTGATTTAGAAGACGATATGGCCTGTGCAACAGCGTATCTCCAGTATGTAGTATGTTACTTTGCAAACCTATTGTCCATTTTCAGGTGTTATAAATTTATGCTTTTATCGAGCATATGTACTATCTCTTATATTGTTGGACGACTGACTTCATTTCTTCTGCGTCGAAGGTAGAATACGTTCTTGAGAACTGCAAAGAAGACATGGATTTCTTCAATACATGGATTGAGAAAGGAATTATTGACCGATTAAGTGTATGGGCATCTGTGTTTCATCATATCTACATATTTTATTGGTGCTTCTTTTGGCCTGAAAAAAAAGGATTTTTTTATATCCTTAACGATCTGAAACGTTGGCTTTTCAATCACATATATTTTCAGGATGTTGTTAAGAAAGACTTTATACAATTGACTTACACCGATGCAGTTGAAGTTCTCCTGAAAGCGAAGAAAAAGTTTGAATTCCCAGTAACATGGGGATGTGATTTGCAAAGCGAGCACGAGCGCTATATCACTGAAGAGGTGTTCAATAGATGCCCTGTAATAATAAGAGATTATCCCAAGGCAAGAATATTTTTGCCGTTTGCTCTAAACTATTTGTGTTACTGATAGTGGAATAATTGTTTTCTCAACTAACAAATCTCAGGACATCAAAGCATTTTACATGCGGCAAAATGATGATGGAAAGACGGTTGCAGCCATGGATATGTTGGTTCCTCGGGTACGTCTCTAGCAGACTCGAGATTTTCTTGTACAACATATTTGATACCTTTTTTCAAATTAAATATGTGAGCATGTAAAAATATTTTTTTCCTTGGCCACATAACATGTTTTTATGTGTCAGGTTGGTGAACTGATGGGTGGAAGTCAAAGAGAAGAGCGCCTTGAATATTTGGAACTACGTTTGGATGAGTTAAAGCTCGACAAAGAGAGCTACTGGTGGTATCTTGACCTTCGTCGATATGGTTCTGGTGAGTCACTTTTATTTTCTCCAACTTGATAAAATCAAGATTAGAATTCCACATTCATACGGTATAGGTCGAAATCAAGTCTAAATGTTCGGGGTAAATATTCTTGCGACTAAATTGCAATTAATCCCTTTTATCGATTTCTTTTCAGTTCCGCATTCTGGATTCGGATTAGGGTTTGAAAGGCTTGTGCAGTTTGCAACTGGAATAGACAATATAAGAGATGCAATTCCTTTTCCACGAGCACCTGGCTCTGCTGAGTTTTGATATTTTGTTTATTTCCAATTTTCATTAGGATTTTTTTAATCCTAAAATGGTGTACATGAAAAGTAATGGCACACCCCATTTTTGCTTATTTTACATAAATCTATTTTATTTATAAAAATAAATACATTCAGACCCAAACAGTTATGGGGTATTTTGTAACTTTGTTCACAATTAAAATAATTTTGCAAATTTGATTCTGTAAATATTTTGAATTTATCTTTGTCAATCACAAACATAAAAATAATTAAGATCAAAATTGTAAATTTTTATTTAAATAACACCAAAATTACAACTCCGTCTAAATTATAAAATCAAATTCGTAAAACTACAAAAACTGCTCATCAACAGTCAAACAAGTCTACAGGACCAAAAGTGCAGTCTAACTATTTGTATTTTTTTATCGTTTTCTTAAGCATCCAATTTTTTTAGTTGAACTTATTTAAAGTTTATCTCATTTGCTATATACGAGTTATATTTAGATTTCTATATAAGTTTGTGCCCTGCTACTTTCTGGAAAACAAAAAAAAAAAAAAAATGACAAGGTGCTTGCTAGTCTTTATCGCCGTTTAATTCAGCAAAGGAAAAGGGCCTAAACTTGTAGCCATCACCGCAATAGAACTTGTTCTGAAATTCGACCCAATGGAGACGAAGAGCATGGAGGAAAGCGCTGAGAGTCTCCATCATCAGAAGTATAAATGCAGTCGCAAAAGCAAAAACTGCCAAACCCACCAATCGTATGAAAAGATTATCGTACCTGCGTCAATGTATATCCATGATTTCCAAGTCAGTAATTTCATTCTTTGTTTAGTTAGGACACAAATATAAGGCAGATTATATCAATATACGATTCCAACACGAAAACTATAAGGGCACTTGTTACTGCAAAAACTCACCCCCAAGCAAGGAGAAGAACTTTTTCGTAGAAAACAGTTGATAATTCCGAGTGGGCCAAACTGTAATAGCACAAGGGCAAGAAACTAGTTACTCTATGAGCTTATAAGGAACGCAAACAAAACTCATTTGAAAATGATCTTTACCTCAAAGCCCATAGCCGGAGATATGATGCAGTATTTGAAACAGCACCAAGTACGAACTCAATGGAGTGTATCATTTGATGCACAAAGACCTCACTAAAATTGAATTCCTCGTGATGAGGTTGTCTTGCAGAATCAGGTTCCTCTTCATCATAAGTGTCAGAGACTCTGAGAATCCCATATGCCCGGCCTTGAAATCTCTTAGATACGCACAAAAAAATGGCAAAGTGAATAACTGTTTTGTTGGTATCACTGTATCAGTATCTTCACTCTAAGTCAAGTTCAAGGTTCTTCAGAAATTTTAGAAAATAGTTGGAACTTATTCTTTTTTTCTTTAAGCTTATAGCGGCCTATGTTTTTTTTTTAAATATATTATTGTGCCTAGTGGCATTTCAAATTGAGACACCACTCTCTTTTCCTAATTTATTGGTGACGCTTGTACACAAAAAGAAGTGAAGAGTGGAAACTACCTCAGTATGAAGTCTCTTCAAAATAAAAGGTTTGGGAAAGAGCATCCATGGGACAGCAATAATAGCTAAAAGCAGCAATGAAACCTGACAGGAACAAAAACATTTTTTTATTTATGTATCTTGGTTTGAATACATACAAATATAGTGGCATAATCACAATAAGATTTAATAGTGAGCATACCTGAAGTACACCTTGACCCCAGAACAACTGATTTTCACCCAAGGACTCTAAAGGACTTAAGAACATGTAAATCATCACATGGTAGAGATCAGCTTGAGATCCAGTACACCATTTAGTTATAATGAGAATGGAAAGATATCCAAAGAGGCTGTTAAGGAAAATCATTTGTGGCACAAACTGAAACCTAGGCAGAGGTACAAAAGATTGAGTGAGAGATCCCACAAGAGAAGCCAAAGGATTTGAGATGCTGAGAACAGTAAAGATAAAACATACTTGATATCAAGTGAGTTGCTGAAGTGGCGTGCATTGAAATAACTTATTATAATTCCCAGATTCATCTGTGCAATACCGAACAGAATTGACATTTTCATTTTAAGAGAATTCAAAAAGGGTAGCTCAGAACGACTTCCCCGCCAACTTGGATCCACACCGAATGGATAGGTATCTTGGTATTTAACTAAACCAATTGTCCGAGAATCACTGTTAAAGTAAGAAAGAGAGTATCAGTATGTGTTATTCAATACACCAAAGTCACACCTACATATCACCATATATGATATGGAATAATTAATAAAAAGGAAAAATATGTATGTCTATATATATAAGACTAAAATATGAGAGGACTAGAGAAACCAGACTAAATAATATAGTACATTATCTAACTTACCACCAAAAAATGAAAACAAAATAAAAGCATAGAAGAGAAAAGACTAAAATCTACAATAACTCTTACAGCTCAGTAAGAAGCCAATGAATATTTAGTTGTAAAAGTTCTTATAGGAAACATTATTGTACATAATTTTCCTTTTTAGTCCTTTTCTATCGTCTCCTTAGTTTTCTCAAGCTTAGGAAAATACCAAAAAAACTGCATACTATCAGTCAAGAGTCTCCTTAGACTAAATTAAGGAAAGAGAGAAAATACTCAAATCTAGTTGTAGATAATTTCCTTAGAATTGTTTAGTACATTAGTTTTCTCAACTTTAGATAGCTTATTTTATTTCCATGTGTGTCTTTTTCCGACATTTTCTCTGTCTGCTGAGGTGTAACATGAGAATAAAGAGGTGGGGGGAAAAAGTAAGCCCTCCCAAATACCCAACTAACACAATTCACTTCAAAAGCCAAGAGAAGATAGTGATTTTACCTGCACATGGCATCACGACACCGGTAGGCAGAGCTGCCAAATATGTAAAAAGGGACAGAAAAAAATTCATTGTATATGAAGCCGCAATAAATTGAAAATAGTGACATCAAAAGGAGTATATATCGGCCACCAAACAGCATCTCCATAAAGCTGCCAAGTTTCTGATGGAAATAATCAATTTAAATTATAAAGAATAAGCAAAGAAATAAATAACAGAAGTAGAGAAGAAAATTAAAAGGGTATGCAGCACAATGAGCACATGCAAATAAACTTAACACAAGAAAACTAAAGTTTAGTTTAACCCATCACTAAGTCCTGTAAGTTTAATGTGATGGTTAGGTTCCTATTTCTATGATTGGAAATAAAGGGATTTTATTAATAGTATCGCATAGATTGAACTCCAACAAAGTAAACAGCATGGGTGTTTGAACAACTTAGACAAAAATCAACAAGAATAATACAGTTTGAAATCAACTGTGCTGCTTTGTTCCATCTACTATCTATAATAAGTTAATTTAGCCTTCTTTTTTTGTTTTTTGTTGTTCATTATGTTGCTTCTACATGGAATAGTTTTGTTGTTATCAGATACACACCAACTTTCAGATCTCAACAAAAAACAATTCTTTTTTTTTTTTTTTGGTCTAGGTCAATTGCAGATATTTAAATACTCACACACACAAAAAACAATTCTTAACAACACAAAATGTACAATAATACATGAAATAGACAAAAACAAATAGTAGAAGATGCAAAATTGCACCTATAATATTTGCATAGATTGTTGAACTAGTAAAAATAAATCATAAATTGAGATGGCATACCTGCGAACCAAACTTCTTCTCGCGAGCAATAAGGAATAATGCTCCCATTAGTAAGCATATACCATGGCCCCAATCCCCAAACATCACAGCAAAAAGAAAGGGAAATGTAATAATTGTATAAACAGCAGGATTTGCCTCCTGGTATTTAGAGACGCTGCGAAACACAAAGTCAGTCACGTATTAGTATTACAGTTGTGCATCGAAGCATTTGTAACCAAACCCAGATAGCCTAAGTAAATATCGCTGTTTGTAATTTTAATTTTTTAAAAACAAATGAAAGGGTCTTGAACATATGACCAATAGAACATATCAACTCAAAAAAGTTTCAACAGAGCACCAACGAATCTGTTTTGCTTTATGACTAATCATTGATTAACTTTGCTCATAAAATTAAAATGCATAGCTGGTGGAGCAAGTTTGATCAGCGACCATTGTCTAAAATTTGGGGAGACTAAAAATAATCACAGTAATTTATTTGTTTTAAATAAAGCATTTTGATTAATTGTTGAAAATATACTGTTTCAAGTTTCAACATCATTGTTCTTATTCAAAATAGGATTACCAGTCAAGTACATGTCATAGTAGCAAATTAGTTATAAGCATTATATTAAACAGTACCCATCAGTCACTTTTTACCCAACTGTGAAAGCATCTGAAAACATCTACAGTCAGTATTCAGGAAACTCCAAGCTTCGTGGGCTTACCCATATGCATCAACAATCGCTTGATAGGCACTGGTGAATTGGTTGGTTTGGAAATATGTTGGAGGAGACTCAACTGAGTCCATCACATGAAATATTACTCCCACTTGTGAGTTACTATCAAATGTTGCACGTTGCAAAGCATCTTGAATCTGAAACGTGGAATTTTTTTATATCTTTCAATCACTATGATATACTCCATAACATGCTGTTACTCCAGTTATATTCACAAGCAAATGCAACATAAAAAACTAAAACAACTACCTTAGCTTTTGCGAATATAGGACACCAACCTTCACCTACCAAACACTTCTTTGTGACATCAAAATTCAGCATATTTAACGTGTCATAGATAGCCTTTTCCCTTCTCACCTAGAGAGTGAAATTCAGAAATGAACTTAGTTTTCAAAATAATAACAGAAAACAGAAGAAATATAACAGCTATAGCATACCATATACATCCACTTAACAAAGCAATAACAGAAAACATAAGAAAATACAACAGCTATAGCCTACCATAGCCATCCACTTAGCAAGGTGAAACCCAATTGAGGTGAGAGCTGTATCCCGATGGCTGATGCCAGCTTCTAAGGTAGTTTCTAACTCAGACAAGTGTGACACAACCTGTAAAGTAAAAATATGATGTACTTTGTATTCACTTGAAGAACATAACATAGCACATGGCTAACAGAAGCTAAGACAATACAATATATATATATATATATATATATATATATATATATATATATATATATATATATATATATATATATATATTCAGAAACTTTTCTATATGCAATAGAAGCCAAAAGATATCGGGAAACAAACATACTTCTCGAGTTATTTGCCTCCGTTTGATAGTGTCTTCTGGAACTGGATAGCAACTTGCACCAAATGCTTCACAAATCTTCAAGATTTTTGTTTGCACCTGCTCGCCTGAGAAGAATACCACAAAAACTGTTTTCTCAACCTGCAAATGAAATAAGTCAACTGCATATCAATTATCTATAACATGTGACCATTCATCAGTAAAGGAATTTCCAACATTACAACCTCTTATTTTCCAGTGTTTCATGGTAAGTGTTCTGTAAAATGTGTAGGGATAATATATTGGACGTGTGATTCTTATGAACAAAACTATCAGGACAGAAAAGTTTGTAGAACACGTTTGTTTGGTTTTGTATGAGAAAGTAAAAATGCCGTCTGGAAAAAATAGATATAGACCAAAGCAAGAAATAAAAGTATGAAGACATCTTTTGTTCTTTCATTTTTTTAGTAGTAAAATTTACCCTTTTTTATGGATAAGTTATCCTGATCACATAATATATCCAACGAAAAGAAACTTGAAGAAAAATACCATTTCATTTGACACAGGATCCAGAATTTTATCATCAGCTGGTGCCTGATTAAAAAGCATATTGCCCCTTGTCATGCGAAATAACATTCTTTCAAATGTTGGAAGTTTCAATTTGCAGATAATTCCACTTAAAAATCTCACACCAGAACCAGATTGATTTGATGGACCATTTTGCATCTCCTGAAAATTAGAAAACCAACAAGAATATTGCAAGGATAATACAACTCACGAATCATGCAAGAATAACAAAAGCTCATATGACTCATTACTTGTTCGAGCAGTGATGATGTATCCGCGGAGTCAGTATTTATATGGACATTTTCATCTAATTCTGTCTCCTGGGCTGCAACATGACTCCCACTTGACAAAAGCACATCACCTGCCTGTAATCACATAAATGATAAGACTATAGTTAGAAAGATTAAAATAAATGATATCATACATTAGTAATTATCTTTTTTCTTCTCGGTTTTCTTCTCGGTTGTATAGTTTTGTGCAAGTTTCAGGTTAAAGTTGTAGGGATAAATAATCTAATTCAAGCAAGGAGAATTCATCATCACGAATGTGTTCCTAAAAAGAAGAGAGGGTTAACAGTCGACCTAAAGCATAATCAAAAATCCTACACAGGAATATTCAAAAATGAATCCTTTTATTGCCATAAACCTTTACATTTACAAAGTTTTCAGTTTTCTTCAATAAACAGTATCATTTTTTCATGAAAATAAGAAAATTGGTATCAATAATTTGCCTAAGTACCTTATTCAATACCATCTTGAATTCAAGCAGCTCATTATATGTTTGCTGCAGTTTTTCACTATTGGCGTTCATTTCAATTAGCCCGTGCTCATGCTCAGCAAGTTGAACCTAAGATCAAGTACATGATTAGAAAGAGAAAAAAAAAATCAGACTGGAAACATATTCTAACATACAAATGTTCATCTGCTAGTAGACAAAAATAAACAAACCTCCAATTCTTCTAACTCAATGTCAGTTTCGGACGCTAGACTAGGAGATGGTACCAGCCCAGCCTTATGTATCTGCTCATTAATAAATCGCAGTTTCCTACACATCTCAGCACACCTTTTAACCTGTAGACAAATATACCAAAAAATCAAATCTACAAACAAGATGGTTGGTATAAGAAGGCGATCGATTCTCGCGTAAGAACTTAATTGACAGATATCACGCACAGTGGATATTTTTGAAGTCAGAAGAGCGAGATCAGGTCACTTTATTTCCAAGAATATTAAGAAAACATTTCATTGCTAATTACGAAGGTCTAAGTTGATATAAATAATTAAATACTAATGCCTACAGCATAAATAAGGCCATAAAAGTAATCAGCGTCGTGTTATAAGAATTGAAACTATCAAGTATCAAGCATAAATACACAATTATAAACATTTATTTGAAATGAAAGTGGAAGTAACAATGGTGACAGATCCCATTATAAACTTGGCTTTATCTTATTTGAATATATGAAAGAAAGGAATCACTAGGTATCGTTATAAGATACTCAATAACTCAACCAATAGCAATTCATAATGAATACCTGATTAACAAATGTTCGCTGGAAAGGGCTTTTATCAACATTTAACTGCCACCCAGAAAAAGGAAAAAAAAAAAAGTTAGTGTAGTTAATATCAGCAAACCCCAAAATATACAAAACGTCTACAATGGTAAGGTTAGAGAAAAGATCTCTCACGGAATGGAAACATAACATTAACAATTCATGTAAAATGTCTCAGAAAAGGGGCCAATTCCATACCGTAAACATTAAAATCATTGAATTATAAATGCAACGACATCATCTAAACTTTTAAGAATCAAAAGTCCTAGATTCTAGCAAGATGGAACAGTCGATGGAAAGTAGAACTGGTTTTTCTTGTCATGTGTTGTGAAATGTTTTTTTTTCTTCCTAAACATTTATGTCAAGCACTTCATTCATACACAGAACTAATAACGGGTATTGAAGACTAAAACAAGAGGAATAAAATTATAGTTATCCTCAAGCACACACAACTCCAATGGCATTCTATAGTTTGAAGAAACTAAATCGGAAGCCAAAACGGGCCGACGTTCGGCATCAATCAACTTGAACACTCTTTTATGCAAATGACTCTGGAAATCACAAAATAGATTTAAAGACTAAAACAAAAAACGATCTGAGATATTACGTCGCGGAATTGGAGGAGACCGACTTGGCCGAGATATGCGATGGCGCGGTGAGCTGACTCGATGGGGATGATGAGCTGCACGAGCATCATCTTCTCGGAGCGCATCAGATCCATGGCCGGCAAGTTGTTGAAGTACCCCATTTGCATCCACCGCCCAATCGCCGGCGCCCTTGATCGGATCACACCCGATCAATCGTCTACTTTTCCTCGGATCAGAATTCAGAAATCAGGTCCAACTAACATATTAAATAGCAATGCACGTGTGAGAGATGGCGGCGAGGTTTTTAGTTGCGATGAAGGCGACGGCGGTTTATATTGTCTGTGTATATGTGAGGGCGCGCGTGCAGCAACTGGTATCAAGCAGCGGTGGTGCAACCGCCATGGGAGGAGAAGATAGCTGGGTTGGAGAAATTTGGGGAAGTTTTCAATAAGTGTTAAAATTGACACTGCCACAGTTTTCCCGAGGTGAAGAAGAAAACAGATTTTATTTTATTTTCGATTTTAGAAAGAAAAAAAAAAAGACATTTACATAATTATTTGTAAAAAATACAGTAAAATAAAAAATTATCATTCTGATTTTGTGACATTTGTTTTTAAATGTATAATTATAAATATATAAAAATATATAATTATTTCTGACATTTTTTCTTAAATTTTGTGACAATCAGTATTTTACAATTAAAATATTTTTTAATTTGAAAATCAAAAATAAAATATTACTCGTTTAACTTAAATTTAAACTATATATTTATCAAATCATTAAACTTTCTGACTCAGCTAATTTTACATTTAATTTTTCCTATGTATTGAGGGAGTATATTTTTAAAATAATAATTTTACAATATGATTATGAATACATTAATAAATCATGGAACTAGTAAAAGTGTAAAAGAATGTTATCATAAATTCATAATAAACAATCATTTCTCACAAGAAAAATGAAAAAATAAAACATAAGAATACTTGTACATGCTTTGGAAAAAAATTGAATCAACATAAATGAAAAGAAAAAAAAAATGCCCTGATTTAATTCTTCACCCACAAGAGAAAGAGACTGAAAACAAGCACAGCTAGAAATGAAAGAAAATTAAATTCAAAATTGAGTAATTAAATTCAATGAAAGAATAATTGCATCTCTATTTACTAAAAAAACATAAAGACTCGTAGAAAAAAAATATCCCTTGAATGTGGATGATGTATACTCTCAATCCAAACTTGAGCACCTCCACAGTAGCCTGAAGCACATCAGAAGAAAAAAGTGGCGTAGTCGTAAAGGATTACCTAAACCACCTATATCAGGATGGCAATGGCGTAATATTATTAACATTTAGTATAATCGAAAACAATGATATGCAAGAATATATATATTCTCTCCAGGAAATGTTGATTGTGAACAAATGATTGCATATACTACTAATCACCGACTTACATATAATCCAGATTAATTCATCTCAGTTATCAATCATTACGGACATAAGATTTTATGACCCAAAAATTCATAGATATTAGCACCTTTCTGAGGATTCCAGGTTGGCTTATGGAAGGCCATTGTCTGCAGGGTAACTCCCAAGAACCCTCATAAATGTTGCGAACTCCTGTCAAGAATCTATGGTTGTTATGTTTTCCGATTATTATTTTTTTTTTTTAAAAACAAGAATAGGATGAGCAAAGTGAACCTTTAGATGACCAAGGGCGTTTTGAGCTCTTTCATCTGCCATTGAAGCTTCAAAATCAACATAGAAAAGATAAGGGAAGTGTCTGCACAATAATACAAGAGAGCTGATTATATGAATAGTTGCACCTTGCACTTAACATAAAATAGTAATTCAAAAAACAAGAATCATGTTGTAATCTAAACCACAATTTAGAATTAGTTAGTCGCCGTGATTTGCATTATCAAAGTTGGTTCTAAGGAAACATCATAAAAATATTAGTAAAATTCATGATTAAATTATCAATAATCTTACCAAAATCAACTTTCTTGGATTTCATTATTTCTAACCAAATCTTTTCTAACTCTTAACAAGATCACATTTTTAAAAAAAATGCATCACACAAATGTTGTAAAGAAGAACTAAGTTCAAAGCTTGATCAATTAAAAGATCATTTACTTGGGAAAGACAACAGAACCGTCATCGAATGCTTGCAAAGCCTTCTTCTGCAGTGGACGGCTTTCAATCTACATCAGCAGAAGACAAAAAATTGAATGAGTTGGGACGAGGACTGAAAACAGAACCCACACAATACAATTGCTAGAAGCAGGCATGCATGGAAAGATAATAATCACCTTGGTGAGGTTGATATTCCTCAGAGCAAATACAGCAAGTGCTTTAAAAAGCATTCCAGGACCTTCCTCGAGTGAGAAGACAACACTCGTCTGATATAGTGATATCATTGATTTCAAGAAGAATAAGTCGATGGAGACAAAAGTGATATCATTAACAGTTCCTTATTTAGGAGAACTAATTACCTTGAAAGGCTTATCGTTGCCTGGTATAATAGGTTCCCTAGCCAGCATAAGGAATCGAGTGACATTATCAGAATCATCATGTATGTCTTGAGCAAGTACATTCAGGCTGTAGATCTTAGCAGCAGCCATGCTAGCAACTGCCCCAGCGTCTTTTAGTTTATGGAAACCAACGTACTAAGCATTCAAACGAAGACTTCAGAATATTGTACTAAAAGATACTCTCTAACAGCGAGAATAAAAACGATATTTCATAATTGAAGTACCTTAGCTGCCCCAGCAGTATCGTCCACGGCTTCTCTAACCAGTCCCAATTTAGTTAAAGTGTTCTCGCACTGTGCAAGAGCCTGCAACAATATTATCGAAAAGATTAGAGCTCGTGTCCCCGGGAGATGTGAAGTGATGTGACTTAAGTTTGAGGGACCTGCGGATGGCTAAGAACTCGATTAAGGTCTTCGATCTTGACTCCATGATTAGCTAGTAAGCAATGTCTAATTGCAAGCTTAACTTCTCCGACGATATGTAATCTATGACGAAGAAGTAGGTCGTAATTCCTGTGAATGCTTCCGCCTAATGAATTCTCTATAGGCAAAACTGCCCTATCAACAAGCCACCTTTCAACAGCCTTCAAAAACGAAGAGCTGACATAAATAAAAAATAAAAATACCGAAAGGATTATGTGATTACTGACTTCAAAAGCGGTGTCGAATTGTTCGCACGGAACTGCTTCGCAATTCGGATACGCCTTCTCGGCTGCGGACTCGCTGTACGCACCCCGGACACCCTTCAAAAAGGATTCACACTACTAATATCAGTAGTGTAACACTCATTGATTCGTATAGAGTACAATTGTCGAAGCATAGGGTACATATGAGAAAGGATGAATGCAAAACCTGGTATGCAACGCGGAGACGAGACCCCTCTGAGGCCAAATTCGACGTCAAAGGTCCTGAAATAATAATATTAATAATGGAGTACTACTAATAATAATAATAATCCAAAATGAGTAATGGGGTGAATGAAATAAATTGACGTACGTGGAAGCGAAGAGGGGGAATCTTCGATGATCTTTTGAAGCTCGATAGCTCGCGTGATCGGACTACTGCTTTCGCTGCTGCTGCTGCTGCAGGCGAGAAGGTGGCATTTGCGGCGGCGGTTGAGGAGCTTTGGGGAGGAGAAGGGGCTGGAATTAGGGTTTTGAATTTGGGGGAGAGGAAGGGTCGAGAATGGAGATCGGGATGTTGCGGCGGCGGCGGCCATTGTTGGAGGCGCGTGGGAGATTGAATTGGTTTTGAGGCAGTGAGAAATTGTACAGCCGATCAGCAGGCAGGGTGAACACCTTGATTTCGTGTGAGGCCCATGAATAGACAGTGGACGAGCCCATGAACGATGCTAGCAAGCCCAGGCCCAAGCCCCAATAGAGCCCATGTAATGCCGTTTGGGAGTGGACAAAAGAAATGACGTGTTCGATAAATCCAAACACCAACGGATTTGGCAATTGGCATTTCACGAAATGGGGAAATGCTGTCCTCACTCTAATTTTGTTTTGTGTGTAACTAAATAAAACTAATTTATTGTATGTATAATGTATTTCAAAAGAAAAAAAAGTAATAATATATTATTTTTATTTACATGTCAATTAATTTGTACTTTTTCTGATCTTTTTTAATGATATATTTTTTTTATAATTTACAAAATAAGTGTAAATATTAGAAAATAAAATAATATTTTAAAATTAAGAAGGAGTTGAACAAAATTTGGCAGCTGGAATAAACCGCAACTAAAATGCATCGGACATAATACGACAAACCAGTGATTATTATGGGTGTGCCGTAAGCATCACTCATTCGCATTCATATTCATTCAGAGTTTGTTTGTTATTTACTCAGCACCAGCACCAAACAATATTTTCTCACATTCCGTTAGTTTCCACAAATAAGACACGTGGGCCGTGATCCGGTACGAGCGGCTACACGGTAAGAGAAATAAGATGAGAATCAGATGCTTTACTTCACAGGGGAGATAACCCTGAACAGCGGGACCCACCACTAAGAAAATAAAATAAATTAAAATAAAATAAAATAAAATAGACGATGATGACGACGATTGATCTCGACAGTATGTGTGTGTTTTTCTTCCCCTCCTCGTTAAACTGAAATATTCGTCGTCTAGCCGCGCTTCGCGTGCCACGTGTACCTCCCACAATAATACAGTGGGTCCGCCCACACCGACCATCGCTTGACGGTGGGCCCCCTCTTGCCGCTACTTGTGTTCTCACGTCTCTTTCTCCTCTTCTTGCTTCGATTATTTCACACCATGTTTTTATTTTTGGAATAATAGCAATATTTTTATCATATTAATAATACTAATAATAAATGAAATAAAGATTAGATTTAAATTTTAAATATTTTTAAATTGCATGTATGTATATATACTAGTAGTTCTTCACCAAATGTCAATAGTGGGAGACATTAGAGCAATGAAGTACAAAATAATTAATTTTTGAAAAATTATTGCGATTTTTTTTACTTTGACCGATAAATACTTACTTACTCTTTCCATCCGTATAAATTACTTTGAAATATAAATACTTACTACTCTTTTCGTACGTATAAATGATCACACTTCTATTATAATTAAAAAAAAAAAGTGTGACAATTTCTCTTTGGAATACAGTATGTACTAGGGTTGTTCAAAAAACCCGCCAAACCCGATCCGCCCGCCAACCCGATCGAAAGCCGCCCGAACCCGTTGGTTTTATTTTTAACAAATTACCCAACAGTTAGAATTTCTAAAACCCGCCAAAATTCGGATGGGTAGCGGTTTCGTTACTCATTACCCGCGAAAAAACCGACCCGCCCGCACATAGTATATATATATATATATATATTATTAGTATATAGTAATATTATTAGTTCATTTTTATTAATATTTTTACTCGTATAGTAGTATTAATTTATTAGATAATTTTTAAATTTTTTTAACTAGTTTTTAATGTATGCTTTTAATTTTATTATTTTCAATTAGGCACAACTCACAAGTTTATATCTTTAAGTTAAATTAACAACATTTTCAATAGTTTGTGCAACTATAAATTCTTATTTTGTAATGTTTTACTAGAACTTTAAATGAATTATTTTTTTAATTTGTGTTAATTTTATTTTTCTATACCTTAATTTTTTTTTCCATTTACAATATAAATATTTATTTAAACATGTCATTTTACCCGCCAAACCGCCCGCACCCGCCTTCACCCGCACCATACGGTTGGAGTAAAAAAATGGGCGGATATGGTTGATAAAATTGAAACTCGCCATCAATGGGTCAGGTGATTTTTTATGGATGTACCCGCCCAAACCCGCCCGTGAACACCCCTAGTATGTACTATGTATGCAATTGCTACTGGAAGAGACATAATGTAAGAGGTCTAGTGTGTAAGACATTTATAATTTAATTATTGTTAAAATTTGATTTGAAATTAGAAGAAAACAAAACAAAGAAAATGGGGAACGAGAAAAGAAATTATTGATTTCTCTAGAGACCAGAGTCTTTGATTCTAAATCGAGTTCTTCATGTGGATATTATCCCGCAAGCACTATATTTGATTTTATAATACATGTTATTTTGTGATTTGTTTTTGTAGGTACGAATCGCACAATACTCTTAAATAACTTGCATTTGAACATATCGCACATCATGAAATTAAACGATGCAAGATGCAATCGGATGTTATACCGAAGATACATAAAGAGTTTAAATACATCCAATATACGATGCAGATGGTACAACGTTTATAAACAACCCTCATTTTTTATTGAATATCTATCTACAAACAATCGATTGTAACATGTAGAGGTAAAATTTTCTACAAGTAGTGAAGCCAAAATGAATCCCACACAGAGAAAATAGGCATATAAGGTGCAGATGATGTCGGCAAATGAACTTGGAGCAGCAGCAGGAGCAGATTCTTTTCTTCACTACTGCAACAACAACAACAACATTGTTATCAAGGTGGGCACATGCAGTTTCTCCCATCGAATGTTTAGCAGAATATATAATTTAAATATAAATTAAATCAAATTAAATACTACGAGGTTTGACTGGTCAACTAATTTGACTGGTGCTGATTGCACATTATGGACCACGGTCCCACACTTGTCTTACATGTTGGTGCATGTGAGACCCACCACACTGCATATATATTTCCATTTTATTTTATTTTATTTTCACATTTCTACAGTGGCCCCATTTTGTTTAAATAAATGTGATTTTTTTTTTCTTAAAAAGAAATGACTATAACATACAGTATAATCCTTGTGATTACGCAAAGTTTGTACACATTTTTGTAATTTATAAATAAAATTTGCAAACACTTTAAAATCAAAGATAATACTATATATTAATACTCCGGGAGAAATACTATATATTTTTTTTCTATTTTTGAAAGATTAGTCATGTTTTATATTTTGTGAACTAAATAGTCATATTTCTCTAGTAGAGAAGTAATATTTTAGTATTAAATTCAAATTTATTGTCGTTATTCCTCTAATTGAAAGCCAAAAATTTTGTTTTTATTGGTTTTAATTAGTTTATTATACAAAGACACATTAATGGATGTAAATGAATTTCATGCAATCTAAAGGAAAATACATTTTATTTTACATTTTGCTTATTTTCAAGCATCATATTTTTATATCTACGTTACTTCAAATACATCATTTATATAATTAATTTATTTATTTAATATTATATATAAAATTACACACACTTAACGTGTACATATAGTGATGCAATATATATTTACTATTAATAAATCACTTTTTATAATATATTCCCTCTGTCCCAGAGCTATAGGTACAGGTGGTCAACGTTGACTTTTTTTGTCCGTCCAATACATATGATAAACAATATACAAAAATTATGAAAAAATAACTAAAATAAAATTCAATAGTTAAATTATATTTTAGTTATTTTTTCATAATTTTCGGATACCGTTTATCATATGTATTGGACGGACAAAAAAAGTCAACGTTAACCAGTTTTGTCTATTGCTCTGGGACAGAGGGAGTACTTAGGAAGTACAGTAGAACCTCTATATAGTAGTACTCTATATAGGAATAAACTCCCTATAGTAATAAAAAATTCAAGTCCCAACTCGGGACCAGTTATAAATAGGAATAAACTCCACATTGTCATAAGTCATACATTTTTCAAGTCACACCTTAAGGATTTATAATTCTATATAGGAATAAATGATTAATATATAATAAAAATATTATTAATAATATTTTTATTTATCAAAATCAATAACATGTTTAAAATAACTTAAAATGTTTATCAAAATCAATGACATATAGTATATGATCAAAGTTTATAGTCATTAAATTCATTAGTATTTTATTTAATATATATGTTAAACACAATTTATATATATATATATATATATATATGGTCAAATATACTTAATCAAAACTATTAAATTGGTTAAGTTCAATATATGTTATTTTTATATATTATTATTTATTAAAAAAAATTATTTTTATTTTCTAAAACTCTATATAAGAATAACTCTCTATAGTAATATTTTTTCTCGATCCCAACGATATGACTGTACGGAGTTTCTACTGTATATATAGCATCTACGTGATCATATATACATAGAGTTGCAATTCAAGTGAGTCGAGTTGATCAGTCGTTAATTTAACGTCTCAAAACTTATTATATTTTACAATAAGGGAAACATTTGTTCTAATTATGATGTCATAGTATAATTAAATACGTCTTTTTTGAAGGTACCGGTATACCGATCCAATCGATATACCGTGTGTGCGGAAGCGTATAAAGCATATAAATCTATCATGCTTGATCTAGTACACACAATATATGTATAGACACATATATATATACACATCCAATATATATATATATATATATATATATATATATATATATATATATATATATATATATATATATATATATATAAGGTTCAACGAGTTCTTACATTTGATAATGAATGGATTCGTTGATGTTGATTAAGGTGATGTTGAGTCGATTGAACCACCTTAATGGATCAGCAACTTGAAGCTCTCCTTGTGAATGACCTTGTCACTCCTTTGGATCGTCCGGATGTTGAAGCCGCACAAATGGCCCGGCCTCTACGTGTTGCACACGAACCCGGAATATGAACACCTTGCTTGCTTGAGAATTGATCTCCAAGATCACCTATTTTCTCTCTATGTTAGTGGAATCGTGGCTAATGTTGTGGTGTGATGAAAATCTGATTTTCATCCATATAATGGCCTCATTATTCACCACATTACTCCCCTTTGTAACCTTCAACATAATGGGCATCATAATGCACCATTAACATGCAAAAGGGGTTACAAAGGAGGTGAAAGGTCATGCCACATACACATGCCACTATGCATTGTATGTGGTCCCACTTGCTTGTGTGGCATGCCATGTCACACTATGTGACATGCATCCATGCAAGCCATGCAACCCATGCATGTGTATTTAATCCACGTAAATATTGATTCTAAATCAATATATTTATCAAGCAATGTATATCAATATCGAGCTCGTGTGTGACCCTGTAGGTATGATTTTATCGATCAATATTATATTGTTCCCAACAATTTATATTATCGAATAATCATTTAACATCCATAGACGACCTTATGACTTTATCGATTGCACACGTAGGAGCGAAGGACATATCCCAACAATCTCCCACTTGGCCTTCAGAGCCAGTGTGCTGCCAATTTCCTGTTGTCACTTTATGTCTAAATTTGAACTTGAGGCAAGACTCGAGTCATCCTCAATCGGTTCAAACCTTTCTTGGACTTTGAGACAGACTGTAAAACCAGATTTATCACTATGATACGAATCTGGACGTGGCCACGTATTTTCCACAGTCTCGACTCTCCAAGTGGCCGGTAAGACATGTATCCCATTTTAAAATGGAGGACAATCCCATCTTGTCAATCCAAGCTCTCCCACTTGCTTCCTGATATACCCAATAACAAGTTTTATAACCTCCTTTTACGAAAGGCGTTTACTTGTATCAAAGTACATCATTTCACAATGGAATCACTCTGGACTACTCAGGTCAGAGGAAATTGCTCGGCAGTCAATGAAATAGTATTATGACTCGAAATCTTAAATACTATTCCAGTCGGGTCTGTTCGATCATTAGCTCCCAGCTAATATCTATGTAATTGTACTCGATGTCCCACATCACTAGCCCATGAAGCGTCGCTATAGTACACATTACAATCTAGTTCTTTGTATTATCGGTTGTTGTACCTAAATTTCTCAACCCGTAAATGCCCGGGGACAAGGTCCAAAACTGACCCGGCCCATGGTAAAACCCATCCTATCGGTCCGTGACCACTCAACTGGCGACCACTCGCGATCATCATGGCGTAAAGATCTAACATATTCGAGCACCCCGGACAAGATGTCCCCGATTCATAGGGTGATCGCGGCCGCCAACCGACCAAAAAGCTGACGTCGTCGTTTAGATGAAGGGGGAACGAGTCGGTGTCGAGCCGTCCGAGGAATCATCAATCCAGAGAAATCCGAGCAAGGGTAAAACAGGAAATCACATCTTGAGGGGCAAATTGTAATTTCCCTCTTTAGAAATGAGTTCCGTACAGTTGGTTTAAAGAAGAAAAGCCCATATAGATTAGGCCCATACCCATGATTGGTAAACCTAATTCTTGTACTATAAATAGTGGAAACTTTCCATTTGTAAGACAGGTGCACATTTCCCAAGAAAGATACCAAGAATTTAATACAAAAGCTTTTTAAGACCTTTCCTTTTTTGTTCTCTCAATCCCCTAAATATCAAACGTGTTCACGGGGAAGTTCTTGTTAGAATTTTCTGCCCGTAAACAATTGGCGCTAGAAGGAGGGGTGATCCTCGGGCGTTGAGCGAACAAAACTTAGGAGATATACGATGGAAATGCTAGAGATAGGTCTTCCGAACACCGCTCTAGCGGGAGAGTCGGCGAGCAGAAACGCCCGCGACAACGGGAAATCTCCCATGGTAGAAGGGGGATCGGAGGTTCAACTGCCCCCGATCTCCGAGGAGGAGCACCGCCAATGGGCGATGATCAAAAAACTGAGAGCCGAACGGCGCGAGCTCATGGAAAGGCAAAGGGTCATCGCGGAAAAATTGGCCGAGGAGGAGAAGAAGGCGAATATCCAGGAAAGCGAGATCCCCGACCTCAACATCGAACATTTGCAATCCCCGGAGGAAATAAAGCGGACAATTCAAAAATTGAAAGAACGCTCCCGCATTCTAAAGGGAAAAGAACTACCAAAAACGCCCGATTTAGGGGGAAGACGTCTGGATGCGGACTTCGAAGAGGAGAACCCCCAACCTGATAATGTCCAGGTGACCACGAGGAAGACTGGAGGACGCATTGTCCGCACAATAGGACGAGGTCGAACTCAAATTATCAGGGATTCGGACCTAGAGCGACGTTTGAGTGAGATGGAAAAGAAAATTTCCCAGCAGGAGGTTGATCCGAAGAGGCGATCAGCTTTAGTTGAGCCACTGACTCTACGAGTGGAAAGGGCGCGGGCGCAGTTGGATATTGCCCCGCTCCTATCTCTGACTTACGATGGAAGGACGGACCCCGAGGTCCATTTGAATAAATATAATATATATATATGGTCGGGCGCGGAGCCACCGATGAGACCAAATGCAAGCTTTTTCCGCTGACACTGGGGGATGCAGCTCATCACTGGTATACCGGGCTCCCTCATAGGTCGATAGACAACTTTGGAGAGCTGGGGGAAATCTTCGTCTCCTATTTTGCCTCGAGAGTTAAGTGTCCGGAAGGACGACAACGACTGATGGGAGTCAAGCAGCGGACAGATGAGTCTGACGAGGAGTATGTCGAGCGCATCGAGGCCATAGTGATGCAAGGGGAGCAGGTTGGGGAAGAAGTTTTAGTGCACGCCGCGGTCAGCGGGCTGAAAGCCACATCCGAACTTTTCAAACCTATGATGAAGGATTATCCCAGAACTTACACGGAATTCCGGCGGAGGGCTGGCGAAGAGATTGCGCAGCAGCGGATCTATGCTCAGCGCATGAAAGAGTTGGAGCCCGGGAAGAGCTACAAGGAAGCTGTGGAGAAGAAAGATTGGTCGAAAAAGCCTGGAGGGTATAAAGGATATCAAGGCTCGAAGAAGGGCGACCAGGGAAATCATAGAGTCGAAGATGGAAATCTGCTAGGGAAGAGCCCCGGGGCAATATTACAAATCTTCATGGAGAACCAGATAAACGCCCTTTTTCCCCCAAAACCTTTGTACACGTCCCCGGATAAGAGGAATCCCCGTAAATGGTGTGCTTTCCACGACGACATTGGGCATACAACGGACGAATGCCGCGACCTAATCACACAACTCCGCCGATTGTTTGACGAAGGGAAGTTAGGACAGCTATTGCGGGCACCGAAGAGAGGCCGCGATCACAATCACGGCAATCGCCAAGATTACAGGCCGCAACAGCACCCCCGACTAGAGGGGCCACCGATGAACCAGAACTTATTGCCGCCACCCCCACCGGCCGGCGGACCCCAGCAGATGGAGTTCCCTCCGGATTTAAACGGAGGAAGGGTAAACATGATCGGGGGCTTAACCCCCATTGTCCACAAATCTAAACGGCAGCGGAAGGAAGATTTGCGAAAGTGGGAAGGCGTCAACTCAGTAATCCCGTTCAAGGAGCCGACCATAGCCAGAGGCGTGACCATCTCATTCAATGATCGAGATCGCGAGGGTATCGCTTACCCGAAGGAGGACGCGTTGGTTATCACGACCAAGGTTCTGGGAGTTGAGGTCGCGAGGATACTGATCGACAACGGCGCCCACTGCAATATTATTTTCAAGCCGGCACTAGATCAGCTCGGGGATTTGGCCAATTATGTGAAGCCTTATAAGGAGAAACTAAAGGGATTTGGAAATGTAGTCGTCTGCCCGCTGGGAAGGATCACGATGTCCGTAGAGTTGAGGGATCACTGGAATCCAGAGGTGAAGATCACCAGAATGATGGAGTTTGTTATTGTTAATTCTGAGAGTGTCTATAATGCTTTCTTCGGGAGGCCGTTTCTCGATATTTTCGAGGCTGTGGCGTCCTCCCATTATTACTGTGTTAAATTTCCTACCTCTAACGGATCCGTTGGGACCGTGAAGGGGGATCAATATATGGCCAAGAAATGTTTTGATTACCCTGTTTTTTCCACGCACTACCAGTTGATAAACACGCTTGAAGGGAATAACCGGGGGGTTACCACTGGGGCATTTGGAGATCTCGATCACCAAATAATCGAACAACTAATAAATGACAACGAACAAATTAAAGGAGAAAACGAGGAGACTACCCAACACATAGAACCCGACGGAGCGGACAGTTTAAACATGCAGATATTACAGATTCTGATCGATGAAGTGCCCGAAGAAATCCAGGGGGATAAAAGGACGAAAGTCGTGATCAAAGAAAATCCCGATCCCCGTTTAGGATATGAACCCGAGGAGATCGAGGATCCCCGTGGACCCTCTCAATTCACAGCAGTCGACGAATTGGAAAGGGTGAAACTAGATCCTAACCGTCCGGATTTGGAGGTGTTCATAGGGTCAAGGATCCCGGATAAGTTAAAGAATGAGCTGATAAGTTTTCTGAAAGAAAATACCGACGCGTTCGCATGGTCGCATAAAGACATGGTCGGGATAAGTCCCGAACACGCTTGTCATTATTTGAAGATAGAGCCGGACAAAAAACCCGTGGCGCAGAAAAGAAGAAAAATGGGTCCCGAGAAATACGCAGCGTTGGCAGAAGAAGTGAAGAAATTGGTCGATAACGATCTCGTGACCGAGGCGTCAGAAGAGCCCCAATGGGTCGCCAATGTAGTTTTGGTGAAGAAAACTAATAACGCATGGAGACTATGCATCGACTTTACCGATCTGAATAAAGCCTGCCCGAAAGATTATTTCCCCCTCCCGCATATAGACCATCTGATCGATAGCGTTGCCGGGCACGCGATATTCTCAAACTGTGACTGCTACGCAGGATATCACCAAATTCCTATGGCCGCGGAGGACATGGAATGCACGTCTTTCTACACTGACAAAGGCATTTTGTGCTGGAAGCGGATGCCTTTTGGTTTGAAAAACGCGGGAGCAACTTATCAGCGACTAGTCAATAAAATGTTTGCCGAACAGATCGGGGACACGATGGAAGTATATGTGGATGATATAATTATTAAGAGCAAGAGCGAGGAAGACCATGTAAAAGATCTGTCCACGGCATTCGCAATCTTAAAAACTTATAATATGAAGTTGAATCCGAAAAAATGCCATTTCGGGGTATACGCTACGAAATTTCTGGGACACATAGTCCACCAGCGGGGAATAGAGGCGAACCCTGAAAAGATCGATGCAATCATAAATTTGAGGGAGCCCAGATGTTTAAGGGACGTACAAAAATTGACAGGATGCTTGGCGGCGTTGAGCAGGTTTATCCCCCGACTAGGAGATAAGAGCAGGCCTTTCTTTAAGGCCATTAAGAATCAAAAATTCCAATGGGGAAAGGAAAGTCAGGAAGCATTTGAAAAACTAAAAGAACATTTGAGGGATCCCAAAATCCTGTCTAAACCAGTGTCCGGGGAAAAACTCTTTCTGTACCTGGCAGCATCCGAACACGCCCTGAGTTCGGTACTCGTGCGAGCAGAAGGGAAAATCCACCACCCCATTTATTTTGTCAGCCAAGCACTCCATGATGCAGAAACCAGGTACACCCCCCTGGAAAAGTTAGCTTTTGCCTTAGTCATGAGTGTCCGAAAACTCCGACCGTATTTCTTCGACCATCCGGTAGAAGTTTTGACCACCATGCCCCTCAGACAAGTCCTGCAGAGGCCTGACACAAGCGGGAGGTTATTAAAATGGAGTCTAGAGATCGGGCAATATGATATCACTTATGCTCCCCGCACTGCGATCAAGGGACAGGCCCTAGCTGATTTCATCGTAGAATTAACTTTCCCAAAGATTGTCCCCACAAGCGATTTCCCGCCGTGGAAACTGTACGTGGACGGATCGTCGAACAGTTCCCATGCCGGGGCTGGAATAGCGCTAATTGGGCCCGAGGGACAATCTTTCGCACACGCCATCAAATTCGAGTTCGCGGCGACCAATAACGAGGCGGAATATGAGGCTTTGATTGCGGGTCTAAACCTAACACTGGCGGTAGGAGTGCAACGTGTCCATATCTTCATGGACTCCTTGTTAGTGGTGAACCAGGTTAAAGGCGAATACGAGACAAGGTGTGAGAGGATGGAGAAATATTACGAACACGTTTTGGCCTTATGCGAAAAATTCCCCAAGATTTTCATCGAGCAGATCCCCCGGGAACAAAACTTGCAGGCGGATGCTCTCTCGAAGTTAGCTTCAGCCGAGGGAATCGCGGACATAACAGATGTCATTATCACAAGCCAGGCGAGTTCGGCCATAGTAGAGAAGCAAGACCTAATGATAATCGACCGGGGGGAAAGTTGGATGGATCCCATAAAGGCATACTTAACCACTGGAGAGCAACCCGAAGACAAAGTAGAGGCCAGACAACTGAGGATCCGGTCAGCTAGGTACACTTTGATCGGAGATGCTTTATACCGGCGGAGTATTTTCTTACCGCTTCTGAAGTGCGTAACGCCTATGGAGGGGCAGAGAATTTTCGGCGAGATACACGACGGGGTATGTGGAAACCATGCAGGCGGGCAATCGTTAGCGCACAAAACTGCCCGCCAAGGCTACTACTGGCCCACGCTAAGGAAAGATGCGATCCGTTATGCGAGGAAATGCCATCGGTGCCAAATCACTGCTCCCATCGTCCGAACACAACCTGAGTATCTTAACTCGATCTACAGCCCGTTGCCTTTTGCCTCATGGGGGATTGACCTCATCGGCCCTCTACCCACGGGGCCGGGAGGAGTAAAGTATGCAGTGGTAGCTGTGGATTACTTCACCAAGTGGGCCGAAGCGGAACCATTAAAGACAATCGATCAGAAAGCCATCATTCGTTTCATTTGGAAAAACATCATTTGTCGATTCGGGATCCCGCATACGATCATATCGGATAACGGGAAACAGTTCGATGGACAGGAGATAATGGAGTTTTTCGATAAGTGGAAGATCAAGAAAGCTTTTTCTACACCCTACCACCCCCAGACGAACGGACAGGTGGAGGCAGTTAATAAAATTCTAAAGCACACTATCAAAGCTAGAATAGAAGAAAGACAAGGGAGATGGGCGGCAGAACTGCCCGATGTGTTATGGTCGTATAGAACGACCAGTAAGGCCGCCACAGGGGAAACCCCATTTGCTTTGGCATACGGCGCAGAGGCTGTGATCCCATCCGAAATCGAAGTCCCTAGCTACAGGACTTCCCAGGAAATAAACGATAGTAACAACCAGGCCCTACTTTTTGAGTTGGATTTCTTAGAGGAAAAAAGGCTGAATTCTGTTCACAAGAATGCAGCGTCAAAGCAGAAAGCAGAGAGGTTCTTTAACTCCAAAGTGAAAATTCGAAAATTCATGCCCGGAGATTTGGTTCTGAAGCGGATAATGGGCCCAAGCACTGGGGCATTAGGCCCAAATTGGGAAGGACCGATGCGGGTAAGGAAACATGTGCGGAACGGGGCTTACGAGCTCGAACACCTAAACGGAGTGGCCGACCAATATCTATGGAATGCTTTGTACTTAAAGAAGTATTTTCAGTGAATCGACCAATGTAATGTGTCGGCATAAGAACGTTTGCCCGTTTTGAGAAATAAAAATAGTTGCCTTTCTTTTCCCATTCATAAGATTGTAAATCCTTGCATTTCGGAGACCGCCGAGCCGGACAGGCAATGGACTGTCCGACCACTCGGGCGACAAAAGAAAAAGAGTCAAGAAATGGCAAAGGATAAATCCTTGCATTTCGGAGACCGCCGAGCCGGACAGGCAATGGACTGTCCGACCACTCGGGCGACAAAAGAAAAAGAGTCAAGAAATGGCAAAGGATAAATCCTTGCATTTCGGAAACCGCCGAGCCGGACAGGCAATGGACTGTCCGACCACTCGGGCGACAAAAGAAAAAGAGTCAAGAAATGGCAAAGGATAAATCCTTGCATTTCGGAAACCGCCGAGCCGGACAGGCAATGGACTGTCCGACCACTCGGGCGACAAAAGAAAAAGAGTCAAGAAATGGCAAAGGATAAATCCTTGCATTTCGGAGACCGCCGAGCCGGACAGGCAATGGACTGTCCGACCACTCGGGCGACAAAAGAAAAAGAGTCAAGAAATGGCAAAGGATAAATCCTTGCATTTCGGAGACCGCCGAGCCGGACAGGCAATGGACTGTCCGACCACTCGGGCGACAAAAGAAAAAGAGTCAAGAAATGGCAAAGGATAAATCCTTGCATTTCGGAGACCGCCGAGCCGGACAGGCAATGGACTGTCCGACCACTCGGGCGACAAAAGAAAAAGAGTCAAGAAATGGCAAAGGATAAATCCTTGCATTTCGAAGACCGCCGAGCCGGGCAGATAATGGATTGTCCGACCATTCGAGCAAAAGGAATAGGGGAATCTCAAGCGGCTAGTTTCTTTGAAAGTTCTGAAAATCACGAATCAAATTTCTTAGAATTCGATCAGTTACACTTTATGTTCGTGAACATATATCTTCGTGATATTGGAACGTATATCTTCCAAACTGAACGTATTTTAGAACATATTTGTGATATTTAGTGTGAACAATTAATATATCTTCTAAGGAAAATCAAGATCATAAATTTTCATCCCATTAGTTACTTAGAGTTCATACAGCGAGAAATTTAGCAGGACTGCGAGCAACAAAGTCAGAAAAATTTGGAACAGGAAAAAGAAGCCTTCATTCATAACGGTAGAAATATCCGGACAGGGCCGGGGTTACAAAAAGACAACTAAAATAAAAATAAGCAGGGAAAGCGAAGGGTCTTCAGTGGAGATCCGGATCGACCACCAGCAGGAAGTCCGAGTCGAAAACCCGGACAGAAAAGCCCTCTGTCGGGTGGTAGAGGAAACGAACATACCACCCGTGGCGGATGCGTGACTCTCTCACGAAGTCCTCCCAGCCCGATCCGAACACCGAAAAGAAGCCGCGACGACGCTTCAGTTCGAACATCCACAACTTCCCGGCCACATCGGTCATGAGAACAAAGTAGCCCAGGCGTACGTCAACAGACTCGGTGAAAACAGGTGGCAGAGGGAGCTTCTTGCGGTGCCACCTCCCGGAGAACAACAGGTCGACGCGACAGGAGCCATCGGATCTCACGAGCACACGAGCCATGGTACTAGTAAGAGAAGGATTATTTGTTTCAATCTTAAGACAGTTTGAAAGGATGAAAATGAGCCAAAAAGACTACATATTTATAGACATGGCTCGCCTACTGTTACATGGGGAAGCGGAATCGACACCGCCTTTTTCCTCTGAAAAGACTTGTCAGGAATCGCAATCGACGCAAACGTTACCTGTCAGATACACAGTACCTCGTTTGGCGTAAGATTCGTTTGAAAAGCCGTGTCTGTCCCTCGCGTGCATCGTTGGTTCGACGTTTGGAATCTTAGTCGCGACCAAGATCCCCACAGAGTCGAGGGAAAGCGAGGAGTTTAGAACGCGGAGATCCGAACACTGGGGCATTTCGGTCCGTGTTTTGATCACGGACCGAAATGAAGAATCGCGAACAGATTTTATACGAATATTTCGCGAAAATGAAAATTTTAAAATAAACTGATGGAACAAATGCTGATTCAGGGAATGTTGGTCACCGTCCAAATTGCAAAATACAAAGACACACAGTTCGAACAGTTTTACGAAGCAGAAATATCTGGAAACACAAAATTAATTCTAAGTATTATGTTCAGGAGCGTGGAGATCCCCACCCTCTTTTGCATCCTTCGAGGGCCCACCAGTCTCTTGGTCCCCGACGCTTTTAGCCGGGATTGGTTCTTTGAGAGGACGGCAAAGTTGGCCTTTGTTCGGCCACCATGAGAGGTCGAGACCCATATCCTCGCTCAAATCCAAAGCTTCAATGGGGAGGTCCGGGTGGATTTTATTGTCCCCGACAAACTTCTGAAAGCTGACCACCAAGTCGTCGATTTTTTGACCGCTTCGGAGCAAGCCCCGAATGCACTCAAAGAAAGCACAACAATAAATCCAGTCCCCGTAAGTAACCAAATTGGTGGCCGGGTCCTCCTCCCTCTCTTTGTTGGCCGCTTTGAGTTCCGCCACCTCTTTTTCCAACTGGCCGATCACGACATCTTTCCCCGACAAGCGGGATAAGGCGTCCCCCTCAGCTTTAGTCTTCTCCGCAAGTTCAGCTCGAGCAGAATCTAGTTCCCGCTGTACCTCCCGAAAATTCTCCTCGTGGTCATTTTCTCTCTTGACCGAGGCCTCAATCTCTGCTCGCAAACCGACCACAATTCCCTCTAGCCTGGCCGCCTCCGAGTTGGCACTCTTGACTGATTCCTCCAGACCCTTGGCTTTCTCGGTTTCCAGGCGATGGAGCTCCCTCATTTGGGAGATCATGGCCACCATTTTATCATGTTCCTCCTTGAGTGAAGAAGGAGCAGCCACGGGCACATGGGACGCTTTCTCGAAAGCCCCGAGCAGAGAGTACACCAGGAAAGACAGTCGGGACGCGGCAATCATGGTCAGATAACCCGCTTCCTTGGGATGACTGAGGATGTAGTCCGGTTGCTTGCACCAATCGCGAGGAACGCCATCAATAACCTTTTTGATATGAAGGGGCAAGTTGTCCAGCGAGGGGACGGATTTAGCCGAGTCAAAAGATTTCAGAAAATCAGAGAAATCTGTGTCACCGGGTCCGAACCTGCGATCACATGTACAAATCATAAGGATACAATGAATCAAGTTTAAAAATAAAACTGCGAGGAAACTTACGCGTTCGAAAGCCTCGAGCTGCTCGCCAGGTGCTCGGCGGAGTTGAAGGCAACAGTAACCTCAGGGATTTCCGTGGTCGGGATCTCCGAATCTTTCTTGCCCGCGGAAGGGGGGATCATCGTGTGCTGAGGAGTTTCGTCTCGGTTGGTCTCGAAGTCGTCATCAAAGATGGGCGAGTGATTCTTACCCTCCTCAACTCGGGGTTGCTTATCCGCCAACGAAGAATGATCTCCCCGATTCTTTCTTTTCCTGGTCAACTTCTCGGGACCGGCACCCGCCATCTCAGCGACCACTTCTTTCTTCTTTTCATCCATGGAGTTCTTCTTCCGGTTCAAAAGCGAGGACAGACGAGCATTCATGTCTTCCGATTTCGCTCCGGTTGGGGGATATTTATATCGAGGATACCTTTGAACTGAAAGAAAATCGAACACAACTTTAACACGAATTTATACTCATTTGAAAGACAAACACAACAAGCCAAAAAGAGCCTAACACGAGGAGAAGGGCGCGGACTCACTAATATACTCGTTCTCGGCATTCTGAGGAATGCTAATAAAACGAGATGACCGACGACGATCAACACTAATCCACTGCCCGAACATCAACCAATCATCGGGCATACCTAAGATTCGCTCGAGGACAACAAAAAAATCCCAACTCAAATCGGCCAAAAGCGGAGGTTGGGGTCCTAAAAAGAGGATAAAGAGAAAATCGGAACAAAACACAAAAAAAAAAAAAGGAGAGAAGAGAAATAAAGAATCGCTAAAGGAAATACAAGAAATTGTTACTAACGGGTGTGAGGAATCCGATAATCAGCGCTCAGACGATAATTGATCGAGTTCCACGCCCCGCTCACAAAAAACCAATCGTTCCACCACGACTCTCGTTTCTCCGGTAAATCCCAGATAAGGATCTATCGAGATTTCAAGTAATAATCGCCGCGATTCCTCCCCGCCTGACGGACTAATAAAGAGATAAACTCCACGGGGAGCAAGCCTCTATAGAGGCCATAATGACCGAAGAGGGTAGAAAGAGAAATCAATAAAAGCCAGGAGTTTGGCGTTAACTGCATGGGAGCAACGCCCCATTCGAGAACTGCTCGGGCGAGGTTATCGTGAATAGGAAAGCGAAGGCCACTCCTCATCATGTCATAGTTAATGGCCACCATCCCCTCAGGAGGACGATCAGCCCGATCGAACTTATTTGGGCAATGGAGGTGGACATCCGAAGGGATCTCCCATTCGGATCTCCGCGACTGGAGATCTTCATCGAATACCGTACTAACCCGAACACCCGCGCTAAATCTGCTAGGAGGTGGCTCCTCGGGAGGGAGGTCCGTGCGAACCTCGGGCACGTAAGGATGGTTGATCAGATAGGTATCATACGAATATTCTGGCGGGGGACCCCGGAAGCCCGCAATCAATTTCGCGAACAACTCAAAATCGGAGTGCACTGTTTCCGAGAACCAGTCGTTCTCTTCGTCTTTAGTCAGAGGGTACGAATTCATCCTGTCCGCAATCGGAAACTGATCGGGAAGAGCCAGTAAGTCTGGAGATAAAGGTGATAGAGCCTTCGGGATGTCAATAAAAGCGGGGAGAATTACCGTTCGAATGTAGTCAGAGTCGTATTCGGGGGTAGACGTTTTGTCGGACATCGGCCAGAATAAAATCTTTAAACTATATCGCGAGCAGAAGGTATTCCTACTAAGTCTAATAAACCTAAAAAGTCCGCGCCCCGAATAAAATTCTACAGATAAGAGGAAAGACGAGGGGAGAAAAGAAACGCGTACCCGAACAGATGAAGGATGAGGCAGGAATCGAGGTATCGAGATTGTAGGGGGTCCAAAAGTGTTTGCAAGTCATTCTCCATCCCTATATATAGGGAACAAAGGCGGCAAAATCCCAAAGGATTCAAAATTCAAAAATACCTGACAGCCGAAAGGACGTATTCACGAATCCCGAAGCGCCAAATTCTTGGAATTATAAACCAAGGATTAATGGAATATGGACCGGTCATTTTTAAGGGTCGAAACGCGGTCCGCCTTTTCCGAAGATAACTTCCCCACTCAGTAGAAAACCTATCTTCGGGGGGCATTTGTTGTACCTAAATTTCTCAACCCGTAAATGCCCGGGGACAAGGTCCAAAACTGACCCGGCCCATGGTAAAACCCATCCTATCGGTCCGTGACCACTCAACTGGCGACCACTCGCGATCATCATGGCGTAAAGATCTAACATATTCGAGCACCCCGGACAAGATGTCCCCGATTCATAGGGTGATCGCGGCCGCCAACCGACCAAAAAGCTGACGTCGTCGTTTAGATGAAGGGGGAACGAGTCGGTGTCGAGCCGTCCGAGGAATCATCAATCCAGAGAAATCCGAGCAAGGGTAAAACAGGAAATCACATCTTGAGGGGCAAATTGTAATTTCCCTCTTTAGAAATGAGTTCCGTACAGTTGGTTTAAAGAAGAAAAGCCCATATAGATTAGGCCCATACCCATGATTGGTAAACCTAATTCTTGTACTATAAATAGTGGAAACTTTCCATTTGTAAGACAGGTGCACATTTCCCAAGAAAGATACCAAGAATTTAATACAAAAGCTTTTTAAGACCTTTCCTTTTTTGTTCTCTCAATCCCCTAAATATCAAACGTGTTCACGGGGAAGTTCTTGTTAGAATTTTCTGCCCGTAAACATCGGTTTGTCCGTACCTGATTATACGAACCAGGAACAGCTATATGATTCAAGTATATCAGTTCAACCATTGGGACTTCATTATGCGGTAAGTCGACCTCATAACCCAATTGATATCACTTAATCATTTGGACAATTCATATAAATTAAACCATATTTATATGAAGAAATATGTATTATACATATGAGTGAATGTTTACCAAATCTCCAAAAGTATCTAATACAGTAATAGAAATCACAACCCATCTCTAAGATGTCTGATCTCTATTGCAGTCGTGAAAGCCTTAAGCTTAGACTGCTGGAGAGGTTTAGAAAGCGGGTTTGCAACCTTATCAAAAGTTGCAACTTTATTATCTCGATGTCTCCACAAAACTATCTCCCAGATAATGTGGAACTTCCTGAGCACTAGTTTTAGATTTGTGGTGCTTTCTAGCTCATTGGCTTGCGCGATAACTCTACTATAAATAGAGAACTATCGGATGGGCTGAGCTAGTTATGCCACCTAGTTCATTCAAGAACTTTCAAATCCTAACTGCCAACATTACTGCATCCAATGCAATACTGTGCTCAGCTTCTGTAGTTTAATCAGCTATATTGCATTGCATGGAACTATTCCAGCAAATATCACCTCTAACCAGACAAAAGATATAACCAGAATAAAATCGGAAATTATCTTAGTCTGTTTTGAAGTTAGCATTCAAACAGCTTGTTAATATCAACTCTTTTTGTCTTCCAAAGACAACAAAATATTCTTTAGTCCATCTAAGGTACATAAGAATATTCTTGGCCGCAGTCTTATGCGCCTCACCTGGGTTTCCTTGAAACTAACTCGTCATGCTCAAAGCATACGATACGTCTGGTCATGTACATATCATGGCGTACATTATAGACCCTATTGCCGAAGCATAAGGAATGTTTTCCATCCTCTTTTACTCATCAAGTCCCGTAGGGCCTTGCATCTTGCTAAGAGATGTGCCATGACTCATTGGAATGAGACCCTTTTTGGCGTCTTTCATTCTGAACTTATCAAGTACCTTATCGAAATAGGTCACTTGACTAAGTTCAAACATCATTTTCGATCTGTTCCGACAGATCTTGATGCCCAATATGTACTGTGCTTCTCCAAGATCCTTCATTGAAAAACAATTCTCAAGCCATTCTTTAATAGAATTAAGCATAGAAACATTGTTTCCAATAAGGAGTATGTCACCGACATACAACACAATTAATACAACGTAACTCCCACTGATCTTCTTGTAAAACAAGACTCTTCCGAGTTCCTCTGATATCCAAATCCCAGTATGGATTCATTGAACTGAAGACTGCTACTCCGATATGCATTCTTTATTCCATAAATAGAACTATAAGCTTGCATAATTTCTCAGCCTTATTAAGATCGATAAAACTCTTTGACTGTGTTAAAACACAGCCTCTTCTAGAATCCAATTCAAGAAGTTAGTTTTAACATCCAATATTACCATAACTCATTATCAAGATGAGTAGTAATGGCTAAGATAATCTGAATGATTTAATCAAAGCAATTGGTGAAAGTTTTTCCATAATCCACCTCGTGAATAAACTTTTACCATCAACCTTGCTTTGAAAACCCTAGGTTTTCCATCTGTCTGTTTAGATCTTAAAGATCTATTAGCATTCATTGGGTCTAACCCTGTGATGCAAATATATCAAGTTCCAAACTTGATTATCAGATATTGATATCATCTCAGATTTCATGGCACCATGCCAATTTTTAGTAGCTGGACTCGTCATAGCTTGGAATTAGGTCGAAGGTTCACCGCTTTCCAAAAGCATGAATTCATATCTCTCATTGGTCACAATATCTAAGTATTTGAATAATAGAGATAGATTTATGCCTTTCAGACCTACGAGGGCTGGTATGGCTTCCAAAACCATAAGAATACTCTCAACCCAGTCTTGAGTATTCATCGTTAGTTGTTTCACTTGAACCTCGTTCAAGACAACCGAGCTCCCACTGAATTTCTAGGAAAAATAACTCTTTTCAAGAAAATCACTATCTCGAGCAACAAAATATTGTTCTCAGATAGATCGTAGAAGTTGTACCCTCGAGTTTCTTGATGAAAACAATTTAGGGACCCTCCCTTTCCATACCTAGTATGGTGTCTTATCAACAGCTTTTGACAGCTTCCTATTCAGTGTATAAGTTGAAGTCTAGAATTGTGTGTTCCCAAAAGAGACCAATAGTTCATTTAGACCTCTCATCGAATGGTCGAACTATATCTAATATAGTTTGTTTTCTCTTTTCCGAAACATAACCTTCATGTGCTTGTGAACTAATAGGTTCCACATACATCAGTATGTATCATCCCTAATTACTCACATGTTCTCCTTTCTCCAAGAAAGATGACATTGTTATCCTTTCAATCACACATCATTCACATGTATCAAATGACTCCAAGTCAAATGATTCTAAAATTCCTTCTAAAAGAAGTTTCGTTACATGTTTAGATTTTGATTTGATCTAATCAACAATGTTTCAGTTATGTCTCATCGATACTTATTCGATTTGGCCTTTGGTCTTAATGATATATATGATTTGTCAAGTTTAAAGTATACATAAACAATATAATAATCGTACCAAAACAAAGAATAATTCACAATTAAAATAGTTACCAAACTATTTAATAGTGAAAAACTAATCCATCAGTATCTAATACTGAACCAATATTCATTGTTTATTGAAGGTACGAAATTACATAGTTATAATACTAAAACAAGGCCCTAAGGCAAAACAACATCATATGATCATGCGGCTAATGCAACGACATTCGCTTCATTTCTCGCCCATAGATCGACATCTCTACTCACCAAACTTACACTTCTGTGTAGTTCCTCCACATACAAATGTGAGAACCACATTTGGCATCCAATACCCAAGAAGTAGAATTTGTGAAGTTTAATGTCTATATCATTAATACCTGAAGATGAAGCAACCACGTTCTTCACATCTTCTTTGAACTTTGGGCAAATTCAATTATTCCCAATAATTGAGTCTCATTCAAATTTCCCATTCAAAATTATCTCAATGTCAAAACGTGATAAATCGATCGTAAGTGAAAAATCGAAGTTTTCTAACCAGCGATATTATCATGCAATTGAAGCCCTATCTCTCATAAAATATGAGGGAGCCAACCAGACAATCGATTCACGCCATCCAATGGCTCGAAAGTCTCTAATTTGTGTCATTGATGAACTTAAGTGGTTTTGGATTAAATCACTCCCCGAGGTGTAAATAATCCTAACCTTATAATCCATCAAATGAAAGACAAATTAGGCATTTGTTTTGAAATTGAATAAAATATGAACTTTTACTTGTTTGCAATTAGTGTCCTACACTTTTGCAGTAGACGCATTCAGATTCCCTAGGAACCCTAGTAGCATTTTTGCCCATGCTCTTTTGAATACCTCATCCCTTATCATAAGAATATCTCTCTCAGGGTCCTTTTTAATTGACGACTCATCATCTTAGAAAAATTTAGGAGATCACATAAAACAAATAATCCAATTATTTGTTGTACATGTGGTCCCTATAGGTTTCTCTTTTCCAGCCTAGCTGAAGCGATGACCCTGGTTATTCAGAACTTTTCAATCTTAGCATATTCCCCGAACATGCTATTGAGTTGTTCAATGATATCTTATGATGTGGTTATTTAACACATTTTTCTTGTCTTCGTATTTGAGGACCATCCTCAAATTACGTTGTTAATCAAGAAAATTTATGTTGTTCAATTTTTCACAATCAAGAATTGAACGAAACTTGAATTGAGTTGATATTAGACATGATAAACTACAAAAGAAAGATAAATAAAGTATGTAAACATCCACAAAGCGGTAAACAAATAAGGTTGTCTAACAAGCTACTTATTTATTCCATTTTGTCCAATCGATATCTAATATCTTTGTTCCCTTGAACAAAACAATCCCAAGACCCTCATCTTGCAAATTCTTAAGCCGACTGAGTCCGCACTTAAGAAGTCCAAGATAGGTAGACATCCCATGTCAATAACATCTAATGTTACTCTCGGTCGATGAGAGTCCCATTCTCATCTCATGTCTCGATAGCCACGCCTGCAGTGGATCTATCGATGAGAAAACCAAACTCACGTGTAAAGGTCTAACCCTTACTCCCACTTATCCCAAGATAACAAGTAGTACCCCGCTGAGGCGGACCTACCAACTTATGATCGAGGGCTTTAGGGGTGTGATGTTTTGGACAAGACATTATACTCATTATTTTGGGAACTTGCATGCATAAGTTTGTTTATATGTAAGTTGAACATTTATAACATAAAACAACCTATAACTAGCAAAGCAATTAAATACGTAATCGAAAGGCCCCTAGAACCTCACGACTCTCAAACGAAAAGATTAAAAGCAACAAAATAGGCCTTGAACATCTTCTGGACTTGTCCACGCCCGCCGTTTCAGTTCCGCGCCCGCCGATTTAGGTCAACCTAGTCCCTACCCCAAAAACCACGAACGGCGCCCGCCGTTTCACAAACGGCGGTCGCCGAACACCACCGGCGGTCGCCGTTTCCAAAACGGCGCCCGCCAAAAGGGTACAGAATCGGGGCTGACCTGAAAAGAGCATTTCGGCGGTCGCCGTTTCCAAAACGGCGCCCGCCGAATCCATTAGGCGCCCGCCGGAGCACAAACGGCGCCCGCCGGTTTGCTCCAGCAGCCCGGTTTTCGCCCGTTTCGCTTCGTTTTGCTTCGTTTCTTCTCGTTTTCGTCGGAGAGCCGATATCCAATGTCGATCCATGGATTCAATCCATTGCTTACACATTGAACAATACATTTTGGAATAGAAAAAACCTATCTATTACAAAAGATTCCAAGGGACGCAGCCCTCCAAAACTATGGCCAATCGTACGTAAAAACCGACAATTCCATTCACCCGACCACTAACGGTGGCCGGCCTTATATCTAAACACATAATCACATAATCACATAAAACAATTAAGCCAATTATGTTGATTTAAACATATTGTGTCCAACACAAAAGTGTGCACGAGCCCTAGGCTCTGATACCAATTGAAGGTACCGGTATACCGATCCAATCGATATACCGTGTGTGCGGAAGCGTGTAAAGCATATAAATTTATCATGCTTGATCTAGTACACACAATATATGTATAGACACATATATATATACACATCCAATATATATATATATATATATATATATATATAAGGTTCAACGAGTTCTTACATTTGATAATGAAGGATTCGTTGATGTTGATTAAGGTGATGTTGAGTCGATTGAACCACCTTAATGGATCAGCAACTTGAAGCTCTCCTTGTGAATGACCTTGTCACTCCTTTGGATCGTCCGGATGTTGAAGCCGCACAAATGGCCCGGCCTCTACGTGTTGCACACGAACCCGGAATATGAACACCTTGCTTGCTTGAGAATTGATCTCCAAGATCACCTATTTTCTCTCTATGTTAGTGGAATCGTGGCTAATGTTGTGGTGTGATGAAAATCTGATTTTCATCCATATAATGGTCTCATTATTCACCACATTACTCCCCTTTGTAACCTTCAACATAATGGGCATCATAATGCACCATTAACATGCAAAAGGGGTTACAAAGGAGGTGAAAGGTCATGCCACATACACATGCCACTATGCATTGTATGTGGTCCCACTTGCTTGTGTGGCATGCCATGTCACACTATGTGACATGCATCCATGCAAGCCATGCATCCCATGCATGTGTATTTAATCCACGTAAATATTGATTCTAAATCAATATATTTATCAAGCAATGTATATCAATATCGAGCTCGTGTGTGACCCTGTAGGTATGATTTTATCGATCAATATTATATTGTTCCCAACAATTTATATTATCGAATAATCATTTAACATCCATAGACGACCTTATGACTTTATCGATTGCACACGTAGGAGCGAAGGACATATCCCAACATTTTTAATATAATTTGACAATTTTTTAATTTATTTTTTAAACTTTAGTCTCAATGAATTAAAATTTTAATTTAAAATTAAAACAATAATAACATTTTTTTTTATTTTTCTAATGGACAGAGTGTGCTCATTGTTACGAAACGTCGGTAAATATTACTCCCTCCGGCTCCATTTCATATAAAAGGTCACATTTTGCTTTTTCATTATGTCAGAGTAAATAATGGTCATCTTTCATTTACAAACTTTACACTATAAGAATATATTTATGGCTCTCAATTTTTTTTAAATCGTACAATAGTTTTTATGTCTATTTTTTTTTTTTTTTTTTTTTTTGAGATAGAGGGAGGATCGATCTAAATTGACGTACCTTTAGGCTCGATCGGAACATCAAAGTATTTATGTTAATAAAAACTAAATTTAAAGAATAAAAAAATATATTGAATAATTTATTTTCACGGGATCCGAAGAATATTAATGAAGTGAGCTGAGTGAGTGGGTTCAATGATTGTTTGTTTATGATGATATGTGCCACTGACATGTTAGAATATTTGTTGGGTGGGGTGGGGTGGAGCTGGGGTCGGGAGTGGCATGCCATTGATTTTCCCACCATTCCAAGAATATTGGTCTTTCTTTGTAATTATAATTAATTAATTAATTAGTTAATTAATGTGTTTTAGTGGTATGTAACTACTTAGGTTATTTTAATTTGTATTTTGATTGGTTGATTATTATTTCGCAGTGCATTGCATGTGCTGGTGATTTGGATTTGTTATCTTCGTGGATAAGAGATCTTTTTTTCAATCATATCAATATTCAATTCATTATATATTTTGAGTGTGTGTATGATTACTTCATTTCTATAATCCCTCTAAACTTCGGGATTGGGACATGACCCTATATACTATATAGGTTACATGTATAGCGCGGCATTTGCCCTTTTTTATTTTATTTTTTAAAGAAAATTATATTTGTGATTGCACATCAAAGATAACAAACAACATAAACAAGAAAAAGTTCCATCTCTTCTGTATAATTATTCGGTTACAAATAGAACTTTGAATTAAACTTACCATTTATGGTAAAATACTAAAATGTGCACAAATTTTGGATTGAAAATCCCTAATTTTGGATTGAAAATATGTTTATGGAGTAACATTTTTGGACTGCAAGGGTAAAATAGTCATTACATCAGTTTTGAATTTGTCGTGTCGAAGTGATGCCGTGATGCCGTGTTCTTTCCCGAATATTTTTGATCTCACATGTTTTTCAATTAATTTCGACTCATTCAATTGATATACTCTTATTATACTTTAATTTCCAGTTCACACTCAATATGACATGTTTAATTTTTCTTATGTTTTGGCATATAAAAACACACCTAATATGTCACTGAATATTTTTTTTTAATGGATGAGCTATCATATAACTCTGATTTAGCTTTGATATATGTTAAATAAATGGTACTTATTTTCAAAAGTACTAATTGAATATAAATACTAACATTCTATTAAATTATAATTTATTTATTTTTTGATAAAGAGGAGAGACGAGAAACTTCACCCACATTCGATCGGAGGTCCCTCGATCGGGTAGGATGTAAATCGAGGGATGTGCCCGAGTAACAGACACCGAGAGAGCCAACAACCATCACCCCAGAACAAACTTTCATAATATTTCAATGAAAATTTGTCTCACCCGAGGTTCGAACCCTGCGTCTCCGGGGAATATTTCACCCATATCATCACAGGTCTTACCACTCGATTATGCCCCTGAAAACTCTATTAAATTATAATTTCATAAATATTAATGTGCACCTCTTGACTCTTGTAGTAGAGTTATAAAATTTTCAAGTGTCATAAAAATAAAGTATTTTACGTGTTTATAAAAATTTAAAGGGTAATAATTAAAAAAAAAATGTATTTTATATGTTGAAGTAATTTTTGCCTAGGTAGGCCTGTCAATCGGGTCGGGCCAGCCCTAACTCGGCTCGTTCGGCCCTAAAAAAAGCCTCGTTCGATTAATACTGTTTAGGGTCGAGCCGAGCTTGGGCCGAAAAATGAAGCCCATGTTGTATATGGGCCGAGCTTGGGCTTTAGTAAGCTCGGCCTCATGTAGGCCCGGCCCTATATAATAATTAATTTTAATTAATTTTAATTTTATAAATAAAAATAAATTTGAAATTATGATTAAGAAAACAATTAATCTTTCAACGGTTAGTACAAATAATATTTTTCTTGTAATAAGTTTGTTTTTTCTCTTATTCTTTATATTTATTTTATGATTTTATTAACACTAATTTTTAAATATATTTTTTTTCAAATTCTTTTAAGTAGAAATTTTGACGAACATTACAGTGTTGATTCGAACAAGATTTAAAATATGACAATCCTTGCTTTTGTTTTGATAATATTATTAGTTTATGTTTGTTTTGTTGCTATTCCATGAATCTTAATATTTTTTTAAAATATTTATAAAAAAATTATGATTTTTTTAAAATTGAAATGTTAGGGCTTAGCTCGTTCTGGGCCCGAAGCCCTAATATTCATATAGGCCGAGCTAGGGCTTGAAAATTTCAAGCCCGAAGCCCATAGCCCTTAAAATTTCATGGGCCGAGTCTGGGCCAACCAAAGCCCGACCCATATGGCCCGATTAACAGGCCTATGCCTAGGGATTTTAATTGTATAATTGTTTTTTATTGAGGATAAATAAAATATGAAAATAATTTTTGAATGAATAGGGAGGGCCAAACGTGGCAAATGTATGTATGTATGGAGAAAACTTTAGTTGGAAAAAAACAAATTGTAGAGAATTTGAGATGAAAGTATAATGATTGAAAATAATTACATCGGTTGGGTCCGTCACATAACATTGCATAAGATAGTGATGATATTACTAGTAATGATGGACAAGTACTATATAGAGGGTACCCTCTTACTCAATCATTCAAGTAGTTAATTCTTATATTTAAAATTAGAATATGTTTTCTTAAATTGAACTAAAATCAAATTAAATTAAATGGATATATTTGAACTAGATTTCTATCATACAGGAGAGGATTCGCTCGTTACGACTTCCAGAGTCCTCTTCAAGCACGTGCGCTGAAGAGAGTATGGCATATAGCCTGATGATTATGCTTGTATTCTTTAGTGCTATATGTTTAGTTGGTTGGCTGGAGAGCTAGTCTGTCAGCTCGGTGATGCGGTGGGATTTCATCCCCTATGCGCTTTACTGTATCATACACTTTTTATTTTTATGTGATTGATCTTTATCTAAAAAAAACTCAAATGAAATGAATTAAAGTTAAGTCTAAATATTTAACAGGCTCCTTAGATAAATAATTTTATTTTTTTTGTATTTGTGGACATATGTTTCATTTTTAGCAAACTTAAACATTTTGAATTAATTAGTTTGCGAGCTTTGTAACTATATTAAAGTTAAATCAATAACATTTCAAAAGTAATTTTCTAAAATACTAATACTCCTATATACTACTCCGTATAAAGGGAGGGGAAGAAGAACGTACAAGCATTGTACGTGATGAGGCGCGGCGCGGCTACGAAACTGTATTTGGTGGGGCCCGACGAGGACGTTGGAGAGCGCAGCGCATGTGGGCCCCAGTATGGTTAGGCCTTCCCACGCCGCTGGGCCCACTGACACAAATTCTGAAATGGAAATCCGTTTGTCTCCACCGCTTCAACGCTGCCCTCAACGAGAGATTTGCTTCTACTCTTTTTCTTTGTTTTTTTTTCCAATTATTATTATTCAAAATAAATAAATAAATTTGTTATATACACCTCAACTGCCCCCATATCCTTGTTATCATTCCACACACTCTTTCTCTCTCTACACTATTTATATAACTCTCAACTCGTTTTTCATTCCTCACGCACACTCGAATGTGAGATGATGGATTCTTCAACTCAACAACTCAATCACCACAAGGTGAGTGGGCCCCCGCTGAATTATATAAATTCAATTTGTTATTTATTTTTAATTTTTGCTTATTGCTTCAATTCCTTCTTCTCTCAGCAGGAAATAAGCATGGGTTCGCAAACGCTGGAGAGCATGTTGGGCTGCGGCCCAAAATCGGGGCAGGAAAAGAAGGCCCGGCCCGCGGATATGCAGGCCCAGAAGTGCCCTCGGTGCGATTCCTCCAACACCAAGTTCTGCTACTACAACAACTACAGCCTCTCCCAGCCCCGCTACTTCTGCAAGGCCTGCCGGAGGTACTGGACCAAGGGCGGCACCCTCCGCAACGTCCCCGTCGGCGGCGGCTGCCGCCGGAACAAGCGATCCTCCTCCTCCTCTTCCTCCTCCACCTCCTCTTCCCGGAGGAGCCACGACCACAATCCCCACCACCCGATCCTCCCCGGCCCCGCGATTCCGTCTTCCTACGACGACCTCGGCCTCCCCATCACCGCCGGGTCGGGTCGGCTCTTCGGATCTGACGAAGACAACGACAATTTCTCGATTTGGGGGAATTACAATTCCAATTACGCCACCGCGCCGCCGCATCATCAGAACCACAATCACGGCGGCGATCGACGTTATCTCGGGCTGGGCGCGTTCCTCGAGAGTAATATTCCCCCGATGAGCGGGGGATTTCAGAGCTCGTACTATGGGAACCACTCGGAGATCGGTGGTGGTGGGGCCCAGGGTACAACGGTGGCCCCGTTCGAGGAGTTCGGGGGGCCCGCGGTGAAGCAGGAGGGGTCGAGGGTGCTGTGGGGGTTCCCGTGGCAGAGCAGCATCGGCGGCGGCGGGGATGGCAATGCGGCGGACAGCTGGAACGGAATCGGGCCGTTGTCGTCGAACTGGCACGGGCTGCTGAATAGCCCGCTCGTGTAAGCCCGACGGATCTCTCGGGAGAGTTCGAGAACTCTACGAGTAATTTATTTACGTAGTTAGGGGATTAATCGGTGGGTGTTTTTGTTAGAGGAGGGGGAAAGGCGAAAGAGTTTTTTTTTTTGGTGTTTTAGTAAGTTTAAAAAAATGGTTAATTTAATTAAATGTGGTTTTTTTTTTGTTTTTTTTTTGGCCGTAGTAAAATATGGACTTGAATCATTGTCTCTTATTGTTTTTTTGTTACTTTATTTAATATGGTGAATATGGTGACAAATTAATGGGATTTCAAAATTTATTTATTTATGTGTGTGTATATAATGTGTGTACAGTATTTCATAGAATTTGGTTTGGCTATTCAGAGAGCGAGTGATGGGAATTGGCAATAATGATTTTATTAGAGTAATGTGAAAATAACACACAAACTTGACGTTGTGGGTCTTTTGACCACTTTCGTCTCATTTATTGTGTCGTATTAATTTTATTTATTTATAATCATATGTATTGAAAAAATCATTTGAAAATATAATTAATTGAACTTTTTGAAATCAAATTACATATGCATAAAAAAACAGTCATATTTCTTTGGGACAGAAAAAAAACAATTACTATACTTCAAATTACTGAAATGTTAAATATAAATTAACGAGTAGATCGATTCCTGGTAAAGGTTTATATATTAGTAGGAGGGATAATGAAAGGATAATTGTTTTTCACTAGTACCCATGTGGAAGAAGTGAGCACGAGAAGCAATTTCAAGATTGATACATGATTTCATCAGATCAAATCCAACAACAGATCTGGGCGTGCCGTGGAATTAAAATTAATTAATTAATTAATTAATCAATACTATACGTATAATGTAATGAACTAGGACGATCCTAAGTTTATCGAATAATCATAAGAAAAATAAGAATTTAAAATTGGGATTGACCTAATTAAAAGTAGACAAACTAGATTTTTCGAAATTTTCAACAAGATTTTGTTCAGCAATTACTACATCTGTCCCAGTTTTATAGTCGCACTTCCTTTGTTATTTGTGAAGAAGGTGTGACGGTTGCTTTATGACAGAGTAATATTTATTAGTTACTATTGTTTTTCACATTGAAAAATGAGTAGTAATTGAAAACATTTACCCTTGTTCAAGTTTTCGGAATTACACTCATGGCCTGACTTACTCTATTTTTAGAGCATGCCAATATGGTAGGTACAAATCACATGCATGTGTCACAAATTTGTATTTGTGTACACTATTGAGACCAAGGTATAAATTGAGAGAGAAAAAAAAGAGTATAATTTTTTTGATATTATGTACAAATTTGATATGTGTCTTTGTATTGTGGTTACCACATACATAAAGAAAAAAAATTGTACATCAAAACTATTGAGATGTTGAGGTGTACCATTGGGAGATACTCTTAAAATAATGTATATTTCCCTTATTTATTTGTCTTTTAAAACCGTTCACATCCATAAATGAATGTTTTTTCGTATGGTCAATTGCAAAAATTTAAATACTCACACATAAATGTCTCGAGTACGAACTTTGAACTTGTTCTTTTACTAGCTCATTGATCAATTGTAGAAATTTACACACATGTCTCGAGTTCGAACCTTAACTTTTTTTTACTAGTCTGTTGATCAATTACAGAAATTTAAATACTCACACCATGTCTCTTATTCGAACTTTAGAGTTTACAGTATTCAATTCAAGTGCTTATCCAATTAAACAAATAACTCTTGACATTTAGTTACCCTTGTACACTAGTATTTTTTTAACAAACTATTTTATTATTTATACATCAATACTTATTTCGAGAGTGTAGTACTACTATACAGTAGAGTAATGTATACAGCTTGGAAAACACTTAAATTGCAAATACTAACAAAATCAATGTCATTTGATTTAATAGATCAAGCAAACAACATAACAGTTAATAATAAAATAGACTCCTAGCTTTTTCTTTTTTTTATCAACAGGGATCAAGAAAGTATTTCTTCATTCTAGATTTAAAAGCAGCAGATCGACGCTTATCCGTGGGGCATTCGTACGCGGTATGGTATTGTGAAGAACAAATTAAACAGTCATTGAGCACAAGTTTTACTACGCCTTCATCATCACACCACTTAGAAGGGTAGACCCAATTATCCGTGGGGCATTCGTACGCGGTATGGTATTGTGAAGAACAAATTAAACAGGTATTGTGAAGAACAAATTAAACAGTCATTGAGCACAAGTTTTACTACCCCTTCATCATCACACCACTTAGAAGGGTAGACCCAATTATCCGCATCAAAGAACGGACAGTCGCACTCACACTTGATTTCATACAGTTCAGTGTTCAATTTTGCGCCTCGTGGGAAGTTTTCTAAGTAAGGGCAGTAAACCATTATATGCTTTGTGCTATTGCAAACCAGACACAAGTCATTTGGGCAATTATCAGGGGAGTGAAAACCACGACACCAGAAGCATTTTTCCGGCAGTGGCGGCTATAATGTTGTTCCTGAAGACGATGACAAGATTAATATTTCATGGATTATTTATCTGACAAATTGATCAACCAGGAAATTGATTAATTAATTAATTAATTTCATGGATTACCAAACAAACAACATTATAGCTAAAAAAATTAAAGAGAAGAAGAATTAACAAAGAATAAAACCAAAGAGAATCATATTCATTGGTTCTGGACCTAAACAATGATCTCAACAAGATTAATATTTTCATAGATTAGCAACAACAACTGAAACCCTAAAAGTCGTTCGTTTGAGATTAATTAAAATTTCATTATCACGGAGATTGATGAATTAGATCATGAAGAATCGACAATAATTTAACACAAATATTTTGAGATTAATTTCACACAAATATTTCGAGATTAATTTCATACCTTTGATTGAAGAAGAAGACATTCTTTGTTTCAGAGATGTGATCGGCAAACCCTAGCAATTGCCTCGAGAGAGTTCGAGAACTCGTTATGATCATCTTACAAAAACTATATTAAAATATAGGAGTAGTAATTAATTGAACCTTTTGAAATCAAATGACACTACTTTTTAAATTTAAAAACTTCACTCCTTGCAAGAAAAATAATTAATTGTCAAATTAAAGTAACACTCCTTGAATACAGTACACATTTAAAGAATTTTGTTTGGTAACCTTTTACCCCTGAATAATCCTCGTAAATTAACTACGATTCCTTCGCCACCGCAGTTCGATCCTCACGACTTTCTTCGGGATTCCACCTGGTTACAGTCCTCTCCTCAACACAGTAATCCTCCAATCCCGAAATAGAAACATCACCATCATCGTCATCATCACTACTCTTCCTGCTCACGTAAAGTAGCAACAACGTTTTCGCAACACTGCCACAGAGCCGTAGAGTACAATGAAAATCAGACCAAGCCTTTAACCGAGTGTTTTTACTCTCCTCTTCACCTGATAAGACGATAACTGCATACTCAGAGTGAACCAAAGCCGGATGATGCCGATAGGCCACAAAGTCGACCCCGTACTGGGACCCAGCCCTAACCACCCAGTTCTTCATGCGCAGATGGGAATACGCTTTGAACAGATACGTGAACCCTGCTTTCTTGGACAACATGTAGAGCCACAACTCGCTGTCTTTTTTTACGCACTTATTTTCACCTGTGATCTTTATGCATTTCATAATGGAGCATAAGTAAAGAGCTTCCTCTAGACTAAGTTGAAACCACTGCTTATCTTTTTCTGCGGAAATAACGGGACGACCGAAGCATGCTTGGTTGAGGAGCTCTGTTTGTTCGGGATTTGCTGCAAGAATCACACTACAACCCGAAAGGAGACCTTGGGAATTGGATTGGATTAAAGACGACTGGAGCCGTGAAACTATTCTGGACATGGGATCCGCAAGGGCTTTTGCTTCGGCTGTTTTTCCTTTCCATCTTGGTGACATTATGAAACGAACCTCGTTGGGATACGAAGGATGGAAGATGAACGAAGAAGAAATTGAGAAAAGATACCGGCGGAAGTCCCAAAACCTCTGAACCTGATTCGTGAAATAATCTAAGGACGGAACCCTAGACCCCAACACGCGATCGATGCAGCAACTCGGGGATGAGGAAGACACACAAACGAAGGGTGATTGGCTTCGTTGATTCGTCGGTTGAACTCTTTGATTAATTGGGTAGAATTCGAACCCAAGAGAGATTTTTTTATGAAAACTCACGAAACATAATTTTTATTCATCAATAATGTTCTGTCTAAAATAATGAAAAACATAGCCTTTATATAGGCAAACTAAAAACATGAAGGAAAAAGGAAATAAAGCAATAAATCTCGCGCAACCCTAAAATCCGCCCACTTTCGGAACCTGTCGTCCGACAGGATATGATGTCGTCCGACATCCTCTTGTCGTCCGACAGGAAATCCTGTCGTCCGACATCTAACCCAAAGTGCACTGAACCCCCACGTCGCTGCAGCCATTCTACGTCGCTCGCAGCGACTTTGTCGTCCGACAGGATAGGACTGTCGGCCGACACCAACCCAATCTTCACGGCTGACTTCTCGGTGCGTCCTCGGCTCACTCTTGACCTCCGTTCTGACTTCGTCTTCGTCGTTCTAGCTTGAAACGGAACTCGGGTCGCATCACATTATCTGTTTCACGGGAATACATAACACGTTGATGCTTTATTAAAAATGTCAACAATGCAAAAAGTATGAAAAAAGTGTGTTTTTTGTGCGACAAGTGCGTCGTTTGTATGGCTGTCGTAAGAACATACATACGCATGGAACATGTAAAAAAAGCAAACAATCAACAGTGCCTGGCAGAATTTTTAAGAAAACAAATGATGCTTTGATAAACATAACATATAGAGTTTCGATGTAAGACATGGATTTCAGTCTCTTTAACATCTGTCGATTTCATCAAACAATTTATCCACGACATTATTTAGACGTTATTTCGAAAAAAAACTTGCACAATCATTTAAACCATTTAATGTTCATTTGAACATTAACATCAAATTGAGTATGTGTAACATTATGAGTGTCGTTATTGTACTCTAAGACTTCTTTGTCAACGTGAAGGAAGGTGTAGATGAAAAAAGAGAATAAACTCTTGTGCACAAGTACACATTTCCCGCCCTTTTAAATTTACTGTTTCATACAAATTGTCCAGAATCTCACTGAGACCACCCTACACTGACTTTTGGTAACTCTCTGATTGCTTTACTAACCCCCTTAAGAACTAAAATTGTGCAACCCATTTGTGCATTATTTTCACATAAAAAGTACTACCAACTTTTATCAAAGAGGTTTTTACATGCGAAGTATCAATTTTTATCCTGCTAATATAGCTTAATTAACCATCTCCATCAACATATAATTATATACTATTGGAAAGAAAGTGAAATACTACTATAAACTAAGAAATACCTGATTTCGGCCGAGATATTTTCAAACATAGGAATTTCCAGGAGGGTTCAGGAATTTGGGTGACTGTACAGAGCGCAGAGCGGATAGTAAAATAAATAGTTTTTGTTTTACAGTGCAATTAGTAGAATAAACATATCTAGTAAAAGGGCATTCACAGTATTGAAAAACAACAGTCAACACTATTTATGTATACTAAAAAAAACCCGGAGCAATGGTGGACAGCAAACGTGAGCTAAGGTTCGAACGAGTTAAGCCCGACATAGTGATAGCAGCTGGGGCTACCTGGGTCTTCACCCTATACTGATAGAGATAATCGGCCTACGAATAAAAGGCTGAATCAAGCACTTCTCCCACAGCTGTTCCAAAGCTAGTGTATATAATACAGATTTCGACAAGGGGGGAGACTGAACAAAAGAGCAACTCAACTGTTGGGCATGGAGATAACACAAAAATGAAGGGGTATACATGAAGCTATGTTGCACCGCTTTTTCGGCGTGGATATCGGATCCTAGACATTAATTTCTCCTACAACTATAGCAAATGAGAAAAATATATGCAGTTCCTAAATTCTCAATTTCAAAAAGAAATCTAAAGGAAAAAAAATGCAATCTTTGCAGCCACATATGATCAGTTTCATACCATTCAGATTATTGAGTTTTGCTAATAATAGGGGGAAAAAAATCTATTCGTGTCCGTACCAGATTCGAAGTATTGCCATCAGAAAGCATGAATTTAGTAGCGACTTACTTAGAGGAGCTTCGTTCTGAAGGCAGATGAATTTGCGCTGTGAACCGTGTGGTGCCGGACGGAAAGAGGAATATTCCGATCCGGATAAAGTTCGAAGGGTTTTCGATGAGTTATGTTGCCGGTTTTCGATGGGCGAGGCAGGCGGCGGCGCAATTCACCGGAGCGAGTGCGGTTGTGAATTCGGAGCTGATTTTTTTATGAAAAACGGGTCGGACCGGTACTAAACCAGGACACTAATAATTTTTTATGGTGATTTTGAGAGTGAGAATTACAAATTGTCCCATTGAAAAAAGTCATTCTCACAAAAGCCCCATCAGTCAGCACTTTTCAACTATTCATCCTTTTTGACACTGTTCCGGCAGGAATCGCACGTGACTGCTGACGTGGCGCCGGAATGCTGACTTGGATTGGCGAGATTTTTGCCGAAACAGTGCGATTCTTGCCGGAACAGTGTCAAAAAGGATGAACAGTTGGAAAGTGCTGACTTATGGGGCTTTTGTGAGAATGACTTTTTTCAACGAGACCATTTGTGATTCTAACTCTTTTGATAAATGACTACTTTTAAAAGTTAGTATATAATTTTGAAATAATAGTTTTTCTTAATAATAATTGTAAGTAATTTTACCTAAATTAATTTTATATTAATAATAGAGATAATATCAATTTACGTCCTGTAACTAAGGTCGAATCCAATTTTGGTCCTGTGTCTTTCAAAATCATCAAATGTCATCCTTTCCGTCAAATTTTGCAAAACAACGTTAACGATTGCTGACGTGGCAAATACCTCCGTCTGATCTAAATTATGCGGTGCGCTAAATCCAATTTTGGTCCTGTATCTTTTAAACTCATCAAATTACATCCTTTTCGTCCAATTTTGCAAAGCACCACGATCGCTGACGTGGAAATCATTTTCAATACTTTTATTAATTGGCAATGGTTTTTTCGTAATATTTAACTGCATATTTCTTTTTAAATTCGGAGAATCCCATTTCCCCATTGTAACCATAATTGCGGAAGACAAAATCCATTGAAGAGGTGTCGTCGACAACAACAAGAATCGGTGTAACCCTATGAATCATAAAGAAGTTTGAAAACGAAAAAGAGAGTCTGATCGGGGACAAGCTGAATTTGAGCACATGAGTGAAGAAAATGAGGGATAATCTCAGAAGAGTCGAGAGTTTAAACAAGAACGTAGAGAATCAGAACACGAATCTCCAGACGAATTTCTACGAGGCTCGTTCGTGCCTCGACCACCTCTCGGATAAGCTAAGCACGGTGAAGCCGGACGAGGAAGACGCCGAAGAAACTGCCGAGATAACAACGTGAAAGGAAACAACAATAACAACGTCGATGAACTACCCCAAACCGAAGCGAACGAAGATGTCATCGGCGAAAACAACAAAGAAGATGAGAATATGAGGATGGATGAGATCACAGTCATCGAGGAAAAGTTACGCGTCGTGATCGACGCGATCCTCGACGAGAACCTTGAATTATGGCTGCGATTCAGCATGAATTTCAAGGACAAGTAGCTAGTCGAAGGCAGTGTCACAACGCAACACATGTACGAGGCCCAACCTATTTATAAGCACTTGAGGGATATCCATATAGAGTTAACCGTGTGAATGGAGGAAAGCGCGTCTCTAAAAGACGAACTCATGCGTAGGTTCGAATCCCTTTGTGCATGGGATTCAAGACGAGACCACTCTTTATATACTACTCTTTGCATGTGCATGCATTGCCACCTAATAGCCACCTATTAGCCTCTAATTGGACCAAAAAAGGCACTAAGCATAGCATTAAAAACTCATTAGCAATGTTGATCCACTTGTTGTAGCTTCCCGGAAAGGCACCGTCTCCTGTCTGGTACCGTTTCTGATGCATCCTATAATTCTGCCCCGGAAAGTTCGTCCTGAGCGTTCTTTGGATTTGGCTAGTTTCTTCCTTTGGCTTCCTTTTTGTTGATTTATCTATCTTTTGACTTGGTCTTTGGTTGACTCTTCTTTTGATGACGTGACTCCGGTATTCTTGACACATGTCGGTGGTGGATTTTTATGGTACAACACAATCGTTAATGGTACTCTGCAAAATTGGACGAAAAGGATGAAATTTGATAATTTTAAAAGATACAGGACCAAAATTGGATTTAGCGCACCGCGTAATTTAGATTAGACGGAAGTAGTTGCCACGTCAGCAATAGTTAACGTTGTTTTGCAAAATTAGACGAAAATGATGACATTTGATGATTTTGAAAGACACATGACCAAAATTGGATTCGACTTTAGTTACAGGACGTAAATTGATATTATCTCTAAATAATAAATATAAATTAAATATAAGATAAGATAGTAATTTTTTTGGTAATTTTTTTTTAATAATATGCTCTTTATTATAATAACATGGAAGTTATTACCTTAAAGAATTAATAAAATAAAATATTAAAATACTTAATTAAAAAATGTATGCAGTGATAAATTCTAAATATCACAATCTCTTTTTTTCAAAATAATTCTAATTTCTTATTAGTAGATCTATTTGCACTTTTTTTAAGAGTCTAACTTGGTTTTTGATATTATAATTCTTACACTTTATATTTAAGTTTATAATTTAATATTCAATTATCTTAAGTATTTTATTAATAAGAGAGTTTTAAGATTTTAATTATGAAATAGTGTACTAACGGTATACCACTCTACTTAATAACCGTCATATTAATTTATAAAATTATAATAAATTTGAATAAAATTGTAATAACCCGAATTTTTACAAAAAAAATTAGTTAATTAAAATGGACTTTTTAACCACGTGTTAGTCGGGTTAAATATTATTTTAATTGGGCTTAAACATTTTATAAATTGGGCTTTTAATTTATTGTATTTTATAAAATGTAAATATTTTTAATGTGCATAAATAATAAGGGAGTTTTCTTTCGTGAGCTGTGGAGACTTTATTTTCATGGGCTGCAAAACCTTTTAAATTAATGGGCTCTTTAACCCAACCCAAAACCTTAATTTTATATATGCTTAACCCATACTAAGTAACGATTAAGAAAAGAAAACCTAAACTAAATAATAGAATAGAGAGAGCGAGAGAGAGAAGCCGCGACCGAGAAGAAAAGAAGAAACGAAGAAGGCGCGGCTTAGGGAGAAGAAAGAAGGAGATGACGCCGCTCGACTCTTTAGCCTCGATCACGTATTAATCAAGGCAAGTGGGTTTAAGATTCACGTAGTTAGGTTATAATTGAAATCTAGGGTTAATTCTTATCATTTAATTTTATGTGATTCATCTACGTTTATTTGTGCCTATGTGTATGGAGTATTAGTTAATTTAATTTATGCAGTTCACGTATGTTTGATTTGTTCGTACCTAAGCGTGATTTGATGTGCCGGTCGATATGTATGTTTATGTGTTGTGATGTGTGTTGTGAAGTAGTAGTACTTATAAACTATATTTATATATTATCGTATGTGGTAGTATATGTATTTATAAGTTTGTGTGTATATAGGTAACCTGCATGTATTGGTATGTATAGATAGACTAGTGCCTATGTAATATAGCTGTTGCGAAAGCAGCAACAAATATAGAATATATTGATAGTATTGTTGAAGGCCACTTGTGAGTTGTCTCACGTCGAATAATTGTGAGAGGGGAGTCTATGATATAAGCCTAGGGAGTTCTCCTACTTAGTACCATATGGTTTTGAGATAGATTGAGGCTCTCTAGTGCATATTCGGGCTCCCGCTCTCGTGTGTGCGCTAGGCGTGGGACCGCACTTGAACACTCCCATTTGGAATTTGACATGGTATCAGAGCAGGTTTCGATCCTGTTTGTGAGTGGTTATAACCACCCTTTGACTAGGACTCACAAGTGGAGGGGGTGTGTTGAAGGCCACTTGTGAGTTGTCCCACATCGAATAATTGTGAGAGGGGAGTCTATATTATAAGCCTAAGAAGTTTTCCTACTTAGTACCATATGGTTTTGAGATAGAAAGAGACTCTCTAGTGCTTATTCGGGCTCCCGCTCTCGTTTGTGCGCTAGGCGTGGGACCGCACTTGAACACCCCCATTTGAAATTTGACATGGTATCAGAGCAGGTTTCGATCCTGTTTGTGAGTGGTTATAACCACCCTTTGACTAGGACTCACAAGTGGAGGGGGTGTGTTGAAGGCCACTTGTGAGTTGTCCCACATCGAATAATTGTGAGAGGGGAGTCTATGATATAAGCCTAGGGAGTTCTCCTACTTAGTACCATATGGTTTTGAGATAGATTGAGGCTCTCTAGTGCATATTCGGGCTCCCGCTCTCGTGTGTGCGCTAGGCGTGGGACCGCACTTGAACACTCCCATTTGGAATTTGACATGGTATCAGAGCAGGTTTCGATCCTGTTTGTGAGTGGTTATAACCACCCTTTGACTAGGACTCACAAGTGAAGGGGGTGTGTTGAAGGCCACTTGTGAGTTGTCCCACATCGAATAATTGTGAGAGGGGAGTCTATATTATAAGCCTAAGAAGTTCTCCTACTTAGTACCATATGGTTTTAAGTTAGAAAGAGGCTCTCTAGTGCATATTCGGGCTCCCGCTCTCGTTTGTGCGCTAGGCGTGGGACCGCACTTGAACACTCCCATTTGAAATTTGACAGTATATATGATGTACACATATTTGGATGAAAGGCTACAGTGATTTGATGATGTTAGCAATGTAAGTATTTATATATGGGTAGATAAGTAGTATGTATGTGTTGATTTGATGATGTTAGCAATGTAAGTATTTATATATGGGTAGATAAGTATGTGTTTGTAAGTTGCAGTAACTATATATAACATGTATATGTACATATAAGAACTTGTATATGAATAACAACAGCAACATGTATATATGATAATATAATGTGATGAGGATATGTTCTTGTATATATAACACTATTATATCTTTGTGTGCTTTATTTCTTGTATTAATTGGTGTTGTTTAGTTGAATGATTCACATGTTTATATTTATGTTAGTTTGGATATTTATGTTGATCATTCTTGATGTTAATTCATACTTATCATTAGTTCATGCATACACATCAAGATGCATCTGCATTAGAGGTCCATTTCACGGTCAAAATATTAAATAACGAAAGTTAATGTTAAAGTAATAAACGTTGGGCATCGTAAGGACCTACCTTAAGCAGGGTGGCACTAACTTTAATGGCCTCAATTGTTGTGTATTTTTACATATGTGTAGGAGACAGAAATTGAAAAGCCTTGAGGCGTGTTGATCACTATCCGAAAACAATATTTCCACTTGTAGAAATTTGTTTACAGGATACAACAAGGCACAAAATTCATTTGAGAAACTTATTAGAGACTTTTGTACACATTTTTCTTATACTGTACTTTTTGTGTTGGTCAAAGTTACTCTGTTTTTGTAACTTATTAATGTGTATTGTGTGTTGTTCTCTGTATATTACTGACTCTTTTGTTTCTTAGCGCAAACATATATTTATACGCTGAAAACAACTGTTCAAAAGAATCACAACTTTTGAGATTATACTCAACGCAACGTTTCATATTATAAACGCTTGTTTAAAAGGGATACAACGTTTGAGATTATACTCAACGTTTCAGATTATAACGTTAACCTTTTTGCGTTAACTTTTCAGTTTATTAAACTTTATTGTTTTATTAATTATTAATTTATATCTTTTAAACTGATATAATTAATATATTTACGTAAATTATTATATCTATTTGAAACAGATATAATTTATTTTATTTACGCAAAATAACAATACAAATTACTAACATCAATGGCTAGAGCGTCGAAAGGGCATCTAGACCGGGGTGTGCAACTAACTTTAATGGCATCAATGGCTAGAGTGCGAAAGGGGACCACATCTAATGCCATTTGGCATGGTGATGTGGAAATGACCCTTCACCTCCCCATTATCCACCATTACTTGTGCATTATGATCCACATTATGGTGGGGGTTACAAGGGAGGTTAATGGTGATCAATATAGTGATGAAAACATGTGTTTTCACAAGACTTTTGATCAGCCACGAAAATCATACACAAAAGAGAGAGAGAAGAGAGTTCTTGGAGTACAATGAAAATGAATAATTAACAATATTATTCATCAAACTCTTGCAAAAAAACTAAAAAAAAAAAAAAAAAGGTGTAGCATGCATGTTTCTTATATATATATATATAGGGATTATTACAGAAACCTGCCCAAGGTTTGGTCATTTTTACACTCACCTACCCGAACGGAAAACCGTTACACCCGACTACCCCATCTTTTCTCCGTTTTGCACTTACCTATTTTTTTTGGACGGATCAGAATATTCCGTTAAATATTCCGTTATCTCAATTTTTTTATAATTTTTAATTGCTGATTACCTAAATACCCTTGACTACTATTAATATAAACACATATACTCTTCTTCTACATTCATTCCCGCTCCCCCCTTTTCCAAAATCGGAAACCCTAAAAAAATCCCAAATCATACTACTAATCATGTCGTCAACCTCAAGCATGGACGAAGCCTGTAGATGCGGGCGGGTAGCGGATAGGCGCACATCCTGGTCTGAAATGAATCCAGGGAGGAGATATGCGTGTTGCGCCCAATTTCGGGTATGAACCCTAATTTTCCAATTTTCCCCAAATTGTTCAATTTACGAATGTACTGAATAAGACGCCTTTTTGCGATTATCAGGGCGGCGGTGGTTGTGGGTATTTCAGCTGGATTGACCCACCTTCATGTGGGAGATGTAATCGAATTATACCTGGGCTCCTTAGAAACATCAATGAAAAGGTTGAAGAATTGGAGGAGATTAATAAGAAAGTAGCTATGCTGAAGAAGAAGAATTTGAAGTTGTGGATTGTGATTTTAGCATTTTTTGTATTTTCTCTCTATAAAATGCTCTGAATTCAACATGTTTCTGAGTTCAACATGTTTTGTGTCTTAAATCTGGATATTTTTGTGTTGTAATGTACTGGATATTCAACATCTGAATTCAACATGTTTCTGAATTTGTCTTTATGGAAGTATTGAGAGTTTATGGCCATATTTTGCTCTTTATGTGTTATAATAGTTCAAAAGCAACAAATAACAAAAGGAAGTGCTAACAGGGTTCAAAAGCAACAATTACATTGTTCAAAAGCAGCAGGTAAAAATGTTCAAAAGAAACTGATACATTTTCAGAAGCAAATTGTTCAAATGTTCAACAGAAACTGATAATAAAGTAGAACATCAACTGATAAATAGGTTCAAAAGCAAATAGAACATCCACTTCAAATCCACTTCAAAACCACTTCTTTCCTGGCTTCCTTGAAAAAACTGGCCTGGTTCCAAGCACTGACATGTATCCAAGTTCAAAAGATGACACAGGGGCTCCTTCTGGTTGAGAAGATGACACAGTGGCTTTCTCTTGGGCTTTCTTTTGTGTAACATTGGATATTGGTTGAGAGCTTGACACAAAGACTTTCTCCTGTGCTTCCTTCTGTGACATATTGGGCAGTGGTTGAGAAGATGCTTCACTTGCTTTCTTCTGGACTTGCTTCTTTGCTACATGAGGAGTGGGTTGAGGATGTTTCCTTGGGTTAAACACCTTGAACCCCTTGTGCCTACCTTTCTTGTTAACTGCAGTCTGCTCAGGTACCTCATCTCTAGCTTTCAAATTTGATGTACTCCTAGTCATAGGTCTCTTACCTTTAGTATCAACCTTCTTACACTCAACTTCAGGCTCAGAATCCACATACTTCATGAAATCTGCATCTTCATCATCATAACAACCATCACTGTCCTCCATGTAATCTGATATCTCTGAATCTGACCCCATAGACAGTTCACCTTCACTTTCTTCCTCCTCAAATTGGCCCTCATAAACCCTTCTGATGTCATCATCCCCAGAACTGTCAGTCTCCATCTCATTCTCCATCTCTGTTTCCATCTCAGCCTCTATCTCTGTTTCCATCTCATTCTCCTTCTCAGGCTCCTTCTCATTCTCCTTGTCAGCTTCCTTCTCATTCTCCTTCTCAGGCTCTTTGTCATTCTCCTTCTCAGCCTCCTTCTCATTCTCTTCATTAGAACCCCTCTCAAAATCATATTCAATTAAGCTTTTGGACCTACCTTCATGATCCACAAATACAGAAATAATATCACATACTGAAGCCACAGCTTCAATCTCATCCCCAATTCTACCAAGGCCCACATACACCAACATCTCACAGTTATCCTCTGCATTGCAAGAAAAATAAAAATTGCAGCTACCAGTGAACCCTAATTCAGCACCCATCTTGTGAAAGTCGGCTTGGGTTATTCCATCACCACAAACTTCATCAAAGTAAGAAACTTGCCCCCCAACATAACATACCTTTCCTTTTTCATGTCTGAACTTCCCACTATGATATAACTTCACAGTGTAGGGATCTACCAGCGAAGGATCTTTCTCTGGAACGAGCCCAGATTCGGGGCGCAATTTCCAATGCATTCTGATTTGCAGATTAGGGTTCGTATTCAATTTGGGATTATGAACTGGGATTTGGGATTTCGGATTAGGGTTCGTGATCAATTTGGGGATTTTTCGGATTTCGGAAATTCGATTTGGGGATTTCGGAAATTCGATTTGGGGATTTTGGAAATCTCAGCTGCGGGAATGAAGTAATTAGGGTTGAGAAATGAAACCCGTTTTCTTCTTCTTTTAATTTTCCTTTTTCTTGTTTTTTAAATAAAAAATAAAAGGCAATGTGTTAATACACATTTGCCCTCACAGTCAATATTATAATTGACCAATTCGACGAGTACAACACACACTCCCGGAATATGCTACAGAATATTCCGGTCCGGCCAAAAAAATAGGTAACTGTCTAACGGAGGAAAGATTAGGTAGTCGGGTGTAACGGTTTTCCGTTCGGGTAGGTAAGTGTAAAAATGACCAAACCTTGGGCAGGTTTCTGTAATAATCCCATATATATATATATATTAATTCTTGTCGTTTAAAAAGGTGTAGCTGTTATATATTTTTGGACTGAATAGATCAAATTTAGTCGCAGTAAGTACAGAAACATGCGGCAGTGCCATTGCTGAATAGAGTTTGTTTGCAGATGCCACCCGAAAACGGGTTAGAACAATAATTGAAAATCGGGGCGGGGTCCACGGGTGGGGGCGGGGGTGGAGTGCCGGCCATTGAGGAGCAAAAGTCGGTTTCATTGTCAGGACATAGTTTACACCGGTCGCAGTTGTCCTCATGACGTGGGAACCTGATGATTTCCTCACACAGGTAAAATCTTTTATCACGACAGTAGTCGCAAGGGTCGCACGTGGGACAGTAATGGTGACGCAAATTACGAGGGTAATTGGAGTCGCATGGGTCAGTCAAATTCTTGCAAGCTATCTGGGACTTGCAATAGTCAGTGCAGTTAGATGAACAATCCTCAGGGGTGCTGTAACCAATACCAGATGGAACTTCAAAGCAATAGGCCTCCGTTCCTGAGAATCAATACACACACACACACATATATATATATATATATATATATATTAGTACGTGCCCAGTGGATAGTACGTGCCCAGTGGACTAGTCCCATATAATAACCGTAAATTTAATATTATTTTAATAAATATTATAAGTTATTGTAAATATGTTATTAATTTTGATAAATAAAAATATTATTAATAAATATTTTTATTATATATTAATCAATTATTCTTATATAAATCAAGTGATACTTGAAAAAATGTACTCCCTCCATCAAAAGACAATTGTCATACTTCCTTTTTGGGGTGTCCAACAATAGTTGACACACCCCAAAAAAGGAAATAATTATTCTAACTTTTTCATTTTAATATACAATTTTATTCTACTTTACCTCACCTACTTTTTAAACTTTACTCACAACTACTTTACTTTTCACTTTTAAAATAGTACTATATTTTTACATTTTACTTTTCCATTAAAAAATACAAAAATAACAATTTTCTTAAACTTCGTGTACAGCACAATACCTTCCTTTTTGTGAGATATGCGGTTATAATGTTGGTCACGTATATTGGGAGTGCCCTGACAAATCAATAGGAATGGGAATGGGTTGTGACTATTGTTTCGGCCCCTGCAAAAAGAAAGAAGGCGACGGGGATACTCGTGTGCACGAGTTATTTGAAATAGTGAAAATGTGTGTGACATGTGGGGCTATTGGTAAACACTGGGCTGATGATTGCCCCTTTCACCCTCATCTTGTCAAAATCTGTCCTACATGTAAGACTGTGGGTACACACTGGGCTAAAAAAGTCTGCCCCTTTCACCCTGATCGTGTAAGAGACGCTGAGAAAGAAGGCTTTTGATTAATTACCGATATGATATTGCAAATCGTCGTCATTAACTTTATGCTTAATAGCTGCTCTAGAACATAGTACTAATATTAGGTAGAATCACTGTGTGTGGTTATTTAACAGATCAACAAGTGACAGCCAGTTTTTATGTGATGTGTTGTTTGTTGATTTTCTTTTTCGTTCGAGTGGTGCTTTGCTCTTGTTCATTGTTAGGCAAATTTATTTTGAAAAATAAATTTTATTTTAGTAATTTAATTAATTTTAAAGATTTTTTTTTTCATTGAGTATAAAGGACAATATGATAATTTATTTAAAAATATATTTTAATTCTTAAAAGCGAAAACCGGGTGTTACAATACTACCCCTCTTAGAAAAATTTCGTCCCCGAAATTCGAAATATAAAAACTCCAAACGTCATCACAATTCCAAACGAATTACACTTGAGCTTTATTATCATACATCGTTCAATGGTGTTGAGTTAGGTCTTATGTTGTTGTTCGGGCAGTTAAGAGCCTTATGCCCCTTCTGACGGCATCGGAAGCATTTTCCTTGTCCTAGTCGAAATGACGTATCTTGCATTTGGTGTATCGTGGTTTTACAGTTTGGATCTTTGAAGTTTTGAACTTGTCGGTTCTCAAGCTCTTGTCGTCTCTCGGGCTTTCTCCGTCCCATTTTATTTTCTCGACTCTGTTAACAACCTTAGGTAAGATTTCATATTCTTCTAAGCTTGCTTCCACGTTGAGAGCTCTCTTCATTGTCTCGGAGAAACTCAAGTCTCCTTGCGCCGATAATATCCTCGCTAGCAGTGGTTTCAACATAGAGAAAATGGAATTCATAGGCCATGGCAGAAAATGAAAGTAGGGAAAAAAAAGTGTTTTTTTTTGTGCGACAAAAGCGTCGTGTGTATGGCTATCGTAAGAACATACATAGGCCATGGCAGAATTTTTAAGAAAAAAATGATGTTTGCATAAACATAACATATAGAGTTTCGATGTAAGACATATATAAAAGAAGGCCAAATATCATTTGAAAATAACAAAAATGCATCAAAACGGAAAAGTTAACATGTAGTGACTTCAACATAGAGAAAATGGAATTCAGCTTTCCATATGCATCATCAGATAAATCGAGAACAATTGGAATTTTCTTACACAGCTATATCTAACATAACTAGCAACAGTGATAATACAAAAAAAAAAAAAAAAACTCCGGAAATCTTTTACCCCTTGAATGATCCTCGTAATTTAACTACGATTCCTTCGCCACAGCAGTTCGATCCTCGCGACTTTCTTCAGGATTCCACCTGGTTACAGTCCTCTCCTTAACACAGAAACCATCCATACCCGAAATAGAAATATCATCATCGTCATCATCACTACTCTTCCTGCTCACGTAAAGAAGTGATAGAAACAAAGAAATCGAGAAAGAGAAAAATCAAACACGAACCCCAGTTCGGTTTGCCCAATAGCCTCCAAGCTCCAATTCAATTCAATAATTCGATATCCTTAATCAACCTACGTGACACTTTAAATAAGAAGAGCAGAAATAAGAAATAAACCTAACCCTAAAGCCCAAACCTAACAAAACTCTAAAGCCCATAAATAATTAAAAAGACATAATTAAAATATTCCTGCTCAATTAAATACTCCAGCTCTCGCTCTCTATCAATTCCCTCCCTCTGCAAATCAACCTTGTCCCCAAGGTTGAAAAACGTCCTCCTTTACTTCCTCTTGGCTGGTGGGGTCGTAATATTCATGATTGTGTAGGTCTACTTCGTCATTCGGCTCCACGAGCAACACTCGTAGCTCCCGAAGAGGACAGACTTTTCCGTGGCCCGGTGTGTAAGTTTTGCGACACTTGAAGCACAATCCCTTAGCTCGCAAGTCTGCCAGCTCGTTCGATGTGAGACGAGAGAAACTCGAGCGCGTAGTAGACTCCTCCGAGGCTGCTGAAGTAGCAGCCGTTGAGTGGTCGACTGGACGAGGCACGCGACTGGTAGAATCACCCCCCGCTAGAGCTGTCAAAATCTGGCCCGGCCCACTGGGCCAGCCCGACCGGCCCGAATTCAGACGGGCTTGGGCCTCAAATATAGAGGCCCAAAAAGAGTCGGGCCTTTTTGGCCCGACCCGACAAGCCCGACGGGCCGATTGGGCTTGGGCCGGGCTTAGCCCGACTTTTTTGGCCCGGCCCGACCAATAATTTCATAATTTTTTTAAATATTTTTTAATTAAAAATAAAACTTAATATTTTTAAATATTTATTTGAATAAACTATTTAAAATCATAATATTTATTAATTTAACTATCATTTTAGTATATAAATATTATTTTTAAGTATAAAAATATATAAAATTATTATTTTAAATTAATTTATAGAATTTAATTTAATTAAAATATTTTTTTTAAATGAAAATTTATCGTTTATTATGTTTTTTTAATTAATTAAAGTAATTTACGATTTTAAATTAAAATTTATATTTTTATTATTATTTTAATTGACGGGCCAAAAAAGTCCGATAGCCCGAAGGCCCGCTTAGGGCCGGGCTGGGCCTGGGAATTCCAGGCCCATTGGAAATTCGGGCCGGGCCAGCCCGGCCCGTGTGACAGTCAAAGCCCGATGGGCTTGGGCCGGGCCGGCCCGGCCCGGCATTTTGACACCTCTACCCCCGCTGGACCAGTGAAGGTGCTAGCATGCACTCCGAACGGGCGCGAAAAACTGGAGAAGCGATGCTCTGAAGTATTCGATCCTTCGATCTTCTCATGACCCTCGGCCCGCAAATTTTCTTCAATATCCCGCGATAGTTCCATTGCCGTTTCCAAGTCCTCTGGCCGGAGCAAACGCAATGAGTTGCTGATCGGAGTTTTGAGTCCAGACATGAAGTAGCCCAAATAATGGGCATCCGTAAGCCCAGGAACCTGCCCGGTGTGTTGTACAAACACGTTCACATATTCCTCCACTGTCCCGGTTTGTCGGACTCGCGCCAATTTTTCGTACGGGCTCCCTTTGAACCGAGAATCGAATCTCGCCACCAGGGCTTGCGAGAACTCTTTCCACGTCACAGTGGGCTTCCGCCCTCGAAACCAGGTGATCCAATGCAGGGCCGAGCCGTCCATTGCTATCACAGCGGCGGTCAATTTCGAACCTTCAAACGTGCCATGGAGTTCGAACTGTTGGTTGGCTCGAGCCAACCAGGCGATCGGGTCCACGCCCACGAAAGTTGGTAATTGCACTATCGCCGGTGTACCTCGCGAGGTAGGGATATCATGCGACACAGAATCTTCCTCCTCCGAATGTGGTGTAATCGTATCCTTGTCGGACTTCAGAATTGCGCAGGAGAGCGCAGCCAAGGTGGTCGACATCTCCGTCAAGCCCGATTGCATCTCAGTGAGTTGTGTGGAATGTTCAGCCAGCTTGTTCATCACATTAACCTGCTCGCGTTCAAGGTTCTCGAGTCTTTCGGCAGTAGTACGAGTCGGCATAACGCTGGTTCAAAAAGGGAAAACAAATTTGGGAAGAAGAAGGGGAGAAGTTGAGATCCGGCAGGTCGGACCAATTTGATAGAAACAAAGAAATCGAGAAAGAGAAAAATCAAACACGAACCCCAGTTCGGTTTGCCCAATAGCCTCCAAGCTCCAATTCAATTCAATAATTCGATATCCTTAATCAACCTACGTGACACTTTAAATAAGAAGAGCAGAAATAAGAAATAAACCTAACCCTAAAGCCCAAACCTAACAAAACTCTAAAGCCCATAAATAATTAAAAAGACATAATTAAAATATTCCTGCTCAATTAAATACTCCAGCTCTCGCTCTCTATCAAGAAGCAACAACGTTTTCGCAACACTACCACAGAGCCGTAGAGTACAATGAAAATCAGACCAAGCCTTCAACCGAGTGTTTTCACTCTCGTCTTCACCTGATAAGACGATAACTGCATACTCGGAGTGAACCAAAGCCGGATGATGCCGATAGGCCACAAAGTCGACCCCGTACTGGGACCCAGCCCTAACCACCCAATTCTTCATGCGGAGATGGGAATACGCTTTGAACAGATACTGGAACCCGACTTTCTTGGACACCATGTAAAGCCACAACTCGCTGTCTTTTTTTACGCACTTATTTTCACCTGTGATCTTTATGCATTTCATAATGGAGCATAAGTAAAGAGCTTCCTCTAGACTAAGTTGAAACCACTGCTTATCTTTTTCTGTGGAAATAATGGGACGACCGAAGCACGCCTGGTTGAGGAGCTCTGTTTGTTCGGGATTTGCTGCAAGAATCACACTAAAACCCGAAAGGAGACATTGTGAATTGGATTGGAATAAAGACGACTGGAGCCGTGAAACTATTCCGGACATAGGATCCGCAAGGGCTTTTGCTTCGGCTGTTTTTCCTTTCCATCTTGGTGACATTATCTGTTTCACGGGAATACAGAACACGTTGATGCTTTATTGAAAATGTCAACAATGCAGAATTTTAAAGGAAAAAAAATGATGCTTTGATAAACATATCATATAGAGTTTCGATGTAAGACATGGATTTCGGTCTCTTTAACATCTGTCGATGTCATCGAACAATTTATCCACGACATAATTTAGACGTTATTTTGAAAAAAACTTGCACAATCATTTAAACCATCTAATGTTCAAATTTCAATTGAACCTTAACATCAAATTGAGTATGAGTAATATTACGAGTGTCGTTATTGTACTCTAAGACTTCTTTGTCAATGTGAAGGAAGGTGTAGATGAAAAAAGAGAATAAACTCTTGTGCACAAGTACACATTTCCCGCCCTTTTAAATTTATTGTTTCATACAAATTGTCCAGAATCTCACTGAGAACGCCCGACACCGATTTTTGGTAACTCTCTGATTGCTTTACTAAGCCCCTTAAGAACTAAAACTGTGCAACCCAATTGTGAACTTTTTTCACACGAAAAGCACCAATTTTTATCAAAGAGGTTTTTACATGTGAAGTATCGATTTTAATAATGCTTACATAGCTTAATTCCTATCTCCATCAGCATATAATTATACACTGTTGGAAAGAAGGTGAAATATAAACTAAGAAATACCTGATTTCGTTCAAACGTAGGAATTTCCAGGAAGGTTCAAGATTTTGGGTGACTCAGTGACTGCAAAGAGGTTAATAAAATAATTTTTTTTACCAGTGCAATTAGTAGAATAAAGATATCTAGTAAAAGGGCATTCATAGTATTGAAAAACAACACTATTTATGTATGCTAAAAAAACCCGGAGCAATGGTGGACAGCAACCGTGAGCTAAGGTTTGAACGAGTTGGGCTCAATTCCGAGCAAAGGTGCGATAGTGATATAGACAATCGGTCTATGAATAAAAGGCTGTTCTAAAGCTAGTGTAAGTAGAAAAGCTTTCGACAAGGGATGAGACTGAACCTTCCTTCGTACTGGAGGGCAAAGGCAAACCCTTCCATTGAGGAGATAACACAAAAAGTGAAGGGGTGTATACATGAAGCTATGTTGCACCGATTTTTCGGCGGATCCTAGACATTAATTTCTCCTACGACTAAAGCAAATGATAAAAATCTACCCAATTCCTAAATTCTCAATTTCAAAAACAAATCTAAAGGAAGAAAAAAATGCAATATTTGCAGCCACATATGATCAGTTTCATACCATTCAGATTATTGAGTTTTGCTAATAATTGGGGATCGGAAAAAAAAACCCTAATTCGAAGTATTGCCATTAGAAAACGTGAATTTAGTACCGACTTACTCAGTGGAACTTGCGCTGTGAACCGTGTGGGATTCGCGGTGGTGCCGGCCGGAAAGAGGAATATTCCGACCCGTATAAAGTTTGAAGGCTTTGGTATAAAGTCTTCAAAGCCGTATACTGTAATTATAATTACGAAATACTATAAATATAATAAGTACTGGAAGTTATAAAAAGGCCCAAACCCAAACCTATTTAAGATAAACGCCCTACATACATAATCTTTGGATTTGTAGAATTCAATTCTCAGACGCAGCCGCCATGGACTTCACCGGAGAAGCAACACGATCTCCTCCTCGGGTGGAGCAACCGCCGGAAAAGCGTCCGAAGCTTTATGATCCCTCCGGTGAGTCAGTCTATGATTAAATTGGATTTGGATTGGTCGTACAATCAATTAATATATGTTCTGTACAAATTAAAATCATATAATATCCACTACTTACTTTTGTTTTTATTTTTGATATTTTAGCAATGAAACCGCATAAGAAAGAAACACAGGAAAAGTGTCCGGAGCTTTACGATCCCCTCGGTACGTTGAAATCCCTCAGGAAATAATTTATCTATATTGCATAATTGGAATTGGAATTGGAATTGGAATCATATTTGTCATAATTATATTCAATTAGTTATACATCTATTTAATATAACGCTCAACCTCACCTACATCATCTTCCATCTATTTATAGACGCTTCTTCCGTGGGAGAAGCGACACTGTCCCGTCCTCTGTTGGAGCAACCGCCTGAAAAGTGTCCAAAGCTTTACGATCCCCCAGGTACGTTGAAATCCCTCAGAAAATATTCTATCTATATCACATAATTGTATTGGAATTGGAATTTGAATTGGAATCGGATTTGTCATAGGTACAATCAATTAGTTATATGTTATAATGTTATATACCAATATTGGGTCATACTTCTGTACATATTAAAATCATGACTTTTTCTTCTTTTTTGCTATTATATAGCAATGAAACTGCCAAACGAAGAAACACCCTGATCTTGTCAAAATCTGTCCTACATGTAAGACTGTGGGTACACACTGGGCTAAAAAAGTCTGCCCCTTTCACCCTGATCGTGTAAGAGACGTTGAGAAAGAAGGCTTTTGATTCATTACGGATATTGCCACCACCACTCCGACGTCTTCACTCCGACTTGTTGTTATATGTGTGTTGCAGATCGTCGTCATTAACTTTATGCTTAATAGCTGCTCAAGAACATAGTACTAATATCAGGTAGAATCACTGTGTCCGGTTATTTAACAGCTCAACAAGTGACAGTCAGTGTTTATGTGATGTGTTGTTTGTTGATTTTCTTTTCGTTGTTTTGCTCTTGTTCATTATTAGGCAAATTATTTTGACATGAATGAGTTTGTGTGTATGAAGAGGGACTTGTTACTTTGTTAGTAGATTGTCTCTTACTGATACTGTAATACAGAGTAAAATACTAGTGCATCAATAACTTTAGTTACTATTTTAATATTGGGAATCTGCTGACAATCTCTCCCTATTTGAAATCACAATAATCAGAAATATTCTTTAATCTCAACTAGAATAATCAGAAATATTCTTTAATCTCAACCAGAAATGGGGGAAAACTGCACTTTAAACATTTTTGAGTGAAATTAGTCCAATAATAATCAAGGCAAGGAGCTCCAGCTTCTAACCCACTCACTTATAGTCGACACATTCCTATCTATAGCATCGACACAATCGCTTCCAAGTGCATGCACTATATCTTCCGGGTAACTAACTCTCTTTGGCCTCCTCTAATAGCACTTGAAAGATCTCGCATTCAATATTGTTCGACAGCTTTCGCCCTGTATAACCCCTGCCAGGTAACATCAGACCAAGCACAAAAATGAGAAACAATAGGGCAAAAATTGTTTAGATATCAAGGAAGGAACCCTAATATATTACCTCTTGGTTAGCCGATCATACAACACGGGATTGTCGGCTTGAAGCACCACCACGTGATCGAACCAACGTTCAAGAAATGATGTCACAACTGTGGTGATCAACACTATTCCCGCCTTCTTCCATCAAATCCTCGAGCTCATCACATACCTGCCAAAACCAAGCTTACCATTTTTTAGAAACGAAATAATCATAGATGCAATTTCCAATCCTCAAGATACATTGATATAAAATCGGTTCCATAACTATCAAGACCTGTATACTATACATTTCCACTCATCCACTGGAATATAATGCACCCATTATCAGGTCAGAGTAACTTGATTAAACCATAATCATTCGAAACGAAAGAAATTGAAACAACTAATCATAAGAGCATTTGAAATCAAAATATTAACGATCAGTAATTTAACACAAAATCATACGAGAGAAAGTGCGCTTACGAGGTCCTCGGTTGATGATATAGCATTCGAAGTCCTCGACCCAGCCTTCGTGGAGATTCTTCTCCTTCACCAAATCAGACGGCGGGTTAGTTGATAAAAGGTTTGCGACAAGTAGTCTTCAAATCTCAGGCACCTGAACTATATATACTGACTTTCCATTTTTGGCACAATACTTTGAAGACCTATAATCAAACACAATCATATTCATTACCAATTTATAAATTTATCAAACAACCAACTTTGAGAATTGTGCAACAAAAAAACCGATTTCCCTTTTGCAGGGTGAATTGCTATCGTACATTCATAATATATCATGGGAGGAGTACTTTATATTTGTATGAGTTGTGTACACCCGAACATGAGCACTTTGCACTATTATGAAAAAGGCATCTGGGAAAGAAAAAAAGAGTTTTAATTAGAAGTTTGGCAATATGTAAACAGGATGCTATCTAAATTTTTTTGTACTCTAGAGTCACAAACCTATACTTGCCTTTGAAGATCCTTAATGTAATCAATGGCCAAATCCAACATATCACAGATGTATTTGTTTTGTTCTCCAAATTTCAACTTGGAGAACACAAATAAACAAATATCTAAATGGTGGGATTAATTTTGATTTATGATTAATATGATCTATGGTAGCCAAAAACGCAGATCGGTCAGTTGATCAAAATCAAATCACAATTGGTGAAAATTTAAAATATTAATGATTAAATTACAATGATTCGATTTAATTCGTATTATATGTACATGCATGTTGTGCAGATACTTCACCGAAAGAATTAATTACGTACATGCAATCGGTAAAAATATACTATACTATAAAAACACACACAACATAATCTTATTGATAAACTACTAGCTACTCGTATAGTCGTATTCCAGAAAATAAGTACAGTATAATGAATAATTAACAATATTATTTCATCATGAGTACGTAATTAATTTTGCAGTAATTTTAGTTGCAATAGATACAATAACATGCAACATTGTTGTAAAGTGGGCATTTGCCATCCGTAAACGGGTTAGAACAATAGTTGAAACTCGGGGCGGGGTCCACGGGCGGGGGCGGGGGTGGCGTGCCGGCCATTGAGAAGCAAAAGTCGTCGTGATCAGTTTTATTATTGTCAGGACATCGTTTACACGGGTCGCACTTTTTGTCCTCATGACGTGGGAACCTGATGATTTCGTCACACGGGTAGTGAGATTCTTCATCACGACTACAGTAGTCGCACGGGTCGCATGTGGGACAGTACATGTGACGCAAATCACGGGGGTAATTTGGGTCGCACGGGTCAGTCAAAATCTCGCAAGCTATCTGGGACTTGCAATAGTCAGTGCAGTTGGATAAACAATCATCGGAGGTGTTGTAACCAATACCAGGTTGGTAGAAGCAATCTGCCTCCGTTCCTAATCATCATTATATGTATAACAATGTTCAGTGAGATTTTAATTTTCTTTTTACATTTATTTTACTATGAGTAATGACATGTCTTGAAAATTGAGGATTTTTTATTTAATTTATAATTTCTGACCAATGAGAGATTGCCACGTGGATCAAATTTTTACTGTACTTTTTTAACCGTCCTATACAAATTTATTAATCTAAGGGCTCTGCATCTGCCCATTATTACTGCCCGTGCTTTCTACAAATACAGTTGTTTAAAACACAAACATTTAATACTTATATATTTATTTTTACACAATTGAATATGATAGTTTTTTATTTAAAAATTTGATTCAACAAATAAAAAAAAATTATTAATAATTGTTTTATCACAATCTTTTAACAGGATTTTAAATTTTTTGTTTAAATAAAGTATTTATTTATAAAATTTATCACAATTTATTATAACATGTTAATGTAAATTAATAAAATTTTAAAAATATTATAAAAATATTATTTTATAAAATAAATTTTAATTGTAAAATTATTGTTTTGTACGGTTTCTACCAAAATCCTAACAAAAAAACTAAATATAATTTTTATTTTATGTCATAAATACATTATTCAAAGAGATATTCAAAACAAGTTTTTTTTTGCTATTTTTTATTATATGAAATACTAGTATCAAATAAAAATATGATAAAGTTGCATATTATTATTTATAAATAAAAACTAAAATAATTTTTAAATACGATTTCTTTTGTTTTAATAAAATACAACTGTAAAACATTTTTATTGTAAGAAAATAAAATAACATGTAAAAAATAAATAAGATAACTTTGAAATAAATTAAGATAAATACATATTAATAGTAGGGGCAGTTAGTGGGCAAGACAAAGCACAACCATTCATTTTTTCAATCCAATGGTTAAAAACCGCACTGCTTAATATGCAGTTTTATGGGCACCGGACCTCCCCCAAATCCCCTTTATAGTGCCAAATTGGTAATTTTCTCATTTTTGGACAGTATGTAGGTTCAAAGACAGCTGTATAATTTAGTTAAGGATTACATAAAAACCACGGAGCCTGGTATAAATATTGCACTTTAACTCTCAAATTTTTAATAAAATTCATTTTACACTCAAAATTTTGATAAAAAGTCAAAATTCATGTTAAGCTAAATACTAATTGATACGATCAAATGAATATTTTATTATTAGTTTAATTTTTGTATTTATTTATCATTTTTTAAAAATCAAATAGTACTCCTATCCTAAAGTTATTTTCTTAATATTTTTTGATACAAGGACACATATTAAAATTTTTTTTTTCCCTTAAATAATAATAATAGATGTCAATTATTCAAAAAACGATAACAAAAATTAAAATATTTTTTTATGAATTAATCTATAAATAATTGACATATAAACTTAAACATCAAAATGGAATTGTAAAAACCAACATACCAGAGCCATTAAACATCAAATTGATGACGAGGATTGCAAAACAAAATGCCAAAAGAGTAATGAAACTGCCGCCCATTCTTTGATTCTTTGTTTTGTTTGTTGAAGTCTAGCTTGAATACAAAGTGTAATGTAGAGATTGATCACATATACACTTGTATTTATAGAAATAATCTTATAGACTATAGTAGTACCACCTACACCAAAAAAGTATACACATTGTTTTAATTAAAATCTCAATTTAATAACATACACTTAAGAAAAATTACTATATTTTTTATTTTAAAATAAAACTTGTACACTTATTTTATTCTCTTAGTAAAACTGTAAACTTATTTTAAACTTTACTTACAACTCATATATTTTTTTAACTTAAAACACAAATTTACCTCTTTAATTTTGATAAAACATTTTTAAAAATTAACATTTTTTTTTAATATTTGTGTAATATCCCACAAAATTATGCACATTCAATTGATTTAGTTCAGTTTAAATCAATTAAATTAAATTTATTTCATTTTGAAATTATAAAAAAATGATTTTATATAAACTATTAAATTCATTCTATAATATTATTTCTAAAATTTTAAAAATAATCAATAACCTATCAAAATTATTATTATTATTTTATTATTATATAAATCATTCAGACATGGTATATACTGATGTAGTACATGACGATAATCTTTTTTAGTATTTTTTAATAAATCATTTAACCAATATTTTGATATAATGATGTGGTACATGACGCTAATCTATATTGTTTTTTTAATAAATAATTTAACCAATAATATAATATATTGATGTAGTACATGACGCTAATCTTTTTATTTTCTTTAAAATATAATTGTTTTTAATAAAATGTTATGACAATTTTATGCCTAATAAAGATGTTTGTTTTGTCAATCTAGATATCACGCTCAAATATAATTATGAATCGAATTCCTTATTAAAATTAACTTTTAATACATTTTTTTGTTTATTTAGTATTCTTAGTCGTCGGCCAGAAGACTGCAGTGCCGCCTGCCGGTATACAGTGAAATTCTCGCTATTTGGATTTTGTAATTAAATTGTATGCAATTATTTTGATTCATTTATTTGCGTAGAATTTAGAAGTCTATGATTTCTTGTGTCATGTTTTAACTTTTAAGTGCTCTAATGTTAGAATACAGAGTATTTGTTAAAATTTAAGTGTTTAGCACGCTCAAGTAAATTTTAAAAAAATCAAGAGTTTTTACAAGAAATAAAACTTCAGTGATCACGTTTAAATTGATATCTTTTTTCTTGAAAGAAAGTCCGAAGAATATAATTATACTACAAGAAATAACTACGAAGGCAATTTTTACACAAAAAACGATATATGTTAAAAATGTACACAAGAACTAACTACGAAAACAATTTTTACACAAAAAGATCCAAGGGAATTTTGATCATTTCGCCCAGAAATTCAAAATTTCCGCATGATAAAGGGAAGCCGATCTTTTCTCACAAATATTATTCATCTACACTATATACAAATTGAATATAATATATACTTTTTGATGTTTTGGATTATTGATCCAAATATTTTTCGAATTCAAATTGAATTGCGTTTTTTTAGTTTCCCAATAATCTCTAAACTGATGTATATCAATCAATTTTTATTCATGATTTTCAATTTCTTCCATAACTTTAAGTGCTATATTATTTTTTTCGAGATAAAATTTGTTTTGGTTCCACGAATTAGTCTTTTCTCGATTTAGTCCTACACACATTCAATTTAATCTCAAATAAGTCGAATTTGGTTTCAATTTAGTATTTTTTTGACGGAAAATTCAAATTTCGCCGGAATCTGTCAATGTGCGTCTCACGTGATCTCAACGCCGGCGCCCACTGCTGAATCAGCGCCACGTGTTATCACGACATTAGTCAACGACTTTTTTCAAAAAAAAAAAACACAAAAATACTTGATATATTAGTACAAATATTCTAATTTTTTCATTTTAAAATACTAGTGCAATTTTACTCTACCTTTTTTTTCTATTCACTTTTTAAATTTTACTCTCAACAACAATTTTATTTGATAATTTTAATATTGGAAATCTGCTGACAATCTCCTTAATTTCACAATTTGTTTAAAAAAAATAGTAATAAAAAATAATACTTTATTTCAACAAGAAAAATGCAAAAAAAAAAAAAAAAGTGAAACTAGTGCAATAATAATCAAGGCAAGGAGCTCCAGCTTCTAACCCAGTCACTTATAGCCGACACATTCCTATCTATATCATCGACACAATCGCTTACAAGTGCCTGCACTATATCTTCCGGGTAACTCTCTTTGGCCTCCTCCAATAGCACTTGAAAGATCTCGCATTCAATGTTGTTCGACAGCTTTCGCCCTGTATAACCCCTGCCAGAAAACATCACACCAAGCACGAAAATGAGAAACAATAGGGAAAAAATTGTTTAGATATCAAGGAACCGTAATATATTACCTCTTTGTTAGCCGATCATACAACACGGGATTGTCGGTTTGAAGCACCACCACGTGGTCGAACCAACGTTCAGGAAAGAAGTCACAACCGTGGTGATCAACAATGTTCCCGCCTTCTTCCATCAAATCCTCGAGCTCATCACATACCTGCCAAAATGAGCAGAAATAAGAGTTTCAATCTTAACCAAGCTCGTATAACTGTAACATTTTTTAGAAACTAAATAATCCTCCAATTAGACGCATGATTAATTCTACCAGTAAACAATATCCTCCAACCAATTTCACCAACAAAGGATGCCAATAGCAACAAACACCAACTATACTTTTCAAAAGTAAACGCGAACACTAGTCGCACATATAACATATATGGGAGACCCCATATTCTCATAATCGCACATTTACGAATTACGACTGCAAAATAAACTTCACTATCCAAATTCGATGAGCATATGGGGAAGGAACAAAAAATTGTGCCGTGAGTGTGAGCCTTTCTACGAAATTCCCACTCTGAGTACATTTACATGCTCGAGATACATTGATATAAAATCGCAAACTCGATTACATAACTATCCAGACCTGTATATACATTTCCATTCATGAAACCAATTCCACTGGAAAAAATGCACCCATTATCAGCTCAGAGTAACTTGATCAAACCATAATCACACGAAATGAAAGAAATTGAAACAACTAATCATAAGAGCAATTGAAATCAAAATAATGATCAGTAAAAAACCACAAAATCATACGAGAGAAGGTGCTTACGAGGTCCTCGTTGATGACATAGCATTCGAAGTCTTCGTCCCAGCCTTCGTGGAGATTCTTCTCCTTCACCAAATCGCCGATGCTGATATGGCGGAGACCGGTGGATTCCGCCAGCGCCGCGGACGTCGTCGTTTTACCTGTCCCCGGCGTCCCTGTTATCAGAATGTTGGGTCTCGATCTCTTACTCCTTCCGCCGCCGTTGTGCGCCATTTCCGCGCTCCCGTCCCGCCGCCGTTGAATTTTCACTTTGAATTCTCGATATACAGATGGCGGGTTCGTTGATTAGGGTTTGCGACAAGTAGTCTTCAAATCTCAGGTACCTGAACTATACCTAATTTCCATTTTTGGCACGATACTTTCAAGACCTATCGATTTTAGTACATTTTTTTGTTTTTTTAATATTTGGTCACTTCAACTCTTTTGAGTTTTGAATTTTGAATTTTGGGATTAATATGAATAGGATACAAAATGTAGACAAATTATACTGGCCTTGAAATTCGATTTTTTCGATGTTTTTTTAGTTTTCCTGTTCACTTCTTCCCGAATCCGCGATCACACTTTATTGAGATGTCGATTGGGATGTATCTTTTGTAGTACTAATCGATGCAATGTCACTTTGCAATTCGACGATCCAAAAGTACTGAAAAATTGCAACAGGTGCATTAAAAATGAAGACATGGTATATACACAAAATCGAAATTATCAGTATTATGACGCATATAATTCATATGTCCCATGTTTTTATGCATTGATTTTCTGTAGTAATTTACAAAGGATCGGTGCATAAAAATATGGAGCAGAGGTAGTTATTACAGCAAATCACAATCACCATTTACAACAATTATATTTGAAAAGCCTTCAAATCGCCTAGAAATCAATAATTAACCGATAAATAATGAAATGAGGGGGTCATGTAGCATTGGCACGAATCGCTTCTCTGAAGAGTAGAACAGAGTCCAATAATGGCTTTTACTTATCAGAAGAAGTGACGCTGATTTCATCCTGAGTTTTACTAGGAGAACAATTAGGGTTATTAGAGAATGATGGGCACACGGGTGCGAACTTACAATGTCTGCATTTCCAGCGCTCGTCCATCGGAGGGTAAGAAGCTTCCCGTTTTCCCAGCCAGAACTCGAGGCAAGAATTGATCTGGTCTTTAACCCACTCAGGCTCATAAGCAAAATCATCTTCGCCTAGCAAGGAATTATCTTCCTGTAATTCATATCTGTCGCCCGAGAAAAGCTAAAGTCATCAATGTCATTGCTAATGCAAGTAGACTAAAAAAAATGAAATAAAGATTCTATAAACTAAACTACATTGAGGTTACTGAAACTGCCACCAAAAAAATAATCATGTGCCGTAAAATTATGAATTGAAAAAAAAATGAAACCGATTTCAAGCTCACCTCAACAATAGCCGGTCATTAGCCTGAGGCAGCAAATTACAACTATTTCCAAAGTACCTTACCACATCATTCAGCGTCTGCAAAGAGTACACCAAACAAAATATTAAGATTTTTTTTGCCTTGTTAAATTCTAACTTTGTTCTTTCTATCTATCGAATATGTCGCGCAGAATATTACACAGACTGTAAATGCTTACCTCCAAAGGAAAACCTGATTTTGATGTATTCTCTCTGATTTCCGGAGATAGAATTTGATTGGGATTCAACGAAAAGAAATCAAAAAACTTTTGTGAAGGAAATTTGCCAGCAACCAAACTGTCCCACATATACTTATAGCTCATTAGTTGAAGCCTTCCGTTTCTCCTTTGAGGTTCGCCTGGAAGATTCGGCCGCACACGAGTTTTTGTGTCGACTAATATTGGGAACCTTTTGGACTCGGACACAGGCATTCGAATTTCATCTATTATTCCCACCATCCATACACCTTCGACAAAACACACCCTGAAGCATGTTCAAGTTAAAATTCATAATGTCATCAGCATAATTGAGACATTCCCAAAGAGGTAAACATAAATAGTGCAAATACTGACAGATCAAAAATGATATCTTCAATCGTCATTTAAAAAAAACTTACAAAGGTAGCTCGCGCGTTAATCCATCGAACAATAATTGATTTGCACCGACAATAAAATTCATAAATTTCAGAGCCCAAACATCTTCAGCTGATTGAACATGAATTTTAACTCTTTTGATTACCTGTCCACATAATAATACAAAAAAACATAAACAATACCAAAAGACAATAAGGTGTTCATTCAAGTATCGGAAACTCCAAATGAAGAAGATGAATCTCATAAATAATGGATACTAATTAGTTAAAAAAATTATTTTTAAAAAAGGTCAAAATGATCACCTAAAGTCTATTCCTATTTCCTACAACATGAACATGAAACAATAAAACGTCACAAAGCTTCAGTTTTCCTCACAATTCTAATACAATAAACCCGACTTCATGAGGGAACATGATCCATAATAATGTAAAAACTTAAGAAAAACAAAAGGAGATTTCTGGTATACCTCTTCTTCCAGTACAACATGGCGGGCACTGCCTGCTTTCATAGCTTCTGTCTTTTTGGGTTTTCCAAGGAGTAGAACAAACTCCATTTGCTTTTCACACCATTCCTAAGTTACAGCAGAAGGATCATGTATAAAAAAAGAAGGCAAATCATTTGAAAATAACAAAACTGCATTAAAAAGGAAAAAAAAATCATGCAGTGAATTCGAGAGAAAATGAATTTCAGCTCTCCATGTGCACCATCGGATAAATCGAGAACAATTAGAAATTCTTTACACAGCTATAACTAACATAACTAGCAACAGAGTTATACATAGGATTAGCTTGGCCCCCATAGGCGGCAAGAAACCGATGGAAATCGGATAAAAGGGACTCGGGCGGGACGCCTGCCTAAGGATTTCTACAACCTTGACTAGAAGATGTTCTAAGTCTCAACAATCAAATAAAATGTTGAAGTTGACACAATAATTTCTAAAAATACTCGAGCAATAAAAACATATTTAAAAACAAAGGAAAATCTACAAGCAGAGAGGTAAAGTGGCAATACAGTGGCAGTGATGTCGGTGACGGATAGACCTCTTCCCCTCCGGAACTGATGAAGGAAAGTCTCCAATACACGGTGCTTCTTATTCTTCTGCGGACTATCGGATCCGGCGACCCGACCCGTGTCCTCGATGTCCGGCGACCCGGTAGAGGTGCAAGCAGATAGTCCGCGCTTGGACAAGAGAGTGATGGATCGAATTGAACCGGAACTCCGGGGGATTTTGGCAGACGGCAGCGCCGTCGCCGCGGCAGAGAAGGCGGCTTCGATTAGAGCCATTTCCTCTTCGGAGATGATTTCGATGGGTATCTGGGCGGCGATCGTGCCATCGGAATTTGTGGTGGGAGGTGAAGGAGGAGGGGAGCGAGTCATGGTGACGGACGGCCTATGCGGGCGGAAAGGACCGTTGGTGGTGGCGGATGGAGAGATTCTTCCATGTGGGCGGGTCCAGTGGGTATGACCGTATGAGAAATCTTTCCGGAGAAGGTATCCCCGATACGAGTATATTAATATTAAAAATTAAAACTTTAATAGTATATATTTAAATAAATTTATTAAGTCAGAATTTTTTCAAGAATTTAGGGTTCTTCTCTAATCTTTTCTGACCTTAAGCTCCCGAAGATTCTGCTGATCGGCAAATCGGAGTCACGATGCGGCGCCGTTTCCCGACTCCGACGATCTCTCTCCTGGTGTTAATGTTGTCCTCCATTGTCCTCCTCAGCTTTTCCGTAAGAGCTGAAGTCATAACTCTGACAGCCGAAACATTCAGCGACAAGGTAACTTTTTGTTGAGAAGCGAAACCCATTTCGTACTTTCTCTAGTAGATTTCGACTGTGTGTGTTTGTTAATTTCTGATTTCGGTTTGTAAGGTCGAACCACGACAGGGGATCGATTCTTAAATGGCAGTCGAATTTCTGTTTAATCTCAATGTGAAATCAGATTTTAGTTCCTTAAGCTAAGTTTTGAAAGGGTAGTGATTAATACCAAATGGGGGATGCTCGATGAATACGAAACGAGATGGCTGAGTCCTTAGTTCATTTGCTTGTGTCGTTTGTTTAGGTGCAGGAGAAAGATACAGCATGGTTCGTTAAATTTTGCGTCCCTTGGTGCAAGCACTGGTAATTCTAATTCTTACTTCTCTTTTTAAAAGAAAATTAAAAAGTTTCCTATGGGCGGCTTGATCGACTGTTTCTTGTTTGCTGAGGGTAATAGTTGCAAAATTTGTTCTCAGCAAAAACCTGGGGACGTTATGGGAGGATTTGGGGAAGGAAATGGAAGGTGAAGATGAAATCGAGATTGGGGAAGTTGATTGTGCAACACAGAAACCTGTTTGTTCTAAAGTAGATATCCATTCATATCCTACATTCAAGTTATTCTATAATGGCGAAGAAGTTACAAAGTACCAAGGTAACTTTATTTCCCTCTTTTATGTTAAAAGATTTTTGTCACAATTTGTTGTCTCTGGTTGTCTAGTCGTTTCACTCTGATGGATGTTATTAGTGTTTAACCAAGCAAAGTACTGTTTGAGAATCTATCTGTTGGTAGAACAAGAACAAATTATTTTTTGATACGTTTGTCTCGTTTAGTTTTTTTTACAGAGCCTATAATAGCAAATGCGCATCATTCTTGATCTAATTCAGTTAACGTGTATCGCTATGTTCTCCCTAACTTCATAGAAGATACTGTGCACTCTCTGAACTGCTTAATTTTCACGTTATGTCAGGATCAATATATATCCTTGTCCCCACTTCCAATTTTGTACATTAGTGGAATACTTTACAATTACATCATGTTTATGGGTTGAGTGGTAGACTAGGTGTCATTTCACTTTAGAGATTGTTGTTAAACTTTTGTTTTCAATTAATTCGCTGGATAAAATAATACTTTCGGGAGGAAGAGAGAAAGGGAAGTTGTGGTGGGTTTTGCTGAACTTCGGAATTTGGGTGGAAATTATGTTTTATCAAATTCTAGTTTGACATGGGAATTCCATTGTTCTTGTAAGAACAAAAAACAAAATTTGTTAGAACTTTCTCTTAGTTTTTCTCTTAAACAAATTCTTGTGTCAAAGTTAGTGGGTCCATTTCCATGAAACTGATGGAGCACTTATAAAATGTATATTATAGAACCATTTAAAGGGTTGACATATATGAATTTGAAATCCCATATGATCTCTTTTTGGGAAACAACCATCTGGTGTACTTCAATTTACGTTGTGGGATTGTAGTTGTTTTCACTTGTGTTACTAATGAGTGTATAGCGAATGAAAATCGTTGTTGATAGGGACTGAGGTATGATGTATGTGCATGAGACTAAAGTTAGAGAATATACTACTAAATTTACTACTTGGACCGGGCATATTGAATTTTCACAGGAACTAGGAATGTTGAATCACTCAAGACCTTTGCTCTGCAAGAAACAGAAAAGGCAGCTGCAAAACAAGTTGACAATGATAGAGAGTTGTGACTTTTTCTCTCAGAGGCAAGTATGACTTTTTATTTACTCTTATCGTATTTTGTTTTTTTTGGCTTCTCTCTTTTAGGTCTCAATGTCTCAAGTTGTTTCCATATTGTTTTCTGCAGTTTCGGAAAGTTCTTACCGGGCAAATCTTCACATTACACTGCTAGTCTGGCTACTCTACTACATGGTCTACGCGTTTTGACCTCCTTGCAAATATATAATGATGCTCTATGCTAACCCTTCTTTTGAAAGAGAGATGGTTGAAATAGAGAGATTTGCATACAATTCTATCTTATATGTAAGGCCAGTTGGATCAATGTTCTTGAGCAAAATTTTGTTATAACTTCCCAAATTGACAGTACGAGTTTATTGATGGATAGAGCTGAATTCATAAATAAAAACAGATTGATTAATTTATTATTTTTGTTACAAATCGGATTTTACAAAATGGTTTATGATCAAGAAAAAGTTTTAGTTATTGAAAAAATGGAAAACTCTATTAATTTTTCTCAATACACAACTGAGAAAAACAAAGTTAAATAACATGGAAAACAGACAAGTAAAAATTGCTGAAAAATAAATAGAACTTTAAATACCACACTTTAACCATAAGCATCATAAGAACTCAACTATATCATAAAGTCAGACAAGAACAACATTCCAATTTTTACCTCAACCAAAAGTTTAAAGACAGGTCCTCAAAAGATAAAACCCAAAATTCATAAGAACATTTAACAAAAAAACACAACAGGGTTGTATAGATGTAGGTTTTCACTTGGCACCCTTTTTGACAGCAGCCTTGGTCACCTTGGCACCGGACGGGTCCTTCTTCTCGACACTCTTGATCACACCAACAGCAACAGTCTGCCTCATGTCACGAACAGCAAATCGACCCAGAGGTGGGTACTCAGCAAAGGTCTCCACAACCATGGGCTTGGTTGGAATCATCTTCACATAACCAGCATCTCCATTCTTGAGGAACTTGGGTTCCTTCTCAATCTCCTTTCCAGACCTCCTGTCAATCTTCACCACAAGCTCAGCAAACTTGACAGCAATGTGAGATGTGTGGCAATCGAGGACTGGAGCATATCCTTGTCCAATCTGTCCAGGGTGATTCATGATAATGACCTGTGAAGTGAAGTTGGCAGCTTCCTTTGCGGGATCATCCTTAGAGTTGGAGGCCACGTAACCACGCTTGAGATCCTTCACAGCAACATTCTTCACATTGAAACCAACATTATCACCAGGGAGAGCTTCCGGCATTGACTCGTGATGCATCTCCACAGACTTGACTTCAGTAGTCAAACCAGACGGGCCAAAAGTGACGAGGATACCAGGCTTGATGACACCTGTCTCCACACGACCCACAGGAACAGTTCCAATACCTCCGATCTTGTAGACATCCTGAAGAGGAAGACGGAGGGGCTTGTCTGATGGCCTCTTGGGCTCTGAGATCATGTCGAGGGCCTCGAGGAGGGTTGGGCCCTTGTACCAGTCAAGGTTGGTTGACCTCTCGATCATGTTGTCTCCCTCGAATCCAGAAATGGGGACAAAGTTAATCTTGTCCGGGTTGTATCCCACCTTCTTCAAGTACGAGGACACTTCCTTCACGATTTCATCGTACCTAGACTTTGAGTATTTCGGAGTGGTGGCATCCATCTGAGAATAAAATTTAGAAACATCATCAGAATTGCTAAAGCTAATTAATCATTAAATGATAAATATAAATAAAACAAACAAGTAATATAATTTAAGAAGACAAAGGCTGTCTTTACCTTGTTGCAACAACAAATCATCTGCTTGACTCCAAGAGTGAAAGCCAAAAGAGCGTGCTCACGGGTCTGACCGTCCTTTGAAATACCAGCTTCGAACCCTCCGGTGGTGGAGTCGATGATGAGCACAGCACAGTCAGCCTGTGAGGTTCCGGTAATCATGTTCTTGATGAAGTCACGATGACCAGGGGCATCAATGACAGTACAGTAGTACTTTGTGGTCTCGAACTTCCAGAGGGCAATGTCGATGGTGATACCACGCTCGCGCTCGGCCTTGAGCTTGTCGAGGACCCATGCATACTTGAATGACCTCTTGTTCATCTCAGCAGCTTCCTTCTCGAACCTCTCGATCACACGCTTGTCAATACCTCCTAGCTTGTAGATCAGGTGACCAGTGGTGGTTGACTTCCCGGAGTCAACATGGCCGATGACGACAATGTTGATATGGAACTTTTCCTTTCCCATGATGAGCTTCTGAAAGAATTACTGATACAACAGAATCAGCAGCATTAACAACACAATTTCAGTACAGATTCATATCGTCCTACAGCTCCCTCAAAATTTAAAATTAATATTTCCCACAAATAAAATTCCATCAGCATAAAATCAACATAACAAGCCATAAATATTCATAGAGACAGCTCAAATATTTCGAATAAATTTAATTCGTGTAGTTTAAAATCTAACGAAAATGTTCATTTCTTTGATGAATTTCTACTGATGAATTATAACACGGACAACAAAACTCAGATCTACAACACCATGCATCAATATTTCATCAACAAACGGATAACAAGTTGAGATAGGTCGGTCATCAAAAAAAATCCGAGGAAAATTCATGCGATTAACAGTGCAGAAAAAGAAAAGAAAAAAAAACTTTGAAAAAATCGTAAACAAGTACGAAGTGAGAGAGACGAAAATACACACCTGTTAGATGAAATTTGCAGATATGAACTCTCTCGGAGGCGATTGTGGGGAGAGAGTGTGAGTAAAAATCGAGCTGACGCGGAAACGGAGGTTTTATAAACGGAGCTCTGTTGAAGAGTGTGATTAGGGTTTCTGTTGGGCCGTTGGATTATATTTGATCGGACGGTTCATAATATACGAATCTTTCCCAAGAGAGGCGCAGATGCCTTGTAGTAGACTAGTAGTTTGAACTTTGAAGTGCAATTCCGCTTTCTTAGAGCTTCAAAACGGGCCAAGCCCAATACTTTCGGCCCAACTCACTTTTGAGTCTGCATTGAGAATTGAGAGAAAGAGGTACGGAAATGATTTGTTTTTTTTTCATTTATTTGTACTCCTACAAGTTAAGTTGTATTCTATGCAACATTAACACATGTGGATACAAAAATTTAGTATAGTGAATCAAAGAGTGAAATTGTAAAACTCCAATAGCCAAATTGAACCTTCTAAATAACTCACAACTTCACAAGAGAAGATGTGATGATAAGATAGTAATGCAATAACTAAATATACACGAGATTGAACGATGTATTCGCCTATGATGGTAATGCAATAACTAAATATACACGAGATTGAACGATGTAAGACATGTTCTTTTGAACGGTTTATTTATTTTAAGTACAATCAAGGGAGTGAAGCTGGACACCCTGAGTTTGTCCCTTATAAAGAGCACATACTTTTTTATATATACAGCTGTGGAGTATTCTAGAATCTGTTAGCTTCTAACAGACTCAGTTACAAGACTAAAAGTAAAGCTATCTATTTTTACACGTGTGCTTTGCTATATATGTTAAGCATTAGTAGTATGATAAGAATATTATTACTAGTAGTCTGATAAGTTATTTATTTATTTTTTATTTTAGTATATTTTCTCGTTTAATGCCTCTGCAAGCTTATTCCAAACTCAAGCTCTCATGTCATTCAATATTTGAACTTCATTTATTTTTTGATAGATAAATATTATGCAGTATGCAACTCCTAGCCACCTTCTCACCATCTGATTATCATGTTGACAAAAAAAAGTGTGCACCCAAAATTAAGAAGCGTGCGACCAAAAAGTGATTCAGTGAGGTAAGCTTTGGTTGTATTGAACTAAAAGCAAGAAGTATTTTTGGGAGTGTTTTTGTATTATTTTGTATTATTCGTGCTTGGAAATAGGGTCTGGTGGCCGGTGATCAAACTGTTAGCTTTATGTCGTCACAGATTGTGAAGCAAGACAGATGATTTATTATGTGAAAATATCAGTGTTGTTATGTGGAGATCAAACTGTTAGCTGGGCAAAATTTGGTTTTCCGGGCAAAATATTGAGGTTTGATTTCGAGGTCTTCGAATTTGAGTCTTCGAACAGGTGACCAAGGGCTGGAAGCGGTAAAAGTCTGATATTAAGCGCTTTGTTAAGTGCTAACAAAGCGCTTAATATAGTGCAATAAGCACTTATAATTACATAGCTTTGTAAGCGCTTCAAAAAATGCACCGACAATGCCTTAACTTTGGTAAGCATTTCACTAAAGCGCTGACAATGCCTTACCTTTTGTAAGCATTTCACTACAAGCGCCGACAATTCTCGATATAAGCACTGACAATGCCTAAGGGTTAACGTAAAACCACTAACAACCCTTATGGTCCCTTTACCACAGTAAGAACATACATGATTTTTTTTTTGCATATATTTCTAACATGTATTATATGTATTTTAGTTATTTTTTCATAATTTTTGTATACTGTTTATCGTATGTATTTAACGAACCAAAAAAGTCAACGTTGATCAGTTTTGCCTATAGCTATGGGACAGAAGGAGTACTATTTTATTCGGTGTTACCAAACGCCGACCGCCACATCCTTATGAAGGGCGTTTCCGAGTGAAACGCCCTCTGTGATGCAGTGGCGTCAGGCGTTTGGAGTTACCGAATAAAAATTTAGTGCAAAAATTCCGAGTATAACGCCAGTGCAGTGCATGTTTAGTGCAAAAATTAACTAAAAGTTCCTTCAATAACCAACTGAGTGAATAGCTTAAAGATTTCTGATGCAGTGGCTTCGAGTTCATAAAAACAAAGAGATTTAAATGCAACTTCCACCGGTGGAAAAGCAGTGTAAAACATTACTGCTGCTATTTTTATTGCATTTTCCACCAGTGGGTGTTTAGTACATTGATTTGCCGCTTTGCACGTGTAAAAGTGCAGGGAAATATTTCAGTGAAACGTATATTAAACCGCGCGGTTCCACTCGTATTGATACATTTCATGTTTAAAGTAATAGTTTCGTCTTTGATACATTTCATGTTCAAAGTAATATTTTCGTCTTTGATTTCTTCCACAACATTCATGTACAACGTTCATGTACAATCCACAACTTCATTTATTTAATGCCTCTGCAAGCTTATTCCAAACTCAAGCTCTCATGCTATAGTGTTGTTTCAAGTACAATTAACTATGGTGTTCTTTGACAGCTTTCACCAATGCATAATCTCCCCGTATTTGCAAATATCCTTCCAATCCGAGCGTATTTGCAAATACCCTCACTCCAATCCGAGCGTATTTGCAAATATCCAACCCAAATATCCAACCCCTCAAATACACGCTCTGGCAAGTTCGGTTGAATTCAGATCACTAATTATAGAATTTGAATAGAATACCCAAAGTGGTAACAAAAAAGATGTGGAGACATAAGATCAGAACAGAATTAGTCCAAACCAACAACCACAAATAATTATTAAAACACTAAGGCTACTTACAATGAGATGTTGAATTTATTTTTTAAACTGTTTAATCATTGCAATGGGATGTTGAAAATGGTGTTGAAGCCCACATGGATTCAATGTGGTTGAATTGTTTCAACCGGTTGAAACAAAAGAAAAGGGCCCATTTTGACACATGGTAAAAGAAGAGAGGAGACACATGGCGAAAAAAGAAATGAAACAAAAGGAATGGGGCCCACCAAAAAGTAAGAAAATGAAATATAAGTGGTGAGTAGAGTGTTGAATTTTATTAAATAAAACTATTGTAGGGTGTAAAAATTAAATGGGTGTTGAATGATTAGGTGGAAAAGAGAGAAGATGATGTGGTGTAATAAAGTAGGGTGTTGAATGTTAAAACGATTGTAGATAGTCTAAGAAACCCAACAACAAAGAATTTTTAAATTTAAATATTACAAACCAATATTTAAATGTTCCAAACTTAAATTCAATATTACAGCAACTACTCATATTACAAACTAATATTTAAATGTTAATTCCAAACTTAAATTCAATATTACAACTACTCATATTACAAACTAATATTTAAATGTTCCAAACTTAAATTCAATATTACAACTACTCCTATTACAAACTAATATTTAAATGTTCCAAACTTAAATTCAATATTACGGCAACTACTCATATTACAAACTAATATTTAAATGTTCCAAACTTAAATTCAATATTACAACAACTACTCATATTACACTACTAGAATCTGGCAAATAGACATCACCTCTTTAACTCATTCTGTTATGCAACAGATGTGTTTCGTATTAATAACATCAGTCAAGAAAATATTGATATGTCAGGACTTATTAACATCGTCTATTGGTGCAGCTGATGTTAAAAGTGTAGTTTTTAAATTGATAATTTTTTCAAACAATCAGTTTTTAAAATAGAACTGATGATAAAGTTTTTTATAAAAAAAATTCTAAAAATCTTAAGTATTCCAGTCACGTTTTCAACGCACTTCCATTCTAGAAAATCTAAAAATTTCTAATTAGCTCTCGTTTTTCCCTCTCTCTCAAAACAAGAAGTCCCGTTCTTCAATCTCCTTCACCCTAACTCTCTCAAAACCAGTTCCCTCCTTCACCCTAAGTAAAAATCTTAAACGTTTCATAACCTAAATATTCAAGTTCTTGTTCTTCATCTCTCGGTTGGCGTTCGTAAACCCTAAAGCAAACCCTAATCGGCCGGTTCGTGAAGTCGAGATTGGGTCTACTACCGAAGAATTGTGATAAACCAACAGATTGAGTCGCAGACTACAAAAACTCCTTTCCGGTTGCACCTCCAATTCGACAGATTCTGGCTCTGCGCCATCGTGATTCTCCGGGACTATCAGCACGGTGAAAAAGGTAGTCATGAGGTACTATTCTCTGTTAACGACCAATTATATCAAACCCTCGCCGTTTATTAGGGTAATCTCAATTGGGATTTTCTCTAATTCTGAATGTGTAGTGGAAGGAGAATACCTGATTTATACCGATTGGATTTGCATTATCTATAATAAATTTGGGGGGAAAATAATAATGTAAAATACAGTGAAACTGTGAAGAATAACCTGGTTCGATATTGTTAAAAAAATTATCTCAGACGATGGCTGAGACATTGTTGAATGCTCTCGGCCAACTCGATGAATTCGAGGACTGGTAGTGCTCGTTAGTGTTCGAAAAAATGCTTCAATAAAATTTTCATCGGAAATCGATACTCTTGTTTGTCCTTGCTCGTTTTTCTATTACGCTACTTTGTTCACGTTTTGCTTGGAATAATCTAGCTAGCTATTTTTTACAACGCAAAATACTAAAGTATTTATGTGTTATGGGATGACACATCTCTCCCCGTTTCATTCAGTGGGCACATATTCGGTTACGGTTCATATGGAATAATATTCTGATTGAAACCTCCCATCTTGTGTTAGTTGATGGTAATGGAGTAGATGTTTATCGCGCTAATATAATACGACAGCCACTCGTATTTTGTCCTATTGTATAGTATATGCTAGACCCACCACGGCCTATCTATGGTGTGCCTCCTATTTTGTCCTATTATATAGTATATGCGAGTCATAGAACCTTGATTCCACATTAGTCCCACCAAAATGAATAATGCAGTAATGCACAAGACCCGGATGGATCAATTGGAGAAAGAAAAATACAAAAAACAGTTGACAAGCTTTTCGTGTTGTGTATTTTGAGTACAACTTCTTGTATTTAAGGTCTAATCTTGCTGTTGTCCGAATAAAAAATCGCAATTGGTTCTTAGATCAGCACCTCCCCTTGTCTCTTCTTCCTATTCTAGATTACTTTAGGTTCTTAGTTTCTACATAATACCGACCTGTGTCAAAATTAATAGTATACCTGAGTCGTGTATCACTTTTTATTTTCATTTTTTTTGGGTTGCTCTTATAACTAAGCAGAGTTTTGGATGCTTGTAAGCAACATGTGGATAACTGTTTTGTATTGATAATTAAAGTTTGTTTATTCAACATTTGAAAGCAACAAGAAAAGTTGTTGAAGTTTGGGACTGGAATCGTGCAAGTGGAAGCCAGTTGCAGGAAAGGAATTGTGTTTTAACGCATAAAGTAAGTGAATACTTTCGTTCTATACCTTTAATTATATAATTTATATAAATGTTTCGTGTTCATATGAAATATTTAGATGTTTCAGTCCCATAAAACAATTCAATGGCGAGACGGGAAGATTTAACAAATCACCAAAGATAACATATCTTATGGTATATCTTTTGAATTAATTTATGTCTTCTGTGTTCAAATATTAGGTTTAGTATTCTAATCTTTTTCGAATACAATGATTTGTAGGGTGTTCCAAAACAACCAGGAGACTTTGAATGTGTGTATTATGTGATGTGTTATATGAAAGATATAATAAGTGACGAATCGCTTTCATTTTCTGAGAAGGTATAAAGTTACAGTTTTTTTTACTTGGATGTTCTAATGATTTAATGTTTTTTTTTCATTTGTGTTTTATTGAAGTGGGCTGCAAAGTCAAGAAAAGTCGAGTATACTCAGATGGAACTCGATGAAGTGCGATTTGGATTGGCCGAGTACCTACAGTTGCTGGCATAAGTAGGTAATATCCCGACACAATCCAACCACAGTAGATTGATTTGTCCCTTTGTGACTTGTATCGAATATGTGATTTTTATGTGTTGCTGTGGTGTTTGTATTTTCAAGGAATATATATGTGCTTTTAGATTAAATTGATGTAATATATTTGGAATTTATATATCTCGATCTTCAGGTACTTGTTGAGTTAGATGTGGAATGAAATGTTAAGTCGATTATTTTTTTCAGGTGGTGCTGTGGTTTGTTGGAGCATGGTGCACGTCCCTGGATCATTTTGACGGGATGGAACAAAATGAAGAAAAATGAAATTTCATGTTAGAACATTTAATTTATTTTGGACGTATTGTCGTAGATGTTTGACTTATATTGAAAAGATAATTGTGACGAGTTTTGGATTTGTTTATTTCGACGTTTTGGATATTTAATATAAGAGATATTTAATGTTTTTAACATTACGTGTTTTAGATATCGAACAAAACATATGTATTAATATATATAAGATTATGATGATTTATGTATATACTAGAAATCGGTTTTAATACTTTAAGTGATACTAAAGAGTATATGGGAATCAGTTTTAAAACTGTAAGTGATATTAAAGAGTTTTTGGAAATCGATTTTTAACAAACAACTGATGTTAAAGCGGTACTTTAGATATCGGCTATTTTCGCTGGATTTTATATCGAGTATTGACTGATGTGCTAAAGTTAAACAACATCAGTCGAATTTCTACTAACTGATATCTAATACGGATACAGACATCGGGTATAAACTGATGTCTATAGTAGGCTTACTATAGACATCTCCTACCTAGACATCAGTCGGGAAAAATTTAGACATCGGTCAATAACCGATGTCTATTAAGCAGATTCTAGTAGTGTTACAAACTAATATTTAAATGTTCCAAACTTAAATTTAATATTAAAGCAACTACTCATCCAACTGATGCTCTTCCTCTTCCGAGAAGCTTGGTCCTTCAAATGCCTCCTCAATCTCGCATTGCTGAAAAAAAATCAGTCAATATGATTCAAATGATAATGGAGCTATAAAAACTTAAATGTTTTTAGTGTTTCCTTCAACAAAGTAGACATCACATAAAACAAAATGGTACTTATTCGTTTATAATTAGTAATTCTTATGCGATAACGCTTATTAGGAAAGTTGACAATAGTGGCAAATCAAAGTAAACTAGTCACACACTCACATACAAAAAACTAAGCCATTGGAGGTCATCCATACCGTTTCATACATCGCCGGCAGCAAATCTTCTGGATTTCGTGCATTGAGCGCCTCCAGCAGCTCCCTAGTTACTGCAGCGAGTGTCTCCTTAAACTCCCTAGTTTGTTCCTGCCGCCCCCTAGTTAGTGCAGCGAGTGTCTCCTCAAACTCCCTAGTTTGTGCAGCTAGTGTCTCCTTAAACTCCCTAGTTTGTTCGCGCAGCTCCCTAGTTTCTTCCTGCAGCTTCTGCAGCTTCCTACGGAACGACTCATTAAATTCTTTGAAAGAATCCAATGTGTTTGCTTGATTAATTTCCAAATGCTCCGACCTAGTTGCATCACTCTCCTGCTCCGTTGCAATTATCTGCACTTCATCTCTTGAAAATGAGTCAAGGTCAAAAAATTCACAAACCCTAAAGTAAGATGTGGGTGGTTTTCTACCAACTCAGACACAGATTTAATAAGTTCATCAAGTTGTGAACCTTCACACTTGATATCAAACAATTTTTCGGAACAACAAATAATTAATTTCGAATCGGAAGAAGACGACATTACAAGGAGAATGCAAATTACCCAAAACAAATTGAAGGAAAATATTGGAGGAGACAAACCTGACGTCCAAAAATTATTTCGACTGACTTGGTGAACATGGTGAAGCGAGTACTTATTATTGAAGACGAGGATGAAATTTGCAGGAACTCTCTCGAACGGCGATTGTGGGAGAGAGTGTGAGTAAAAATCGAGCTGACGCGGAAATGGAGGTTTTATAAACGGAGCTCTGTTGGAGAGGTGTGATTAGGGTTTCGGTTGGGCCGATGGATTATATTTGATCGGAGTATCGGACGGTTCATAATATACGAATCTTTCCCAAGAGAGACGCATATGCCCTAGTAGTTTGAAGTGCAATTCCGCTTTCTTAGAGCTTCAAAACGGGCCAACAAGCCCAATACTTTCGGCCCATCTCACTTTTGAGTATGCATTGAGAATTGAGATGAAGGGGAATACAAGTTAAGGACTTAAGGTTGTATTCTATACACACTAACACATGTGAATACAAAATTTTAGTATAGTGAATCAGAGTGAAATCGTAAAACTCCAATAGCCAAATTGAATGGATCATCGATCGTAAATGCAATATGTATTAATCAATCTATAGTACATACTTATAGGCACGTTTGACTTTTTTTTTGTTATTATGAAAAATAACTAAAATAAAATTTTATTTTAAAATTTTATTTTAGTTATTTTTTCATAAATTTTGTATATTGTTTATCGTATGTATTGGACTTGACAAAAAAAATTACAAAAAAAGTTAACGTGCAAGTATGGGACAAAGGGGTATGTATTGATCAAGGTAATAATTAGTAGGTCAATGTTGTATCAAATCACGTATATATGGAGTTGTTGAATGCATCACAATACATATGGGTGTAGAAAATGATTCCAAATATAACAATCCTATAATAGGCTCATGGAGTGGAATGCTAGCTATAGCCTCTCCTATAATGATCCATAATCATTCATCTAATAACAACAATCGAGATCCCACGAACGAATCTCGATCAAGAACAAATAGTGATATGACTTAACCGAAACTACATGGTCCATTCGGTAAGGGAAGGAGACTTGAAGCTTAACCTCTTATCAGAAAGTCTTGTGAAAAGAATATTAGATTCGATCACACTATTTCAGAAATTAACTCACTTGAAAGGAAGAAAAACAAAACATATTTATTGGCTCAAAACATCACAAATTCATGTATGTGAAATTTGCTACAACTGGTTTCAAATGCACAACACAACAAATCAACAACTGAGCTTGTTATTGGATACAATGGATAACAAATCATGTATATGCTCACATTTAAGATCGATCAAATACACAAGATAAAAATCAACACGAATTCATCTTTTGCTCGTGAACCTATACGACGCGTAAGAAAGGGTCCCAAGGCTCCAGCTATGATGAACAAGCTCACCTCTGGTTTTCTCCCCTGCAGCCCCCATCGCCACGTGGAGCGGGTAGAAATGGTCGGGCCGCGGGTGGGCCAAGCGGGCATTCGGGGCCTTCTTCTCGTAATCGTTCACATCCCCGTACCTCCCTTCCTCCAGGGCCTTCCTGATCCAGGAATCGAACTCGCGGGCCCAGCCCGCGACCGAGCCCACTGCGCCGCGATCGAGCTTCCTCAGGTTGTGGGTCGCGGCGCCCGACCCGATTATCAGGACGCCTTCGTCCTTGAGCGGCGCCAGCGCCTCCCCCAGGCGGTAGTGGTGGGCGGCGTCCCGGTCGGTCTGGACGGACAGCTGGCAGACGGGGATGTCCGCGGCGGGGTACATCAGCATGAGCGGGACCCACGCGCCGTGGTCGAGGCCGCGCTTTTTGTCGGTGTGGACCGGCCCGAACCCGGATTTCTGGAGCAATTGCTTGACCTTCCCGGCCAGATCTGGGGATCCGGGAGCGGGGTACTTGAGGCGGTACATCTCGTCGGGGAAGCCGTAGAAATCGTAGATGGTGTCGCAGGGGCCGGAGACGGCGTTGACCGAGGGGGCGGAGGTCTCCCAGTGGCCGGAGATGATGAGGATGGCCTTGGGCTTCTCCGGGAGGACCTTCTGGGTGAAGGATTGGAGGAAGGCGCGGGCCGGGAGGGAATCGTCTATGGAGAGCGTAGGTGAGCCGTGGGATATGTAGAAGGTGTCCATGGCCGTCGGATCGGAATCGAGGGTTCGGATGATCGCGATTGTGGTGATGAGGAAGACGAGGGATCCGATCGCGTATATAAGGAAGAGGGATTTGGCGTACATTCCGTGGGGGGCTCTGCAAAATTACCACCGCCACCAACCACGGCCGATGTTGACTCTTTTGTCCCACATCGGGTTTTCACAATTAGAATCTTAAATGTTGAAACGAAAGGATACACGTTTGAAATAACTCAAGTTGGTTGTTTTAAATAATTTTTAATTGATTATAAATATATTTTAAAGTGTCTCAATTTGAGGACTATTTATTTATTAAATTATCTCAAAAGGAAAAATGAAATTACTGTATCTACAAACTCATGGAATATTTATAAAAAGGAAATTGTCTACACTCAACTTTCTTCATTTCTTGCTGGCCAAGTATAAACGAGGGCACGCTGGTAAATAAACATTTCAGCATTAGCCCTAACACCTTCCAGTATAAAAGTGATGACCTCCGAAATTTAAGCTCATTTTCTTATCATCTCCTTGCTTCCCACGGCGCTCTATCAAGATTCAAGGTAAGATATTTATCCAGTTTCTTCTTCTAATCATTTTTCATGTCAATTTTAGATTTTTTTATAGTTCACAGAGCCGATCTTAGCTAGTGCATACTCACTGATCACTGTGTGTTTTTGCTCGTTTCAATTTCTGTATATCGTCCTTAATTAATGGCGAATTTCCTAATTGCAGATTTTAACCAACTAAAATGGGTAAGGAGAAGTTCCACATAAGCATAGTGGTCATCGGCCATGTCGACTCAGGGAAGTCAACCACCACCGGCCACCTGATCTACAAGCTCGGAGGTATCGACAAACGCGTGATCGAGAGGTTCGAGAAGGAAGCTGCCGAGATGAACAAGAGGTCGTTCAAGTACGCATGGGTCCTCGACAAGCTCAAGGCCGAGCGCGAGCGAGGCATCACCATCGACATCGCCCTCTGGAAGTTCGAGACCACAAAGTACTACTGCACAGTCATCGATGCTCCAGGTCACCGTGACTTCATCAAGAACATGATCACCGGAACTTCTCAGGCCGACTGTGCTGTCCTCATCATCGACTCCACCACCGGAGGGTTCGAAGCTGGTATTTCGAAAGACGGTCAGACCCGTGAGCACGCTCTGCTTGCTTTCACTCTCGGAGTTAGGCAGATGATTTGCTGTTGCAACAAGGTCAGATAAATTAGATAATTAACCTCTGTTCTCGATTAAGAAAAAAACGACTGATGTGGTTGTATGAATTGTATACTCACAGATGGATGCCACCACTCCGAAATACTCAAAGTCTAGGTACGATGAGATTGTGAAGGAAGTGTCTTCGTACCTGAAGAAGGTGGGATACAATCCGGACAAGATCAACTTTGTCCCCATTTCTGGATTCGAGGGAGACAATATGATCGAGCGGTCAACAAATCTCGACTGGTACAAGGGGCCAACTCTCCTTGAGGCACTCGACATGATCTCAGAGCCCAAGAGGCCATCGGACAAGCCCCTTCGTCTCCCTCTTCAGGATGTCTACAAGATTGGAGGTATTGGAACTGTCCCTGTGGGTCGTGTGGAGACAGGTGTCATCAAGCCTGGTATTCTTGTCACCTTTGGCCCGTCTGGGTTGACTACTGAAGTCAAGTCTGTGGAGATGCATCACGAGTCAATGCCGGAGGCTCTCCCTGGAGACAATGTTGGTTTCAATGTGAAGAATGTTGCCGTGAAAGATCTCAAACGCGGGTATGTGGCCTCCAACTCCAAGGATGATCCAGCGAAGGAAGCTGCTAACTTCACTTCCCAGGTGATCATCATGAATCACCCTGGTCAGATTGGGCAAGGATATGCTCCGGTCCTCGACTGCCACACATCCCACATTGCTGTGAAGTTTGCCGAGCTTTTGGTGAAGATTGATAGGCGGTCGGGGAAGGAGATTGAGAAGGAACCCAAGTTTCTCAAGAACGGGGATTCTGGTATAGTCAAGATGATTCCGACTAAGCCCATGGTGGTGGAGACGTTTGCTGAGTATCCTCCTCTGGGTCGATTTGCTGTTCGTGACATGAGGCAAACTGTTGCTGTTGGTGTGATTAAGAGTGTGGAGAAGAAGGACCCGACAGGTGCTAAGGTGACTAAGGCTGCTGTCAAGAAGGGTGCCAAGTGAAGCGTGCTGGTTTTTTGTTCTGATTGCAGTACTACCAGAGAACTTCGTTTCTGTTGTTCATGTATGATAAAGTTTGTGCTTGTGTTTTCAGCTTCTTTTGGATCTGTACTATATTTCTTGTTGTGTTGTGCTATTCCTCGTTGTATGTCGGGTAGCTGCCAGAACTGGGTGCTCGACAGGCGGTGGCAGGATTTACGAATATGTGTTTGTGGGTTGGATTGTGAATGTTTTTACTTGTTAAGGTTGAAATAAATAAAAGATTTGTGAAGTGTTATTACTTACCTGATATGATCAGTGAAATGTTGCTCCTCTGTTTTTCTTTTATCCAGGCATTACACAGAACTGCAGAAGACAAAGGCATCATCACACAAAAAATGTCTTCATAGATTATGAATTTTGATTACATGAATATTTCAAATGAAACAGTTGAAATATTCTTAATACAAAAGCTTTTTGTATGTATATCCATCAACAAGGTTCTTCTCTTTAAACTCCTCCAACAACCTCAATGCTTCTCTATTCCCTTTCTGTCGAGACACTTCGTCCAGCACAGTCCGAAAGGTAATAAAATCAGCGATCCTCTGATTTCCTACCATCTCCAACAAGAACTCAACTGCTTCATCAACTTCACCCGCAAGAGCCAACGCATTCACAATCGAGTTATACGATTTACTACTAGGCACGAACCCGCTCCCCTTCATTCTATCACACATCTCTCTCGCATTCATAGTCCGGCCCTGGGCACACAGCCCGTGGATCAAATAATTATACGAGTAAGAATTCGGCTGGCAATCATAAACCACCCCTATCTGATGAAAGATCCTAAGTGCATCGTTCACATGAAGTGAAAGCACGTACCCTTTGATCATAGAATTCAAACAGAAGATATCAGGCTCGACCCCATCGCTCACCATCTGCCTGAACAAACACCGAATCGTCTCCATGTACACGTGGTTAACGTACGAATTCTTCCCGCGGCTCAAGAACGCAGCGAAGAGAATGTTGTACGTTCTTATGGTGGGCCTGCAGTCGATTTTTCTGATTCCACACATGTGCTTGTATATGTTCACGGCTCTGATCAGTTTTCGTGCTTCGGTGAAATAATAAATCATGCTGTTATACAGAGGCTCCGAGGCGATCGAAGGGGTGGCGAGTACCTGGTTGACGAGAACGTCCATCTCCTCGTACATCTGAGCCGCGCCGAGCTTCTTGATGGTGACGTGGTACGTGAGCGCGTTGTGCCTGAATCTGTGCTGTTGGGTTGCCCAGTTGAAAAGCTCGAGGCAGACCAGGGGGTCGTCTTGTGGGGATATCGCGTCGTGGAGATCCTCCGGGGTGAATCGAGGAGGGAGCTGGGAGATGGCGTTCTGGAAAAGGAATTGGTTCAGAACGGGCTTCGCGGCCGCTCGGGCCCGTTTGTTGATTCGCTTTCTCAGAGATCTGGGTATGGGCCCGCTGTACGTTCTAGGGTTTTCGTCGCCGAGGGAATGGAAGCGGGAGGATGGATTTGGGGGGGAAATGTTGGGTCGGGGGAGGGCCCGATTGAATGCGGTGCGAATTAGGGTTTTGTTGGATTGAAAACGTTGAATTTGATTTCTGGGTAGAATGAACATTTTTTGAAAGAGCGGTGGTGTGGGATTCCGGTGGCGGTGGATTTCGCGGTGCAGCCGGCGGCGATGAAATTTGCAGACGTAGGCGATTGAGGGAGAGAGTGTGTGTGAATTCGGAACTGTTGGGCCGAGTAGTTTAACTGTCAACCCGGTTCACTAAGCCTTAGCCCACCTACTAGCAGGCCACCGACCACTGTATCTCAATTTATCCCACGTATTGGGCTTGGCACGTTTACTAGTTATGAATAACTCAAAATATTGTACCAATTCTTTTGGACTTAATTTTAGTTCAGATCATTTGTTCAAATTGTTTATAAAATTCGTATCAAAATAAATTAAAATAAAATAAATAAAAAATAATTTAAATCAATAATTTTAGGTTTACAATTTAGTTTATAATAAAATATTATTAATATATTTAAAAAAATATATGACAATCTATTTAATATATAAATCCAGACTTTACTGATTCCATGGCCGGTGTGAACACAAAAAATTTCACTAAAAAAATAAGCATATTCACACTACGTGGCACAAGCAATGTTTTGATTAGCCAAGACATTCTTACGTGACTTTATTATTACCTATGTGGCTTTATTATTTATTATGATGTGGCTTTAATTCAATTAATTACATAATAATTTCATATTCATTATATTTTGTACTATAACCGAAATACATTTTTTCCTATAAATACATTTTCCATAATATTCCATAGTATTATTTAATTGAGTATAAAATCATTACATGTATATCATTCCATAATTTTACTAATCAATTCCTTAATTTTCTCAATTATATTAATTGACCATTTATTATAAATAATTTATCTAATTGATTTGTTACTTAATTCATCTATTCTATTATTACATCTCTTACCATATATATTAAAATAACAATATAGAAAAAATCAATTAATCCCTATAATCTCTACAAAATCAATCAATCCCTATAATCCCTATAATCAATCCTATCACGCGTTTGAAAATCTATTTAAATATTTCTTTCATCTTCATTTTTACCATCATTTTTTATATATTCTCTCTAATTATTTTTTTTTTATGTTTTTTTGCAGCCCTAATATATTATAGAGTTTTCATGAGGTACGTAACATGATCTTTATATGTACTATTTATTAAATATATATATATATATATATATATTATTTGTTTTGATTTAAATGATATAGGAAATGAAAATTTTCAAGCAACCGGGACCGGGGCTTCATCAGCAGATTATTCTACAAAGTACGATTTTTTTCATGTACCCAAAATTATACAATATTCTTTTTTCATATAATTTATTGAATAGTATTGTTTATATTGATTGAACTAACTTTAATGTTGCTTGATCTAGGTTTCTTCATTTATTCCATTAATATGGAGCTCTCTCGCGGATGTGAAAATGCGGTGTATCTATATGTCTCCTTTGTTCATTATTCTTTTGTATTGTATAAATACGTATTTTGTATTCTCAATAATACAAAACATTTGTTTATTAATAAACAAAAGTTATTTTGGATTAGTTTAGCATATAGGAATAATAATTTTTTACTATGTATATAATGTGTGAAATCATATCAAATTGCATAATCAAGTCAAATCTTCTAGAATTTTTCACTACTCTTAATAGTTGAAAATAATCAATAAATAGAATTACCAAAAAATAAATAATAAAAATAAATAATTATGACTTAACAAAATCTGTCTATCAAGTATTGTTGTTTAAATTTTTTTTGCCTATTATATGATTAAAAATAAATGATCAACACACACTTTATATGTGAGACATAACAATACATACATAAGTGTGTTAATCAAACTTTTGTATATATATATATATATAACCAAAATTTAATTGTTTTTTTATAATATATATGAAAGTTAATATGATTTACACTATTTAAATTAAATTTACAGTTTTCTTTATTTTAATTAAAAAAATTTAATTAAATATTTCTGTGCATCGCACAGGGAGTTATTACTAGTTTACAAAATTTGTTATTATTTTTATAAAAAAAAATTAGTTCAGTTTATTTAAATTCAGTTCAATTTAAATTAATTTAGTTCATTTCAACCACTAGTTTCCGTACAAAAGAACAAATGCTTACACTTCTAGCTTTACTTGACTCACCTCTCTTTTGGCATTTGGCATTTTAGCTAGCTAACACTTTCAATTTGCACGATCCCACTGTCCCATGGCTGAAAACCTCTAATTTAAAGGAAGTGTGACTATTACATAGAGATTAATTTATAACTTACAATCTATAAATTTTGCTTAAAATTTAATATTTAATTATTTTAGATTTTTTTAATTATTAGAATAATTTTAAAATTTAATTACAAAATAGTGTAATAACTTGTACTTTATATACTAAATTAAAATAATATTAAATAAACAACTCTTATTCATAATTAATAAAAAGTGAGTTACTTATTTCTAATGAAACTTAAAAATATTCACTTAATTCAAAATCTCCCAGAAAAATTGTAAAATTACTTTTAATAAATATATTTATGGAAACAAAAGACATGATATATTTAAAAATAGATTGTTTCTTCAATATTATAGTTTGGTCAACTATAAATATCAAATAAACTCCAGTTATATAAAATTTAATGACATTATTTTACAAAATATGTTTATTTTAAAAGAGAGTTCATTTTTATAGTTTGAAAGCTTAAAAAAGCCCTAAGACCGGATGCTACATACACACAATATAAGTGTTTTTCATAAACTGATATTGTATAATAGTTCAGTACATTTCATAATAAATGATTTGATTTAGTTGTATTTTGATTTTTTATAATAAATAATTTCCGTATAGTTATTTTAGATTTACTTGGTACAATTTTTTTTACATCAAAATTGATTTAAAATTGACTGATTAATAGTCAACTTATAATAATGTTCATAAACTACACACCAATACCTCAAAAATATCACTTCAAACATTATAATTTTTTCATAATTACATGATCGATTAACTCATTATTTTCTAAAATTTAAATTTAAATATATTTCAAACAAAAAAATATTCGTACATTACTCTACATTAATATATTAATGATCTACATTATATTATTGTTTGTACAAAATGACAGTTCACTTACTAAGTATACAATTTGTTGGCAATAATTTATTTCCAAAAATGTGTACTAAATTTTTGATTTTGAATTAGTGACTATGTATCAATTTCAATTCCAATTCCAATTCCAAAACCAAAAGATTGATGGCTAAATAAGAAAAAAATGATATAAAAAGAAAAAACTAAATGAAAAATAAAAACGTTATAGTAAATGGAATTGACACGTGCACGTAAGCACAGGCAATCCAAACCCGGACGTGTTCCTGTAAATTAACCGGAATTGATAAACCGACGATACGTCCGGTAGTTTGGTGGCTCCCCTCCCGGCTGTTTCTTTGCTGGGGTCAAAAGAAAACACAATTTACTGCCATTGCGTGTTTTGTGAGAGAGAGAGAGGCGGCGGAAAAACGAACTCTCCGTTTTGGTCTCCTCCTCGAAACCCTAAGTCAGTTTCATCGCCCAATCACTCGTCAATTTCCCTGATTTCTCTGATCAAATTTATCTGCTTTGTTTGGGTTTATTAGTACTATTTTTTATGATTTTTTTAATTAAAATTCCGATTGAGCTTTTCGATTGATATGCTGGACTGTTTGGATTTTGCTGTCTGATTCTTGTTTGTTTGATTGGATCAGTGTTGCATGAGAGTTTCGATTCTGGGATTTGCTGATTCTTCTGAAGAATTTTTTTGGTGGGGTTGAAGAAGATGGACTTGGTAGCTAGTTGCAAGGTCAGTAGCTTGGGTTTTTAGGTTTTTGTTCAATTTGAGTTTGTTTGGATTTTTTTTCAGAGATTGATTACTTACACTCAAGCAGAAATCATCTGCCTTAGCTAAATTTTGTTTCATGTTTGCTTGTGAAATTGTGGACCAATGCACGGCATATTAATAGGGCATGTTAATAGGACGTAAATTCATATTCGATTGTTTATTTTGATCAATAGCTGTTCAATCAGTTTAACGTAGGAATGTTTGCACAAAATGGGCTGACTGAGAATATCGAAGCATGATTTCGACACGACGCAGTAAAATCAGCTGCTGAGTGAATGCTACGTTTAGTTATCTTTGTTTGCCAAGTGCCCTACGTGGTACAGTTTAAAAAAAATTGATTAGGAAAGGCAGCTGGTCTGAACTTTGGCGCCAAAATGGTAAAACATGTTAGTCGTGCAAGCTTTGATTCTCATTTGGGTTTTGTTTGTACGTATAAGCGCCAAAATGGTCAAACATTATTGGTTAATCTATTAAGAGTATGTTTAGTAATTTATTTTTCCAGTGAATGCATGGATATACGATCAAGATTCTCTCCGCCCTCCTTTATTACAAAAACCAATTCTTATCTCTGCATGCATTCGCCGGCCTAAAGGCCACCTGTCAACCATCCATAGGCTCTCATACACAAAATATTCCAAGCTAAATATATGCGCTGAACTTATTGGCAATACTCTCCACGAGCAATGCGGAAAATCCAATTCTCTCTTTGGCTCCCACACTTAAATTCAATTAGGACTTATATAGTAATGATATCTTAAGAATTATAGTTTATTATAGTAATGATCCGGTCTGATTTTTTTTTTATTGTTTCAGGATAAATTAGCGTATTTCCGAATAAAGGAGCTCAAAGATGTCCTTACACAGCTAGGTCTTTCAAAGCAGGGAAAGAAGCAGGTTAGATCTCAACAATATTTTTCCGATTTCGGTGTGGTTTTATTAATAACCTAATCATCTAACTTTCCTTTAATTCATTTTCCTTATTTCCTGGAGGAGTTGTCAGGATGAGAATCAAATACTTCATTAGTTGCCTTTTCATATAGAATATTTTGCCTGGGATATACTTCTTTTTTTGGTAATGTAGGAAATCTTATTTAATCTGTCTGTCACATTATTCAATTTTTGGCTGGACGGGTTGATTTCTTATTGTGTGTTTTGATGAGCTTACAAGCTCTTAAAAATAGCTTAGAAGATGTTTAAGAGCTTATAAAATCTTAAAATTTGTTTGTTACAGTATTATTTTAAAAAAGATCTTAAAAATGATAAAAAAAAAATAAGTTCTTAAACATCTTATAAGCTCCTAAAAAATAAATAAGGTAAAAAAATAGATAAATCCCTATTCACTTATTTTTTGAGAGCTTATAAGCTCGTATATTTCAATCATAAAAGACTAAAATATCCCCATAACTTGCATCTCTATATAAAATTATAAACACCTTATAAGTTCATATACTTTTATTTTTATCCAAACAGTTTAATAGCTTATGAGCTCATAAAATATCTTATAAGATGTTAATCCAAACACCCTCTTACTTTCTATTTCCATATTTGGCTTTTGAATGAATGTTATGTAAAGTGCAGAGTACTTTAGTCCAACGGGAAAATGGTGTAGTTCACATAATAAAGTAAATTGGGCGTGTTTGGATATAAGTATATATTTAATGATTTGTCCGGGTATTCTTGGCACAGGATCTTGTTGATCGGATATTGGCTATTGTCTCCGATGAGCGAGGTAAATTGGACTGAGATCTTTTAGTTATTCGTATTGCAAAAATGTAAAAAACTGCTCCTAGCAAGGATGCACATGATACATTTTGTTTCCTCTTTCTGCTTAAATCTGGAGAGTTGTCAATAATACATTTCAATAATTAGATGGATATTTGTTCTTTCTGATCTATGTTTTGCATTCGATTTCTCGCTTGCACGTGTGACAAGTGACGATTTCAATTTAAGTGTCTCATTTATTACAATGCATCTTGTCATTAATTCTACTTCCAATTTCTAATTCATGTTGACTCAACGAGCAGAGTAAAGTTGTTCAAATGCCATTCATTTTCATGTCCATATAAAGTAAAGGAATTTGATCTTTAAAATAGTTGGTAAATATATTGTGGATAACAGGAGAAAAAAATAATGACAAAGTCGATACTTTCCCAATTACTCAACCCGAAATATCAGACCTCTTAATTTTTCATGTAAATGATTGTATAGTTTAGGACCAATTAAATGAATTTGGTGAAATTTCTTTTCATACACCTTTGTGTGTGCATATTAATGTTTGACTGCATTATATTTACAGCTTCGGGAATATGGCCGAAGAAAAATGCTGTTGGGAAGGATGGAGTGGCAAAGCTAGTTGAGGATACTTACAGGTTTTCTTTTCTGTCTGTTTGATGTATCTACGTGGCAAAAGATATGCTTAGTTTTATTTCTGGCATGGTTACAAATTTCTAATTCACATGTTTGAACATTCAGAGTCCTTGCATATATTATAGTAGTAGAGTACCTTTTACCCCAATAAACTAACTGAGACGAGCTAAACAGAACTGAACTATACTGAATTGATTTTCTTAAAAATAAAATAAAATATAAATTGTTAAATATTTTTAAAAAATAATTAATAATGTTCTATCACTAACTAGATTGTATAACTAAAATGATTGATTCAAATTGTTTATTATTTATTTTATTTTAATTTATTTTGAAATCAACTTAATCGAGCTGAACTGAACTGAAACGAATTGAACTGAATTGAAACGATCTGATTTGAACTGAAATGGACTGAAATTAAGTTCAAAAGTACAGAGCCTAAGTGGAGAAACCGTGATTAAAGGTTAAAGTAAAACATGCGAAAGTTATGCAACTCCGTGCATAGATTGGGTACCCAAAAAGTAGAATGGGAGGCATTTTCTAATATTCTCATATAATCTTACATTTGTCTCGCTTTGGAATTCTTTCAGAAAAATGCAGGTTTCTGGGACAGCTGACGTGGCTTCAAAATCTCAAGCCATGTCAGATAGTCCAAGCATAAAACTTAAAGAAGAAACTGAAGATTCTTATCAGATGGAAAAGATACGCTGCCTATGTGGAAGCACATTGGGAACTGATTCGATGATCAAGGTGATATATATATATATATATATATATATATATATATATATATATATATATATATGCAAATGTAATCATGCACTTCTATTTTTTATTCTCAATGGTATGAAGTCATCTATGTGATAGTTTAGCTTTCTTTTTCTTCTCGCTCTCGGAATGCTTCTGTATTTTTCTAATCTTTAGCATTTGTTGCAGTGCGAAGATCCTAGGTGTAATGTCTGGCAGCATATAGCATGTGTTCTGATTCCTGAGAAACCCATTGAGGGTGTGTTACCGAATCCCCCAGATGTGTTTTACTGCGAGATTTGCAGACTGAGCCGTGCTGACCCGTAAGTGGCAATAGCACAAGTTACTTCAGTTGTACATTGTCATATTACGTTAGATGTCTTTGAGGTTTTCTTGTCACTAGTGCCTACTTGATGTTATTGAGCCTTACTTTCTCCCAAGTGCTTTATAATAATTTGAACTTTAAAACATTAAGGAACATATGTAGATGAATTCTGTGCTGTTTGTTGAGCTTGTGGTCTCTAAATATTGAAATATTCACGCAGATTGTTTACCATAGACGTAGGATCAAATATAAAAATTTTAAGCATAATATTTTGTGTGTTACATGAAATGCTTAGAACGGGGGAAACGTTCTTTGTCTGAAAAACTGAGAGATTTCAATGTGTGGTTTCGTGCCAATACCAAATAGGGCTTCCTTCTTTGTTACTGTTAATATTATTATATTTATCCTTTTTATATATATAATTTTGTAGCCCCTGAAGCAACTGCAATTTACATTATTTATCTTTGTCATAGAAGATTCCCTATGAAGGCCTTCCTTTTATTTTGAATCTTTAAATTTATGATCAATAAAGAATTTTGGCAAAATCATTATATATTGCTTTATGCTTTCAATAAATTATTCTGCTGTCCGTGTCTGTTTTGTATACATCAAAAGATAGTGCATTCTTATAGTGTCTTTTGTAACCGAAGTTACACTTGTTGTCTTCTGTGCTGAGATAAATTATTTATCCTTCAGACAACCTCTTAATAACTGATTAACTGGTAGTGTGGTTGATTCTTTCATTATGCAGCTTCTGGGTGACAGTTGCGCATCCCCTTTATCCCGTGAAGTTGAATATCACAAATGTTCCTGCAGATGGGTAAGTACATGCTGAAATCTTAAACCAGTATATCCTAAACTCAAGATGTGTTTCTGCACAACATGTTAATAAACTATTTAGTTTTTGGATCCATGTCTTTATCTGCTTTGAGATTTTCATAACCATTACACACAGATACTTGTTATTCTTTATATAAATTGTGTATAACATGCTTATAAAACTCAGAAGAGTCTAATTCTAATCCTCCATGCTTATACTTTCCTCCTATAAATATTGTCATGAGCAATACGACTCTTATATTGCACTTGAAGTTTTTCTATTTGTTGAATCTTCAAATTTTGATGATTTGATCAAGATGTTGTGTTTTCCTGTTTTAAACACAATTCTATGTTGTTCTGGCTTTATTTGTTTTCCAAGGAGATGCTTTGTCATGGAAAAAAATGCTTCTGTGCAAATATTTGGTTTTGATGCGTAGTCTTTCACTTTGTGTTTCTTGTGTTCTTTACAGTTTATTTGTTTATGACATTTCCGTTAAAATAATGTTAAATTTGGTGTGTCTGATGCTCAATAGTGGTGTTTCCAGTTCGACTCCTAGTCAGAGTATTGAGAAAACATTTCAACTTACAAGGGCAGACAGAGACTTGTTGTCAAAACAAGAGTATGATGTTCAGGTGGGTTACAGAATGACATGTCATTGCAAGTTGCAACTATTATATTTTCACCATGCTGATTAATGTTGATTGTTTCAATGCTTACAACGTCTGTTAATAATGATTAGGCATGGTGTATGCTTCTTAATGACAAGGTGACATTTAGGATGCAGTGGCCCCAATATGCAGATCTGCAGATAAATGGTAATACTTCTCCTGATATTGCTCACTTGCAAGCGCATGGTCTAATTATAATAAAAAGGTTTGGTTTTTCTGTAAATGTTTGCCTTTTGTTGGAAATGAACACATATGGATATTCTATTTCTCTCAGTGTATTCAACTGCCATTTTTCATTGTATTCCATTGTTTTTCTGTTTTTATTTCTATGTAAATGATAGACTTCTTTTACTCTCACTTCACTTTTAAACTATCCTTTTAAGCAATTTGTGCACTTTCTGATTCAACAGGTGTACCGGTGAGGGCAATAAACAGACCTGGCTCTCAGTTGCTGGGAGCTAATGGTCGAGATGATGGGCCTGTTGTGAGTTTTCTCTTTTTGAATAATAGTTTTAATTACTGTTATGTTAATAAATAATTAGTATCGATTGTGTGAATGTTTTTTTTTTTAAATTCACCTGCTAAATTCATTTTTGTCCTCTCATTTTATCAAGTAAAAATAAGAAAACAATATTTTTATATTCTGTCACATCACTCTAATCTTTATGACATATCCTCCACATTGCGCCTCATACAAGGCAGCTCCGAACCAAATATTTAAGCCATATTTTAATTATTTACGATTTCATTCCGTTATTTGCTTTAATCTTTATCGATGGTTTTTTTTTTCTTTCATATTTTGGCGTTTTTCTGTTTTGGGCATGGAGAGGAGGATCATTAACTCTATTTTGATTTCATTAATTTTCCGCTGTTTGCTTCAATCTTTATTGATGCTTTTTCATATTTTGGCGCTTTCCGGTTTTGGGCAATTGAGGATGATCGTTAACTCAATTTAATATTCCACATCCATTTTTATGCACTTTGTAATTTTATTTTTATTTTTTATATTCTCCTTAGTATGTCTTGGTTTCATTGTCAGATTACGCCATTTACCCGAGATGGAATTAATAAGATCTTCTTAGGAGGATGTGATGTTCGCATTTTCTGTGTAGGAGTTAGAATTGTCAAGAGACGCACTCTACCACAGGTATATTGTTCTTTATTTATGCTGGTTCTCACATTATCTATGTCTTTCTTATCTGGTATTTTCACGTCTTCTTTTGTAATTTTCTCTGTTGTCCCTGGCCTATGCAATACTTTATGTCACACTGTTGGATATTAGTTGCTCATTCTGTCCCACAAAACGCTGGCTAATTTCTCTTCGCCCGCCCCTCATAAGTTTTCACAACCCAAAATGGACCTAACTTTAACACTCCTCACTCTCAGAATATACACGTATTACATCTCATGACATTACCTTTTTCAACAACTTCTGGTAAAGTTGAATTACCAATTTTCCCTTCACTTTATTCACCTAAAAATCAAATATACCATTTTCTATTAAACTACATGTCAAAGATACTCCACAATCTGTTGCGAGACGGATGTAGTTTTAACAGCTGTTTTTTTTCCGTAAGTTATTTCTGTTCTTATTTATTTATTCCTTATTTTCTTGATTGGGGTTGGGCGTGTTTATGAGAATGAGGATGATGGGGGAGACAGTTATCTGTAATTGGTCTCTACCAGAATGTTTTTTGTTGTATTATCTAGGTTATTATTTTATTTTATTTTTATTTGAGGGAAATTTCATTTTTCATTGTTGATTTTATATCAGCTTGTATAGTTGCAGTCTGCTTATGAACCTAGTATTAGATTTTTCCTTAAAAGGACAGGGAAATCAGGATCTATTGCTCTTAATTGAGAGCACAAATATTTGGAAGGTTTTGCATTTCAACACTTGCTTCCACTCATGATGACTAAATGTTTTCTTACTAGGTTCTTAACATGATACCAAAAGAGGTTGAAGGGGAACTTTTTGAGGATGCACTGGCTCGTGTTCGTAGATGTGTTGGTGGGGGAGCTGCAACAGAAAATGCTGATAGTGACAGTGATATTGAAGTTGTTGCTGATTGCATCCCTGTCAATCTTCGCTGTCCTGTAAGAAGTTTTAACATATGCATTCTTGGAAGTCTGCACTAGTCTGTCGGTTGTAAATCTAATAATTTTCTGTATTAATATGTAAGATATTTGTATGTTTATTTTAAAATATGTTTGTAATGTATGATTTTTTCAAAGAAGCTTGATTTTTTCTAAGATCACTTTTTTGCCCTTGTTAGGTATCTATTCTAGAAGTAGTTGGCCCTATGTATGTCTTAAAATATATGCTGCATCTAAAATTTTGCCTGTGTTTTGATCTCTACTAAACCTTCCCATCATCTTCAATGAATAATAGTTTGTTCGTAACTGACATGGAAAATTCTTGCTACTTGTTCTTCTTTGGTGGCCTTTTCTGTCTGTTGAATTATCTAAAATATAAAGTCCTATACTTCTATTGGGCAGTGAATCCAGCTATTACCCAGAACATTTATGCCTGAAAATTTTGTTGCTGATAAATCAATCTTTCATATACTTCCATCTATGTTAAAAGATTAATCATCTTCTTTTTCGTGACAGTTCGAAGATGTTAGATAATTCTCCATTTAATTTTATAGATGAGATTCTTTCTGGGTAGTCATCTTAATGATTATTTAGTCCTGCTAGTTGCTCTTCTTTGTGGACGTTGACATTATCATGTTGTTACTTGGTACTGAATAATTTATGTATCATCAACAATGATTCTGCAGATGAGTGGTTTAAGAATGAAGGTGGCTGGAAGATTTAAGCCCTGTGCACATATGGGCTGTTTTGATCTTGATGTATTTGTGGAAATGAATCAACGCTCTAGGAAGGCAAGTGTATTGAGATATACTTGTCATTTTTTGCTTCCAATCAGACACCAACCTTTTTTTTTTTTTTTTTTGTGATATATGTTGCCTGAAATTCCCTTGTGATTTTGATCTGTTTGTGAATGCAGTGGCAATGTCCTATTTGTCTGAAGAACTATTCTGTGGAGAAAATGATCATAGATCCATATTTTAATCGAATCACATCTAAGGTACTGGCTGCACATCACCCTGAGGCAGAGTAGTTTGTTATTCTCACTTTTCTGTGGTGCTTATTATGTTTCTCCAACTTTGTAATTATGCAGATGCGAAATTGTGGAGAAGACGTGGCAGAGATTGAAGTGAAGCCTGACGGATCCTGGCGTGCAAAGCCAGAGGGTGGTGACCGTAGGGGCCTTGGGGAGCTTGGGCTATGGCATTTACCCGAAGGTACCCTCTGCCCATCTGCTAGTGCCGAATCGAAACCGAAAGTGGAACTTAAACCAATCAAACTGGAAGCCGGGCCCGATACTCACGCTGTCCTTAGACTAGGAATTAGAAAAAACGGAAATGGGCGCTGGGAACTAAAAAAACCCAATAATAATAATATGCAAGGAAACTCACTAGCCAATACATTCGAAGATAATTTTGAAAACAATAATCAGAATATAATTCCCATGAGCAGCAGTGCCACCGGCAGTGGCAGGGATTGTGAGGATGCTAGTGTTAACCAGGACGGAGGCACCCTCGACTTTTCAAAGGTAAATGGGATTGAGTTTGAATCCATTTCTGTCAACATTGATCGAGGCACATCCGCCCCAGCTGGTGGGGAGGCTGAAGTGATTATCCTCACCGACTCAGACGAAGAAGTTGAGCCAGCTGAAGAGGTTATCGGTGGGGTCCCATTTCCGAATGAGCATATCGGAATTCCTGATCCTTATTACGAAAATGCCCCTATCTGTAACAATAATGGTGGAAATTCTAGCCTTGGTCTTTTCGGTGCGAACGATGAGGATTTTGGGATGAATATGTGGTCGTTGCCTTCTGGCAGTCAGGGAGCTCCTGGGTTTCAGCTATTCGGTTCGGATGTGGATGTGAATGTGAATGATCCCCTGGTAGATATGCAGCATGGTTCCTCTCTTGGTTGCCCTTCGTCGTCAATTAATGGCTATAATATGGCTGCCGAGTCTGCCTTGAGGTCCGTTGCACTTGCTCCCGAGTCTAGCGGTACTCGGAATTCTAATAATAATACGAGTGATGGATTGGTGGATAATCCTTTGGCTTTTAGTGGTAATGATCCTTCACTACAAATATTTCTTCCCACCAAGCCGTCGGATGCGTCTACTCCACGAAATGATTTAAGGGAGCAAGATGTTGGAAAAGGTGTTGGTGCTGAGGATTGGATTTCGCTCAGGCTTGGGGATGGTGTTGGGAGGACGCGTCTAGGTGGTGAATCTGCTCCTGGGAATCGTGTGAATGGAGGGCAACAATTACATTCCAATAATAGTAGTGGCTTGAATACATTAGCAGACAGCGGTATGTTTCGTTTACTTTATATTTGGGCATGCTTACATAAGATAAATGAGGTTTAAGCTAATTGCAAAAATAATATATATACACAGTACTTGTGATTTTATCATCACTAGTAGTAGGCTTTAATACAAAAAAAATATGTATGTACAGTACTTGTGATTTGAACGAATTGCAAAAATCAAATAAAACAGCTACTTTTCAAAATTACAAAAACACCCCTGATATTTCAGTGTCTTTGTACTTCCAATTCTCTGGTTATTTTCTAGATAATGTCAACACCTCTCTTTGCATTTTTTCTTTTTTTTCTTGAAAAATAAAAACTTTTCGTTTTCTTTGGCAGCATCTTTTTTGCTTGGGAAGTCAAGTAGGGAAAGATTGGATAGTCCTTTTACATTTCCTCGCCAACGGCGTTCTGTAAGACCAAGGTTGTATCTGTCAATAGATTCAGACTCTGAGTAAAAGCCCGTTTGGGGGTTTGTATCTAAAGGAAGTATTCAGAATGGAAGATTAAACTATTGGTGCCGACTGAAGAAACATACATTTGGAATCTGCTGTAAGAATATCTTTTTGACAGGCGAGCTGAATCTCAAGAGTCGAAAGTCAATGTCCTCGATGCCTCCTGTGGTATATTTCCCCTCATCCAGGGCCTGTCCTTGTATTATGGTTGTCGTGAAGTAAACTGTACATTTTCGACTCCCGGTTAAATTATTTGGAAAATTCATATTTGAAAATATGAAATTAGTTTTTATTTTTTATGGTTTGTAGAGGGGTGGCTTTTGGTAGGGGACTTTGTGCTCTTGTTCTCGTTTTGAGAGTGTGACCTGTATTATATCTAACTACCGTAATTCCATAGTTTCTATAGATAGAAATACAAAATCAAATGTTAGCTATTTTGAGTCTTGTAATGTGGAGTTTGTATACAAACGTATACATAAAAACAATTATTTTATATTTTAATTTTATTTAGATTATTTATATTTTAATTTGATTTTAATAATGGATGCTCAAGTATGCTTAGTTATTTGCATTGAATTAGAGTACATTTCTCTTTAATCTCTATTGTTCCCAAAAATGTTTCACTGCAAAATTGTGGATGAATAAATGTAGACAATACAACTCCTCAGCATACCAGTGAATCCCGCTCCATAAAACTACAAGTCAGAACCGATAAATACATCACCTGAATGCCCACTATTTAGCCCTTTTTGTTCTTATCTGCCTTCCGAGATACAAGTGATATAATATCTGATGTGCAAAAGAATCAATCCATAAGATCAAAAGGTTCTTTAAAAGCCAATAATCGAGCCAGTTTATTCATTCATTCATCCATCCGCGGATTTAGAATGACGGAAGCTCTCACAGCCTGGGCAGTTATGCAAGCTTTCATGAATATAAATGTCGCAATCAAGGCAAAAGTGTTGCTTGCATTTTGGACATGAGACGCATGGAGCTGGCATATTTCCTGTATCCGCATAAGCAAATTGAAGAATTAGGGGCTAAGCACATTTTATTGACACTAGAACTACCCTTGAGGAGTACCTAACTAAGAAAACAATGTGTGACTTTCAAATTTACAAAAGGTACACCTGATAATTTTTTTGACTTGCATTTACACCTTCATAAGCCAAAAAACAAAAATCATTTATAGGAATATTTACAGTTAATTTTAACACTAGATCAAATCTTTTATACCTCTGTTTTCTTTCATATGTAATTTAGAAAGTTAGCTGTGATTTTGTCATACCTCAAGTTTTATTTTCGTAATCATTCCTACTTAATTGACGTTAGGAGACTAAGGGCATATGAAGTATGTGTTCGTATTAGCATAAGGCATGATGCAAAAAAGTTGTTTCAGAGGTCAGTTTTGACTGTTTAATAGTTTCATGCTTGATCCGTGGAATTGACTCATTTCTACTTGTTCCAAATTCTAAACAACCACCTTTTCAGCAAGTAAGAAAACAAACGAGCCAACAACATTTTCAGATATACATTGAGGAGAACGTCAACTTGGGAATTAGGATCGAACACACCGGAAAGAAGTTGTATTCTTTATAAGAAGCTTAAGGAAAATCAAGCTAATCTTAAGCAACCTAAACCTTGTGTATTAGCTCATTCACACTAGAAAATAGAGACAAAAACCATGAACACAGTGAGAGCACTTAAACGGTTAAACCACAATCACAACCACATGCAAAGGAAAATTAAGACACCTACCAGGATTCATGAGGCTCTGTTGGCAACCGAAGCAATTCTTTGGAAGATGTCGTGGATCCTTCGAAACCGACGGTGGCACATCATCAAATGGGGTTATGGGAAACAGGTGGTGATAAGATCTCGCCAAATGAGGTGAGGAAACAAGGGTCAGTCCGCATATTCCGCACTCTGTGGGCAGTTCACAAATGCGGGCTTTGCATCTCGGGCAAGTGTATCCCCCACCGACCTTAGCCTCTTTATGGCAAGAACAGATTGAGATCACACCTTCTGCTGCCCTTTGAGGAAAACCCATCTTGATCAGATTCGCGATTGCAAATTCGGCAATGGCCGGAGGTGGTGGAGCATGCTCAAACACTAGTTCTTTCAAGTGTGGCTGCCATAGAAAAACATTTGCAGATTAGTTATTTTCAATTTGATCCTCCGGTACTATCAGGTTTATCCTCAGTAATAATTTCATGTGACGACTTATTAGGTTTAATAACAATTAAAAATCAGGTAACTTTTGGTCTAGCATTTTACAGTTATATTCATCGATTTTTCTACATATTTCAAATATCCAGATGGGGAGTTGGGGTCATTTGCAATATGCAGTGAAGTTGAGGAATGCTGCGAAATTGAAAACACCAGCAAATTCTGTTACATCAAAACGGTTGGAGCAAATTTTAAGGTGGAAGGGAGTATTTTGTAATTTTCCAAATTCGCTGATTTTTTTCTGTAAATACCCAAACCTCAAGAAGATAGATAGTCTTTGACATTTTATAACCATCCTAATTACTGGTTCACAAATGCAACTCACCTCATCTAAAGCCACATAGTAAACTCCACCGGTTTCTTGACAAAGGTATTTGCAAATGTAGACCTCAGCTGAGAGGCCAATAACCGAGCACCTGATCTTGGAAGCCTTGCATTTTTTGACAGCCTCCATAATATCACCCGGATCACAAGAACTAAGAGCAGAGTACAGAACAAGAACTTCTCGGTGACCGTAAGTTGGAATTTGATTCAGTAGGCTATGAACAAGATCCAGCCCGTTTTGGAGAGATGCATCACCCGAGCATGTCAACTTACCCATCAAGGCTTTGATATGCGATTCAGGACTTCCGCCGAGATCTGTTAGGCAATGTGCAACTCCATCTTTTAATGTCACTAATCCAATTTGACTCAAGGGGTTTTGGTCAAAGAATTCCCGGATGAAAGACTCCACTTGTCGAGCAATGACAACAATCCTGCTGGGTTTGTAATCCAGCTCACTGGCTGCCTGCATTTGGAAATTAATAAATATTTGTCATATTTTCATGAAAAAACAGAATATAAAAACTCCACGCAAATAAATTTAAGGAAATCATTAATATCCCATTGTAAAACAAAAGGCATCCCTCGAGAGTGATGGAAGTAATATTACAATTCGCGCGTAACATATTTTAAAAAAAATCTCCATGCTAGCATCGCTCGAGTCTCCTCTTATATTCCATCCCAAGAATACTAAATAAATTCTACGTGAATTTAACCCCAAGACTCTATAAACAAGCGTATACCCCACCCAAATATAATAATAATAATAATAAATATGTTCTAAACACTGAACTTATCACGAATAGCAGAAAAACATTGCACATATAAGTACCCGCGAAAGATCGATGACAATGTATAAATAACGAATGAGTCCCTTTTGAATCCGAGCAGACGTAGATGTTCGGAGCCGTCTCCGATACTGAGCATGGTAGAGAGTCTTGTTGTCTATAGGTCGGAGGAGCCCGGATTCGTCCTCTTGAAGCGACTCCCACGATCTTTCGTCTGCATAAGTCCTTTCCCAAGCATCGTGACCCCTACCATCATCATCATCTTCCTCCTCTTCCTCTTCTCGGTTGATATGCATTTGTTCACCATTGCTTTCGTTTCGCAACATATTCCAAACTATTTCTCTAAAAGGGAAAACAGACGCGTATACTAATTAGTCTAAAATCGAAAAACCATGAATCAAAAAGGACTCACGAGATTATCATCTTTCAGCATCACAACCCTAAATTCACACCTAAAATACCCCTTAATCCTCACTTGATTATACTCGAATTACAATGATATGTTTTGGACATTTTACCAAAGTCACCCAGAAAATGAAAAAAACGAACAGAAATCTCGATAATTATTACTATATATTAAAAATAAATAAATAAAACGAATCAGTAAAACTGAAATTGAAGAAAGGTTACAGTTGAGCTAAATGTACGAGCTAGCATTGTACCTGTAGAGAGGTCAGAAATTGATCTGAGACCCGTTTTGAAACGCGCAAGATAAACGGGTCGAATCGCAAGAGAATCGTTGAAATGTGTTTTGACGGGTTTTAAATGGGTTTTTAAGTACTGAGTAGAAAAGCTTGCGGGGGTTGGATGAAGAAGACGATGCCCTTGTTTGCGTTCTCTCTGGTTTGTTTTACAGATAGGCCTTTTGGGTTTATTCCCACTTTTTATTTTTGGGCTTTTTAATGTGGGCTTATGAACCGAAAATCTCTTTTTTTATCTTGCGAGGAGTGGATCAGTTAAATAAATCTCGTAAGATTTTATATATATATATATATATATATATATATATTTATATATATATATATATTTATTTATTCAAAAATATATATTTCTACCAATATAATTTATAAATGTATTATTTGTAGTAATACTTTTTTAAAATTTTGTGTAGAAAAAAGTGTTTATATTCTTAGTAATTTTTAATTAATAAAGACGATAATATTTAAATATTGTTTAGTGTTGAAACCAATCCACATGACAATTTTGTGTAGAAATAAAGACGATAATATTTAAATATTGTTTAGTGTTGAAACCAATCCACATGACGTGTCAAACATCTCTAACCCGAATTGAAATATAAGTTCAGCTCAAATTTAAGCTTGCCAAATATCCTGTAGAACTGTAGAAGACGATGCAGAAATTATTTGCAGCGAGGTCCCTCACTTCTTCATTATTGGTAAAACGCCCCAACCGCGCGGCTGCTTTCTCCACCTCCCTCCTCTTCGATGACACCCAGAAACAGGTGAACTTTTTTTTTTGGTTTCTTCCAGTTCTGTCAGTTTCTGTGCATCTCCACTTCGACGTGTCGATTGATTCTTAGTTGTTTGGTTGAGGATTTTGAATTGGGAGAAAAAATTGTACGAATTTGCACTGAGACAAATTCATACAGAAGTGTTGATTGTGTTTTTCATTTTCAAGGTCCGTGTTGTTTCCGAATGAAATGAGAAAGGGATTTCATTATTATTTTTTTATTTTTCAATCGAATCATGTTATTATATTTACCTCTTGAAATGTTACTAATTGTGTAGCTACATCTGTTAGTCCAAATCACGAATCGTTACCCGTCCTCGTAATTCTTTATGGCTGGTGGTTTCAGGCTCATTGTTTTGCTCAGTGTATTGTACTGAATGCTGATCAGTAGCTGTTTTGTTTGGGTTTTTGACAGTTCAAAGAGAGTGTGTCTCAGTTTGCTCAAGAAAACATTGCCCCTCATGCCTCGAAAATCGACAGCTCAAATTACTTTCCAAAGGTTATATAATTTGACCGCTCATATTATATGCTATGTTCGGTGCTAATCATCGGATAATGATGTATGTTGTCTTTACCTTTCAGGAAGTTAATCTGTGGAAATTGATGGGAGATTTTAATCTTCACGGAATCACTGCCCCGGGTACGAAACTTTAACATAACAATTCCTTTAACTTTACTTTCCCATGCTCTGCCTGTACGCAGACATATTCTGTCTTACAAAAGCAATTTCATGAATCTTGAGTTGTTCTGAAATTCTTATTAATTAGTTTCAGTGTCTTGTGGGATTTGTAGTAATACATTCTTGGATAGGATGGTATTGGCTGTTCATATTATCTGGATTGAGAAAAAATAAAGTGAAGAAAAAATACTGAGATTTCCAATTATGTCATTACAGATTCTATGATTTATGGCAAAATAATTAATGTTAATACTAGAAAATTGTATCATTAGAGCAGCAGTTCTGTTACTTAAAACAGCTTTGAGATTCTTGTCCACATACAACATTCGATTTATGGTGTTCATTTTTTTAGTTTACCTTAACAAAAGATGTCTAAACATCAACTTAACATTGCAGAGGAATATGGAGGACTTGGCCTTGGCTATTTATATCATTGCATAGCTATGGAAGAAATCAGTCGTGCTTCAGGGTCGGTTGGTCTTTCATATGGTGCACATTCTAACCTATGTATCAATCAGTTGGTAATTATTTTCCTTTACTTGTGTTTGACTTACCCTCTGACCAATTTTTATACCTCTAAGTTTTGTAACTTCGCTGACTTATAGGTGAGGAATGGAACTCCTGCTCAGAAGCAAAAGTTCTTGCCAAAGGTTTTTCTCTTAACATCTCCATGCAATCTCATTTATATCTATATTGAAACTATTTGAGAAGTGTTGCGGGTTCTGATCGTTTTGTTGGGATATATTTTCCTCTATTTTTAATTTGTTACTATTGTTTACTAGTTATAAAAGATGAGCGGTGAATTGGTTGACTGTTGAAAATTAGTATAAACTATAAACTATAATATTAGTCTTAGCAATTCTTGGTAGATAGTCAATTTTCTGTATTTTGTTGGAGAAATAGTCCTATTAAAAAAAAAAGGGTCAAATCATTCAGTGTTTGTTTCCCTTGCATAATCAGGTGATGATTAAATAAATCAGATGAGAACCATTTTTCACAAGTGAAGAAAATTATTGTGTACCAAGGATTTCTTTTGTTGGAGTTTGAGGAATTTGACTACATAGGACTAGATGACAAATTTCCTTCTTACCTCTTGTTATTTATAATGTTTATAACACTTAAATTTTGTTCGTGTGAAGCTAATAAGTGGGGAGCATGTAGGAGCTCTTGCAATGAGTGAACCTAATGGTAATTCATTTGAACCTATCTACCTTCTTCAGTTCTTCTAATGTACACTACAGTTTTGGGACCTTTCTAGAAGCACTTGCTTTCTAAATTTTGTTTGTATTTACATAGCTGGCTCGGATGTCGTTAGCATGAAATGCAGAGCTGACCGTGCAGATGGTGGTTACGTTCTCAATGGGAACAAGATGTGGTGTACAAATGGCCCCGTTGCTCAGACACTTGTATGTATAATCATTATTCTTGTTGTGGTTTACTTGTTTCATTTTAGATGTTATACATTGTTTCTATTAAAGGACTTTTAGCTCATGAAAAATGGTAGTAGTATTATATTGTAGACTAAATCAAATCTCCCATAGTCCTTATTTTTTTCTTCTAAAGTCTAAACATAACTAGTAAAACTTAACATTTGTGAGCTGAGATGATAAAACGAATTCTTTGAAATCTTCTCTCAGAAATTATAACGCAGTTCAATTCTTACATAAACATTGGCAAATTACACAAGTCACCTTGGACATCTTAAATATTATGTTCTAAGTGAATAAATCTTAACATTGTCTAATTTTTTGTTTCTGCTACTTTACTGTTTTGGACCTTAACGAATATGTATTTTAAAAATGTAGTCTGCTTAATAACTAGGATGTGTTCATTACTCAAATTGGACCAGGTTGTCTACGTAAAAACAGATATGGCAGCTCGGTCAAAAGGAATAACAGCATTTATCATAGAGAAGGATATGCCAGGGTATGCTTGCATACTTATTCCTCTTTCGTACTTTAAAAGTTAGTTTGATTCATATATTCTACTCGTTATACAGATTTTTGGGGTTGTGTCTCAGATGACCAGCAGCTCCTGACAGATTTTAATTGTATTAGATTCTGCCACGTATGCATTTGCTACACTATGTAGGTCGTGCAGTACAAATTTTGAGCAAACTTTGTGTTAAAAGATGAGTATATGAATGAAAACGAAAGAAATTTGGTCACAGGTTAGAAAAATATCTTGATGTAATACAGGAAATTAGGAATGTCAATTGACAGTAAATCTACTGTGGGGGAACTTTTGTATTTCGCAGCAATCTTTGGACTAAATTTCCTTCGCAATGCAGATTTAGTACCGCCCAAAAACTAGACAAACTGGGGATGCGTGGAAGTGATACGTACGCATGATTTTTCTCAGCATGCTTTGATTTCTTATATTATTAGTATTATTTATCATAAAGGAATGGGAAAATTAAAATGCACCAAATTAATTGCAGATGTGAGCTTGTGTTTGAGAACTGTTTTGTTCCTGAAGAAAACATTCTGGGCCAGGAAGGAAAAGGTATTGGCTCAGGCTTAAATTTAATCTTTGTAAAGAAATTCTCATATATATATATATATAGTCCATTATTATAACTTTTCATGACCAGACCATTCTTCTGTCTCGACCATTGTTTTTATTCTAATTTGAAAGCCACTCTGGATAAAAGTCTGACATGAAGTCTTGCATCAGGAGTTTATGTCATGATGTCGGGATTAGATCTGGAGAGGCTCGTCTTGGCAGCAGGACCTCTTGGAATCATGCAGTCATGTCTTGATGTTGTTCTTCCCTATGTTAAACAGAGAGAACAATTTGGCCAACCAATAGGAGAATTTCAATTTATACAGGTATATTCAATATTCCAAACAATCCTCATAATATGAAAACGAGTATAATTATTTTTCCCCTTGATGTTTCATTTGAAAAGCCCATTGGTGAACTCAATATTTGTCTGAATGAATGCAGGGAAAAGTTGCTGATATGTATACTTCATTACAGTCGTCAAGGTTAGAGTTTTGGGTTGTACTGCTGCTGATATAATCGAATTTTAATCTTTTATTACTCAAAATACTAGGAAACTTATTTTTCTATTCATTGCAGGTCATATGTGTACTCAGTTGCCAGGGATTGCGACAGTGGTCAGGTTAACCCAAAGGTATTAGTCTTTTGAAGCTCAAATTATCATAAATTAGGTTTCATATTTTAACGAGTACATGTTGTCTAGGACTGCGCTGGCGTTATACTTTGTGCAGCTGAAAGAGCCACACAAGTTGCTCTTGAGGTAGAAAGTTCCACCTTTGTTTTGTACAGTATTTCTTCAAAAGGGATAATTACAAAATGTGCATTTGAGCTTCTCAATACAACTAAAGGAAAATTTCAAGTACTCTATATTGATATTCATTTCAACTCGGTTATGTTTCAGGCGATTCAATGTTTGGGTGGCAATGGTTATGTAAATGAATACCCGACTGGGCGTCTTCTTCGGGATGCCAAACTATATGAAATTGGGGCGGGGACAAGTGAAATTAGGAGAATGATTATCGGTCGTGAGCTCTTTAAAGAGCAGTAGTAAGGGTGAAGTTGCCAGATATTATTTGATTTCAGGATCTTTTCCCTGAGTCGACTTCCCATGACACCTGCACTTTTATGTCGTGCCTTGCGCAGCTCGACTGGCCCTATAACTATGTATAAGTGTTAGCTCTGTATTTTGTTCCTTCTACTTGCATTCTAAGCTGTAAAACTCGTGTTCGATAACATAATAAAGAGCATATACTTGCTTATATCAGTTGAGTTATGCGCTCGTTATAGGTTTTAGTGTACCTATTGTTTATTCCTGTTCATACCCATCAACTATTTTTTAAAATTTTTTTTAATCAATTTACTCAATAACCGAGCTAAAATATTTACCTATCTTCCTTGATTCTTTGGTTTGAATACATCTTATGAGGTCACTATTTTATAATATTAATAATAAATATTGGATTGAAGTGAATTTGATTGATTTTTTATAATAATAATAATAATAATAATAATAATAATTTTATAAATTGTTAAATATTTTAGAATTAATTAGATTGTATATTTAAAATTATAATTTTTTTTTAATTTATTTGAAAAAAACTTTATCTATTTAAGTTGGACTGAAACGAAAATTTAGTCAAAAGAAAATAAATTGAAATGGAATGAAATTAACTCCAAAATAACATAGTTTTACTTGTTGATTGAGGGAGTGTGATACACCTTCCGTGGTTGGCCAATTATCAATGACATATGTCAATTTTTTGTAATAAAAAATGAGTTAATATATTTGAACTCAATTCATTGCAAAATTGTCATTAAGGTGAGCCATACGGATAAAATGAACTCACACTTCCAACGTTACCCTTCAATTAAATGAGTGAACCTAAATAATTTTGTATCAAAGCGTATGCCCTTAGAACCACTGTTCTAAAAATCTTCGTTTAACTGTGATTAATCTCAATCTCCGCCTAGGCTCTAGGTTATACTCGACCGCCTCGATTTTAAGCTCTAGGCCCCTAACCCGCTAAGCGCCGCCTAAACCCGCTTTGGACCGCCTAAGTTCAATTAATTTCGTCTTTACTTAGACGGTTCTCGAACAGATTTTACTGAACAATTAATTTAGATGCAAATCTTGATAAATCAAATAAAATAGATGATGTTATGATAAATTTTGAATTACTATACCAAAATTTGAAAAATAATATATTAAATATATAATGAAAATGATTTAAAATTTAAAATTTATAAACTATTTTGATTATTTTACTATGTTAAACTTGTGATTAATACTATTTTTAGATTATTTTGTTCAAAGTATTGATTTATTATGCATAAAAATATTTTAAAAATATAATATTAATTAATAAAATATAAAATTTTAAAACGATTAATCCCCGCATAATTCCGATTAATCCTTCTAAGCGGTAGGCCCCTAGCCTAGCGCCTTTTAGAACCTTGCTTAAAACACATACTTTCCGTTAAAATAAAAAAATCACTTGATTTTCAAATCAATTGTTGAGAATTTTACAACTAAATATACATCATTTTCTTTATTAATACAAAATTCATTTTCTATAAACTCACACAAACAAAAAAGTTACAACTAAAAATGTAGAAAAAACTATGGAGAAAAAAAAAAGTTTGAACATGAGAACTTATAAGAACTTATAAGTAAAAAAATAATATGGTTTATTATTTTCTGACTTAATAAGAGAGGTTAAATAAGAACTTCAACACTTTCTCCGACTTCTAATAAAGTCCGGAAGCATCAAAAGTTCCAAGTCCACCTTCGAAAAAAGATAGTTATAAGTCACTTATTCAGAACACATAACTCATACAAAGATTATGTAACAAAATTGCTCTAGAGTCTAAAACCCTTCAACCCAAAGATTAAAATCGAACGATCGAAAGAAACAAATGACTGAATGAGGTATGGAAACCGAATAAAGTTGAATAAAATAAGTAAGAGAGAGCTTAATTTCTTCCTAACCTCCTCACAATCACAGGACAAATAATTACTAAATCTCTTAAAATAAGTTGGAATGTCATGGGATTCTATTATATACTCTATACTCGGTGATGTAATCCAACAATGTCTTTGAAGCCTCGTTCAGAAACAAATTCTTCGTCTTCCAATATCGACAAATAATTACTAAATCTCTTAAAATAAGTTGACTGTCATTGGATTCCATTATATACTCGGTGATGTAATCCAATAATGTCTTTAACGCCTGTTCAGAAACAAATTCTTCATCTTCCAATACATTAAATATAAAATTTTGATACAAGAATAATTGTTAATTCAAACTAGCAAAAGATAATCCTTCAAATACGTGACTGGTAAAAGATAATTCTTCAAATACGCGAGTGACTTTGTAGTTTTCCAAATGGACATAAAGAACATGCGAAAAAATTAAAATAATACTTTTTAGTTTTCAATTGAACATGAAGATGCAATAAAAGTAAAATAATTTTCTTTCTCTTGATTTATAAGTTCGGTATTAAAAAATAATATTATTTTAACTAAATTATTATTATTATTATTCATTTTTTTAAATAATTATTATTTTTGTGCTCACACATATTTATTTTATATAAATATTGTATATAAAGTTTTTTATCATAATTATTTTTTTGTAAATTTAATTTTATATAAATATATTGAATATGCATGTGAAATTATTGTTGTAAATAATTATTATTTTTGTACTCCACACATATTTATTTTATATAAATATTGTATATAAAGTTTTTTTTCATAATTATTCATTTGAAAATTTAATTTTATATAAATATATTGAATATGCAAGTGAAATCATTGTTATCTTATTATTATTTTGATATTTTATAATAATACTTTCTAGTTTTCGAATCGAATATGAATATCCAATAAAATAAAATATTTTTTTTACTCTTGATTTACATATTCGCTATTAAAAAATAATATTATTTTAACTAAATTATTATTATTATTTTTCATTTTTTAAAATAATTATTATTTTTGTACTCTATACATAAATATTGTATATAAAGATTTTTTTGTACTCCACACATAAATATTGTATATAAAGTTTTTTTCATAATTATTCTTTTGCAAATTTAATTTTATATAAATATATTGAATAGGCATGTAAAATCATTGTTATTTTATTATATATTTTCATGTTTTACACGTATTTGTTATTTTTTGTGTTCATACTCCACACACACTATTAATATTAATATAGTATATGTAAATATCTTTAAATTGAGTCGGTAGTTAATTGCATTCTATTAACTCCCGGATTTGTAAATTCTGTTACAAACACAAGTGTGTTAGAATATATTCTTGTGGAGTTGTTGCAAATAAATAAATAAGTAAATAACATAAATAGGGCAAAATTTTAATAACCTTAGAATTATCATGTTATGCTATTAAAACTCCAAAAGCGAGGTCTATTTTTACTGCAAATGTCATTTAGGTATTCCTCCACGTAACGCTGCGAGATCTTCAATTAAAAATTCTTTCGACAAGTTCTTTTGCCTGTATTATATCATCAAATAATTATTTAGGATTTTTATTTTTAAAATATGTTCAGTCAACAAAAATTAAGGACATTCTTACCAAATTTAAGAGTTTCAACCTCAAGTTATAAGAGTGCGTCCTTGTGCCCACCATCACCCCAATTATATGAGGAGTAATTGAATACCACTTTTGTGCTAAATTGTAAACTGAAAATATCAATATAAGACAAATTATCAAAATTGAAAGAAAGAATGTTATATATTAACTCAAAACTTACCTTGAATTTTAAGGTCTAAACCTCTCCTAGCTATTGCTCCCTCATTGGACTCTCTGCCGTCAACACCAACTGTGATGGTGTTGGAGTTGTTGTGAAAAAAGGCAAGGGCAGTTGTTCCCCCGAGTTCGTCCTCGTCGTCTACCACCGCCTCCGTTATCATCACGTCACTCTCCACCGTCGTGGAGCAGGGAGATCCATTTCCGGGTCGTGGGGAGTTGGCATATGTTTGAATGCTTCGCAAGCGGGAGGGTTTTAGGGTGGTTCTGGGTCGTGGCCGGCGGGAGCAGGGAGATCCATTTCCGGGTCGCGATTTAGGAGGGTTTTGAGGGAGGTGGTTCCGATCGAGTTACTTGATTAGTTAGGGTTTGCGTCTTCAAATCTCAGGCACCTCAACTAAACTATACCTAATTTCCATATTTTCAAGACCGTTCGATTTTAGTACTTTTTTATTTTAATTTTTTAATATTTGATCACTTCCAAGTTCCACCCTTTTTGAATTTTGAGATTTAACAAGTTATGAATAGGATATAAAATTGTTGACACGAATTATATTGGTCTTGCAATTCGATTGGTCTTGCAATTCGATTTTAGCGACTATTTTTAGTTGTTACGTGATGTATCAATTCGTGTGTACTTCATCCCTCTATCACAGTTTTTTGGGATGTTCATCAGGATGTATCTTGTAGTACTAAATTACAAATCGATGCAATGACACTTTGCAATTCAATGATCAAAAAGTATTGCAACGGGTGCGTTAAGAATATTGAAGACATAGAGTATATACATAAATTCCAAATTATTAATAGGTAATTACATTTTTCGACCCCAAGATAGGAGGTTTTTTTACTTTGTCATTTAACCGGAAAAGTTTTACCGATCATTACCACAGGATAAGGTCTTTTACAATTTGCCACATGCGGGTAGCCGAATCGGAATATTCCAAGGAATATTCCGTTTTGGATGGTGTTTTGGTAAATTTTAAATCAAAAAAAGAAGCTATTTATGTACTTGCTATTCTCTCTTCTAAACTTAATATTCCTTTTCATTTATATTTAATTTAAAAACCAAAAAACTGCGATTCTGATAATTGTCGAAAAAAGAAGATGGTCGAACATTGCAAGTGCGGGAAGATAGTAGTGAGCCGCATATCTTGGATTGATTTGAACTCTGTCAGGATGTATAAAGCGTGCAATCAATTTTGGGTAAGAATTCTAATTCTGAGATTCGCAAATTTTAGTGGGTTTTAGAGTTTCTCATAACAACCCGACTTTATAAATTTCTGAATTTCAAGAGCAGAACCCTAATTCCCAATTTGTGAATTGGGGATAATAACCCTAATTTCCCAATTTGTAAATTGGGGATAATAACTCTAATTTCCCAATTTTGTGAAATGTGGTTATTAACCCTTATTTCTGAAATCGTTTTTTTTTTTGTCAGAATGGAGGGTGTGGATATTTCAACTGAGGTGATCCACCAGCATGCCACAAATGCCATCATATTATTCTTGAGCTTCTCAGAAAAATATCAATTCAAAGGTTGAGGAGTTGGAGCAGCTTAAGAAAGAAGTTTCAGTGATGAAAAGAAGGATTTGGAAGATGACATTTGTGCTTGTAGCTGTACTGATCATTTTTTTGCAGTTTTGTGTACTAATTTAAGGATAAAAGCAGCTAGAAATAATGGAAATATTTATATTAAAAATGGTGCATTGTAAATTTGTTGTAGCATTTACGTTTGAGTGAATAAAGATAAACATTGCACTCATGCTTCGTGGTAAGCCTTTTTCATGTATGACATGGGTTATCCTTTGTAAAAATAATTGATTAGTTAGTGACAAAAAAATTAAGAAATTATTAAATTTGGTTATAAGCCTTTTTCAAGTATGACATGGGTTATCCTTTGTAAAAATAATTGATTAATTAATGACAAAAAAAATTAAGAAATTATTAAATTTGATTATATAGATCTCGTGTGATTGTTTTTAGTTAAAAGAAATTATCCTATTTACAATATAAAAAACGTTAAATATTTAAAAGTAAAATACTGCCGGATATTGAAAGTTTTTTTTAGTGGTTATTGTTGACTATTTAAAAGAAAATTTGTTGTAAGCTTTGTTGTTTGTTGTGCAGTGTGCACCACTCTAAAATAGAGTATAACATTTTCAAAGACTATTTCACACTGTTTTTATATTAAAAAATTATGCTTAATTTTAATTGTAAATACATAAGTATTGGAATAATAATGTTATAATAATTTTTTTAGTTTATGAGTATATAAATTTTTAAGAGACAAATAAAAAAAAAGCCAATTGTCAATCGATTTAAAAAGAAGAGAAAGACCAAAAGTTATTAGGACTTAGAGCATCTCCAACCGATACCAAAAACCTATTTTGGAGTAAGGGAGATGCTCCAACCGATACCAAAATATAAACTTAGGACCTGTTCTTTTGGACTTAATTTCAGTCCAGTTCAGTTCAGTTCAGATCAGATCGCTTCAGTTCAGTTCAGTTCAGTTCAGATCGCTTCAGTTCAGTTCAGTTCAGTTCAGTTCGTTTCAAAATAAATTAAAATAAAATAAACAAAAAATAATTTGAACCAATAATTTTAAATATACAATATAGTTAATGTCACAATATTATTAATATTTTTAAAATAATATTTAATAATTTATAAATATTATTATTATTTTTATTAAAAAACCAGTTCAGTTCAGTTCAGATCGCTTCAGTTCAGTTCAGTTCAGCCGGTTGCAGTCCAAAAGAACATGTCCTTATTATAAGTATTATGGTAGGACCCACATAAAAAATACTTAGATTTACGTTTACCTTAAACTCAAACCAAAAACTATTTATTATTTATAAAATCATCCTTTTATTTTACAAACTAATAAAAAAACATATTAACCTTTTATATTAATTTTTTATTTAATATATTTTGTAATGTAATTTTTTTAATAATCATATATTAATAATTAAAATAAAATTTTATTTTAAAAATAAAAATAAAAATTTATAATTAAATATTAAATATTTTATATTTGCGTAATTTTTTCATATTTAATTAATATTTTATTATATTTTTTAATTTTGAAATTTTAAATTGAAAATAATATTTATTAATTTTTTTAAATTTAATTTCAAAAGTTATGGGGTTAAATTATAAATTTGTAAAGATATTGGTTATTTATAAAAATAGTATAAAAAATTGTATAAAAAGAATAATTTGAGAATATTCTTTTAAGTTTAAGTATTGGAATCTCGGTTGGAGCTAATTTACTGTAAACTTAAAACTAAACTTATTTTTGAGTTTGAGTTTTTGTGTTCGGTTGGAGATGGCAGCATCTCCAATCGATACCAAAAACCTATTTTGGAGTAGGATAGATGCTTCAACCGATACCAAAACATAAACCTATTATAGATTTTATGGTGGGACCCACTAAAAAAATACTTAAATTTACGTCTACCGTAAACACAAACCAAAAACTATTCATTATTTATAAAATGATCCTTTTTTTATAAATTAATAAAAATGACTCATTAATCTTTTTTGTTTCTTATTTAATATTTTTTGTAACGTAATGTTTTTAAATAATCATATCATTAATAATTAAAACAAATTATTTTATAAAAAAATAAATATCACAATATGAAATATAATTAAATATTTAATATTTAATTGATAATAAAAATAAAATAAAATAAAATACTTAAAATAAAATGCTACGAATTACAAAAATAAATAAATTAGGAATCACAACAACAAAATTGATCGATAAGCACGTAAATTGAAAATAATATTTATTAAATTTTTTTTGATGTCAAAAGTTATGTGGTAAAATAGTAAATTTATAAAGATGTTGGTTATTTATAAAAATAGTATAAATAATTGTATAAAAAGAATATTTAAAGAATATTCTTTTAAGTTTGAATATTGGTTTTTCGGTTGGAGTCAAATTACTGTAAACTTAAACTTAAACTTATTTTGAGTTTAAGTTTTGGTTTCTCGGTTGAAGATGGCGTAAGACTCGGCACAAGGACTCAAAGTTGGGCCAATATAAGATATAGAAGACGGGCCGAATAATTGAAAAAGAAAAGGGCCCAACCCAATCACCTATTTAAGATTGATTGGTATGGGGAGAAATCTATTCTATCCCTATATAAACGCCCAACCTCACCTCCATCATCGTAAAACAGTTCGATCTATAATTATTCTCAGAAGCAGCCGCCATGGACATCACCGGAGAAGCGACACGATCTCCTCCTCAGCTGGAGCAACCTCCGGAAAAGCGTCCGAAACTTTACGATCCCTCCGGGGAGTCACTTTATGATTGAATTGGATTTGGATTGGTCGTACAATCAATTAGTATTTGTTTTGTACAAATTACAATCATATTATATCCATGACTTACTTTTGTTTGTTATTTTTGGTATTATAGCAATGAAACCGCATAACAAAGAAACACAGAAAAAGTGTCCGAAGCTTTACGATCCCCCTGGTATGTTGAAATCCCTCAGGAATTGGAATTGGAATTGGAATTTGAATTTGAATCAAATTTGTCATAGGTATATACGATTCCCCCGGTATGTTGAAATCCCTTAGAAAATAATCTATCTATATCACATAATTTGGAATCGGAATTTGAATTGGAATTGGATTTGTATAGGTACAATCAATCAATTAGTTATATCACAGTTTTGTACCCATTAAAATTATGACTTCTTATTTCCTATAATAGGAATGAAAGAGCAAAAGGAAGAAACAAATGAATCAAAGGTTTCTAGTCCAGACCCGGGTCCTTTTTGTGAGATATGTGGTGGCAATTTCGGTCACAAAAACGAGGACTGCCCTCACAAATCAATAGGAATGGGAATGTGTTGTGAGTATTGTTTCGGCCCGTGCAGACAGAAAGAAGGCGACGGGGATACACGCGTGCATCATATCATCCTGGCGGTGAAAATGTGTGTGATATGTGGGTCTATGGGTAGACACTGGTTTGATGATTGTCCTTATCACCCTGATCGTTTCAACACATGTCCCATGTGTGGTTTTGTGTGTGCACACTGGGCTGATGGTGTCTGCCCCTATGACTCTGATAACCCTGATCGTGTAAGAGAGGAGGACATAGGCTTTTGATTATTTACGGATATTGCCACCACCACTCATCTCGCTACCTAGAGTTACGTTGTTGTTATATGCGTGTTGTAGTTAGCTCAACAAGTGACAGTTTTTATGTGATATGTGTTGTTTGTTCACTTTCTTTTCGTTCGAGCTGTGATGTGCTCTTGCAGAGTTTACATATCGAGCTTGATTACATAACGATGAGGAGATATTGACATGAATGAGTTTGCTTATACTGATAAGGAAACGCTCGTCAGCAAGTTTTAATATATATTTCTCTGAGTCGATTAGTTTTTATGTGAATAAAAGTGATTTACTTGTATGTTTTCTACGTATACGTGTATATCTGAATCATAGACTCATAGTCATGGTTTATTCCTGCCATGAAAACAAGTTTGAAGATTGATATGTTCTGAATCATAGACTCATAGTCATGGTTTATTCCTGCCATGAAAACAAGTTTGAAGATTGATATGTTGATGTGAGTACCATTAAATTCATGTGTCAAAATTCTGTCAGATTGCCATACCATCCATATTTGGCACCTGGAGTTCACATGCCACCTTCACCAATATTAGGATCTGTTCATGAATGAAATGATATATTTACTGAAGAAACTTCATAATCTAGTGAAAATACAACAACTATGACTATGTTTTTATTACTTTGGTAGTGACGAGAACCTGGAGAATGATACCTACTTGATACCTACTTTGGCAGGGGTGGTGTAAGGTTCACCCGTAGGCAGGGGTGACAGTAAGGTCCGTCCGTAGGCAGGGACTGCAGTATGGTACAAATAAGGTTCACCCGTAGGCAGGGGTGACAGTAAGGTCCGCCCGTAGTCAGGGGCGGCAGTATGTGAAATGTATGTGTAACTACATGTTCAGTATGTGAAAATTTATATGTTTTATGAATTTGTTTATGTGATTTATATGTCTACATTCATGTGATTATACATGCCATGTACTTATGATATGATTCATGACTTTAAGATAAGTTATTTTTACTGAGCACGTTGAGCTCACCCCAATCAAGGACAATATTTTTAGGTACGCACTAAGGGGTTCGAGGGGCATGACAAGGATGGCAGTGTGACACATTGTATTTACGTTACCTTTATGACTAAAACTTTAATTTTTATTATGTATATTTTGACCATTGAGCTTGACTTTTTGAAATATTTGAAATCATGAATGCTTTTTGTCCTTTTTGAGAAATGCTATTATTTTAAAAATCATGATTTATTGTACGTAACCCCCGCACTTGATTAACTACTTTTTAATAAATTATTATATTTAAACGACTTTCGCTTGATTTTACAAAATGAAAAACGGGTCGTTACATATATTTACTGAAGAAACTTCATATTCTAGTGAAAATACAACAACTATGATTATGTTTTTATTACTTTGGCAGTGACGAGAACCTGAAAAATGATACCTACTTGATTTCCTTGATGGACAACGAAGGTTGGATTCCATTTTCTATCAGAGAAAAAAACTGTATGAGAATGTTTTATTATTTTTGGGGAAGAAAATATTATAGAAACCGTTTTGGGTTTTATTTGTCAAATTTCGAATGGGGGTGCTAACGTGCTGATACCTACTTGATTTCCTTGATGGACAAGGAAGGTTGGGTATGAGAATGTTTTATTATTTTTGGGGAAGAAAATATTATATTATTTGTCAAATTCCGAACTACTTGATTTCCTTGATGGACAAGGTTGGGTATGAGAATGTTTTATTATTTTTGGGGAAGAAAATATTATAGAAGCCGTTTTGGGTTTTATTTGACCTACTTGATTTCCTTGATGGACAAGGTTGGGTATGAGAATGTTTTATTATTTTCGGGGAAGAAAATATTATATTGAGAATGTTTTATTATTTTCGGGATTTCCTTGATGGACAAGGAAGGTTGGGTATGAGAATGTTTTATTATTTTTGGGGAAGAAAATATTATATTATTTGTCAAATTCCGAACTACTTGATTTCCTTGATGGACAAGGTTGGGTATGAGAATGTTTTATTATTTTTGGGGAAGAAAATATTATAGAAGCCGTTTTGGGTTTTATTTGACCTTTTATTTGACCTACTTGATTTCCTTGATGGACAAGGTTGGGTATGAGAATGTTTTATTATTTTCGGGGAAGAAAATATTATATTGAGAATGTTTTATTATTTTCGGGGAAGAAAATATTATAGAAGCCGTTTTGGGTTTTATTTGACCACGCCTAGCGCACACAAACGAGAGCGGGAGCCCGAATATGCACTAGAGAGTCTCTTTCTAACTTAAACCATATGGTACTAAGTAGGAGAACTCCCTAGGCTTATATCATAGACTCCCCTCTCACAATTATTCGATGTGGGACAACTCACAAGTGGCCTTCACACATTAACAACTTCAACATTATTTCCCAAAAGAAATCTGTCTTACGCTCGAAAGAGTTTTTATTATTAGTATATATGCATGTGTGGATATATGTATTCCAATTTTTTGCTCGTAAATTTGTATATTTAAATGTACTTCCAATTATGGCACTACTTTAATAATATAGTATACTGTAAGGATTATATATTGTCTGAATTTTAATCGCATTCTTAACTTAAATTTTCCCGCTCAGGTTAAAAGCATGATCAGGTACCATTTATTCTGGCTTCAGAGACTATGGATGGAAGTGCAGGTTGAATAATTTTGTCATTCATATAATTCTCTCTATTGTTTGTGATGCGTAAACATTCCTTGCATTCTTTTTTATTTCTTACTTGCTCGTAAATCTCACTTTACCTGCTTTTAAATTTCAATAACCGTAGGGTGAGAAAGTAAGGAGACGCAACGGGTGGTCTGAGTGAGTTTGCGCGCACTTCTGTTATCGATCAGTAAGTCTTCTTCTATCATTTCAAATGTTCTTGTATCAGAGTCCAGATAACTTCGTCTAATGATTTTTCAAGCACATTTATGCTTGACAAAGAACTTGAAGTGGAGCAGAAATAAGTAAGGAGTTATCATCCTTTGACCATGGAAAGGTATTTCTTTTCTCTATAACATAATTAAGAGCATATACATACGTACTTATATTGATATCACTTGAGTTATGCGCTCGTTATAGGTTTTGTTGTACTCGATTAGAACACGCTATTTTTCACGCCCTATAGATCATTTAACATGACAAGATCTCCTCTCAGTTTATAATAAAAAAGCAATTGATTTTCACATCATTTTCTTTATTGATACAAAATTCATTTTGTACAAGCTTTCGGCACATCAACGAATGGTACTTCTCCCAGACAGCTTTGAGCTTCGTCGCTATTCGTTTCCACCTTCAGTTTCTCCACTTCCTCTTGTGTGAATTTGTGGATCTTCGTGGCCACCTCAACGAAATCGCTGCAGCAACTTAAGAGGTCAGAATAAAGAAGGAAATGAGGCAAAAACGTGCTTGATCAATTAATTAATTTCAATTTGGAGAACACAAATTACGAAAACAAACAAATGATCTAAATCGCAGAATTTTGATTTATAATTAATATGATCTATATGGTATAGCCAAAAAAGCAGATCACTCCGTTCATAAAAAATTGGTGAAAAATTAAAATTATGATTAAATTACAATTACTCGATTTACTTATTATACTATGTATTTTGTGAAAAACTCCAACGAAAGAATTAATTAAGTACTATGTATTCATCATTAAAAAATTATACTCCATATATAAAAACAAACACATAACATAATCTTATTGATATCTTTCAGGAAATAAAGTTCAAGTATAATGAATAATCAACAATATTATTCATCAAAAAAAAAAAAAAAAAGTAGCATATAATGTATTCTTATTCTAGGCGTTTAAAAGAGTGTGACTGTTATTTTTGAACCGGATAGATATGTAGTAATTTCGCATGGAGCAGTTGTCATATCCTGAATTTTAGGGGCAATTATAAGTACAGTAACATGCAGTATTGTTGAAATTTTTGCAGATGCCACCCGAATACGGATGTGTACAATGGTTGATAATCGGTGCGGGCCCATGTTTAGGCGGCCTTGTACGGGTGATGTTGAGGCAAAAGTCTAATACTGTGCCATTATATTACAGAGTTTACATGTGTTGCATTCGTTCACAGGTGGTAGGTCCCACTGGTCTTGGTTCAAATCTTGACACCGGAGGGGCAATAATTCTTCATTGCGACAGTAGTTGCACGGGTCGCACGGGTAACACGGGTATCTGATGTTTGTGGGGTAATCCAAGTCACATGGGTCAGACACGTGGCGGCAAGATGTCTTGTTTGTGCACAAATTAGGGCAGTTGGATGAACATTCCTCAGGGGTGTTATAAGCAGTTCCAGATTGTTTCTCGTCGCAATGTGCCTCCGTTCCTAATGATTAGTTAGTATACATTATTATCAGGTTTCAATAAAATTAAAATATATTTTAAAAAATAAGGATAAAAAAATGATATCTTTAAATTAAAAAAAATTATACGAGACAGTTTGTTTTTTTCACGCTAATTAAAAAAAGGAAACAAATACTCAGTGATCATCAATATAATAAATATGATCAATTATTCAAACAACTATAACAATTTGTATTAATTTTTTTTATAAATGAAACCATAAATAATTCACAAATACCTATATCATGTATCTAAGTGTATGATCTATTGTACCCTAATCCAAATTTTTATTATAAATATAAAAAAAAAAATCATCGAAAATAAATAAATTATCATTAAAAACATTTCATAAAATATTCACTAGTAACACTAAAATCATCATTAGAATTGATACTGAAAAAAATGAGTACACAATTCTTGTTTTACTCCCAAGTAAATTATAAGTTGTCATAATTGACATATCCAATTAATCCTCAAATTAAAATTGAAAAAAACCAAAATACCAGATCCATTAAACATCGAAGTGATGACGAGGAGTGCAAAACAAAACGCCAAAAGACTAATGAAACCCCCCATTCTTTGATTCTTTGTTTTGTTTGTTGAAGTCTTGAAGATACAAATATAATGTATAAAATGTGACATTTACCTATATTTATAGGAATAATCTTGTACTACCTACCCGAAATAAGCATGTCCGGTTTTTTTTTTTTTAACGTATCAATTTAATATTAAAATATTTAACATAGTGTATCTCTTATTAATATATATTTATACATATAGCATATAGACATAAAGTAATTAATGATATAAATAAAAACTATTATAATATTCAAAAACTTGATTGGTGCGTACGGTTACGTCAGGTATAGGAAGCCCACCCATTTAAACGATACTGTATGCCAGTATATGTATTGACGCTGACGCACTATGACACTAATTAATTTTATTTTTTATTAGTAATTTAATTAAATATTTTGAAATTTTTATGCCTAAGATGTATGTTTTGTCAATTTAAACACCACGCCTTAAATAATGAATCCAATTAATTAAAATAAATTTAATGTTCCATATGAAATTATGAACCATCTATACTTTTGACATTTGACTCTTTGAATAACCCCAAAATTTCCATCGTACTTCAAAAAAAAACTAATCAGTGAATGTTAATTTATGACAGATCTTGTTATAAGTCATCATAAACTCAAGTAGGTACACATAGTCACATATTGAAATGTCGGATTTTTAGCTCGTTTTTATTGTTGTTTTCGGGGTGCATGGTTTTAGGTATATTTTGTATATATATGTGTTTGATCATTGAGGAATTATGCATTATTGATGTGACGGAGCTTATGCACGGTAGAGCCGAGTTTTTATGTGAATTGTAGGTGAAAACGACTAAATGGAGGTGTCGACTCAAGGCCAGAAGTGCAGCGACTTCGACTAAAAAACTGCTATCGCTCAGTTCGAACCGTGATTCATGACATACACGGTTGGAAAGATCGCGAAGTCAGGAATCCATAGAATTTGAATCACGTCAATCGGAGTTCGGATAACGAAGTTACGATGAGAATCGAGAAGTTGCGCACAGGGAAGAAACTGGCGCGAACCGGAGCGCATTTTGGCAATATGCGCATTTTTGGGCGAGGACCAACATGGAATGAGGAGAGGAGAAAAGTTGTACAGAGAATTGCGAGGATCGAGGGAGCCTTCCAGCGCATACCACCTGAAATGCGTCAATCCAGTATGCGCCAAATCTAGAGAGGACCACACCGGCGATGACTGGCAACGAGGACCAAGTGAAATGCGCCGAGGAAGATTTGACCCCGGCTGAAATGTGTTGACCATGCGTTGACCGGGCGTTGTCTTTCATTGACCGACCCTAAAAAGCATTGAACGAGGGGTAAAAGGGTCATTTCCGGTTTATTTTTTGGGGGGAAAGAGCTAGAAACGGTTATTAACCACCCCATGTGAGTATAAAAGGAGGAGAAACCCTCTTCCCACAACAACTTTCGATACTACAAACACTTGGAGAGGATTTTAGAGAGAGGAAGAAGAACAAGAGAGAAAAAGTGCATCTTCTCCAAGAGAATCCAATCCATTGACGACGGATCGAAGAATCGAAGACGAGGATCACAATCTACATCTCGATTAGCATTTCTATTTCTTATCCTTTTTATATTTCCTCATTTCTTATATGCTTTTATTTGTATTTTTGCTATATTGTTGGATTTACTTTGTGATTGAGACTTTGGAGTTGGATTTGTTGATTTGGAACATTATTATGCTTTCATTTACTTGTTATTTCATCATTGCTTTGATTGCCATGAATTTACTTGGCTAGATTCTCATTAAGAGATGAAGTGAAAGTCATGCCTACAAGGTGTTTGATAAAATGCTAGAGAGAGTTTAAATTGCCTTAATTGATTTATTTTCGAACCACGATTTAGTATAATCTTTGGTGAACGTGATTAAACTAATTCGGGGATTAAACCGATTGCTATCACCGGGAACGGGGACTTTCTTCCTAAGGTTCGATTATAAGCAATTAGGATGCAAAACATAAGGAACAGAATTGGTCATCTAGTGAATTCACCACCATCAAGGGGTGCTTTACTAGGGAATTAAATCGATTAGCATACGATGATCGTTTCTTTCCGGTCCAATTCTCGAACTTAAATACAAGGAATTGTATGATTTAGAAGAGGATTACAACCGGATTACTTTCTTGTGTTTCATAATTCACTTTATAGGATACACCTCACGTTACTTGCTTTGATTTTTTACTTGCAATTACTTGAACTTTTGAGATATTGAAATGAAATTTACTACGAAACCCCTCACTCTAGTCATCCCTCGGATTGATATTCCGAGTGGTCGTTTACAACAAACTCTCGATTTTTGAAGCGAGACTAAACACATTTTCTCGTTCCTTGTGATCAATAAAGTTTCTTCACATATTATCCTTAATTAAAAATATTACAGTATATCTTATTTAATTTGGTTAACTAATAGTAATGTCTTGAGTTTAAAATGGGGATTTAAGTATAAAAATTGATTTTATAGGGCTACTTTTTCACAAAAATAACCAAGTTATAATTTAATCAATTAAATACTAAACTCTCTTTTAGGATGTTTAAATATAAATTTAGATAAATTAATAGCAACTAATATAGTAGTTCAATAAAGTAATTATGTGAAAAATTATTTTAAATTGTTACTACCTTTTATTTTCAATTATTTTTTAGCATGCTTAAATATACATTTGGTTAAGCTTCTACAAATTCATGACATTGTACATTTACGTTGATTTATTTTTTAACATGTTTCATCTTTGTGCAATATGTACTGTCGTTGTGTTGATTGGGAATGGGTTGATGGCGTCGGCCCCTATGACCCTGATCGTACAAGAGACATTGACGAGAACAAGGCTTTTAATTGATTACGGATATTGCCAAGGCTCCTCCGCCTACCTAGAGACTAGAGTTGTTGTTATATGTGTTTGTTCAGTTGCTTTTCGTTCAAGCTGCAGTGTTGTGCTCTTGTTTACATATTGAGCTTGATTGCATAACGATGAGGAAATATTGACATAAATGAGTTTACTTATACTGATAAGGAAACACGTACCCGTCTTCAAGTTTTAATAAATATTTCTCTGAATTAATAAATCTTTAGAAAGATAAGGTTTTTCAGTTTTGCCAAAGAATCAATTAGTGTTTATGTGAATAAAAGTGATTTACTTGTATGTTTCATAGACTCGTAGTCACGGTTTATTCCTGCCATGAAAACAAGTTTGAAGATTGATATGTTGATGTGAGTACCGTTAAATTCATGTGCCAAAATTGAATATATAATATTTCAGGTATATAAAAACTTCCTGACTGATAGTGATCTCATGTTAGCCAAGTGGTGTGGTGTCTTCGTCTTTATTTAACGAACTGAATATTAGGATATGTTCATGAATGAAATGATATATTTCATATTCTAGTTAAAATACAACATCTATGATTATGTTTTATTTTATTACTTTGGCAGTGACGAGAACCTGGAGAATGATACCTACTTGATTTTCTTGATGGGCAACGAAGGTTGGGTTCCAATATCAATCATTTCTTGCTGACTTTAAACGGGTAATGTTAAAGAATCTCTGTGATAATTATATGCTTCATTAGAGATATTGCATATAAATTATATGAGCTTAGTCTTTTCCATGTATGTGGCTGCAGAGAGCTGTTCTAGTATAATCTTCAGAGCAAAAAAAACTGTAATTAATGATAATGTTTTATTATTTTTGGGGAAGAAAATATTATAGTAGCCGATTTGGGTTTTATTTAAAATTTTGTTACGTTCCGATCTCGTAGAACCTAAACGGATATGTGTGACTTCATCTGATGCCGTCTCATCATGTGTCATATAAAATATAGATTGGACCAATATAAGATATAGAACCCTGGCTGAATAAATGATAAAGAAAAAGTCGGCCCAACCCAATCACCAATTTAAGATTGATTGGTATCGGAAATCCTAAACCTATATAAACCCCAACCTCACCTCCATCATCGTCGATCTAGAATTATTCTAATTTCAAACAGCCGCAGCAGGAGCAGCCATGGACTTCACCGGAGAAGCGAAACGATCTCCTCCTCAGCTGGAGCTACCGCCGGAAAAGCGTCAGAAGCTTTACGCAATTGGAAATGGAATACAGAGTAGTTATTCTATGAATTAATTGGAATTGAAATCGGAATCAATTAGTTATAGTTGTTGAATTGCATTGTACAGTAGCAATGGTTTATTCCTGCCAAACCGAAGTTAAGACATGAAAACATTTTTTTAAGACTGATATGATATGTTGATGTGAGTACCGTTAAATTCATGTGCCAAAATTCTGTCAGATTGCCATGCCATCCATATTTGGTTCCCTACCATATAAGCTCTGGATTTCGAAATATACATTTTCATTCACACGGATTCCTCAACTATTGATACAACGAATAATTAAAATCACTTTTTCGTGTATATAAAAAAAAAAGTTATTCAAAAAAAATATAACTCATTATTATTATTTTTATTTTTCATTTATATCATTAAAAGTTTCACAATTATTTTTTTCATCTATAGTACAATTTTTTTTAATTCAATTGATGAATGAACTATAGTTGCTATTTAAAATATTTATTATTTCATTTTCTTCAAATCAATATTTTTTTCTTCAAAACATATTTTTTTGGTCTCCTAGGCCTTGTTGAAGCCGGCATCAAGGATCGGAGTCTCGGACTCGAACTCCTCTATAAGGCTCTGGCTCTTCGGTCTTCGCCATTCTCCACCTCTCCGGTCGCCTATTCCCGAGCTTGGAGCCTCGGACTTCAACCAACCAACTTCAGATTTACCAACTTGCTAAAAAAATTACTAACCAAATTTTGTTAGTAATTAAGTAAATACTAACAACTTGTTAAAAAAAATACTAACCAAATTTTGTCAACTTCAATTAATTATATGAAATTAAAAACATTTCACAATTTTATGTTTATCTTTTATTTAAAAAGTAAGTGAATTAAAGTAGATATAAATATGTATTTTAAAGTTAAAAAGTAAATAAATTATTTTTGTAAATTATTTTTCACAATTAGTGAAAATATAAAATTATGATTGAGCTCATCGATTTACTTGTTAATTATTATATATGTATTTTGTGAAACTCCAAAACATAGCATATACTCTTATTGATATTAGGGATAATTATTGTTTAGTGGCTGAACTATAGGCACTTTCAGACTTTGGTGGCTCATCTTTTTTTTTTTGGTGGTTTAGTACCTGAACTAAGGCCTAATTAGACTTTAGTACCTGAAACGGCGGATCCCGGCGACACGTGCAAAACACGTGCCTTCAGGTGACAAGTGTCACAATTTCGTTGGCTGAAGGAGAGAAGTTACGCTTTTACCCTTTTCGTCCTTTTTCATTAATATTTTTAAAACAATATTTACGTATTTCATGTTAAGAATACGTATTCTTGTATCAAAATACTTATATACGTATATACGCACTTCATCTATAAGAAACGGGAGTTGAGAGAAATTCCCAAATTCATTTCTCCAAACCCTAATTTGCGATTTTCAGAGAACAATCACATCACAAATCTTCATGGAGGAACTATGCAGATGCGGGGAACCATTGGTCATGAAAACCTCTTGGACAGACGCGAACCCTGGTAGACGATTCATGGCCTGCGGAAAATTTCGGGTAAGCTAATTCCCTAATTCTGATTTCGGGTAAACCCTAATTTTTGATTTCCTATATATAAACCTTAATTCCCTATATATTTAACCTAATTTCATACATATGAACCTCAATTTCTGATTACATACATATATAATCCTCAATTATGATTTGATACGTATGAACCCTAATTTTGTTTTCCAGAAATTTGGGGGTTGTAATGATTTCTCTTGGACCGACCCTCCTGCTTGTGGACGGTGTTCTCAAATCATACCTGGGCTCTTAAGGAACATAAACTCAAAGGTTGGAGATTTGGAGATGATGGAGAAGAAATGTGCAGTGATGGCAAAAACCATTTTGAAGATGCAGATTGCTCTAGTTGTTGTTTTTCTGGTAGTTGTCATCTTTGTGTTGAACAAGTAGTGTGTATTAGTGTAGCAGATTTGTGTTGAACAATTAGTGTGTATCAGTTTGTTTGTAACAGATTTCTATTGTAAGAATTTGGTTATTTTTCAATCTGAAATGTATTTTGTCATTCTGAGTAACTTCTTAAACATTAATAGGAAGTCTAAAACACAAAATCAGAGTAAATCCAAAACACATGATTGTTCAAAACAGAATTATCCAAACACAAACCTACACAACATCAGTTCAAATCAGAATTATCCAAACACAAACAGAAACCTACACAACATGAGTTCAAATCAGAATTATCCAAACACAAACCTACACAACATCAGTTAAAACCAGAATTTTCCAAACACAATCACACAGAATTTCCAAATTCAAGTACAAACACATCAGAACTTCTTCACATCCTCTGATCTTTTTCCTCTCCAGGCTTATGCACACTCTTTCTGCTAAACATTGGTTGGGAAGAAAAGGAGAGATTTCTTTGCACAGGAAGCTTTTGCATAACAGATTCAAACCCCATCTGGAATGCTGACATGGGTTGTTTTGCAGGTTCTTTTCCCTTGGAAGCAGAGGTTGTGGGTTGAGATGAAGACATGGGTTGAGCAGACTCTTTTCCCTTAGCAGCAGAGGTTGTGGGTTGAGATGAAGAGACCTTGAGGGCAGGCTTCTTACCATTAGGGCAGTGTTTCTTAAATCTGGGACTTCTTCTCACATCAGTGACATTTTGTTTGACAGCCTATACAAATGAATCAGTTAATACAATTAGAAAATAAAATGAATCAAATAATGCAATCACTATCCATTACAAATGTATACCTGTTTTTTCTCCCTTTTAACCTCTGTTGTATTAGCTGCTGGAATGCTCATCCCTGGTTCCTTCACATTTTTGCCCTTGTTCAGTGGACATGTTCTAGAATTATGTCCTGTTTCCTTGCAAAGCTTGCAGCTCATCTCCACTCCTCTCTTTGTCAGCCTGCCCTTATTCTGAGATCCCCTGATTTCACCAACCTGAAGCTTTCTTTTGTGCTTCTTGGGTCTTCCAGGCATTTGAGAGACAGTAGGAGGTACAATAGGAGGCAGGTTATCTTGATTAACAGCAGGCCATTCTTCCCTTCCATACAAAGGGACCATAAAGTGGTTGCAGACCTTCAAATAAGTATCCCTATGGAAACAGCTGGCCACATATTCTTCTGGCCTGTATCTCATGTGATTCATACATGATATACTATGTGGGCAAGGAATACCTGACAACTGCCATTTTCTACAGCTACAGATCTTGTCCCCTAAATGCACATAGTATGACTGTTCATAAGGCCCAGTAACTTCAAACTCCATATGGCCATTCCATGCTGCTGCCCAACCATAAGACTGATGCAGCCCCAGAGTCGTCCATGATACAAGACCCGGTGCATGTTCCAGCTGGACCAGTGACGCGCTCGAGAGCTAAGAAGTTCAAGGCAAGCTTGTTGGCATTGATCGAGGAAGTATGGGCGCAAGAACTAATGAAGAAACCCATCGGTGATGTGGAGAAGCCAAGCCTTATCAACCTGATTTCGTACGAGGAGGTCGATCCAACAGAAGGCGTTGAGTTTCAAGCTGAAACGTTGAAGACGAAGCTGGAACGAAGGTCAGACGTGATCCGAGGACGCGCCGCAGAGCTTAGCCACGAAAATGGCTTGGTGTCGGCCGACACCAATTCCTTGTCGGCCGACAGCTTCAAAAAGTCGGAGCCCTGGCAGATTTTCTAGCCTGCGATCGAAGGGCAAAACCTGCGGACGAAGGTTCATTGTCGGCCGACACCCTTTTCTGTCGGCCGACAAAGTGCCAGAATTCGGACGATTTCAGCGGCGTGAATTATATTTCGTTTTTATTCCTTTTCCTCATGTTTTTAGGTTTGCCTATATATATAAAGGCTGTGGAGACTTTATAGAACACAACTTTGATATTAATTAATTAAATTCGTGAGATTATTCTCCCTTCTTTTCGTTCTCTTTCGATTGTGCCAAAAGAGTTCAACCCGACGAATCAACGAAGCATACATACTTCGTTCGTGTGTCATACATCGATTACCGAGTTGCTGCGTCGATCTCGAGTTGGGGGTTAGGATTCCGTCCTTAATTGATTTCTCGATTTCAGATTCAGAGGTTTGGGATCATCCGCCAGGTATCCAATTCTATCGTTCTTTTTATTCCGCTCAATCCTTCAACGAGGTACGTATCATCTGGTATCAGAGCCCAGGCTAGGGTTCTAATTTCTGATTTCGTTACCTCGTTCATCTTTTCGTTTCGTTCTTCTTTTCTTCTTCGCTGAATCGGATTTCTTTCATCCGTAAGCACAAAACAATAAAAAAAAAACAAAAAAAAAAAAAATTCTATAAAAATTATTTCTACTCCGTTTTTCGCGAAATTTTTTTTTGAGAGTCTCGTTCCTGGTATTAAGTCGAATACTCAGCCATTTAAAAAAAAAAAAAAAAAAAAAAAAAAAAAAAAAGAGTATTTTGGCTGGAAAAATTTTATTCGACCAATTTTTTGTGTGTGATTTCTGAGTTTTCCGGCATCGTTTTGAGCCAAATTGGTGCTATCGTATTTTTCGTTCCAATATTTTCCGATTTTGTCCTTTCTACGTCGTATTGTGTATTTTTGGGGATTTTGTCGGTTCTGATCTCGTCTGGTAGATCGCGGAGTTCGATATATTGAGGGAGAATTTGAGTGGTAAAAGGCAGAGTGGTGAGAACATTAGAGTGAAAAAAGCCATACCTGAGTGAAACACGAGTGCTGAGTGAATTTCATCTTGAGTGTGATACACGAGCGTGTGTGAGGTGGTGAGGTTCCTTTTACTTTATTGCTTTTATTACTAACGTTTTCTGTGCAGGATGTCTGAAGATACGAAAAATAAGGGAACAGCTGAGGGATCTAATAACAACGCCCAATTCCAGGCCATGTTGGATGAGAATTATAGGCGGATGGAAAGGCTCTTACACACTGAAATGACTGTGGTACATGACCGACTAGTTGCACTGGAGGAAAAAGCTCGTAGGGAGAACCCAGAGAATCGGAGAATAGCATTGCGCAACGTCGGTCGAGATAACCAGAATCGTAATAATGGGCGAAATCGAGATGCCAACCCCGGAGATGATGAGGCTGAAGAGGATAACAACTTGAGCACCATCAAGTTGACTGTTCCTACATTCATGGGGAAGAACGATCCAGAGTTGTACATTGAATGGGAGAGAAAGGTCGAGATGATGTTTGACTGCCACAACTATTCCGAGCTCAAAAAGGTGAAGTTGGCGGCAATCGAATTTTCGGACTATGCCTTGGTTTGGTGGGATCAGCTAGTTGCCAATAGGAGGAGAAACTATGAGCAGCCAATTGTAACATGGGCTGAGATGAAGTCTGTGATGCGAAAGAGATTTGTTCCTTCTCACTATTATCGAGAGTTGTACATCAAACTGCAGAATCTACGACAAGGAACGAAGAGCGTAGATGAGTACTTTAAGGAGATGGAGGTGGCAATGATTCGGGCCAACATCGAAGAGGATCGGGAAGCTACCATGGCTCGGTTCTTGGCTGGGTTGAATTGGGAGATTCGGAATGCCGTGGAGTTGCAACCGTACGTCGAATTGAAGGACATGGTTCACGTGGCGATCAAGATTGAGAACCAACACAAGAGGAGGGGTAGTTTTAGCAGTACAAAGCCGAATCAGTCTTCTTGGAGATCATCCCAAGGTCCGAGTGGTTCTACACCTAAAGAGAACCAATGGAAGAGAGAGGCTCCACCTCGAGATGAGAAGAAGGCCTTCTTTAAGGGTCGTTCGGAGGGAGCAGGTCCAGCGACTCAGGTCAGGCCATCCAATCCTGATGGTCGCAACAGAGACAAGAAGTGCTTCAAGTGTCAAGGATTTGGGCACATTATGAGTGAGTGTCCTAACAGACGACTCATGATCTGTAGAGACGACGGAGAAGTCGTGACTGATGGTGAAGGCGATGAACCGACACCTACGGCTACAGCAGATTCCGAAGATGAGGAGGAGATTCTAGCCATCGAGGGTAACCTGTTTGTAGCTAGGAGAGTCTTGAGTGCACATACACAGCCCGAGGAGAGGGAGCAGCGGGAGAACCTTTTCCACACGAGATGCCATGTGAAGGATAAGGTGTGTAGTGTGATCATTGATAGTGGGAGTTGTACGAACGTGGTAAGTGCAACCATGGTGCAGAGATTGGAGTTACCAGAGGTGAAGCATCCAAAGCCATACCGTCTGCAGTGGTTGAATGATTGCGGTATCATCAGGGTGACCAAGCAAGTGAAGGTACCTTTCCGCATTGGGAAGTACGTGGATGAAGTGCTGTGTGACGTCATCCCTATGCAAGCGAGTCACATATTGTTGGGACGACCGTGGCAGTTCGATAGGAGAGCCACACACGACGGCTTCACCAACAAGTATTCGTTTGAATATAACGGTAAAAAGGTATCACTTGTGCCTCTCACTCCTAAGCAAGTTTACGAGGACCAAGTGCAACTACAAAGGGAGGCAGACAAGGCATCTACCAACGAACAGCAATTACAGACAAAGGAGAATGCCTTGCTTCATAGAGCCTACCTTGAAAGGGCTAGTGACGTGAAAGAAGCAGTGAATGAGAAGAGGCAGATGTTCGTGCTGTTGTGGAAGGGGAACTTGGTTATTACTAACGATCTACCCCCTCTACCCCCTTCTATTCAGTTTGTTTTGCAGGAGTTCGATGATGTTTTCCCGGAGAATACACCACCAGGTCTACCACCCATCCGAGGGATAGAGCATCAGATCGACTTTGTGCCCGGAGCTGTGTTACCAAATCGCCCGGCTTACCGCACCAACCCGGAGGAAACAAAGGAGTTGGAGAAGCAGATTGGCGAGCTGTTGACCAAAGGGCACGTGAAGGAGAGTCTGAGTCCTTGTGCGGTACCTGTACTTCTCGTACCCAAGAAGGATGGATCGATGAGGATGTGTTGCGATTGCCTAGCTATTAATAATATCACGGTAAAGTATCGACATCCCATACCTAGACTTGATGATATGCTTGATGAGTTATGTGGTTCCTGCGTGTTTTCAAAAATTGATTTACGTAGTGGATATCATCAAATTAGGATTAAGGAAGGAGATGAATGGAAAACTGCTTTCAAAACAAAACTTGGTTTATATGAGTGGTTAGTTATGCCTTTTGGACTGACTAATGCTCCTAGTACTTTTATGCGTCTTATGAATCATGTTTTGCGTGCTTTTATTGGTAAATTTGTTGTTGTGTACTTTGATGATATCTTAGTATATAGCAAAAATCATGATGAGCATGTGGTTCATTTGAGGATGGTTTTGATTGCACTTAGGCAGGAGAAATTATATGCTAACCGTAAGAAGTGCATCTTTAGCACGGATAGAGTCGTTTTCCTTGGTTTTGTTGTTAGTGCACAGGGTGTACAGGTTGACGAGGAAAAGATACGAGCTATCCAAGAGTGGCCAACACCAAAGAACATTGGAGATGTGCGGAGTTTCCATGGTCTGGCCAGCTTCTATCGACGATTTGTGCCTAATTTCAGCAGCATGGCGGCACCTTTAACCACCGTGATCAAGAAGAACGTGGAGTTCAAGTGGGGAAAGACACAAGACGAAGCCTTTCAGAATTTGAAGGACAAACTGACACACGCCCCGGTACTATCTCTTCCTAATTTTTCTAAATCTTTTGAGATTGAATGTGATGCTTCTGGAATTGGTATTGGTGCAGTGTTGATGCAAGAACGACGTCCGATAGCCTACTTCAGCGAGAAGCTCAATGGAGCTACTTTGAACTATCCGACGTATGACAAGGAGTTGTATGCCTTGGTGAGAGCTCTTCAGACGTGGCAGCACTATCTATGGCCTCAGGAGTTCATCATTCACACCGACCATGAGTCGTTGAAGCACCTCAAGGGGCAGAACAAGCTGAACAAGCGCCATGCGAGATGGATGGAGTTTATCGAGACGTTTCCATACGTCATCAAATACAAGCAAGGTAAGGAGAATGTGGTGGCTGATGCCCTTTCTCGGAGGTATGCTCTAATTTCGACTTTAGATGCTAAATTACTTGGTTTTGAGCATATTAAAGGTTTGTATGAGCATTATGATGATTTTGGTGAGATTTTTAAAGCATGTGAACAATCTGCTAGTGGAGATTATTTTCGGCATGATGACTTTCTGTTTAGGAAAAATAAACTGTGTGTGCCTAAATGTTCTTTACGTGATTTATTGTTGCTTGAATCTCATGGTGGGGGATTAATGGGACATTTTGGAATTGCTAAGACTTTATCTGTGTTGCATGAGCATTTCTTTTGGCCTCATATGAAACGTGATGTTGAGAGAATATGTGGTCGTTGTCTTACATGTAAACAGGCTAAGTCTAGAGTTAGTGCCCATGGTTTGTATACACCTTTGCCTATTCCTGCATCACCTTGGATTGATATTTCTATGGATTTTGTGATGGGTTTGCCTAGGACTAAGCGAGGTAGTGATTCTATTTTTGTGGTAGTTGATCGTTTCTCTAAGATGGCTCATTTCATTCCATGTCATAAAACTGATGATGCATCTCATGTGGCTGGATTATTCTTTAGAGAAATTGTTAGATTGCATGGTATGCCTAGGACTATTGTGTCTGACAGGGATTCTAAGTTTCTTAGTTATTTTTGGAAGACATTGTGGTGTAAGCTAGGTACGAAGTTATTGTTTTCTACTACTTGTCATCCCCAGACTGATGGTCAAACGGAGGTAGTGAATAGGACTTTGTCTACTTTACTACGTGCTATTATTAAAAAGAACATTAAGTCTTGGGAAGAATGTTTGCCTCATGTTGAGTTTGCTTATAATAGATGTGTTCATTCTGCTACTAAGTTTTCACCATTTGAGATTGTGTATGGTTTTAATCCTTTGACGCCTTTAGATTTATCGCCTTTACTTGTGCATGAGCATACTGACCTTGATGGCCAGAAAAGGGCTGATTTTGTGAAACAGATACACGAGACGGCGAGGATGAACATAGAGAGGCGAACCAAGCAATATGCCGAGCAAGCGAACAAGGGACGTCGCAAAGTAGTGTTTGAACCTGGTGATTGGGTGTGGTTGCATATGCGAAAGGAGAGGTTTCCATTGCAGCGCCGGTCGAAGTTACTTCCTCGTGGCGATGGACCATTCCAAGTGTTGGAGCGTATCAACGACAATGCCTACAAATTGGACCTTCCAGGTGAGTACAATGTTAGTGCTACTTTCAATGTTACTGACTTGAGTTTGTTCGATGCAGGTGACGACTTGGATTTGAGGACAAATCCTTTTCAAGAGGAGGGGAATGATGCAGCCCCAGAGTCGTCCATGATACAAGACCCGGTGCATGTTCCAGCTGGACCAGTGACGCGCTCGAGAGCTAAGAAGTTCAAGGCAAGCTTGTTGGCATTGATCGAGGAAGTATGGGCGCAAGAACTAATGAAGAAACCCATCGGTGATGTGGAGAAGCCAAGCCTTATCAACCTGATTTCGTACGAGGAGGCCGATCCAACAGAAGGCGTTGAGTTTCAAGCTGAAACGTTGAAGACGAAGCTGGAACGAAGGTCAGACGTGATCCGAGGACGCGCCGCAGAGCTTAGCCACGAAAATGGCTTGGTGTCGGCCGACACCAATTCCTTGTCGGCCGACAGCTTCAAAAAGTCGGAGCCCTGGCAGATTTTCTAGCCTGCGATCGAAGGGCAAAACCTGCGGACGAAGGTTCATTGTCGGCCGACACCCTTTTCTGTCGGCCGACAAAGTGCCAGAATTCGGACGATTTCAGCGGCGTGAATTATATTTTGTTTTTATTCCTTTTCCTCATGTTTTTAGGTTTGCCTATATATATAAAGGCTGTGGAGACTTTATAGAACACAACTTTGATATTAATTAATTAAATTCGTGAGATTATTCTCCCTTCTTTTCGTTCTCTTTCGATTGTGCCAAAAGAGTTCAACCCGACGAATCAACGAAGCATACATACTTCGTTCGTGTGTCATACATCGATTACCGAGTTGCTGCGTCGATCTCGAGTTGGGGGTTAGGGTTCCGTCCTTAATTGATTTCTCGATTTCAGATTCAGAGGTTTGGGATCATCCGCCAGGTATCCAATTCTATCGTTCTTTTTATTCCGCTCAATCCTTCAACGAGGTACGTATCATCTGGTATCAGAGCCCAGGCTAGGGTTCTAATTTCTGATTTCGTTACCTCGTTCATCTTTTCGTTTCGTTCTTCTTTTCTTCTTCGCTGAATCGGATTTCTTTCATCCGTAAGCACAAAACAATAAAAAAAAAACAAAAAAAAAAAAAATTCTATAAAAATTATTTCTACTCCGTTTTTCGCGAAATTTTTTTTTGAGAGTCTCGTTCCTGGTATTAAGTCGAATACTCAGCCATTTAAAAAAAAAAAAAAAAAAAAAAAAAAAAAAAAAAGAGTATTTTGGCTGGAAAAATTTTATTCGACCAATTTTTTGTGTGTGATTTCTGAGTTTTCCGGCATCGTTTTGAGCCAAATTGGTGCTATCGTATTTTTCGTTCCAATATTTTCCGATTTTGTCCTTTCTACGTCGTATTGTGTGTTTTTGGGGATTTTGTCGGTTCTGATCTCGTCTGGTAGATCGCGGAGTTCGATATATTGAGGGAGAATTTGAGTGGTAAAAGGCAGAGTGGTGAGAACATTAGAGTGAAAAAAGCCATACCTGAGTGAAACACGAGTGCTGAGTGAATTTCATCTTGAGTGTGATACACGAGCGTGTGTGAGGTGGTGAGGTTCCTTTTACTTTATTGCTTTTATTACTAACGTTTTCTGTGCAGGATGTCTGAAGATACGAAAAATAAGGGAACAGCTGAGGGATCTAATAACAACGCCCAATTCCAGGCCATGTTGGATGAGAATTATAGGCGGATGGAAAGGCTCTTACACACTGAAATGACTGTGGTACATGACCGACTAGTTGCACTGGAGGAAAAAGCTCGTAGGGAGAACCCAGAGAATCGGAGAATAGCATTGCGCAACGTCGGTCGAGATAACCAGAATCGTAATAATGGGCGAAATCGAGATGCCAACCCCGGAGATGATGAGGCTGAAGAGGATAACAACTTGAGCACCATCAAGTTGACTGTTCCTACATTCATGGGGAAGAACGATCCAGAGTTGTACATTGAATGGGAGAGAAAGGTCGAGATGATGTTTGACCTGTAGGATCATGGAATTAAATGACTCAGACATATTGTTACTGATCATATCTGTGTTGTTCAGAGTGTTGAAGTGAGAGAGACTCCAATGCTTTGGATTCCTCTGTGTTAACCACTCAGCAGCAGCAGCATCATGAATCTGTAATTCATTCATGACAGCCTCATAATCTACCAACCTACTTGCCCTTGCAGCTCTCCAGACAAACTTTTCCAGAGACAATCCCTTGTGAAGCAGTTTCATATTGGCAATAAGGTGTCTCACACACAACCTGTGATCACAGTAGGGTAGCATTTGAGTCACAGCATCCACAAGCCCTTTTTGCTTGTCACTCATCACTGTCCAAAGATAAGCATTACTCTCACTGATTCCCAAATCCTGAGTCAGTAACTCCAAAAACCACAACCATGAAACATACTTCTCTTTCTCAACTACTGCATAGGCTATTGGATAAATGCCATTGTTCCCATCCACACCTACTGCTGTCAAGAGCACTCCCCCATACACTGTTTTCAAATGGCAGCCATCCAGACATATAATCTTCCTATTTCCATCCAACATTCCAAGTTTCAATGCATTCCAGCTGATATACACCCTCTGAAAAACTTGCTCAGTGCCCATAGCTTTAGACTTGATTCTGAAAGTGGTGTGGGGATTGCTTCTGAACACCTCAGCAGCATATCTATATAGATCTCCAAACTGTCTCTCCAGATCACAATCACCCATCTTGCTCACCTTCTTCTTAACACTATACATCTGCCACTTGGAAACTATGCATCCCACTTCAGATTGCATTATTTCAACCATTGAGTTGACTGGCCAAGTTGGATCAGACTTTAACTTCATTTCATATCTCTTAGACAGGTACCTGGAAGTGGCTTGAATCACTCTTTCTTGCCTAACACATGTGTGAGTGTCATCCAGAGTCTTGACAATGAAAGTGTTGTCTTTTGGTGTTCTGGAGCCATAAATAACCCAAGGGCAGTCCTTTTGATAACATCTTGCTTGCACTTTCATCAAGGTGTTGGTTGGAAATCTCAAAGACCTACCCTGCTCAAGTTAATGGGATGAATTAGAAAATTGTGATGAATCAGAGAATGTGAAGAAACAGAGAATGTGATGAAAAAAAAAATGCAATCATACTATTACCTGTTCAATTGCATATTGATTCAAAGCTGCTCTAAAGGTAGGTATGTCTTTGAAACATAATCCAACAAAAAACTTGACATTCACCATATCAGTCTTCTCATTGAAAACCTTATATCTTTTTAGCTTCTTTGCAACTGGATTGCTAGCTTCTCCATCATCTCCACATTCTTCATCTGAATCATCAAACTTCCTGAAATCCTCATTATCAACAGCATACTCATCCTCACTGTCAAGTAGATAATCAGACAGTTCTGAATCTTCACCCACTGATATATCAGGATCACTATCCATTTCCTCAACCCCATTATCAACCAATTTCTCTAAACTTGCTCTCAAAATATCTTCTGACTCTGCCTCTCCAACCTCTTCTTTCTGCTCTTCCTGCTCATCCACATTATCAGGTTCACTGCCCTCTTCCTCATCCTCATCCACATTATCAGGTTCACTGCCCTCTTCATCATCCACATTATCAGGTTCACTGCCCTCTTCATCATCAACTTCATTCAAATTCTTAACATTAAAAACCTCTTCAGGAGCCAAATCTTCATGATCAACATATACTGAAACTGTGGAATCAGTACTAACACACGCACCAATCATAGAGGCGTTGTAGTAAGTATTTGCATGCTCAATATGATTACACTCATCATATCCATCCATACTAAAATAAAATTTCATAGAGCCCTCTAAACCCACAGTCGCAGCCATCATATATAAATCTAAAACTCTCAGTTTATCACCTTCCACAAAATCTATATAACACACTCTCCCACCTACGTAACACCTCTTACCGTATTTTTGCGCAAACTCCCCTGAGTGGTGGAAAATCAGTGTGCTAACATCTTTGCGACCTCCATAGTCGGGAACGAGCTTGCCGTCGGGTATTTTTTCAGTTTCGCTCCTCAATTTCCACGGCATTGTTCAAGATTTGACCTTCACTGTAAATTAGGGTTTTTTGGGAAATTGATAAATCGAATTCGAATTGGGTTTCTGGAAGAGCAGAATCAACGACGATTCAGGAATTAGGTTTGGGTTTCAATGATTTTCGAATTGGGAACGATAAGAAATTCTAGGGTTCTTGCTCTTAGAGAATTGGGGATAGAGTTACGGGTTTTTCAGAAATGTGCAGTTAAGGAAATGTGATGAATCGTTTTTTGTTATGTAATAAAAGAGAGGAGTGGAGATTGTCTAAAATACAGTATTCAATTCCTTGTATTCAATGTGTAGTAATACGGTATTCAATTTGTATTCATTAATAATGTATGGAAATGTCCATAATGCCCTCCAGAGCCCGCAGCTGTATTTAAAAAAGTCACGTGTTTTGCACGTGTCGCCGGGATCCGCCGTTTCAGGTACTAAAGTCTAATTAGGCCTTAGTTCAGGTACTAAACCACCAAAAAAAAAAGATGAGCCACCAAAGTCTGAAAGTGCCTATAGTTCAGCCACTAAACAATAATTATCCCTTGATATTAATACTTCAAGTATAATGAATAATTAACAATATTATTATTCATTCATCAAACTCTGGCAAAAAAGAAAAAAGGCGTAGCTGTTATTTTTGGAGTGGATCATATGATAGATCAAACTGATCATCAGATGCAGTAAGTACAGAAACACGAGGAATTTCCGTTGCTGAATAAAGTTTGTTCGCAGTCGCCGCCCAAATACGGATTAGAACAATAGTTGAAACTCGGGGCGGGCTGAACGGGTGCCGGCGGGGGCGGCGTGCCGGCTCTGGAGAGGCAAAAGTCTTTTTCCGTGCCATTAATTAATATCACAGCGTTTACACGGGTCGCAGTCCTCATCCTGATCACGTCGAGCTGGGTAATTGATAATTTCCTCACACGAGTAAAAATCGAAATACCCGCGGTTGCGACAGTACAGGTGACGCAAATCACGGGGGTAATTTGGGTCTTTCAAAATGTAGCAATCTATATGGGACTTGCAATAATCAGTGCAGTTCGATGAACAATCCTCAGACCTGTTGTAACCAATACCAGGATCTTGGAAGCAATCGGCCTCCGTTCCTTGAGAATTAATTAATTAATTAATACACATATCATTATTCGATTTTATGTATTTTTTTTTTAATTTTTTTTTTAAGAAAGAAATTAATTAACTCACCGGGGCTTGCATAACTGAACATCAAAACGACGACCACGACTACGCCAAAAAGCTTCATGAAGCTACCCATTCTTTAATTTATAGTATATTGTGTTTGTATAATAATTTTGTAATGAATGTTTTGGGTTGATACTTATATATTTATAGGGATTTAAACGAGGGTGGGCTACGTAAACCGTACGCACCAATCAAGTTTTTAAATATTATAATAGTTTTTAAAAGGAGAATATTAAATAAAAACTATTATAATAATATTAAAAAGCTTGATTGGTGCGTAAGGTTACGTGCCCACCCATTTAAACGATACTGTATATATGTATTGACGCACTATATGACACTATATGACGAAAAATTCTACCGTGCAACATTGAGTACGGTGAGCATAGTACACCAAATTTGTACTATAAAATGGTCTAAAAAAAATCGGGCCCTTTTTTTTTCTTTTATTTTTCCTCTCTCTTCCTCCTTTTTCTCAATACAACATTCCTTTAATTTATAGTTCTATTTTTACGATAGATTACGTGATTAATCTGCAAACTATTATTTACCGTAGATTTTGTAAACTTATTCTCTGCGCAATCATTTTGAAACCCATTCTAATGCCTTCTCGTGATTTTTAATAAGAACTGTTTTTATATGGATATGGATCAATGTTTTGCATCAGCTTTCGAGGATGTAATTGTCGACAAATCAGTAAATCTACGCAAAGGTATCTATGAAATTTACTTGTCCTTTAATCATCAGTGTAATATCAATAATATTCATTACGTGCAGTGTCGATATTCATTCTAATTTAACTTCTTCTTTTTTACAGAGATTTGTGTTGTTGATGATGATTCAAATTCTAATTCAATGGCTAATTGTGTGGACATTTTGAATACTAGTCATGATTCCGATTTGTGTACATAGTTTTCATCAGTTGCTTTTAGCATCGGAAGATAACATAAGTGCTCGTAAAAAGTGTGAAGAACTTGTTCAACATGGAAGACGAAGCATTGTTGAAGATGTTGGGCCGATTTACTTTGGTGATCATGCTCCTGAACATTCAAATTCAAGTGCCATTGTTCAAAATCCACAACGTACGTCTTTGAAAAAGAAGAGTAAAAAGAGGGAAAAAAACATTCTCGAGAAGAAGTGTAAGAAATCACAAGGAAAGAGAAAAAAATCCGAGTTAGCTAAACGATATACAAAACATGTAGTGGAACAAATGATGGTATGTATATGTTTGACAAAAAGATTATTGTGTACATAGTTTTTATAATAAACATCATTCTATTGAACTTAAATATTCATTAATTTAATTATTATCTTCATTTTTGTATCAGGTTGTTGGTGGTGGTTCGAACCAAGAGAACAATTCGTATGTTGTTCATCGTTCGCAAGGCCGACACTTAGAAGTAGTTCAATCAACTTAATATCTAAATAATATTGATTTGAATATGTTTTAGATTTCTGGAATTGGTGAACTTCATGTTTTTTTTATTAGTATGAATATTTATTAAGTGACATTTCATTTCTTTATTGTATACTCCAATTTTTAAATATGCTTCAAATAATATGCCGATTCCTTTACTTCTCAACGAAGATTGTATTAGAAATAAATGAGGATTTAATTATGTATAGATGGGTTCAAATAATATGAAAGACGGATTTGAATGTTGATTATTTCACTGTATAACGATGATTTTACTACAAATAAATGAGGATTTCAACAATGGTTTGTCGTGGTTGAAAGTATGAGGTAATAATATTCCGATTAATATTGCACATAATGAGAAGTCCAAAAAGACGAAAAACAATAATATTTTCATAGAAATGTAACAAAATAGAAAAAATAAGTTCATACTACTTAACAAATAAAATACCAATAACTAGTTCATCATTCGAAAATTATCATATCAACATTTAATAAAATTATATAATCATCGAATGTTTCTTTATTCTTTCCAACACGTCCTTCTTCAATTCGTTGGCTTCCATGGTTAGTATTGATGAACAATACTTGGCCCGTAGAGCACTGATGAAAGCTTTATCCTGCGTTAAAATCAAAACTTATATGTCATTGTTATTGTCATTATTATTCAACTGCAAATAATAACATATATATCATGAGAAATCAACATATAAATCATACAACAACATGTCTATTTTTCTTTTCTTCTCGTTCTTCAAAAATTCTATATGCTCTTTCCTCCTATCCATGAAAACGTTTCTGCTCCCCATTAATCACCTGCAAAATTATACCTTTAGAAGAATTCATTACACAACTTAGATTGAAGATTTCATGGTCATAGAACGAATATCTCCGGAATCATAAATGAATATTTCACTCAATGAAGATTAGTACTTTCATATTGAATATTTCATGGCCTGACATCGAATATTTAATTCACTGAATATTAGTATATTCATATTTAATATTTCATTGTCTGACAATGAATATGTGAACCCGCAAGGGTTCTAATCAAAACAAAATCACTAAAAAAATTACATACGCTAAACTAAAATCATCAATGTCATAAAGTTTAAAATATGAAATTGCTTGAATGGTGGTTGAACAATCATGGAGGAAATAAGAAAAATCATACAAATTAACCCGGAAGATTCTAAAACAAACAAAATCACAAAACAAAAAATTACATACTCTTAACTAAAATAATCAGTGTGATAAGGTTTAGGAATATGAAACATACTTGAACGATTATTGAACAATCACGGAGGAAGTCAGAAAACCATCAATTGTTGAACGTCGTTGATTGGAAGCTCGAAATAGGGTTTAGCAGAATCTGAATCTGTACTCATTCACCGCTGAAATATTCATTTCTTATTTTTGGGCTGAATGTATTTATATGTTGGACCCATTATGATGGGCTTCTACATCCATCTGGGCCTTGAGTACGATGCTCCGTACTCTTATGTGTACAGTATACACACTCCTATATGACGCTATTTAATTTTATTTTTTATTAGTAATTTATAAATATATTGAAAATTTTATGCCTAAGATGTATGTTTTGTCAATTTAAACACCACGCCTTAAATAATGAATCCAATTAATTAAAATAAATTTAATGTTCCATATGAAATTATGAACGACCATCTATACTTTTGACATTAACCCCGAAATTTCCATCATACTTGAAAAAAACAAATCAGTGAATGTTAATTTATGACAGATCTTGTTATAAGTCATCATAAACTCAAGTAGGTACACCGTACACATAGTCACATATTATCCTTAATTAAAAATATTACAGTATATCTTATTTAATTTGGTTAACTAATAATAGTAATGTCTTGAGTTTAAAATGGGGATTTATGTATAAAAATTGATTTTTTATGGCTACTTTAATCAAATAAATAAAATAATAAACTCTCTTTTAGGATGTTTATATTAATAGCAACTAATTTAGTAGTTCAATAAATTAATTATGTGAAAAATTATTTTAACTTGTTACTACCTTTTATTTTCAATTATTTTTTAGCATGCTTAAATATACATTTGGTTAAGCTTCTACAAAATTCATGACATGTGCATTCATGTTGATTTTATTTTTAACATGTTTCATCTTTGTGCATGTGCTGCCGTTGTGTTGATGGTAATGACTAGGCATACAACGACGGTGCTTAAATAGGATTGGGAATGGGTTGATGGCGTCGGCCCCTAGCTATATATGACCCTGATCGTACAAGAGATATTGACGAGAACAAGGCTTTTAATTGATTACGGATATTGCCAAGGCTCCTCCGCCTACCTAGAGACTAGAGTTGTTATATGTGTTAATTTGTTCAGTTGCTTTTCGTTCGAGCAGTGTTGTGCTCTTGTTTACATATTGGGCTAGATTGCATAACGATGAGGAAATATTGACATAAATGAGTTTACTTATACTGATCATAAGGAAACACTCTTCTTCAAGTTTTAATAAATATTTCTCTCATGAATTAATAAATCTTTAGAAAGACAAGGTTTCAGTTTTGCGAATTGAAAGAATCAATTAGTGTTTATGTGAATAAAAGTGATTTACTTGTATGTTTTCTACGTATACGCGTGTATATCTGAGTCATAGACTCGTAGTCACGGTTTATTCCTGCCATGAAAACAAGTTTGAAGATTGATATGTTGATGTGAGTACCGTTAAATTCATGTGCCAAAATTGAATATATATTATCTCAGTATTTGCAAACTTTGACACTTTTGTGTTTTAGTTACTGAGATGTCAAAGTTGAAAGTTCAGTAACTAAAGCACAAAAGTGCCTATAGTTCAGGCACTAAAATGCAATTATCCCTAACTTATATGAGCTTAGTCGTTTCCATGTATGTGACTGCAGAGAGCTGTTCTAGTATAATCTTCAGAGCAAAAAAATACTGTAAGGAGAATGTTGTTTTATTTTTGGGGAAGAAAATATTATAGAAGCTGTTGTGGGTTTTATTTCCCAAAAGAAATCTGTCTTACGCTCGAAAGAGTTTTTATTATTAGTAAGTCTTCTTCTATCATTTCAAATGTTGTATCAGAGTCCAGATGACTTCGTCTAATGATTTTTCAAGCACATTTATGCTTAACGAAGAACTTGTAGTGGAGCAGAAATCAGTAAGGAGTGATCATCTTTTCTTGATTTATCTATATCTGCACATGTTAAATTTCTGTCACTTGTGTGTTTGATCAGAAGTTGATTTAATTGATCAGTTTCATTTTGACGAATCAATATAATTACTAACTAGAGTATTATTTATATTCCACAGACTAATCGGACGGGTGAATCAGAAGAGTACTTGCATTCTAAGCTGTAAAACTCTGTTCGATAACATAATAAAGAGCATATACGTAAATGTTGATATCACTTGCCTCTAAATTACTATTTAACATGACAAGATCTCCTTAGCTTCCTTCTCGGTTTATAATATAAAAAAAAAGCAATTGATTTTCAGATCAGTTGTTGAGAATCTTACAACCAATATAAGTAACATCATTTTCTTTATTGATACAAAATTCATATTGTATAACCTCACACAATTCAAAAAAAAAAAAAAAACTGATATTTTTCAAACCCACATCACATGAGTTGGAGAAGAATCATGAGAGGCTTTCGACACATCATGAGCGAACACTTCTCCCATACAGCTTTGAGCGTCGTCGCTATTCGTTTCCACTGTCAGCTTCTCCACTTCCTCTTGTGTAAATATATGGATCTTCGTGGCCACCTCAACGAAATCGCTGCAACAAGTTACGATTTCAGAATAAAGAAGAAAATGAGGGAAAAAAAAAAAAAAACGAGGCAAAAAAATTATAACTACCGCCAGTGATCATCACCAACCACCATCATGTCATCGTCGATATCAGTATACAATACACGCCATCCGTGCTTAGGGTCTCGAAGGAGCCCTTCCATGCTAAACAACCTTTCCAGATCAGTTATCAGTTCATCATAACCGTGAAATTTCGAAAGATCGATTGTTCTACCTTCCAAGCCGCCTTGTTTATGAACCTACAAAAAAAAAAGAAATAATTATCACTCATAGAGCCTTATAACTCGAAGCCAAAGACTAGTCGGAATTTCACCTTGGTACAAATCCTCTTACTCTGGCCTTGTGAATTAAGTATTCCCGGATCCTCGCTCAAGGAATAACCAAATAATCGACAAATAGGGACCTTCTCCAAGTTATTACTTGTCTTCTTCTCCAGAGTCAAAACGGAAGTTGGAGTTGAGACATGATTATTTCCTGTCCAAAAGTCGAAAATATTGGATTGGATGAGCGGGCTTTTTCCAGTTCCTTGGACGGGCTTGTGAGAAAGCAACATGGTTCGGGCTCCTTCTGAAGCCAGAGGATAGAAGCTCGGCACTGCTCCATGATAGATATCGCGATCGAGTTCGGGCCTAGACAAGTAACCGAAATGTTTACCAGCTAGAGATCTCATCGAGCAAATTTCTTGACCTTGCAAGACCTTTGTGAACCTATCGGATTCCAGAAAGCCCGTGAAAGCGCCGTGGGCCCGTTTTCTCGAAAAATCACCATAATTAGTTGATACTAAACCGACATTTTCTTGACCTTGCAAGACCTTAGAAGATCTTTTGTACTGCTCGAAATCCAATCGAGGATCGATTCCTGCTTTAAAAAGACGAGGTCAGTTTCTAACCACATAGCGAATGAACAAAATATGCAATAAAATCGAAAGGAAATTATATATATATATGTACCTGTGAATGACCCTTGTCTCTTCATTCTAGGGGAGGGCTCGACACTCGGATGAGCGTAGTTGCTTCCTGAAGAGTCGACTTCCCACGGAGAAACTCGTTCTTGATGTCTAGTCATCAAGTTTTCGTCCCAACGAACCTAATAAGAGTATCAACAGAGACAAAAATGTGATAAAAATCCAATGCCGTTAATTTATTTGAAATAACATTGAATTTTACCACGAGACATCTCCATTTCGAGTTCGGCCATCTGTAAGGATCGGCATCACCAACTCCAGTCACCACTCCACTGAAATAATAATACATCTCTATATATAAAAACACGACGAACGAAAAAAAAAATCATATTTACTCGTTTGAATGTTACGAGAGACCTTCTTTCGGGAGAACCATCCAAGTCGAATCTCATTTTAAACCTCATCCCGACGGGTATCTGAGAGGTGGTGAACTTCAAATAGTTTTTATACGGTATGATAAAATCGGCATGCCCTCCCCTAAGACACACAACACGAAATAACACACGTCGGGTTACTTAATTAATACACGATTCGATTAAGGTAGAGTGTACGAGATAGATCGAGCTGTACCTTGGGCTACAAAATACACGAAACGAGCCATTGCTCGATAATGCATTCGCCACCGGAGCTAGGACACTAGGGTTATAAGAATCTTGATTCTTTATGATCGAATCCGGTATGAGGTTTTTAGGCCGGGTGGCTCTCCTGATTCCCAATCGCAAGTCTCCATCTTTTCCCCTGCAAAAACATTAGTATAAAAGATGATTATTTTAGTTTATTTTCGGTTTTGTTTTAAAAATTACACACACTGACCTGAGGAACAAGACTGCATCCCCCGTTACAAGATTCTTTCGGCCGACAAACACACTCCATCCCGTAGTCAGCAAATGTCTTCTCGGCTGACCTAAAAAGTTCAGATTTTTATCGAAAATCGTAAGATACACCACGAATAATGTCAAAAATCTGTTAATATTATATATATACCTCTGTAAATGTGTCGGAATTTCCATTCGACTCCGTGTAGGTCTTTTGCTACGAGTTCTTGGGAGGGCCTTTGTTCGTTGTAATTCTACGTACAAAAAACGTAAGATTCGTGAGAAACTACATATCTTCGTGCACAACACAATGTACTTTCCTAAAGTCTCACCAAAGGAGGAAAGCAATCTTCGGCGGCCCTACGAGGAACGGAGAATCCACCGTGAGTGCTCGTATCGGAAACGGTAAGCGTTTTGCAAAACATTTGGGAAATCAGCTTAGTTGCTGGAGCTCGATTCTCGTCTTCTTCCACTCCCATGCTTCCGTTTTCTTCCTCGTTACCAACCTTCTGTTCAAATTACAACCGAAAACACTGATCAAAACACACACACATGAATTCGGGAACAGAGGTTTTGATTTCATGTGGGTACCTCTGATAGAGGAAGCAGAGTCATTTGAGTGTACACCTCATCATTCTCCCTATTAGCCTGTTTTTTTATCATCACAACAAGAGACACATTGGAGGGTAAAATAGACATTTCACATGAAATCATCAAGATTGTGAAGAAAACTCACAAGCAGATGGACATCCACAACCCTGCAGAGGATTTGGGGAGGAAGATCAAAAGTGGGCACTGAGAATCGCAAAGAAGAACCGGGCGAATAGGATTGCTCCACGTGTCCCTGAGGTAAATACACCACGTAATCACTCTTCTTGGGCAAGCTGGTCAAGGGTCCGGCACAGGCATGCCATAGCTCCATATTGTGTTGAGCTGAAAGAAAAAAAAAAAAACATGAAATACCAACAACATTAATAATCCGATGAGAGCTTGAAATAGAAGTTGAAATAGTTTTTAAAAAAAATAAAATCACCCTTTTTGTTATATTCTTCATCACCCTCTTCTTGGTTCAGATCAATTTCCATAAAATTAAATTAAAGATTTGATTTTTATTTTATTTTCTTGGAACCCACTTCAGGAAATGATTCAAGAACAAAGAAAATTCAGCAAATGACTTGAAAAATGAAAAGGGAAAAAAGGGTATTTGTGGAAAGAATCCTGGAAAAGTGGTGGCGTTCAAAATCAAGAATTGCAGGGGGTTTTACAGGAAAGGAGAGGAAAATATTAAATCATGTTTTTGGAAATTAAAAATAAATGAAACAGTATAAAAATATGTGGTGAGTGGAGGGGACAACTTATAGATAGTACAGAATCCACACTCACTCGTTTTTTTTTTTTTTTGCTTAATTTGCACTATTTTTAAGTTTTTTTAAAAATATCAATTTAAAACAGAAAAGAAAGTAAAAATAATAACACAAACTTTAAAAAATGTATTTTTATCGTATAAAAAAATAAAAATAAGGAGTTCTGTATATTTTGATATTAAAATTTAGCATGAAATTATTGCAACATTTATCACTTAATTTCTTGAAATTGAATAAATAATACTCACTAACACAAAATGATTTGTGTGCCTTATTATAGCAGTACATTATTTTGGTATTAACTGAAATTGTTCATTTAACAGATTATTATTTTATAAATTTTTTTTTAAACGTGATTATTATTATTATTTAAATTTTAAATTGGTCGATGCCTAAATTTTGCGAGGTTTTTTTCATCGAAAACTGAGAAGCACGTGCAGAAAAGGAGCGTGGGCTTACATGTATAGTGTTTACTGTACACGTAGACAACAGAAAAAGTGCGATAATCCAGTGTCCTGCGCCTTTGCCGCTGCCAGGTGAACCCGACACGCATTTCTCCTCGGCCCCACTTTTCTGTTTTTTAATACAGAGCATAAAATTTAAATAAATAAATAAATATATATTCACACTCTACAAAATTTAATTATATTTATTTTTTTTCACTTTATACTTACTATTGCACATTTTGCATACTTTTTATTCATCCTCCTCGTAAATTTATATTAATTCGTTCAATTATTTATTCACGCTTTTTTTTTTTAACATCTCAACTAATTATAAAAACTTTTTCAACTATTTATTCAAACTTTTTTTAACATCTCTACTAATTATGAAAACTCTTAAAAAATAAATAAAAATTTTTACTATTTCATTTTAAAATACTATCTTTGTAACGTTCCGGTCCGTTGAGGGGTCGAAGCCCGACCCTAATGGGCCGGCTCGGTTATCAATGACTGCTTGCGGGAGTGATATCCTGGCCCCACTATACCAACAATTGTCTTTTCCAGCGCACTTTGTCCTCACTCGTGCGCACCCGGGAGACTTCCCAGGGAGTCACCCATCCTAAAATTACCCCATAGCCAGCACGCTTAACTTTGAAGTTCTTATAGGAGGATGCCCAGAACTTTGGAGTTCTTATAGGAGGATGCCCAGAAAAGTAGATGCATATGTTGGTATGAGTAGCATATTCACTTCCTTTAAGCCTATGAATTTTCTGGGGCGTTACAATCTTACTCCTATTTTTTTCACTTACTTTTTAAATTTTACACACAATTACTTTACTTTTAAACTTGAAATTGCATTTTTGTTATATATTTTTTGATAAAAAAGTAACATTTTTTATAATTTATGTATTGATCAACCAGTGCATTTATAATTGAGATTAAAGTAATAGTAATTTACAAAATAAATAAAAAACGAGGATGTTCACTTTTATTTTGTACACTTATTACTTGCATTCAGTGACATTTCTTCTATTATTACTGAGAAATAGTAACACTTGATTTCTATTTAAAATAGTACTACTACAAAGTACGAACGAAGGAGGTGGTGTGAGATGTCAACACCAATACTTTGTCCACTAAATAAAGCGATGCTTTAATAAAGTTCACAATTTTAGCATCGTCTCGATCTTTAACATGGAGAGAGACACTTCAGTCAAATACATACATACAGTACGTACATATATGTATTTATATCTATATGTCAAGAGAGAAAGTGAAGGCATCTGCAGCAGCAGCATCATGTATACATAGTATGAGCATGCACGGTGAATGCTACTGATGCTGATATATACGTACATACACGAGTGTGTGCGTCTGTGTTTTATGTGCTTTAATCAAACCATGTTTGTCGGGGGAGTCGACTTTTCTCTTTCGAGGCGCGGTATATATATACACATATAATAAAAATATTAAAAAGATAATATCAATTTTAGTATGACGTGGAAGCTCAATCGAAAATCGGAGCCACATCATCAATTTTGCAGAAAAATGTTCAAAAAATACCATCAATTTTACATACATTTCACAACACGCATAATACGAAAGTCAGACAAATTGCACAATTATAACAGACACCATCAACTTTAAAAACACATCAAACGATCTCAAGTTTTTCCATATCTTCAGCGATTTTTCTGATCACCGAATCCTTATTATTATCTTCTTGATTGCTCGCATTTATTTCCTCCTCGACTGCCTTGACTTCTCGCCCATTATCTTCTTTCACCATGAGTCCATAGCTAATGGAAAGTTTCTTCCACTCTTCTTCCCCGTTCAAATACTCGTGCCGTGCCAGGTACTTCTTAAGTTCGACTCGAATGTTACGCATGGGCTATCAAAGAAATAAGCGAACTTCAGAATTAAGAAAAAAAAATTACAAAAACAACCTTTCAAGTTATCTATATGAACTTCAAATATCCCCACAAAATAACATTTGATTCAATGTTGGAATTAAAAGTTTTAACACTTTTATTAATGTAAAAGGGTTTTTGAAATATATTGTTTTGCTATGAATTGCCTAGATACACGACAAATAACACCTATGAGGGTATATTTGTAATCTTGAAAGATCACTGTTTTCCCCATTCATTTATCATGTGAAACATCAAGTGTACCTTTTACCAATAACCCCTAAAAATCAGGTTTAATCCTCTTAGTGAAACACAAATTCCAGAAATACCTCAGCTTCGCAATCGAAGGCTAGTCGAAAGAAAGCCGCAGAAACAAAGTGTTTCCCGACAGCCTCCCCCAATTTGATCTGACTTATCCAGTACGAAGAAGTCTCCAGCCTATCAAATCTGCATTTGCTACATATATCCGCGCTGTGATAGGGCGTGACGGGAAGCCTAGACCTCGACACAACTGCAGGGGACTTCGCCGGCGTTCGAAGCTCCACGAAATTCCCAGCCTCGTTGCTTTCTTGAAAACACACACTTTTCTTCTTCTTCTTCTTCGGGATTTGATTTTTCTCCTCAGCCCCAGACACAGGAGGATCCTCTGTTTTTTTCAGAGACCCTGATGAGGGTTTGTCATTGGCCGGCTTCGGGGGTGGAACTGTCTTCAGAGGTATGTTCGGGTTTCGGGCAGTTCCGAACACTCGTCTTTCACTGAAATTTGTAAAGGGGCAAATATAATTATATGACCACATATTCTCAAACAGGCATTATCACAAACAGTTTGCGGGCATGGAAATGGACGATGGTTTTTAACCTGAGAAGGGGAGGGCCGGCCTTCTTCTTCTTGATCTTGGGGGCCTCGGTGGGTTTCTTGGTTGATTTAGGTTTCATGTATTGAGATTTGACTGTGATTTTGGATGTGAATTTCGGATCTAATAGGCAAAGAAACGATTTTTAGCATCAACGATTTTTTTATTAATAATAATAAGTATTAAATTTAGAAGAGAAAAACCTGGAAACGGCGTGGGATTAATATCCATTGCAATAAAAATGAAAATAGAAACCCAGAAATTTATTCTGCGGTTCAAACTTGAATGTTTGTTTTGTACTGTTTTTTGTGTGTTTTTGGAGCGTGTTCAAAAGGAGGAAGAAGAGCGGGAACAGTTAATTCTTTTTGAATTATGATTATAATATAATATTTATACGCTCCTTGTACTTTTAAGCCCAATATTTTAAATATTTGGGCCCATATGATTGGACTTTGGAGGTGGATAAAATAATGGGCCTGTCAGCTTTGGTTTTATAGAACATTTGTCACTTGTCAGTGTCACAAATGGGAATCTAAGACTTGTGATTTTATTTCATTCCAAAAAACAATTTCTTTTAATTTTTAGCCGAAATGCAAGTGATGCAAACTATAATTATCTTGCTAGTGGCTAGTAGTTGATAAACTTAAAAGGATGGGTTGCTTAATTTATTTTTAAGAAATATAAAATGTTATTTCTTTTGTTTTGAACCAATGATCCTATAAGTGTTCTTGAAAATACAGTATATCTTTTGAAAATCAATAAAATTAAAATTGAGATATATTTATATTTTTGCAAAATAGGTGAAATAGTAAAAGTAAAATTGTCTTTTAATATGAAAATTAAAGAATGTTTTTTTTATACTTTGACTTCAGATAAAATCAATAGACATTCATAATTTTATTAATTTTATTAATTTATGAAAACCTATTATTTACAAAATCGTACTGTATTGAATTCCTCAAACGTTTAATAGACTTTTCCAAATCTAGAAAAAACAAAAAACTTGTATGGAAAATAACTCTGCTACTATACTTACTCAAAATCGAAATCAAATTCCATCACTCCTATTTTATTGTTGGCGCGCATTTTCTGTTCCACTGATATCCGCCATTAACGGCGAACCACTCCTCCTCCTCCAAACCAAACCAAATCATCCGATGGCAGAATTAGTAGACGCCGACCGCTATTCTTCATTCTCATTTTTTTCCAGGAAATTATTTGCCCCAAATTAAAACCAAAAAAACCCTAATTTCCTCTATCCGGAAGAAAAATGAGCGTGATCGACATTCTGTTCCGGCTCGACGACATCAGCAAGAAATACGAGAAATACGATGTCGAGAAGCAGCGGTCAAACAACGCCTCCTCCGACGACGCCTTCGCGCGTCTCTACTCCTCCTTCGAATCTCAGATCGAAGCCACTATTCGGGTTCGCATCTCTCTTTTTTTTTAAATTCCGGCCGCGATTGATGATCGGTGCTTATAGATTTGGTGTTTCGATCTCCAGAAATCGGAATTGGCGGCGGTCGAGCAAAATAGGGCAACGGTGGTGGCGTTGAACGCGGAAGTGCGGCGGACGAAGGCCAGGCTCATGGAGGAGGTGCCTAAGTTGCAGAAACTCGCTAAGAAAAAGGTCGGCGACGCATCGGATATTCTGATTGAGCTGAATCTGAATTCGGAATTTTTGATTTCGAAAACATAATTTATAAATGTTATTAATGATGAAATACGTGTATTGTTGCTCGATAATATTCATCGGGCTTGCTTCTGTTTTATGTTTTCTCGACTTTCCATGGTTCTGTTTTTGGTACATTAATTGATACATAGCTGGGTAAGTATATATTTCCACACTTCCAACAGGTGAAAAATCTGACGAGGGACGAAATGGAAGCTCGCACTGACCTTGTTCTCGTGCTTGCCGAGAGAATTCAAGCAATATCAGACGGAAGCAGAGATGCATTAAACCAAACACAAGCTTCGAATAAAAACATCATATTTGATGAGTACTCTGGTGATTATTTTTATGCTCTTTATATTTTCGGTTGCTTGCCCCTTTATCATGACATCCTGTAATTGTATATATCAGACGGGAACTTCGATGAAGGTTTCTTTGGGCAATCTGAAGAATCAAATCAATTTCGGCAAGAATACGAGATGAGGAAAATAAAGCAGGCTTGTAACATCATATCTCTATTTATCTCATACAATATATATTCAGAATGTCGTGTCACGATTATTTAACATTCTCATACAGGATCAAGGTTTGGACATAATATCGGGTGGTCTGGATACACTAAAGAATCTGGCAATGGATATGAATGAGGTCTGCTCAATGTATATAACTATATATACATATTTTTTGAATCGTCCTTGGAAAATAGAGACTGATTTTTCAATTTATTTTGGCTTTAGGAATTGGATAGGCAGGTCCCATTGATGGATGAAATCGATACAAAGGTTTGAACATTATTCGACACTCGGAAGGATATCTCTTCTCTGTCTTTTAATCGGAATGGTTGAAGAATTAAAATTCAACGAAACATTCTGCTTGTGTGTTGCAGGTGGATAAAGCAAACAGTGATCTGAGACGTAATAATGTTAGACTCAAGCAAACACTTACTCAGGTAATCAATTAGTTATACAAAATGCTTCTTTTTTTTCATAAAGTATTCCCATTCGCGTGTTTCGAACTGGAAAAATTTGTGTTGCAGGTGAGGTCCTCACAGAAATTCTGCATTGACATCACTCTGGTCTGTATTCTTCTGGGAATTGTACTCTATTTATACAAGTGAGTTGAAATATACATATGGATGAATTTATCAGATATATCATATAATAAATTTTATTAATCTTAATAGTGTGATTTCACTTGATGCAGAATATTGAACTGAATATAATGCTGCAGAAGATTCAACGTATGGCTTCCTTGATCATCCCATTATTTTTTATTATTTTTGTTTAAAATTTGCTGGTGTCGATTTCTTATATAAAAAAAATATACGTGATCAATAATTAATTGTTAAATATATTGCCCTTGTTATTACAAAAAAAATAAAAATATAATTGTATCAAAATATTTATGTGATCAATAATCAATTGGCCTTAACCAAATAAACTTCAATTCCAATGTACAAAAAAAAATTGTAAATGAAAAACAAATACACGAAACAAGAAATTAAAATCATAAAACGTTTATTTATTTATTATTTTTTTTTAATGAAATTTTAAATGAAAAACAAAACTGAAGAAAGAAATCTTCCTCACAACAAATCACAATAAGATCCAATCACAACCGTCCATTAATCATCATCGCCCCAAACAAACACCCGCCAACACAGCGATCCCGACCCACCAGACCCCACGCGCCGCCGCACCACCACCCGCACCGGACGAATCCGTCGGCGAGTCTCCCGACACCGGGCTATCCGCGGTCGCCGCCGACCCCTTCTTCCCGCCCTTGACCGCCGCCGGCGCCGCCGCCGGCGCCGGCGCGCCGAACAGGCTCATGGGGAGCAGCACCTTGTCCACGTGGTACACCGCCAGCTGGCCGTCGCTGTACAGGGCGTTCCCGACGGTGGCGGAGTCGACCCCGGTGGTGACGTTGACCTGGTTGTTGGCTCCGGTGGTGACGTTGAGCGGGAACGCGCCGGCGGCGCTGTCGCCGGCCTGAGTCCGGAGGGGATTGCTGACGGTCTGGAACTGGGAGGCGGAGAGGAAGTTGGGGACCACGTGGAACTGGACCAGCGCCACCTTCTGCTGGTCGGAGAGGGAGTTGAGGGTCCCGCCGGGGAGGGAGGAGAAGGCGTTGTCGTCGGGAGCGAAAAGGGTGAGGTCCTGATTCGAGTTGTTGAGCTGCGTGTCGATTTGGTCTCCGACTTGGGTTATCGAGAAGAGGCGGATGAGGGTTGTGAATTGGCCCGCCTTTTCGAGGATCTTCGTGATGTTAATTGGGCCTGGTGGGCCCGGCGCGGGGGCTTGGGCTTGGGCTAGGGTCGATGCGCATTGGACGAGGATGACGAGGAGGGTGAAGAGGCGATGATACTCCATATTTCTTGAACTCTTGTCAATGGAAAAATTGGGTTTTTGTGTGCATGGGAGGAAAGAAGTGGGATGGGGGGTTTTATGGAGAGAAAGAAATTGATGGTTATGTGGTTGGTGAGGTGTGATTTTAAATGTGGCTCGGAGGGTGTTGTTAAAGTCGGTGAAAAGTTGCAATTTTTGGTTCTAATTTAAGTACTTAATACTAAGTATATTATGAAATTAACGCAATATAGGTTATGATTTGAACAGAATTAAATTGATTTGAATTTAATTAAATTAGACTGAAATTAAATAAAATAAAAAACAAGTCCTAACTTTACTTCAACGTTTGTGTTCCAAATTTAAGCATATTTTTAATCTAAATATATTTTGTACTAATGCAACTTACATAATTACCTATATTTTTAAATTTGATGATCCAAATGGATTATGTCAAAACTGAATGTTTCAATTTATATTTATATTTAATAAAATGAATATTTGAATGATTATTTCCACATTTGAATCATATAAGAAGCAATGAGAAATAATTCTTGCTTGAAAAAGCAGCGAGAAATAATGAAAAAGATTTACATTAAATTTAATGGTGCATTGTAATTTTGTTGTAGAATAGTAGTATGCTTTAGAAGCACGTTTGAGTCGGTGCTCGGGCACGTGGTAGGCCATTTTCAGTTATGGGTTGCTCTTGGTAAAAATAACTGATTATTTATTGAGAATGAATGATTAAATTTGGGTTATAGTGATTTCGTGTGATTGTATAGTTCGTTTAAAAAAATTGTCCTATTTATAATATAGAAAATAAATAAATTAATTGGTGGTGTTCAATTTATTTTTTTAAAGACTTGTTTAGTGGTTAAAATATAAAAGGTAAATATTATTGCAATGTAGTATATATACTCTCTAACTCTTACAAATTGTCATGTTTTTTTCGTAATTAGTAAAGAAAATGTGATGAAATCTTAATTTTGAAGCCATATGTATGGGCCATATTTTGAAAGGCTCGGTCGGTAATGGGTTGGGCTCGATTAATGGTTATGCTTATCTTCTTGCCCCAAACTTTATTTAATACAGTATGATAATCGTTTTGTTTTTTGATCTTTGTTTCTACTGCATCATAATTCATACAAAAATTAATTTTTACAATCATTTTTACGTAATCATTAATCAACGACTTTGGAAATTTAAATATTTCTTACTGTAGAAATGACAATAATAAATGTATTTTTTTTGTCTGAAGATGCAAAATCAACGATCATTGTTATTGGCGTAGAGAAATCCATGTAAAATCATAAACATAAAAAATTTAAAAAATCAAGAAAATGATCTATGGTCCAAACAAAATCTTAAGATACAGAACAAGATAGATCAAAAACAAGAATACCATTCGAGTATTAGCAACACAAAAATAAACGTGCGAAAAATGTAAAATTAATTAGCAACGAAAATAAGATTGATATTTCAAGCATAAAAATCAACAAATAAATTATATGTTGAATGTATATATAATCGTCGTTGAAAGGTGAACCTAAATTGTTAAGCCTTTACACAAAATATTATAGATAAAGATAATATATATGTATTTTCTGTAAATATATAAAATTTAAAAATAAAACAAAACACTATTATGTTAAATTTCCTACATCATTTACATCAGGAAAATCTTTATATATTTATTAGATTTTGTTCATGATTACAATTATGTGCATTGTGTTTACGAAAGAGGTTTCTTCATGAACGTAATAATTGACCAAACCTAATAACAGTTAGTGTTTCATTTAGATATGATCAACATTTTAATTAATGATCATGATTAATGGGAGATTAACCGAACAATAATCACTATAGTCTATACATAATTGGACGTAATTGTGTCTCGTGAATGGTTGTTCGAACTAATTTTATATGTTAAATAATCACACTAAAATCTCCATTCGAACTAATTTTATATGTTAAATAATCACACTAAAATCGAGAGGCGTTAATTATATTGTGCTAGATCAAATTTGGTTGATTTTGCATATCGGTAATTCTCCGTGGGCAAATTCTGCCCATGGACAGAAAATTAATTTTACGTTAATTTTTTTTTATAAAGTAAATATTATAATACTTAATATATATGTAAAAATAATAATTTTATTTATTATTTTTATATTTTAAAACATATATTTTTATTTAACAGTATTTTTTACTTAGAATACCAAAATATGTAATATTTTTATTTAAAAAATTATATTTTTAATTTTTTTTACATAAATAAATTAATAATAGTATAACTAATATTAATTAATATCTAAATATAAATAAACTATTATTTAAATTTATAAAATAATTTTTTTTACGTTTTCTGTTCATGGGCAGATGCTGCTCATTTAGCAAGACTCTTTGCATATTTTGTTTTGCATGAAGGCTGTTGTCAATGACTAATCAAAGTTTTAAACAATTTCGAAAATCGAAATAAAACAATTTTAACGAATTCGGGATGTATGAATCTTAGGCGGCGACTTCAAACTTTTGATGATTTAATGAAAAACTTATTAACATCATGGGCGGCGATTGCAAAATTTTAAATTATTTTGGTTTCTAATTACGTTGATATACATTTTTTTGAGATGCTTTTTGTTTTATCTCACAATAATATTCACATTTTAAGGATTATTTTTAAGATTGTAAATAAAGCACAACTCTTTTAATAAACAATAAAAAAAGTTAGTATATTTTCCATAATTTTATTTTATTTATTTTAAAAAATAATTTACTTTTGCTTTTTCTTTTTTACATTTTTTAAATTTTATGCACAAATATTTTATTTTTTAAATTAAAAATATAGGAGTATTTTTTATCTTATTATTTTTTATCAATTTTTTTATTTTATATTAAATAAATGCATTACTCTTAAATTTGATAAGTACACCACATCTATTCTATACATATATAATTTCAAAATACACTAATGACATGTGTATAAATAAAAAATCAATAATAATGTTCACACTATAAATTATAAATAAAAAAATTATAAATTGTAACTAATAATATTATTAAGCATATTTAAATTATATATAAATTCTAAATAGTAATTTAAAATTATATATTTTTGGTAATAATAATTAATTATCATCTTAAATATATTTTATATTTCTCTTTTTCTTATTCCATTAATATTAATTTAATTTCAATTAATTGTATCTCATAAAAATCGATTTCCTCTTATTTCTTAATCCACTGTAGTTAAAACAAAATGATCAAACTTGTTAGGTATATTATTAATACTTGATTTAAAATTTTATTTTTCTAGACATTGAATCGATTTACGTATACGTTCTTCTGTTCATTCATTTTTTTTCCTCAATTTTTTTTTTAATTTTATGTATTAATTATGATTTTTTCGCAAATCAAATTGTCGAGATATCAATCATGTTCGACTAGATTTTTTTTTTCAGTTTATCCCTAATTTAGTTCTGTAAAATTTATTTTGCATTTTTATTTTTATTTTCAATTAATTTTGATTTTCCTTCTACCGGTTTTAGGTATATGCTGATGCATTTGACACTCGAGAAATGCAGAGACGAGAAACGGAATGTAGAGACGAGAAACTCCCTCTCACCAGATCAGAGACTCCCCAATCGGGTAAGATGTAAATCGAGGGATGTGCTCGAGTAACAGACAAATGTGGGAGAGAGCCAATAAGTCTCATCTCAGTACTAACTTTATAATATTTAAATGAAAATTTGTCATATCCGAGATTCGAACCCGTCCTTGGAGAATTACACCAACATTACGACAGACCTTAGCACTCGACTATGCCCAAGAAGCTTACATACTGTAAATTACATCAAACAGCCGTAATCTTTGAAAATAATAAAAAATTCATAATTGAGATAACGTTAATAATGAGATTAATATGAGTTTACAAATGAGTTTACAAATTTAAGTGGGAGTTCGATTATTAAATAAAATAATTTTTTAGTCCATTAATAAATTTTTGGTGAAATATGTTGGAGATTAAATAAAATTTTAGATTGTTTCAAACAAATAAATCACGTGTGGGTACTAGTTTATTATAATTAAACATTTAAAAGTCTATAATGGCATTTAAAAAAATATACATATAATCAATATTTTAAAAGGATTTTTGAATAAGGTGAAATTATTATTATTTATTTACAATTAATTAACTCAATTTTTTCTGATTTAAAATTAAGGATAAATATCATAATTACTCTTTTAAACTTTTTTTTTCATAGAGTAGATAAAGAGTAAAAAACATTAAAATTTTAAAATGTTGCTCTAGTATATAATTATCCTAAACAATAAAAAACAGATACATAATTCTATCTTCTTTAATACAGTACATAATTTTCATGTTAATTCTATCTTCTTTAATTATAATTACGCACTTGATCCGGTTATCATCTATACAAATCAGCCAACACCGTCACTCCCCCGCGCACATTAGCATACACCGTACAAATACCAGAAACTGAATTAAACCTGGAAAAATCGATTAGTAAAAATGCTCGTGGCGACAGTAAAGGCGGTAGCGCTCGGACTGTTTCTGTTATCGACTCTGGCGACGCCGTTTTGTTCCGGCGCGAACGTGACGTACGATCGCCGGGCACTGTTGATCGACGGGAAGAGACGTGTGTTGGTGTCCGGATCCATCCATTACCCTCGCAGCACTCCTCAAGTAAATGCACGCGCTCGCACGCGCACAGTGATAACGCGATGCTCTGTTTTTTTTTTTTTTTTGTTAATCTAAAATTTGAACGTCGGAAAACAGATGTGGCCGGATTTGATTCGGAAATCCAAGGACGGCGGATTGGACGTGATCGAGACCTACGTCTTCTGGAACTTGCACGAACCACTCCAAGGCCAGGTGATACTTTCGATTCGCCTATAGGACAAAAAGAGTATATAACAATTACAATGAAATACAAATAAACGAGATGAAAAAAAAAAACACAGGATAACGAACGAGATATTGACTATATCGATCGAGGGTTTGAAATTTTACATGTGTAGAAAAATCGAACAGTTTTCTGAGTCGCATCACAAATTTTAGTTTTTTTTTAGTGTGTGTGTTTTGCAGTATGATTTTACAGGGAACAAAGATTTGGTAAAATTCGTGAAATTGGTCAAGGATGCTGGTTTGTATGTTCATCTCCGAATCGGACCTTATGTATGTGCAGAATGGAATTATGGGTGAGAATTTCCGGTCTCTTAATTTTTTACTGAATTAAAATGATAGTGTAAAACTGTAGTATTTTATAATGAAAAGCTAATAATTATTTCATTTTTATAATGTTACATGGAACAAAGGGGATTTCCTCTGTGGCTGCATTTTATACCCAAAATCGTGTTTCGAACCGACAACGAGCCCTTTAAGGTTACAACCGATCGATTCTTGCAACTTTTTTTTCCTTTCGTATCATCGATTAATTGAATTGGCTTCTTCAGGCTGAAATGAAGCGATTCACAGCCAAGATTGTGGACATGATGAAGCAAGAAAAGCTATACGCTTCTCAAGGCGGAAACATAATCTTGTCCCAGATAGAAAACGAATACGGAAATGTCCAGAACAGGTACGGTCGAGGAGCGAAACCCTACATACTATGGGCAGCTTCTATGGCCACCTCCCTCGATACAGGGGTGCCCTGGGTCATGTGCCGACAAAAAGACGCTCCTGACCCCATCGTCAGTTTCTTCTCTTTCCAAACAAAATCAAAACTCTAATACAGTACAACCTCTAAAAATTAATACTCGTAGTCTATTAGGAGAGGTTATTAATTTATGGAGTATTTTTTTTTCATTTAAAAGACCAAGACCGAAAGATTCTATTAATCTATTAATTTAAAGAGGGGTTATTAATGTATGGAGAATTAATTTATAGATGTTTTACTGCAGTAGTATTAGTTTAATTTTTCGATAACTTTCAGATCGACGCTTGCAACGGGTATTACTGCGACCAGTACGTTCAGAAACCCAACGTCCCAAAAATGTGGACCGAGAATTGGACAGGATGGTACATAAAAAAAAACATTCGGTTTTCGTTTTTCCTCGATTTATACAGTTAAAAAAATGGCTATGGTGTGTTTTAGGTTGTCTGTATATGGTGGTGCCCAGCCGCACAGACCGGTGGAAGATATTGCGTTTGCCGTGGCAAGGTTTTACCAGGTCGGCGGAACCTTCCAGAACTATTACATGGTAAACAAAAAAAGTACTTATAATAAACGAGATTTTATCGTTTTCTGACACGAACATTTATCGATGATCAGTACCATGGCGGGACCAACTTCGGGCGCACTGCTGGCGGGCCCTTCATCATTACGAGCTACGATTACGATGCTCCGATCGATGAGTACGGTATGTAATTGGTACAAACTTATTCTCAGTTCAGTTCAAATAGTTTCAGTCTGAAATAATGGTATGTTATTGGTACAAACTTATTATCAGTTCAGTTCAAATAGTTTCAGTCTGAAATAATGTGTTGTTGTAGGACTTCTGAATCAGCCGAAATGGGGTCACTTGAAAGATTTACACACGGCTATAAAACTATGCGAAGACGCGATAGTGTCAACCGATCCGAACACCACTTCCCTCGGTTCGACTACAGAGGTATAAAATGAATTTTTCTCGATGAAACAATTATGTTTTCTCGCATTTTTTTTTAACAAATAAATTTTCAGGCCACGGTTTATGAAACGAATTCGGGACGAAATTGCGCTGCATTCCTCGCAAACTGGGGGACTCAATCCGATGCGATCGTGAGCTTCAACGGAAAATCGTACACGTTGCCCGCTTGGTCCGTAAGTATATTGCCCGACTGCAAGACAGTCGCGCTAAACACCGCACAAGTACGTAAGACATCGTTTTAAAAAAAAACGTGCTTTAATTTTGGAAGTTATATTCTGTTAGAATTCACTTCATCTAAAAGCTCAAACTGTTAGAGAAGTTGTGCTGGGTCGAATATATTCTCCAATATGTTCAAATCAGTTTACGCGTAAACTATACAGATTAACTCGATTTCGACGGTTGTGAACTTCGTTCATCGGCTCGACACGATTTTCTCGGGTTGGAGCTGGATAAACGAGCCGGTGGGTGTATCGTTCGATAAGTCGTCGTTCACGAAACCTGGATTGCTGGAACAAATAAACACGACAGCCGATCGAAGCGACTACTTATGGTATTCTCTTAGCTTTGTGAGCAACATAACTGATGATCAGTCGACCCTTCGTGTCGATTCTTTAGGCCACGTGGTTTACGCTTTCGTTAACGGAGAATTCGCAGGTGATAATATTATAATTCAACTGCTTTAATTTATTTATCCATTTGTTAAAATTACGAATTAAACGGTTGTGAACAGGAAGTGGATCGGGGAGATATGGTAACACCAAAGTCTCACTAGAAGTTGCGGTGAATATTCGACGGGGGAGTAATAAGATCGACCTCTTGAGCTTGACGGTTGGATTGCAGGTACCAATATTGTTATGTTGTATGTAACCGAATAACTGTCGTTATTATTTAAGTATTAATTTATTAACACGGATCGATGATTCAGAACTACGGAGCCTTCTTCGACCAGAAGGGTGCGGGGATAACGGGCCCCGTGGAGCTGAACGCCGTCGATCTTTCGTCTCGTCAGTGGGGATATCGGGTTGGATTGAGAGGAGAAGAGTTGGGACTGCCCGCGGGAAGTTCGCGACTTTGGATTTCACAACATGCTCTGCCCAAAAATCGAACATTAGTGTGGTACAAGGTACTCCCTCCAATTCATAACTAAGACCTTTTATGTGGACAAAAATTAAGATTTTTTTTTACAAGGTATAAATGTATTTTTAAGTTAAAAATAGAGTTGAAAATGTAGATAGATAAAGTTAAATAAAATTGTATTTGTGAAAAGTAAGAGTATTTATTTTTTATTTAGGAAGAGTTTATTATTGTGAAATTTCAATTTAAGAAAATGGTCATGTTATTACGAATTGGAGTGATTAATAATTACTCCCTCTAATTCTTTTCAACTGTCGTTCTGTGTATTTTTATTTTTTTCATTTTAATTGACGTTTTACATTTTTTGTACTTTTTTACCCTTATTTAATGAGGTTTATTTATTGTGAAAGACAAAAAAAAAACATCCGGAGTGCTTTTAGAAGAGAAGATAAAGATGATTTCTGTTGATTTATTAATTTTATAATATAATTAAATAAGATTAGATTTGGTATAATATTTTTACATTAATAACCGTGCAAATCACTAAAACGATAATTAAAAAAAATTGAAGGGAGTATGATTTTTTGTGAACTATATCTCTTAAGTAACTATGAATCGATGATCATACAGACGACTTTCGATGCTCCTTCCGGAAGCAGCCCGGTCGGTCTAGACTTGGCGGGAATGGGGAAGGGTCAAGCGTGGGTCAACGGGCAGAGCCTCGGGCGGTATTGGCCTACGTATATCTCTCAGGGCAGCGGTTGCAGTACTACCGGGGCTTGCAACTACCGGGGACCGTATAGATCGTCTAAATGTCAGAAGAATTGCGGAATGCCAACTCAGCAGACGTAAGATTATACAATTAGATGCCACATCATTTAACAGCTCGAACTATTACAGAAGTTTGACAATTAACTTGACATTTATATTCTCCTATAGTTACTTATAACCTATGGAATATTTTTCAGCTTCCACGTTCCTCGTTCGTGGATGAAACGAACGGGAAATGTTCTGGTGTTGTTCGAGGAGAGCGGGGGTGACCCCACGAGGATATCGTTTGCGACGAGGGAGACGGAGAGTTTTTGCTCTCAAATTTCGGAGTCGCATCCGCCTCCCGTGGGGATGTGGAGTAGGAAGACAGGTGGCGGGCCGAGAATGGTGCTGAGTTGTCCTTTGCCAGGTCAGGTTATAACGGAGATCAAATTCGCGAGCTTTGGAAATCCGAGCGGTTCGTGCGGGAGTCTTAGAGACGGTCGTTGCAGCAGCGGAAGGGCCCGTTCGATTGTCGAACGGGCTTGCTTAGGTTCGAGAGCGTGTGAGATCGGAGTGTCAGTCGATACGTTCGGGGATCCGTGTGCGAGGATTGCAAAAAGCTTAGCCGTTGAAGCATCTTGTGCCTAAGATATATACTCTATATATACTCTAGACCTATTTAATTTACATGTTTTGAGTTAATTTCATGACTAAGATATATACTCTATATGCTCTAGAATCTCCAATTCAAGACGCGAGATTGGAGTCGAACCGTTATTTAAAAGTCACACAACACGAAATTCAACTAAAAACGTTAAATAAGATCAACGTTATATTTATAAGAAAATTAAAAGACTAAGTTCATGCATTTTGTATTTATAATCAGTCCAATACAAGTATACAACTCTATTAAGTTCATTTTATTTGTTTCATTCCAAAATTCACATATAGTATACAAGTAATTTATAATTAAAAACAATTTAAGAAATGCGTGTATACTATGAAAATGGGCATTCCACATGATCGAACTCTTCATGCATAAAACATGTCGCCAATTGTCGTCCTCTTATGAATGATGGAACTACTCCTTTAGTTTTTTTTTTTTAAGTGGGGTTGGTGAGTGGTTGAAATTGAATTAAATTACTATATTATGATTTCACAATTTTCATATATTCTTTTCATTCATGAATGGTGACCACGTTTTCATTAAAAGTGCACTAAATGCAACCAATGAATTCGTACAAACTTCGTCCAATATTATCTCATTCACAAATCACAATAATTGTTTTGAATATGTTATGAAAATGTTTTAATTGCTATGTAAAGGTGATTGCGCGTGACTAGCGATGACAACAATCGACGACGACTCCTCTATATATATCTCCTCCACGCTAAATCGCTAATTGTCAATTCATGAGATCGAGAATGTTATTGAACGAAACTTACATGAAAGAGGTGTGTCGATGCAACCAACAACGGGACCGATAAAAAAAAAAAGGCGTGCGTACGTCCACCGTGTTTGGATTCCGGGGCACGTGACTATTGATGACAACATTTGATGATGACTTTATATAAATTGAATTAAGTCTTTTTTCCTTCTATTTTTTTTCTTTATATTCCAAAATTTTATTTGCAATCATTTTAATTTATTGATTTAAAAAAAAAAAAACGTATTACATTTTTTTGTTTTAGAATTGATTTTTTTTTAATTTTGTATTCATATGATCATTAATGATTCGAAAGAGAAAAAGTAAATATTTTCACAAATATTGTCAACCTCAAAGAAAAATTAGTACATACAAATATACAATATTAACTTTTACTATCAATTTAATAATATATATATATATATATATATATTTAAATTATCGTGTCTATACATTATATTGTTTTTACAAAATATTTACATATCACAATTGTAATGTGGACAAATAATATAATGTCAGATTATTTTTGAATAAAAAATATTTATATAAATTGGAAATTAATACTAATTGTAATATTTCGAAATATTATAAATTGAAAGAATTTCAAAAAATATATACTACTATTTTAAAAGTAATTACAAGGAAAAAAAGTAGTAAACTATAAACAAAACAAATTGTAATTGTAACATATTTGTAAAATGGAAAATTATAAAAAATATATATAAATTCTAGAGTAATTTTTTAAATAAATACTAAAAAAATTAAAAGATAAAAAAAAAGTGATAAAAAAATAGTAGAGTATATAATTTTAGGAGTGCTAGCTAGCTAAGAAAACAAATTATAACATGTAACTGATTCATAAAATGACAAATATAAAAAAACAAAAATTCTAGTTAATTAGCTTTGGATTATATCACGTAGTAAGTGCAAATAATATCATGTTACATTATCTAAATTGGAAGTAAACATAATTTGGAAATATACATATACTGTACTATACTAAATAATTTGATTTTGATAAGATATGGAAATCCCATGTGGTACCAACCTCACGTGAACCCTACACCAAACGTTGTTCAGCCTTATCATGCACGACACTTTATTGTGACACGTGTCCGATTGTGGTGACAATTTGAATCATGTCATTTTCCTATATCGTATATTTCATAGAAATATTCACCAGAAAATTCATATCTTTTTATGGAAAAGGTTAAATGATATACTGTAGGTGGATGATGTATGATTTTTTTTATGTTGATCAATAATTGACAAAATGTAATAATAGTGATTAATTAGTAATTATCAATATGTAATCGTAATTAATGGGATTAAGTGAACATAAACACTATGCACCAGCACAATTGGACGTATGTAGCTCTGACGAGGAGTGGTTGAATACAGTAGTAGTATTAATTATCATTGTAAAAAAAATACGGAGTACTAAAATAATGAATGACCTACGGTCCTAAATCCAAATGCTATGTTATTTAATCAAAGTAATTTGGAGTTAGATTTCCTAGTAATTAACGCTAATAATTACGCTAAAATCGAGAGCTGAAGTTTGTTTGTAGGGTTACTGTTTCATTATAAAAAAAGAGATATTTTTATTAGTTTGAGAAAAATATTAGTAAAATTTAATTTTAAATTACACAACTAAAAAATGAGTAAAAATAAATTTATAATTGTATTTTAAAATGTAATTAAAATTATACGTAACTTTATTGGGGACAAAAATAAGCACAAAAACACAGTTATCCCACTCTCTACTTGTCTCGCAAAGAAAACTAAATAAATGAGTTTAATCAAATTCTTCACTTTATAAAATGTCACATATAGAGGATCTTTAGAAAATGTCACATATAGATGATGGAGTTTGAAGAAAAAGAAATTTAATGTTTAATTTATTCCTTCAAATATAAATTCAATGTTTAATACACTTTTTGTCACAAACATTTATCTCACAAATTTAAGCAATAATTACATCATAATTTCACACAAAACAAAAATAAATACTCCATTGTATTATTGAGTCTCATTGTACACTGGTAACATAATAAAGTACAGTATATACACAAAATATTTAAATATGTTAAAATAAAATTAAAAAAAACCCTTGATGAAAATTAGTAAGATACTTAACCCCTGAATTACTACTCCACTATTACTATAAAAAGTAGAAATGAAACAGGCGGAGTCGACGAATATAAATATGTGTGCACTCCACGGGGTTTATCATCTACACACACCGTCTCTCCCCCGCGCACATTAGCACACACCGTCCTAATACCAGCAACCGAATTAACCTGCGCGAACAAAAGAGGATAAACGTGAACCTGTTGAAGAGTTTGCGTGTCGTCCCCGGCGCACGATAGTTAACTTTCCCTTCAATCTCGTCGTTTCCGTTAAGCAAAAAAATAAAAATAAAAATCTAATTCTATTTCTTCCGAGACAAAATTTCCCCCCTATTTATGCACACACACTCGCACACATAAACCTCGATAAAAAAATATCGATCAGTCAAAATGCTCGGCCGGACAGTAATGGCGGTGGAGCTCGGACTGTTTCTGATACTGACTCTGACGGCGCCGTTTTGTTCCGGCGCGAACGTGACGTACGATCATCGGGCACTGTTGATCGACGGGAAGAGACGCGTGCTGGTGTCCGGGTCCATCCACTACCCGCGCAGCACTCCTCAAGTCAGTACTGTGATAATGCGATCTATGCTCTGTAATTTTTTTGTTTTCGGAATCTAATTTTCGGAATGTTGAATACAGATGTGGCCGGATTTGATACAGAAATCCAAGGACGGCGGATTGGACGTGATCGAGACCTACGTTTTCTGGGACTTGCACGAACAAGTTCGAGGCCAGGTCAAATTTTATTTTTATTTATTATTATTTTCTTCAATTTGAGGAGCATTGATTAGGATTTAGGAAGGGGATGAAGAAGAAAAAGTCGATAAACTTTTGTGGACATAATTATTTAATATTTTAGGTGACCCCTATTAATTTCTGTTGTTGGGTCATGCTGTTTTTTATTTTATTTTTTATTTCCTTATATTTAAATACTCCATTATTAATATATTGTGTTTTACAGTATGATTTTGAAGGAAACAAAGATTTGGTGAAATTCGTGAAGTTGGTTCAGGATGCTGGTTTGTATGTTCATCTCCGAATCGGACCTTATGTGTGTGCAGAATGGAATTATGGGTGAGAATTTTTTTGTTTTTTTAATATATACATGAAATCAAATCCATAGATATATCATTTTTTTCTTCTATAATCTCAGTATTGTTTGTATGTTTACATGGAGCAGGGGATTTCCTCTGTGGCTGCATTTTATACCCGGGATCGAGTTTCGAACGGATAACGAGCCCTTTAAGGTTATAACCGCTTTGTACAACTTTTTTGATTAATTGTTGGCTAATGTTACGATGCTTACTGTCGCACGAGAGCTGTTTCAGGCTGAAATGAAGAGATTTACAGCCAAGATTGTTGACCTGATGAAGCAAGAAAAGTTGTATGCGTCCCAAGGCGGAAACATAATTTTGTCCCAGGTATAATATAATCATTCTCGCAGCTGTAATTTCCTTTTTATTTTTAACTCGAATTCGCAAATATGTCAAGTGCTTGTTTCTGTTTCTTTTCATTCCAGATTGAAAATGAATATGGGAATATACAACAAGCGTTCGGTGCTGGTGCGAAAACGTACGTTCAATGGGCAGCATCTATGGCCACCTCACTGGATACAGGGGTGCCCTGGGTCATGTGCCAGCAAAAAGATGCTCCTGATCCTATTGTGAGTTTAAAAAAAAATATCGAAACTCTGATATTTTGTCAATTACTACCAGTGAACTTACTATGGTTGTACTTTTTGAATAACTTACAGATTGACACTTGCAACGGGTTTTACTGTGATCAGTATGTTCCGAAATCAAGTAGTCCGAAAATGTGGACAGAGAATTGGACTGGATGGTAAAAAAAATGCTTTTCTTATTTCCTGAAAATTGGTTTATGTTAGTTTGTTTCTGAAGTCAAATTGCTTAATTACGTTTTTTTATACCAACAAAAATTCTTTAGGTTTGCTGAATTCGGTGGTGCCCTGCCATACAGACCGGTAGAAGATATTGCTTTTGCTGTGGCACGGTTTTACCAGCGCGGTGGAACGTTCCAAAACTATTACATGGTAAAAAAAACCCAACCCTTTTTACAATGTACTGATCGAGTTTTTATTGTTTTCTGACATGAGCATTAATTATCGACTTTTGTATCAGTACCACGGTGGGACCAACTTTGGGCGCACTACTGGCGGACCCTTCATTATTACAAGTTACGATTATGATGCTCCGATTGACGAGTATGGTATGTTGTTAGACATTCACATTAGCTATTATTGTTAAAGGATTTTTTTTTTTACTGATCTGTGTTGTGTGTTGTAGGGCTTCTGAATCAGCCGAAATGGGGTCACTTGAAAGATTTACACAAGGCTATAAAACTATGTGAAGATGCAATGGTGGCAACTGATCCAAATATCACTTCCCTTGGTTCGAATGCGGAGGTATTAACGTTTAGTCAAATTTCTTTCATTTTCCATTAAACTGATTTTTTTTATAAATTAATTTTCAGGCATCGGTTTATAAAACCCAATCAGGACAGTGTGCTGCTTTTCTTGCGAATTATGGGACACAATCTGATGCAAATGTGAAGTTCAATGGTAAATCATACAATTTGCCTGCTTGGTCCGTAAGCATATTACCCGACTGCAAGACTGTGGTACTAAATACTGCAAAAGTACGTTGCATAGTAAAAAACTGAGCTTTTGGGAAGTTATAACATTGTTTGTTTTCTACTTGAATTCTCGATTCACATGCAAAAAATTAATTTATGCAAAACTGCAGATTAACTCGATGTCCACGGTTACGAACTTCGTTCACCAGAATTCGAAAGACGATACTACGGCTACCGGCTCGATCTTCTCGGGTTGGAGTTGGGTAAATGAGCCTGTGGGTATATCTAGTGATATTGCATTCACGAAACCTGGATTGCTAGAACAAATAAACACGACTGCTGATCAAAGTGACTATTTGTGGTATTCTCTTAGGTATATCAGTTTCCGACTGCTCTTTTTGTTGCTGTTGTTGTTGTTGTTGTTGTAACAGAAAGTCATTATTTGAGATTTAATTTTATTTTATTTTCAGTTATGAGACAACAGGAGATAAGCCTTTCATAAACGATGGAACTCAGTCAGTCCTTCAAGTGAATTCGTTAGGCCACGCAGTTTATGCTTTTATTAATGGAGAACTTGCAGGTGATTCGGCTTTATTTGACTGCTTTATTTCATCGTTAAAAAAAGTTCGGAATCTAAAAAATATGAAGAGGTTGACCTTTGAAAAATAGTTGTTTCTAATACAAGCCGACAATCAATGCATCTGCAAACACGTATGATATGACTGTACTGTTTGGTTGTACAGGAAGTAAAAAAGGAACATATGACAACCCTAAAGTCTCACTAGAAGTTCCAGTGACATTCCGACCGGGAAAGAATAAGATTGACCTCTTGAGTTTGACAGTGGGATTGCAGGTACCATTTTGTCTGTGTCTAATAATTCTTTCTTATAATTATTTTGACGAGTTATTATATCTAATTCAGAACTATGGAGCATTCTTCGACAAAACGGGTGCAGGGATTACAGGTCCTGTGCAATTGAAAGGCTCACAAACTGTTGATCTTTCTTCTCAGCAGTGGACATATCAGGTCAAAAAACACTTCCAATTTTTTAAAAAAGCTTACATTGAGCCTCATCACGAAACATTGGATTAAACCTCAGAAGTAGTTGTGGAATTTCAAAAGATGATTAGATCAAACCTCTACCTCAATGCTCATTCTTGCAACAGCATACCTTATTAAAATTGCAAAATGTATATAAAAAATAAATGGTTTTTGTATTAAATGTTATTCTATTTGACTATGGACTATCTTATGTTCTGTTCTGTATCTAATTTTATCATTGTGAAATCAGGTTGGTTTGAGAGGAGAAGAGTTGGGTCTGTCCACTGGAAGTTCATCCCTTTGGGTATCACAGCCTACTCTGCCTAATAATCAACCATTAGTGTGGTACAAGGTAATATTGTGTGCGCGCGCGCGTGTGAACATTTCTCAAGTTGAGAAGCAACTAACTTGCTGTCCTCTTGTGATGATCCAGACGACTTTCGATGCTCCCTCCGGAAGCAGCCCAGTTGCTTTAGACTTAACGGGAATGGGGAAAGGTCAAGCATGGATCAACGGACAAAGTATCGGACGCTATTGGCCCACCTCTATCGCTCAAAATAGCGGTTGCACCGACAATTGCAACTACAGGGGACAGTTTAAATCGAACAAATGTCTCAAGAATTGTGGAAATCCATCCCAGCAGCTGTAAGAAATGTTCCCCTTAGCATCTGTTTTATTTTTTTTTATATTTACAAAAAAAGGTGAAATCATAATACTCATCCCTGAGGTTTATATCAAATCTTTTCAGCTACCATGTTCCTCGTTCATGGCTGAAACCGAGCGGAAACATTCTAGTGTTATTCGAGGAAAGTGGAGGGGACCCCACAAAGCTATCTTTTGCAACTAGGGAGACGGAAAGTATATGCTCTCGGATTTCAGAGTCTCATCCGCTTCCCGTGGACATGTGGACTACTTCGGATGAGGAAACGAGGAAGACAGCCAAACCAACTCTGTCCCTGCATTGCCCTTCGCCCGATCAGGTTATATCTGAAATCAAATTTGCCAGCTTTGGAACTCCAAGGGGTGCATGTGGGAGTTTTAGCCATGGTCGTTGCAGCAGCGAAAGGGCTCGATCGATTGTCGAGCAGGCTTGCATAGGTTCGAGAATGTGTGAGATTGGAGTATCGATCGATACATTTGGTGATCCTTGTGCTAGAACTACTAAAAGCTTAGCCGTTGAAGCTTCTTGTGCCTAATTTATGGTGTTGGTTAAAGCTGACCGGACAAGATTATTATAGTAACAAAGAAATCCTCTTCGAGGTTTATTATATGTTGTCTATGGTCAATTATGTGTTAACCTATTAAACAGTATATATATATATAATGTAAGAAGAAAAATGAAAAAAAAAATCATGTAATAAGACAGATTGTATCAATTGTACCTGTACTTGCAATGTTGATATATTAAGAAAACCTAAAATGATTTTTTTTTTAAATATTACAAAAATTAAATAAATAACTAACTCCGTCTCTGAGTATTTTTCTTAAAAATGATTTACATATTTCTTGTAGTACATTTGACTAGATTCATATATTTATAAGAACAATTTAAGACTTAAAATTAAAAATAATTAATTTAAGACTTGACAATATCAAACAGGGACTTAAAAATAATTGTTGCTTTTATTTTATACAAATGAACCCCCAAAGGCCAAAGCTAAAATATACCAAGAATCTCCAGTTCATTTTGCGGGAATCACGTTGAACGTGCACGCGCAGACAAGCTGTATCTGAGTACAAAAGATGGTTTCAGAGAGTTTATAATTCATGAAAGTGCCATCGGGTTTTTGCTTCGTATCTAGTCAAACGGGGTCTAAAATTGTTCTTTGCGATCACTCAAAATCAACTCCATTATAGTAGAATATGATCTGCGAAACCATAGAGAGCTTGATCAAAACTAATGAAACCCTGTATGTAAAAGAGTGCGACTAACTTTGAGTTATGGAGCATCCCCACCGTAAACAATTATAAGAAGGGTACAAAAGAGGATTTTTTACGCATGTACAAATTTGAAAAGGAGAATGCATTTCATCCACTTACGATCGACTCTTTTGCTAGCTATTTTTGGAACTGGAATACTGGGAGCTCGTACTTTGGTGGCTCGGAGCCGTTTATACCCTCAGGAGACAGGGAGGTGCTGCTTGACGCTTGTTCACTGGTTACATTTGCCATCATCTTCAAGAAATAGCTGTGCCTGTAGGGGAAATTTTACGATATATAGAACCGGAAAAATGCAAAAATATAAAAACAGAAAATCACTTATAAAAAGTTCAGAAGGAATACCATCGTGTATCAGAAGTCAACTCCGGGTGAAAAGCAGTTGCTAGCAAATTCCCCTGCTTTACAGCGACAATCACTTTCTTTTCCGATCCAGCATTTTCCTAAAAGCATGTTTGGTAATTCAGTATTAAAAGCGAGACCTCTGTAGTTATTTAAAACACACACACAAAAGTGGCAACCTGCCTTATTCTTAACATGGAAGGAGAAATTATATCACATATCGAAATATCGAATAGTCACGATATTATCACCACTTCCAATATCAACATGCATATAATATAAATGTACGATCAAACAAAAAAAACATAACAGGCCCTTCTGGAACATGACAACAATCACTTATTTCAACGTTTGAGTATTAATTTAACCCTGCCCTAGAAATGGTTTGTACTCCCACAGTAGGCTACAAACCCACTTTCTTTACCTGTTCATCATGAAACGAAAAAAGGAAAACATGAATTTCTCTGTATGCTAACAAAAAGTTTTATCAACCAACTTTTAGCGATAAATATCAATTCAGTTCCCAAGAGCCTGGTGCAAAAAATGCATTATAGAACATAGAGCTTTCATCAAAATATCATCAGTGAAGGACAACCACCTATTCAAGTACTTGATAGGTTATTAAAATCTAGTAAATGTGTATCTGTAAGAAGAAACGAAAGAATATTCTATAGAATAAATAATGACCTCTGCACTTTCACTAGCAGGATCTGATTTTGAAGTTCTGTCTGGAATAGGGACTTCAGCCAACACCTGTACTTCTGGGCCTACTTCAATGATCCCGGGGGCACGAATGAACACTCCATGGAAACATGGAGAACCTCCTTCTTTAGCCACAATATCGGGAACAGGAACCTCAGCCACAAAGCTTTGAATCTGCAGCAACATTAATTTAGATTGCAAAATAAGGCATTTATATCAATTTAGGTCCCGTAATATAAGAAAACTATCAATTTGGGGAATGGAAGATAAAAATTTCTCCTTCCATCCCAAATGCTAGTCTACTACTCTACTATTCATTTTTTGGATGCCCATTTATATCAATTCCTCTATCGTACACCTATGTGTATAATACATTGTACACCAAATTTCAGTTAAAATATAAAAGATATTCATTATAAAAATAAATAATCATCATTGAACAATAACAAATCATCATTCTTAAAATCATCATTGCATAAAATATAAATTATCATATACTATAATATTCATTATATATCAAAATAATCTTCATTAAAAATACACTACAATGATTACTATGTGTACAATACTCCGTACACATAGTAGCACGGTAGAAATTGCCCATTTATATAGTCACTTTATATATCCAATATTATTTACTTTATTCTTTTACTATCATAATTCATAACACTATTTAGTATACATCTTGCAACTAACACCCTTCATTGAATAAGGGTATAACCCAGTTCATTTGGACTTAATTTTAGTTCGATTCATTTCAGTTCAATTTAGCTCGATCCAGTTCAGCTTGATTAATTTCATTTCAAAATTTTGAAAAATAAAATTAAAATAAATAATACTCCAATTAGGATGCATGATTTTGTGTAAACAATCTAGCTCATGCTAGAATATTATTCATAATTTAAAAAAAATATATATATCTAATCATGTATAAAACTTATTATTATTACTATAAAAAAATCAGTTCAGGTCAGCTAGATTCAATTCAAAAGAACATGGCATAAATCACGAAACATTTTGCCTACTTGGTAATTTTCGATACTTTTTCCTAATGTGTGAAAATTCCAACAGTAATATATAATTGGACACAGGGGTATCAATTAGAGGTCACAAAGATAAAAGTATCAAGTAAAGGCCCATAAAGTTAACTTGAGGGCTATGTATGTTCAGCATCTGCAACCATCTTGTGTATATATATTGCCATATTTCTTTGCCCTCCATAATATTTCAGAAGAATATTCATCTTACTAGAGAAAAAATGCACTTATTTTTCGAAGGTAATAAATACTCTGATTGATAACATAAATATAATTTTTCTGACATAAGGTTTCTATGTTTAGAAATACTTAACAATGTGAACTCAAACGCCACTCACAGTTCGAAATAAAAATAGTACAACAACGTTGGAATTTTAATCTTGAAAGAGAGGGAAAATATAATAATGATTAGCAACCATTATCGTAGCAAGAGCTTGTAAAACTATTTCTAGGATCTCAAAAAATCCCTTTGGTTTTGACCATCTAAATTAAACAATTAAGGAAATTATTAGCATCTTATTAATTAATAATTATAATCCCTGTGATTGATTTTATTAATTTATCAGGGTTCATTTCTTTACATCTTATAAGCTCTAAATTTTGTCATATGAGATATATAAACTTATAAAACTCGAGGGAATGACTCCTACCTGACTGCCAAAGAAGTTCCGGTGAACTGTACAATTAAGACCACCAATAAGTTCCTGTCCGCCAATTTTTTGCCCTGAAAAAAAAAACATTTGGAATAAACTTAAAAAAAAAACATAGTAAATGACGTTATATTTCTAAGTGCTCTTTTTCTTTCTTTTCATGTTTTATGACAGAAGTACAATATTTCTCCACCAGTGACATAAAATTGTACATCATTAATACTTACCAACTGCTTTGTCAGCCAGAAAAATAAGTCCAGCACAGGTTCCCCATACTGGTTTTCCCGTTTTAACAAAATCACGCAGCGGGGGAAACTGAAAAGGTTAACAATATATGAAATTGAATTTCAACACAAGGAACGATAAGTTAATAAGTAGACATCATTTTACATCAAAACAAAATTGCTAGTGTCAGCGAAAGTCTTCGATTAACAGCCACTTATGATTCGGATAATTTCAAAACAGCACATCCCTACAACTCTACGCCTGTTGAAGATTTCAATGCCAGCCAACAAACTCGCTATAAGGTGCAGAAATCATTAATGAATGTACACTATTCTGAACATCGGAAATACGGTGTCTCGGTCAGTCAATAATCTTCGCATCGAGCACCTCAAAACTTGTTAAAACAGAATAGTTTTTGCAAGAGTTTGTGAATCAATTTTGATGGCTTATACCCTTTAGTCTTCAAGACCCTCACACACACAAACAAACACACACACAAACACACACACTACCAGATTATGGTATTCCGCTAGCTTGGCCATGGTGGTGCTCTCGCCGCCAGGGATGATGAGAGCCTCCACGCTTTCCAGCTGCGCCGCCTTTCGGACCTCCACCCCCTTCACCCCCACCTTTTTCAAAGCTGCAAACACACACACACACACACACACACGCACACACTTATTTTACGGTGGGAAAAAAATTGCAGATAGAAATCCAAAATCGAGCGACAGAAAAAAGTACCCGCGATGTGTTCGTTAAAAGATCCCTGAAGAGCGAGAACGCCGACCGCCATTGTTGCCGCCGTGAAAGATACAAGTCGCGTAAGTGCTTAGCACGAGTGAGGCGAGGGAGGGTGGAGGAAGAAAATCGTGTCCACCTCTGCTTCACGTAATACAGTACTGAATTTTTGGGGAATGAATTTTGGCTCCTTTTTCAATTCAGGGTCCGCCGTCATGAACACGACTGATGACAATCGTTCCATTGAAATTAAACAGGCTTTAATCCGGCCCAATCATGTATGGGCCGATTCGGTGCTGTGCTAGCCCACCGTAATGTGTATTGGGCTGTGCTCAAAAAGTTATTCTCGGCCCAATTTGATATGATGGGGATGGTGGTGAAGTGACAATCCTTGCAACTGAAAAAAAACCAACCAACCACCAACTACCGATAGAACTTGTGATGTGCATTGCAGCAACCAGTCATATTTCTCTTATTTGTACAATTATATTTTTTATTTTTTGCATTAAATAATTTTTATAGATAACTAATTTTTGTATATGTGGATTATGTTGTGGTTGCAGTCCTACTCATGGCGACTTGATTGAGTTGGGCTACGCTGCAATTAAGTATTATTGCAAGCCGATGGACCACAGAATTGAGTACTCCTGAATTAACAAAAGAATGATTTCATGTATACCAAAGTATATATGTGTGAAATATTGAATGATACTGATTTACTTTTATGTCCTATATATTGAAATACTACAATTTTTATAGATATCGAAAATTTACAAAATACTTTTATGTCCTATATATTGAAATACTACAATTTTTATAGATATCGAAAATTATCAATTTTGTAAATTTTCGATATATTAAAAATTCGATATTTTATTTAAATTCTTACAGCTAAAAACATGTCTTGAGACAAAAATTAAATATTTTATAACTAATTTTTTTAGAGATTATAAAGTTGATAATTTTTTATTTTTTTTATTTCAGGTTGAAAAATATGGTACACAGGGTGTCAGAACGTGATACAAGAGGGATCAAAAAGGAAATAAAACTGTTTGCCATCCTCAAAAAAATTGAATATTAAATAAATAAATACCTAAAATTCAACTGCCCGGCCAAATACAACAAATACAAACCCCCGCCTAACATTCGTCCATCCGGAAATATCTATTTAAACCTTTTTATTTAATATATAAATTATATATATATATATATATATATATATATTACAGAGAGAGGAGACCAATTTCTGAAAATCTATCTCTCTCCTCTCTGTGAAATTTATCTGTTGAATTTCCGTGGAAACGCCATTGAACTGCAATCGAAACCTCCGATTTTCCGAAAGTCCCCGAATCGAATCTCTCCCTATATTCGAGAACCAATTTTTCTCTAATTGATTTCGAGAGCTAGGGTTTTTTCGTCGAACGCATCACAAGGCAGGTGAATGATGCAATTTTATTTTATTTTGTATTTGGCGTTGTGTTTCATCGTCTTCTAATTATCATTTTTTTTAATTTGGATTTATAACGTTTTTCCCCTATTTGAAATTAACCTAAATTCCAAACGAATATGATTGTGCTGTAATTGAATTTTTATTCATTTTATCTGTATTTTGTTATGTTGTTAATTTTTAGACCCAAATCCGGAGATTGTCGGCTTGGCGGGGAAGAATGAACGCCTGAGCCTGCACGGGTAGATTTCATTCAGTTTCGTTTCAAAGCTCATAGAGATAATTGATATTGGAAAGTCATGTTGACTTCCAATCAAAATGGAATCAGTTTGGTCAACTGCCTATTTCATTTTGCTGAATGGCATCCTCTGGAATAGAGTTTCTGATCGGCCGTCCGGAGCCCACTTCACGATTTCAATTTGATGTTAGAAAAAAAGGTTCTTATCAATCTAATATAATTACTCCAATTAGGAAATTATAAAATTAGGTAAAATATTGCTTTTAGGAGTTCGATTGCAGACTATAATACTTTTTTATTTGTGTGTGGATTTCTTATATATTCAGGTTTTAGATCAAGCTTGTTGATTTCTCGCGCGCTGTGAAGCTATTTCAGCGCATTTTTTTGTGTGTTTTCTTTTTCGTTATGGCAAAGTTTATCAAGAGGAATTCTATTGAGGAGGTGGCGGAAATTGGGTGCTTTGGGTGCTTTGGTATCTCGTTCTCGAGGAAGCCGAAGAAGGCGGTGGGGCCCAGTAGGGATATAAGGGGCAATAATACATCTAGCGAGTTATTGTTGGATGATGACGTGGAAGATGATGAGGAGGAGGAGGATGATGAGGAGGATTGTTCTTATAACGGTGACATGACAGACACTGGGAATAATGGGGAGGATTATGATTTCCAGAGCCCTAGAAAAAAATCGGAGGAGATACTCATGTACCGATTGCAGAACGGATTGATATGCAGGGACTTTCCTGTTAAGGAAACTCATACAGTTATTCGCTCGGAGGTGAGTTGTAGAAACATTGTTAATTTGCTTGTGTCTTCCAATATGGATTATGAACACGATCAATATGGATATTTGAAAATTGAAGCCTATATATATGTTTTGTTGCTTTGGGAAGGTAGAAAGCTTCATTATTAAAAAGTTGGGCTTAAAGTACTCCTCCGAGAAAAAAAAATGTAATTAGGTAAGAAGATATTGTGGCTATTTCAGTAACTAGTAGCTAATGGTAGACACTAATATTAATTCTGTGTGTTTGTTTTTATGTATTGGATATATGTGAAAAATCACATGGAAATGGGCTTTTGGGTTCTCCATACTGTGACCTTTTCTCATTTTATGTTTTCTGTGCCCTCGATAATTCTAGGAGAGCAAGTTAAATTATAATCGTTCCGATATGGACAGGATATCAGGATCATATGAATCTGTAAATAAGGTTTATGCTACTTTGGTATGATAGAAAGCTTACGGATACAGACTTACAGTAATACTATCTTATTTCGCCTTCAAGAAAAGGCAAAATAATAAAAAGATAAATTAGTTGAAAATTTTATTTTTGAAGAAATTAGATGTACACTATTTCAGTTATCAAGAGCTATCGATTGACAATAATGGAATCATATGTTTTATGAAAATGTCTTATTGGCAACAACTCATTAACTGGGTCCTCAGGTTGTAAGGGTGTTGCGTATACTCACTGCTTAAGAATGATATTATTCAAGCAAATTGCATTATGTATTATTGATTAGATAATGTTTTAGGACGAAGATGGGTTCAAGACTGTTAATGAGTATGTCAGTGAACGTAAGATTGGTGCTGGCAGCTATGGAAAAGTGGTGAGACTATTGCTTAAGATAATTTTCTTCTTCTTTATTTGAGTTTTTAATAATGGAACTTGAATTGTAATTTATGTAAATGGAAATGCTTAGGTTCTCTACCGAAGCCGTGCAGATGGCAAGCATTACGCAATAAAGGTGATGCCTATTATTGCGCTTGCCCGGTGTCTTTTAGTATAACGACTTGGCACCAAAGAAATAGACATATCATAATATTATACTCGATTTTTTTATGCAGGCTTTTCACAAATCTCATTTATTGAAGCTACGAGTTGCGCCTTCCGAAACTGCTATGACTGATGTTCTCCGTGAGGTATCTAATTTGTACTTCTTTCATGTATTATCACTGGCCAATCATCTATACTCTTGTATTCCTATAACCGGACTATTGTTTGGATAGTTAAAGTGTGTGTGGATGTTATATGTATAAAAGAAAAAAGTGTGTGTGTGGATGTTATATGTATAAAAGAAAAAAAGGGTTAACTACAAATGTTATTGTACGTCTGAGGTTTGACCTAATTACTTTTACGAGAAATGTCTCAGGTTTCCATCATGAAAGTGTTGAGCCATCCTAATATTGTTAATCTAGTGGAGGTTATGGATGACCCAACTGTAGATCACTTCTATATGGGTATATTCCCAGTCCCTTTCTCTTATACCTTACAGTAGTCAAAAATAGCTGATCAAGTTCAATGCTATTTTGTTTCAGTTCTTGAATATGTTGAAGGCAAATGGGTTTGTGAGGGTGCTGGTCCACCAGGTGGTCTAGGAGTACATATTTCACGCAAGTACTTACGTGATGTGGTGTCCGGTTTGATGTACCTCCATGCTCATGTATGTTGGTTAGATTAATATTTGCAAGTTCAGGCACCATTTTTGAACTTATACTGTTCACTTTTCCGATTTTCTTTAATTTTATAGAATTATTCTGGGTTGCATAGTACAAAATGTTCTGCATCATTTTCTCCACGAAAGACGATTTAATGACGTTATGTTGATTTCAGTGTTTAAAATATGCATTTCACAATGGTTTGTACAATGAAAACAAAATGTAAAAATTAGCTAGCTCTTAATATCCGTCAATGAGTCTGATTAGGTTATGTAAGTATTTCGATTACCAATTATTGTTTTGATTCATATTTATTTTGGTCTAGTCCGTTTCGGCAATTACGACACTTGTGGATGCTATGGGCTCCATCCCTGTGTTTCTTAATTGTTTTCGCATTTAGTAAATACTATATAAAATATCATATCATCTTAATAATCAAATACTTGTCTAATCGTATTTTTTGGTAGCTTTGACCTGAGCTTGCTCTATAGTATACAGTATTTAACATGATATTTTATCTTTGCAACTGACAGAATATAGTGCATGGAGATATTAAACCTGATAATTTATTAGTTAATGCTTCTGGCACTGTCAAGATTGGTGATTTCAGCGTCAGCCAAGTTTTCGAGGTATGAGATTTTTCTTACTAGACTTGCCACTGATTTTAACAAACATTATTTATGTTGTTGTAATGTCTCTCCTGGAATAACTACAACTTGTTCATGAATATTATGTTTAGGATGATAATGATGAGCTTCGGCGTTCTCCTGGAACTCCTGTTTTCACTTTTCACTGCACCCGAGTGCTGTTTAGGTAATTTCTTTCTCTCTATTTTTATAGGGCACTTTTTTTATCATCCCAAACTTTTTAGAAGTGCTTATTGTGGCAATCTATCTTATATACAGGTGTAACCTATCATGGAAAAGCTGCTGACACTTGGGCCGTTGGAGTAACTTTGTACTGCTTCATTCATGGGAATTACCCATTCCTCGGAGAGACTCTTCAGGATACCTATGATAAGGTGGATCAAGTTCTTGATCTTCTTTTGCCTAATTACTAAATACCCATATTATATGTTTAAAAAAGGAGTGCAGTTGATAGAAACAAATACCAAGGGTCTATTTGTAATTATTAAAGAACTTTTTTTTCTAATCGGGATAAAAACATCATTCCTTGCCAAATTATTGATTCAGGCTCTTTTCTTATTGTATTCGTTGCCTCTCCCTCAGATAGTCAACAACCCTTTGCTGCTCCCTGATGGGATGGACCCTCTCTTGAAGGACCTACTTGAGGGTCTTCTTTGCAAAGGTCCATTTTCTTAGTGACTTCCAAGTATCCATCTTTTTTTCTTTAATCATTCTCCCTTGTCTCAGCAATGATTTTATGAATGTGCAGATCCAAGGCAGAGAATGACCCTAGAGGATGTCTCACGTCATGAGTGGGTTGTTGGAGAATACGGTCCGCTCCCACAGTACCCGTGTTGGTGTAAGCGCGACAGGCTGCCTAAAGAAGCCTCTGATGTGAGTAATCAGGCTAATGCTCTCACTTAGCAATACTAACGCATTTGGAGTGTTACACTTGGTAGGTCGTGCTATTGTTTTTGTTTTTGTTTTCTCGTATAGCAAAGCAAGTAGGTACTAAAAATTTGATTTAAGGATTACTTGCGAAAAGTGAAATACGACCATACAAGAAAGTGTACGATGCATTTGACGAGTAGAGGGGGCCTATATGAGACTTGGTATTTATAGATTTGAAAAGAAATAGGAGAGCCCTTTTTTCTTCTCTTGATAGAAAAGGTACATTTGATGCCTTTGTTCTCATATTTCTTGGATTGTGTATGATTATGTTTGAAGAGTGGTTTTTTTTTACAATTTAAACTAGGTTTGTCGATCATGAGCCTTGTTTTATATGTTTGGATCTTGATTCTTAGGTTGTGGCTCGGACTTGCGATTGCGATTGTTGTTGCAGTTAAAAATGAACGTATAATTTAGGGATGATCAAAATAAAAGTAAAATGTTTTAAAAAATTAAGAATGTTATAAAAAAACGATTAAAAAAAGGGAAGAAGGAGATTTGTTTGTACTTGATGGGCCATGGCAGTCGGTAATAGTATGGGCCCTGTGATGGGCTGGGCTCTACTTCCTGTGTGCGCAGTTATTATTGCCTCTGTAATGTAAGAGGGAATATGGGCCTCATGGGATCCATCAACATACATATCGATCCAATTAAATGCCACCAAGTGGCAAGTTATAAAAGAAAGTAGTACGGTAAAACTTCCGTAAAATTTTGTCAATTTAAAGAAGTATTAATATATCGATAAATATTAGGTAAAACTTTCGTAAAATTTTATCAATTTAAAAAAGTATTAATATATCGATAAATTAATATTTTATTAATTAAAACAGAGAATTTTCAAATTCAATAAATTTAAATATATTTATTTAAAATAATTGGATTAAATTCATGTATCAACTTTATTGCAACTAATCGATATATTCATGTATATTATTATAGATTCAATGTATAATATTAACTATATATTCATAAAAATAAACTAATTTATAATACCAAATTATATTTTCTAATCATCTAAAATGCATCACAAAATCATCAATAAATGATTAAACACATAAAATATTATGTGAAATATAAAAAGAACTATCATGCACTAAATATATTACAAAAATCAGTTATATTGTTAGTCAATGTACATTATCAAACAGTCTAAATAGATCACGTGAATACCCAACTTTGAGACTATTGACGAAAACTAATATTTATAATTTTAATATTTACAAATTATTAAATACAATAACATAATTTTGTTTTTCACTTGAATCATCACAACTAACTTGACATTTTAGTTTCTTTTTTATAATTGACGCCATATATAGTCTCGTAGAAATATTGTGCATTTTTTCCTAGTCTAGTAAATAGTGTGGCTAGAAAAAACCAAAAAAAATCAAATTGAAAAAAGAACAAAAAAAATGGGAATTTTGCAGATTAGAGGATTCATCTTCCTTCTCAGATTTTTCAAATCCCCAAAATTTGATGTCTGCCTAATTTTTTGACCGAATTAGATTGCAAGTAAGTAGGACGGCTATTTATTGATTTTTTCTAGGAAATACGAACGTGAAAGTGACTCCAAATTTACTATAGTATGCAAAAATATTAGCCCGATTTTCAATTTATGGTGGCTTGAAATCAATTTGAAGATCCAAGTCCAATGTTTTAAAACTCGAATTCTAACCAATAACTACAAATTTCAAAATCAATTTCAGTTTAAATTTACGGAAAATCATTAAATTAATATTCAAGGGTAGTGAGATTGAACAAATAAAAGTAGAAAAAAATGGATTCCAGGTATTTTAAAATTAATAAAATACTATAAAAGTATTAAGTAAAATATAAAAACGCGCACAAAAATATAAGATTAAAATTGTTTTTCAAACTATAAAAATAAGAATAAATATTTTTCTTAAATTAGTTGTGTAATCAACTACTCAAAAAAAAAAATGTGATAAGGGGAAATTCAAAGCAAAGGAAAAAAACAAAAATTGACCGGTAAAAAATCAGAAACATTAAGCTGCCAGAAACTGTAAATAAAAACTCTTTTTTAGAAAGAAAAATTAAATAAACAAAACAGCTCATATTTCTCTTTCTATTCCTCACACGTTTCTCTCTCGACTCCCGGCGGCGATGCTTGCCGGCACAGAATCTTCTTATCCAGTTAATATCCGATCGAACCCTAATCTTATCTTGGCAGTGGAGGAAGAGTATTCCGGCGGCCCTGCTATGTTTCCATCCCGAAAACCGTCGCTTTATCGGCAAGGATCCGATTAGATTACATGGGTTTGGATCCGAATTTTTTTTTTAGCTCGTTTTCATATCGATTCGTGCTATTGATAAATTATTGATTTGATTTCTGTTAGGTTGGTATACAGATGGGATTGTGTGATTACGCTGAAGGTTGAATCTCTGTAGGATTTATTTTATTTTTATTTTGGGGGTGGGTATGATAAATTCGGAAACTGAATAATGGATGTTTTGATTATGTAGGATGAAGCCATAATTATTATGAAAGAAAAAAGGTTTGTAAAATTGATAGGTATGATTGATAGATAGAGATAGATAGATTGATGAAGAAAACCTGAGATGGATTTCAAAATCTTGGGATTCAATTGATTGTTTTAGTTGTTCTGTTGTTGTGGAGTTTCGAAGAGATGGATTCCGAACCCTGGAAGTCCAAAAGGATTACGCCTTCTTCTTTCCATTCGATTGGAGAAGAAGAGTGCGACTGCTTTCTCCCGGGCTTGCACGATGAGGTGACTTTGACATGTCTCGCTCGAGCTAGTAGATCCGATTATGGTTCATTATCATCTTTGAACAAGAAATTCAACAAGCTCGTTAGGAGCGGGTACTTATACGAGCTGAGAAAGCAGATGGGGAATGTCGAGCATTGGGTGTACATGGTTTGTGACCCTAGAGGTTGGGAGGCTTTCGATCCCTATGCGAACAAGTGGATGAAATTGCCCAAGATTCCTTGCGACGATTGTTTCAATTATGCCGACAAAGAGTCTTTAACAGTGGGGAACGAGTTGCTAGTCTTCGGGCGTGAGATGTTCGAATTCGCCATCTGGAACTACAGCTTGACCCGTCACGATTGGTCCAAGTGCGAGGGGATGAACCGCCCCCGTTGCCTCTTCGCTTCGGGCAGCCTCGGATCGATTGCCATCGTGGCAGGTGGCAGCGACAAGAACGGAAGCTTCTTGAAATCGGCCGAGCTCTACGATTCCTCGACTGGGAAATGGGAGATTCTCCCGAGCATGCACTCGCCTCGTAAGCTCTGCTCCGGCGTTTTCATGGACGGGAAATTCTACGTGATAGGCGGGATGACGAGCCCGACGGAGTCGTTGACTTGCGCGGAGGAGTTTGACCTCGGGACGAGGAAGTGGAGGAGAATTGAGGGGATGTATCCGAACGTGAGCAGAGCGGCTCAGGCGCCTCCTCTCGTTGCGGTTGTGGCAAACAGGCTCTATGGAGTCGAGTACTTGACGAACATGGTGAAGAGGTACGACAAGGAGCGAAACGCGTGGGATGATGTGGGGAGACTTCCTGTTCAGGCGGACTCGTCTAACGGATGGGGTCTTGCTTTTAAGTCGTGTGGAGGGTCTCTTCTGGTTGTGGGAGGGCAGCGGGGCTTGGAGGGTGAAACGATCGTGCTGAGTTCGTGGAATTCAGAAGGATTGGGAGTTGGGAACAATGGAGGTTTGGATTGGGAGGTGGTAGGGGTGAAGGAACATGCTGGGGTGTTTGTCTACAATTGTGCTGTCATGGGTTGCTAAGGAGGTTTTACTGGGTTGGTTTTATAGGTTTTGTGTTTTGGTTTTTCATAACTTTCTGTGTTTGTGGTTTTTTCTCAACTTTTAATTGTATGATCAAATCAAAATAAGATCAATCTATTGACTATTGGTGGTAAATTAGTTTTTGACATCCATATTCTTTTAAGATTTTGTATCCAAAAAGAATAAAAAAATGTATTTGTTTTATACTTTTGAATTCTTTATTAGTAGTACAACTCATTTGTTTATTTTATATGTTGACATTTAATTTATAATAGGAGTATAATCTCTGTAACCATTTTATTGTTTTTTTTTATTTACCATTTTTTTAACAAATCACAGTCACATATATTTTTAAAATAATAATTTTCAACCGCTCATTAAATAATAATTTAATAATAAACTCTAAATATAAAAAACTTAATTTATCTTTCATTTTAGTTATATGAAAAAAAAACAAAATGATATTTAAATTCATTTTGGATGGTGATCATAGTGTATCATCAATTATCAAAATGTTTTCTTTAAATTACTTTTTTGAAAATGTTTTAAAAGATAAATGATACTGTAGTTAAGAAAGCAATTATTATACTAAAAACACACAAACATAATTTCAATTATAACAACATAACTTTCCTCCACAACACATCAGAGGAAGTTACAGTCCAATCAACACAGATTACAGAGGAAGTTACAGTCCAATCAACACAGATTACAGATAACAACATTGACCACAGAGAATAGAAATGGTGGATCATAACATACCCTCAAATCCACCATCTTTATTACTCATTTTATTCTCATGCATAAATAAGCAAACACACCACACAAACAAGCTTCAACAGCAACAACTCATTCTCCTAACCACTGATGGGCATACACTCCACTCTCCCTCAAACTCTTGAAAAGCTTCGAGCAATCTCCATCCGGGCAGTGAAGGAAGAGTTCGTCGACGTGACATATCCCTCCGGTTTCAAACAGCTCCACCAGAATCTTCATCTCCATCGCCTTCGCCTCCATCATGAGGACAACGAAATCCCCTTCAGAAACCGTCTCCTTAAACCAAAGGCCAAAGTCAAACCCTTCCTCATCCAGCGGGGCACTCAGGAACTCGTCTGAGCTTATCTCCGGAGGCTCAGTCTCTCCGGTCAGGGCTGGGTCGTAGACAAAGCTTATACCAGGATCAGTCACATAAGTCGAAAGGACAGATGTCTTATGGTCGATGATAAACACCTCGAAAGCAGAGTGGTGGTCCCCACAGTATGCCCCCGACAGTTTCGAAACACTCGCTCTAGCGTATTCCCCTGCACCGACGTTGATGTAAACCAATTTGTTTCTTGCCGAAATATTCATGAAATTCGGCAGGTAGGAAATATTGGGAGAAGCAAGGCCAATTTTTTTGGCTTCAATAGGTTCGATGTGCTTCATATATGGCCCATTGTTCGAGACGGATGGGCAGTTATCGGGTAGTTGGAAACCCTCGAAAGAAGCAAAGCCCTCCAGCCTCTTTTTGAATATCACGAGCGTGAGAGGCCCGATTGCACACTCGTAGACCACATCAGATATTTTCAAGAACGAAGATATAGGCCCGCCCAAGTAGAATGCACGCCTCCCTCCGAGGATGGCGCCAGTGCCACCCGGGCGAAGAACGCGCTCGATTTCTCGCACGAGGAGAGACGGAACCGAGAGCCGGTCGAGATTTTCCGAGTACACAAAGTCGAAATGATTATCCTTGAAGCCTAGCTCGTAGACGAATCTCCTCTCGACGAGGGAGAAAGAAGGGTGCCTTTCAGCCCCTTGGGCATCGAAGAACCCCATGTGGCGAAGCGCCAGCAGGGCAGAAGCAGAGTCGGGCCCCACGCAGAGGACCCGGGCATTCGACCTCAGCAAATTCTTCTCCATCAGTTGTTTGAAAACGACTCGAGTCAAGTTTTCACTTACGTTAGGCGCGGATGGAGATGATCCGAAAAGGGGGAGCGCGAAGCTCGGCCAGTGGTTCGATAAACGGGTGAGATTCAAACCCGGGTAGTCCAAATTCAATGGACACTCATCAGCAACGCTGGGATCGATCGGCTCGATAACCCGGATCTCACATGACATTTGCAGCACAGAAACCACGATTAAAGCCAGCAGGAGCATAAATGCTCGAAGCACGACACGCCTCATCAGAGGGCTACGGATCAGATGACATTTCAAGAACTTCGATTCCATTTTATTTTTTTCAATTTCGATCCTTCGATCAGTTCTCGATTCAGCTCAGTACCAGATCGTTCAACTACGGATCTATAACAGATCAGCGATTCAACTCTAAAGCTAAAAATCAGACGATTTCAGTGAACTCTAACACAGAGAGAGATAGAGAGATTTTTAAAGGCAACGAAATACCTAAAAACAAGTAATTTAGCGAGTGCAAAACCTGGATGAGGTGTGATTTCCACCCAGTAGTAATCCCATTGACATTTGAATACCTAACCAGAGCTTTCTCGGAACCCTTTTCCCCATCGGTTCGAACCGATCGCGACCCATTTTTTGAGGTTATTTTTACTTACTTCATCGCATCGTTGAGGTTTAGGTCAGATTTTACATGCTTGAAACAAAAAATAAATAAAAGTGAAGAAGATGATACTGTGTATTTTTTCTCGGAGAGATGGAAATGGGATTTGGGCGAAATTTGAGGGTTTCGGATCTGAGGAGTGAAGTGATAAGAAGAGTGATTTTGGAGTAGGTCTCCCAGTGTCGGTCAGTCGACACGTGTACGGTCAGTATTGATTTTAAAGTGCCAAGTTGAGGTTGATAGACGACCAACAATTAAACACCGCATGTGAAATGATTAAATGTGATTTTTAAATCATTTTAAAAATAATAAGTATTTTATGAAATTTATATAGAAATAATTGGTGTTTTTTTTTTTTAATTTAAACTAAACTAAATTTGATTCTCTTGCAAATAAAAATATTGTATTGATTAGATTTGTAAACGCGCGTTAATTGAAATGTTGAAATACGAAGTATGAATATGAGGACATTTGGTCAAACCTTGTTGATTTTTTTGTAATGATATACTAGTAATTATGCACTTTTTGAATGATTCAATTAAATGGGGGCAATTTGTATATTTGTATAGACAAGTGACACACTTGTTTTTATACTATTAATATTGGCAAATCGTAAAAGAAGTTTCATATGCAATTTTATTTTTGTTATTTTGCTTGGAAAAACATTTGATCAATAAAATTGTTGTATATTTGCATAGTTATGTAATTTTAATTATGATATTCTAAGATGAATATATTGTGTATTAATCGTAAATTTATGATTACTATCGTACTTGATTCACTCTTTTGAAGGTAAAAAGTTATTCTTAAACTAAAAAATAAAATAATTTTAAGTAAAGATTAAAAATATAAAATAATTTTCAGTAAAGATTAAAATTTTGAAGTAGATTTAAAATTATATTTGAAAGTAAAAAATAAAAAATTTATTTTCTTATGAACAAGTATAATTAGTTGAGATATCGAAAAAGAAAAAATGTTTGCAATTAATAAAAGTGAAAAAAAGGTAAACTTTTTATTTTTTTTATTAAGAGTGTATAATAGGTAGAATATTAAAAAAAATATATATGTATAATTAATTGAGATAAGTAATTTTAAATTATTAAAAAAAGAAAAGTCTTCATAATTTATTTTCTCCGTATTTTAATTTTCAGGTGTATATATATTTATTTTTAATATTAATACGACGGAAAATAAAGGGGGTTAGGGTATTTACAGTTATACATACGGAACGGAGCTTCCACTTCCCTCTGACCTACGCAGTAAAAAAACTGAACGAAAGCACTATCCGTCCATGGAAGTTCCGCCAACCGAAACCCTAACCCCTACCATGGATCTCCACAATTCCTCCGATCAACTCGCCACCACCGAAAACCCTCCTCCTCGATCTCCCGCCGAAGATTCCAACCCACCCGAGAAGCGCAAGCGAGAATCCGAGCCCGACCCGGAACCAGAATCCAATCCTGTCCAGCCGCACCCCCTGTCGAAAACAAGCCTCTGTTCGTATTTCCGGCGGAATGACGGCTCGTGCAGCCACGGGGAGACGTGCCGGTACGCCCACGGAGAGGCGGAGCTCCGGCCGCGGCCAGACAACACCTGGGACCCCACTTCGGAACGGGCCAAGAAGATAGCGAGAACAGAAGAGACGGAAAACGCCGCCGCGACGGCGGTAAAGAGTGGCGTGATGATGACGGAGGCGGTGGTAGACGGAGAGGACGAGTCTTCTTCTGGCCTGTCTAAATGCCTCGTGAATTTGCCCATGAAATGGAGTTCGGATAATTTGAGGAATTTCCTCGGCGAACAGGTCATTGCTTTTGGCTCCGTCGATTTTATGATTTGTTTTTTCCCCCTCCCTGGTTCGATGACTGATATTCTATTTGTTGGGATTTAATTGAATTTAAAATTGCAGGGGGTCATCTTTAAATCGGCTAAGAAAAAGAAAGGCATGATTGTTGGATTCATCACTTTCGACAGCGCCGAACAGGCCAAGGTTGCTTCGGAGGTACGCTCGGAGATTTATAGCTCTAAGCTCTTTTGAAAGTGCGTTTTTTTTTTAATCTTGCTGCACTCTTCATGTTATAGGGTCTCAATGGGAAGACAGTCGGCAATAACCGAACTATAAAGGTCGATAGTGTCATTCCACGGACATTTGAGAAAAATAACAAAGCTGCCTCTCTGCAAAAGCCACCCCCAGGGGGTGATCAGTCGAATCATACCGATCCCACGAACAATGAGGAGGCTGGTGAGGATGGAGGCTTAGTTCCCAATGGTCCGGATTTAAAGGGTAGAAGTGCACACGATGCAGTGACTCCTCTTGCTCACATGTCGTATCCCGATCAGCTCGAGCATAAGAAAAACTCTCTGGCGCAGATACTCAAAAAATTAGTTAGTAAAAAAGCATACTTTTTTTCCTAATTCGCTTTTAATTACTTTTAAGTCCTTGAATATGTTGCTGTTTACTTATTGAAATTTCATGGGCTTGCTATTTTGTAGACCCGAAATGCGCGCAAGGCTTGTCCTGAGGGTGTTTCGCTTCCGGAATGGGTTATGAATTCTAGAGAAATAGGTTATATTCTGACCATTACTCTAGTAAAATTATTAGTGATAATTACTATAGCTACCTCGGGCTCGGAGTTTATGAGGAAAATTTGCTGTTTGCCTAATACATTTGGATCTAGTAGATCAAAAGAAAACATGTTACAAAGCTAGTTGAGAAGCTCATGCCCGTTTTACTTTGCGATTTAATATATCATAGTAACATCAAAATACCTGTTTACTAATCTTAGGTGATGTTATTCAGGCGGTCTTCCTTGCAAGTTGGAGGGCATAATTGAATCGCCATACGTCAATGGATACCGTAACAAGTGTGAATTCTCTGTTGGATGTTCCTTGCAAGGCAAAAACACTGTGGGTTTCTTACTTGGGAATTTTAGGTAGACTGCTCTTTTGCTCTTTAACTTGTTATAATTATTTATTTTTTAATTTTCTTTTACTTGAATAATTGGAATTGTTTTTATAGAGAGGGGGTGACTGCTGTAGAGGAACCTGTAAACTGCCCCAATGTTTCCACCATTGCTAGCAGATATGCCAATGCCTTTCAAGAATTTCTGCAGGATTCAAAATTGCCCTTATGGAACAGATTGAACAATTCAGGATTTTGGCGTCAACTAACAGTAGAGTTTTCTTTTTGTTTGATACTACCATTTAATAGAAAAGAACCAACTTTTCTTCGTTTTTGACATTTCTTATAATGTTCATATCCTAGGTTCGTGAGGGTAGGACCCCTTGCAAGAATGTCGATGTCGAGAATCCAGAAGCTAATATTTCAGAGGTCATGCTAATTGTTCAGGTAATCTCCTGTTGATTAAATGATAGTGTTTTAACCGAAGTCATTTATTTAGTGATCATAGACGAGCTTCGTTTAGGCCTTATCTCGGCAACTTGTTTAGAAAATTGGCTTTGGAGTTTGGACTGCAAATCCTCTAACGTTGAAACTATGATGCAGGTTAGCACTGTGGGTTTTGATGATGAAAAGGTCAACGATGAACTTGAACGGTTAGCTCAAGCATTTTCTGCGCGATCAAGTGCAGAATCTTTGCCTTTAACTGCACTTGTAATTCAGGTGATTATCAGATATCTATTATAGTAGTAGTAATGTAGTATATATTATACTGGTTTGATTGCAATAAACACATATTGTATTTTTCATTTCTAATTTATTTATTTTTATAATCTGAACATGTTCGCAACATGTGTTTGTCTAATTATATGCATCTTAAATTCTTCGTGTTTACCCTGGTGGTTTTTTCGTGCAGGACCACACGGGGATATCAAATGCTGCCCCTCCTGATGCTCCTTTGAGATGTGTTTTCACCCGTAAAGGAGGTGATTGTGGACTTGAGATAGCTAATGATGTTGTTGAACCGAGAATTCACGACCACATTTGCAATCTTAAGTTTTCTATATCTCCATCCGCCTTTTTTCAGGTGAAATACCTAGGGATTTTTTTTTCATTTACTTTAACCTATCTGTTCAAATTTGAAGAGGAAAAAGAAGAGAAAAATAGGACATACATTTATTGTTAAATTGAAGTTAATATGTTGTTACAATCTGGCAGGTTAACACTCTTGCTGCCGAGAAACTGTATTCACTTGCTGGAGACTGGGCTGGGCTGGGTCCCGACACTTTACTTTTTGATGTTTGTTGTGGAACTGGGACAATCGGGCTGACATTAGCCCATCGCGTTGGTATGGTAATGTTTTAACCCATTTTAAGCATAATCTCCCTTTTTTTCTTCGTAAAGTGATAAACTATGATTTAAAAAATACAGAAAACTATTCATGGCTTATTTCATATGTTAATATTATGGTTAGCAATTGTATTTACTAATTAGTTGCTGATAAAGTCTTGTTGGTTCTTGGATTTGGTTAAGTGATTTTGGGCTCCAATTTCTTCAGGTTGTTGGCATTGAAATGAATGTTTCTGCTGTTACAGACGCCCAAAGGAATGCCGAAATTAACGGTGTTAAAAACTGCAGATTTGTTTGTGGAAAGGTTGGGCTCGACTTTCTACTTAATATATATATATTATTATAGTATTATATTATTTTGTCGAATTACAAAAATAACACCTAAGTTTAGCCAAATTATATAAAAAAAACATATTTTTTTGGAAATTAAAAAAAAAAATCTGAGGTTTAATTTCGTACTAAACTTAATCCCTTTATTAGCAAGAGCATTTCAAACACCCCTTTCCATTTGTAGATTTACTACAGTTGGGCCCTTATTTTTAATATTTTACTTTTTAAATTACCCCAAACCTCTTGCAGTTTTTCTGAACTCCCTTGTACATCCTTGTGCATTTAATTAAATTATATTGCAATAAATCCACTTTCCGTTTTTGTGTGTCTTCGTGTCATTACTAGGCTGAAGATGTAATCGGGTCATTGATGAAAGAGTACCTATCTTTACCTCAAAACCAAGATGAAGTCATCGACACATTGCAAACTATAAATTCTGAAACTGAAATCAAATCTTCTGAAGATTCCAATTCCATCGACAGTAGTAAGATCGAAATTAAAGATAGCAACCACGAGAATGGTTGTGATGACAATAAGAGTCCAAAGGATGAAAACCAGTCGGAAAAACTTTGCACTTTGGTAACTGGGAGTACCCGTGTGGGGAAATTTAAAAACATTGTTGCTATAGTTGATCCTCCGCGTGTTGGACTTCATCCCACTGTGAGTAATTTTTCAGTTTGGTCATATTTCCGGTATCAATTGCTGTTTTTATTTATTTATTATACCCTGCTCCATCTACTCTGTAAGTTCATTATCCGAATTTCTGTCCCATGTTGTATATCCCTTGAGGTTTGACTTACTATTTGTTTGGTTGTTCAGGTAATCAAAGTTCTGAGGACACAATCTCGTCTGAGGAGGCTTGTGTAAGTTGTCCCTCTGTTAAAAAATACTATGGATTATAAATTTTGCAGTTAAATTTTGACGCCGTTTTTTTTTTTCCTTTCATTTATTCAGTTACATTTCATGTAATCCCGAGAGTCTAGTGGCGAATGCTATCGAGCTCTGCACTCCATCACCTGATAAAGCTGCCGAGAAAGGGAATAACAAAAACAACAGGGGATGGAAAAATATGAGCTCGGCTAGCCTGGCGAGACGCAGGGCCAAATCCATGCCCGATTCAGAGCCATTTAAACCCGTCAAAGCCATGGCTGTCGACCTTTTCCCTCATACACCACACTGCGAACTTGTGATGCTTCTCGAGAGGTAATCATATGCTCTTTGGGAAGTCGGATAAAGTGTTCATGTTTTTATTTAACCTGTCTCTTAAGTCTCGAGACAACAAACCCATATTTTGTTTTCTTATACATTCTCAGTTGGAACTCTTTATTTCTTTGTTTTGGAGTACACTCATTTTTATCAAAATACCCTCTTTACAAAAGTTCTCCCTTTTCTATTTTTTTCTTTTGTTTCAAAAGATTATAACACAAATATAGATCGATTTTAGGGACACCAAAACTCGTTTTTCAAAGTCGTTCTTAGATGATTGTGATCGTGCAAACTCAGCAAAATGCGATTGTTAACCGTAACTACTTGTGGGAATTGGTTGTGTCTTGTGTGTATCCATTTCTATGAAGTAGTGGATGCATCACATCAGCTCATGGACTTCTTGGACCTGTTCTACTAGCTAACTCCTGCATCCCATCAGATAGAAAGTAACCACCTTTTTTTTTCTTCTTTTTTTTTCTTTTCTGAGCATCTTTACAAAGAAAAGGAAAAAAAAAAGCAGAATTTTGAAAGCAAATCTTGATCAGAAATATTCTGTCTGATCTGCCCTGTGTTTCCTCAAACTCTGAATACCTCCACAACCACTTCAACTATGCTAATTTAAATGCAAAGTATGTTTTTTCTTTCCTAATTTCAGATCAATTTCTTTTAGCACCACAGGACGCATGTACATGTACGTCGGTAGGATTGCATTGATCGATCGCAGTAGATCAATACAATGGTTCGACGCACATAATGCGTTCGTTTCCACGATTAAAAAAGAAATTATAAACAATTAGATTTGATTGTGTTTGAATACTTTGTAAGCCAATAATTTATATGGTGCTTGATCATATCTCCCACTTATTAATACAAGTGCTTTCTGATGTAGTAAAATTTAACTGTGGGGTTTGAAAATTGGATACTCAAAAATACGATCTCACGTTTATTTCACCTAAAATGAATGTGAAAATTAATTTTTGCAAGGAACATCTTATTAGAATTTAGAAACCTAATCTTATCACCAATGAGGACTGATGGGTCCCACCCACCCCCCATCAAACAAACATCTCTTCCCTTTATTAGTGAAGGAAAAAAGGGAAGCTCGCACTAACTCTTGGGAGAGTGGGGGGATGGAGACTTGGAAAAAATGTCGTGTAGAGACCACTCGTATCATCTTACTATTTGTTAAAATTGTATTGTGACATGTTCGTCGTCGTCGGTTGATTAGTCAGACGGAAATTCTCTCTTGTTTTTTTTACATTGAAGTATCAAAGTTTCTTGTCACGACTTACATACGAGTCATTCGTTTATCTCGATTTTGACATGGTATCAGAGTTTGCCACGACGACCACACCCGTGTTTATCTCGATTTCTGCACTTATTAATATTATTGAGGGACTCAGACAGTCAACTTCCCAAGATTTCTCTTTCCTTCTGCCCGCCCATTAATACCGAACTGCAAATACCACACCAACCACACATGAACTCCTTTCATTTAATTATCACTCCATACACCTTCACGATATGAAACGACGACGATGATCACCACCGTAGACAAGAGAACCCCGATCAATCCTCAGCCGCACGATCACCATACCTCCGCAGATCATCCCGAAAGAAGACAACCTCTTGCTCTCAAGGTTCTAATCATACTCTCTCTCACACACACATACACGAGATAATTAACTTGTTAATATTCGTGACAAGTTAATTATCTCTATTAATTTCAAAAAATAACCTACTATATAATATTTTACCCAAATTAATCATAGTTAGAAGAAGCCTCTGAGGTGATGGCAGAAGAAAGCACAAGCAAACAATGGAGAAAACCGAACCTCTTCCTCGAGATTTCGAACCGACCTTCGGAGATATCTCCTCAAGAATTCATCCTCCTAGACATCATCCCCCAAACCCCTACCCCAAGAAAAGTCAGCTTCCTCCCCTCCCCGGGGCCCACCGCGAAGTCTTCGTCCTCCATCAGGAGCTTACTCCCAAAGCTGAGCTTCAAGAACCGGCCGAGCCACCCCACTTCCGATGCGGGCCCCACTCTCGACACTGTTTTTACCAACGTAGTCTCACAGGACAAGCTGCAGTCGATGTCTCGATCGTGGTCGTTCTCGAAACTCTTCACTCCTCGGATGAAGAGGACTTCGTCCTTGCACGCGAGCTCGAGGAGGATTTCCCGGTCGCTTTCGGTGCCCGTTGTCCGGAAAGAAAAGGGCAATATCCAAAGGACCAATTCCTTCTTCCGAGTGATCCCCTCGACTCCCGGAGTTAAAGAAGTCGACTCCGCGGTGTGTGCAAAAGGAGACGAAGGTATAGTTTATTTGTTTCGGTTGTTTTGTGTGTGAGTGTGTGTGATTGTTATGTATTTATACGCGTTGTTTTTGCAGAAAACGAGGAAGACATACCCGAAGAGGAAGCCGTTTGTCGGATTTGCTTTGTCGAGCTTTGCCAAGGCGGTGAGACTCTCAAGATGGAATGCAGCTGCAAAGGCGAGCTTGCCCTGGCCCACCACAAATGTGCCGTGAAATGGTTCTCGATAAAAGGCAATAAGACGTGCGAAGTTTGCAAGGAGGATGTCCGGAATCTTCCAGTCACCCTTCTACGTATCCAGAGCACCACCGTGAATCGGGATGCCCAGTCGAGAGACATGGAAATCAATGGATTCAGGCAAGGGGTAGTTTTCGTAGTTTTGAAAGTTAGCCGGGGTGTTTTTGTAATTATCCGATTTTGTATGCAGGGTTTGGCAGGAGCTGCCGATTCTGGTCATTGTGAGTATGCTCGCCTACTTTTGTTTCCTCGAGCAGCTATTGGTAAGCCGTAAGATCGATTATTTTGCCCTGAGATCGAGAACCAATTAATGTCAACTCACGATTTAGTTCACGACTTACAGGTTAGAAAAATGGACACGAGCGCTATTGCTATATCAGTTCCGTTTTCTTGCGCCCTTGGCCTCATTTCATCCGTCACTGCTTCAACCATGGGTATGTTTCTAATCCCAACGACGTTAAGTAAGTTTCTAATAACACCTTTGTTTTTTTTTTCCAGTGAAGAGAAAATTCGTCTGGATTTACGCGGGACTACAGTTCGCACTGGTGGTCGTCTTCGCTCATGTCTTCTACACCTTGGTAGAATCGAGCATATATATATATATATATATACTATATATTTTCGTTTTGAATGAGTTTTTGTCGTATGTATATATGAATGTGTATATATGGTGTTCGTAGGTTCGTGTGCAAGCTGTTGTGTCGATTCTTCTATCCACATTTGCTGGATTAGGTGTGGCGATGAGCGGAGCTTCTATTGTTGTAGAGATCGTGAGATGGAGAGAGAGACGACACGGTAGTACTAATACTAGTGTTGCAATCGTAAACCGGAATAATGAGACGAGTAATCGAGGCCCTCCGTCGAGCCTAATAGCATCACCTACGTTCGACAGTCCTCGTCAGATTCATCAAGAGGGAAATCCTAATTAGCACATCTTGTGATATATATACTCCATAAACTATTAGAAAGACTGAAATATTGTGTTACAACATTTTTTTTGTGTTTCTTTCGGTTATATCGAGTCGAGCATTTACCTTATCGACTTTGCATTTCGACTAGAGGGAACGGAAAATTTCTAATTGTATTTGGCGATTGATTTTTCCCGCTCAAGCGCCAAGTGGGCCCCGCACACTCTCCCTCTCCCTATATATGCACATATATCGTGACGGAACACGCAATACTCACTCACCACACCAGCAAAATCTCGAGAGAGAAATTAATTCTGAGCTATGTCGATCGCTGCGGAAGGATCAAAGCCCGTGGCGAAGGAGCACCGGAAGCCGCTGTTTCTGGAAGATTATTTCGATTTCATCGACAACCGCGCTCGAGATCTTACCGCCACCCAGCTCAGAGAGGTGAAAATTTCATTTCCGATATTAATTTTTCTAGATTTCGATTTTTTTTTCTCCGTTCGACTCGAAATTTCTGTGCTGAATCGATTCGTGTTTGGTGTTCTCCTCTCGCAGATCGTCGCCATGCACGGCTTCAAAAAGTGGAAGTACACAAAGGCAAATCGATCGATACCGAGCTCTGTTTTTTTTTTCCTGCTACAATTAAGTTTTCAATTGATCGTTTTCCAGATTTGTTTCCTTTATTTTTCCTGACAATTTGATCGGTGCTACGTGTTAATTGATTTCAGAATACGTTAATCGAAATGGTGTCGACGATGGATCTGATGGATCTCTGCCGCTCGACTCTGCTGGACGGCGCCGTTTCAGGCGGTGCTCGCGTCACTCTGGAGGAAGTGACGAAGGACCTCAAAAATCTTCACTGGCACGAGTTCCACATCTCCTCTATCATCACCCATGGCGCCAGCGGCGGCATCGTTCCAGTGAAACGGAAAAGGCAGAGGCCGTCGAGAAAGAAGGAGGCTGTTGTCGGAGCTGAAACTTCTGTTATATCCTCCGGTGAAACTGTTGCAGCCGGAAGTGCAGCTGAGAGCTTGGCCTTGGTAAGTCACTCCCTTTTCCATCTCCAGTAACAATTGTTCATGCTCTTCAGACCATCCACAACCGCATACAACGCCGTGTGAAGAAATCGAAAAAGTTGGATGAAATTAAAACTGAAGGTTGAGGACTCAGTAGCTAGCAAGTAGTTTCCATGGATGATGTAGTATTTCTGGCTTGTGTTTGAAAATGAGAATGTGCTTGATGAATAAATGCTAATGATATTAACAATGTGACAATGTATGTAGTTAAAACTAAATTAAAGATGGTCACAAGCTGAACTTGAGTTAATCGGGTTGTGATCGAGGAAAACGTAGCTCGTAACTCGACTCCCGAGTTGGTTGCGGGTAGAACCAGCCGTGAATCGATAAAATTAAACATAGACCAATTAGGATCTTGAGCCACCTCTAACTACTCAATTTAGAGGACCACAGATCTAATCACATTCCTCATGCCAGCGCACATCACACCAACAACGGGTGGGTAATCGAACACTAACAACGTGTTGTACACTCACGTTTTCAACCGAGTTACAATAAGCAACCATCATCAATATTTTTTAACAAAGAAAAATTACCATAAAAGTCAAACAAACAAATGAAACAATACTATATGTATATGTATAGAACAATTTTTCAAAGCAAAACCAAGCAAGTAAATGTATGATCAATTAGTATCCCAACTCCATATAGATGATAAGCAGAAACAGAATCAACAAATCAAATCGCCTCCATCCACCAATTAATCAATTAGAATTTGTACCCAAAAAACAAGCCAAATGTGTATAGTAACACTACATATAGTTGCTTCTACAGTATCTCTCTCCGGGCAGCGGAACTGTACTGAGACCGCTGGATATTCTGCTTCCTCTTCTTGCACACCACCGCGGCGATTCCGACAACGCACGCCGCGGCAATGACTCCGATCGCGACGCCGGCCTTCTTCCCTCCGCTCATGCCGCTGGAGGAGTCGTCCGAATCGCCACCAGCGGGCTGATCCTCGTGCCTGACGTGTCCAGCCATTTCCGGCGCAGGAGACGGAGACGGAGACTTTTTGTTCTCAGAGTCGTACTCTCCGGGAGGCGGCGCCTGAGTAGGCGATTCCGGTGCGAGATCTGACGGAGGGGGCGCAGGCGGAGAGTTGAACAGTGCGGGAGAAGGCGACGGAGTGGCCGGAGTCGCCGAGTCGGGCTTGGGGAGATGTTTCCCGCGGAAGTCTGCGGGGACGGCGAGGGAGGAGATCCCGTCGAATCGGCGGAGAATGCAGGGCATGCGAAGAGGATGAAGACGATGAAGAGAGTCAGAGAGAGAGAAGGAGGAGTTGGCGACACCATTGCTGCGGTTGGAGAGGTGGTGAGATCTGGAGAGGATGATGAAAAATTAGGGTTGTGGTTTAGTTATATAATGGATTGGGATTAAGAGATTAATTAGTTGCAGACCTCTTGAGGTTGGAGGAGGAGAGAGAATGAGTTTTGCTTCCTTCAAATAAGACAAAAGCCGGTGCTGAATGTGTGTACTATATAAATAAGAGAGAGAGAACGTGGGGAGATAACTGATTTGTGGGAGTATATATATATATATATATATATATATATATATATATATATATATATATATATATATATATATATATATATATATATATATATATATATAATTTATTTATTTTATTAATTTGTATATTTAATTAATTTTTTCCAAATTATTTAATAGAAGTACTAATAAGTCTAAATTCATTTTCAGATTTTCCATGATACCGAATGAATATGAAGCTTCTTTAAACCATCTTTGCGAACTAGGAGTATTATTAGCTCATGAGTTCGATTCAGTCGTGTTGACTCATTCGATCGTGTGAGATCAATTTTCATGTCATCAAAAGTATGGTATAAAAGCACTTAACATATAGTAGTAGTAGTAACTTTTCTATGAAGCTAGTTATATTCATGTTTTGAGTACAATTCAACTTTGATGCTAGATTAATAATCACACAACATACCATTCTAAGCAACACTAAAATAAACAATTTACTAGTTATGAATATTATATATTGAGTTAACTATGAAGTTTTTGTGATAAAAAATTAACTCTTTGGTTCTTATCAAGGATTACACTAGTAGTACTACACTACTATTATTTATGTTTTGTTCATGTGCTAGGATTACACTTCATTTACAAAAACACATTTTATATTGTTAATTTCTCTCTAACAACCTTTCGTAAGTACGTAAAATGATACTCTTAAAACGCATCACTTTAAAAGGTAACTTTAACTACATCAATGCTTCATACAACAGTAACTTTCAAATCTTTAGAAGGAAGGTGATTCGTAAATGAAGATCTCTTCTAACTTAATTTTCAAGTTTTTATGTTGATATTTAAGTTCAACTAATTGAACTCTGATCACGGGCTTTGATGTGACACAATCACCACACGAATGTAATATGGCTCGATTGTTCATCGTGATATATCCCAGTTCAACATTTTATTGACTTATAATAGAGTGAATATGACTAAAAATAATGAACAGCCAAGTGAAAACTTAGAGGACTTGCGAATGTCAAATTACATTCTTCATTTCTATATTGTAATTTGTATTCAATGCAAATTACTAAAATGAAAAAAAAAAGTGTCCCTAATTTATTTGTTTTGATTTCAAATTTTATTACGGATAATATTATTACAAATTTCATCACATTAAAATACGGGAATATTACAGAAACCTGCCCAGCCTTTAGTATTTTTTACACTCACCTACTCGATCGGAAAACCGTTACACTCGACTACCTCATCTTTTCTCCGTTTTGCACTTACATTTTTTTTGGACGGATAAGAATATTCCGTAGAATATTCCGTTATCTTTATTGTTTTATAATTTTTAATGCCTGATTACATAAATACCCTTAAACACAAAAGACTTTATTGTTTTATAATTTTTAATGCCTGATTACCTAAATACCCTTAAACACAAAAGATTAATAAATTATTTCATCTACGTGTATTTTCTTTTCTGTAATTCCAAATAAAAAAAAAAAAAAATGCATTAAAATTAAAAATTGAAAATTTGTACTAATTCTTTTTTTAATAATAATAATTACAGATTATTTATAGTCATTCTCTAATAGGATAAAACACAAACACCGTCTGTGCACCGAATTTTTTTTCATTTTTTCTCTGTTTTTCAAGAATCATAACAAAACACATACTTCGAACTAGGGGTGTTCACGGGCGGGTTTGGGCGGGTATTACCTTAAAAAATGACCCACCCAAATAATGGCGGGTTGTCAATTTTATCAACCGTACCCACCCAAATTTTATTCTAACCGTGCGGGGCGGGTGAGGGCGGATACGGGCGGATTGCGGGCGAAATGGCGGGTGAGGTAAGTTTATTTATCTACATAAATGTATCACTCATTTTAAAAAGTTTATCTATCTTTACTTATATACATAAAATATTAGATTTACATATCACTCATTTTAAAAAGTTTAATTAAATTTAATAGTTATAAACTAACATAATTATAAATTTAAGGGTCAATACTAAATATTAATATATATAATACATTATATGTATTATTTTAAAAGTTTTTTAATTTCTAAAATGTTAAAATCATATAAACTATACATACAATTATTATAAATATAATTTATTGTGTTAAATACTTAAAAATAAAATTATGAATATATATATATATATATATATATATATATATATATATATATATATATATATATATATATATATATATATATATATATTGCGGGCGGGTCGGTTTTTAAGCGGGTGGTCGACTATGTACCCATGATCCGCCCATTTTTTGGCGGGTTCTAAAATTTTAAACTGTGGTTTATTTTTTTAAAAATTAAATCGGCGGATTTGGGCGGGTACCGGTCGGTTTGGCGGGCGGATCGGGTTTGGCGGTTTTTTTGAACACCCCTACTTCGAACTGTATTCACACTCGGAGATGTTGAATCTCTCTTAAAATTGTGTGTGTGTATGGTCACTTGTGAGTTGTCCCACATTGAAAGTTTGAGAGAAGGGAGTCTATTATATAAGCCTATATAATAGACTTATATGGCCCCCGTTTCAACATGGTATCAGAGCCAAGTGGCTTCTGTTTATGGCCCATCCCATTGCTTCAGCCTCTCATGTAGTGACGTCAGGGCACGTGGTGGTTGCTCGGTCAGGGGGGTCGGCCATTGTTGTGGTGGGACCGATTTTTCTATGACTCACAAGTGAGGGAGTCAGGGCACGTGGTGGTTTCTCGGTCAGGGGGGTCGACCATTGTTGTGGTGAGACCGATTTGTCTAGGACTCACAAGTGAGGGGGTATGTTAAAATTGTGTGTGTATGGTCACTTGTGAGTTGTCCCACATTGAAAGTTTGAGAGAAAAGAGTATATTATATAAGCCTAGGGAGTTCTCCTACTTAGCACCATAGTTTGAGAGAAGGGAGTCTATTATATAAGCCTATGGAGTTCTCCTACTGAGTACCATATAGTTTTAAGTTAGAAAGAAACTCCCTAGTGCATGTTCGGGCTCCCGCTCTCGTGTGTGCGCTAGTCGTGGGACCGCACGTTAGCACCCCGTTTCAACAATCTCTTCCCTCTTTTTCTGAAACTTCGAACTGTATTCACACTCGGAGATGTTGAATCTCTTCCCTCTTTTTCTGAAACAAATCGAAGAAATTGGGGCGAAACTCCAACAGCGTTAGTGCATGTTCGGGCTCCCGCTCTCGTGTGTGCGCTAGTCGTGGGACCGCACGTTAGCACCCCGTTTCAACAATCTCTTCCCTCTTTTTCTGAAACTTCGAACTGTATTCACACTCGGAGATGTTGAATCTCTTCCCTCTTTTTCTGAAACAAATCGAAGAAATTGGGGCGAAACTCCAACAGCGTCTGAGTAGGGAGGAAGAGGGGACAGCGACGTCGGCAAGCTCGATCGAAACTCCTAAACTCATTCAATTCCTCCACTTCAATCTTCTTCTTTTACTAGTCGCCCCGACCTCCTCCTTCTCGACCCACCACCACCCCGAAGCATCCGCCTCCGCCACCATCAAATTCTTGGCTCAAAGTTGTCGGCTTCGGGGGCACCGTTCGGGGGCACTTGTTGGGATGTGGAGTCGAAATCGAGGACGAAGAAGGACAAAATCACCGAGAACGGAAACGGCGGTCGGCGGATGGGGTTCGGCGGGCGCGGAAATGGTTTCGGCGGTCGCCGAAACCGGGGAAGGTCTTTCTACTTGTCTGAAAGTTCTTCCATAACACTAGTAAAAGAAGAAGATTGAAGTGGAGGAATTGAATGAGTTTAGGAGTTTCGATCGAGCTTGCCGACGTCGATGTCCCCTCTTCCTCCCTACTCAGACGCTGTTGGAGTTTTGCCCCAATTTCTTCGATTTGTTTCAGAAAAAGAGGGAAGAGATTCAATATCTCCGAGTGTGAATACAGTTCGAAGTGGTGGTGGTGGTGGTGAATTTACAATAAAAATTCACTGAGGGTGACCTCCTCCAAGTAGAAAGACCTCCCCGTAGTTCTTCTTAGTCGCCCCAACCTCCTCCTTCTCGACCCACCACCACCCCGAAGCATCCGCCTCTGCCACCATCAAATTATTGGCTCAAAGCCGTCGGCTTCGGGGGCACCGTTCGGGGGCACCTGTTGGGATGTGGATTCGAAATCGAGGACGAAGAAGGAAAAAATCACCGAGAACGGAAACGGCGGTCGCCGGAGGGGGTTCGGCGGTCGCGGGGCACCGCCGGCGGGTGCGGAAATGGTTTCGGCGGTCGCCGAAACCGGGGAAAATCGGGGTCAGCGGACTGCACGATTTTGGTCAGTTCGACGGGCGCCAAAATGATAATGGCGGGCGCCAAAATGAGATTTGACAGATTTATGCGCAAGATTTTTTCTTGTGCGCCAAGTTTTGCAGTCCTTTTTTCAGCGTGACTTTACCTTAATTAATATTAGGGTTTTATATGGGTCTAAGCCTATATAATAGTTATTCCCATCAATGTAATTTAATAGCGTGAGAATTCTAGAATAGCGAGAGAGACGAGAGCGTGAGTATACTGAGATCGCTTGTGCGTTTGTAAACTCCCCGGAGTCGTCTATATTATTCTAGTGAAAAGATCTGCAGCGGCGAGTGGACGTAGCCTATTTTGGGTGAACCACTATAATTCCTTGTGTCTTTATTTCTTTCGTTTTATTTTCGTTCTTGTTTGTTCATCTCTTGCAGCGACGCGATTAGGCGAAAATCCTAACAGCACTGCCGTGCGAGATTTTTTTTTTTTTTTTTTTGTGAAATTTTTTGGATGCGGGGGAGAATTTGATAATGAAGGGTTAAAGTCATCTCCAACCGTACATAAAAACTTAAAACTTAAAAATAAGTATAATTTTAAGTTTACAGTCATTTTGTTCCAACCAATAAACCAATACTTAAACTTAAAAGAATATTTTTAAAATATTCTTCTTATATCACTTTTTATACTATTTTTATAAATAATCAATATCTTTATAAATTTACAATTTAAGCCCATAATTTTTGATATAAAAAATCTAATAAATATTATTATTAATTTAAAATTTTAAATATAATAAATATAAAAAATACGAAATAAACAATTAATTAAATATAATTTTATTTTTAAATTACACATTTATTATAATTATTATGATATGGTTATTAAAAAGTTATATTAAAAAAATATAAAATAAGAAATTATAAAAAAGTTAATAAGTCATTTTTATTAATTTGTAAATCAAAAAGATTATTTTATAAATCATGAATAGTTTTTTTAGTTTGAGTTTAAGGTAAACGTAAATCTAAGTATTTTTGTATTTTTTCTGTGAGTCCCACCATAAAATCAATAATTAGTTTATGTTTTGGAATCGTTTGGAGCATCTCTCCTACTCCAAAATATGTTTTTGGTATCGGTTGGAGATGCTCTAAGATATTGTTTACTTGACCCGTATTCTCCAAGGATTTTATTTTTACAAAATAATAATATAGGTTAATACAAAAATACCCTCATACTTAGATTTAAATTTGACTAACTTTGGCATGTGAATTACAACAATATTCTAAAGAATATTATGGGCCGGCTAAAAAAATAGGTAAGTGTTTAATAAGATGGGGAAGCTAACGGTAAGCTACAGGGGCGGGCGTAGTAAGTAAAATCATACGATAAAGATTTATATCGGAGATTCAGAAGTTTCAAGAGGCCTGTCAAGATCAACATAAAGACGATCCTGAAGCTTCCCGGGCTTAAAGGCCTTACTTCTCTTCTCGAGCTCATGGACTCTGTTCATGGAGGATGCGAATCGACTACACGAAAAAGAAATTCCTAGATGGAAGGGGAGCATATGGAACCAAAGAGGAGCTCTTCCTGCTTAGCAAGAAACATATGTATAAAAAAAAGACCTTATTTCATTTAATCCCTTCATGCTTACTATAACTAGTTATTTTGGTTTTCTACTAGTGTCTTTAACTATAACTTCAACTCTATTTATTGGTCTGAACAAGATACGACTTATTTAGAATTTCTATATTTGAAAGAAACAATTAAGAACGGAAATCTTTCTGTGAGATTCCGTGTATTCTATAGTTACTTACTGGTCCAATTGTAAATTCTTAGTCATTGAGTTTCACGCGGATTTGGATTAATATTTAGGTATCTATATGATATTACCCCTTATTGTCTCCTTTTAAAAAAAAAAGTGAAATGATTGAAGTTTTTTTTTATTTGGAATCGTGTTAGGTCTAATTCCTATTACTTTGGCTGTTGGGGGACCTGTTTATGGATTGAACGAGATTGCTTGATAGGCCTATTGAAGTAAAGAAAAGGGGAAGTAACTTATCTATAAAACATTCTGATTCCAGAACTAGGCTGGGTCAAATACTATACTAAACGTTCGGCTAGGAATGAAGAAGCCGTAAAGCCCCTCGACACCTATAGAGGGAGATTTTAGCATCAAGAACGATATTGATGGTAAACTACTCGTTTTTCCTTCCCCGCGAGTATCCGTCTATCCCGATCGGGATGATCTTGAATTAAGATTTGCTTGTCCTTACTTGAATTAAGACTTGAATGAGTGCTGCAACTCTTTCAGATCCGCACCGGGGTAAGCGTAAAAAACATGAAAAAGGCTACAGTTACACAAAGTGTACCGAGCCTCCAATACACCGCCAATCAAAATGTGACATGTGTCATTATTAAATTAATTAATTAGATAAATAGTATTTTAATTATTATTACATTGAATTATTGATCAGGAAAATAAATCATAAAAATCTTCTAAAAAGTTCAAAAAATAAAATTAATATAATCTTTCCAAATATTAAATATATTATAAAATCTATGAGATTTTTTCTCTTATAATATAATAGTAAAAAAAATAAAATAAAATAATATATATACTAAATTTAAAAAAAACGTACAAAAAATTTAAAAAAAAAACGTATTTTTTTTAAAATATTTATATTTTAATTTCTTAAGTAAAATTAATTTATAATTTATTAAATTTTATATACACTAGTTTAATTATTTAATTTATAAATAAAAATATTAAAAATTATGAATAATATATGTGTACGTGATAATTATTGTTTTAAAAATAAAATAAATTATATATGTAATATGAAATAAAAATGAATTTTTATAATTAGTAATTTATATATTGAACAAATAATATATAATAATATTTATTTTAGTATTTAATTTTTTAAGAACTATAAAAATTTGAATCAAATCTCGAATTGAGTGAAATAATTCTATTAATTTTTTTCATTTTATTGTTATTTATATACAAATATCAATGATTAATTTTATTTTTTAGGATTAATTGTAAGAAAAACTATTTTGCATATAAACATGGGAAAATATTTTAATATTATTACTAACGTGTGATATTATGTTTCTTATTTATTTAAAATATAAATAATATAATTTAAATAAAAATAATATTTTAATTTAAATATTACATTGATATCTATATTTTCAATATTATCTCACTTTTAATTATACCTTTCAATAAAATAAGACTTCATAGTATTTAATTCGAATATTATTATGTTCAATTTTAAAATATTGTCGCAATTGAGATCTACGCGACAACTTATTTCTATATTTTATTGTGTATGACTATGCATAAGTAAATACTGTATAATTTTATAAGTTTATTTCGTTTTAAACAAAAATAACATTAAATAACGAATTAACATTTAATTAATTTATTTATTTAGCAATAACTCACTTGATTTGCAATCACGCAAGATTAAATTAAACAACATAATAAACTGTCGTTTAATTTTCAAATATATATTATCAACTGGTGAAATTAAATAAATTTATTAAATAAAATAAATATTGATTTTTCACAAAATTAAAAAATTCATGATGTATTCATATTAAGTTTAGAAAACTACATGTATTATTATAATTTTTAATACTTAATTATAAATTCAAAAACACTAAAAATTAATTTCCTTATAAAAAATGTAAATTTTCTATGTAAGGTAGATAGTAAAAAATAAAATAAAATATAACTATATTAATTCAATGTATAATTTGTATGTTTTGTAATATTCCCCTAAAATACATATCAGAACGACGCCGTTCCACTACTATCTCCGTATAAGTCCACCAGTCCCCTCCCTCTCAGATCTCAGTCAAATCCCACTCCGATCTCTGTCGTAAAAATGGTGACTCGGTCAACTCTCCTACTCGCCCTTCTCTCCCTCCTCCTCGTCTCTCTCTTAACCACCCCCATTCTCTCCTCCCCCGACGCTTCCGACGATGACGAGGACCTCACTTTCCTCGAGGAATCAGATTCCGGCGATGCCGAGACCGACCACCACCACGAATCCGACGGGGATTTCTCCGATCAAGAAGACGATGAATTCGAGAACTACGACGACTTCGAGGCTCCCTCGGATTTCAATCACCAGGACGAGGAGAACGAGGTCGCCGGATTCGACGAGAAGGACGTCTTCGTGTTGACGGAACGAAATTTCAGCAGTTTCGTTGCAGAGAACAAGCACGTGTTGGTGGAGTTCTACGCGCCCTGGTGCGGGCACTGTAAGATCCTCGCGCCGGAGTATGCGGCGGCCGCCACCGAGCTGAAGTCGGAGAATGTGAAGCTCGCGAAGGTGGATGCCACCGGGGAGAATGAGCTCGCGGAGACCTACGAGGTTGAGGGGTTTCCCACTCTCTACTTCTTCGTAGATGGGGAACGCAAACCTTATCCTGGTCAACGCACAAAGTGAGTTTTCTTCTAAATTTTTTTGTGATTTGGTCACTGTGTAAGACTACTGAATCAATATTGATGGATTCACTATACACTTTTTTGTTATATAAAATGCATGATCTAATCGAATCGATTCTCGGCAATTAGTTCATACTATTAGATAAGTACCCTTCTTGAATTTTAGGTTGTTTTGCAGCATTGGGTAAGGGACTGGAACTGAAATTCCCCAATTGTTTAGTTGTATTCGTTTAGGCGAAATGTGTTTCAAGTGACTGATGAAATAGCATATCAAGGCAAATTTCATCGTAAATACAAGATATTTTGATACCTGGTCGCTTGCAGCACATTCTAGGGTATTGTTAAAACACCGAAAAAGTTCTGCTATTGCGTCTCGCTCATTATATTATATATACTGGCAATGTAAAATATCATGTGCATGCACAACTAAATCTTTGTATTATTTACTTGATGATGGTTCAATGTTGGCAGTGTGTGTTGTAAGGAAAAAAAGTTTGAGTTGATTTTCTTACTCGAAAGTTCAAAGACTAATTAGTCTTAATACAGGGAAGGTATTGTGACCTGGATCAAGAAGAAAACCGGACCCGGTATATCCAACATAACATCAACAGAGGATGCGGAGCGTATATTAACATCTGAGAACAAAGTTTTCTTGGGCTTCTTTGACTCATTGGTGGTAAGCTACCTTTGCTTTGCCCTTTTATCTTTCACTGCACATTAAATTTATAATTATATGGATGGTTACTCTTAGCTGCATCATCAGTCATGTTTACTTAATTTTGATTTTTGCTATTTTATTTTTATATGCATTTCCCATTTCTCATCCAATCATATCCCATGACTGACGAAATTAACTATTGAAGATTAACACACTAATGCTAAAATTACACAAAAATCATTCTGCTGATGATATCCCAACTGTCACAGGGTGCCGAAAGTGAAGTTTTTGCTGCTGCATCCAAGCTTGACGACGACGTCAGCTTTTACCAAACCGACAATCCCAATGTGGCAAAATTGTTTCACTTGGAAGCTGATGTTAAGCGACCTGCTTTGGTTTTGCTAAAGAAAGAGGAAGAAAAAGTGTCTCATTTCGGTAAATTTACCTGATGCCTGCCATTTTAAAGTCATCTGCTCGTCTGTATCTTTTGCTGAAACACATCCTCTTAATTCTATGTGCAGATGGGCAGTTCAAGAAATCCGTGATAGCCGACTTTGTTTCTGCCAACAAGATTCCTTTAGTGACCACTTTTAGCAAAGAAAGTGCACCTCTGATATTTGAGAGCACTGTGAAAAAACAGGTTTGTGGCTAGATATTTTTTCTCAGTGGAGATACATTATATTGTGGATCCAGATGCAATGTAGTGTTTTCATTTAGGTGACTTCACGCTTTCGCTGTTACCATATTAACTACTGGTTTTCATTCTCAGCTTTTGCTCTTTGCCACATCAAATGACTCAACAAATGTACTTTCCACATTCCAAGAAGCTGCGAAGCTTTTCAAGGGGAAGGTGCTGCAACCGGCTACTTAAATCTTTTGATTTTGGGGGAAATCCAGAAGTTTCCATGAATTTGATAATCAAGATGTTTGGGAATTTCTGGTTATTATTTATAGTAGTATATGCATTTTCATATCTCACACAAGATATTTCGTGTTTCAAAATTGATGCAGATTATCTTCGTTAATGTGGAAGTTGATGATGAAGAAGCTGGAAAACCTGTGGCAGATTATTTTGGAGTCACAGGGGATGCTCCGAAAGTAACGTTTCTTAATATTTATCATTATGTTACTTCAATTTTCCTTGTGCAGGACTGACATGTTGCTTAGAAAAATGTATAATCAATTTTTAATCGGTTGTGTTTTCTTTTGAAGATTGTAGGGTATGCAGTAAATGACGATACCAAGAAATATTTCTTTGATGGGGAGGTTACACTCGAAAAAATTAAGGTTGAATACACACTTTCCTTTTATTGGTTTAGAGCTTCATCTTCTTATGATGGTTTTATCTGACTGCATGTATTCTTGTAATTTCATCAGGCATTTGGGGAGGCTTTCTTGGAAGATAAGCTCAAACCGTTCTACAAATCAGATCCAATTCCCGAGACAGTGAGTTGTAGTCACATCCTTTACGGTCCATAAATTTATCAACATTTTTCTCTAAAACTTCATGTTACAGAATGATGGCGATGTTAAAATAGTCGTTGGGGACAATTTTGAGGATATTGTTTTGGACGAGTCTAAAGATGTTCTTCTTGAGGTACTACGATTTGATTAATCCCCGTAGTTCCTTCTCTTTTAGATTTTTGCTGATTATCTAATACCCCTTGTTTACTATAGATATACGCACCATGGTGCGGCCATTGCCAATCTCTTGAACCAACATACAACAAGCTTGCCAAGCACCTGCGTCCAATCGAATCTCTT